>CM075063.1:43118180-44408180 GCA_037428765.1 Rubia yunnanensis | reverse complement strand
GTCGAATTCACTCTTGCAAACTACGAACTAAGAAGGATGGAAGATTTATCTTCACAACAAGTAGTTGAAGTATCGAATAGATGATTTTAATTCATCCTTGAAGCATTTGTTATTTAGCATTTATGTATTCTTGATGGTGTGTTTCACTTCATTTGTGCCATGAGTTGTTTGAGCATAGGAAGTGCTTGTATGATTGAATTGGTTAGGTGTTAGGAACGTGACGAATTCCGTAGCTCCTTTGCATGAAAATCTACGAGCATGAACTTAGAACTTCTTGTGCATAATGTGTTGTGATTCTTGCTAGATGGGTATGTTGATGTTGAGTCATGTAATGCTATATGATAGAATGAGTGAATGGTTCAATGACCTACATTAGATTTGGAAGTGGTTATCCCTTGCCCCAAGGCTTTTTATCTTTGTAGTTTTAAAACCCCTTTTTCTTAGTTTTGTTTGATGATTAGCATAGTCACTTGACTTTGCTAGTTATCTTGTCTTTTTACTTTCGTAACTTAGGAAAACCAACCAACCAACCCCCCCATTTACATGCTTTTATATGTATGTATATATGTCTACTCCTAGCCTAATATCAACCTTCTGTACCTTTTTTTTGAATTAAACCATCCGGAGATGGGGGAAATTAATTAGGCCTTCCCAAGCCCTGTAAAAAACAAGAAACTTAAACAGAAATAAAAGTTGAAGCCTAGGCTTAGTTGATATATACATGAGGGAGCTATAAGCTCTTGAGGCAACATTTGTTGCTTCCAAAATGAAGTAAGATATCTAGCTAATAGTTAGAGGATTACAAAGACACTTAGTAAATTCGTAGGATTGTCGAACTTATTAGTGAATCGAAGCATCGAAACACAAATCAATCAGACACACCCCAAAATTTGCTAAGCTGCCTATCCACTACTTAGAGAAGGTACCATTAGAGTATAGGTTGAACAAGAAGGAAGGCAGCAAGACAAGAGTCCTCTCCATCCGTATGCATTCATCTCCATTGAGCCTGCAATTTGGTGCAGAGTTCACCTACAAGGGACAGAGAATATCAGTAGCATCCATTCATACAACAATCCTTAGAGAAGGTGTACCTATCTGATCCAGCCTAATTAGACCCTGGATATTATTGGATAGTATTTTAAACCTAAACATAGATGTGCTGGACCCAGCCATAAAACATCCCTTAGCAAGAGCATCAGCTACCAAATTAGCTTGTCTCTGAATATGCACTAGATTGATATCTCCCAAATATTTTTTTGTATCATCAGCTAATTGAAACAATGGCCAGGGAGCTTTAAATGAATCAGTAACAAATTTAACCGCATTCAGACAATCAGATTCCAAGCAAACAGGAGGAGAGAAACCAACAATTTTCTCAAGGGCAAAGAAAATTTCTTTCATTTCAACTTCCAGAGGGGAATTGGCAGCTGTAAATTTAGTATGAGCAGCAAAAAAACCACCTATCTCTTATAATCATGCCAATTCCACTCATGTTAGATTGACTACACCATGCAGCATCCACATTATTTTTAAAACCCATACATGGTTTAGTCCAAGCAATTTTAAAGATTTTAGGCTTTGGAGGTTGCTTGAAAAGAGGGAGAAAAGAATGATCTGCAATGTCTATGTCTACCTTAGATACTATGAACACAGGTTTAGCAGTGAACATGTAAAAAATTTGGTCCCTTATGTGAGTTAAAACTAAACTTGATAGAGGAGTGGCAGAATCATATAATACTTTGTTTCTCATTTTCCACAAGTTCCAACATGTAATAACAGCAGCAAATCTAATGATTACTGAATGTAAAGAGCTCAAACCATTATATGTCAAGTAACAAGACAGTCTATCCCATATAGATGTGTAAACCCTTCCTGTAATTCCCATGAATGTGTGGACTGATTTCCAAACTTTCACAGCAAAAGAGCACGAATTAAAAAAGTGATCCAAAGAGTCCTCACGTTTATTGCACATACAACACATAGAAGGCAATGAAAATCTATTCATCACTTTCCTCATGAACACAGAAACTTTTTTTTTCAATTCTTGAACTCCAAAGATATTGAGTAGAAGTGACAGTACCTCTCTGAGTTCTGAGCAGTAGATAAGTAGATTTAAATGAAAACTCACCATTGATACATGGTTTCCATATGAGTCTATCTTTTCTGTGTGTAAAAAGATTAGCTTCCTAGAACAAAGTAATAGCAAGAGGGGGTAGAAATGGGGAAATTTTTTGAAGCAAAACTGATTTGTTAGAAATGAACTCTGAGACTGTGCAGGAATCAGAGATATTAACAAGATTTTGATCATATAGATCCTCAATGGGACCTATATCTAACCAGTTTGATGTCCAGAAATTGCAATCTCCTCTACCCACTATCACCCTAGAGTTAGATTCTGCCCAAGCATTTATAGAAATAATCCTCTTCCAGTTAGGAGAAGTTCTGGAAGAGGTTGGCAGTGATGCAACTAGGTGAGTCCATAAAGCCTCAGCCATTTGATACTTCCACCATAGCTTAACTGAGTATGTATTTATTATGGTGGTTATTGATCTAAAACCTAGACCAGTTTGGTTTATAGGATAGCAAAGAGCATCCCATTTCCTCCATGTTCTTTTAGGTTTTAGATCAGAAAACCCCCAAAAGAAATTACTGAGTTTTTTTTCTATGGCATGATTGATTTCCTTGCTGGGTTTTAGAACTGACCATGTATGTTGAGGGATGGAGTAGATACAGAACTGTATGAGTGTGATTTTCCCCCCAGTAGAGAGCCACCTATTTTTCCAACCCCCAATCCTACTATCTATCTGCTCAATTAGAGGTTGAAAATAGATTTTCCTTGCTATCCCTGTAAAAATGGGAACCCCCAGGTATGTAAAGGGGAACCTCCCAATTTTCATACCTAAAATCCTTCTTATATTATTAACTGTATGTACACAGGCATGTTTCCCTATGAAGATGTCACTTTTACTGTAATTAATCTTTTGGCCAAAAACATCTTCACATTTGGTCAAAAAAGCCTTAAATCTGATCAAAGTTTGATTTTTGGCTTTTAAAAAGACCACAGTATCATCAGCATAAGATAAATATGAGATTTGGAATGCATTACCTGGAAGGTCATAATATGCCAATTTACCATTCTGAAAAATGAAAGCTAGACTCCTGGTAAAATACTCAGAGAAAATATTGAATAAAAAAGGGGATAGGGGGTCCCCCTGTTTAATTCCCCTTGTAGACTGGAAGTAACCTACAGGCTTACCATTTATTAGTATAGAAAACCAGGCCTGTGATAAATTCTTCATAATGGTAAAGATGAATTTAGCATTGAATCCAAATTTAGCAAGAACAGAACAAAGGAAGGACCACATAACTCTATCAAAAGCTTTCTTAAGATCAAGTTTAACAATGCAGTTGGGGTCCCTTTACTTTCTATTCAAAAACCTTACCATTTCTTGCAGGTAGATAACATTATTTCTTGCGGGTTGATAAAAGACTCAGGTTGTTTGATGTGGGGAGATAAGTTTTGGCATTAAGGGCTTCAGTCTTTCCATTAAAACTTTGGAAAAGATTTTGTTAAGAACATTGGAAAGACTTATTGGTCTATAATCATCAATGAAATAGGGGTTTTTTTTTTGGAATAATGGCAATCCAGGTACTTCCAATTCCCCTTGGAATATTGTTCACAGCAAGAAAATCATTCACAACAGACAGTAAATCATTAGCAATTATATCCTAGGATTTAATGTAGAATTTAGCTGTGAATCCGTCAGGCCCCGGACTGCTATTCTTGTTCAGACTTAAAACAATGTCCCTAAGTTCATTCAGTGAAACAGGTTGTAGTAGTCTATCATTTTCTTCTTGAGTGATCAATTTAGGAATTTCACTGAGGAAATGAGACTTGAAAAGATTACTATCAGAGGAGCTATGATCAGTTAAAAGATCTTGGTAGTAGTGAATAACTTCATTCTCAATGTCCTGCATATCATCTAGCCATTGACCATTACTACTCCTGATTTTTGTGATCTTTAATCTACTCAATGTTTCCTTAACCGAGTTGTGGAAAAAACTTGTGTTATTGTCCCCCTCCCTTAACCATTTATCCTTTGCTTTATGTTTCCAGAAACTCTTCTGTTCTACTAGAGCCCTCACTAGCTTAGCCTTGGCCTCCTTTAATTTCACCATATTTCCAACAGAAGCATCAAGATCATAAATATTTTCCTGAGTTTGGAGAGCAGATTCAGCTTGTAACACATTATCAGTTATATTGCCAAAATGTTCCTTATTCCAAATTTTGAGCTCTTTTTTCAGTCTTAAGAGTTTAAGGAAGAAACCAAGCATTCCTGATTTGTGAAGAGGCAAATCCCAGTTTTGTTTAATTACTTCACTGAATTCATTCCTTTTATGCCAGGTATTTAAAAATCTAAATGACCTAGGAGTAGATGGGATATCACTGCCAATAGTGAGTAGCATAGGGTTATGATCTGAAGAGATCCTATTCAAAATGTGGACAGAGGAGGTAGGAAAATTAGACGACCAGGAAGGAGTACAGAGACCCCTATCTAATCTTTGAATAGTAGGGTTTCTTAACCTATTATTACTCCAGGTGAACAGATTGCCAACAGTATTAATTTCTTCCAAAGCCATAACGTTAATAAATTCATTAAAGTCCCTCATACTACCTAATTTAGGAGTAGAAGGTCCTTTATATTCATTTATAGTTGTTATAGCATTGAAGTCTCCAATAAAAATAGAATCAGACTGATTGAGTGATTTAAGATCAGACCAAATAGTTTTCCTGCCATTTCTAGTTCTGAGGCCATAAATGAAGAAAGCATCCATACTTTTATTCAGAGGAAGACTATTCAATGTGACAGCTAAAAATTGTAGATTATCCCATTTTACTGTTAGAGATATGCTAGATTTCCAGAATAGCCAAATCTGTCCATTATTAGCATACACACAGTTGTCAAAATGTAACTGTTGTCTATAATAGTAACATTGCATGTTATCATGTTTAGGCTCAATCAAGCATAAAAGCTCAAGGCTGTGCCTACTTATCAAGTTATGAAGTCTTAGCATAGAAGTATCCATTCCCCAAAGATTCCAAACCAGAAACTTAATCTTAAGTGTTGTGTTATTCATAGGGAAACATTGTTAGAGATTTTTTATCTAGTCATGATAGTATTTAACTGAGTTAAATAGGTCTCATTCCTATGATTAGACACTTTGTCCATTTGTTTCCCTTTTTTAAACTTGCTTGATCTAGAGTGTAATACAGTAGGACTTACCTGAGTATCATCAATTCCATCACTAGTGACAAAGGAAGCAGAGTTTGGGATGTCCCTTGGAGTAGCTTCATCACTGGATATGTCTTCATCCTCAAGGGGGAGGAATCTGTTTTGCCTATGCTTCTGCTGGGAGAAAATAAAGTTTTTTGCAGCAGTAATAGGATTAAAAGGAGAGAAAGGCTTACCCCGTTTACTAGGGATGTCATCCCTAGCAAAACCTGTCTTTGTATTGAGATTAGGTGGAGCAGATAGAGATTGTTTGGTCAAATGTATAGGAGACTGAAGATGAGAAACTGAGATCTCAGCAGACTGTTCTCGAATCACTATAGGGTATTCTGTATTAGTCTCAAAAGAATTATGCTCCACATCAATTTTTTGATTGAGGACCAAGGATTGATCCTCAACTACATATTGTTTCCTAACATCAGGGTCTAGAACCAGCATATCAGGCTGATCTGTAACAAGATCATCCTTTAATAACACATTGTTCTCAGAGATCTTATCTGCCCCCATATGGGGAGAAACCATAGCCTCATTCTGATCAACATTTATAACCGAGACTACATTCTATTTTGGTACATATCTGAGATTCCTTGAAGACAATATTTTGAGTTTATCAGAAGCAGAAACCCCAGAACCCCCAGCCTTATTTAATCCATCATACTTCCGATTTACTCCATCCTGAACAGGATCCTCAGAGCCCTTTTGTTGATCATTAGCTTGGGGAACTTTATTTTTATCTATCTTATAGGTCTTTGGTTTCCTAAGTTCTGGATGTAGATAAATGCATAAGTTATCATCATGTCCTATAGCTTTGTAGTGGTGACAATAAAGGGGAAGATCCTCAAATTCTAGGGGAAGTTTAACCACATTGTATTCTATACCATCCTCCTCTATGCCCACTCTAATGAATGATGGCAGTTTTTTTTAAAATCAATTTCAATACACATCTTAACAGCAGATGGTCTAGTTAGGCCAGCTGTAGCAGAATCCATTTTAATGTAATTGCCTATCTGATTCCCCATGGATTCTAGCATGGCAATGTTATAGAAGAAGACTGGAACATGGTGTATAGTAACCCAAACTGGGACTATGGAGGATTCTACCTCAGGGGAGAAATCAGTGGTTCATTTAAGCACTTTCATTGGGACATGATTAAAAATCCACTAACCTTTAATCCAGAGCCTCTGGTAATCTTCCTTGTCCTGAAAGCGGATGAGTACATGCCTGAAATCAATGGATCCAAGCTGAAATTTACCTTTGAAGCCCACAGAGTTGAAAGCCTCGTTCAGGGAAGCCATCGAGGGTTTGCCTCTTACAAACTTAGCCACTAGGGCATTTCAATAGTGAGAAGCGAGAGTTTCCGCTTCCTTTCTGGTTACGAGGCAAGCTATGTCCCCCTTGTAGTGGGTTTTTGGGATGATTTCGGGGTTATAGGGAAGGGAAACTTTAATGGTGGGGGTCGGTTACCTAAAGCCTGTAGAAAGGTTTTGGCCGGCACAATTTCGCCGCGGCCTTGCGGAGGAGCCGCCATATCAGAGAAAGGAAGGAAACAGAATGTGACCGTTAGCAGGAAAACAGTGAAAATGGAAGAAGAAAGGTGAATAGTAGTGTGTTTCGCACTCAATTCGCACGTAGCTACAGTAATTTCGCACTTAGCCTCGGTATCTGATAAGCTTTTAAACCTTCTGTGCCTAAACGCTTAGGAAGATCCCTCTTCTTTGTGGACGACCCCGACTTGCCGCTATCTACCTAGTTGTAGAAAGTAAGCAAAAAGGGCTTATAAATTATCTTTGAATAGGGGTGCGACGACTGCCCGCTATCAATAAGTTAATGTATTTTTTCTACATTTATCAATTCTTTTACAATACGTTGTGGAGTTTAGCTTTGCTATTGTTTATGACAAATGATATCGCAAATAGATTCCAACTATAGTATACATGTATTAAGAAATACTATTTTTTAATTTATAATAGTTGGTATTACAAGGGATGTACCTATGTTAAACAATTATATGACATAGAAAATTATCTGTTCTATAGACATAGGATAAAGTTCTAGAGGAGAAGAAAAATTGCTCACCCAAGATGACAAACGAAAGGATCAATTTGGGGGAAATTATTTTTGACCCTGGTTGTATCTCTCAACCTATGAAATCATATGAAACCACACAAACATACAGGAGAGGACATTTAAATTATAATTCTTCTTATACTTTTAATTTTACCATTAGAGTTTTATGAATACTTTGTTTCCAATTTCATTGTTAATTAAAAAAATTAAAATATTTAACAATTCTATATTGAAAATGTAGATTTCATATGTTATATATATATATATATAATATTTTATAATGGTAGCTTAAATTACAATATGATCATATGTGTGTGTGTGTGTTTGTGCATGTGTGGCAGTGCGAGGGTATGACATACTTGAACATTAAATGCTTAAATAAATTTTATAAAGTTTAACTAGCTATATTTTCAATCATTATTTATTCAACATGGCTTAATATTATATTTTCATTTCAAGGTGCCTTGAACATGTAGGTCCTACGAGAGGGTTATTTGTTTTGCGAGGTAACGCAATTGGTTACTTATTTACACAAAATATTTCAATGTGCATTGTTTTTATTCCCGTTTAAATATATTGTGACCAAGACTTGCACGTCGGGATCTTGCACAGAATTACGTGATGAGTAAGGGGACATACAACTTGCTTTCATGTGTCCACATTACTTCCACGTATAGATCTAGTGCGGGGACATATGATGTGGAAGAAGATTTCAAATTCTAAAATTTCCTTAATGACATAATTGTGTTTACTTGTTTAAGAAAAATAACAACAATGTAGTGATCATCTTACCAAATAAAAGTTAATATATTTTATCTACATTGTGCACTTCTTTTACAATACGTTGGTGAGTTTAGCTTTGTTATTGTTTATGAGAAATGATATCGCTAATAGATTCCAACAATAGTATACATGTATTAAGAAATACTATTTTTTCTTTTGTAAAAGTTAGTATTACAATCGATGTACCTTATTTAAACAAGTTATCTGACATACAAAATTATTTGTTCCATTGACATGGGAGAAAGGTCTAGAGGAGTAGAAAATTACTCACCCAAGATGACAAAGGAAAGGATCCATTCTGGAAAAATCGCTTTTGACCCTGGAGGTATCTGTATGTCAGATAACATGTATAAGTAAGGTGCCTTGATTGTAATACTACCTATTATAAAAGAAAACGTAATATTTCTTAATACATGTATACTATTGTTGGAATCTATTTCCAGTATAATTTCTCATAAATATTAGCAAAGCTCAACACTGGAACGTATTTTAAAAGAAGTGCAAAATGTATAAAAAAAATAACATTAGCTAATATTTGGTTAGATGATCACTACATTATTGTTATTTTTCTTAAACAAGTAAACACAATTGTGTTGTAAAGTCTATTTTTTTAGAATTTGAAATCTACTTCAACATCATATGGCCCCACGCTAGACCTAAACGTGCAAGTAATGTGGACATGTGAAAGTAATTTGTGAAAGTAATTTATATGATAGTTAGAACACAAAATAAATGTTGATCCCCTTACTCATTACGTAATTTTGTGCAAGATCCCGTGCAAGTCCTGGTCAATATATATTTAAACAGGAACAAACACACTACACATTGAAATTTTTTATGCGACTAAGTGATCTATTGCTTCACCTCGATAAACAACTAACCCGCTAGTAGGACCTACATGTTCAAGTCAACGTGAAATGTAAACATAATATTGAGCAATGAAGAAGAAGAATTATTGAAAATCTAACAAGTTAAATTTTATAAAACGTATTTAGGCATTTAATTTCCAAGTAAGTCATACACCCGCACTGCTGTTGAGTTAATTATGAGGAACATCAAATCTGCTCATTTCTCATTACTAATCAATGGTAGAACTGTTGGTTTCTTCCCTGCTTCTAGGGGTTTAAAACAAGGTGACCCTTTATCCCCCATGCTTTTCATTCTCATGGTTGAATCCTTCTCCCAAAACCTAAACTTTCTATTTCAATTCGGGAATATTCAGCCCTACAAACTTCCACGAGGGATGATCTCTTCATCTCATCTTTCCTATGCTGACGACACAGCAATCTTCCTGAAATATTCAAAACAGGGTCTTCAAACCATAATGAACTTCCTTCAATCTTATGAGATGGCTTCCGGTCAGAAAGTTAATTTTGAGAAATCAACTTTCTACATATCCAAACACACTCCACACAGAATTACAACTCTTCTAAAAAGAGAGACATCCATGTTGGAAGGTACAACCCTTTTCAAATATCTAGGATGCCCTATTTTCACAGGAAGAGTTAAGAACTGACTATTCCAAGGCATGCTTCTTTCAGTCCAAAACAAAATCAATCACCGGCATAATAAACTTATATCTCCAGCGGGTAGGGCAACGCTAATTAGACATGTTTTGTCCTCAATGCAAATACATTTAATCACAGTTTTAAAGCCAACTGCTCACATCATTAACCAAATTCATAAAACTCTTGCAAGGTTTTTTTGGAATAACAATTCTAACAATGCACAAAAACACAGAATTTGGAAATCATACCCCAGTTTATGCTTCCCCACAGCAGAAAATGGACTCAACTTTAAAAATCTGACCACTTTAACAAAATCTTTCTTCCTAAAACTGTGGTGGAAACTCCAGACAGGAAACTCACTATGGGCTAGAGTCATGTGGTCGATGAGTGACACAAACAAAGCCTCCAGATCTTGGAAACGAATCAAAGAGGCCAATGATATAGCTTTAAGTAACTCAAAAGTCATCCTTGGCTCGAGTTCGGTCTCTTTTTGGAACTCCAACTGGACCTCTCTTGGACCACTGATTGATCATCTTCCTAACCCCTCAAACTGTCCATTTAATGACTTAACTGTGGCCGATTATATACAAAACAAAACCTTTTTTCTGAATAGATCAGGGCTTCCCTCTCTCGTAACATTTTCCAAAGGATGGAACTGGAACACACCTTATTTCCTAGATACGACGACTCACTCATATGGAAACCTACCCCGACAGGTGTCTTCACTGTTCGTTCAGCATATGAACTGATCAGGGAAAAGAAACTGATGCTACCCTCTTATTCTCACCTTTGGTCTAAACTTTTACCAAGGAAAATGAGTATATTTAATTGGAAACTTTTAAACAGATTAGTAGCTTTCCCTGATGTTCTAGAAGATTTCCAATTCCATTTCCCATCTAGATGCTGCTTCTGTTTTCATCAATCTGAAACAATACACCACTTCTTCAACTCCTGTTCCAAGGTCAGCCATATCTGGAAATTGGTTAACCTGATTTTTGGTCTGCCAAATAACCATTTCGAACTAGTGTGGGATAGATTTTATTTTTACTGGAATTACAGCCCCACTAATGTTTCTGCTACGAGTTTAATCCGAATCATTCCGTGTGCAGTACACTGGTACCTGTGGCATGCCAGGTGTGCCTACCTTTTTGAGGGCACAAAACCGGATTTAATGTCCATTTTTAAGCAAATCATATTCCACTTTAATGACACATTGCTTGCTTTCAAACTGGATTTCAACTGGACTTTATCTCCCATACCGAGGCTAGTGAGACAGGAACTAATTAGACAGAGATCAATCAAAACACTAAAATGGATATTACCTGTAGAGTTCAAACTTAATACTGATGGGGCCTTTAACAACGGGGCTGCAGGCGTAGGCTGTTTGATTAGGGATCATGTTTGCCACGTAATTGTTGCTATGTCAAAATCTATCTCGGCTGAATCTGCTTTGCAGGCTGAGACCATCGCACTTCTACATAGTTACATCTCGCGCGAGATAAACGCATCAACAGAATTGAGATTGAAACTGATTCTAGAGTTCTAATTGGAATGGTTCAATATCAGCTTAAAATTCCATGGAGATTGCTGATCATGCTGAGGGAAATTTGGGACCTTCTACAGGAAATGAATTACTCATTGCATCACGTTTTCAAGGAAGCAAATGGCACGGCTGATTCTCTGGCAAAGATGGCTAGCCGGAAACAGGTAAATATCATCTACGGCCCCATGGATATGCCCACAGGAGTTGCAGAACAGGTAAAGTTGGATGCAGAGGGTTTTCCCTATTTTAGGAGAATGTAGCTCTTTTCATGTAATTTTCCTTTCGTTTTGGTCTCTGCTGATCTTTAGGGTAGTTATAGGATGATGTTTAGCTTTCAAAGATCGACAGATAGACTTTCCAAGGTACGGTATTAAGCCCCCCTCTTCTATGTATCTTTTCTTTAAATTAATAAACGGGTAGGGGTTTGCCAAATCCCCCACCATCACAGGTGGATTTATTTTTTTAGAAAAAACACCCGCACTGCTACACATGCACAAACACACACACACACACATATATATATATGATCATATTGTTAATTAAACTACAACTATAAATTTTGAAATGTATATAATATTTGAAATCTACATTATCAATATAGAATTTTTAATTTTTTTAAATTTGTTTATCAACAATGAAATTGTAAATAAAGTATTCAACAACACTAATGGTAAAATTTAAAATATACGAAGCATTCTAATTTAAATGTCCTCTTCCTGTTTGTTTGTGTGGTTTCATATGGATTCGTAGGTTGAGAGATATCTCCAGGGTAAAAAAATATTTTTCTAGAATGGATCCGTTCATTTGTCATTTTGGTTGAGCAATTTTTTTCTCCTTTAGAACTTTCTCACATGTCTATGGAACAGATAATTTTGGATGTCAAATAACTTGTTTAATTAAGGTACCTCGATTTTAATACAAACTATTATAAAAGAAAATATAATATTTCTTAACATGTATACCACTGTTGGAATCTATTACCGATGTCATTTCTCATGAATGATAGAAAAGCTAAACTCCACAACGTATTTGTAAAAGAAGCGCTAAATGTAGAAAAAAATACATTAACTTATATTTGGTTAGATGATCACGTCATTAATGTTTTTTTTCTTAAACAAGTAAACACAATGTCGGAAAGGCTATTTTAGAATTTGAAATCTTCTTCCACATCATATGGCCCCATGCTAGACCTAAACGTGCAAGTAATGTGGACACGTGAAAGTAAGTTGTAAAATAGTTAGAACACAAATAAATGTCGACCCCCTTACTCATCACATGGTTTTGTTCAAGATCCCTTCGTGCAAGTCTTGGCCACATTATATTTATTCAGGAACAAAAACACTACACACTGAAAGTTTTTGTGCGAACAAGTAACCTATTGTTTAACCTCGCAAAGCAACTAACCCACTCGTGAGACCTACATGGTTAAGTCACCATGAAATGTAAACATAATATTGAGCCATGTAGAAGGATAATGATTGAAAATCTAAAAAGTTAAAATTTATCAAATTTATTTAAGTATTTAATGTTCAAGTCAGTCATACACTCGCACTTCCACACATGCACAAACACACACTCACACACACACATATGATCATATTGTAATTTAAACAACTATTATAAAATTTGAAATGTATATAATATTTGAAATATACATATCAATATAAAATATTTAAATTTTTTGAATATTTTTATCAACAATGAAATTGTAAATAAATTATTCAACAACGCTAATGGTAAAATTTAAAATATATGAAGCATTCTAATTTAAATGTCCTTTTCCATTTTGTTTGTGTGGTTTCATATGGATTCATTTTTTGCGAGATATCTCCAAGGTCAAAAAAGATTTTTCCAGAATGGATCCCTTCATTAGTCAGCTTAGGTGAGCGATTATCTTTTCCTCTAGAACTTTCTCCCATGTCTATGGAACAGATAATTTTGTATGTCAGATAACTTGTTTAAATAAGGTAACCTCGATTGTAATACTAACTATTATAAAAGAAAAAATAATATTTCTTAAAACACATATACCATTGTTGAATCTATTACCGATATCATTGCTCATAAACGATAGCAATGCTAAACCCTAAAAACGTATTGTAAAAGTGCTAAATGTAAAAAAAAATACATTAACTTACATGTGGTTAGATAATCACTTCGTTGTTGTTTTATTTCATAAACTAGTAAACACACTTATGTCCTAAAGGCTATTTTAGAATTTGAATTCTTCTTCCAAATCAAATGGCCCCACGGTAAACCTGAACGTGCAAGTGAAGTGGACACGTGAAAGTTGTTGTATAATAGTTAGAACACAAAATAAACGTTGATCCCCTTATTCACCACGTGGTGTTTTGCAAGATCCCAACGTGCAAGTCTTGGTCACAATGTATTTAAACAAGAACAAAAATACTATACATTTTAAATTTTTGTGCGAACGAGTAACCTATTACTTCATCTTGCAACAAAATTAACCCGCTCATAGGACCTACATGTTCAAGTCACCGTGAGATGTAAACATAATATTGAGCCATATAAAAGAATAATTATTGAAAATCTAGAAAGGTAAATTTTATAAAATTATTTAAGCTTTTAATTTTCAAGTTAGTCATACACCCGCACTGCCACACATGCACAAACACACACAGACACATTAATGATCATATTGTAAACTAAACAACCATTATAAAATTTGAAAAGTATATAATATTTGAAATCTACAATATCAATATAGAATATTTAAACATTTTGAATTTTTTTAGCAACAATGAAATTGTAAATAAAGTATTCAACAATGCTAATGGTAACATTTAAAATACACAAAGCATTTTAATTTAAATATCCTCTTCCTATTTATTTGTGTGGTTTCATATGGATTTTTAGGTTGAGAGATATCTCCAAGGTAGAAAAAGATTTTTCCAGAATGGATTCCTTCATTAGTCATCTTGGGTGAGCGGTTTTCATTTTCCCTAGAACATTCTCCCACGTCTATGGAATAGATAATTTTGTATGTCAGATAACTTGTTTAAATAAGGTACATCGATTTTAATACTAAATACTATTAAAGAAAAAAATAATATTTCTTAATACATGTATATCATTGTTGGAATTTATTACCGATATCATTTCTCATAAACGATAGCAAAGCTAAATTCCGCAACGTATTGTAAAAGAAGTGCTAAATGTAGATAAAATACATTAATTTATATTTGGTTAGATGATAACTTCATTGTTGTTATTTTCCTTGAACAAGTTAACACAATTATGTCGTAAATGTTATTTTAGAATTTGAAATATTCTTCCACATTATATGGCTCCACAAAAGACCAAAACATGCAAGTAATGTGGACATGTGAAAGTAAGTTGTAAAATAGTTGGAACACACAATAAATGTTGATCACCTTACTCATCACTGGTTTTGTGCAAGATCTCGACGAGCAAGTCTTGGCCACATTATATTTATTCTGGAACAAAAACACTACACATTGAAATATTTTGTGCGAACAAGTAACCTATTGTTTCACCTCGCAATACAACTAACCCACTCGTAGGACCTACATGGTCAAGTCAACGTGAAATGTAAACATAATTTTGAGCCATGTAAAAGAATAATGATTGAAAATCTAGAAAGTTAAAATTTATAAAATTTATTTAAGCATTTAAAGTTCCAGTTAGTCATACACTGGCACTGCCACACATGCACAAACACACACACACAAACACACACACACAAACACACACACATATGATCATATTGTAATATAAACGACCATTATATAATTTAAAAAAAATATATATATAATGTATGAAATCTATAATTTCAACATAAAAATTTTAAAGTTTTAAAATTTTTTAATCAACAATGAAATTGTAAACAAAGTTTTCAACAACGATAATGGTAAAATTTAAAATATACGATGCATTCTAATTTAAATGTTCCCTTCCAGTTTGTTTGTGTGGATTCTTATGGATTCGTTGGCTGTGAGATATCTCCAGGGTCAAAAAATATTTTTTCAGGATGGATCCCTTCATTAGTCATCTTGGATGAGCGATTATCTTGTCCTCTAGAAGTTTCTCCCATGTCTATGGAACAGATAATTCTGTATGTCAGATAACTTGTTTAAATTTGGTAACCTCAATTGTAATACTAACTATTATAAAAGAAAAAGTAATATTTCTTAATACATGTATACCATTGTTAAAATCAATTACCACATAAACGATTGCAAAGCTAAACTCTGAAACATACTGTAAAAGAAGTGTTAAATGTAGAAAAAATACATTAACTTATATTTGGTTAGATGATCACTTCATTGTTGTTATTTTTCATAAAAAATTAAACACAATTATGTCGTAAAGCATATTTTAGAATTTGAAATCTTCTTCTACATTATATGGCCCCACGTTAGACCTAAACGTGAAAGTAATGTGGACACGGGAAAGTAAGTTTTATAATAAATAGAACACAAAATAAACGTTGATCCCCTTACTCATCACGTGGTTTTGTGAAAGATCCCAACGTGCAAGTCTTGGTCACAATATATTTAAACAGGAACAAAAACACTACACATTGAAATTTTTTGTGCGAATGAGTAACATGTTGCTTCACCTCGCAAAACAACTAACCCGCTCGTAGGACCTTAATGTTCAAGTCAAAGTGAAATGTACACATAATGTTGACCCACGTAGAAGAATAATTATTAAAAATCTAGCATGTTAAATTTTATAAAATTTATTTAAGCATTTAATTTTCAAGATAGTCATTCACCTGCATTACCACACATGCACAAACACACACACACACATAAATGATCATATTGTAAATTAAACTAACATTATAAAATTTAAAATGTATTTAATATTTGAAAACTACATTCTCAATATCGAATATTTAAATATTTTGAATTTTTTTATCAACAATAAGATTGTAAATAGAGTATTCAACAACTCTAATGGTAAAATTTAAAATATACGAAATATTCTTATTTAAATGTCCTGTTCCTGTTTGTTTGTGTGGTTTCATATGGATTCGTAGGTTGCGAGATATCTCCTGGGTAAAATAAGATTTTTCCATAATGGATCCCTTCATTAGTCATCTTGGGTGAGCGATTTTCTTCTCCGCTAGAACTTTCTCCCATGTCTATGGAACAGATAATTTTATATATCAGAAAACTTGTTTAAATAAGGTACCTCAATTTTAATACTAACTATTATAAAAGAAAAAAATATATTTTTAAATACATGTATACCATTGTTGGAATCTATTACCGCTATCATTTCTCATTACCGATACCAAAGGTAAACTCCGCAACGTATTGTAAAAGAAGTGCTAAATGTAGATAAAATACATTAACTTATATTTGGTAAGATGTTTACTTCATTGTTGTTATTTTCCTTAAATAAGTAATCACAATTATGTCGTAAAGGCTATTTTAGAATTTGAAATCTTCTTCCACATTATATGGCCCCACGCTAGAGCTAAACGTGTAAGTAATGTGGACACGTGAAAGTAAGTTTTATAATAAATAGAACACAAAATAAACGTTGATGCCCTTACTCATTACGTGATTTGTGCAAGATCCCAACGTGCAAGTCCTGGTCACAACATATTTAAACAAGAACAAAAACACTACACATTAAAAATAAATTGTGCAAACAAGTGATCGTTTGCTTCACCTCACAAAACAACTAATCCGCTCGTATGACCTACATGTTCAAGTCACCGTACAATGTAAACATAATCTTGAGCCATGCAGAAGAATAATGTTTGAAAATCGAACAAGTTAAACTTTATCAAATTTATTTAAGCATTTAATGTTGAAGTTAGCCATACACTCGCACTGCCAAGCATGCACAAACACATACACACACATATATGATCATATTGAAATTTAAAATACCATTATGAAATTTCAAATATATAAATATTCGAAATCTACAATATCAATATAGAATTTTTAAATATTTTAAAAAAATTTATCAACAATGAAATTGTATATAAACTAATCAACAATGCTAATGGTAAAATTAAAAATATACGAAGCATTCGAATTTAAATGTCCTCTTCCTGTTTCTTAGTGTGGTTTCATATGGATTCATAGGTTCAGAGATTCTTCCGGGGTAAAAAAATATTTTCCCCAAATGGATCCCTTCATCTGTCATGAGGGATTTTCTTCTCCTCTAGAACTTTATCCCATGCCTATGGAACAGATAATTTTGTATGTAAGATAACTTGTATAAATAAGGTACCTCAATTTTAATACTAAATATTATTAAAGAAAAAATAATATTTCTTAATACATGTATAAAACAAAAACTCTGAAAAAACAAAAAAGAAATAGCATTCAAATCAATTTTTATTGACCAATCAGAATTGCCCCCAAGGATTTGTGAATCTATTACCGATATCATTTCTCATAAACGATAGAAAAACTAAACTCCGCAACGTATTATCAAAGAAGTGCTAAATGTACATAAAATACATTAACTTATATTTTGTTAGATGATCACTTCATTATTGTTATTTTCCTTTAAAAAAATAAATACAATTATGTCCTAATGGCTATTTTAGAATTTGAAATGTTCTTCCACATTATATGGCTCCACGCTAGACCTAAATGTGCAAGAAATGTGGACACGTAAAAGTAAGCTGCATAAGAGTTAGAACAAAAAATAAATGTTGATCCCCTTACTCATCACGTGGTTTTGTGCGAGATCCCGACGTGCAAGTCTTGGTCAGAATATATTTAAACAGGAACAAAAACACTTCACATTGAAATTTTTGTGCGAACAAGTAACAAATTTCATCACCTCGCAAAACAACTAACCCGCTCGTAGGACCTACATGTTCAAGTCACCAGAAATGTAAACATAATAATGAGCCATGTAAAAGAATAATGAATGAAAATCTAGTAAGTTAAACTTTATAAAATTTATTTGAGCATTTAATGTTCAAGTTAGTCATACACTCGCACAGCCACACATGCACAAACACACACACATATATTATCATATCGTAATTTAAACTACAATTATAAATTTTCAAATATATATAATATATGAAACATACATTATCAATATAGAATTGTTATATACTTTTTTTAAAAAAATTATCAACAATGAATTGTAAATAAAGTATTCGACAACTCTAATGGTAAAGTTAAAAACATGCATTCTTATTTAAATGTCCTCTTCCTTTTTGTTTGTCTGGTTTCATATGGATTCGTAGGTTGAGAGATACTTGCAGGGTCAAAAAAATATTTTTCCCAAATGGATCCCTTCATTCGTCATTTTGGGTAAGATGATTTACTTCTACTCTTGAAATTTCTCCCATGGCTATAGAACAAATAATTTTTTATGTCAGATAACATGTATAAATAAGGTACCTTGATTGTAATACTACCTATTATAAAAGAAAACATAATATTTCTTAATACATATATACTATTGTTGGAATCTATTTCCAGTATAGTTTCTCATAAATATTAGCAAAGCTAAACTCCGCAACGTATTTTAAAAGAAGTGCAAAATGTAGAAAAAAATAACATTAGCTAATATTTGGTCAGATGATCACTACATTATTGTTATTTTTCTTAAACAAGTAAACACAACTATGTCGTAAAGTCTATTTTAGAATTTGAAATCTACTTCAATATCATATGGCCCCACGCTAGACCTGAACGTGCAATTAATGTGGACATGTGAAAGTAATATGTATGATAGTTAGAACACAAAATAAATGTTGATCCCCTTACTCTTTATGTAATTTTGTGAAAGATCCAGACGTGCAAGTCCTGGTCAAAATATATTTAAACAGGAACAAAAATACTACACATTGAAATTTTTTGTGCGACTAAGTGATCTATTGCTTCACCTCGCAAAACAACTAACCCGCTAGTAGGACTTACATGGTCAAGTCAACGTGAAATGCAAACATAATATTGAGCCATGAAGAAGAAGAATTATTGAAAATCTAGCAAGTTAAACTTTATAAAATTTATTTTGGCATTTAATTTCCAAGTAAGTCATATATCGGCACTGCCACACATGCACAACACACACACACACATATATATATATATATATATATATATATATATGATCATATTATTTATTAAACTACCACTATAAAAATTGAAATGTATATAATATTTGAAATCTACATTATCAATATAGAATATTTGAATTTTTTGAATTTTTTGAATTTTTTGAATTTTTTTATCAACAATGAAATTGTAAATAAAGTATTCAACAACGCTAATGGTAAAATTGAAAATATAAGAGCATTCTAATTTAAATGTCCTCTTCCTGTTTGTTTGGGTGGTTTCATACGGATTCGTAGGTTGAGAGATATCTCTAGGTTAAAAAAAGATTTTTTCAGAATGGATCCGTTCATTAGTCATCTTGGGTGAGCAATTTTCTTCTCCTTTAGAACTTTCTCCCATGTCTATGGAACAGATAATTTTGTGTGTTAGATAACTTGTTTAAATAAGGTACCACAATTTTAATACCAACTATTATAAAAGAAAATATAATATTTCTTACTACATGTATACCATTGTTGGAATCTATTACCGATGTCATTTCTCATAAATGATAGAAAAGCTAAACTCCACAACGTATTGTAAAAGAAGCGCTAAATGTAGAAAAAAATACATTAACTTATATTTGGTTAGATGATCACTTAATTAATGTTATTTTTCTTAAACAAGTAAACACAATGTCGGAAAGGCTATTTTAGAATTTGAAATCTTCTTCCACATCATATGGCCCCATGCTAGACCTAAACGTGAAAGTAATGTGGACATGTGAAAGTAAGTTGTAAAATAGTTAGAACACAAATAAATGTTGACCCCCTTACTCATCACATGGTCTTGTGCAAGATCCCGTCATGCAAGTCTTGGCCACATTATATTTATTTAGGAACAAAAACACTACAAATTGAATTTTTTTGTGCGAACAAGTAACCTATTGTTTCACCTTGCAAAACAACTAACCCACTCGTGAGACCTACATGGTTAAGTCACCATGAAATGTAAACATAATATTGAGCCATGTAGAAAGATAATGATTGAAAATCTAAAAAGTTAAAATTTATTTAAATATTTAATGTTCAAGTCAGTCATACACTCGCACTTCCACACATGCACAAACACACACTCTCACACACACACACATATGATCATATTTTAATTTAAACCATTATAAAATTTGAAATGTATATATTATTTGAAATATACATATCAATATAAATATTTAAGTTTTTTGAATATTTTAATCAGCAATGAAATTGTATATAAATTATTCAAAAACGCTAATGGTAAAATTTAAAATATACGAAGCATTCTAATTTAAATTTTATTTTCTATTTTGTTTATGTGGTTTCATATGGATTCGTTGGTTGCGAGATATCTCCAGGGTCAAAAAAGATTTTTCCATAATGGATCCCTTCATTAGTCAGCTTAGGTGAGCGATTATCTTTTCCTCTAAAACTTTCTCCCATGTCTATGGAACAGATAATTTTGTATGTCAGATAACTTGTTTAAATAAGATAACCTCAAAGGTAATACTAACTATTATAAAAGAAAAAATAATATTTCTTAATACACATATACCATTGTTGAAATCTATTGCCGATATCATTTCTCATAAACGATAGCAATGCTATACTCCGAAATGTATTGTAAAAGAAGTGCTAAATGTAAAAAAAATACATTAACTTACATTTGGTTAGATAATCACTTCGTTGTTGTTTTATTTCATAAACTAGTAAACACACTTATGTCCTAAAGGCTATTTTAGAATTTGAATTCATCTTCCAAATCAAATGGCCCCACGGTTAACCTGAACGTGCAAGTAATGTGGACACGTGAAAGTAAGTTGTATAATAGTTAGAACACACGTGGTTTTTTGAAAGATCCCAGCATGCAAGTCTTGGTCACAATGTATTTAAACAAGAACAAAAATACTATACATTTAAATTTTTGTGTGAACGAGTAACCTATTGCTTCATCTCGCAAAAAATTAACCCGCTCGTAGGACCTACATGTTCAAGTCACCATGAAATGTAAACATAATATTGAGCCATATAGAAGAATAATTATTGAAAATCTAGCAAGGTAAATTTTATAAAATTATTTAAGCTTTTAATTTTCAAGTTAGTCATACACCCGCACTGCCAGGAAGGAGGTTACAGAGAGGGCAAAAACCCAACATAGGAATTGGAAGACAAAGGCGGCAAACAGGTTTATTCATGACATGGACAAAGGTATCAATAATACAGGAATGCCAGCATGAGAGAAGTACAAGTGGATGGATGAAGACGAATGGCACCTTTTTGAAAAGAGGCGTCGACATCCGAATTTTCAGGTATGATGAAAAAATTAATACTTGTTAAGGGCTATGTTACCCACAAATTATATTAAACTAAAATTTTATTTATAACAACAATATCAGAGGCTCAGGGTGACAAATATTGAACGCAACAAGGGAAGGGATTATACGCACCACACGGGTAGAAGGGGTAATCGATACATCTGTGACAAATTCACTAAGAAGCTGAAGGAAAAGGAGGGAATTAGGTTGACCACCGAGGGATTCACTGACAAGGAGATTGAGAAACAACTTAGTCAAAAGGATTTCACACCTGACAAATCTCTTGTCTACCTCGAGGAAAACAAAGATAAGAAAGGGTTATACACATCGAAAGAGGTTGAGAAGATCGCACCGGACGTTGTAAGTTATGCCAAAATTGACCATTTAAATTAATTTTTAAGTGTATTTCTCATTATTTATATAAACAATTGTGTTCCTATTTGTTTCTCAGTTGAAATTGAACGAGCTTATGGAAAAAGGAACATTGAAACTGCAGTCGAGTGAAGACATCATCATAAAAGTGACAAAGAAGAAGGATCACCCAGGCAGGTACAAGGGAATTAAGACAGGTCTACCCACAACAATGGTTGTTCCTCATCTTTCCCGCAGAAGTGTGGTAGCAGTTCCTCAACCAAAGAGACAGCCCAGAGGAGACCATCAAACGATCAACCTGTCGTGAAATCCATGGTATCGTAGCTGGAGCAATTAGTGAAGGGCCTAGCATCTACAAGCGGTGTTCAGAGTCCGCCAGGCCCTGACGATCCAAAGAATTTTATAGAGAAGATGATTGATGACATTGCTGCAGCTGCTACAAAGTCCGGTGAAGAGCCCAGCAACGAAGAAGGAGATGAAGAGGTACACCTTCAATAATCTATTCATGTCCTATACATTGATTTATACATCTGAAATATCTCCATAACCATTTTATCTAGTCATATTATACGATCATGATGGATAACGCATGTCTCTTTTCAATAAAGACATTGTCAGGAAGAAGAAAATTGTCGCTCATGGGTTGCGATAGGTATCTCGTCGTCGGGATGCCCAACAAGGAAGTGTTGCTCGTGTGAGAATATGCGAGCCATGCCTCCATCCTAGGGCAGGATTACCCTCGGCGGACCACCACTTCGATAATGTTGGAGAGGTTCTCAATAGCATCGTGGATTGTCCGGTGTCCTTAATAGGCAAGGAAGATGAGCAACCGAGTGACATCGATGATGTCAATAACAGAGGTGATACGGACAATGATAACGAGGAGGTTATGGTTCTCACCACTGACGATGAGGTACCTTCTTGTAACACATTATTTTTCAATTCCTCTAAGTACTTTCGTGTATCCATATTCATTAATCCTTGTAACAGGATATTGGCGAGCAAAAATCCTAGCCGACGGCTAATTTCTGACCATCTACAAGACCAAGATTAAACATGATGCCAAAACAAGTAATGCATTAAAACGAGTACCATTATTATTAATTAACAACAATAGTTCAATACTACATGCTCAAGTGATCATTTCGTATCATTTTACGTTCTCAAATTATTATTAAACGAGACCTGACATATTGACCGATCATGGTGCAATTCATACATGAAGCAAATGCCGCTATCCTGGAAATGATTATGAATAAGGACTGCATGTTCTTCCCAGTGTTCTGACCATCGACATTTGCACGTCATTACACCTGTGGTGTTAGAATAGAAGTTCTGGTTGAGTTCGCGAAGAAACTGGAGAACATGCGTTCAATGACCTGGATCAATAATGCGCAGGTCGAAGTGTGGATGGGTGAGTTTCAAACTTACATCCTTAATGTTTTTTAAATTCATTAGGAATTCATTTTCAGTATCATTAACGTTATAGGCACCTGTGGGAGAAAATATGGGAAACTAATTCAGACCACGTCTAATTCTGCCCATCCAACTGTGGAAACTTGAACAACTTCGAGCAGAAGGTCGAACTCTGTTTCAAACTAATTTGGGAAACAATGAAGGCAATGGATGATGAGTTCTACATTGTCCCCTACATAAGAATGTAAGTATTTCTTCCTGGAAATTACATTCAGATTTCAAACCACTTCTATTTCATTAATTTGTAACATGATTTTCCGATAGTTATCATTGGTACCTCATCATTATCCATCCTAGAACGGAGGAGGTTTTCACTCTGGACACATTGTCAGGGGGTATCAAACCAACAAACTTGATCAAACTCAGGGTCATTTCTAGGTATTTCAATCAATCAAATCAAAAATCTTAGTTTGGTAATATACGGGAAGAAGTAACCATTTTAATTTACTCTCTTGACAGGCTTCCATGCGCATACCAAAGGGAGAACAGGAACAAGGAGCGAAAACCCGACTACGCTTGGAAAATCAACAACATCATGGTAAGTCATTTTGTCATTTCATCCCTCAATTTATTATGTTTAGGGTTAGTAGTTACATTTACTTTTCCTATGTAGTACCGAACCTAGAATGGTTCGTGGCAAAGTGGGTACTCCATCATGCTCTTCATGGAAGAATTTTTTTTAATAACCCAGAGACAAACAATATCTTGGAGGTAAACCTTGCATCTTAAAATTTGTTATTATTAATTTCTAGTAAACGCAACATTATTGACTAACAGTGTAAGTTTGACATTAACAGGTCTCCCCAGAGGGCAAAGGGTCATACCATGAGTACGAAATTCAAGGTGTAGCAGAGAGATGGTGTGGGGATTGGCTCGAAGACTACCAGCAGCAAATGAACACTACGTTGCAACTTCTGGATGATAAGAACGACATAATAGGTTGATGGTTTATTTTGAATAGTTGATGATACTAGAATTCTATGGATGGTGTTTGGTTATATTAAACTTGTGTGATTTTTTACTTTGTTTCAATCCATGCTTAACATAGTTCTCCTATTTCATAGTTTGAATAATGTTTGCGTCTTTTACGAGTGATATTTTCATAATAGCATGTTTCAAATTTCTTACTGATTCAAAAGTTTCCAATTTTTAATAGTTCACAAGTATTTCAGGCTTTGGTTGCCCTGAAAATGATCCGGGAGAGACCATCCGAAAATAAATTGTGCATTGCAAAATTTACTCAAATAATACACCGGTAAAAAATAAATGTACCGGTGTAAAAAAATCACATTTTTAATAATTTATTTTAAATTATTTAAATAATATCAGTGCATAAAAAATAATACCGGTGCAAACTATTCTGGTAAAAAAATAATACTCCTTCTACAAAAGAAAGACCGGTGTTATATTTAATATTGGTGTAGAAATCACGGTTTTACACCGGTTCATATGTCTACACCGGTGTTCCAAATATTACTGGTGCAAATATTTTGTGCCGCCAACTTTTCAAAATTATACACCGACCTAAGATGCCGGTGCAAATAATTTTCTATATTGGTTTATTTTTACCGGTACAAGTGTGATGCGTTTTTACACTCCTATACATACGCACCGGTATTTTGGAGGACTAAAATACTGGTGCTATTGTCTTAAATTATCGATGCAAATACCCTTGTCATGCAGTAGTGCTTGCTTTGATCAACAAGCAACGAAAATTTAAGTTTTAGAAATTTAAATCTCGAGCTTTTAAAAATATCAATCAGATCAGTAATCATCCAAAGAAGAACTCCACTATTAGTACTTGGAAAGATAAACTTAGCTGATTCATAAGTTAGTACTTGGATATTTTTCTAAACCTCACTAGTATTCCTAAACATATTTGTAGGAAAGAGATTATGCATTGTCCATGATCAAACTTGTCTTCTATCCGATGATAAAACCATTAAAAACGTTAAATTTCCAAAATTCCACGTACCATCTCTAAGTCGCGCTTGCTGCTCCTTATCTTGAAGGAGGAACATCAATTCATTGTTTTGATTCATAACCTCAGTTTTTTCTTTCTACAAGAGAACATCAAGTGCTACCTGAATTATAAACACATCAACGAGGTTTTAGCTATTGTCACCCTCCCAAATTACAATTTAATCCATGTACATTTTAAAAAAAGCAAATGAACCTGAGCCACGATGCCTGAATCCAGAGCCCTCACAAGAGCATCTTCATCAATCACTCCTCCACGAGCGACATTTACAATTCTCACCCCTTTCTTCATCTTAGAAAAATTCTCATCATTAATAACTCTAAGTCATTTATATTCTCCGTCCCACTAACACAAACACAACACAACTGGAGGTAAGAAAGCAAAACCCTTACACACACAGATAATAAAACAGTTGTTCAGTAACAGCATCAAAGAGGTTACACTTGTAATGATCTTATATTGTGTTCCACCTACATGAAAAACTAATCACAAAATCCCCTTTTTTTCCAGCTACATTGTTTTGAGACAGTCTCACTTGTCACTCATAACCTTTCGGCCTCGATTTGACATGAATCCCGCCGTTGATAGTTCTTTCATATTTGCATCTATAAGAGGGTACCTAAAAGTATGGGAAAGTATTATATGATCAAATACTATATAGAGATGATTCCAGAACAAATGTACTCAATATGAATCTAAATGATCATACTAGTTGAATGAATGTATTTGTTAAGCTTCATTAGTGAATATCAATCCAGTGTAAATCTTTATTACGTTCCTAAAGGTCAAAGCAACATAAATCATTCCAATATAACAAACAACAAAATTGATCAGTAATTCACCTTTCAAACTTCCATTTCAGAGCTACAATCAGTTACAGTATTTACTTCATTAGAGGTTTATAATTTTTACTACAAGGAGAGAGAAGAAGAGGCCAGTATGATGAGTTATTTGATTGACGCTCAGGTTCATATCTTTTTACCTAAACTAAATTAAAACACAGAATCATCATATTATATAATTCACCTTTCAAAATTCCAGCTCTCTTCACCAAAACTTGCAAATAGAACACAGTAGCTGCTAAACACGGACAAGTGAATATTAAACCCATAAGCTTTCTAAACACTGACAAAACCCATTACCCTTATAAACTCATCTATTAACACGGAGGAAATTAACATAAACACAATCTTTGTAACTCAAGAAACGAGGAATTTATATTAAGGAATTAAAATATTACTTGCAATTGTAATTATATTCTATTACATTTTTCTATCTTGTATAGGTATTCTATACCACTATATAATGTATAATGTACCTTAAAATTATGAATACACACATTATTACCTTCATTTTTTACATGGTATCGGAGCATAAAATCCTGAAACCCTAAGAAAATATTCCGCTGCCTTTCCGAGCCACCGCAGCCGCCACCAAGCTGCGTCTCGATTCATGCCCCGCCGCACAACCACAGCCGTCTGCTCCGTTCCCCCACTCGCCGATCGCCAAAGCCACCGCCTGGTTGTGGTAATCTGTGTGCCACCTCTCTTGATCCGATCGGTTCGTGTGTTGAGCCACACGTGTCGATCCTGAAGCTCACGTGCCGCCACATTCCCGTCACACGCTGCCGATCCGATTCGATCCGCCACCGGTTGCTGCACCAGCTACTGATCCGTACCTAATTTTGCATGATGTCTGCCTCAGAAGAACACACTCGTATTGATGCTGCACCCAAGGTTCGGAAACTTCAGGATATGAGTGGTTATAATGTGATTGCAACTTTACTGAAGTAGTTGCAGTTGTATTCTTGCCCTCGAACTACTGTACCTATTGGTCGTCTGTCGACTGATACTTACTTTATTTGTTCTGGCGATGGTCTTGGTTTGCAAATTATACCGAACATACTGAAAGGTCAAGAAAACTTACATTGAATAGTCTGAAGCGATGTACCGCGCGTTCAATACTAAGAACAAGATTGGGTTCATTGATGGATCCATTACCAATCCCCGGGACGGTCATCCTAATGCTGCTGATTGGCGTGGGGTTAATGCTACTCTTGTCTGCTGGATCTTGCAACCCCTAGATCTGGTGCTGAGATCTTCTACAAGCTCGTTTTCCACAGTTAAGGAATTGTGGGATTACCCGAAAGAACGATTTATTCTTAGTGATGGTATGAAGGTTTTTGCAAATGCAAGAGGCTATTTAGAGCTGCAGGCAGAATAATCAGCCCATCGACATTTACTTTGGCAAACTGAAGAAGCTGTTTACAGACTACCACTGCATGCGGCCTCCTCTAGTTTGTGACTGTGAAGATAGCAAGGCACTGTGCCATTGCAATATTTCTGCAAGAGTCTTTCGGTAGAGAGAGAGAGAGAGAAAAGGATTTAATCTATCAATTCATCTCTGGTCTCGACGAAGGCTTTCACACCTTGAGATCACACATTATGAGCATTTATCCAATGACAACTGTCATGAAAGTGTATACCCTTGTTGCCCAGGAGGAGAATCATCGAGCTGTTATCCAAGCTCGCGAGCCTTCTTCTAACTCCATGGCGTATGTTGCACGATGCCTACCACATACAAGTTCTTCGCCAGTTGTTCTTTCTGCATCTGACCGCAGGAATCTTGTTTATACACATTGTCATCACATGGGTCACGAAAAAAATTCCTGTTTCCAAATCATTAGTGTACCATAATGATTCAAGGAGTTGAAGGAGAAAGCCAGCGCCACCAGGAGGACGGTGCCAGCCCCTTGGCCAACCGCCGCCACTGTGACCAGAGGATCTGTCACGGCTCTTCCACTCCCACTGCTATTCACCAGTACCGCCATATTGCCGCCTGGCCTAGCGGTGGCAGCTTCCTCTGACTGCGTCCCTACTTGGTCTGATTTTGGCCCTGCTATGTCTGATGACCAATGGAGCACGACTATGCATTTATATAACTAGTTTAATTCAATTATTGCCAACAGGTAAGTCTACTTTGCCTTGGATACTTGATTCGGGAGCCTCATATGATACTACTACTGCTATTGGCACTGTGAATGTTATTCTTCCTGATGGCTCTCTGTCATCTACTACCCAATATGGTTCTATTTGCTCTGGTGTTATCACTCTTACCCATGTGCTATATATACCTACTTTGCGATGCTACTTATTATCATGCTCTAGATTGTTATCTTCCTTAAAGTGCCAAGCTTTTTTTACTGAAAATTATTGCATTTTACAGAAAATAAGTAGAAGGAAAGTGATTGGCGTGGGTGAACAGAAAGGGGGGTCTTTTGGCTTCGTCTGCTGGATACTCGTGATCATCATCTTATCCCATAGTCTTTTTCGACAGTTGCTTTTACGTCTTCTTCTAATTTATGGCATCAGCGTCTTGGGCATCCTTCCTCTACAGTGTTGTCTTCTATTTCTTCTATTGATTTTAGTGCTAATACGACTTCTGTTCCTTGCTCTATATGTTATAGAGCAAAAGAAACTAAACATAGTTTTCCATTGAATTCTATAAATGTTACTGCACTATTTCAATTAATACATTGTGATGTTTGGGGTCTTTACAGAACACCATCATCTAGTGGTGCATTTTATTTTTTAACTATAGTTGATGATTATTCCTGAGCTGTTTTGGTTTATTTATTAGTGGCTATGTCAGAAGTAGCTTCTAGATTTTTGGAATATTTTGTGCCTTGGTGAAGAACCAATAGGGCCAAAGCATACTACGTGTTCGGGGTGATAACGGGACTAAGAATTTGCCTCTAAGGTCTCATTTTGCTGCATATGGGATCATTTTTTAGACATTTATGGTTGATACACCACAGCATAATGGTCGAGTTGAAAGAAAGCATTGTCATTTACTCAATGTGACACGTGTCGTACGGTTTCAAGCCAGTTTCCAATAAATTTTTGGGATGAGTGTGCTCTTACTTTTGCTTATCTGATTAACCGAACACCAACAAAGCATCTCAATGGTTGTACTCCCTTTAAATTTCTCTATGGGAAAACTCCAAATTACTTATCCTTAAGGGTTTTTGGATGCTTTTGTTTTGTTGCTCATGTTCCCAGATATCGTGATAAGTTTTCACCAAGTGGTCAGCGTTGTTTGTTTCTTGGTTACCCTGCCGGAAAGAAATATCACTATTTTGACCTAGAATTTCGCGTAATCTTTACCAGTCGGCATGTAGATGTTTTTGAAGACTAGTTCCCGTATTCCGTAACTCCGACATCGGCCTTGTCAGATGACCCCGGTGGCACCACCATCTCACCACCAACCTCTTTATCGACATTGTGAGAGTCGAACGGCCCATTGTGAGAGTCAAATGGCCGCCGCTGACCCCATACTTCCAGTTGCCGCTGGTCACCTGCCGTCGGATGCTGCAGGTTCTCCAATGCCAGTCGCCACTTGTTCTCCATCGCTAGCTGTCGTCGGTCGCTACTAGCTCATTTATGCCGGCCGTCATTGGCACTGACCAACTAGTGCTCACCGGTCCATCCCCGATGAACGTTGTTCCATCGTCAGATCCTGACCAAGACCACTGGACTCCACTTCTGACCCGGTCAGATGTTGCATCGCTAAGGACGTAGCCACCTCATGTACAGCTTGTCTTGCCCCATTCCACGGCATCTTCAGCTCCGAATAGTTTCGCTACCGAGTTTCCACCTATAAGATAGAGTGTTCATTCTTGCCGATCTCGTCCTTAATTGGAAGATATTGATTGTGCTGATTATGCCTGTGCTCTTACTACTGGAGACTCCCCCCCTTATTGCTACATTCACTCATACGCCGTCACTATCCTCAGGTGTTCTCTATTCTCTTACTGATTATGTAAATTGTGATAATTTTTCTAGTATGCATTCTATATTTTTGGGTGCGGTAACATCTAGTGTATATCACACCACTTATTCTGAGGCATCACAGCATGCTAATTGGCGAGATGCTATGACTGAAGAGCTTACTGCGCTTAAGCGTAATTAGACCCTGACTTTGGCTCATCTGCCTTTGGATAAGAGGGTGATTGGGTGCAAATGGGTTTACCAAGCGAAGTTTAAGTCAGATGGTACTATTAAACGTCATAAGGTGCGCCTAGTGGTTCTTGGGAATTGCCAAGTTGAAGGGATTGATTATATTGAGAAATTTGCTCAGGTTTCGAAGATGAGTTCTATTCACCTATTCTTATCTGTTGCGGTCATTCGTGATTAGGAACTGAATCAAATGGATGTCTATAATGCTTTCGTGCATGGTGATTTACATGAAGAGAGTTTTATGCGACCCCCACCGAGTTATGCTGCGTCCCATGGTCAGGTATGTCACCTTCAGAAATCTCTTTATGGTCTTTGCTAGACTCCTAGAAATTGGTTTGCCAAATTGGCTTAGTCTTTACGAGCATTTGGTTTCGTTCAGAGTAAGACAAATTAATCTTTGTTTTTTTCCCGTGGATCGGTTTCTTTGAGTTCTTGTTTCCATATGAAAGATCTTGGTTTACTAAAGTATTTCTTGGGCATAGAGATTGCTAGAAGACCAAAGAGGATGTTTCTTCCGCAAAGGAAATATACCTTGGACATTTTATCTGATATAGGTTTATCTATTTTTAAGCGACTGACTTTTCGATGGAGCAATAACACGATTTGGCATGTGTTGAAGGTCCGTCTTACCATGATCTTGAGCAGTACAGGCGTCTAGTTGGGCTCCTGATATACATAACTATCACATGTCCTGAGCTTAGTTATTTGGTTCATACACTTACTTAATTTATGAAGTCTCCTTGTGTTCCTCACTGTCAAGCTGCAGTTTGTGTGTTACACTACCTGAAGAGTCATCCTGGTCAAGGTTTATTTCTCTCTTTCAGTAGTTCATTACAGTTGATTATTTACGGTGATTCATATTGAGCTGCATACCCAATTACCCGACGTTCTCTTTCCAAATATTTTTTGATGATTGGTGATTCTTCAGTTTCTTGGAAGACCAAGAAGCAACATACGATTTCTCGATCTTCCGCAGAAGCGGAGTATCGTGTTATGGCTGTTACTTGTTAGCTGTTATAGCTTAAGTCTTTACTGAAAGACTTAGGGGTTATGTACACTTCTCCAATGCGATTGTTTTGCGACAGTCAATTTGCTCTTCATATTGCGGAAAATCCAGTGTTCCATGAACGTACAAAACACATTCAAGTTGATTGTCATTTTGGCCAGGATTATGTTCAAGTTGGCACTATTGTTACTCACCATATCTGCACGTCAGACCAACCCGCGGACTTGTTCACTAAAGCTCTCGGACATAACCAATTCCATTCCTTGCTTGGCAAGGTTGGCATTTCTGATCCACGTGCTCAAACTTGAGGAGTATTAAGGAATTAAAATATTACTTGAAATTGTAATTATATTCTATTACCTTTTCCTAGCTTGTATAGGTATTCTGTACCACTATATAATGTACCCTAAGATCATGAATACAAACATTCATTATTACCCTTATTTTCTACAATTCAAGATTGTAAACCTTTTTATTGCAATGTCTATGTCGTTTAGAGCCTCCGACTTCTAGCTCCACTCCAATTAAATATATTATTTTTTTTATCTCTCTCTTTTCCACCTCAGCTTAAGAGACAACCCCTTTTTTTCTCCACAATGGTTAAGAGACCACTATATACTATTCATGGAACTCACTTGATTTTCTCTATCCTACTCATTAATTTGACCAATAAATTTTATTTTAAATAAATTTGTCCACCCAAAATAAGTTGAATGTGAAATTTAATGATATGTTTTAATATTTAAAATATAATTTCATTTTTTCAAAATATGTTAAATAATTTGTTTTTCTCGTTCTTGTCAATATCATGCTTCGGTGTAAAAAAATAAAATTAATTTCAAAATTTTAAAAGAAATTATTAAAATGAAATTAAAAAAATAAATAATAAGAGAATTTATTTTTTTAAATTATATAAAAACATTAAAATTCAAAAAACCAATTATAACAACTATAAAAATTACAGAACATACTAAATTCTGAATTTGAAAATGGACGGTAATTCAAATTTTGCGAAGAATTTTCCAAATTGAAAGAATTTGGAATTACCATATCTTTGCCCTTCAACGTTCTTCGTAGATCTATCACAAAAAATGGATTACAATGTAGAAGATGAATTCGTGAGGTAGAAGTACTGAAATTGGAAGTAGTGTGATGAAATGAGTTGAAATCATCTATATTTATAGGCAAAAAGTGGAGGAAGATGGAATAAAAAATTAAAATTGAAATTCTAAAAAAATAAAAAAATATATGGAAAAGTTTTCCAAAAAATACGGTGGGGACACGTGTCGCCACCAGAATGGGACACATGTCCCATTCAAAATTTTAAAAAAGAGCAGAAAATTAGTGGGACACGTGTCTCCCCCAGGATGGGACACGTGTCCCATTCAAAATTCACAAAAAATTGCATGAGCTTAGTGGGACACGTGGCCCAATGGGGGGCGACACGTGTCCCATTTGGACCAAAAAAAGGCCCGCATTTCAGCGGCCCTAGCAGCACATGGGTGCCATCATTTTTTTACCCCATCAACGGTCTCTTGACCGGTCTCTTAGCAAGAAACTCTTGGATGGTCTCTTGTTAAGAGACCACTCAAGAGACCACTCAAGAGACCACCACTGTGGTGGTTTTCGGTCTCTTGAGCCAAAAAAATAAGTATATTAAGTATATTATTATTATTATCATATTTTTATGCTTTTATATATAATAATATAAGTATATTATTATTATTATATTTATATTTAATAATTAAAATTTTAATGTTATTGTGAAGAATATAATATAAATGTATTAAAATCTAACTGACTACCTTCCTTGCGTCCTGGGCGAAAAAGGCGATAATCGAGAAAAAACTAACTTCACCGGTAATGGCCAACTTCCACCGATAACGGCCATACAACAGCCAAAGCTAAACTGATGCCACCGCCAATGGCGGAGGCACCTCCCCCCGTGGGGGGAAAATCCTTTCTCTCAGTTCTCACAGCCAGATCCCCGCCACTAAACCCCACCCTTCCATACACCCCCAACCTAACGCTGATCAAAGAATACAAAGGGGAGCTTGCCTGCATGTACACTTTGGAGCAGATTGAGCAATTATCAATCCATTACCAAAAACGCCCTAATCGGTAAATTCAACAACGGCCGACCCTCAATGGAGGTGCTGGAAACGGTGTTCAAAACGGTTGGATTTCAATCAAGATACCAACTTGGGGCTATCGACTACAAGCATCTGCTCATCAGGTTCCAATCAAAGGAGGACTACCAGCGATGTTGGCTTAAAGCAAATTGGACTCTTGGCGGCCAACAGATGAGGGTCTTCAAGTGGACCTCTGATTTCTCCACGTGGACCTCTGATTTCTCCACTTCAACGGAATCACCTATCGCACCAGTGTGGCTCACAATTCGAAATGTCCCAATTTTCTATTACAACCTAGCGGTAATCGAAGATGTGGGAAACCAGCTGGGAAAATACATGAAGATGGACACTGCTACTCTGGCTCTTACACGACCTTCGGCAGTAAAAATCTGTGTTGAGGTTGATGTGAGTTCCCCCCTTCCTACTTTCTTAAGATTAGGATCCCCTGAACATAGTGAAAGGTGTGAAATTGATTACGAAAATGTTCCTTCATACTGCAATTACTGTAGAAAGTTGGGTCATAGTGTCTCTAACTGCAAACATCTGAACCCCAATAAGACTCAACCTAGACCCTTTCTGGACACTAACAAACCTCTATATGTAGCACAATTAGGGGAAGATACTATGCAAGCAACCCATAGGAACAGACAATCAGGTGGTATCCTGGGACACCCTCCTCCTCTGGTTCAAAATGTCAATACCAATAACCAGCAAACTTTGTGGAAACCCACTGGAAGAACTTTACAGCCTGAATCCCTTAGTAATCCCAGCCAGGAATTTCCACTACGGAAGGAAAAAATTCAAACTCAGGAATTGGTATTACCAAACCCTTTGACCACCCATCTTCCTCCACTCAAAAAGGACTGCAATTTACCCCTGAACAACCTCAGTCTCACCCTCACATTCAGACCTCATTGCTGAACCTCGATAATGTGATACAAAACCTTCCACCCGAATCGTTTCAACCAGATACATCTATACAGAAAGCTCAGATTACTGTTGGGAATTCAGTGGAGGGTATGTTACTGGATGACATGGCTCCAATAGAAAAACATACACAGGGGCACTTACAGAAGAATCAGTTACTAATAGAGACTTCTCAAAAACTAACAGAGATGGAAAGACAATTGTGTGATGGCATTGATTTATTCCCACAGCTCAAGCTACACTTCAGTCATGATGACCTCACAGGTAAGAACACAAACACTTTTCAGGTTGAATTAAATTCTAATGTTTATTCGCCTCCTCAGTCTCCTAAGGAGCAAATCCTTTCCCCAAATCGGTTTGGGATTCTGGGCCACATGATGGATACAGAAGACAAGGAAGGCAACGACTTATTACTTTCAGAGGAGGGTGTGAACGGACAAGTATCTCTTTCAGCATCCTCCACCTCAAGAAAGGCTCAGCTAACTCTAGGAAAGGAGCTGGAAAAAAAGCTAGGTAAAGTTGTATCAGCTGCAAATTCTGAACCACAAAAACAGGTACTTCCAACTTTCTTCACTCAGGCTAATTTGAGGAATTTAAGATCCTTGACAAAGAGATACAAAATAATCATGCAAAAATTCTTAATTTGGAATGTTAGAGGCATGAACCCTGCTATGCTAAGATTAGAGAGACTGCTGAAAGTACATCATATTGATCTTCTATGCATTATTGAACCTAAGCATGCCAATACAGAATGTTCTCATTATATGCATTAACTCCGTTTTGATAATTGCATGACTTCAAACTCAGGAAAAATCTGGATAATGTGGAACCACAAAGTTAAAGTATCTCTAGAAATAGATCACCCTCAGCATCTATCTGTTCATATTGACTGTTGCACACTAGATAGGAAAATGAAAGCATCCTTCATATATGGCCTTCATAGTAGAGCAGAAAGAGAAATATTATGGGCTGACCTAACACAGACTTGTGATACTGAGAGATTATTCATTGGTGATTTTAATGCAATCTCATCTGTTACTGAATATAAGGGTCCTAGTACACCAAAGCTAGGTAGCATAAATGATTTTGCTGAATTCATTTCCCGCAACAATCTTCACCAAATCAATACGGTGGGAAATGCTTTCACCTGGACTAATGGCAGGAAAACACCAACTTTCAAAAAATTGGATAGGGCCTTATGTACTTCATCCTGGAATAATAATTTCCCAAATAGCTCTGTGCATAACCTGAACAGATATCCATCAGACCATGGTCCTATGCTCCTGACTTTAGGTTCTGAAATACCTGCATCTCCCAAACCTTTTCGCTTTATGGGAATTTGGCTCCACAGATCTGAATTTCTCCAGATTCTGGCAGATAATTGGCACCTCCCACTTCATGAGGGGGGAATGTTAGGTTTTTCCATAAAATTAAGAAGACTTAAGCCAGTTTTTAAAAAATGGAATAAAGAAATTTTTGGTAATGTTCATGAAAATCTTAATAGAGCTGAAGAAAATCTGAACAAACAGGAGTTAACTTACCAAGCTAACCCCACAGAAACTGAGCTTATTAGTCTTAACCAAAAAAGAGCTCTGCTGATCAGAGCTCTTAAAGAAGAAGAGGGTTTCTGGAAACAAAAGGCTAGACTTAAATGGCTAAAAGATGGAGATAACAACACTTCTTATTTCCATAAGGTGGTTAAGGAAAAAAGATCAAAGACTTTAATTACGAAGATAAAAGATCTTCATGGTGACTGGAAAAATTCACCAGCAGAAATCGAAGAGGCTGTAGTTAATTTCTATAAAAACCTCCTAACTGAACCATATGAGCAAGAGGCTGGTCTATTTTTTCATCACTTTCTATGCCAAATCCCAAAACTGATCAGTGATGAGGAAAATATTAAACTAGTTCAACTGGCCTCTATGGAGGAACTTAAGAAAGCAGTTTTTGGCCTTAGTAGAAACAGTGCTGCTGGATCTGATGGTTTTTTGAGGTGCATTTCATTGTAGAGCCTGGGATATTATATGCCATGATCTACTTCAGGCCACAAATGAATTCCTGTGTGGAGTTCATATTCCTAGAGCAATTTCTAGTACATGGATCACACTTATCCCAAAAACCAATTCTCCTTCCAGTTTTTCAGAGTATAGACCCATCTCTCTTTCAAATTTCATCAATAAGATTTTCTCAAAAATCCTGGTTGACAAAATTGAGCCATTAATGCATAAAATCATTTCTCCTCAACAAACTTCGTTTTGAAAGGGTAGGGATATTGCAGATAATGTGATATACCTACAAGAGATGATTAAATTTCTGGGCAGAAAATCCAGAGGTCAAAATTGCATCAGCAAATTGGATCTTATGAAGGCTTTTGACAGGGTAAACTGGGGTTTTTTGAATAGCATCCTTTTAAAGTTTGGATTCCATGGTCATCTGGTGAAGAATATTCTAAATAACATTTCGGATGCATGGTTCTCAATACTTATAAATGGAAAACCAAATGGATTTTCAAAGCATCCAGAGGCATTAAGCAAGGAGATCCTCTATCTCCATTCTTATTTAACATAGTCTCGGAATCTTTCTCTAGGAGTCTATCTTTCATTTTTAATACTGGAAAGATTGATTACTATGACTTGCCAAGGAATGATAATCCTATATCTCATTTAAGCTATGCGGATGATACTGTAATTTTCCTAAAAGCTACCAAGCTTAATCTTATCTGCATTAAAGCATTCCTAGAGAAATTTGAGCTAACTACTGGCCAAAAAATAAATTATTCCAAGAGTGAATACTTTGTAAGCAATTCTGTCAGTGTTATTCGTGACAGAACCATAAAAATCACTCTTGGCATGAAAAAAGGATTGTTTCCTTTCAGGTATCTCGGATGCCCTATGTATGTGGGAAGAATTAAAAAAATCTATTTAAACCTTTACTGGAAACAGTGGCATCTAAATTATCCAACTGGAAAAACAAATGGCTTTCTATGGGTGGGAAACTAACTTTAATCCAAACATGCCTCTATTCTATTCCACAACATATCTGGGCAACCATAAATCCCCCAAAGAATGTGATCAATGCTTTGGAGAAGCAATTCTCGAATTTCTTTTGGGGTTAAAAGGATGGTAAAAGGAAAAAAGTGTGGAGAACATGGAGGAAGCTTTGCCTTCATGTAAAGGAAAATGGTCTTGGTCTAAGAGATACAAAATCTATCATCAGAGCCTTCTCCATCAAGCTCTAGTGGAAATTCCAACAAGGAGAGACCCCTTGGTCCAAGTTCCTATGGTCTCTACCAATAGCAAAAAGAAATTCTAGAAATTGGGGAATGATATGCAAGATTAACCATCTAGCTGAATCCTTTTCTAAAACCATTTTTGGAGTAGGAAACTGCAACATATGGACTGCCAATTGGTCTCAATTTGGCCCCTTAGAGGATTTCCTTCCACAGGATTACCCACAGGAACTCATGGAACTGACTATCTCTCAATTTCTGGGAAATAGAAATTTGATTCTTGCAACACTTGAGACAGTACTGCCTCCACCTATTCTCCACATGCAGGATAATCTCACAATAACATCGAAAAGAGCGGATAGGATGATTTGGAAACCTTCATGGAATGGATCTTTCACATTCAAGAGTGCATACAACCTGATAAGGGAATCCAGACAAAGAGTGATGTCAATGAGCAAAATATGGAACTCCAGAATACCAAAAAAGATAAGTATTTTCATCTGGAAACTCTTAAACATTTTACTTCCTTTTGATAATGTGCTTCAATTTATGGGGTTCTAACTAGTATCAAAATGTTGCTGCTGTTTACACACGGACTCCCTGTCACATTTCTTTAATGAATGTTCTTTCACTTTACATGTGTGGGATGAGATTCATAGCTGGCTTTCATTACCTGTGCTTCGTTTCAATACACTGTGGGATAGATTGTCTTATTACTGGTCAACTGTGGGTTTCACCAATACACACTCAGCACACATTCATCTTCTACCACTACTTGGTTGTTGGCATCTGTGGAAAGCACGAAACAAATTCCTATTTGATGAAATCAAACCAAGATATGTTACTATTCTATCGGACATTAGGAAGTCACTTCATGATATTGCCATAATTCATCCTTTTCATTTAGGCGGTGAATTTGATAAAATATGGACATCATCCAACCTAGTGCTTTTCCTGAAAACAAAAAAAGGAGAAAAGTAACAAAGGTAATATGGAAACCACCCGATAAATTCATCAAAGTAAATGTAGATGCCTCCTGGGATTCAAAGTCTAATAAATGTGGTATTGGCCTGATTGCTAGGGACGAATATGGTGAATGTTTATTGGCAAAAGCTTTCAGCCTGAGTGCTTGCTCAGTTCTGAATGCAGAACTAATAGCCATTCAGGGTGCTGTAAACCTAATGCATGAAGAAAACTATACTGATTTCGAGCTAGAAACTGATTGCCTGAACGCTATATCATGTGTAAAGAACCCGTTTACTGCTCCTTGGAAGTTATACGTATTATCTGATGAGATACATAATCTACTGGGTGACAAAAAACTGCCCCATGTATTTAGACAAGGTAATATGCCAGCTGACTGTTTAGCAAAGAGAGCTAGAGCTGAGAATATAAATTCCACTTTCAATTTTGCTGAACTGGATGGCAAGACTAGAAGGCTATTTTTTATGGATAAAAGGGGTGTCCCCTCGGTTAGAATTGCTAATGACATCTGTGAATAGAATCTACACAATGAGGCTGCTTCTTTGTTTTCACAGGTTCAGTAGCTTGGCATGGAGGATCTCAAAATGGCTGCGGACTCGTACAAACATCTCTCAAATTGATGAACAGGAAGGATTTCAAACGGAAGCAAATCTCTTCTCCAAAGATAACACGCATGCCACACTGTTTTGTACTCCCTGGGTTGGAAACACTGTTCAGGGACAAATATTTATTATATGCCATCAAGCTGACTTACCATTGAAAAATGGGGGTTTCGAAATTTTGATTCGTCGACCTGTTCGTGGCAATTCAGCTAGATGGTATATAAGGACAGTTTTCCCTTCTCGATCATCGATGTACATTAGCTTAGAATATAATTTCTTTTAATTCAGGTGGCAACACCGCTTTTGGAAACAAGTGCTAATTTGCTTAAAGAGCTTAAGATGGCTCCTGGATCCTCGATAGGATGATCTTTTTGTATATTACTATGCCTTCTTCAAGGCCTATTCCTTCAAATTCTCTTTTCTTTTTTTTCCGGTTCGGGGAGCCAAATATATTTCCCCCCATCCCTCCGATGGTTTCAAATTAAAAAAAAATTAAAATCTAAATTATAAGATATATTGTTGTTTTTCTTTATATTAACATAAGCTCATAGTGTTTATATACAGAAAGTCATGTAAGAGTTGACCGTTGATTAGTCAAAGTCAACTTAATTATAAGTGTTTATGTATAGAAAGTCAAGTAAGAGTTGATCGTTTAACAGTTAAAGTCAACTTAGTTATTAGTGTCTATATATACTAAGTCAAGTAAGGGTTAACCGATGATTAGTTTAAGTCAATTTAATTATTAGTATTAATATATAGGAAGTCAAGTAAGAGTTGATCGTTGATAGCTAAAGTCAACTTAGTGTTTATATATAGAATTTAAGTAAGGGTTGACCGTTGATTAGTGAAAGTCAACCTAGTTATTAGTGTTTACATATAGAAAGTCAACATAGGGTTGACCGTTGATTGGTTAAAGTCAACTTTATTACTAGTATTTATAAATGGGGAGTCAAATAAGGGTTAATCGTTGATTAGTTAGAGTTAACTTAGCTATCAGTGTTTATATATCAAAAGTCAAGTAAGCATTGATTGTAGATAAAATTAAAGTTAACTTAGTTATTAGTGTCTGTGTATACAAAGTCAAAGAAGGGATGATCGATTATTAAGCAAAGTAAACTTAGTTATTGGTGTTTATATATGAATGTCAAGTAAGAGTTGATCGTCGATTAATTAAAGTCAACTTAGTTATTAATGTATATATAGAAAGAGAGACAAGTAAGTGTTGACCTTAATTATGGTATGGCCCAAAATTTCTCTACGACATTATCTTTCTCTCCAAAATATTTTTTATTATTATTGCATAAATAAAAAAATATAAAAATAAAATATTTTTGGGGTAAAATGTTGGAAAGCACTAGTACATGTTCTAGAGTAATTTAGAGTTGATTACATTGAATCAAGAAAGAGAAATCCAAAAGGATTACGAATATGTCCTTGCGCCGCATTGTTAAAAAATATTCCTTTATGGGCTTAAAAAATACAATGAGGATAGATAGGGTAGCATCATGTTCAAGCGGATTTCAATTTGAAGTTATGTTTTAAATTTTTGCACATAGGTCCCTCCAACAAGAAAATATACTAAAGCTGACTTATCTTGTGGAGTCGTAACAGACCACAACATTTTCTGGCTATTGTATCAACAATCTCCCAACTTCGGAATATGTACTGATGCACCGTATTCGAGAAAACACGTCATTCATTTTCTCAATCCACGGCGGTTAAACATCCACCATTGTTGAACATTACACATTGCACTATGTTTAATAAATAACCACCAAGTATTTGATTTCTGTAGCCGTGGTTTGGGGGATTTGGAATCAGACGATATTTTCAGATTTCGTATGTTCTTTAAACGGCAGTTCAAGGCTGGAATTCCAAAAACTCTGCGCAACCAAGTTGTTTATGGCTTATTCATCACTAGTGTCTGTTGACATTCATTTTGTAGAGATAATTTTATCGAACTAAGGCATGCCTTTGCTTCTACCTGTAGTAGTAAGTTTGCAACGAAGAAATAAGAGCATGGTCGACCACGTCTCCCTTTTTGGAAGCGTGTGCTATAAATCTTCCATATAGCTGCTCCTAGTGATTGATGCGTCCACTTTATATGCTTATTTTTGTACTATTTAGGATCCATTTTGTACTCTTTCATTACAACAGCTTGTGTTTTACCATGAAATCCTCTTAGGAGGGGTAAGAGCAACTTTGCGCTCTTTTACCTCTTTTAAGTAGATGTTTTGTGTAACGAAGTAATGAAGACCGGAGGCCATTGAAGACTACACTTTCGAAGATTTTGAAGACTTGCTTCGAAGACGTGAAGACCGGAGGCCATTGAAGATCACTTTTGAAACCGTTGAAGACTTAGAAGTTGAGAGGAGTGACTATGGAGATGACTACATGCCACAAGGAGAAGAAGAAGAAATAATGTCGCGAGTCGCGACGGACTCGTCGCGACCAACATGTTCGTCGCGAGTCGCGACGAACTTCGTCGCGAGTCGCGACGGCCACTGACCAGAATCCTACTTTCTTTTCCTTCCACTATAAATACCATTTTTTCTCTCCTCTCATTCCAGTTTTCAGCATCTGCGAATTTTGTACTGTTCTAAACCCTATTCTTCCATTTTTCATCTTTGATTCATCTAGTTGTTTTGATTTGTTGTTTTAGTTAGATTATCATGACTTCTATTAGCTAATCTACTCTCTTGGGAGCAATTGACCTAAGCTTCCAAATCTATGTCTTAAGAACAAATTGTAGCTTGTTTATTACTCTTGCTATTATGTATTTACGGGTATTGAATGTGTTTATTGATTTCATTGATGTTGTTGAAAGCTTGAGCATATGAAATACTTGTATGAATTGCTTACTAGGGTTTGGGGGATTTGGGTTAATTTCCCCCCTGTTCTTGTTAGGAATATATATAAGTATGATTTAGAGCTTTTGATTATGTTGATGGATTGATGATTGCTAGATAGATATGCAATGTCGAACTCTTTGCCATATTTATCATTTGTAGCAAACGGGAGAAGTCTATGAGCGTTGAACGTCCTTGACTAATCCCGTGTAAATGCATAAATCGGTTAAATGCTTAGTCACGGTGTAGTGGTCATAAGTATTGCCGAGTTTGTTGATCCTTCGTGCTAAACACCATTAATGGGATACCTTGAGTCGTGTTTCGACTACGGGAGTCATTGGTGAGGTTTGACAAGAGATGTCGAATTCACTCTTGCAAACTACCATCTAAGAAGGATAGAAGTTTAGTCTTCACAACAAGTAGTGAAAGTAGTAAATAAGTCACATGTTCAATGATGGATAATAGGTTTGGAAGTGTAAGTCAATTGCGCCCAAGGCTTCGTAATTGTATTTTCATCACATCTTTATTTGCGTTTACATGATTAGCATCATTCTCTTAATTTGCTAATTGTTGTATTTTAATTTGCTAATTTAGGAACAATCCAACCAAACCCCCCCTTTATTTACATGCTTTTATATATATCTATGTATGTATGTGTTTAGTACGTTTTCTCATATAGGTGTCTAAGTACTTAGAAAAATCCCTTTTCTTGTGGACGACCCCATCTTGCCACTATTTACATTATTGTGGATAGGAGGCATTAAGGGTTTACAAGTATTAACTTTGAGAGGTACGGAGACGACCTCCCAGTGATCTTTATCCGTGATATGATCCATCAGAAGTGACAACACTTGCATTGTGTTGGATCATCTGGTTGTGAAAATTCATAGTTTCCGGTGGTTGTTGTGTTCATTGAAACTATTGTTGTGTTTTCTGCGTTGGAATAATGTCTTTCAGTCAATGTGCATTTTCCATATATATTATAGGATTTATTACGGAGACAATTAATTCAGTTATTTTGAGGGATTGAAATGTATAGTTGGAAACCGCTTTTGATCAGCTAGCATCAATTATATTTGGCTTGCAGTTTATTGTGACTGAATCTATAGGTTCACACACAAGACATGAAATTGGATAAAAGAAATGACTATTGGGCTAGGAGCCAAGATAATTATTATATGATAATTGAATTTAGAACTCATTTATACTAATAGGGCTAGGCCCAATTTGACTTGGATTAGGGTTTCTTGGATTAATGATTATGCTTAGGTCATCTACCAAAAGTAATAAATCTAGTGAACAATGACAGGTTTCTCCTCAATCAATTTCTTAGTATGGAACATTAGGGGTATGGAATCATCAATGTTGAGACTAACAAATCTGGTCAGACTTAAAAAGATTCAATTGTTGTGCCTAATTGAACCTAAGGATGATAACTCAAAAATACAATCTTACATGGATAAACTTAACTTTTCTAATGGATTGACTCTGTTTAATAGTAAAATCTGGCTTATGTGGACTAATTCAGTTACAGTTTCTCAACTGTCTTCCCATGAACAGTTTTTACATGTTAGCATCAAACACCAGTCTATTAAGTTCCAAATGGATGTTGTTTTTGTATATGCACTCAGGAATAGGGAAGGTAGGAAAAATCTATGGAATGACTTAGCTCCAATTACTGGAGGTGATACTATCTTCATAGGAGATTTTAACACTATCACCTCCCTCACGGAATATAAGGGCCCTAGTTCCCCCTCCTTAGGCAGCATTAGAGGCTTTAATTCATGGATAAATAGCACGGGCATTCAGGAAATCAATACTGTTGGCAATCTTTTCACCTGGTGTAATTCTAGACTTAGAAACCCCACTTCCAAAAGGCTTGATAGGGGTTTATGTACCATTTCATGGAACTATAAGTTCCCTTCCTCTTCTATCCAAATCTTGAATAGGCAAACTTCTGATCATTCTCCTATGCTCCTACAGATTTCTAATTTGACCAGTCGTAGCTCTAAACCATTTAGATTCCTCAATGTATGGTTTAATCGGCCAGACTTCAGCACACTAATTAAGACTAACTGGGAGAAACAAATGAATGAATCTGGTTTGCTAGGTTTCTTCCTTAAACTAATCAGACTAAAAAAAGAGATAAAAATCTGGAATAGAGATTGTTTTGGGAATATTGACTCAAATGTTTTAAATGCTGAAGAATCCCTTAGAATTCAGGAAGCTATTTTTTTATCTTAACCCTTCCACTGCTGAACTTATGAAATTAAATTAGAAAAAATCTATTCTGTTGCGTGCGCAAAAAGAAAAAGAAAAATTTTGGAAACAGAAAGCTAAGCTAAAATGGCATAGGTTAGGTGACAACAACACTCAGTTTTTCCATAAAGTAGTTCAAGAGAAAAACTGCAGATTACATATTACAAAGATCAAAAATAAAGAAGGTCAATGGCTTAGCTCTCAAGTAGATATTAATAAGGAGGCCATTTCCTACTACTCTGATTTGTTAAGGGAACCAAATCATAGGCCAAATGACATTTACTACTCACACTTTCTAAGACAAATACAAAATGTAATCACTGCCAATGATAACTGTGAACTATCCAAACCTGTATCTGAAGCTGAAGTGGAGACAGTAGTTAAGAGCTTAAGTATGAATAGTAGTCCGGGACCAGATGGTTTTACCCCTAAATTCTACTCTAAATACTGGTCTATTATTAAAACTGACCTCACCAATGCAATTAATGAATTCCTTGATGGCAGTGCCCTACCCAAAGGAATATCCAGCACTTGGATCACCTTAATACCCAAAAAGTCCACCCCTTTCTCATTTGATGATTTTAGACCTATCAGTTTGTCAAACGTCATTAACAAAATTTGTTCTAAGGTTCTACTAGAAAGTCTTAGACCTCATATGGATAAACTGATTTCTACTAACCAATCAGCCTTCATGAAAAATAGGGATATCTCAGATAATATCATTTACCTTCAGAAAATGATTAGGTTTCTAGATAAGAGGGCCAGGATTCCTAACTGCATTCTGAAATTAGATTTACAGAAAGCTCTTGATAGAGTAAAATGGCATTTTCTTAGGCATGTTATGATGAAATTTGGTTTTGATGGTAAATTTCTACATGCTGTTATGTCTAACCTTTCGCAAGCTTATTTTTCCATACTTATCAATGGCAATCCTGTGGGATTTTTCCAGCCCACAAGAGGAATTAAGCAAGGTGACCCTCTCTCTCCCTTTCTCTTTAATATTTTTTCGGAAGCTTTTTCTAGGAGCCTAGCATTTATTTTTCATAATAAAAAGCTTTCATACTATCAGCTACCTTCCCCAATCCCACCAGCTACTCACCTCATGTATGCTGATGATACTGTTATATTTATGCAAGCTTCCAAATCTAATCTTATTAGGATTAAAGCCTTCCTGGACATCTTTGAATTTACTTCTGGCCAAAAATTTAATTTCCGTAAATCTGATTTCTATACTAGTAAAAGGGCTTCAATTGGCAAATTAAATCAGATTAGGATGATTCTTAAAATGAAGCAGGGTTCCTTACCTTTTCAATACTTAGGCTGCCCTATATTTAAAGGAAGAACACTTAATAGGTATTACCAGCCACTTATGGAAAAAATAGATAGGAAACTGCTAAATTGGAAAAATCAGTGGCTTAGCTCAGGTGGTAAGCTAATCCTTATTCAGTCCTGTTTGTATTCTATGCCTCAACACTTGTGGTCCGTAACTAAACCACCAAAAGCTATAATCAAAATCTTAGAGAAAAAAATGGCTTCATTTTTCTGGGGTGAGTCAAATGGGAGGAAAAACAGAATATGGAAAAAATGGGCTCACCTTGCAACATCAATCTCTCAGTGTGGTTTAGGGTTTAGGTTAATTCAAGCTATACTTGATATTTGTTCCCTTAAACTACGGTGGAAAAGTCAGCTGGGTAACACACTATGGGCGAAACTGTTATGGTCTTTTCCTGAAACTCATAGAAAATTAGTAACTTGGAAAAGAATTTGTTCAGTAAATCTCTTTGCAGAACAAAATTCATTCATTATACATGGTAAAGGTTCCTGTAACCTTTGGACCGCAAATTGGTGTGTGAATGGACCATTAATAAACCTTGTGCCTAATCATATCTCTGCAGATTTTAAGTTCTGTTATGTTGCAGAATTTATTAGGAATAAAACTGTGATTTTAAATCTCATCTCTACATTCTTGGAAAATGATACTCTCTCATTCTTGCAGAATGCTGAACTTGTAGAGACAAGAGAGGATAGAATAATATGGAAACCTGATCCCGTGGGTAATTTCTCTTCCAAATCTGCATATCATGCACTTACAAGCTCACCAGGTAAGTCTCTGACATCTAAACTCCTGTGGAATAGGACTCTTCAAAAAAAGATCTCCATTTTCACTTGGAAGATGTTACATTCCTTGCTTCCATTTGATGATGTACTTATCGCTTGTGGATTTAGTCTTGCTTCGAAATGTCCTGTTTGTTGCCATATGGACTCACTTGAACATTTTTTTGTTTCATGCTCACTGGCTAAATCTATTTGGAGTTACATGGCTTCCCTAGTTCATTTTCACATAACTGAACACCATTCCTTAGCACAAATATTCTTCATTTTTTGGAACTGCCATGACCTTCCTAAATACCTCCAGCTGATATGCAATATAATTCCTCCTATCATTCGCTAGTGCCTCTGGAAAGCTAGAAACAGATACCTCTTTGAGCAGATTCAGTTCTCTTCTGATTTCATTCGTAAGGATGCATTAGATCTTATTAAGCTGGCCCTGTTTGCTAATCCTATCAATCTGAAATCCTATACTGGTATCCCATACCCGATACAGTGTCTATTTCCTCCATAGAGACCTCCTCCAAAGCCTATCATAAGGACTGTTAATTGGGAAAGACCTAAACAAAATTGCATTAAGATCAATACTGATGCATCATGGTTCCCGGATAAGGCTGCTGTTGGGATGGTGGTAAGGAATAGCAGTGGTGCTCCTATAATGATAAATTCTGCAACTATTTCTGCAGATTCTTCTCCTCTTGCTGAAATCCTTGCTATCCATTTTGCTTGTGAAAACTTTAATCATCTGGATGATTCGATAATCATCGAATCTGACTCTCTTCTAGCTGTCAACATGTTAAATGATCCATATGCTGCCCACTGGCCATTGTTTAATATTGCTTATAAAGTTAATCTTCTGCTGTGTGGAGCTGTGCTTATTCATATACCTAGGGAAGGTAACTCTGTGGCTAATGCAATTGCTAAACACCACTCCGCCCATAATCAAACTGTGAATCTTTTTAATGTTCCAGCTCACATTAAAGGACTAATTGCATTAGATAAGGAACAATTTCCACAGATTAGAGTGCTCTCTGACTGTAAGAGATGAATGGATATTGCTGATAATAATCTGGTTAATGCAGGTACTCGTTCGTGTGATGTCACATTGGAATTTATCATCAAACTGCTCCGAGAGGTGCCCAGTGACTACTGCTCAAGAATCATCATTACGGATTCCATCCTTTTGTTCATAATATGTTAACCTTCTGACTATCTATTTGTTTAGTTGCCTGGCCAAATTACAAATTAACACGGGGTGTGGAGATTCGTAGATTTGGAATCGCAACTAACTTAAACTCACTCATCATGTATTCCATAGACTAGGCTGTACATATTATTTTGCGAGCAATGATGTTGCCTTCTGTAAAATTTAACGATACATTACTTTGGCTTCTTTTAGCTTGGGGTACCAATATACCAACCCCCACCCTCGGGTGCCTTTCCAATAAAAAAAAGATATTTTACAGAAATGTTCATAATCGAATTATTAGAACCCTGGCTGTTTTTGAAACGAGAAACCAATCCAACCATTCTAAGAAAATAAACCTCACCGTACCGAGAAGAAGAAATACTGGGTCTTTGCTTGCTGATCAACGTTCTAAGTTGACGGCGGAGGCGATCCAATCATGCTGCGTGGACACGTATAGAGGAATTACATATGGGATTCTCGTCTCCGTGGTTGATCAAATCCAACAGTAAAGCATGCTTCAAAGGTAATCTAAACTCTTAGATAGATTTGAATTAAATACATGCATGAGATCCAGGATTAGATAATTAATTTTCTATTAAATTAGATTTAATCAATTCTCAACAGTGGTATCGTAGCCTCTTGCATATTTTAGTTTGATCTAGAACACGTGTGATTTAGATTGACATGATATGGTGTTTAGATTCATGATCATATTTTAATCAAATTAATTATTGGATGATTTAATTTGATTTAAATCCACTTAGATTTTTTTAAAATCACATTCACATCCGGAAATACTATTCATCCATGGGCGGTAGTTACTATAGCAGCAGTGGTTGGTGGTTTTAAAAACAAATTAGGGTTTATTTTGAATGAGCCAAATTAAAACCATGAGTGGAATTATTGGGATGGGCTTATTAATTGACTTATTGGCTTTAAAATGCATGGGACGGGGCCACATGATTAATAATTCAGCCCATATTTTCTTTGGGATTATTCTAGTCTGGCCTGAACCGAACCGGTTAGTTTGATCATGGTCTGGACTGATCTGGTCCGATTCGATCCATTTAAAAATTTTTATTTTGAAAATCAGAATTGTGTTTGATTGAAATTGGGTTGGGCTTAGTATTTTAATTTATTTTATACTTCCGAATTTGAGTGGGAGTAATTTTAATTTTAAAAGTTACAATTAAATATGAACATTTTTTTATCAAGGCATTGGATATGCTTGTTTGATAAATTATAATTATTTTATTTTATTTAAAAAATATATTAGGTGATAATAATTAAGGTTAATTATTTTAAAAATTAGTTAACTTAATTATTTTTGGTACATGGATTGCCTAATATACCTACTTTCTTTAAAAATTATAATTATTAAATATGACAAAGAATAATAATTAAGGTTAATAATTTTAGAAATTAGTTAAATTAATTATTATTAGTATATGTACTGCCTAATATATTTAGGTTCTTTAATAATTTAGAATTATCAATATGGCAAAGGAAAATAAATAATGTAAATAATTTTAGAAATTAGTTTGTCTTAATTATTTTTGTATGGTAATTGCATGATTCATTATGTGATTTTATCCCAATTTATTTTAATATATATTTGGGTTATTCATTTTAGAAATGAATGGATGCATATATGAATTGGATTAAGTGCTGGGTTTTCAATGACTAGTATGACCCAAGCAGATATTTAAATACATTTTGCATACCATTTATTGAGTATTGCAATTAAATATGGTATGTGTACCGTTTTTTGCTATGTGGTAAATTTATTTGCATTTTTATTATTTAAATTAAAATAAATTGTAAGTTCGATGACAAGATTGAAGGATAGGATCCATCAGGGAAGATGAAGATTTTGTCAAGATTAGAGGGCCATACTACGATCACTTTAGATGCATTTATTTATCGCATTTATTTATAGCTTCATATTATAAATACATGAGATTTGGTTTTATGTCTGTGGGATTACTATGAAGTTAGTTCACTAATGATCAAACAAACATAGTACACCAAGGTCCCAAAAGCAATAATGAGCAAAATCTTTGACTTTCCAAAATAAGAACACCCATTAAGCTCCCGATCATTAGTGACAAATTTCTTGAAAGCGACAGTGGTACCTCTAATCTTGGGACAAAAGCGTGTAGGCCTAGTGAAAGTGGTTTACATGTTATTTTTTATTTGCTCATCAATATCAGTAGTGGTCCTCAGATGTTGAGGAGAAAGGAGATAGGTAGTACATTGGATGTATCCTATCGACCAGAAGTAGTATTGGACACTATTAACAATGGGATTGCTTACCTAAAATCAAAGGAATTGAGACAAGCCAAAGCATGCTTAAGACTTTGTAATTTTGAGGGTCTTGGAATCATTTTATTCATGGGACCAACTATGATAGAATAAAATATTGAATAACTTCTAATAAGGCTTGTAACTTTGTTCAGGTTATTAAGTTTAAACGGTTTTTATAGCATTTTTTATACTGTAGTAATCATGTACAACAACAAACAACTCTTCTAATCTGTGTTTGATCCTTTGGAAGGATGAATTGAACGACATTTTCTTGGCAAAGGAACTTGTTATAGTTCTAATGCAATAAAAGAAGTATGTCATTGATTTTCAAATCCCAGATGTCAAGTGTCATATGTTGAATAGTATGAGTCCAGATTGCAACACAAGTATTGAACTCAGATACTTACAACATCAAAATGAAGCTCTGAGATATAAGCCATGGTTGAAAGGTTTGAGATCTTTAAGACCATTCTTGATTGTAACATCAATAAAGGAAAACTAGTGAGATCTCATGTTTTGAAAATGATTGGATCATTTGATAACATGGAGATACATTATTTTGCCTATGGCTGAGAGTTGGCCCTGACATCTATCTTTATTCACTCCATGATGGTTTGGAACCATTTAAGTTAAAAACAAAAGACTTTGACTAAGGTGCATGGAATGCTTAAAATAAGCTTGAGTTAAGTGTCAAGATTGAAACCAGGGATAAGGTTCTATTGGTGCATAAGCAAAAGGGATCTGAATTATAAATGGAAGAATGAAGAAGTGGGATAGGGCAAGGGTAACCATAATACTCAGGCGCTTAAGACACAACATACTGCTATGAAGCAGAAAGTTGTAAAGTCTTATAAGTCCCAATACTTCTACTGCAATGACACGTGCTATTAGAAAGAATACTACCCCTAGTTCTTAGAGGACAAAATATGGGCGAGTAGGAGAAATTGCCGCTATATACGTCATGGACAATCTCTGTTGTTAATAACTCTACTGATGGGTATTGAATACCGTATGTGTTTCTCACAATTTAAAAAATGTGGAGAGAAAAAGTTAGAGTTAAGATTGATAAGAAGTCAACCTGCATGAGGGAAATGAAGCAAAGGTTACTCCAATGACTGTAGGAACTTATAGTTTATCTATGCCTTATGAGTTTACACTGGGTCATATAATAGATAGTTTTATCTAAGTGTTACTACAAAACAATTACCATTTCTTTGTTGGATACGAGAGGTTTTCATTGTAATAGGAGCACTGATTGTTCTATTTCAGATAGATGTGTTGTGGTTTTGCAAAATTAAACAATTGTATTTATTTTCTTGATATGGATGACTAAGTTTATGGTGTAAATATCAAAAGGGCTAAAAAAATTTATTCGAGTCTGGGGTACCTCTGGAATTGTCGATTTGGCCACAAAAGCATAAAGTGCATGCATTGACTCTGACGAGAGAGTACTGTGGAATCATTTGACTTGGAGTAGATTGAGACCTACAAATATTGTGATGGAAAAATGACAAAATCACCCTTCATAGTGATGGATGATGGAGCAATTAAACTATTAGGTCTTATTAACAGAGTGTTTTATAGACCAAAATGTGTTTAACTACAAGAGGTGGATTCATGAATTTATTAGCTTCATCAGCAATCTGAGTAGATGTAGTTGTCTGCTTGATGTCTTCTTGATGTGAGGCAAGTCTGATTCTTTTGAGAAATGGAAGGAGTTTCATAATGAAGTTTAGAATATACATGGCAAGAAAATTTAAACACTTCAATTGGATTGGTATGGTAAATATATGAGTTAGGAATTTGTTAACCATCAGAGAGAATGTGACATTCTTTCATAACTGAATCATGTAGGAACACCTTAATGAATGGTGTGTCCGCAAGGATAAATGATACCTTATTCGATATGGTTAGTTCAATGATGGGTCAAGCCAGTCTTCCAGTTTTCTTATGAAGGACATGCTCTTATAAGAAGGTAGTGTTCACACTGAACCAGACATTTTCTAAAGCGGTAGGAAAGATAACATGTGAGATATGCAAGGAAGGGTTCCTTGAAAGGATTTTCTCTTAAAGATTTGGATTTGCAAAGCATATGTGAAACGAGGTATCCCGGTGAGCTTGTACCAAGTCTGATGAATGACTCTTTGTGGGATATCCAAAAGAGATAAAGGGGCACTACTTCTACAGTCATTCTGAGAGTTGTGTTTTGTTGCTCGAGAATGTGTCCTTATGGAGAAGTGTAATCTTTCCAAAATGACAAGTGAGAGGAATTTAAACTTCAATAATTTTTTAGGTGAGCAACAATTAGTTATGGAAACATCAATCCCTTCATGTGAAGTGGGGAAGATGAATATGGGAAAAGTCTTAGAGACTACTGAAGATGCTCATGCCCTAGTTGGTCAGAAAGGTATAGGATTCGGAAAAAGGTACATTTATGTCCTTGCAACTAAAAACTATGAAATCATACTTTTAGAAAGTGATGAACCTATGACTTAAAGTTAAGCTTTGACAAGCCCTAACTCCACAAAGTGGCTTAAGACCATGAAATTCGGAATAAACTCTATGTTTGAAAACCAAGTTTGGAATTTGGTAATTACTAAAAGGTTAAGACTAAAATGATGGTCTTCAAGAATGAAACCAGTCATTTATGTTTTCAAGGCTAGACTGATATTTAAAGGGTATAAACAAGTATGTGGGATGAATTGTGATGAGACCATTTCTCCAGTTGGAATGCTTTAGTCTATTTGAATTTTCCTAGCATTTGCAGCATATTCTGATTTTTAGATCTAGCAAATGGAGGTCATAACCATCTTTCTTAATTGTATTTTGGAAGAGAATGTGTATGGAACACAATCTAAGAGTTTTGGGCCAAAATAGCTGGGAAAATATACGAGCTTCAGAGGTCCATTTATGGATTGACGCAAGTATCAAAGAGTTGGAACATACATTTCAATAAAGCAATTAAAAAATTGGCATTCAATGATATGTTAAGGAATTTTGTGCATACAACAAGGTTAGTGGGGGAAAGATTTAATCCCTACTCCTCTATGTCCATTACATTGGAAATGACTAACCAAAGCTGGAGTCTATGAAAACTTAGTTCGGAAAGTGTTTTGCGATGAATGCCTTAGAAGAGGTAAAGTACATCCTGGGCATCAAGATCTACACATGTAGATCAAAGTATATGATTGACCTTAGACAAAACACTTACTTGGTAAGGTGTTTGATAGGTTCAATATGAAAGATTGTAAAAGATCTTCTACCCATGATTCATGACATAACTCTTAGCAAGACTCGGTGTTTATCAAAATTCGATGAGCAAAAGAGAATGAGTATGATCGCTTATGCATATGCAATAGGGTCTATCATATATGTTATGATATGTACTCACAGTTATATCTCGTATGCTTAGAGCACGACGATGAGATATAAAATAGACTAAGGTGAGGCACATTGGTGTGGGGCCAAGAAAATGCTTTAGTACCTGAAATGGACTAAAGGTAAATTCTTGGGTCTATAGTGAAAGTGAGTTGGTAGTAAAAAAATGATAAGTAAATCATTGTTGTTTGATTTTACAATTAAAGCTGAGTACATTGCTATTGTGGAAACTGTATAGGAAGGTGTTTAAATTAGGATATTCATCACTGAACTTGACGTGGTCCCTATCTTAGCTGACTCGGTGACTCTCATATGAGAAAATGGTAGAGTAATCACTTAGGAAGGGAGCCAGGGGAACCCAATGAGTTCAAATTTGTCCTCGGGAATTACACATTCTTTGAGAATATGTTGAGAATGGCGAATTTGTTATATGCAAGTGAGAAAGGATGACAAATTATCGATCCGAAATCTAAACCTCCTCCACATATGGAGCCGAGGGCTCACACATTTGTGATAGGAATCTAGCACTTTGGATAGTGGTTGTGATTTCCGTGATGTTCTAGTTATAATAATTTTGTGATTTTAGATATTAAGATTGAGCCGTTTAACATATTATGAAATTATCATTTCATATTTATTTAACTTGGTTTAGTGTTGAATGAAAGTCCAAAATCAATTTACATCTCCAAATTGGTTATCAAGAATATGTCTTGGATAATGAAACGTTATTTAGTGAACTAGAGTGTAAGATTGATTATGTCCCTAGTTTAGGTCATTGAGGGTGGACACTTATGACTAAAGAAAACTAGTTTGCAAGTTGATTCACGGTGTTGTTTCATGGGTTGAAGGATGTGAGATGTAATGAATCGATTGCATGGATGCAAGTTGGGAACTTGTATTGGGGTGACCCGTCATGAGAATACTTTATGATATTCAAAATGACGTATGTCTCACTGACTATAGGATTGTATTCCTCATACCTGAGTAATTCGGTATTTGCTTGCTCGTGGATTGGTGTACCTTGAGGTTGTCAAATGTCGCACCGTAAAAGGAGACTCTAAAGGCAGTTCTTGGGTTGCCATGAATCGAGTGGAGAAAAATTGAATGTACAAGAGTGGGATTGTCCTCTCATTTACATGAAATTTTTGTCTTATGGGCCTCTCGGAGAGTTGGGAATGTTAAATGCATGGCTTTCCTCGGATGGATTAAGGATTAATCATATGTATAAATAGTTTGACTCGGGAATTTGAGAAATGCATTTGAACTTGATAAGGATGAAACGTTACCTTACCTTATGTTCAGATGAAGACATTAAGTGACAAAGGAATATGAATGTACACTTGTCTAAAGGACAAGTGGGAGATTATTGGAATAGTGTCCTTCAGTCAATATGCATTTTCCATATATAGCTTGAGGATTAATTATGGAGATAATTAATTCAGTTATTTGTAGTGATTATAATTTTTAGATGGAAATCATTTTCGATCAACTAGCATTAATTAATTGGGCTTGCAGCTTATTATGACTGAACATATAGGATCGGACACAAGACATGAAATTGGATAAAACAAATGACTATCGGGCTAGGAGCCAAGATTGCATTTGTATAAGAATTGAGTTTACAACTCATTAAGTCCAATTGGGCTAGGTCCAAATTGACTTGGATTAGGGTTTCTTGGATTAATGACTATTCTGTATAAATAGATATTTTTACAGAAATGTTCAAAAGACAACATTAGAACCCTGGCCATTACAGATGGTAAAAATGATAAATGAATCCAACCATTCTTAGAAAATAAACCTCACCGTACAGAGAAGAAGAAATAATGGGTTTTTGCTTGTTCGTTACTGTTCTAAGCTAACGGCGGTGTAGGCAATCCAATCGTGATGCGTTGATACGTATAGAGGAATCACATCTATGATTCTTGTCTCCGTATATGATCAAATCCAACGGTAAAGCATGCTTCAAAGGTAATCTAAACTCTTAGATAGATTCGAATTACATGCACGAGATACGGGATTAGATAATTTATTTTCCGCTAAATTAGATTTAATTAATTCCCAACATTTAGATACAACTTTAGTTCGCATTCAATCACGCTGATGAAAAATGCTCCATGCCGCTTAGTCTTCATGGCTGGAGGAGGCTTATGGTGCATACCTAGCCCAAATAAGTAGTAAGCCCAAAATCACAAGCGGGCCTGAAGCGAACTAGCAAAGCGAGCTTGGCCAGACGAACGTAGAGTAAGTGGAGTCAACCCATGAACCGAAAGTAGCAGGGACTTTGACCAACTTTCAGCCATTAACCGCATTTCTCGGTCCCATGATCAGACACACGGTGGCCATTCTGCATAAAATGGAGTCACATTCGTAATGTACTATAAAAGGAAGAATGAGGGTACGAATACAGGTAGTGCAACTAGACTAAAGTAACTTGATTCCAGAAAGGAGATTACTGACTTGAACGTCAAAGCCATTTTCCTGGAACCACTTCTGAGATCTCTTTTGTAGGTATACTTTGGTGAGACATGATCTACCATCCGGATTGGAGAATACTATAACACTAGATAATGAAAGCACACGATTAACCTACCAAAACTAAGAAAAGAAAGGGGAACACCTAGGGTTTTCAGTCCCCAAATGCGCAAAAGAAGAAGAGAGAAACAGAGAGAGAGAAAGAAAGAGGGGATAAGGTTTGGTATTTATAGTACAAAAAAAGAAGGAATGATTTATGGCTATACATTCGTCGCGACTCGCGACCCATTCTTCGCGAGTCGCGAGCAAGCCAAAAGTCCCCAAATTCAGCTTCTTGATTTCTTTCTTATTTTTGTCTCAAGTCCTCCTCTTCACTTCACTTATCTTCATTTTCTCAAGTCTTCAAAAGCTCAAATACTAGTCTTTAAATCTTCAAAGCTAGTCTTCAAAAGTCTTCAAAGTCTTCAAACAATTGCTTTGGACTGAAGCAGGTATAAAGAAGTTGGAACTTACATTTCAACGAAGCAATTAAGAGATTGACGTTCAATGAAATGTTAAGGAATCTTGTGTATACAAGAAGGTTAGTGGGAGCAATATTGAATCCCTACTCCTCTATGTCGATGACATTGGAAATGAGTAACCGAAGCTAGAGTCTATGAAGGCTTAGTTCGGAAAGTGTTATGCAATGAATGACTTAGGAGAGGTAAAGTACATCTTGGGAATAAAGATCTATGCAGGTAGATCAAAGAAGATGATTGACCTTAGACAAAACACTTACTAGGTAAGGTTTCTGAAAGGTTCAATATGAAAGATTGTAAAGATCTTCTACCCATGATTTATGGCATAACTCTTAGCAAGACTCAGTATTTATCGATATCCAATGAGAAAAACAGAATGAGTATGATCGCTTATGCAAATGCAATAGGTTTATCATGTATGTTATGATATGTACTCACAATTATATCTCGTATGCTTAGAGCACGTCGATGAGATATAAAATAAACTAAGGTGAGGTGCATTGGTGTGTTACCTAGAAAATATTTTAGTGCCTGAAATGGACTAAAGATAAATTGCTGGGTCTATAGTGAAAATGAGTTAGTTGTGAAAAATGATAAGTGAATCATTATTGTTTGATTTTACAATTGAAGATGAGTACATTACTAGTTTGGAAGCTGCAAAGGAAGGTGTTTGAATTAAGAAATTCATCACTGAACTTGATGTGGTCTCCGTCTTAGCTGACTCAGTGACTCTCTAATGAGAAAATGTTAGAGTAATCGCTTAGGAAAAATGAGCCAAGGGAACCCAATTAGTTCAAATTTGTCCTCAGAAATTATGCATTTCTTTGAGAATAAGTCAAGAATGGTGAATTTGTTATATGCAAGTTAAAAGGATGACAAATTGTTGATCCGGAATCTAAACCTCTTCCACAGATAGGGCCTAGGGCTCACACATTTGTGATAGGAATCTAGCACTTTCAATAGTGGCTGTGATTTCCGTGATGTTCTAGTTATCATAATTTTTTGATTTTAAACATTGAAGATTGAACCATTTAACATATAATGAAATTATCATTACATATTCATTTAATTTAATTTAGTGTTAAATAAAAGTCCAAATTCAATTTATATCTCCAAATAGGTTATCAAGAATATGTCTTAGATAATGAAACCCTGTTTAGTGAACCGGAATGTAAGATTGATTATATCCCTAGTTTATGTCATTGAGAGTGGACACTCATGACTGAAGAAAAATAGTTTGGAAGTTGATTCAAAGCGCAGTTTCATGGGCTGAAGGATGTGGGATGTCATGAATCGATTGCATGGATGCAAGTTGGGAACTTGTATTCGACAAACCCGCCATGAGAATACTTTAAGATATTCATAATGTCATTAGTATGTCTCATTGACTATAGGATTGTATTCCTCATACCTGAGTAATTCGGTGTTTGCTTGCTAGTGGATTGATGTACCTTGAGGTTGTCAAATGTCGCACCATAAAATGAGACTATAAAGGTAGTTCTTGGGTTGCCATGAATCGAGTGGAGAAAACTTGAATGTACAAGAGTGGGATTGTCATCTCATTTTCACGAGATTGTTGTCTTATGAGCCTCTCGGAGAGTTGGGACTGTAAAATGCATGGTTGTGCTTAAATGGATTACGGATTAATCATCTGCCTTAATAGTTTTACTTGGGAATTCGAGAAATGCATTTGAACTTGATAAGCATGCACATTATCTTACCTTATGTTCAGATGAAAACATTAAGTGACAAAGGAATACGAATGTACACTTGTTCTAAAGGATAAGTGGGAGATTGTTGGAATAGTGTCATTTGGTAAATGTGCACTTTCCATATATAGTCGGAGGATTAATTACGGAGATAATTAATTCAGTTATTTTTATTGATTGGAATGTTTAGCTAGAAACCGCTTTCGATCAGTTAGCATCAATTATATTGGGTTTGCAACTTATTAGGACTGAACTTATAGGGTCACACACAATGTATGAAATTAGATAAAAGAAATGACTATTGGGCTAGGAGCCCAGATAGTAATTATATGAGAATTGAGTTTTGAACTCATTTAGTCTAATTGGGCTACGCTCAATTTGACTTGGATTAGGGTTTCTTAGATTAATGAATATTCTGTATAAATAGATATTTTTATAGAAATGTTCATAATCACATTATTAGAACCATGCATGTTTCAGGTGGTAGAAATGAGAAACCAATCCAACCATTCTAAGAAAACAAACCTCACCGTACTAAGAAGAAGAAAGACTGGGTCTTTTCTTGCTAAGCTGACGGCGGTGTAGGTGATCCAATCATGCTGTGTGGATATGTATCACATCTGGGATTCTCATCTCCGTGGTTGATCAAATCCGACGGTAAAACACGCTTCAAAGGAAAATTAAACTCTTAGACAGATTCAAATAAAATACATGCATGAGACTGGGATTAGATAATTGATTTTCCGCTAAATTAGATTTAATCAATTCTCAACAGTTTGATCAGCTTGATGTTGTCTTCACCATTGTTACCCGCACCATTTAACTTGTTATGGTTTAGCTCCATGAAAGAGTTTCATGCTTCATGCCAGCATAGTATCATTCCTTTGCTTCCATATTTTCCAGAGGATGTAAATAGATAGTCTGATTGCTTCCTTATCAGGGGCTTATTTAGTCCAAAGCATAAATAAGGAATTAACATCCATCTGTGGAGATGAATTGAAATTAAACCCTAGAGAGAACTCCCTCCTTACCCATTTTGAGTCTTCACAATATAGAAAAAGGTGTGTTTCGTCCTCTTTATATGTTGCGCACATAGAAATATTGATGCAAGATTCTTCTTCAAGCAATATTTTTTCTGTTGGCAATGCTCTATTGATCAACCTCTGTATAAATACTTCCATCTTGTGTGGGAGAGCTTCAGATTCCATATTAGTTTCCTTAGTTCTATCCAGTCGGTCCTTACCTGTGTATGACTTAGTCTGTTTTCTACCATGGTTAAATGATATGTCATTTTAACTATGTACCTTCCATCTTTGTTAGGGCTCCAAAGTGGGCGGTCATGGTCTATTCATTTTACATTCGTACGAATAGCCAATACGTGTGGAATAAAATCTTGTGGAAAATTTGTGTTCAACAATGAAGTTCTCCATTCATTTTCCTATGAGATGAGATCCGCAACCTTCAAATTTGTGTGCATCGAAATGACTGGGTGATTGTCTTGTTCGGTATCCATGGATCAGTGATTTTGATGTCCTTTTCATTCACCGCCTGCCAAGGAAGATTATTTGTTACACATGATCTTGACCATAGTATTGACCTCCAATCCTAAGAATTTATTCCCCTTCGTACAATTGTGAGGAAATTTCTATTCCTCATACAATCGGCTTGGTATACTCGGGCGAGTTAGGAATTCTTGTTCCTTATTATTACCCATGCATGTTTCTCCAAAACTGATTTGTTCATCCCCCCATGGATATCAATACTAATCCACCTTCTTCTTTTGACCTACAAATAAATTGCTAGGACTTCTAGTGAATTGTCGTTCTTTCTGGTTCACCTCCCCAAATAAACTCTTTTGTCAATCTGTCTAATTTTGTAAAGTATTTTCTTTGGGAGTTTGTAGATTCCTAGTGGATAGATTGCTACTAATGCTAGCACATGTCTTGCTGCTCCCTCTGTCTCATTTTAAATTGCAATTTAATTATTTACTTAGTCAAAATTTCTTAACTTAGGCCGTTACGGAAATAGAAACCCTTTCCTTGTAAAAAAGATTATAAATGGTAGTTACCTTATAGAATTAGTTTCCTTATATAATTAGTTATAGATAGTAATTCCTTATAAACTTAGAATCCTGTTTCAATTAGACTTTGGTTTGTTGTAGGCATATATACTGTTGATAAAATAAGTGACTTTATTATGATGTACTGATATTAATGAATGACACATCATCCATCATGAGGATTACAATATATAGGCCTACAACAAACCAAAGTCTATTTGAAACAGGATTCTTAGTCTATAAGAAATTGTCATCAATAACTAATTATATAAGGAAACTAATTCTATAAGGTAACTACCATTTATAACCTTTCCAACGAGGAAAAGATTTCTATTTCCTTAACATAGACCATAAAATTGAACTAGTATACACATATAAATAATATTGTGTGATACCTTGTTAGATTCGCTATAATATATTTTTTCATAATATCAACTTTTTACTAATTTTAATTATCCTTAATGAAATATATTAAGAATCAAATATTTTTCAAGTCAACTGTCAAAAGTCAAAGTGTGCAGCTTGAATTGAGACAGATTTAGAATTATTCTTGAAGTGAACCCCCAAAGGTAGATCCCACTCCTTAGGCTTAAAAGGTAGTTGAAGAGTATTAACATAAGCACCAACATCTTCCAATTCTATAAAGATATCCAGGTTCGATACTCGGCAGCGGCAGTGTGGGGAGCTCTTGCTTTGCAAGGCTCCCTTGTGCGCACCGAGTCCATACCAAGCCCATTGGTCCTGGTGCTGGGCTACCGTGATTTACCTCTCATACGATGGCCGGGGTGTCGGCTGGTATAGGCCGGTGAGGGCGAGCGGATGATCGCTATAAAGATATGAACAATATCCGTATTGATATCTATATTAAATTCATCCTCGGAAGGATTTTTAACATGGAAATATAACTTTCATTTCGTTCAAAACCAACCACATTGTACATTGTTTGAAGACCTGTGAACTGGGAACCAGTAAACTGAGCATTTGATGAATCAAAATTTGATGCTTTGTTCCAGTTTCTTCAACCATCCATAAATCAAGAACTACATGCTGTACCTTTGCCAGATTCCTTTCTTTGAATACCTCTTAACTCTGCCTTAATTATAAGTAGTTTCCATCTATGAAGGCATTTCCCCTTGATTATTTCCCTATATTGGAACATATTTCTTCACAGTCACTTGTGGAGGATGCTTGATTAAATACAGTTCACAAAGATGGTTCCACCTTTTTTTTGGAACCGCCTTCCCTGGCAAGTTCCGAATGAGGAACTCATGTATATCGACATGAAAATTTGATGGAAGGCGATTCAACCAAAAAAAAGGCAGTTTTTCAAGAACCATCTTCTATAGGTCGCATTAGAAGGCGATTCATTATTGGACCACATTTAATTGGCACTGATAGAGGACGGTTTTGCCAAACCGCCTTTAATCGCAACCAGTTCCGAGTGAGGAACATGAGTTCCAAATGAGGAACTCCTTTTAACCAAAAATTTGATGCAAGCCTAAGCCCAAGTCTATGCCTTAGTTTTATTTTTCCATTTTTTCAGCCCTCTCTCTCTTTCCCTCTCCAGCCAATCACCTACAGTCTCTCCCTCTTTCGTAAACCCTCTTCCTCACGTTGCTTCCTCCGCCGCACCTAGTTCCGACCTCGCCTGCCTTCGTCGTGCACCCGTCTCTGCCACTCCTGGGCCTCGTTATGCCTGGCTCCATCGCTTGTGGCTCCACTGCTCCAGATTTCTTACTTGAGAATTTTTCTAACTTTGCAAGAAATCTCTTTCTTCCTCTCTATTTCTCATTTTTGCTCGTTCAATTCTCTGATTCTGTTCGGTTTTTGGTATCAAAGCATTTCGTACGTGTTTCGATTCTAATCGTGAAATTTTTATGCTTAGTTAGGGCGCTTAATCGTGCCATTTTTGTTCCAAGAGCTCTAATTCCGTGTTTTTGTAGGGTTAACTGAATTCATAGGTATGTACGATTGGATTGAATTGCACGGTTGTGACAATTGAACACTTGTTTCCAGTAAGTTTTGAATTTGATTTTGAGCTTTTACAATGTTTGTGCGATTCTGTGCACTGTTGTGTCAATCTGCGTTCTAGTTTCTGCTGGTGGTGATGATATAAAGTTGTGTGCCAAATGTTGATCATAAGTAGTTAACTAGTTTTTTGTTGATTTGTAGCGTAAGGTTTGTGATCATCATATGACTAGATGAGAACGATTTTTGTATTCTTTGTGCAAGTTCTAGACTATTTCCCTAATTCGTTGCACTTGAAAGGGCGTGTTTCAAAAATGCTTTCTGTTGCATTTTAAGAGTACATCTTATACTTGATTGATTTGTAGCCTAAGGTGTGTGATCATCATATTAGAACGGTATTTTGTATTCTTTGTGCAAGTTATAGACTGCAATCCCATTTATTTGACTTGAAGATTCATGTTTCAAAAATGTATTTTTTTTGCTTTGAAGAGCACATCTTATACCCCCGTAAGGTTATAACTCATAAGTGGGAAAAATTGTAACAATAGGCATTGGAGAACAACAACGTGGTGAAAGATGTAGCGGAGCTGATTAAGAAGGAGCGATATTGACCAACTTGGCACTGCATTGTCGGCAAAAACTTTGGTAGAGTTTTGTACTGATTGCGTCTACAGTTTTAGCTGAATTGATAAATTGCAAAGAAGTCTTTAGATAATGATTCATTCCTGTTAATGTTAGTCGATGTTCACATTTTTATGCAGTTGATTTGATTTATAGGTCTTTTTTTTTTTTTTTAATTCAAACCACCATTAGATGGGGGGACTTTATTTGGCTCCCCAAACCTCCAAATTGGGCTTAATACCCGTAGAATTTATCAGACAGTTAGATACATGAGAGAATTGGACAAAAGATGGACAATTTCATCGGCATAGGTATATGCCATAAACAAAAGAAGAAGCCTGTACAAAATCAACAGGAAAGTGGAGAGTGGCTCTCCATTCATGTGTTCGAACCGGGAACAGGAGGAGCTCTTCTGTTTGTGTAAGACTCCACACCCCAAGTGTCGACTTACACTCCAGCCTAGCCTAGCCAAAACCTGTGTTATGCCCTGATTCTTCTCCAAGAGTGGAGATTATCCATCAAAAGCTTCTCTCTCAGTTGTGGAAAATGTCTGAGATCAGTGAGATGCCGTGATTCCCTCCTTTGCTGTCCGTGCTTTGCTAAAAAATCAGCAGGACCATTGATTTCTCTGTAGATGTGGGAAGCTCGGATGTTGTTCTGCTTCATCAGGTCTGCAACTTGTCTGGCCAATTGAAGACAGATCCACGGAGGCTCCAAGTTGCCATTAATGATGTTCACTGCCGGTTGACTGTCCATCTCCAGTGAGATATTGTAATAGCCGTGTTCCATTGCTAATTGGATGCCTTGAAGGGCTGCTTGGAGCTCCACCTGCAAAGGGGAAACCCCGTGTATTAGATTGTAAAATGCCAACCTGAATCTTCCCCCAGTGTCTCTTATAAGACCCCCAACAGACGAGGAGTTTTGTTTAAAGGATGCATCAACATTCAGCTTGAATCCGACATCAGGGGGTTCCCATTTGATGGGGATAAGTCTTGTTAGTGGGGGTGGATTCAGGACAGAGATTAGTCCTCTTTGGATCCATTTGCAATCAGAGGGATTGCCAGAAGCATGTGTCCTTGCTATGGAGATTAGTCTACTGTTTGCCTTTACTTGATTCCAGGTTTGTAAAGGGGTTTTTTTAACACCCTGGTAAAGTATCTGGCCCCTAGCTTTCCACAATTCCCATAAAATTAGACATGGTAGAGAGCAGCACAGGAAAACATGGAGTTTTGGCAGATGTGATATACTCCAGTATGATGTTAATCTGTCCCATAAATTAACAAAGTGAATCTGTGGTAGTTCTAAGATAGCATGCATTTGTTTCCATATTAGAGAGACATAAGGGCATGTGTTAAAAAAATGCTGCAATGTATCCTCATGCTGACAGAAAGGACATTTTGATACATTAGTAATCCCAAAATCTTTAAGCATATCATCCATTGGCATCAAATTATTAAGGATTCTCCAAGTAAGGAAGGTAATCTTCACAGGTAAGTTTAGAGATTGTACCTTCGTCAGTGATGCAGATTCTCTATGCCTGTGTCTCAAGCTTTTATATGCACTTTGAATCGAAAACTTACCTTGCGGGTTTGGTGTCCATACCATGATGTCCTTGTCCTCAGTAAAAATGTGCTCCCTTTGCATCTTCTGTATCATATCAGCAGAAATGTATGGTGCCAAGAAAGCTAATATTGATATCTTGTTAGTGTAAAATTCTCTAACTGTCAGGTTAGGATGCAAGGGTCTGATTCCATCTAATTTATCTATCAGCATTCCATCACCCAGCCAGTTTGAATTCCAGAAACTGCATGTACCATTTCCTAGAATGATTCTAGTGTGGGATTCTGCAAATTCAGAAACTGACTTCACTCTCTTCCATACATCAGAAGTTCTTCTGTGGTTTGGAAGAGACCAAAGGAATTTGGTCCAGGGTGCATTGCCCTGCTGCATTTTCCACCAAAGCTTAAGGGAGTATGCATCTATAATGGAGTCTAAGTTTTTAAAACCTATCCCATTCTCTTGTTCTGGAAATGCCATTCTTTCCCAAGATCTCCAGTGCTTATGCTTCCTTCCCTCTGTTTCCCCCCATAGAAAATCTGAGCATAGCATTTCAATTTTTCTAAGAATGAAACTAGTTGGTTGCATCACAGCAAATACATGTTGGGGTATGGAGGAGAGTACATACTTGATAAGTATTATCCTTCCCCCTTTAGAAATCCATTTAGAGTTCCATGTATTTATTCTAGCACTTATAGATTCTAAAGTTCCAAGAGAATGTGCATTAAGTTTTCTACCCTTATATATGGTACAGCCTAGATACTTAAAGGGAAAACTACCCTCCTGCATTCCCAAGATTCTCTTAATTTTACTTTTATGTGCTCTACTGCTTTTTTCACCTGTGTAGAAGTTGGATTTTTGCATATTTACTTTTTGCCCAGTAGCCATTTCAAATGAGGTGATAAATGCAGCAAAATTTTTAAGAGACTTATCAGTTGCTTTAAGGAATATACATGTGTCATCAGCATAGATTAGATGTGTAAGTGGTGTAGTGTGCTGTGGCACATGAAACCTTGCTAATGTACCAGATTCAAATAAGGTATGGAGCTTCCTGGACATGAGTTCAGTTAAGATGTTGAACAAAAAGGGGGACAGAGGGTCACCCTGTTTGAGACCTCTTGATGGTTTAAAAAAACCATAAGAAACTCCATTAATGATAACAGAGAACCAAGCAGATGCTATGTTAGACATAAGTATTCTGACTAAAGTGCCATGGAATCCCAGTTTGAGCAAAAGTGAATTAAGAGCAGGCCAGGAAACCCTATCAAATGCTTTGGTCATGTCTAATTTGAGGATAAGGTTGAGACATTCTTTATCTTTCTGCAAGAATCTTGTAGACTCTTGCATCAGGATAACATTATCTGCTATTTCCCTCCCTTGAAGGAATGCTGATTGTTCACTTGATATGAGTGAGGGCATCAGAATTTTTATCCTTTCCATCAGTATCTTGGAGCAAACTTTATTGCTAAAGTTTGAGAGGCTGATTGGTCTGAACTCACTAAAGGTTGATGGTTGTTGGTTTTTGGGGATAAGGACTATATTTGTGGAGGCCATTGCCCTTGGGATTGGTGTACCAGCTTGAAAATCCCTTACTGCCTCAGTAAGGTCCTGGGCTATGATGTCCCAACTGTTTCTATAAAACAGCCCATGGAAACCATCAGGTCCACTTGCACTATTTTCTCCAAGACTAAAGACAGCAGCTTTGACCTCATCAGTTGTGACTGGTTTCAATAGCTCAGAGTTAGTCTGGGGAGTAATCAAGGAGGGAATATCTGTGAGAAAAAAAGCTAGATTTTCTCCATGCATGTCTGTATTCTCATCCTGCAGGAGATTTTTAAAAAAACTTTCCCCTGCAATTCCAATAGCATCCTGATCAGTTAACCAGTTCTGATGCTCATCCTTAATTTTTTGTATGGACAATATAGAGTGCTTCTGTTTTACAGACTTGTGAAAGAACTGACTGTTGCAGTCCCCATCTTTCATCCATCTAACTCTACTCTTTTGTTTCCAGAAAATGTCCCTCTCCTTAATTTTGAATAGGAGGTTGGTTCTAGCAGTGTTGAGAGCTTCTAGGGTAGAAGGGTTATCTAGATCATCATTCTCGGCTTCCAATCTATCTACCTCCTGTTCTGCTTCTTTTATGTTTTGGAAAACATCTTTGAAAACTTCCCTATTCCACTGTTTAAGAAAGATTTTGAGCCTTTTGAGTTTGTTACAGAATTTTAACATGCCATAACATTCTATAGGCTGCTCCCAGTTATTTCTTAGAACCTGTTGGAATCCTTCTCTCATGTACCACATATTTTGGAACCTAAATGGCTTTGGGTAGATTTTAGCCTGATTATTAAAGCTTGCTAAGAGGGGGGAATGGTCTGATGTGGTCCTATTCAGTACTTGGATTGAGGTACTTGGGTAGATTTGCCTAAGTTTCAGGTTGGTTAAACCTCTATCTAGCTTTTTAGAGACTTTTTCTTTAACCTTTATTCCTTTCCCTTTTAATCTGTACCCAGTCCATGTGTAAATGTTCCCAACTGTGTGAGGTTCCTCCAGTTCCATAGCATTTATAAAGATATCAAAATCTATTATACTATCAATACTTGGACTAGAAGAACCATTATATTCAGCAAGAGTTCTAATGACATTGAAATCTCCTACCAGGAAATATGGCAAGGAAGGTAAGTTTAGGATTCTACCATACATCTCTTGTCTTCCTAGCCTTGAGTGTTCAGCATAAACAACAATTAGATACCAGTCATTTCCTGGGTTCTGGTTTTCAATCTTAAGAACAGTAAAATTTTGGTCATCATGGATTAGTTGGGTGTGTATATTAGTGTTCCACAAAATCCATATCTTCCCTGATTTAGATGCTAAGCTAGAGTGAAATTGTAATTTCTTAGTAAAGCCATCCAGGGTGTTAGTTTTCTGTTTAGGCTCAATAATGGCAAATATATCAGGCTTATGAACTAGACTTAATTCTTTTATTCTTTCCACAGAGGTGGTTAGTCCATTTACATTCCATGTTAAGAGTTTACAATTCATGGGAAATGTTTTGTTTGGCAGCTAGTCTAGAACTGATTCTGTTCGGTTGAGAGAAGAAAGTAGGTTTCTTCTTGTCAACCTTGCCAGTATGTGTCTGCTGATCTACATTGGGTGTAATGGGTATAGCATACTCAGATGGCACAGAGAGAGCAACAGAAATTTGAGCAGGAACTTGTAAAGAAGTGACAATTGGTGTGGCCACATTATTCATGGGCTCCACATCCTCAATGTGCACCACATTAACCTCCTGAGCATCTATATTAGCAGTTACATTCTCAAGCTCTATGTCAGGTTTATTGACTACAGTGATTGAGTTTGATACATTGTCTCTCAAATGCGAATCTTCTTCTGTTATCTTAACAACATTCCTTATATGCTCTAACACTGTCACAGTCACACTATCACTAGCGATCATGTTATCATCCTCATTCATATCAAGTGATGCTTTGAAAGAAGAAATGTCTGTGTTTCTTTTTAAAGAAGAAGGTGTAGGTGAAACCTGGTTGATGAGGTTCTTTTCTGCATTGACCAGAGTGACCTCATTCTGGATGCTCACTTCAATAAGATCCATTTCAAGATCTTCAGCTTGCTCCTCTGCTTGTTCCACGTTATCCTGATCCTCATCCAAAAGTTGAAATCGATTAGTAGTTTGAAATATAATTTGACCAGAGTTACCTGTTGTCAATGGTGGTGTGCAGTCTTCCACAGAGACTCCAATCTTTGATGGACCCGATTTGGCTGGTGACTGAAAGGGGGACTCATGACTGATCTTTCCCTTTCCTTTATCTAAAGTTGTTTCCTCCATGGTGATGGCATCCAGGAAGATATCTTCCTCCTCCTCCTGGATAGTGTGAGGGTCTATATCTTCTTTCTTTTTCCAGACCTCCAAAGGTTTCTTCCTGATTTCTTGGTGTGGTTGAGGTTTCTTAGGGGCACCACTGATTATGACTTGGCCTCTTGATACTTGCCCCTTTGCTGTGTTCTTAATAGCACCAGAGTTTGATTGTGAAGCTGCTTGTATTGTAGCCGAAGTCATCCCATTCCTCAATCTGCAGTTTGACCCATTGTGACCCAGTTTCTTGCAATCCTTGCAGTAAAGGGGGGGATCCTCATAGGTGATATTGTAATACTTATGTTTTCTCAAGGTCCCAAGTCTAACCTTGCCCGGAAGTGGGTTCCTAAGATCAAACTCTACGCTCATTCTGACTGTGGAAGGTCTCGATAAATTCTCTGTTGGGGTATCAGCATAAAGAAACTTTCCTAGAGACTCACCAATACCTTCTATGGCGTCAGGGTGGAAAAAGTGCGTCGGCGGTAGCTCAACATTGATCCAAATGGGTGCGAATGGGGGCTCCTCGTCGATGTCAAAATCTTTGGTCCACTTTAAGATCCTCATTACAGACCCTCCAAGATTCCATGTGTATCTGCTCCAGCAGCGATGCAGATCTTCATCTAGGTCGAAGGTGATTCTCACATGCCTCGCGTCCAGAGCGGTGATTTTGAATTCTCCTTTGAATCCGATTGTCTGGAAATGGTGCCGGAGAAATGGCAATGTTGGCCGGCCTCTGGTAAATTTTCCAACTAGGGCGTCATTGAATGGTTCAGCGATGAGGTCGATTTCTTCCTCCGTGAAGAAGCAGCATGGTTCCCCTTTGTAAGATAGCTGAGGTTTGAGATTCAACTTCTGGAGCCTGGGGTATGGTTTGCCATCGGGGTTCCTCTTTGGTTTGAGGCAGTCAGCATAGGCCGATTGCGAGCTGCCTCCAGGTGGAGGAGCCGCCATGGAAGCAATAATCAGGGACAACTGGATCTAATTCAGACTGATAAAGATCAGAGGTGAGGGTTGGGGAAGAAGAAAAATGGGGAAGAAGAAGAACAGTGAGTGTTGTGTGTGTTTCGCACTAATTTTCGCACATAGATACAGTAATTTCCAACGGCTTTTTCTGGTTACCAAATTTTGTTTTGATTTATAGGTCTACTTGTGCGTTTTAGGGATTTGGAGTTGATTGCAACTAGGCAGCTTATATACATAGATAGTGTGAGTTAATGTTGTTCCTTGCATGCCTAAATTAATAATATAGCATTTGTATGGTTTAGGTCTACATTTTTTAATCTGTAAAAACTATGTTTTTGTTCTTCATTTTTTAGATCTCTAGAAAATATGTTTTGGTTTTTATTTTTTTAGAGTATGTTTTGTGTTCTATAAAAATGTTTTGGTTAATGTTTAGATATGTTACAATGTGTATTGTTTGGTTCTGTAATGTGTATTTTTTGAATCTCAAAATTTATGATCTGTTTCATTTGCGAGCTGCCGGAAACCTAGGTTCCGGCAGCCTTTTTGTTGGGGACCTCAGGAATGAGTTCCGAATGGTAAACCTGTTTCGAGCTCGGAACACATTTAAAGGCGATTCCCTTCGGCTTGGCAAAGACAAAAAATAACTGCCTTCTATTGTCCATTTTAAAAACGGTTCCTAGAACCATCTTTAATCGATAATGATCAAAGTCGGGGCCAGAGAAGTTACCTCCAGGTCCGAAATAACCATCTTTAATCCCCTCACCCTCCACTAGTGAGTAGTAATATTTTTCACTAATTTGAGACTCCACTTTCTTGCATTCTTCACTCAATTGCCCAGCATCAAACACTTTGATCACTTAACCAGCTTCCATTTCAAAGTTAAATTTTTGTCTCTGAATGATCTTTGACTCCACATACTCTGACATTGCATCATAGAATTCTATTTCAAGCTATACTCGGGCATAGCTCAGTCTTTCCTGGTTCAAGGTGGCTCTATCATGTAGCAGTGGTTTACCTATAGAAGTGACAATAGTACTTATAATTTTTGGTGTCCAGTATATAGGATTAAGCCCAGGAATCTAAATCCGTACTGGTACACTTGATGGAGCATCAAAATTCATTCATAAATTCCATGGCTTTATTAGAGCTGACCTACCATTTAAGTATACTATACCCTAGTTTAGTATTGCATTCCTCTTATCTACCTTATCAAATCTAACCATAAACACACTAGGTTTTATAAAGGAGATTTGAAATTTTCCTAGACCTCTCTATAATTGTTTATAAAACCTTGCATCACAACAAAGGGGGATTCATGCCTAAAACCTGACATATTTCCACCTATTCCTAGTTTTAAATACTATCTTCAACACCGGATTTAGGAAAAAAATCAATTTTTATTCCACCCACCAGCATAGGCTCATAGAATTTCATTCCATTAGACTTATTCTTGAATAATGAAGACCAATTCTCTTTAATAGGAAGAACCAAATCATCACCCCAATTTAAGCATTTACTTACTATATCTGGCTCTATCTTCTTTTCCGGTTCAATATTTTCCACCGAGCTGTTTCTGCTGCTCACTGGAGTTGGTAATGGCGCATTTGGTGGTGTATAAACCACTGTAATTCTCTCTCTAGCCTCCACATTAATTGGAACTGTTGCTGAGGATGCCAATTTTGAAACCCCTGTTCTTCATTCTGTCATCTCCATCCCATTTGTAAGCCCTTGCTCAGAATCCCTTTTGATCGCGTTTGTTGTTCCATGTTTCCGTTTGAATCTTTTTTTTTCTTGGTTAGAGGCATGGGCGGAACCAGTGGTACGCGAGGTAAAGCTCCAGCACTACCTGAGTCAACGGCTGTAGGTAGTAGTGGTGGAAGGAATCGATTTCTGGCGAGATGCGCGTCTTCCAGCGACTAAGTGAAACGACATAATTTAATTTGTACTTAGGGCAAAAAAAAACAAAAGATCAGTTTTAAGATGGATTGGATTGGGCCATTTTCCCAATCCAATTTCAGATTGGGAAAACTCCAAACACGACAAGAGAAAGGCATTGGCCAAATCTCAACTCCCTCTAGCCACGCCTCCGCCTCCTGACGTCGGACGCCACCGCAACCGACGCTGATGCCACAGCCAACCATCGTCCAACCCTCCACTCTCCACTGAACCACTGGTTCTCTTTATGCTAAGGTAATTTAATTTTAGGGTTTATTGTGTATTTTATTTTTTCCTTCAAAAATTAAATTTATGTGAACATGATTTTTAGATTGGATGTTGAATTGAAGTTATATGGTTGTATGATTGTTGAAATTAAGTTGAATTACATATGTATAAATTATAAATTATAATTGTTTTATTTATTTTGTATGTGAAATTGTCATAATCAATTTATGGAATTAGGGATATTTGTTAAATTGAATTTAGATGAATATGATTTTATAAATTATTTGTTATCTTAGTTTGTTATTGTTTCGTAACTCTTTTAGATTTTATAAGAATGAATTAATTTACATATTTTCCCTATTTTATATTTAATAGGTTATGGATAAATTTTTAATTCAAAGTAGCGGATCTCCATCTTTAAAGAGATCGAATGAACATAATGAACGAAGACACAATGAAGAGGGTAGTAGTAGAAAACAATCTCGTGTAGAATTCAATCAGAATGATGTTATAAGCGATCCCGGGTTACGTAAACCTATTGAAGAGATTGATGTTTCTATTAGAGATGAAGTGCTAAGAGAATATTTATTAAGAGGTCCTTGCCAACCTAAGAATCATACTTTTCCCAAGACAATATTCAATGATTAATTTAGAAGTTTTCAAAAGGGGTAGTTTGATGAATTTAATTGGTTGGAGTATAGTGCTTCAAAGGATGCTACCTTTTGTTTTCCTTGCTATCTTTTTAAGAATTCAGCAAAGGGGACGGCATATACTGTGGATGGGGTGATGAATTGGCAGAATGCCCTTCAAGTATTTAGGAAACATGCTATAAATGTGGATGGAATTCATTATGGTGCAGCAATCAAATTGAGAAATTTTAGCCTTCATAAGCAAAGTATCTCACATTGTTTTGACGTCATTTTACTGAAGCGAAATAGGCATATCGCACACATTTGAATGCAGTTTTGGATGTGACAAGATACTTGTTAAATCAAGGTTTGGCTTTTTGTGGTCATGATGAGGGTTGGGATTCCATCAACAAGGGTAATTATCTTGAATTGGTTGACTGGTATTGCAAGTAAAGTGAAGATGTTGCTAAGGTAATGAATGAAAATGCTCCCGGAAATTGCAAGTTGACATCCCTTAGAGTTCAAAAACAGCTCTCAAGTGCTTGTGCTGGCGAGGTAACTGATGCTATTGTTAATGACATTGGAGATAGTGTATTTTCTCTTCTTGTTGATGAGACTGGAGATGCATTATTAGAAGAGCAAATGGGGGTTGTTTCGAGATATGTCAACAAGAAAGGATGTATTCTTGAGCATTTTCTTGCTCTTGTGCATGTTTCCAATACTAAAGCTATTACTTTGATGGAGGCTCTTAAGATAAGAAATTGTCCTTATCAAAGTTGAGAGGTCAAGGATATGACGAGGCTTCAAATACGCGAGGGGAGTTTAATGGATTGCAAGTTTGATATTGAAAGAAAACTCTTCTGCGAGGTATATTCATTGCTTCTCTCACCAACTTCAATTGGTTGTTGTTTCTGTTGCATATAGTGCTCTATCCGTGGGTGAATTTTTTGGGTATCTTGTTAAAACTTTGAATCTAGTTGGAGGTTCATGTGTTAGAAAAGAGATGCTTGGGCAATTAGAACATGGTAGACTTGTAGAGGCATTGGAGAGTGGGGGAGAATGTTAGTGGAAGTGGCAAAAATCAGGAAATGAGTTTGAGACGGCCTGGTGATACCCGTTGGGGATCACATTACACTACTATTCTTCATTTTGAGACTATGTGGTCTTCTATTATTCAAGTGCTTCTTAAAATCCGTGAGCATAGTAATTTAGATGAAAATGCCTCTACAACAAAGGGTTTGATTGATAGAATGGAGAGCTATGAATTTGTATTTTGTATGTTTTTTATGAAGCATTTGTTGGGAGCTACAAGTCAATTGTCCATTGCCTTGCAACAAAGAGATCAAAATATTTTGATGGTTGTGCGAATGATGAATAGAATGAAGACTAAATTGCAAGAATTCAGAGATGGTGGTTTTGATAAATTATTGGATGGAGTCAACACATTTTGTGTGAAACGTGAGATCACATTAGACGTGATGGAAGCACAACGGAAAATTCGTCACCGTTCTAGACGACATGGAGAAATGTTGACCAATCATGATTTCTACCGTGTTGATATTTTTCTTTAGGTGCTACTTTAATATTTACATAGTTTAATTTATTTTGTTTATATTATTTTATATGTATTTTTTATCTTATTGTTATATTTTTTATTATTTCAAAACTAGACCGTTGACAGGATGATTCTTGAAATGAATCATTGATTCATGAATCATTGATTCATGAATCATTGATTTTGCAAAGCAAGTTTGGAATTACTCACTTGTATTGAATTCCTTGATTCGAGAGAAAGATTATCCATGTTTGATGTTGGTAAGTTGCATCGCCTTGCTGAATTCTATCTGGATGACTTCTCCCTAGTTAATCGTTTAGAACTTGAGCAACAATTAGATTTCTTCATTCATGATGTGAGAGATGATGATGTCTATTCAATCATCAGTGATCTTGGAAGTCTTGCTCAACATGTGGTTCGATCACGTAGTAGTGTACTTTATACATTGGTATATCGTCTTATTGAGTTAGCATTAGTACTACCAGTTGCAACTGCTTCAGTTGAGTGGGTTTTTTCTGCCATGAAGAATATCATGACCGATCTTCGTAATAGAATGGGATATGAATGGTTGAATGATGTTATGGCAGTGTATATTGAAAAAATATATTTTTGTTAAGATTGAGAATGAACCGATTATGCAACGTAATCAAGCCATCAAGTCTCATAGATATTTATTGTCCCCACTTGTTCCTAGTCCTACTTCTAATAATTCGAGCATTAGAAAGTATTTATTTTAGTATTTTAGTGAACTTGGAAAAACGTTATTGTATCGTACTCGATTTATTATATTACGTAGTATTTTTCATTATTTTTTAGTTGAGTTTTTAAATTTTAAATTTGAGTAATATTTATCAGCCTTCTCTAAAATATTTTTCTGATTCCGCCACTCATTAGAGGTGTGGCATTGTTGCAAGGAAAAACCCCTTTTATGAAAATTGTACACACTTAAGGTGAAATCACACATTTGTTTTTAATTTAAAACCATTCGAAAATGGGGGGTATATATTTGGCACCCCGGACCAAAGTAAATGAGCCAAAAAGCCACCAAAAGGTGTTAGTACCTCGCGATTTACAACCAGAGCTCATCTCGTAGAGTTTGGATAAAGCTCCTGAAGCAAAAACTTACTTCCAAAAAATAGCTACAAGACTAGCTAAAAACCTTGCTAAGATAAACTGACTAGAACGTCACGAACAGGTCGGAGAAACGAACTATCGAGACTCCTATTTGTCAACGAGTTACTAGCCGGAAAAGATGTTTGGGTCTTGATTGAGATCTGAATCTCAAATTACAGCTTCCCTATGTTCAGTCCTAAAGAATAACCCATGCTCAATCGTTTGCTTCAGTTTAAAGAAACCTCCGTTTGCTTCAGTTCTTTCGGTTGCTTCAGTTCTGAAACTCCTTAGCACCATTTCTCAGGAAGTCCTCACCTGCAAAATAGGAAAGAAAAAGAGCAGCAGCTTCCATTCGAGAAGTGAGAAGAGAAAAATTAAATATACAAGTTCGGTTGCTGAAGTGAGTCCAGGTTTGTTTTAAGAAATCTAAGAACATCCCCTAGTGGAAACTATTCTCACCCCATGGACTCCAATTTTATCCAGTAGAAAAAGACCCCTGAGAAAAGCTGGTACATTTTCTAGGTTTAACTCTCCAGTAATGTTCTTATCCTTTGCATATTTAGCCAAAAAATCTGCAGCTGAATTAGATTCCCTAGGAATGTATTTGATTGGGTTAACTTTGTGCCCTTTGTTCAAGGAGCTACAGATAGAGAAAACTCTCCATGGACTGGCCATTGGATCATGTAAGGTGAAATCACACATACTCCCGTTCAATGCAACTAAGGTGTTGATTTAAATTTTGGATTTCTCGGAGCATTAGAACATCCACAATGGTAACTCATTAACTACATTTTTGTTAGTAAAGAGTACTCCTTATTTAATGAGGAACATTGTGGAGTTTTAATAACCACTCTTTAATAAGGTGTTGGTGCTTAATTAAGAAGTTGGTACATTTTTATTTGTGAAATACCAACCAATCAATGTTTGACACTTATTTTTTATTTTTTATTAATCATAATTTTAAATGAAAAAGAACTTTTTAAGAAGTGTTTATTTTAAAGAGGTCCATTGTTGGTAGTTGGTTCTTACCTAACTTTTATCAAATTTCATAAATTGGCACTTAAGTCCACTACCATTGTAGATGCCCTTATGGAGCACTTATCACATTATGAATTTTGATTTTAAAAAAGTAGGTACGAACCAACTATCTACAATTAACCTCCTTAAATAAGCACTTCTTTAAAAAAAAAAAAAATTAACAGCAAAGTAACGACTTTATTTTTACTGTACATGTGGGCGAATTTGTGTGCGAAACACACACTAATACTGTGCTTCCTCTTCTTCACCTCTATTCTTTACGACTCTGCTGATAACGGTCATCTTCCTCTGCTTTCTCCCACCACTCATGGCGGCTCCTCCGCCTGTTTGCGGTGGCGGCGCGACTGAAAAATCTTTCCTCCAAGCTTTAGGTAGCCGTCCCCCACCACTTAATACCTCACTGCCATCGAACCCTGAAATCATCCCGAAAACTCAATACAAAGGTGAAATAGCCTGTCTGGTCAGCCGACGAGATGCAGAAACCTTAGCCTCCCACTATCAGAACGCCTTAGTTGGTAAATTCTCAAGAGGCAAACCTTCGATGGCCGTCCTCAATGAGGCTTTCAAATCAGTCGGGTTCAAAGGTACATTCCAATTGGGTTCAATTGATTCTAGACATATTCTGATTAGATTTCAGGAGAAGGATGATTATCAGCGAATGTGGCTCAAAGGTCAGTGGACCTTCAATCATGCACTGATGAAGGTACTCAAGTGGACCACAGACTTCTCACCGGAGGTTGAATCTTCCATAGTTCCGGTGTGGGTAAATATCCCAGCTGTTCCTATCTTTTTCTATAACTCGACTATGATTCAATCTATGGGAAACCAAATAGGACAATTCATAAAAATGGATGCAGCTACGACTGCCTTATCCAGACCCTCTGTTGTGAAAATGTGCGTGGAAATTGATCTTAAAAATAAACTTCCGACATTTATTAGGGTTGGAATAGAGGAAGATGGTACTGAGTTTAACGTTGTTAGGCTTCCTCTAGAATTTGAAGACATACCTTTATACTGTCATAACTGCAAAGCTATTGGCCATGATGATAATTTGTGTATTCATTTGCATCCTGAACTTAAGAGGCCTAGAGTTTATAAGATGACAAAACCAATTCCATCCCATAAGACTCTAGGAGAAGAAATAGAAAAGCCTCAATCCAAAGACCAACAAATAGGAACTGATGATCATGTAATCAACAATATTGCTGGAGGTTCTGGAGTTTCTGTTGCTGAAAAAATGAGAACTTTATCCTTACAGTCCTTTAAATATGTTCCAAAGCTCAAAATGATTCCTACCACTGTCCCTGAACAAGAGGTAATTCATGTTAATGAAATAGAGAAATTGCATCCTGTGGTTGACCTGTCTCCGGTTGCTCCCCTAGTAGAAGATGAAATTGTGGCTAATACACCAGGTCAACATGAACCTATGGACTTAGATGGAGCAGATCTTGTGGACTTAGTTAGAGGTGATCACTCACAGTCTGTGCATTTAGATAGATTTGATCATCCGAAACACTCTCACTCTGCCCCACCACAAGTCATTCCAAGGAAAATATATGCCAAAGATGACTTGCCTATCAAAAGAGCTAAATCCTTCTCACCTTTTAGTTCCATTATTGCTGCAAAAAAATTCCTTTTCTCTCAGCAGAAGCAGGGACAGAATAGATTTCTACCGCTAGCTCTTGATGAAGTCTCCAGTGTAGAAGATTTGCAATTTACTGGCCCAATCATTGAGGAAGTAGTGAAGTCTGGTGCTTCCTCTGAAGATCCTCAAGCGATTACTCCAGTCAATACTCCTAATTGTCCTGCTTCCCAAGATAGTAAGGTAGTTCCCAAAACTGCCAAATCTAAACAAGTGGGTAAACATAGTAATGACACTTACCTTACTCAGCTGAACACCATTATGACTAGATCAAAAAGCTCCAATAATGTTTCCTAATGAATAACACATCTCTCAAGATTAAAATGCTGGTATGGAACATTAGGGGAATGAATACCTCCATGCTTAGGCTTCAAAATTTGATCACTAGACATAGGTTTGAGCTGGTATGTCTAATTGAACCAATGCATGACAATTTGCAATGTGAATTTTATAGACTTAGACTCAATTATGATCATTGTATGTTTGCTCTGAATGGCCAAATCTGGCTTTTTTGGAACTCCAGTTTATCTATTACATTGATTAGTGACAATTTACAGTTTTTAGCAGTCTCTTTACATAGTCTTCATCTTAATAAATCCATGGAAGCTTTTTTTGTTTATGGCCTTAGAACCAGAAATGAAAGGAAAATCTTATGGTCAGATCTTAGGTCCATTAATCATTCTGAGGCTATATTTATAGGTGATTTTAATGCCATCACATCTATAAATGAATACAAAGGTCCTTCTACTCCCAAACTGGGTAGTATGAAGGACTTTAATGATTTTATAAATGTGGAGGCCTTGCAGGAGATTAATACAGTTGGTAATTTGTTTACATGGAGCAATAATAGGTTAAGAAATCCTACTATTCAACGATTAGATAGAGGCCTTTGCACTACTTCATGGTCAACTAATTTTCCAAACTCCTCTATTCAAATTCTGAATAGGATATCTTCAGATCATAACCCTATGCTGCTGTCCATTGGGAGTGAAATCCTTTCCAATCCTAGGCCATTTAGATTTCTTAACACTTGGTATAAAAGGAAAGACTTTAATGATGTCATACAAAAAAACTGGAATATGCCTATTAATAGTTCAGGAATGCTAGGCTTTTATCTTAAACTGATCAGATTGAAAAAAGAGCTTAAAGTTTGGAATAAGGAACAATTTGGGAATGTGCATGAAAATGTACTAAAGGCTGAATCTGCCTTAGAGTCTCAGGAACATCTGTATGACCTGAATGCTTCGGTTGGGAACCTGATCAAACTTAAAGAAGCTAAAGCTAATTTGGTAAGAGCTCTTGCAGAACAAAAAAGCTTTTGGAAACATAAGGCCAAAATTAAATGGCTAAAAGAAGGAGATGATAATACCAATTTTTTCCATAATACTGTTAAAGAGAGAAACTCCAAGCTTAAGATCACAAAAATTAAAGGTAGTACTGGACTTTGGCTTGATTCAATTCAGGATATTGAAAGGGAGGCCATTAGTTACTATCAGGAACTTTTGACAGATGATTGTACTCCTGATAGTAGCTTTTTTCAGTCACATTTTCTAAGTAAGATTCCTAATCTTGTTACTCAGGAAGAGAATGATAGATTACTGCAACGGGTCTCAATGTCTGAACTTAAGAACATTGTCCTTAATCTCAATAAACGCAGTACTCCAGGGCCAGATGGCTTCACAGCTCACTTTTTTATAAAATCCTGGAATATAATCTCTACTGATCTCATTGCTGCAGTCCAAGATTTTTTAGATGGGAATAACATCCCCAGAGGTATTGCTAGTACTTGGATAACAGTTATTCCAAAAAAGAAAACGCCTAATTCCTTTGATGACTATAGGCCTATTAGTCTTTCCAATGTGATAAATAAAATATGCTCAAAATTGCTAGTGGAAAGATTAAAACCTTTAATGCAAAATCTGATTTCTCCCAGCCAAACTGCTTATCTTAAAGGGAGAGATATCTCGGATAACGTCATCTATCTACAAGAAGCAAAGAGTCTCTAATTGCATAGTTAAACTGGATCTTCGAAAGGCTTTCGACAGGGTTAGATGGTCTTTTTTGTATAATGTTCTGATTAAATTTGGTTTTCATCCGAGATTTATCTATCCTATCATGCAAAACTTATCACAGGTTTGGTTCTCCATTTTAATTAATGGTAAGCCTGTTGGATTTTTCCAACCTACAAGGGGGATCAAACAGGGTGATCCCCTTTCTCCCTTTTTATTTAACCTTTTCTCTGAGGCATTTTCTAGGAGCTTAGCATTTATCTTCTCTAATGGTAAGCTGTCACATTACAATCTTCCAGGTAATTCTCTCCCTATATCTTATCTTTCTTATGCTGATGATACAGTTGTCTTTCTTATAGGTGGCAAAAATACTTTGATTAGATTTAGAGCATTCCTAGCTAAATTTGAAGATGTCACTGGTCAGAAGATAAATTATAACAAAAGTGACATTTTCATTGGGAAACATGCCTCTGCACACTCAGTTAGTAATATTAAAAGGACTCTTGGAATGAAATTGGGGGCTCTTCCCTTTACATATCTAGGGGTACCTATTTTCAGTGGAAGACCAAAAAAATTTTACTTCCAGCCACTGTTTGAACAAATTGATAATAGGATTGGCAATTGGAAGAATAAATGGCTTTCTTCAGGGGGGAAAACTACGCTCATACAATCCTGTTTATATGCTATCCCTCAGCACATATGGTATGTCATAAAACCGAGTAAGGAGGTTATTAGGACCATTGAACAAAAACTGAGCAGATTTTTTTGGGGGTACTCTGATCTTAAACCTAAGAGAAGATGGAAAAGATGGGATGCTCTTTGTCTCCCTATTAACCAAAATGGACTAGGTTTTAGATCACTTACTACCATTATAGATACTTGCTCAGTTAAACTATGGTGGAAATATCAAATGGCTACAGCTCTGTGGACACATCTAATGGCTTCTTTGCCACCATCATCTAGAACTTCTCCTAACTGGAAACGAATTTGTTGCTTCAACGAATGGGCAGAATCTCATACAAGAGTTATAGTAGGGAGAGGTGATTGTAATTTTTGGACATCAAATTGGTTAGATATAGGACCTATTATTGATCTTTGCGACTACAATCTTGTGAATATCTCTGCTGAATGCACGGTATCTGAATTCTTTTCAGATAAAATGGCCATGATTCATAGTTTATCTCCTTTGCTGCCATCTTATGCTATTTCCCTGTTACAGGATTCAAGACTGTATTCCCATAGGAATGACAGACTCATTTGGAAACCTGGTATTACAGGTAATTTCACCTTCAAATCTGCATACCGATTGCTTTGCAATCAGACAGCCACAATTGACTCTATCCAACATTTCTGGAATCCAAGATTGCAAAAAAAGATTTCTATATTCATGTGGAAACTAACCAACTCTATCTTACCTTTTGATAATATTCTGAAAAAAATGAGATTCAATTTGCCTTCTAAATGTGGTATGTGTCATAATCATGAAGACTCCTTAGAGCATTTCTTTAACTCCTGCTCTTTTGCTCTACAAGTCTGGAAAACTGTTCATCAATTTATGGGGATAAATGATAGGTTGTTCCCCAATATCTGGGATAGAATCTCATGTTATTCTACTTATCCGGGATTGATCTCTTTACACTCTGTCATGATTAGAACTTCATCTGTGATTACTCTTTGGAATTTATGGAAAATGAGAAATAACTACCTCTTTGACTCAGTTTTGCCAACTGAGGTGTTAGTGCTTAGAAGAATCAAGGAAGATATTTTCTACATTTTCTGTTCTAAGCCTGTTTTCATTTCTTCTGCCCTAGATCATAGTATAGCAGACCACTCTTTCCTGCCTTTGATAAAATCTGCTCCTAAGCCAAACATTCTTAAAATAGTTTGGACTAAGCCAGGCAGTGGGTATAAATGCAATGTGGATGCTGCTTGGTGCAGTTCCTCCAATATGTGTGGACTTGGTTTGATTATTAGGGACTTCCGGGGAGGTTTCATTGCTGCATATACTATGTACACTGAAGCCTTCTCCCCCTTGGAAGCTGAAATGAAGGCAATTCACTTTGCCTTGGGTAAATCCTCAAGTTTCTCTTGTCCTATTTCCATTGAATCAGACTGTATCAATGCTGTTCATTGTATTTCTGATCCGATGCAAGCTCCTTGGAAAATGTTTCAACTGGCTGATGAAGCTCACCAACTTCTGAGAGATATACATCTAGTCCATATTCACAGACAAGCCAATTTAGTGGCAGATTCTATTGCTAAATCATGTCTTACTACTAAGTCCGATTCCTTCTTGGCTTCTTTTAATTGTTTATCTAATACTTGCCAAGGCTTGATTAGACTAGATCAAATGGGAACACCATCTCTCAGGATGGGATTTTGATCGGATGCTACTGATTGAGGTTTAATTGCAGGTACAACACACCGGCCCATGGCTACATCAAAGATCAGCTAGGCTACATCAGTGTGGTCTGCTATACAACACACCGGGCCATGCTACTGATTGAGGTTTCATGCAGCTCTCATATACAAGATCAGCTTGGTTTCATTACAACTTCTGGTTCATGGTACAAACTAATTACTTGGAGCCCTCTTGTGTACATATCATGGCCGACGAAGAACTGCATTCTTCATTCTTGGAAATAGTTAGGATCATCTCTTTTGGTTTAGTAGAGGATACGCTCATTCTATATGTGGAGATGATTGAACTGCCTTGTGTTTCTTTTGACTCACTAATAAGTTTGATCATCTATCACATATTTTAATGAGCTTTTGGAATCCTCTAACGTTTAGCTTGGTTGTATCTCATCCTTTTGGAAGCAACAAGCGTTGCTTCATGAGCCTAGTGCTCAACATTGTATATCTTTTGACTTAGCTACGGCTACTCTTCAGTATCTTTTAATTCTGTATATTTTATGGCTTGAGAAGGCCTAATATATATTTCCCCCGTCTCCGGATGGTTTATAAAAAAAAAATAAAAAAATAAGCACTTCTTTTTAATTTTAAAATATAATTAATAAAAAATACAAAACAAGTCATGCCAAGTGTAAATCATTGGTTGATTGTCATTTCACAAATAAAGAGTTATTAACTCATTTATTGAGAAGTGATTTTTAAAATTTTACAATGATGCTTTTTAAGTAACAGATGTCTCCTTATTCAGAAAAGTAGAGTTGAGAATAACCATTTTGGATGTTTCTCAGTAAGGAAAGCTCGTTAGAACCATATGATATATAACAAAAATTAGCACTAGTTTTGGCAACTGGTACCCCCACTTCATTCCTACAAACTTTACCAACATACGCCCGGTTTCAACTTGTGTTACCCTTAACAAGCCATCCCTATTGGGGGCATTTACCTCAAGAAATAAAGGAGAAGCCTTTGCTAGTTGCAAAACATCAAAGGGGGAACACTTACTACACACAAGTCTACCCATGCGACTTGGATATCATATAAATTGGGTTTCCAAACAAGAGAAAGGCATAGTGGAATGATCACTATTACTCGAATAAAATCGGGGAATAACAAATGATGCTAGAACATAAAAAATGAAAAGAACACAGAGAGTATTGTCGTAGTTGAATGATAATGTATGGGATTAAAACCCATATTCCTATTTACCCGGTTCAAAGATCCAGCATTCAACCAATTCAAAGATAAAATTCTACACTTATAAAATGAGGGGGAAACCCTCATTTTAGGGTAAGTTACAACAACGTCCATGTTACTGTAGCTCCACCATCTCCACACTCATATTATCACATCTGACTTGGGCATCGGAGCCGGCACAGCCACAGGCCGTCCCCCCTGAGTGACTTTTACATGTACCTCATCTACATCGGAATCATGCCGGAAGGAGGCCCAAACAGAGGTTGCATCAGAGTTCTCATAGCAGCTCCAACGGGCCCTAGAAAGCCAGCTCCAGGCCAAATCTATGATAAAATATGGCTTTAACATTGGCGCCGTTTGTGGGGATTCGACAGTAGGGCCCTCATGCACCTCTAACAGATGCTGCTCTAGCAGCCTATACAACAACCAGAGCAAATGCATCTGCACAGCTAAGCAAATCTGTTGTTCATCCAATCAATAGTTTTCATTTTTTAAAGGGGAAGGACATACCCATTTCCTAGATCTGAATGTCCATCTATTTTCTCAGAAAAGAAAAGAAAAAATAAAAAGGGCAGCAGAGAGACTAAGGCCATGGATAATGTTAAAGACCACTAGCGGTCTCTTACCAATTAAATGTATTATTTTTATCCCTCTCTTCCACCTCACCTTAAAAGACCACTTAGGAGACAACCATTTTTTTCTTCACAATGGCAAAAGACCACTCTTTACTATTCATGAACCCCACTTGATTTTCTCTATCATACTCATTAATTTGACCATTATATTTTATTTTAAATAAATTTGTCCACCTAAAATAAGTTGAATGTGAAATTTAATATTATGTTTTAATATTTAAAATAAAATTTTATTTTTCAAAATATGTTAAATAATTTACTTTTTAAAATATGTTAAATAATTTATTTTTCTCGTTCTTGTCAATATCATGCTTCGGTGTAAAAAAATAAAATTCACTTCAATTTTTTAAAGAAATTATTAAAACGAAATAAAAAATAATAATAAGAGAATCCATTTTAAAAAAATTATATAAAAAATATTAAAGTTGCAAAAAAAATTTATAACAACTATAAAAATTACAGAAATACTAAATTCCAAATTTGAAAATGGACAATAATTCGGATTTTGCGAAGAATTTTTCAAATTGAAAGAATTTGGAATTATCTTATCTTTACAATGGTGATGTTCTTCAGAATTGGAATTTGGTAGAAGTATTGGAATTGGAAGTAGTGTGTTGAAATGAGTTGAATCATCTATATTTATAGGCAAAAAGTGGAGGAAGATTAAATAAAAAATTAAAATTCTAAAAAAAATGGAAAATTTTTCAAAAAATACGGTAGAGACACGTTTCGTCACCAGCATAGGACTCATGTCCCATTCAAAATTCAAAAGAAAAGGTAGTAAATGAGTGGGACATGTGTCGCCACCAGAATGAGACACGTGTCCCACTCAAAATTCAAAAAGAGCAGTAATAAGTGGGACACGTGGCCCACTAAGAGAGCGACACGTGTCTCTTACAGGAAAAAAAATTGGGCCACTTTTTAGTGGCCCTTGCATGTAGTTTGGTAAGAATTTGACCCCACAACTGGGCTCTTAAATGGCCTCTCACCAAGAAACTTTTGAGTGGTCTCTCGTTAAGAGATCACTCTAAAAATTACTACTGCGGTGCTTTTGATCTCTAAAGCAGTCTTTTAATTTAAAATACCACCACTGCCTATGCCCTAATGTCCATCTATTTTTTCAGAAAAGAAAAGATAATAGGCATCAGAGAGACGCAGCAGAATGAAAAAAATGAAGCAAAATGAGAGCAGACTCGGCCCGCCTCAGCGAGCAAACCCGGTCAATCCAACGAGTCAACCCAACTCAGGGAGCTAAGTCGGCTTAACTCAGCGAGTTGACTCAGCCACCAGGTCAAACGAGTTGTCCAAGTCAACTCGTTGATTCCTCTCAAGAATCTCAAGAGTGTCACTGGCGATGAACGTATGAGTCAACGATCCAACGATCTCGCCACCAACGATCCGATGCCACTTTGTCACCAGTGGGCGCCATCTTCTTCAGCGAGCAGCGAACCATCTACCATCTTCACCGTCAGCAGACCAACTGGGGAGTCAGGCGGACAAGTTCCCTGCCCTCTCCAGCGATGGGAGGATGTGAATGAGAGAAACCTCCATCATCATGAGGTGTGAGTTTATTAGCCATTTATAGGCAATACAATGCTGAATTAATACAAAATTAAAGCCCATTACTCACCCACTACTCAACTCTCATACACTACTCACCCACTACTTAACTCTCATACATTACTCACCCACTACTCAACTCCCATACCCCCCTTCAAGCGAAGCGTCGGGTTGACCGAAACGCAGAGGTTGGAATGAAAAAAATTCAAACAATGGCTTAGGTAGCCCCTTGGTGAAGATATTCGCAAGCTGCAAGGAAGTAGGCATATGACTGACACGAAGCTTGCCAGAAACCACCAGCTCCCGAACAAAATGATAATCGATGTCGATGTGCTTTGCCCATTTATGAGCAACGGGATTCTGAGCCAAGAAGACCACATTATTGTTATCACACAGCAACAAAGGCGAACCATCCAAAGGAAAACGCAACTCCCGTAGTAGATGAGAAAGCCAAACCACTTCAGCCGCTGTGTTTGCGAGAGCACGATACTCCGACTCCGAGCTCGAGCGCGAGATAGTGGGTTGCTTCTTGGTACTCCAGGATACCAAATTACCACCCAAGAAAACCGCATAGCCGTAGGTCGAACGACGCATCTCCAAACAACGAGCCCAGTCAGCATCCGAGTAAGCACAAACATCAGAGGAACCACTCGAGCAGAAAGTAAGATCCAGATGAGGTGTGCCAGCCACATATCGAAGAATCCTGGTGACAGCTGCAAAATGATCCTCCCGGGGATCTTGAAGAAACTGACTAACCGAGTTAACAGCAAAAGCCAAATCCGGACGAGTGATAGTCAGATACAGAAGAGCACCAACAAGCGAGCGATAAAGATTCGGATTACCGAAAGAAGCACTGGAGCTACGAGAAAGCTGAGAAAGCGGTACAAACGGAGTGGTGACTGGAGAAGTCTCAGTCATGCCTGCTCGAGAAAGAATATCACGAGCATATTTGGCCTGTCCAAGGAAGATACCCGAAGGAGAAGAAGACACCTCAAGACCAAGAAAATAGTTCATAGCACCTAAGTCCTTGATCGAGAATTCCTGGTCAGTTCTGGTGATAAACTGACGAATTGCACCCGCATCATTGCCAGTAAGGATGATGTTATCAACATAGACCAGAAGGTACAGCAGCGTAGAACCCCTAGAGAAAACAAACAGGGATGTATCTGAAGAACTGCAAAGAAAATCAAGCTGACATAGATAAGAACTGAATCTATCAAACCAGGCCTGAGGAGTCTGTTTAAGGCCATAAATAGCCTTTTTAAGATGGCAAACATAATCAGGACGAGCAGGGTCCTTATACCCGATGGGCTGAGCCATATAAACAGGAGTATTAAGAACACCATTAAGGAAGGCATTCTTGACATCAAGCTGATGCAGCGGCCACCTCCGAAGCGTAGCTATAGTAAGAATAGTTCGAACTGTAGCAGCCTTGACCATCGGGCTGAAGGTGTGATCAAAATCGAAACCAGGAATCTGCGAAAAACCCTGAGCAACCAGATGGGCCTTGTAACGATCAATAGTCCCATCGGATTTGTATTTCAGGCGAAACACCCCACTTCGAACCTACAACATTGGCATTCGAAGGTCGAGGCACCAACTCCCAAGTGTTCTGTCGACGAAGCGCATTCAACTCTTCATCCATTACACTAACCCATTTCGGATCCTTAAGAGCTGTACGAAAATCTCGAGGCTCAGAATGAATTAAAACTGCAGCTAGAAGACCAATGGGAATAAAATCAGGATGAGACGTAGGACGACGAGTACCATCCTGATTTCTGGTGGTCATATGATGAACCCTCTGCAATGGAGCATCAGAATCAGAAGTGGACCCAAAGGAAGCAGAGGAACTCGAAGATGGAGAAACTGGCGTCGACGGTGAAGGGATCAAAGGAGTAACCGAGACCTCCGGAATGGGCACGAGACTGATCACAAAGAGTACAAGGACCAGAAACTGCCGAGGAGGACAAGATCGTCTCAGAAGTAGACAGCTCAGGATTCAGAAAAGTAAGAATATCCAAGGATGAAAAATCCTGCTCAGTGCTCCCATTAGCTAAGGGAAAGCACGTCTCGTCAAAACTAGCATGGCGAGTGATATAAATTCGACCAGTGACACCATCCAGACAGCGAAACCCCTTATACTGAGAACTGTAACCAATAAAGATACAAGGAATGCTACGAGGAGAGAGCTTATGATCAGTATAAGATCGGACAAAGGGATAAACCCGACAGCCAAAAAGCCAAAATTTCGAGTACTCTTGAGGTTGACCAAACAAGAGACTGTAAGGGGAAGCACCATCAAGGACAGGAGTGGGCAATCGGTTTATGGTGTAGACAGCAGCTGCAAAAGCATTGTCCCAGTGTGACAAGGGCAGGTGAGAATGGAACAACATAGCCAACCCCATTTCAGTTATATGCAGATGCTTCCATTCTGCACGACCTTGTTCCAGAGTATAGGGGCACGATAACTGATGATGAATGCCCTTAGATGCAAAATAGGAGCGTAGACGATGATTGAGAAATTCCGTACCACCATCACTATGGAAGGTTTTGATAATGGTAGAGAATTTGTTCTGTACAAGAGCCTCAAACTGCATATAAACATCTACGAAATCTAATTTTCTGTGAAGCGGGTACAACCAGGTAAAGCGAGTATGATCATTCACAAAGATGGCATAATAAAAAAACCCATTTTTCGATAAAACAGGGGCAGGCCCCCATAAATCACAATGAATCAAGTCCAAAACTTTCAAAGCCCGTTTGGGATTAACAAGAAAATATTGTTTTTGACCTTTAGCCATAACACAGGGAGTACACAGACCCGGCTTAGGTAATAAGGAAGAAGCACACAAAACACCAGTCTTAATTAAAGTAGAAATAATGCTAGGGGCCACATGGCCAAGACGAGCATGCCATAAATTAAATGACGCTCGAGTTTTATTCTGAGAAATAAAAGACAATAAGGCAGCTTCTCCTCTATCCAGCAGATAGAGACTGTGCTCACTGTGGCCTCTTCCCAGAATCCCCTTGGTAACTTTGTGCTGAATAATAAAGTTCCGGTCATCAAATATCACAGATGCATCAAGGTCCTTAGTAAGACGACTTATAGACAAAATATTTTTAGAAACTTTTGGAGCATATAAAACATCAGACAGTCGCAAAGAAGGAATAAGCTTACAATCACCAATGGAATGAATACCAATAGAATCACCATTACCAACCGTAATTTAAGAATTACCAGAGTATGGAGTGACACTCTCCAAGGCAGAGGCGGAAGAGCTGAGATGATTTGTTGCTCCAGAGTCAATGTACCAATCAGTGGTGACATGAGAAGGCTCCATGTGAAGCGAGCGCTGGAATTGTTCAACCAGCAGGTCAAATTCACCATGGTGAGGATGCAGAGGAAAAAGCTTGAAACACGTCTGAGCAGTGTGGTCGGGCTTGTCACAATAACGACAAGTAATATCATTGCGACCAGAACTGGGACCACCAGAGCCACCAGAGGATGAAGGACGTCCACTGCCACGACCTCGGCTGCTAGAGTGGCTATTCCAGCCGGTGCGTGAGGCCCACGCGTCGCCACCACGTGCGGGCGCGTGGCTCCATGCGCCACCACCACTCCTGCCAAATTTTGCCTCTGCCAGAAAGGCAACAGGGGCTGCTCCAGTACCCCCAAAAATCTGTAAATTCTTCAAAAAAGCCTCTTGATTCTCCGCCTCAACAACAACATCAACATATTGCGGAGTCGGAGAACGAGACAACAACGGGGCACTAAAATCTCTATAATCAGCCCCAAGAGCGTGCAAAAACCATAACACCATATCATCATTCATAGCAGGAGCATCCATGGTAGCAAGTTTATCAAATAAAACCTTAAACTGGAGATGTAAATCATGAACAGAACCAGTTTTGCGAAGATTCATGATTTGCACATGCAAGCTTAACACAGAAGACTTACTACGATTCTGAAAAACAGCAGCAAGAGTCTCCCAAATTTGAGCAGCAGTCTCACATGCAGAGATTTCAGACATTACCTGAACAGAGACCGAAGAGAGAAGGAGACAACATAACTTCTCGTCATCAGCGATCCATTGATCATAGGAAGCCTTCAACTTGTCATAATCCTCACGCTTAGGGGTAGAACCCGAGGTAGGGGTGGCCGTGAGGAACGTGGGCGGTGTCGGCAATGGAGGGCACGGAGTGGAACCATCAAGATGCCCTAACAACTTCTGAGATCGAAAGAGAAGCTGCACCTGCTTCCTCCACATCATGTAATTGGAGGAATCAAGCTTTATCGTCAACAGATGAATCGTATTGCTATAAGAAAGTTTTTCTTCTGCCATGATCGAAAGAAGAGAGAAAGAAAAAAATTGAAGAAGGAGGGAGGGAGAGAGACGCAAAGCATCAGTTAAGGAAAAGAGAAAGCCAAAAGGCACTGGCTGATACCATGTGAATGAGAGAAACCTCCATCATCATGAGGTGTGAGTTTATTAGTCATTTATAGGAAATACAATGCTGAATTAATACAAACTTAAAGCCCATTACTCACCCACTACTCAACTCCCATACATTACTCACCCACTACTTAACTCCTATACATTACTCACCCACTACTTAACTCCCATACATTACTCACCCACTACTCAACTCCCATAGAGGAGTTTGTCAATGCCATCACTTTGCATGCCATCTTCTCTGGCAAAGAACAGCCGTTCACCACCTTCACCGTCAGCGGATCCACCGGCAGACATGGCGGAAAAGCGCTCACCATCTTCAGGAGATCCACCGGCAGACATTGACCGGCAAGTTGGTGCGCTTGAGATGGGTCACAATGCAAAGGCTTTTGCCGGCGAAGACACCGTGAGGAGAAAGGATTTCCAGGTAGGAAATTTCAGAATAGAGAAGAGTTCTTTTCACTGAGAAAAGTATAAAGCAAAGAAAAGAAAAAAGAGAAAAAATCAAAGAGAAGAAGATTTTCTTTGCTGGAAAAAGAAAAGTGGCAATAATATTCATTGCTCTTCTCCAATTCATTCTTTTTATTCCAAGTAAGACATCAAAAGTTAAAATCTGTCGCAGTAACGGGACTCAACAGAGCCCAGACATCGAGACAGAGCACAGCCACAATGCCACAGTGCAACTAGAGAGGAAAGAACAGACACATGGTGGAACACCCACATGACAAGGCTAGCTGCATCAGCAGGGCAAGACTGGCTACATTAGCAGGGTAAGACTGGCTACATTAGCAGGGTAAGACTGGCTACATCAGCAGGGCAAGGCTAGCAGCATCAGTAACCGCCAAGGTTAGAAATATACAATTGTTGACTTAAACAATAACCTTAGATTCCTACAAATCTCATCTACAAATCCTCAAACCACTCCCCCCATTCTTTTACAAATCTCATCCATAGTTCCCTCCCACCCTAAACCCTTTAGATTCCTAAATACATGGTTCAACAGACCAGAATTTACTGAATTAGTTAAAAATAATTGGGCCAAACCGATCCCTCATCAAGGTATGCTCAGACTCTATCTTAAACTAATTAGACTTAAGAAGATAATTAAAATATGGAACAAGGAATCCTTTGGAAACATTGATTCCAATGTACTAATTGCTGAGGAAAATCTAAGACTGCAGGAGATAAGCTATGATTTCACCCATTCAGAAACATATCTAATTAAGCTAAATGAGAAAAAAACACTGCTAATAAGAGCTTTAAAAGAAAAAGAAAAATTCTGGAAGCAGAAATAAAGAATTAACTGGACCAAACTTGGAGATAATAACACTCAATTTTTCCATAAATCAGTTCAGGAAAAAAACTGCAAGCTACACATCTCAAAAATTAAAAATAGACAAGGGCTTTGGTTAGATAATCATACTAACATACAGGAAGAGGCTATATATTTTTACTCTGATCTCCTCTCTGAGCCAAACTAGCCAAACCCTTCCACATATCACTCCCACTTTCTCAGCCAAATCCCAACGGTAATATCTCCCCAGGACAACCAGTCCTTGTCTAAACCAGTTTCAGAAGAGGAATTAAAAATAGTGGTAATGAGTCTGAACAGAAATAATAGTGCAGGTCCTGATGGCTTCACTACAAAAATCTATACTAAATGCTGGGATATAATTACACAGGGCCTAATAGATGCAGTAAATGACTTCTTGTAAGGCTCAGAAATACCAAGAGGAATAAGTAGTACATGGATAGCATTGATCCCAAAAAGAGTAGACACCATCTTCTTTTGATGACTACAGACCTATTAGTCTCTCAAATGTAGCAAATAAAATCTACTCTAAGGTGCTAATAGAAAGATTGAAACCCTATATGGAAAACTTAATCTCCCCAAATCAAACCGCTTTTATGAAAAATAGAGACATTTCAAATAATGTACTATACCTACAGGAAATGATTAAGGTTTTAGACAGGAAAAATACAAACTATATTTTAAAGCTAGACCTTAGAAAGGCATTTGATGGAGTAAATTGGCTTTTCTTGGAAAAGGTTCTTAGTAAGTTTGGTTTCACAGGGAGTTTTTTAAATGCTGTAATGAACAACCTCTCTCGGGCTTATTTTTCAGTTCTCATTAATGGGAACCCTGTTGGATTTTTCAGAGCTACAAGGGGCATTAAACAAGGTGATCCTCTATCCCCTTTTCTTTTCAATATTTTCTCTGAAGCTTTCTCCAGAAGGTTATCTTTTATTTTCATGAATAAAAGACTCAGCTACTATCAACTTCCCTCAGGCATTACACCTGCATCCCACTTGAGCTATGCTGATGACACTATTATCTTCTTGCAAGCCTCTAAATCTAATCTAATCAGAATCAAAGCTTTCTTAGAAACTTTTGAACTAACTTCTGGACAAAAGATAAACTTTGACAAATCTGACTTCTATGCTAGTTCAGGAGCAACAACAGTTAAACTAAATCAGATAAAATCGTATCTAGGGATGAAGAAAGGAGTCTTTCCATTTAAGTACCTGGGATGTCCAATATTCCAAGGTAGGACCTTAAAACTCTATTTTAAACCTTTGTTGGAAGCTGTAGATAGAAAGCTCCTTAACTGGAAAAACAGATGGTTAAGCCTGAGAGGCAAAATGGTGCTCATTGAATCTTGTCTATACTCTCTCCCACAGCATATCTGGTCTGTCCTAAAGCCCCCCAAACAGATAATAAAGGCATTAGAAAAGAAAATGACAAGATTCTTCTGGGGAGAAACAGAGGGTAAATCAAACAAAATATGGAGAAAATGGGCTGATCTGAGTACACATAGATACCAGAATGGTTTAGGATTTAGATCTGTAAGAGCAATAATAGATGCATATTCTGCCAAACTGTGGTGGAAAAGCCAATTGGGAACAACTATGTGGTCCAAACTGTTATGGGATTTACCACAGTCCCATAAGAAGTCCCATACTTGGAAAAGGATATGTGGTATTAACCCCTTTGCAGAAGAAAATTCTCTCATTATACATGGCAAAGGAACGAGTGACTGTTGGAATGCAAATTGGTGTCCAAATGGTCCCCTTTCTAAATGTGTTCCACCTCTAGTCCTCTCAACATTTTACTACTACACTATTGCTGACTTCATCAGAGAAAAAAGTCAGATAATGCAGCATATCTCCCCCTATCTAGAACATGATACTTTGAGTTTTTTGCAGGTTGCATAGGTTAACACTGAAAGGGAGGATAGACTTATATGGAAACTGGAAGACACAGGCTTTTCTCCTTCAGATCAACCTATAGGGCCCTTACTCAGCAACCAGGAACTTTCCAGCCACTAGACACATCTGGAACCCCAGACTGCCCAAAAAAAATCTATTTTCACATGGAAATTGCTGAATTGTCTCCTACCTTTTGATGATGTCTTACTCCAATGTGGTTTTAGTTTAGCTTCAAAATGTCCTGCATGCAATCAACCGGACTCAATAGAGCATTTTTTCATGTGATGCCATTTGGCTCAGAATGTTTGGGAAATTTCCTCAGATATTCTGGGGATTAAACTACAGAACTTAGACAGCCTGACCCTAAGGTTTTTTACATTTTGGAATAATACTGAACTGTCCAAGGTTCATAGGGATATATGTAGGATGTTGCCATCTCTGATATGTTGGTCATTATGGAAAGCTAGGAATTCATTTTATTATGACAACAAAAATTTTTCACAAGCTCTAATCAGTAAGGAAGTGAGATTTTATTTTCCTCTCTTTCTCAGCCAAGCCTGGTCACTCCAATATGTATCTAAATAGAAGCTATCCTATTTCCTCTCTAATCCCACCCCTGAGACCCCCCCCCCCAAGCCTTCTATATCCACTGTCTTCTGGAAGAAGCCACCACAGAACACCATAACTGTGAATGTAGATGCATCTTGGTCCTCCAACACGTCGACCATTGGCCTTATAGCTAGAGATTAGACTAGTAAACCTTGCCTAATTCAATGTTTAACTATCACTTCTAGTACACCATTAGAGGCTAAAATGAAAGCTATCTAAGCTGCAGCTAGGAGCTTCACTAGTTTGGACCCCGACTGTTCTTATATAGTGGAATCAGATGCCATGCTTGCGGTGAACATGATAAACAATCCCAGAAATGCCAAATGGTCTCCATATGTCTTAGCTTTCGAAATCCACTCTGAACTTAAGAAGGCTACACTCAGGCATGTCTTTAGGGAATGTATGCAGTTGCTGATGCAATCTCAAAGCATAAACCTACTCACCCTTCACAACCAAGCATTAGCATCTCTAACATCCCACCAGCCATCAAAGGCCTTATTCACCTGGACAATAATCATTTCCCTTACATCCGAACATAGAAGCATGCTACCAGAGGATAGATACTGCTGGAGTTTTTTTATTTCTTTTGCAGGGACATAGCATGGACATTGAACTGAGTTATGCTCTTTCGCGATGGCTACCGAGCACTCGAGTCTCCACTCGAGTCTCCACTCAAGCCTTGGAGCCCTCGAGCACTGGATACCTCGAACACTAAAGCTTCGAGCCCTCGAGCCTAGGAGGCCTCGAGCCCTGGATACCTCAAACACTCAAGCTCTCGAGCCCTTGAGCCTAGGAGGCCTCGAGCCCTGGATCCCTCGAGCACTTATGCCCTCGAGCCCTGCCGCCCTAAGAGCCCTCGAGCACTTTGGGACCTCGAGCACTCGAGCCTTCAAACCATCGAGCTATAGAGCCCTCGAGAACTGGATACCTCGAACACTCAAGCTCTCGACCCCTCGAGACTAGGAGGCCTCAAGCCTTTGATCCTTCGACCACTCAAGCTCTCGAGCCTAGCCGCCCTCGAGCCATCAGGCACTCGAACCATTGGGCACTCATGTACTCGATCCCTCCATCAACCACTCAAGCACTCGAGCCCTTGAACACTGGATACCTCAAACCCTCAAGCATTCGAGTCCTCGAACAGTGGAGCCCTCGAGCATGGAGCCCTCGGGCACTGGAGCCCTGGGGCCCTGGAGCCCCTGAGCACTGGAGCCCCTGAGCACTGGAGCCCTCGAGCACTGGAGCCCTCGAGCACTGGAGCCCTCGAGCACTGGAGCCCTCGAGCACTAGAGCCCTCGAGCACTGGAGCCCTCGACCACTAGAGCACTCGAGCACTGGAGTTTCTCACTCGAGCCCTCGAGTACCCAAGCCCTCGAGCCCTTATACGATAGAGCCATAGAGCTCTCGATCACAGGATACCTCAAACACTCAAGCTCTCGAGCCCTCGAGCATTGGAGGCCTCGACCCCTAGACCCCTCGAACACTTAAACTCTCAAGCCCTGCCGTCTTCGAGCCATCAAGCACTCGAACCAACGAGCACTCAGGCACTCTAGCCTCGAACCCTCGAGCCTCGAGCCCTCGAGTCACCAAGTACTACTTCCTCTCGTCCTGAACCACTAGTCCACTAGTATTAGACCTTTCTTTTGAGGGCAACGAGGTTGCCTTATCAATGTAATATTTCCAAAATATCATTGTGCATCTTTTGGTTCTATATAGGTTTGGGGAACCTAATAAATATCCCCCAAAATTTATAAAAAAAATTAAACAATAACCTTGGCATAACTCTCTGTAGAAGTATACATAAAGTGTTTCGAGAAAAGTCACATAGTTCCATGAACGTAATTATTCGCCTAACGCTACCAAATACCTTATTAGTGCATGATAGAGAGCAAATAAATTTAAGAAATCATTTATGTGACTGTCATGTTAAAATCCAAAACTAAAGACACTATGCATGATTACTTAAAGATAAAGAGGGTTCATGCAAGTGCCAAGTATGTTCTACATGCCTTTGTCATTTATGTTTATGCATGATAGCATGGTTAATAAAGTCATATTCTTGTAGTGATTTTTTAAAAAGAAACTGGAGATAGAGAGTTGGTACATTATACAATCTTTTGGAATAATGCAACTAGCGTGATCTATTTAAGTTGAGACACGTTAGCATGAAATGATTAGTTGTACAGGCCTGGCAGTAAAATAAAAGGCAAAATACACTTAGCTGGACGCATGCAGGGAGATGCAAGAAAACATGTCCACCAGTTTGTTAAACATGGCGTTGATCAACCCTCTGCCTGCTCAGGCATAGTAGGGATCACCCATTAGCTTGCACGAACATGGTAATGCTTTGTGGGGTTATCGCCAAGTAAAACTCAACCCCTTCTACCAATTCAGGAAGGGCAATGACATGAGAGCCTCAAGTAAAGGCGGTGTGATCATACATATTATTTTATGAAATTATGCATACAAATGATGCATACATCTGTATGCCTTTGTCAAATGTGTGTGTAAACAATAACACTCACTGTGGAATTGAAGAATAATGTGTTGATTCTTAGACTGATATATTATGTATTATGTAAATTCTTAGACTAATGCGTGTAAGAAATGCCCACCAAGGCTGCATGCATTAGCATGAAATGCTTGATTATGCAGACTTGGCAGTATAAGCGATAAGCAAAGCACCCTCAACCCCAAGAAAGACAGGGTTATGACCTGACACACCGCAACAAAGAAAGTTCAGTCTTCAGCCTGTCCAGGCAGGGCAATAATCAACCCTTAGCATGTTTAGGAAGGGAAACAACAATCGCTCGGCCTATTCAGTCATGGCCATTAAGTAACCCCCTTAAAGAAAAAGAAGGGAAGGAAGTAAAGGAATGGTATTGTCATATATGTCGCTTATCTTCCCTTGATATATGTATATGTGTGTGTGTGAGTTGTTTTATATTTACACGCTTTTATGATTTATTTAATGCATTTTAGCATTATGGGCAAAAGTTGATGTATTATGTTGTCATCTACACTAACACATGTGTTGGCAATGTTTTCATAAACATGAAGTATTTAGTCATACAGGTCGGACAACACAACATCAAGCAGTTCTGGATTAAGTTAGATAGGAAAATTGCTAGCCAGAGGTAATCAGGCAGTAGGATTATTTTTTGGCCATAGCCAGAGTTGTTGTAAAACGAGCTGACCCTGGCTAAAAGTAGCAATACAGGCCCCAACAACCAAGAAATTTCTATCCAGGGGCAAGTAGAAAGACTCTGGCCACAACCATAGTCATCGAGTAATGAGCCTGACCCAGGCCAAAAATGTAATCCTAGCACTGATAGCCAGAAGATCGCAGGCCGAGTCCAAACAGGCAAAGTAAAGAAATTTGACCCTAACCATAGCTGTCGAGTAATGAGCCTAACCCAGGCCAAAATTGAGATCCTAGCTCCGACAGCCAGCGGATCACAGTTCGGGTCCAAACAGACAAAGGAAAGAACTTTAGCCACAACCATAGCCATCAAGTAATGAGCCTGAACCAGGCTAAAATTGCGATCCTAGTTCCAAAAGCCATCATATCGCAGGTCAGGTCCAAATAGGCTAAAGAAAAAACTCCGACCATAGCCATAGCCATCGATTAATAAGTCTGATCTAGGCCAAAATTGCGATCCTAGTTCTGACAGCCAGCTGATTGTAGGGCGGGTCCAAAAAGGCAAAGGAAAGAACTCTGGCCATAGCCATAGCTATCGAGTAATAAGCCTGACCTATGCCAAAATTACGATTTTGGCTGCGACATCCAGCAGATCGCAAGCCGAGACCAAATATGAAAAGGAAAGGACTTTGACCTCAACCATAGCCGTCGAGTAATGAACCTGACCCAGGCTAAAATTGCGATCCTTGCTCCGACAGCCAGCAGATCGCAGGCCGGGTCCAAACATGCAAAGGAAAGAACTCCAGCCATAGCCATAGTCGTCGATTTATGAGCCTGACCTAAGCTAAAATTGTGGTCTTGGCTCCGACAGCTAGTACATCGCATACTAGGTCTAAACAAGTAAAGAAAAGACTCCAGCCACATCGATAGCTGTCAATTAATGAGCCCGATCCTGGCTCCGACAGCCAGCATATCGCGGGTCGGGTCTAAACAAGCCAATGAAAGAACTCTAGCCGCAACTATAGTAGTCGAGTAATGAGACTGATCCAGATAAGTATTGTGATCTTAGCTCCGACAGCCAGCAGATCGCAGGCCAGACCAAACAGGCAAAGGAAAAAATCTGGCCACAGTAATAGCATTCGAGTAATGAGCCTGACCAAGGCCAAAATTGCTATCCTGGCTCTAGCAGCCAGCAAATCACAGGCCGGGTCCAAACAGGCAAAGGAATGAACTCCAGCCACAACCATAGCTATCGATTAATGAGCTTGACCCAGGCCAAAATTATGATCCTAGTTCCGACAGCCAGCAGATCGTAGGCCGGGTCAAAACAAGCAAAGAAAATACTCTTACCACAGCCATATCTATCGATTAATGAGCCTAACCCAAGCCAAAATTGCGATCCTGTCTCCAAAAACTCGCCGATCGCAGGCTGAGTCTAACCAGGGAAAGGAAAGAACTCCAGCCACAACCATAGCCACCGATTAATGAGCCTAACCCAAGCCAAAATTGCTATACTGACTCCGGCAGACAGTAGATCATAGGTCGGGTCCAAACAGGCAAAGGAAAGAACTCCGTCCACAGCCATAGTAACAGATTAATGAGCCTGACCTAGGCCAAAATTGCGATCCTGGCTCCGACAGCCAATAGATCGCAGGATGGGTCTAAATAAGCAAAGGAAAAAACTCTTACCATAGCCATAGCCATCGATTAATGAGCCTGAACTAGGCCAAAATTGCAATCCTATTTCCAACAGCCAGCAGATCGTAGGCCAGGTCCAAACAAGCAAAGAAAAAACTCTGACCGCAGCCATAGTCGTCAAGTAATGAGCCTGACCTAGGCCAAAATTGCGATCCTGGCTCTGACAGACAGCAGATCACAGGCCAGGTCCAAACAGGCATAGGAAAGAAATCCGACCACAGTCATAGCCATCGATTAATGAGCATGACCCAGGCCAAAATTGTGATCCTGGTTCCGACAGCTAGTAGATCATAGGCCGGGTCTAAACAAGCAAAGAAATAACTCTGGCCACAGCCATAGCCATCGATTAATGAGCTTGACCCAGACAAAAATTGCAATCCTGGCTCTGATAACCAGTCGGGTCCAAACAGGCAAAGGAAGAACTCTAGCCACAATCATAGCCGTCGATTAATGAGATTGACCCAGGCCAAAATTGCTATCATGACTCCGACAGCCAGCAGACCGCAGGCCGTGTCCAAATAGGCAAAGGAAAGAACTCTGTCCACAGTCGTAACTGTCGAGTAATAAGCCTAACCCAGGCAAAAATTGTAATCTTGCCTCCAATAGCCAATAGATTGCAGGCCGGGTTCCAATAAGAAAACTCAACTGCTCTGGCATAACCGCAGCCGCAGAGCATAAGGCCTAAATGCTATGCCGCAACAAGCAGCTCTAGCTCACAACAACCACCGAGTTGCAGGCCAGATCACGATGTCGCAATGTAGAGAGAATGCAAAACACAAGAACGTAATGAAATAGCTACCTGACAAGTGAAGGCTGTATCATCAATCACCAAGGTCAGAAACATACAATTGTTCACTTGTATGATATGTATAAATGTTATGTGTGTACTAGAGAGAAAATAATTTCGGGCTACTATATACGCAATGGTCGTTATGAAATCCAAAATTAAATGCACTACGTATGGTTGATCGAAAGAACAATTCATACAAGTGTCAATTACATTTGCATGCCTTTTGTCACATAAATTGATACATGACAGCATGGTAGATAAGTTGACTCAGGCAAAGAAAGTTTAGTTGCAGCATGATCAAATAGCTAGTCAGTCAACCCTCAACCTGAAATGACAAGGTAATTATCACCCCTCACCGTGTTCATCTAGGGCACTAATAAACCCTATGCTTGTTTAGGGAAGAGAGAGACAGAAAAAGAGAAGGATCGCATCATTGACAAAGAATTTTATGCACTATAATGTAATCTAAACTAACACCTGTTAGTGATTATCCACCGAGTTGGAACACGATAATATGAAATGTTGTGTCTTACAAGGCATCCTCATAAGGCCAAAGTAAACCCGGCCCACGCAGGCAGGAAGATGTAGGAAAGCACACTCGACCCATGCAGGTATGGAGATGCAGGAAAGTATACCTGACCCACACAGGCATGGAGATGTACACACCCAGCTCACGCAGGCAGGGAGGTGCCCAAAAGTACCTGTGACCCACACACACAGGGAGATACACACACCCGACTCATGCAGGCAGGGAGGTGCCAGATTGTACACCTGACCCACGTAGTTAGGGAGATGCATGATAGCACACCCGGCTCACGCAGGCAGGGAGGTGCAGGAAAGTAAACCTGGCCCACGCGGCCAGGTAAATACAAAAAACACATCTTAGCCCATGCTGGCAGGGAGATGCAAGGTAGTCCCCACATACTAGGGTAAGTAGCACTGGCTTCTAAACAGCAAGAGGGCCTCGAACTAGAACATAGGGCTAAAATAAGCACCTATGCTAGCCAGACATGCATGCCAAGAATAACAAGCCAATATAAGCAGCTCTGGGTTTACAATAGTCAGGGACCTGCACAACCTCTTAAGGCTGATAAAAGACACCCCTGACCCGCACAACCAGGAAGATGTTAGGCAGCCTTCTTAGGCTGATGCAGAGTAAAGAAAACAAACAAGGAAAAACAAAATGAGTAATTAAGAGCTATGATGTGTCCATTTTATGTGCATATTTTAGGACTTTTTGGGATCACTTGTGTGCTCTTTTGTCATCAAGAGAAACTTTACGCTATTTTACCTTTTCTAAGTAGATTTTGTTTGAGAAGGAAACAACATCAAGACTTGAAGATCGGAGGCCATTGAAGATCACATTTTCAAGACTTTGAATACTTTCTTTGAAGATTTTAAGACTTGAAGAATAGAAGAAACTTGTTATGAAGAAAGAGAGTTTGAGACTAGGAGAAGAAAAAAAATATACAAGTTCTGTTTCTGGGCTCCGTCATGAGCCGTGATAAACCTGTCACAGCTCGCGATGAACTGGTGGCCAAAACATATTTGTCTTTCTTTTTTTACTATAAATAACATTCTATCTTTTCTCTTTCCTCTCTTTTTCTCTTCCGTAATTTTCACAGCAAAAACCTAGGTTTTCTCTCATTTTCATCTTGTTTCATCTTTGATTTATGTTTGAACTGTTGTTGGTAATTAGTATGAGTTTTAGTAGTTAAAATAATCTCTTGGGAGAAATTGATTGAAGTTTCCATACTTATGTAGTGAGATTCTTTTTTTGCTCATTTATGAACATTTATGGGAAAGCATTTACCGTTCCATTAATGTTATGTTTTGCTTCATTTATATCATGGGTTGTTTGAGAATGGGAAATGGTTATATGATTGAAGTGTTAAGGTGTTAGGAAATTTGCTAATTGCTTGACTCTTTTGGCATGAAAATCTAAGAGCATGAACTTAGAACTTCTAGTGTATTAGGTGTTGCAATTCTTGCTAGATAAGTATGTTAATGTGGATTGTTCTCATATTTGTTGTTTAGATGCAATGAAAGGTTGAACCTTGAATGTGGTTTGTTCTAGGGTTAGCCAAATAAATTCTTTATTTGGTTAAATGACTATGTCTTTGGTAGAAATCTATGGTCATTAAATCTATGGTCCTTCGTGTAAAATGTCATTAATGAAATACATTTATGGTGTAGTTTTCCTAAAGTGATTGTTATTGAGGTTCACAAAATGTCATTGTTTGCGTTTCCAAATTACTATTAAGAATGAATGAATGTGGAACTTCGATTGGGAAGTGATAGCATTACCCGTAGGCTATAAATGTTAACGAATGAGTAGATGAATCTATGATCTATAAGAAGTTTTTAAGTGGAAGTCGATTGCCCCCAAGGCTCCGTTAATTGTTAACTTTATCATCTTTTTAGTTGTAGTGCATGATTAGCATTGTTCCTTTACTTTGCTAGTTACATGTCTTTCAATTCATAATTTAGGATAAAAAAACTAACCAAAACCCCCATATTTACATGTTTTTATATGTATCTATATATGTCCATATATAGTATGTTTTTTTTTATATATGTTTAAACATTGGGAATGATCCCTCTTCTCGTGGACGAACCCGAATTGCCGTTATCTACTTAATTATATATAGGAAGCATTAGGACTTAAAAATATAACTTTGAGAGGTACGGCAATGACCTCCCAAATTTCGGTGCCGCTGCCGGGGAAAAGGCATTTATTTTTAAGTGCTTGGGCATATTATGTGTGAGTATGTGCTAGTTTTAAATATTTGTTAGTTTGCTTTCGTTTTGACTTTTAGTTGATTTTCCATTTTCGCTTGGCTTGAAGTCGTATTGTTCTAGTTCTTAGCGTATGATCCGTACACGATCTTCTTCACAAGAACCCCTGCACTATGATCACGAGTTAGATTTGAATTGAGAAGGGCCAGGAGGCTTTCTTTGGAAAGTGTGAATAACACCCCTTCTAGTGACCATTTTGCGAACACTTGTACATCCATGGAACATCAAGATGAGCATAAAGGTGACATTCCCGGAGGAAGACCTTAACATCCCCTCTCCAAGGAAGGGAGATTCCTTTGGGGCAAGTCTTATTGAGGGACAGTATGGCCCCCAACCTTGACCAACAACCGATGTGCATTGAGTATCCTTTGGTTAGACCGAATGGGCATTTCGAGCTCAAGAACGGGTTTATAAACATACTACCTATCTTTCTTGTTAGGAAAGGGGAAAATGGAAACAAGTATATCACCGAGTTCCATTTTTCATGTGGTGGTACGGTTCCCCACGGAGTAGATGAAAACTTCTACAAGTTGAAGGCATTCCCATTCACATTGAGGGATGGTGCAAGGGAGTGGCTCCACTACCTACCACCCAAAAGTTGGCTCGACATGAAGAAAAAATTTCTGGCCAAGTAGTTCCCGACCTCAAAGTCCGCCGCTTTGAAGAATGACTTAAGCAACATCCTCCCATGGCATGAAGAGTCTCTTTTCTATTATTGGGAGAGGTTCAAGAAGCTTTTCGCAAGTTGTACATACCATGGATATTTAGAGGGATACTTGGTCTAATATTTCTACAATGGTCTTCTTGATGAGGACCAAAGGTTAGTGAGGTGTTCTTATGGGGGTACCCTTGGGAACAAGACTTCAAAGGAGGCTATGAAATTATATGAGAAGCTAGCCAAGGAGTCAAGAAACTTTAGCTCGAGGGCCGATTTAAGAAGAAGAAATCCAATGCCCACAAGTGACCCTTCCAATAGTGGAAAGCTTGAGCACCAAGTCTCAGCCCTTACTTCTATGGTGAAATCCTTGATGACCAAGCTCGGAAATGTGCCACATGTTAAATCTTGTGAAATTTGTTTATCGGCACATCCTACGGATGCTTTCCCTACTTTGCAAGATGATTATGTGGAGGAGGTGAGTGCTATGGGGTATCAAGGTGAGAAAGGCTATCAAGGCAACCAAGGCTATCAAGGCAACCAAGGCAATCAAGGCAACCAAAGCTATCAAGGTTATCAACAGAATTAATGGTACCAAAACCGGTCGTACAATTCGGATAATTGTTATAACCCAAATCTCCATTATGGAAAACCCCATGGAGGCCAAAATACTCAACCGTATTGCCCTCCTCAACAACAATTGGCCACCTCAACAATAATACCAAAGGCTTCAAGACAAGCCCCGAGACCAAGGGGAGAGCTCGGGCTTGACAAAAGATGAGGTGATGTAAGCCATTCATAGGTTGAGTATCTGTGCGGAAAAGGGAGAAAAATTCTAAGATAAAGCCAAGGCAAGGATAAAAAACTTTGAAACTCAAGTGATCCAAATAGCACAAGCTGTGAATCAGATGGAGGTGTGGGAAAAGGGTAAAGAGGTTAGCTCTCCCCCATGGTGATGAAGTTGTTGAAGTTGAACCTATAAGGCTTGAAGTGTTTGAGAAAGAGGTAGAAGAAGAGGCCGAGAAATTGGCCAATGAGCAAGAAAGGAAGGTGAATGAGAAGGAAGATGAGATCATTGTTAAGAAATCAACCTCCATTCCCGAACCTTCATCCCCTCCTCACAAGAAGGCAAAGGTGGCGCAAATTTCTCCATATGTGCCGAAACGACTGTTCCCGGAAGCTTTGAAGGATAAATGGAGGAAGGAGTCCAACAAGAACATCTACGAAGTCTTTTGTAGATGTGAAGTAAATATCCCTATGCTAAATGTTTAAAGGAATTATGTGTAGTAAATAGGAAACAAAGAGCAAAGATTAAGCTTAAAAATGGGGAAAATCAACATGTCTCCGCTTTGTGCCAAGGGGATTTACCCCCTTAATGTAGAGATCCCGGCATGTTCACAATCCCTTGCATGATAGAGAATACACATTTTGAAAAAGCAATGCTTGACCTAGGTGCATCAGTAAATGTCATTCTTTACTCTTTGTATGAAAGTCTCAATCTTGGTACTTTGCAAAAAACTGGGGTGGGGATCCAACCAGCCGATCGTTCTAGTGCATACCCTAAGGGTGTCGTCGAGGATGTGTTGGTTAGGGTGGATTCCTTAATATTCCCCAAAGATTTTTATGTCCTTGACATGGGGCATGATAAACATGCCGCCCTAATCTTGTTGGGAAGGCTATTTTTTAAAACTTCAAGGACCATCATTTTGTGTACAATGGTACCCTCACCATAGAATTTGATGGGATTGAAGTAGAGTTTAACAGAAATGACTTTATGAAGTATCCTCTTGAAGAATATTCTTGCCATGCTATTGATATTGTTGATGATGTCGTGTAAGATTTTTTTGAATTGAATTGTGATGATTCCTTGTTAGTTGCTTTGTAAAATGATGTTGAAGATGCATGTCTTTTATATTCCATGAGTATTAACTTTAAGGAAAGCATTGAGGAGTTGGGCATTCTTGAGGAAGCGGTACCAAGCCCTACTCCTGTAGTTTTAGAGGAACCCAAAGAACATGAATTCCTTCCATCACTTGTGAAAGATCCAATGATAGATCTTAAAACTTTTACAAGATACCTCAAGTAAAAATTTCTTGGGGAAGGGGAGACTCCCCCGGTTATCATTTAAAGCGATCTCACCCAAGAGCAAGAAGAAAAGTTAATGGTGGTGTTACGGGAGAATAAGGAAGCAATTTGATGGACTATTACCGACATCAAAGGAATAATTCCATCCACTTGTATGTATCAAATTTTGTTGGAGGAAAATGCAAGACCCGTGAGACAACCCCAACACCGATTGAACCCACCTATGATGGAGGTGGTAAAGGCGGAAATCCTCAACTTGCTCCAAGCGGGTATGATCTATCCAATATTGGATTGTAAGTGGGTGAGCCCAATTCAAGTGGTACCCAAGAAGAGTGGGGTAACGGTATTCAAGAATGAGAAAGGTGAAATGGTGGCCACTCAAGTCCAAAACGAGTGGCGTGTTTGCATTGACTACAAGAGGCTAAATGCGGAGACTTGGAAAGATCACTTCCATTGCCATTCATTGATCAAATGTTCGAGATGCTAGCAAGTCACCCATTATATTGCTTTTTGGATGGGTACTCGAGATACTTTCAAGTGGTCATTGCCCCGGAAGATCAATAGAAGACAACCTTCACGTGCCCCTTTGGTACGTTTGCTTACCGGCGTTTGACTTTTGAGCTATGTAATTCCCCCACTACTTTCTAAAGGTGTGTGGTAAGCATTTTCTCATAATGTTTTGAAAATTTTGTTGTTGTATTCATGGATGATTTCACAGTTCTTGATAATTCTTTTGGACAAATGTTTAGCAAATTTAGCACAAGTTCTTAAACGTTGTATTAATACTAATCTTGTGTTAAATTTTGAAAAGTGTCATTTTATGGTAAAGCAAGGCATTGTCTTAGGCCATGTTGTCTTCTCTAAGGGTATTGAGGTTGACAAGGCAAAGATAAATACGATTCAAACTTTGTCTTATCCTACTAATGTGCGCGAAGTGCGCTATGCAGGATTTTACCGCCGGTTCATCAAGGACTTTTCAAAGATAGCATCTCCTTTGTGCAAGTTGTTGCAAAAAGAGGTGAAATTTTTTATTGATGAGGGTTGTAAAGGGCCTTCAATACATTGAAGGAAAGGTTAGTCTCGGCCCCCTATCATACAACCCCCGGATTGGTCTTTGCCTTTTGAAATCATGTGTCATGCTAGCGATTACGCCATTGGAGTGGTGCTTGGTCAAAGGGTGGGGAGAGCACCTCATGCCATCTACTATACATCCATGTCTCTCAATGAGACCTAAAGAAACTACTTCACCATAGAAAACGAGTTGTTGGCGGTGGTATTTTCTTTGGAAAAATTTTGATCTTACTTGCTTGGTACAAAAGTTATTGTGTACACTGACCATGCAGCGCTTCATTACTTGATGATAATGAAAATGTCCAAGCCAAGATTTATTAGGTGGATCCTGTTTTTGAGCGAATTTGAGTTGGTGGTGCGAGATAACAAAGGCACGGAGAACCTTGTGGCCGATCATCTGAGCTGGTTGCCTCCATGACAAGATAGTGAGGTAAATTCATCAATGAAGGAGAAACTATGGGAGGTGTTCCCCAATGAACAACTGTTCGTAATCAGGGACCTCCAGCTGTGGTACGCCAACATTGTGAACTTTCTTGTCTCCAGTAAATTTCCTCCTCATTTTTTTAAGGCTCTGAAAGATAAGCTAAGTAGCAATGCTAAATATATGTGTGGGATGATCCTTTTTTATGGAAACATTGAGTAGATCAAGTTGTTAGGAGATGCATCCCCGATAATGAAGTGCATTTGATTCTCACTTTATGCATCCGGTGGTCATTTTAGAGCTAAAATGACCACTAGGAAAGTATTAGAAAGTGGTTTTCATTGGCCTAATTTGAATAAGAATGCATACATATTTTGTAAGGCTTGTGAAAAGTGTTAGAGAGTAAGAAATATCTCGTATAGATATGAGATGCCTAAAAAAGCCATGCTATATTGTGAAATCTTTGATATTTGGGGTATTGACTTTATGGGACATTTTCCTAATTCTTGTGGCTTTACATATATTCTTCTTTCCATTGATTATGTGTCAAAGTGGGTTGAAGCAAAACCAACTATGATTAATGATTCTAAAGTGGTTGTATAATTATTTAAAGATAACATCTTCTCTAGGTTTGGGATTCCCCGAGCCTTTATTAATGACTGTGGACCCACTTTTACAACTGAACCATAGAGGCACTTCTGAAGAAATATGGCATCACTCACAAGACATCCACCGTTTATCACTCTCAGACCAATGGCCAAGCCAAAGTTTCCAATAGGAAAATCAAGTCCGGCCTTGAGAAAATGGTTAACCCTAACCGAAAGGATTGGAGTTCTCGCCTGAATGATGCTTTGTGGGTGTATAGCAAGTCTTACAAGACACCGATTGGTATGTCACCATACCGGTTAGTGTTTGGTAAGCCATGTCACTTACTGGTGGAAATTCAACACAAGGCTTATTGGGCGGTCAAAGAATTCAACCTTGATATAGATGAGGCTGGTTTGAATAGCAAGCTAAAATTGCAAGAACTAGATGAGATCCGAAGGGAGTCCTATGATAATGCCAAAATCTATAAGGAGAAGACAAAGATGTGGCACAACAAGATGATAATAATGAAGTAATTTGACGTGGGTAAAAAGGTCCTCCTATTTCAATCCCGTCTTCACCTATTTCCCTGTAAGTTGAAGTCTCGATGGATTATTCCTTTTTAGGTTGTGAAGGTATTCCCCCATGGTGTGTTGGAAATCCTAGATCAAGCTAAGTCCAATACATACAAAGTCAATGGACATCGTTTGAAACCATACCATGAGAATTTTGTGCCGGAAAAGGGAGAGGATATTGATCTTCTTGATCCAGTTTGTGAGTAAGCTCCAAGGAGGGGAGTAATTCATGCCATTGATCATCCGGATCGGCATTCATAACTTTCCGTTGATGTTTTTATTTTGAGTTTTTGTCGTTAGTTTCTTTATTTTTCTTTGTTCTTTTCACGGTGTATTTTTCCATGATTTTGTAGTGATTTGAAGAGCTTAGAGCTAGACTTGTGCAGGAAGGAAAGAAATGAGAAAGGAAGAAAAAGCTAGGACATGTTGTGACATTGAAATTTTTTTGAAGTCGCGATGATAAATTTTGGCAAAATGTGAGTTCACATGCTCAAGATATCGCAAGCCATAATGTTTTGGTAATGGTACGACACCAAATTAGGTTGATAATGGAAAAAGAAAGCTCACAGGCTTAAGATGTCGCGACACGCGATGCTTATATCGTGAGTGGTGATGAATTGGTCGTGTTCCGTGACCAAATTAGTGATAAGTTCTTAAATATGGGTTCTCAGGCCAAAGATACCATGACTCTCGATGGTCTGATCGTGAGTCGTGATGGCCATCACGAGCTGCGATGGGCTTCATCGCGTGGTGCGACATGAAGTCCCGGGCCTTTTTAATAGTCGGGCATAACAGAAACCTGTTAGCCCCTTTCTTTTCTCCTCACTATTACTGCTTGTCTCCCTCAATTATCCACCAAATCAACCACCATCTCCCCCTCTCCGGCCACTCAATCACCTCCGCCCTTATCTTCCTTAATCCCAATCCACACCACAATTCCATCTTATCCACCGTTTTACCCTCAAATTGGCAATTTCCAATTGAAGAACACAAACCCTAAAATTTTGGGGTTTTGTGATGTTGAACAATCCAGGTAGAAAATTTTTTTGGACTTGATACATTCTTCATCTTAATCATCTAAGTGGTACATTCCCTCACCTTTTGGCTTTGGGATAATACTATGCCTATGTTAAATTGCTTATGTTGATGTGAGGTATTGACTATGACATGAAGTTGTGCTTATGTTGATTTGAGATTTTGACTTAATTTTCCAAGAACATAATTGAATGCTTGAGTTGTGATTGTTGGAATTAATTGTGTCTTATGCTAGGGATTGGTTGTGTTGACTTGTTAGACATAGTTGATACTTGTATGCATTGTTGTCGTTCTTGAAATAGTTTAGCTATGGGACTTAAATGTTAGAATTTTGAAAAGTGTTGATAACAGCTAAACCACTTAGGCATTTTTTGTGATCATAAGACATGACATATTAGGTATCTAGCTATGTGACAATTTCAATGAGTGGGAAATGTCGGCATGATTGAATGTGGCATGATTTGTGTTTTATATGCAATTATGGATAGCACTTGAACTAGTTAGCTTGGACTTGATTGTTGCATTTTGAAAGTTGTGATGCTGGCTAGACTAGTTTGAGGTTCATTATGATTTGAAAATATTGCATTCATCCCTATTCTTGTGCATTTGACATGTTTGTTGTGGCTATTAGATATGGCCCCTACCAAGAGAGCTAGGGCTCTTCCCTGAGGTGCATGCACCGGCACTCCACCTCCACCTCCGCCACTATTTTTGGAGCTGAACCTTGTACACCCTTCTACAGATCGGTACATGGGTTTGACTCTGATCACCAGGTCTTACGCGGATAGGTGAAATGTCTTGGTCACCCGTAGATGGGACGATACATGATGCTCTTGGACTGACAGAGCCGGTTCGATGCCTCCTCGCCAAAGGGGGATTATATGGTTTCATGTGAAAAAGTGCCCCCACCTACTAGTGATATTTATTAGATTTCTTCTCCACCGTCCGGATATACAACATGCGGAATGATTAGCCATGTGAGAGGTACATCAACTTTCACTTGGATGATGTACCAAGAGAGATGACAATTACGAATATCGAGGCAGTGTTTGGGTGGAACACGATTGAGATCCGGGCAAGGTTGGACCCAAGAACATGTTATTTTGGAGCATCATTAACAGGAGGCCAAAGAACTCCCATGACAAGAGAAGCGTCATCATCCATCCCACACTCTGTTTTGTGCACATGGTCTTATCGGGCATAGTGTTATGTTCGTCAGAGCCAATGAACATGTTGGAAGGTGATATTCACTTCCTCTGGCATCTGACGAGTGAGGGGATGAGATATGGACTGTGGGTTAAGTTATGGATGACAACGGGCAAGATTCTTATGCGGGGGGTATGATTACCTTCCTAACAAAGCACTTGGGCTTTGTTGTCCAAGATGGTTTCTCACACTTGGGTAGACGTTCTTCATATCTAATCACTATAGAGAAGATAACAAGGTTCAGATCTATAAAGTCCACAGATGCCATAGGCCGCTATCTTAGTTGTATGGGCTGAGGAATGTCACCTTCATGCTTCCTTAATGCCATAGGACCAAGCTGGAGCCTGAAACACCGGTCCAGGATTAGGCGCTAGCACCCAAGCGAGAGCTCAAGAACCTACCCCCTATCCCAGTCCATCCCGATGAGAGTACGCTACCATTTACTGAGCCACAAAGTGAGCAACATTCTCCACCACACCAGACAGGAGCAGAGCCGATGCAGGAGGGCCATATACCACCACAGTTCCCACAGCCTCCGCCAGATTTTTATGAGCGCGTGATGCAGACTGTTAGGATGGATTCCGTAGGCAGGACCAGTATCACCATGGATAGGTTGAGCACAACCCGTTCGTCACCAAGACCTTATGGAGATGGATGAGGAGATTAAGTATCTCTCATCTAGGATTTCAGAGATATAGTTGAGGGCAGGTGATCCGAGTCGAGCAGCAAGGCGTCGGGAGCAGTGTCAGAGAGATGAGAAGTGGATGGCCCTGTACAGGCAGCGGTACTTCGACGATGGTGGTTCATCCTCACAACAGTGATTATGAGCTTCATCTTCTTTCCCTTTCCCTACTTTGCTTTGTATGTGTTTGCCCTGTTTAGTCTATATTGAGGGAAATGTAGTGTTTTAAGTGTGGGGAGGGGCATTTACTTCTTTTATTTCTTGGTTTTGGATGTTTTCCTTTTTAGACTTAGATGTTGGGAATATTTGTATTCTTTGTTTTTGGATGCTTTCACTTGATGTACTTGGATTATATTAGCTTTGACATGTGAAGGTTTTTTGCTACTTTTGATTGGAACCACACGGGAAAATTGAAAAATTAATTTTTTTAAAAAAATAGAAAATGAAAAAGAAACAAAAATAAAAGAATCCCGCTAAGTTGAAAACTCGAGAGGGCAACTTAGGCAACATTGGGGGCCCTGATAGTTCAAAAACCCAAAAGGGCGACATAGGCAAAAATGAGAGGCTATATGTTTGGAAAAAGGTGAAATGTGAGCCAAAGAAACATGATGTGTGGCTAGGATGAAATTCTAAAAGGGATACTAGGCAAAATGAGAGAAATAGAGAAAAGAAAAAAAATGCTATAATTTCACTCATTTGTCGGCGTATGAGTAATAAGGTTGCGGTTGTCATGTGGATGGATTGGGTAGCTCAACATCTTGAGACCTCTTGGGATTGGGTAATTTAGCGGGGAAAACAAAGTAAGTTATGAAATTCTTGATTGTGATATACTTCGTTCTTAGGATGATATATTGGTATAAAGTGAAGTATGTGTTTGAACTTCATGCATGCTTTTGGCTTCACTTTGTGATGCGTCCACTTTATGTGCTTATTTTAGTACAATTTAGGATCCATTTTGTGCTCTTTCATTACAACAGCTTGTGTTTTACCATGAAATCCTCTTAGGAGGGGTAAGAGCAACTTTGCGCTCTTTTACCTCTTTTAAGTAGATGTTTTGTGTAACGAAGTAATGAAGACCGGAGGCCATTGAAGACTACACTTTCGAAGATTTTGAAGACTTGCTTCGAAGACGTGAAGACCGGAGGCCATTGAAGATCGCTTTTGAAACCGTTGAAGACTTAGAAGTTGAGAGGAGTGACTATGGAGATGACTACATGCCACAAGGAGAAGAAGAAGAAATAATGCAAAAATTATGGTTACCGTCGCGAGTCGCGACGGACTCGTCGCGGCCAACATGTTCGTCGTGAGTTGCGACGAACTTCGTCGCGAGTCCCGACGGCCACTGACCAGAATCCTACTTTCTTTTCCTTCCACTATAAATACCATTTTTTCTCTCCTCTCATTCCAGTTTGCAGCAGCCGCGATTTTGTACTCTTCTAAACCCTATTCTTCCATTTTTCTTCCTTCATTTATCTTGTTGTTTTGATTTGTTGTTTTAGTTAGATTATCATGAACTCTTGTAGCTAAATTATCTCTTGGGAGCAATTGACTAAGGCTTCCAAACCCATGTCTTAAGAACAATTTGTAGCCTATTTATTACTCTTTCTATTGTGCATTTATGGATCATTGAATGTGTTTATTGATTTTATTAATGTTGTTGAAAGCTTGAGTATATGAAATGCTTGTATTAATTGCTTGCTAGGGTTTGGGGTAATTGGGTTAATTTCCCCCCTGTTCTTGTTAGGAATGTACAAGTATGATTTAGAGTTTTTGATTATGTTGATGGATTGATGATTGCTAGATATATATGCAATGTCGAACTCTTTGCCATGTTTATCATTTGTAGCAAACGGGAGAAGTCTATGAGTGGTTGCTCTTGACTAATCCCGTGTAAATGCATGAATCGGTTAAATGCTTAGTCACGGTGTAGTGGTTATAAGTTTTGCCGAGTTTGTTGATCCTTCGTGCTAAATGCCATCATTGGGATACCTTGAGTCGTGGTCTCGACTACGGGAGTCATTGGTGAGGTTTGACAAGAGATGTTTAATTCACTCTTGCAAACTACTATCTAAGAAGCATAGAAGTTTAGTCTTCACAACAAGTAGTGAAAGTGGTAAATAAGTTGCATGTTCAATGATGGATGAGGTTTGGAAGTGGAAGTCAATTGCGCCCAAGGCTTTGTAATTGTATTTTCATCACATCTTTATTTGTGTTTACATGATTAGCATCATTCTCTTGATTTGCTAATTGTTGTATTTTAATTTGCTAATTTAGGAACCATCCAACCAAACCCCCCCTGTTTACATGCTTTTATATATATCTATGTATGTGTGTGTTTAGTACGTTTTCCCATATAGGTGTTTAAGTACTTAGAAAAATCCCTTTTCCTGTGGACGACCCCGTCTTGCCACTATTTACATTATTGTAGATAGGACGCATTAAGGGCCTAAAAGTATTAACTTTAAGAGGTACGGCGACGACCTCCCAAATTTTGGCGCCGCTGCCGGGGATTATGCGTTCATTTTTAAGTGCTTTAGCATATTATGTGTGATTATGTGCTACTTGTGAATATTTGTTAGTTTGATTTTATTTTATTTTGATTTCTTAGTAGATTTGCCATTTTCGCTTGGCTTGGAGATGTATTGTTCGAGTTCTTGGTGTATGGTTCGCACGCGATCCTCTTCACAAGAACCCTTACACTACGACCCCGAGTTGGAGTTGAATTTGAGACGGGCTAGGAGGCTTTCTTTGGAAAGTGTGAATAACACCCCTCCTAGTGACCATTTTACGGATACATCTTCATCAATGGAGCATCAAATCGAGCAAGAAGATGAGAATCCGAGAAGGGAACCACACCATCCTTTGGGACAACCCTTGTTGAAAGACATAATGGCACCCAATCTTGAGCAACAACCGATGTGCATTGAGTACCCATTGGTCGGGCCAAATGGGCATTTCGAGCTGAAAACTGGGTTCATCAATATGCTACCCGCATTCCTTGGAAGGCAAGGGGAGAATGCCAACAAGCATCTCACCGAATTTCACTTCTTGTGTAGCGGTACGGTACCTCACGGAGTGGACGAAGATTTTTACAAGTTAAAGGCATTCCCTTTCACTCTTAAGGATGGTGCTAGAGATTGGCTCCATTACCTACCGCCAAGGAGTATAAAGAGTTGGCTTGATTTGAAGACAAAATTTCTCGCCAAGTACTTCCCGGCCTCGAGGTCCGCTGCTATGAAGAAAGACATAAGCAACATTCTGCAGTGGCACGAAGAGTCCTTCTTCGAGTATTGGGAGAGATTTAAGATACTCCTCGCAAGTTGTCCCTACCATGTCTATTCGGAGGGAGATTTGGTGTATTACTTCTATAATGGCCTTCTTGACGAGGACCAAAGGCTGGTTAGAAGTTCTTGTGGTGGCACCCTCGGAAATAAAACGTCCACCGAAGCCATGCAACTATATGAAGAGCTAGCGGAAGAGTCGAGGAATTTTAGCTCAAGGGCTGATTTGAGGAGGAGAAGCCCAATGCCTGCAAGTGATTTTGCCAACCATGGGAAATTGGAGGATCAAGTCATGGCCCTCACAACCATGGTGAAAACCTTGATGACAAATCCCGGAGGAAATGCACCACATGTCAAGTCATGTGAAATTTGCTACTTGGCGCACTCTACGGACACATGCCCCACTCTACAAGAGGATTAAGTTGAGGAAGTAAGTGCTATGGGGTATCAGGGAAATCAAGGATACCAAGGTAACTATGGGTATCAAGGTAACCAAGGCTACCAAAGGTACCCAGGGTACCAAAACCGGCCGTATAATTCGGGAAATCGTGATCACCCGAACCTCCGGTATGGAAACCCTCAAGGAGGCCAGAGCTCTCAACCGTACAGGTTCCCCCCCCCCCCCCCCCCCGCAACAATACTGGCCACCTCAACAACAGTTCCAAAAGCTTGAAGAAAAACCCCGAGATCGAGGGGGGGGCTCGGGGCTATCCAAGGATGAGGTGTTGCAAGCTATTCACCGGTTGGGCATGAGCGCCGAAAAGAGCGAAAAGTTCCAAGATGAGGCCACAGCAAGCATCAAGAACTTGGAAACCCAAGTGAGCCAAATAGCCCAAATGGTGAACCGGATGGAAGCTCGGGAAAAAGGTAAACTACCCTCCTAACCGGAAATCAATCCTAGGCAAAATGCAAGTGCTATCACTTTGAGAAGTGGTAGAGAGGTTGGTACTCCACCCGGTTATGAAATTGTTGAAGAGGAGCCAAAGAGGATTGAGGTGTTTGAGAAAGAAGTTGGGCAGGAAGAAGCTCGTGAGGAGGATACCAAAGAGTTAGTCAACAAGGGCAAGGAAGAAGAAATCGAGTTGGAGACATTGCCACCGAGACCGAAGTCAACCTCCGCCCCGGAACCTTCATCTCCTCCACACAAAAAAGCAAAGATGGTGGAGATCCCTCCATATGTGCCGGAACCCCCGTTTCCGGAAGCCTTGAAAGACCAAAGGAAGAAGGAGGACAACAAGGACATCTACGAAGTCTTTCGTAGGTGTGAGGTAAACATTCCACTCTTGAATGGCATTGAAAAAATTCCTAGATATGCTAAATTTCTTAAGGAATTGTGTGTTGTGAATAGAAAACAAAGGGCTAAGAATAAGTTGAAAAATGGAAAAAGTGAGCATGTTTCCGCCTTGTGTCAAAAAGAGCTACCTCCTAAATGTAGTGATCCCGGCATGTTCACGATCCCGTGCATAATAGGAAATACACATTTTGAAAAAGCTATGCTTGATTTAGGTGCATCCATAAATGTGATTCCTTACTCTTTGTATGAAAACCTCAACGTGGGTACATTGCACAAAACCGAGGTGGTAATCCAATTGGCCGATCGTTCTAGTGCATACCCTAAGGGTATTGTCGAGGATGTGTTGGTTAAGGTGGATTCCTTAATTTTCCCCACGGATTTTTATGTCCTCGACATAGAGCATGATAAACATGCCGCCCCAATTTTTTTTGGGAGGCCATTTTTGAAAACATGTAGGACAATGATTGATGTGCATAAGGGTACCCTCACCATGGAGTTTGATGGAATAAAAGTGGAGTTTAACATAAATAACTCTATGAGGTTTCCTAGTGAAGAATATGCTTGCCATGCCATAGATGTTGTTGAAGAAGTTGTGCAAGATGTTTTTGAACTAAGTGGTGAAGATTCTTTATTAGTTGCTTTGCAATGTGATGTTAATGATGCCCACGAGGTATACTCTATGAGCACTAACTTGAAGGAAAGCCTTGAGTATTTGAACCTGCTTGAAGAAATGAGGCCGAGTGTCTCAAAACCTCTTCCTCTACCCTTAGAAGAACCTGAGGAACCGGAATTCCTCCCCTCACTTGTGAAAGCCACAGTGCCTGTCCTTAAGCCTTTACCAAATGACCTCAAGTATGCATTTCTTGGGGAAGGGGAGACACTTCCGGTTATCATTTCGAGCAATCTCACCAAGGAGAAGAAGAAAAGTTGATGGTGGTGTTGCGGGAGAACAAGGAAGCAATTGGATGGACTATTACCGACATCAAAGGCATAAGTCCATCCACTTGTATGCACAGAATCTTGTTGGAAGAAGGTGCGAGACCTGTCCGACAATCCCAATGCCATTTGAACCCGCCTATGATGGATGCAGTGAAGGCGAAAATCCTCAAGTTGCTTCAAGCTGGCATGATATATCCAATCTCAGATAGCAAATGGGTGAGCCAAACTCAGGTGGTACCCAAGAAGAGTGGAATGACAGTAGTCGAAAATGAGAAGGGTGAAATGGTGCCCACCCGAGTTCAAAACGGGTGGCGAGTTTGTATTGACTACCGGAGATTGAATGCGGAAACACGGAAGGATCACTTCCCATTGCCATTAATTGATCAAATGCTTGAGAAGTTAGCAAGCCACCCCTTTTATTGCTTTTTGGATGGGTACTCGGGGTATTTTCAAGTGGCTATCGCCCCGGAAGACCAAGAGAAGACCACCTTCACGTGCCCCTTTGGTAAGTTCGCTTACCGGCGCATGCCTTTCGGGTTATGTAACGCCCCAGAAACTTTCCAAAGGTGTATGGTAAGCATTTTCTCAGAATTTGTTGAAAATTTTGTCGAGGTATTTATGGATGACTTCACCATTCATGGTAATTCCTTTGACGATTGTTTAGCAAATTTAGCGCAAGTTCTTAACCGTTGCATTGAAACTAACCTAGTGCTAAATTATGAGAAATGTCACTTTATGGTGGAGAGAGGTATTGTCTTAGGCCATGTTGTCTCCTCTAAGGGTATTGAGGTTGACAAGGCAAAGATAGACATGATTCAAACTTTGCCTTATCCTACTAATGTGCGCGAAGTACGCTCTTTTCTTGGCCATGCAGGATTCGATCGCCGGTTCATCAAGGACTTCTCAAAGATAGCATCTCCTCTATGCAAATTGTTGCAAAAGGAGGTGGAATTTGTGATGGATGAGGGGTGTAAAGGGGCGTTCGATGCATTGAAGAGAAGGTTAGTCTCGGCCCCTATCATACAACCCCTGGATTGGGCGTTGCCTTTTGAGATAATGTGCGATGCGAGTGATTACGCCGTTGGAGCAGTGCTTGGTCAAAGGGTGGGGAGAGTACCTCACGCAATCTACTTCGCATCCATGTCCCTAAATGAAGCCCAAAGGAACCACTCCACCACTGAAAATGAGTTGCTAGCAGTGGTATTCTCTTTAGAAAAATTTCGATCTTACTTGCTTGGTACAAAAATTATTTTGTACACTGACCATGCAGTGCTTCGTCATTTAATGACGAAGAAAGAGGCCAAGCCAAGATTGATTAGGTGGATCCTGCTTTTGAGCAAATTTGATTTGGAGGTGCGGGATAAGAAGGGCGCTGAAAACCTTGTGGCCAATCATCTGAGCCGGTTGACTTCGGGGGAAGACATTGAGGTAAGCCCCACAATGAAGGAGCAACTACGGGAGGAATTCCATGATGAACAATTGTTCACCATTAGGGATCTCCAACCGTGGTATGCCGACATTGTAAACTTTCTTGTCGCTGGTAAATTCCCTCATCATTTTTCCAAGGCCCAAGAGGATAAGTTAAGGAGTGATGCGAAATATTATGTGTGGGATGATCCTTTTTTGTGGAGACATTGTGCGGATCAAGTTGTTAGGAGATGTATCCCTGATAGTGAAATACACTCAATTCTTGAATTTTGTCATTCTCATGCATGTGGCGGTCATTTTGGAGCAAAGAGAACCGCTAGGAAAGTTTTAGAGAGTGGGTTTTATTGGCCTACGTTGAATAAGCATGCATACACCTTTTGCAAATCTTGTGATGAATGCCAGAGAGTAGGAAATATCTCTACTAGGAATGAAATGCCCCAAAAACCTCTTTTGTACTGTGAAATCTTTGATGTTTGGGGTATTGACTTTATGGGGCCTTTCCCTAGTTCTTGTGGCTTTACGTACATTCTTCTTGCTGTTGATTATGTATCGAAGTGGGTTGAAGCAAAACTCACTAGGACTGACGATTCTAAAGTGGTTGCAGAATTATTGAAAGATAACATCTTCTCTAGGTTTGGGGTACCCCGAGCCTTGATTAGTGACCGTGGCACCCATTTCTGCAATCGGACTATAGCAGCACTCTTGAAGAAGTATGGAGTCACTCGCAAGACATCCACCGCCTATCACCCACAAACCAACGGGTAAGCCGAAGTTTCCAATCGGGAAATCAAGTCCATCCTTCAAAAAATGGTTAACCCTAACCGGAAGGATTGGAGTTCTCGGTTGAATGATGCCCTGTGGGCGTATAGGACGGCTTACAAGACACCAATCGGTATGTCCCCATACCGGTTAGTGTTTGGTAAGCCCTGTCACCTACCGGTGGAAATTCATCACAAGGCTTACTGGGCGGTCAAACAGTTTAATCTTGATGTAGATGAAGCCGGTTTGCATAGGAAGTTACAATTGGAGGAACTGGATGAAATTCGGAGGGAGTCCTATGAGAATTCCGAGATCTACAAAGAGAAGACAAAGGCATGGCACAATAAGATGATCATCAGGAAGGATTTTGACGTTGGTCAGAAGGTCCTCCTATTCCAATCTCGCCTTCGCCTATTCCCAGGTAAGTTAAAGTCCCGATGGATCGGTCCTTTTGAGGTGGTTAAGGTATTCCGTATGGTGTGGTGGAGATTCTAGATCAAGCTAAGTCCAATACCATTAAGGTTAATGGACAACGGTTGAAACCTTACCACGAGACTTTTGTACCGGAGAAAGGAGAGAACATTGATCTCCTCGATCCGGTTTGTGAGTGAACTCCAAGGAGGGAAGTGAGTCATGCCGATGACGTTAAATAAACTTGGTTTTGATCATCCGGATCGTCACTCATGACTTTCAGTTGATGTTGTTTAGTTTTGAGCTTTTATCATTAAGCTTCATTGTTTTGCTTTATGCTTTTCACGGGTTGTTTTCTCCATGATTTTGTAGCAATTTTGAAGCCAAGGCATTGGATTTTGGAAGGGGAAAATACTTGAATTCGAGAAGGAAGAACTTGGACAAGAGAAAGAAGCAGAAAAAATTTTCAGAGTGCCAGGTTAGTTGCCCGTCGCGAGTCGCGATGAACTTCGTCGCGAGTCGCGATGAACTTCGTCGCGAGTCGCGACGTGCTCAGAAATCTTTTTGGAAATTCTTGGGCTTCGGAACCCACTTTCCGCGAGTCGCGATGACATCGCGAGGCCTCGTCATGAGTTGCAACGGGCTCGTCGCGAGTCGCGACGGGCTCAGAAACTTTTGGGAAATTTTGGCCTTTCGGATCCCACTTTCCGCGAGTCGCGAGGCCTCGTCGCGAGTCGCGATGAACACGTCGCGAGTCGCGACGGGCTCAGAGATTTTTGAGAAATTTTGGGCTTTCGGATTCAACTTTCCGCGAGTCGCGACATAACACGTTGTGAGTCGCGACTACCCATCGCGAGTTGCAACAAAAACGTCGCGAATCACGACGAGCTCAGACATTTTTGGTTCAAAATCGACCCTCGGACTCAACTTTCCGCGAGTCGCGATGAACACGTCGCGAGTCGTGATTACCCATCGCGAGTCTCGACTAATCCGTTGCGAGTTGCGACGGTAGGTTTAAAAGAAAAAATCAGATTTAAGAGCGGGTAGAACAGTATATTCTTCTCACTTCCACCCCTTCCGCTTCCATTCTCCTCCACCTGCCCACCTTCTCCTCTCAACTTCCACACCACCGCCACTCTTCACCTCGCCGACGCGCCGTTGCCGCCGCTGTCAACCTCACTATCAGGAAGATTCGAACCCTAGATTTTGGGGGTTTCGAGTATTTCAGCAATTCCAATTCGAATTGCTCGTGGTCTTTCAATTTTCTTCTTCCTCCGTTCAGTATCGGTACACTTCTTTACCCTATTGAACTCTGATTATGATTGTGCATATATTCTATACGTGTTCAATATTGTGTGAATTGTGTCGTATTTTGATTCCGATTTCTATTCTCGGTTCTGGTCTACTGTGGTTACGCTGTGGTACTTGCAGAAATTTTATCTCCTGGGTATTGTATACATATTTTTCTTCTTGCCATAGACTATCTATTCACGGTTAATTTTTATTGTATTTGGCATACTCAGTTTTGGAATGTGTGCAGTTGTGTTGATTTCGCTGATAATAGATGGTAGCTTACACTGTGTATTGCGGCATGCTCGCCCTTTGTTGCACATAGTTGTTATTGGACTAAAGTGTTGCTATGCTGTGCTGTGTTCTTTTGCTGAGCGTGGTTTATCCATGGTCATAGATGTTGACATTCTGAATGTACTGTTACTGGTTAATCCAACTGGGCATCATTGTGAGTTTGAAATATAGCATGGCATATCTATTTTGACTATGTGAGGACTTCTTGAATTTGATGATATGGGTTTGTTGGGCATAACATACATTGTATATGCAATTGTGAGTATGACTCGAACTAGTTAAACTGCTTTCATTTTGGCATTTAATAACAGACTAGTTTGAGATGGGTTATAGATTTATCATATTGCTTGTACATATATCCCTTTGCATTTGACATGCTTGCTATGGTTGATAGATATGGCCCTCAAAAAGAGGTCCAGGGTGATGCCCCGGAACGATCACACCACCGCTCCACCTCCTTCGGCTTTAGGATCAGGTTCTGCTCCTCCGCCTTCGGATAGGTACATGGGCTTGACCCGGATCACCGGGTCCTATGCGGACAGATGGGAGACCCTAGAGAGGCGCCTGCTTAAGGAAACCAGTTTTGTTGATATGCCTACGTTGGATGCCCTCGGCCTCGTGCAGCCTGTCAGATGCCTCCTCGCCAAAGGGGGAATGGAGGGATTCATGAGCAAGAGCGCGCCCACTTACCGGAGGTACACGCTGGAGTTCCTATCCACTATCCGTATAAGCAGCATGAGGGGTGACCAACCCTGTGAGAGGTACATCGCCTTTCACCTGGATGACCTATCTTGGCATATGACCGTCTCACAGGTTGAGGAGGCCTTTGGTTTTGACACTGCTGCGATACGAAACAGACTGGACCCAGAGGCCCAAGAGCGGACAATTGAAGATGACATGCAGTTCTAGAATGTCATCAATATGAGGCAAAAGAACTCCCACAACAAGAGCAGCGCCATCATTCACCCTGCGCTCCGTTATGTGCACAGACTCTTGGCCGGCACAATCTTTTGCTCGGCGGAGCCGACGAATGTGCCAGACAATGATATTCACTTCCTATGGCACTTAACGAGTGAGGGACAAGGATATGGACTGTGGGCAGAGCTCTGGATGAAGAGAATTGTAGAAGTGGCAAGAAAGGCCAAAGGGAAAATCATGGCCGGAGGGATGATAGGCCTTCTGGCAGAATACTTGGGATTAGTCCCTCCGGCTGACTTCCCACGTTTGGGGCGGTGGGCGTCTTATCTGATCATCATCGAGCGACTTGTTCAATTTGAGATGCTCAGTGTCACCCGGACCATTGGGCTCTTCCATTGGTTATACGGTGCGAGGAAGGTCACATTCATGGCACTGCCTCAACAGAGCAAGACGAAGCTGGAGTTTGACACACCGCTGGAAGATTTGGCGATCTCCCCAGACTTCTCATGTGCAGCTGAGTTCCAGCGTGAGCTTCGTGACCTCGAGCCAGCCCCTGTCCAGCGTGATGATAGCACCCTACCTTCTTCGGAGCCGCAGCAGCAGCAGTACTACTCTCCACAGCCTCCACCACAGACGGATCCCATGCAGGAGGATGAGGCTACACCTCACCACTCCCAGCCTCTGCCAAATTTCTATGAGCAAATGATGCAGACCATGCACGATGGTTTCCACCGCCAGGACAGAATGATTTTGGAGCACAACGCGTTTGTCTCCCAAGCTTTGATCGACATGGATGAGGAGATTGACCACCTGTCAGCTCGCATCCATGAGTTGCAGCCCCAGTCGGGTGGTACATCACACCCCAATCCGAGAGCAGAGAGGCGGAGGGCACGGAGGCAGAGCAACACGGAATGGCTAGCACAGTACCAACAGCGCTACTCCGGCAGTGGCCCTTCATCTTCACAGCATTGATAGTGTGAGCACTACATTTCCCCCCTTACCCATATTTTGCTTTGTACGGCTCTACCTTAGTCTACATTGAGGGCAATGTAGCATTTTAAGTGTGGGGAGTGGTTTCCACTATCGTAGGGTGATACACTTTTGCACAACTCTGTTATTTTCTTTTGGATATTTTGCTTCCGATGTATTTGGGATAATGTTGGTTTTGATACTTTTCTTAACCTTAACATTTTCAAGCAATTTTCTACTTTTCAGATGGACGATCAAAAAAAAGAAAGAAAAAAGAAGAAAGAAAAAAAAAGAAAAAGAATCCCGCTAAGTTGAAAACCTGAGAGGGCAACTTAGGCAACATTGGGGCCCGGATAGGTCAAAAACCCGAAAGGGAGGCCTAGGTAAAAATGAGAGGTCAAATGTGTGGGAAAAGGTGAGGTGTGAGCTAAAAGAAAAATGATTGTGTGGCTAGGATGAAAACCTGAAAGGGCTCCTAGGCAAAATGGGAGAAAGCGAGAGAAATTGAAAGACATCAAGTGTTTACTCATTTGCCGACGATGGAGTCATAAGGTTGTGGTGACCACACTGAGGGATCAGGTAGCTCAACATCTTGAGAATCTTTTGGGGGTGGATAATTTAGCGGGGAAAAGACGGAGTAAGTTGTGGAATTCTTGATCATTGATAGACTTCGTTTTTAGGTTGATATATTGATATAGAATGAAGCATGTGCTCTGAACTTTATGCATACTTTTGGTTTCATCTTTTATCATTGGATTTTGGATTGTCAGTTCTGGATTTGGAGATGTCTTAGGGAAATTAATGAATTGACGGGGTGATATGGTTTAGGTTGATTTAGGAATAGGGGTTGTGGAAAATTCTCATTTGATCTTAATCTTGGGATGTGCGATATTGAGAGTTTTGTGAGGTAGTGAATTGGGGGATTAGTAGTAGGATGTGGAGGTATCATTCCCTTCGTACACTTGGATCTTTTCTTACTCAAGGGCGAGTAAGGTTCAAGTGTGGGGAGGTTTGATGCGTCCACTTTATATGCTTATTTTAGTACTATTTAGGATCCATTTTGTGCTCTTTCATTACAACAGCTTGTGTTTTACCATGAAATCCTCTTAGGAGGGGTAAGAGCAATTTTGCACTCTTTTACCTCTTTTAAGTAGATGTTTTGTGTAACGAAGTAATGAAGACCGGAGGCCATTGAAGACTACACTTTCGAAGATTTTGAAGACTTGCTTCGAAGACGTGAAGACCGGAGGCCATTGAAGATCACTTTTGAAACCGTTGAAGACTTAGAAGTTGAGAGGAGTGACTATGGAGATGACTACATGCCACAAGGAGAAGAAGAAGAAATAATGCAAAAATTCTGGTTACCGTCGCGAGTCGCGACGAACTTCATCGCGAGTCGCGCCGGCCACTGACCAGATCCTACTTTCTTTTCCTTCCACTATAAATACCATTTTTTCTCTCCTCTCATTCCAGTTTACAGCAGCCGCGATTTTGTACTCTTCTAAACCCTATTCTTCCATTTTTCTTCCTTGATTTATCTTGTTGTTTTGATTTGTTGTTTTAGTTATATTATCATGAACTCTTGTAGCTAAATTATCTCTTGGGAGCAATTGACTAAGGCTTCCAAACCCATGTCTTAAGAACAATTTGTAGCCTATTTATTACTCTTTCTATTGTGAATTTATGGAGCATTGAATGTGTTTATTGATTTTATTAATGTTGTTGAAATCTTGAGTATATGAAATGCTTGTATTAATTGCTTGCTAGGGTTTGGGGGATTTGGGTTAATTTCCCCCCTGTTCTTGTTAGGAATGTACAAGTATGATTTAGAGCTTTTGATTATGGTGATGGATTGATGATTGCTAGATATATATATGCAATGTCGAACTCTTTGCCATGTTTATCATTTGTAGCAAACGGGAGAAGTCTATGAGTGGTCGCTCTTGACTAATCCCGTGTAAATGCATGAATCGGTTAAATGCTTAGTCACGGTGTAGTGGTTATAAGTGTTGCCGAGTTTGTTGATCCTTCGTGCTAAATGCCATCATTGGGATACCTTGAGTCGTGGTCTCGACTACGGGAGTCATTGGTGAGGTTTGACAAGAGATGTCGAATTCACTCTTGCAAACTACTATCTAAGAAGCATAGAAGTTTAGTCTTCACAACAAGTAGTGAAAGTGGTAAATAAGTTGCATGTTCAATGATGGATAAGAGGTTTGGAAGTGGAAGTCAATTGCGCCCAAGGCTTTGTAATTGTATTTTCATCACATCTTTATTTGCGTTTACATGATTAGCATCATTCTCTTGATTTGCTAATTGTTGTATTTTAATTTGCTAATTTAGGAACCATCCAACCAAAACCCCCCCTGTTTACATGCTTTTATATATATCTATGTATGTATGTTTTTAGTACGTTTTCCCATATAGGTGTTTAAGTACTTAGAAAAATCCCTTTTCCTGTGGACGACCCCGTCTTGCCACTATTTACATTATTGTAGATAGGACGCATTAAGGGCCTAAAAGTATTAACTTTGAGAGGTACGGCGATGACCTCCCACTTTGTGCCATTGGATTTGGGATTGTCGATTCAGGACATAGAAATGTTTTCATGGATATCAATGAATTGATAGATTGAAATGGTTTGGGTAGATTTAGGAATGGGGGTTGTGGCTAACTTCTCATTTGATCTTAACTTTCGGATGTATGATATTGAGAGTTTTGTGAGGTATGGATTTGGGGGAGTAGTAATTAGGATGGGATATGTGAATTCCTTCGTGTGCTTGAATCTTTTCTTACTCGAGGGTGAGTAAGGTTTAAGTGCACAGAGGTTTGATGTGTCCATTTTATGTGCATATTTTGGGACTTTTTGGGATCACTTTTGTGCTCTTTTGTCATCAATAGCTTGGGTTTGCCTTGAAATTCTCTTAGGAGAGGTAAGAGCAACTTTACGCTCTTTTACCTTTTCTAAGAGGATTTTATGTGACAAGGAAACAACATCAAGACTTGAAGACCGGAGGCTGTTGAAGATCACATTTTGAATACTTTGAAGACTTTCTTTGAAGATTTGAAGACTTGAAGAAAGGAAGAAACTTGTTATGAAGAAATAGAGTTTGAGACTAGGAGAAAAAAAAAATAGACAAATTCTGTTTCTGGGCTCCGTCACGAGCCGCGATGAACCTATCGTAGCTTGTGATGAACGGGTGGCAAGAACAGATTTGTCTTTCTTTTTGTACTATAAATAGCATTCTATCTTTTCTCTTTCCTCTCTTTTTTTCTCTTCCGCAATTTTTACAGCAAAACCCTTGGTTTTCTCACTTTTTCATCTTGTTTCATCTTTGGTTTTATGTTTTAATTGTTGTTGATAATTAGTATGAGTTTTAATAGCTAAAATAATCTCTTGGGAGAAATCGATTGATGCTTCCAAACTTATGTAGTGAGATTCTTGATCTTGCTCATTTGTGAACATCTATGGGAAAGCATTTATAGTGCCATTAATGCTATGTTTTGCTTCATTTATATCATGGGTTATTTGAGAATATGAAGTTTTTATATGATTGAAGTGTTAGGGTGTTAGGAAAGTTGCAAATTCCTTGACTCTTTTGGCATGAAAATCTAAAAACATTAACTTAGAAGTTCTAGTTTATAATGTGTTGCAATTCTTGTTAGATAAGTATGTTAATGTGGATTTTTCCATATTTTTCATATAGATGCAAAGAAAGGTTGGACCTTGAATGTGGTTTGTTCTAGGGTTAGCCTAATAAATTCTTTATTTGGTTAAATGACTATGTCATTGGTAGAAATCTATGGTCATCAAATATATGGTCCTTCGTGTGAAATGTCATTGATGAAATACCTTTATGGTGTAGTTTTCCTAAAGTTATTGTTAGTGAGGTTTGCAAAATATTATTGTTTGCTTTCGTAAATTTCTATTAAGAAGGAATAAATGCGGATCTTCGATTGGGAAGTGATAGCATTACCCATATGCGAAGTCTATCCAGGTTGATGCAGTAGGTAGCAAAGTCTGATCATGCCTGAATAATTAACAAGGGCAAAATGAGAGAGTTCGGCCATGATTTAGAAGTCCTGGACACAGAGTCCATACCGAGGCCAGACGGGTCGCCAAGCACGACCCATGCAAAATCTTACGAAACTGACTTGTAGAGTATATGTAACCCAGCCGGCAACGAAGTATGATCCTGCCTGAATAATGAATGAGGTCAGAATGAAAGATTTGGGTCATGATTTAAAAGGCCTAGACGTAGAGTCCAGGCGGACGCCAGAAGGGTTGCCAAGATGACCCAGGCAGAAACTCACGAAGCTGCCCTGTAGAGTCAAAGTTGACGTAGCATGTAGCAAAGTCTGATCCTGCCTGAAGAATTAACAAGGCAAATCAAAATAGTTTGGAAGTGATTTAGAAGTCCTGGATGCAGAGTCCAGGCCGATGCCAGACGGGTCACCAAGCACGACCCAGGCAGAATTTTACAAAGCTGACTTGTAGAGTCCAAGTTAACCCAGCAGGTAACAAAGTATGATCCTGCCTGAAGAATGAATGAGGCCAGAATGAAAGAGTTTGGTCATGATTTAGAAGGCATGAAAGTAGAGTCTAGACCGACGCCAGAAGGGTCACCAAGCGTGACCTAGGGAGAATCTCACAAAGCTGCCCTGTAGAGTCTAGGTTGATGCAGTAGGCATCAAAGTCTGATCCTGCCTGAAGAATTAACAAGGTCAGATCGAAAGATTTCGACAATGATTTAGACATCCTGGATGCAGAGTCTAGGGTGATGCCAGCACGTTGCCAAGCACGACCCAGGAAGAATCTTACAAAGTTGACTTGCAAAGTCCAGGTTAACCTAGTAGGCAGCGAAGTATGATCCTTCTTGAAGAATGAATGAGGCCAGAATGAAAGAGTTTGGTTGATCTGCTTCAATTTGTGTGTTAACCATTGGATTTGGAATACTTTTTAGTTAGTTTTTGTTGGTGGATTGCTAGTATCAGTTGAGTTTACGCGACAAGGGGTTTAGACGGCCATGTTTGGTTTTCTCGTCGAAATCTTACGTTTTGTAGACTTAATTGGTACTAATGGACATCTTGTATCCACGGGCTCCTTGATTTTCCTTGTGATCATCTTTAGTAGGTCACCCGTGGATACTTTTTGGTTAAATTCTATATGACGACCGTTTGCAAGGGCAGTAGAAGATTGAAGGTTGTTCTCAAGGATGCTACAGAGGCAAAGGTCATTCACATTTAAATGGTAGTAGATGAAAGCCACGAACATCAATGTATGGTAGAAGGTGATTGAAGCCAAAGATAGGTGCTTCGAAGTTCATGACAGACAAAGGAGAAAATGGTGAATTGTGGTCCAAGGAGTGTTTTCTTAGTCTGAGAATGATACAGGAATAATTACTCGTCAAGGATGATTCCAATGTATTTATCCTCTTGAATACTACAAAATCGACTACTAAAACTCCTAATTCAGACTAACTGTTCGCCTGTGGCAAGGAAACGAAGTTCAGCCAATGAAGCACCAGCGACCGGCAATGAACCGCCCATGGTCAAGCACTAACAAACCGTGACATAGGACATGGGCCACACTACACAAAAGTTCCAGGGGTTCTGTGAAGACCTGCACAAGACCTTCACGAAGCAAAGGTCCCGGGCCGTGGCAAAGACCTCAGACTGTGGAGCAGAGGTATGAAGAGTTGAAGAATTTGGCTAAGTGTGGAGCCGGTCCATTAACCTTCATGGACCATGAGAAGATTTCTGACAAAACCACATGCTTCTCGCGGCCTGTGAAAACTTCCACGGATCGTGAGAAAACTGTAAGCAAAAACTGTGTACTGTTTGGGGTCTTGAAAATCTTCACGGACCGTGGCATGAGACTTGCTTCATGGACCGCACCAGATCCCACAAACCACGGCTATGAACATTCACAGACAATGCGAGATCTAGTGCCTCGGGCTAGCATGCTTCACGGACCGTAACCTCTGTGCCGATCCGTGAAGCATTGACGGTTGACTTAGGGTTTTGCTATTTTTGGCCTATCTTTAGACCCAATCTCCTACAACTATATATAGGAGTCATAGTCTTTTACTAAACCCCTAGTAGAATATATCTAGGAATAATGTAGAGTAGATTCTTTCTCTAGTTTAGAGAGAAGGAAGAGGAGAGTGCTTCTTCTCCTTCCTTCTTCTTTTCTTATCTTTGTTTTTCATCTTATTCTCTAGATCCATGGAATCTAACCTAATATTTTCCATGGATCTAACCTTTGTAGAGTATATTTTTAGCTTGGGATTCATCTATTTTCTTTATTAAGATTCATTAGATTCATCATATCTTTGTGTTTATGATATTATTGTTATTATTCTTAAATTTTATAAATGCGTGAATAACATACCACATATAAGCACACACTTTGGGATATATTCATGTGTGGTTCAAATATTGATGCCCCATTGGGAAGAGAAACCTGGATGTTATAATGGGTATGGGAAAATGCGTCTGCGTGGGTGTGAGAATGGGGGATTTCAGAATGCTCTGGCCTATTTTCCATCGGACCAGTTTTTACTGACTTTGTAACTGTTGTCCAAGAGGTTGGGGGTAACGATAGCTAGAAGTAGCAAGCTAGGTGTTGTGTTAAAACCCTAGTATCACAGATAAGGTGCCTACGATCCTCGGACCTAGTGTATATAGGACCCGGGAGGAGTAGTTGCATTCGTGGCTAAAGCCCGGGATGTAATAGGATAGGGGAGAAACAAACCTACAAAAATGTTCAGACCTAGTTGTACTCCCCTAATTACAATGGCCGTGCCGATGAAGGGTTGCAAGTGCACCCACCGTGACAGGGATGGGGAAGTGTATGCCATCGGCCACACCACGTGTTGTGAACATACTGATAGGTCTTTTGTAAATATTTATGTGAATGAATCGTGGATTGAAGCATTAAAACTAACATGTTTCTAAATGATTCCCAAATGTGCAGTTAAATTAGTTGCTTGCATATTGACTTTTTATGTTTAGTAGTTGATAGTTTAAAAAATCAACCCCCCCCCTTTTGCATGTTTGCTTTACTAGTTGTTCCTTTCACTCTTGCGGATTGATGACCCACACGAGGTTGTATTTTAACTAGTAATTGAGCCCTTGCATGCTTGTGGACAAACCCTGAGCTTGCTACTTACTACCCCTTGGTAGCTTAGCAGTGAGAACGGGTGCAGAATTATAAATCTTTATCTTTAACTGATAAGCCCTCCACCCGGGTTAATTATCTACAATTAATGACTCCGGGTGGAGGTGGGTCGCCAATCATGATTTAGAAGACTTGGACGTAGAGTCCGGGCCGATGCTAGAAGAGTCGCTAAGTGTGACCCTGGCAGAATATCAGGAAGCTGTCTTGCAGAGTTCAGGTTGACGCAGCAAGCAGCAAAGTCTTATCCTTCTTGAAGAATTTACAAGGCCTAATCAAAAGAGTTTGTCCATGATTCAGAAGTCCTTTCTGCTGAGTCTAGGAAGATGCCAGATGGGTCCCTGAGAGCGACCCAAACAGATTACGAAGCTGCCCTGCAGAGTCCAGGTTGACATAGCAGACAACAAAGTATGATCTTGCCTGAAGAATGAATGAGGCTAAAATGAGAGAGTTCGTTTATGATGTAGAAGGCGTGGACATAGAGTCCAGGCCGACACCAGGCCAAATGCAACCCAGGCAGAATCTCACAAAGTTGCTCTGCAGAGTCCAGGTTGACATAGCAAGCAGCAAAACAAGGTTTTGCCTAAAGAATTAAGGAGGCCAAATTATGAGAATTTACTAAGTCTCAAGGTAGGATCCAGACTGACAGCAGTAGGGCTGTGACATAGATCAATGACCATGAGAGATGAATTCAAGATGTAGAGTTCCACCTTGATGAACAGGGACAACCACTAGCAACGACATTCGACAAGTGTCCAAAATGTTCAGACATGTATTATCCCAATGCCCCCAGGCTGTTTAGCAATGCAACATTGGGCTAGGGGGATTGTTAATGTATGAGCTTAAATCCTATATTCCTATTTAGCAGGCCCAAAGACCCATCATCTAACCCAAGCAAAGAAGAATTCCTAAATTTATAAAATGAGGGGGAAACCCCATTTTAGGGTAAGTTACAACAGCCTCCATATTATTGTAACTCCACCCTCTCCACACTCACATTATCACATTTGACTTGGGCATCAAAGAGGGCATAGCCACAGGCCGCCCTGCCCTGAGTGACCCGTGTTCTTTTTTTACAGGTACCCCATCTACGCCGGAATCATGCCGGAAAGAGGCCCAAACAGAGGCTGCATCATAGTTCTCATAGAATCTTCGACAGGCCCAGGATAACCAGCTCCAGGCCAAGCCCATGACAAATTTTAGCTTTAACATAGAATAAACTATAGTTTCCAGTTTACGACTGGACAACTCAACTGGAGCTTATACTTATCAATGTGACTTTTAATTCACTTCTGGGAACACATTAAGGAAGATCTACTCTCAGCATCCATTAAATTCATCCAATGGAAACCATTACCAAAGATAGTAGCTAGTACTTGGATAGTTTTAATCACAAAAAAAAAGAAAATTGCAACCAGCTTGTTTGACTTCAACCTTCTAAGCCTTTCTAATTTCATTAATAAAATGTTCTCAAAAATCCTTGTTGAAAGGCTTGAACCATTGATGCCTAAACTAATTTTCCCAGAGAAGTTTGCCTACCTAAAAGGCACATACATCTCTAACCATATCCTGCAAATGCAACAAATTCGTAGATTTCTAGAAAAGAAAACTAAGACCACTAACATAATCATAAAGCTACATATGCGAAAAGTCTTTGACATGTTTCTTGGGCATTCATAAATTATATTCTTTTAAAATTCTATTTTAGGGGTGGGGTGGTTAAGTGTATCTTAAATAACCTAGGTTCAGCCCAGTTTTCAAGACTGATTAATGGATCCCCAGTAGATTTTTTCAGCTTATAAGGAACATTAAATAGGGAGATCCCCTTCGTCCCTTTTTTACAAGATGTATTTTCTGTAAGGAATGATTGTATTGTTGACATCAATAAATAGATTACAATAAGGAAAGATAGTGCTAGTAGAACTCTGGCCTAGTTAACATGACTTATCCAGAATCAATCTAAATCTAATCAGAAACCAGATTTACTCTAACACCCCCCCTCAAGTGTAGTGTTGGATGTTTAGCGACACAAAGCTTGAACCTAAAGAACTTGAACAGTGGACGAGAGAGTCCTTTGGTGAAAATGTCAGCAATCTGAAGACTAGTGGAAAAAAAGCTGCCAGAAGCAACCAACTCGCAAACAAAATGATAATCTATATCAATATGCTTCTCCCACTTGTGAGCAACCAGATTCTGAGCTAAGAAAATGGTACTATTGTTGTCACATAACAACAGTGGAGAACCCGAAAGAGGAACATGAAGATCTTGAAGCAAATGAGTCATCCAGACCACCTCCGGAGCTGTGTTAGTGAGAGCTCAATACTCTGACTCCATTCTAGAGAAAGAAATGGTAGGCTGCTTCTTGGTACTCTAGGAAACTAAGTTTCCACCAAGAAAAATTGCATAGGCATACGTAGAGCTGCAAGTCTCCAGAAAACGGGCCCAATCAGCATCAAATTATCCCAAAACCTTAGGAGAGCTAGTAGAGCAAAAAGTGAGGTCAAAATGAAGAGTGCCCCGAACATATTGAAGTATCTGAGTAACTCCGGTGAAATGGTCATCACGAGGATCCAGGGGGAATTGACTAACGGTGTTAAAAAAAATGCCAAGTCGGGACGAGTGACCGTCAAGTACTGGAGGGTGCCAATTAAGTATTGGTACAAAGTCGAATTCCAAAATGGAAGACTAGTAGAGATGTGTAACTGCAAACCAAGCACAAATGGAGTAAACACCGGAGTAGCATCAGACATCCTGGCATGAGTGAGAAGATCCGAAGCATACTTAGTTTGACCGAGAAGTAAACCCGGGGAAGTAGGGGATATCTTTAAGACAAGAAAGTGGTTAAAAGAGCCCAAATCCTTGATAGCAAACTCCTGATGTGTCTGATCAATAAACTGCCAAAGTAGTGCAAGTTGTTGCTTGTAAGGATGGTATCATCGACATAGAATAGAAGATACAACAACGATGGTCCTCTAGAGAGAACAAGTATCAGCTGAAGTGCATTGGAACCCAAGTTAAGACAAAAAAGTGTTGAACCGCCAAACCCATGCTCGAGGTGCATGCTTAAGACCATAGATAGTCTTCTGCTTACGTCCGATATAATCAGGATGGAGCACGTCATTATAGCCAACAAGCTGCACCATATGGACCGAAGCATCAAGAACGTCATTCAGAAAGGCATTCTTAACATCCAGCTACTGAAGGGGCTAAGAATGCTTAGTAGCAATGGCAAGAACTATCCTGACAATGGATGCTTTGACCACAGAGCTGAAAGTGTGGTAAAAGTCAAAGCTCGGAATCTGAGAAAAACCATGTGCTACAAGGCCAACCTTATGAAAATCAACTGTACCATCAGTATGATACTTCATCCGATAAACCCATTAAGAGCCAATAATGTTGACATCCGATGGGTGTGGAACCAGATTCCAAGTTTGTTGTCCCCGAAGCGCCGCAATCTCCTCATCCATAGTTGTAGTCAAAGAAGGGTTCTTAAAGGTCGATCGGTAATCAGTAGGCTCCGACTAGGAAAGTAACGCAATAAGAAGACTGTGAGTTATGATAATTGAGTAATCACGATGCTGAATGGCACCGGTGGATAGCTTGGTGACCATTCGAGAGTGGTCGGCTTAGGTGGTGAAGTCGACGGAGACTGAGGTGCAGATGACATCAGGGACAGATTGGCAGAAGGGGCCAGAAAAGACATGGCCATGGTGGGAGGCCGGCAATGACCGGTGTGGAGCTGGCCGAGCAGGGGGCGGCGGCTGGGTATCCGGCGAGCAAATTGTGCAAGGTGCAAAAATTGACTAATCAAGTGTCGATATTAGAGGACCAGAACATCTCCCACTAAAAATACAAAAACATCCACAGCCGACAGAGAAGAAGCAGATGCCGAGGAGGTAGATGAGGCGAATGGAAAGCATCCCTCGTCAAATTAAGAATGACGGGTGACAAAGATCTTTCCAGTGGAAGGATCAAGGCACCAAAATCCCTTATAATGACAAATATAACCTATGAAAACACAAGAGATGCTCTAGGGAGATCGCTTGTGATCAGCCATAGGACGGACAAATGGAAATACCCCACAACTAAATGGATGCAAGTTCAAGTGATTGGGTCCCGCCGATAAAGAAGTCTATAAGGAGAGGCGCCATGAAAAACCAGAGTGGGTAACCGATTAATAGTATAAACTGCAGTGGCAAAAGCATCATCCCATCTAGACAGCGGAAAATGCGAGTGGAAAAGCATCGTGAGGCCCATTTCTGCTCGTCCATTTTGCTCCAAAGTGGACAAGTAGGATACTTGATGGTGAATTCCTTTGGAGGCAAAATGAGATCTTAGGCGCGTGTTCAAAAACATTTTGCCACTGTCACTCTGAGAAATCTTAATTTTTGACGTAAATGCATTCTCGACAAGGGCCTCAAACTGCAAATATGTGTCGAAAAACTCAGATTTACGGTGGAGCGTGAAAATCCAAGTAAGACGAGAGAAATAATCCACAAATAAGGCATACTAAGAAAAACCATTCTCAGATAAAATCGGGGAGGGACCCCATAAATCACAATTTACCAAGTCAAGGACGTGGGCAACACGTTTAGAGTTTTTAATAAAAGCTAACCAATGTCCATTCGCCATAACACAATGGGCATAGGTATGCAGTTTAGGTAATAAAGAAGAAATGAAAATTAAACCAGACTTCTGCAAACCAGAAATGATCGCAGTCGGCATATGTCCTAGCCGAGTGTGCCAAAGCTCGTAGGTTGCCCGTCTTTTATTCTGCTGCAAAAAAGAAACAAGTGTTGCGACCCCTTTATTCACCACGTACAATCCTCCATCACTGTAGCCCCTGCCCACGACTGCCTTGGAAAGTTTTTTTCTGAATGACAAAGTTCTTATCAACAAAAGTAACAAAGACATTCAGATCCCTGGTCAGTTTACTAATCGATAATAAATTCTTAGTAATCTGAGGCACAACAAGAACATTAGATAGTTTCAAAGTATCAAAAATATGAGAATATCCAATATGAAAAATATGAATAGAAGTACCATTACTAACAAAAACTTGAGAATTACCAGAATGTGGAGCAACACTGTGAAGACCAGAAACTGAAGATTCCATATGACTAGTTGTGCCAGAATCGATGTACCAGTCTTTGGTGCGGGATGATGGCTCTAACTGCATGGATGAATGAAAATTTTTAGCCATATGGGTCGAGTCTGAACGACGATTTTAGGCCAACATTTTGTAACAAGTCGCAGTAAAGTGACCGGGACGAACACACCGAGTACAGTGCAGCCGACCGCGACATAAACCAGAACCCGAGACTACGGACTGGCCATAGCCAGAGCCTCAGCGGCCACCAAAATGTGCACCCCTGGCAGCGCGTGAACCGTATACGACGTCGTCCCTAACCGATGCGTGATCCCATGCGTGGCCAGCTGAAGGGTTTTCACCTGCAACAAATGCGACTGGCCCATACGTTGGCTCTGAGTGTCTCTATAAAATTTTCAAAAAATGCCTTGTGGTTTTTGTCACGAGATAACACATCGGCATATGAAGGCGTAAAGGAAGAGTTAATCAACGAAACAAAAAAATCCTTGAACTCAAACCCAAGAGAAATTAAAAACCAAAATATCTGATCATTATTAGTGACTAGAGAACCCATAAGGGATAACACCTCAAAAATATCTTTCAATTGTAAATGGATTTCATGAACAGTACCGGTCTTGCGTATACCATAGGCATCAGCACGAAGACGCGGAAAGTGGATGTCCTACTGTTATGAAAGGTGACGCCAATGCTATCCCAGATTTCTTTGGCAGTTGAACATTCTTCCAATATTTTTGAAAGGGTTTCAGGCGTGAGGGTGGAAAACAACAAATTGGAAACCCTCTGATTTTCATCAATCTATTGGTCATGTTCTTCTTTGGCCAATTTGTCTGCCTCCAGAGCCGCCGCCGCATTGGGCTTGGAGCCGCTAGGAGGAGTGGACATGATGGAGGTAAATGTGATCGTTGAGGAGCCAGCTGACGGCGGAGTAGGGAGAGGCAAACATGGAGTCTATTCATCGAGAAAACCAAAAAGCTTTTGAAGCTAAAGGACATATCCAATCTAACGTTTCCAGAGGAGATTTAGATTTAATGAGCTTTATTTTCATCATATGGAGAAGGGTATTGAACGATAATTTTTCACTGGCCATGATGAAGGTGGCACTGGAAAATAATTTGTCAGAGAGGGAGGAGGGGGGAGTAGTTCGGCCGCTGGAAGAGGGAGAAGGGTGGTGGCCAATTTTTTTTTTAGGTTTTTAGAAGGTATATTAGAACACTACTTTAATACCATGACAAGATGTATTTACTGTAAATAGATTACAATAAAGAATAATAATGCTAGTAGAACTCTGAACTAGTCAACATAACTTACCCAAAATCAATCTAAATCTAATAAGAAACTTGATTTACTCTAACAGTCTAAACTGATTTGCCCAGACAAATTTGCATTCTATAAGGCAAGGATATATCTAACCATATCCTGCAAATGCAACAAATTCGTAGATTTCTAGAAAATAAAACTAAGACCACTAACATAATCATAAAGCTAGATATGAGAAAAGTCTTTGACAAGATTTCTTGGGCTTTCATAAATTCTATTCTCTTAAAATTCGATTTTAGGGGTTGGGTCGTCAAGTGTATCTTAAATAACCTAGGTTCAGCCCGGTTTTGAAGACTGATTAATGGATCCCCAGTAGATTTTTTCAGCCCATAAGGAACATTAAATAGGGAGATCCCCCTTCATTTTGCAAAAATAATTTAACGACTAAATCTTTTTCTAGAATAATTTTAAAAATATCTACTGACGGACAGTGTTAATGATCTCCAAAATCAATCCTCTCTCTCGTTTTTCGAAAATGCATCCTCTCTCTCTCTGAAAATGCGATTCTCAAGCCCTCTCTCTGTTCTGCTGCCGGAAACGGCTAGTACTGTCCGTCAATTGCTGTGACGATATTCCCATCTGCTAAGCCGGCCGATATGGCGACAACCATTGCTAATCAAATCCCCCCCAAATCCTTCGCTGCGGTGCTCCAAAACAAATCTCCTCCTCTATCCAAAATCTTACCTAGCAATCCAGAGCTTATTCCTAAATCGCAACACTTAGGGGAACCCTCCTGCTTATATTCTGAGGACCAAATAGCTACTTTATCCTCCCACTATGCGAACGCTCTGGTTGGTAAGTTCACAAAAGGCCGACTTTCTATGGAGCAGCTGGAGCAGGCTTTCAAAACTATTTGCTTCGAAGGTAAATATCAGCTAGGCTCTCTTGATTATAAACATGCTCTTATTAGGTTTGAGCAAATAAATTATTACCAGAGATGCTGGATGAAGTGTGTCTGGAACTTCAATGGCATTTCCCTTAAGATGCTCAAATGGACTCCTGAATTCTCAACACATAAAGAATCTCCAATAGTTCCCATCTGGTGTACAATCAGGGAAGTCCCTCTATACTATTATAATTCAGCTTCCATAGAGGCAATAGGGAATAGCATAGGCAGTTTTATCAAAAATGATCTAGCCACGAATATGCTTACAAGGCCATCAGCAATTAAATTCTGTGTGGAAATAGACCTTCAAAAACCTTTGAGTTATTACATCAGGCTAGGCTCTGTGTCTAATAACAGGAAATATCAAATTGAATATGAGGATATCCCTCTCTATTGTGATCACTGTGCGAAATTAGGTCATTCATTGTCCCAGTGTAAAGCCAGCTCTCAGAATACCAATGGTAGAATTCAGGATATAAATATAGCTCAAAATTTACCCCACTCTCTGTGGCAGGCTATTGGTAAGAAATTTGACAAGCCCCCTTTGATCCTAGACTCTTTGGAAGACCAATCCCTCCCTGAGATTGATAATACTGAGAATGAAGGAACCACTATAAATCCTAACCACAACCTTCCACCTAGTTCTCCCTCTATGGTTAACAGAGCTACTGTGAATGCTCCTGTTAATAATACTCAATTTCATGATATTCCGAAAAATTCTATCTGAAGGTTACTAAAAGACACGGCTCTATCTAAACCAACATTACTGGCCTATGCTAAAGATGATATTCAGATTGGATCTTTCAGCCTATCTATGTATAGCCCAAATCATAAAAACTCACTTTCCCAGCCTGGAAAGATGGCAAACAGGTTTTCTGTTTTGCAGGCCCCTGACAATTGCTCTAAGGAACAAGAGGACATGTCTGAGACAGTGTCTATGGTGGAGGTTAATTATGGCCATCAGAATACCACAATTTCTACTCTCTCAGGTAACCACCAAGGTAAGTCTAAACCAAAAAAGAATAACTATCTAAACCAGCTAAACAAAATGATGCTTAGATCAGCCACAAAAAGTAATAAATCATGTGAACAATGATAGCTAATTTCAATGCTAATTTTTTAGTGTGGAATCTTAGAGGCATGGATACTTCAATGCTTAGGTTGACTAACTTATGCAAACTCAAGAAAATCCAGCTATTATGTATTATTGAACCTATGCATGATAATACTAAATGTCAAGCATACATGGAGAAACTCACTTTCACTCATAATTTGACTTTGTCTAATGGGAAAATCTGGCTCATGTGGTAAAACTCATTATCTGTCTCTCTTCTATCCTCTCACGAACAGTTTATGCATGTTACTGTTTCTCATAATTCCCTAAATTTGCATATGGAAGCATTTTTCATTTATGCTCTTAGGAATAGGGATGGTAGGAAGGTTCTATGGGGTGAGTTGCAGACAATTTCTAAAGGTGATACTATTTTTATAGGAGACTTTAACTCGATCACTTCTCTGTCAGAATATAGAGGTCCTAGTTTCCCTGCCTTAGGAGGTATTAGAGATTTTAACTCTTGGATTAACTCTAATGGAATACAAGAAATTAATACGGTTGGTAATCTTTTTACATGGTGTAACTCAAGGCTAAGGAACCCCACCTCCAAAAGATTAGACAGAGGACTAAGTACAATTTCATGGATCTCTAAATTCCCATCCTCTTCAATACAAATCCTGAACAGGCAGACTTCTGATCATGCCCCCCTTCTTCTTCAGGTCTCCACTTTGACCTCCTCCAACCCAAAGCCATTCTGATTTATAGATGCCTGGTTTCAGAGAAATGAGTTCATAAGATTTATTAGTGAAAACTGGGAAATACCTATGGCTGAAACTGGCATGCTAAGATTCTATCTAAAACTGATTAGGCTTAAGAAAATACTAAAAAACTGGAACAGAGATAGCTTTGGAAACATTGACTTGAATGTTGAAAAATCAGAGGAGGCCTTAAGAATTCAGGAAGTTAATTTTGACTTGACACCCTCAACCTCTGAACGTGTAAAACTTAATGAGAAAAACTCCTTTCTGCTTAAAGCCTTAAAATAGAAGGAAAAATACTGGAAACAGAAAGCAAGACTAAAATGGCATAAGCTAGGAGACAACAATACATCTTTCTTTCATAAAGTTGTGCAAGAAAGGAACTGTAAACTGCAGATCACTAAAATAAAAAATCGTGCAGGCCAATGGATCAATTCTCAGTTGGACATTCAAAAAGAAGCAATAGATTATTTTTTGGAACTGCTAACTGAGCCTAACCTATCAACTGATGAAACTTACTATCCTCATTTTCTAAGTCAAATACCTAGCATCATAAATGATAGTGATAATCAAGCTCTAGCCACTCCAGTCTCTGAATTAGAGTTAGAACTAGTGATTAAAAGTTTAAATAAAATGAGTAGTCCAGGTCCAGATGGATTTTCACCAAAATTCTATAGCAAATGCTGGCCTATCATAAAACAGGACCTGATTTCTGCAGTCAATGACTTCATTGCTGGTTCTGAAATGCCTCGGGGAATATCCAGTACCTGGATTACCCTAATACCAAAAACATTGACTCCATGTTCATTTGAGGACTTCAGGCCAATTAGCTTATCAAACTTGCTGAATAAAATCTGTTCTAAAGTGTTAATGGAAAGGTTGAAACCTCATATGGAGAATCTGATCTCTCCTAACCAAACTGTTTCATGAAAAACAGAGATATCTCAGATAACATTCTGTACTTACAGGAAATGATTAGATTTCTGGATAAAAAATATAGAACAACAAATTGTATTCTTAAACTTGATCTAAGAAAAGCTTTTGATAGAATTAACTGGAATTTTCTAAGACATATTCTAATAAAGTTCGGTTTTAATGGTAATTTTCTAAGTGCTGTAATGAATAATTTTTCACAAGCCTACTTTTCAGTACTTGTTAATGGCAATCCAATAGGTTTCTTCAAGGCCCCAAGGGGTATTAAACAAGGTGATCCTCTATCCCCCTTTCTTTTTAATATATTCTCATAAGCCTTTTCTAGGAGTTTATCTTTTATATTCCTCAATAGAAGTCTGGCTAGTTACCAGATTTTGGCTTCAATTTCTGCAGTTTCCTACCTTATGTATGCGGATGACATGATTATTTTTATGCAAGCATCAAGGCTGAACCTCATTACGACCAAAGATTTCTTAGAAATCTTTGAATATACCTCGGGCCAAAAGTTTAATTTTGACAAATCTGACTTTTACCTAAGTAGAAGAGCTACACAGGCTAAGCTGAACCAGGTAAAAGCGATCTTAAAAATGAAAAAAGGATCTTTCCCTTTCAAGTATCTAGGCTGCCCCATTTTTAAAGGAAGAACTTTAAATAGATACTTCCATCCTCTGCTGGCTAATGTTGATCATAAGCTTCAAAATTGGAAAAACAAATGGCTTAGTGGAGGAGGGAAAATGATCCTTATCCAGTCATGCTTGTACTCAATGCCTCAGCACCTCTGGTCTGTAACCAACCCCCCTAAAGGCATAATAAAATTATTTGAGAAACAAATGTCTCACTTTTTCTGGGGACAATCAGATGGTAAAAACAGTAGAGTCTGGAAAGGATGGGCAGATCTAGCAACACCTACAAAACTGAATGGTCTAGGTTTTAGATCTATCAAAGCTATAATAGACTCCTGCTCGGTTAAACTTTGGTGGAAGAGCCAACTAGGTATTTCTCTGTGGTCTAAACTGTTATGGTCTCTCCCACCATCCCACAGAAAATCAGTAACATGGAAAAGAATCTGTTTTATAAACTCTTTTGCTGAAAATAATTCTACCATTATTCATAGTAAAGGCAGTTGTAATTTTTGGTCTGCCAATTGGTGTCCACATGGCCCTCTTCTCAACTATGTTCCAGATAACATATCCTCTGCTATGTCTGATATCTCTGTGGCAGATTTCATCAGCAACAAAAATAGTATTTTAGACCAGATTTCATCTTTTTTGGAACATGATACGCTCTCATTTCTACAGGTTGCAGAACTCACATTGGACAGGGAGGATAGACTAATTTGGAAACCTGAACCCACAGGTAGTTTTTCATTTAAATCAGCCTATAGGGCCATCACTCATTCATCAGAAAATTTCCCTGTAAGTAAATTCTTATGGAACTCTACTTCAGAAAAAGATCTCTATATTTACCTAGAAACTGTTGAATGCATTTCTTCCTTTTGATGATGTGCTCATTACATGTGGATTTAGTTTAGCCTCTAAATGTCCAGCCTGTTACCAGTCGGACTCGATCCAACATTTTTTCATCTCCTGTCACATTGCTCATGCTGTTTGGTCGAATATGGCTTCTTTAATTCAGTTTAACCTTAATGCTCAACAATCCATTCCTGATCGATTATATTTATTCTGGAATTGTCATGACCTTTCTAGTTTTCACCAAATCTACTGTAAGATTCTACCTTCTCTGGTGTGTTGGAGTCTCTGGAAAGCTAGAAATAGCTTCCTATTTGACCACAAGCCTCTCTCTTCGGATTTTATTTGTAAAGAGGTGCAGGACCTGATTAAATTAACATTAAATGTTTGTCCTCCTAAATTTCTATCTTCTGCATCTATCCCGCCATCTTTTAGGCATCTCACGCCTCTGCTTAGACCTCCCCCTAAGCCAAACATAATGACAGTTTTCTGGGAAAGGCCTAAGACTGGATTTATAAAAATTAATGTGGATGCATCTTGGTGTTCTAACAAAGCATCAGTTGGTCTTATAGCAAGGGATAACTCTGGTCACCATATACAGATCAGTTCAGCAACCATTTCTCCGGCATCCTTATTACATGCTGAAATCAAAGCAATTTTACATGCCTGCCATATTTTTCCAGATCTTGATCATACTTTCATAATTGAATCTGATTCAAAACTGGCGGTTCAGATGATTAATGACCCTTATTCTGCACATTGGCAAGTTTTTGGAATGGTTTTTAATGTAAAATCCCTCCTTGGCAGTGCTGAACTCAAACATGCATTTAGAAAGTGCAATTCTGTAGCTAATGCTATAGCCAAGCACCATTCCAATCAAAATCGATGCCTCCACCTAACTAATATCCCCATGTATATCAGAGGCCTTATTACCTTGGACAAAGAATACACACCACATATTCGAGTACTTAAAAATGCAAATGTGTAGAATAGATGCTGCTAATATGTGGTTTGTTTTTATGCAGGTTTCTGATCAAATTGCTGTTTATCAAGTACTTTGTTGATTACTGAAGCGGCCTATGCCTACTGATGTCCTCCAAAGGAAAACCTATAGAAATCTTCATTTACTGGTTTGTATTCCTTTTAGCTCTTGGGCTTGGTAGAAGGTATCGACCTGAAGCTCAACTCAGCAACATACTCTTGGACTAACTAACTCAAGATTTTGCAAAGTACTAAATCTGGAGCTGATAACAAGTACACTTCAGCTGCAAGTCAGTTTACTCATTAATCTAACTTCTGATTTGGAAGCTCTTTAGATTAGGCTCGAAATTTTGGGATTGATGTTGCCTGGCCAAAGGAAAGAATTAACACAAGGGGTGGAGATTCTTTCTTTTGGATCGCAACCTCAATATCTATCCTTTACTTTTTTGGATAAATGTTTATACATCCTAGTTATAGATAGTTAGGACTTTTGGAGGCAACGATGTTGCTTCACCGCTCTCTATGAACAAGCTACACTTTATGTACATCTTTTTGGATTTTCGACTAAGGCTTGGGGAACCTTAATATATAATCCCCCACCCTCGGGTGTTTTCATTTTTAAAAAAGAATAATTTTAAAAAATTTAAGTAAGGGCCACCTAAAATAGTTTCATACTCCAGCAACTTTTGAAACTATTACTCACCTTATGTATGTTGACGCCGCCACAATATAACTCACTGCAACACATCAAAATCCAAACAAGATTAAACAATTTTCAAAAGCTTACGTAATTACATCGGGTCAAAAGAATTAATAAATCGGGTCAAAATGAAAAAAAAAATGTAAAATAAGCCAGATAGTAATGTGGAAGAAGTTGGAAACATGATCCAAAGTGAGTGTAGATGTATCTTATAGGAATGATACAACTGAAATTGGAGTTGTAATTGGGTATTGCTATATCATGCCCTATATTTTACTAGTTACGCCTTAATATGTATATATACATGTATTTATATTTTTAATTATTTAATTTTATTAACTGAAAATGTTTATATAAAATTTTGTTGGATAAAAACTTTCTCCCACAACAAATGGCTGTAATTCACTCACTTTGGTAAAACTTGTGAATTTTTTTTCCTCTCCTCCATTTCTACCTCCGCAGCTAGCTTCCATTGCCGCCGGACCGCCGACCGCTGCCAACCACCACCGCCGACCGCCGCTGACCATCGCCGCCAACCGCTGACCACCGTCAGCCACCGCACATCGCCTGAATCTCGCCGGAAATATAAGCTAGCTGCGGAGGAGAAGAAGAGGAGGTGGTGTTGGGCGAGAAGAGGAGGTGGCGAGAGAGGATGGAGAACGTGGTGGAGAGAGGATGGAGACCGCGGTGGAGAGCGGACGGCGGAGAAGAGGAGGTACGCTGGCGGCGGAGAAGGACGTTGGCGGAGGAGGACGGCAGGGGAGAAGAAGTAGGACGGTGGGTTAAGGGTTTAGCTGAAAATGGAGGGATGAAGAAGATGAGGGGTCTAGGGTGGAATTTTAATATTTAAAGTTTTGAATGAAAAATTAATATTTTAATCTGAAAAATGTAAATAAATTGTAAATTAAACTTTGAAAAATTAAATATTACAAATTGAAAAAACTTTGGAATTAAAATGAAAAAATCAAAAAATTGTATAGTTTAATTTTAAAATGAAAAATATTTTAAATATTTGAAAAGTAAATATAATATTATAAAATTAATATTATTGAAATTAATATTATGAAAATCAAATTTGTGTATTTCTTTAATAACAAAATGGCTTGATGTCATATATCATTCTAATAACAAATAAAATATACAGGGCGTAATGTTTTTTAATAAGTGCATAAAAGATACATACCTATATTTAAAATATAATAATTATCACTACTAGTGTGAAATCTATAACCACATTAAAAAAAATACAAATATCGTTATATCATCATTAGTTGTCCCAAATTATAATGTATATCATCATTAGTAGTCCCAAATTATAACGTATTAGTAGTACCAAATGAACTAACGTATTAGTACAATCATTTTAAACTAAAAAAAATCACCTAACTAAGATAAATTAGTAGTACACGTTGAAAAATTAGTAGTACACGTAAGTAAGATTAATAAAATGAATAAAATATAAGTTAAAAAATCATATTAAAAATGTAAGTTTAACCAGGATTAAAAATTAATAACTATAATAAATAAATAAATAAAATTTCAATTTAACTATTACAAAACAAATTCACATATTAAAGTTACGAAAATAAAATTTTAATTTGTGAATTTAATTTTAAATTAACGTAATTAAATTTATGTAAATAAATTTAGGTAATTGCAAAATAACGTGAAATTAAAAAAATTAACGTAATTAAATAAAATAAAATTTAACTATCAAAATTCATAAAAAGTAAATAAATTTAACTAAAATACAAACTCAAATAAATATTCATGTAACTAGGATGAATAAAATTTAACTATAATAAATTATAGTATTAGATAGAATATAAGTCTCTATACTAATAACTATTACTAAGATGAATAAATTAATAAATTACAATATTTAAAAAATTACATTTCATAATAACTATACTAAGATGAATATAAGTCTCTACTTAGAAAGCAAATAAATCACAAATTTAACTATTAATTATTAGAATAAAAAACACTATAATTAAAAAATTATCTCAAAAGACATGGAACTTCCAACACCCAAATTTAGAGTGAAAATTTTGAGATTTCTACCAAATGATATTTACAGCATAATTTATAGAAAAAATTTTCACTTTTTCGAATTTAATGAAGTAAATGACATTAAATGTGGGTAGATGGTAGTTAGGCAAAGGAGAACCGAAAATTTGAAAGAGAAGAAAGCTGGAAAGGGGAAAGAAGAACCGAAAATGAGAGGAAAGGAGAAGAAGAATAGGAATGAAAGGAGAATCGGAGGGAATAAATGGGAAGGAGAACCGGGAAAGGGTTTGAGAAGAGAACTGGGCAGGGGTTTGGGAGGAGAACCGGGAATGGGTTTGGAAAGAGAACCGGGAAGGGGTTTGGGATGAGAACTGGGAAGGGAGACCCGGTCCGGGTCTCCCTAAGGCGAATCGGTCAAGGAGACCCAGTTCGCCTGTTACAAAGGAGAGCGGGACGGACTGGAGTCTCGAGCGAAGAGAAGAGATAGGAGACTCGAGCGGGAGGAGAAACGTTACGCGCCGGAGAGGAGAGACTGGAGGCGGGAGAGGGAAGGAGCACGGGCAGATGAAGAAATGGAGAGAACGGAGGCCGGGGAGGGAAAGAGAACGGCGGGGAGAGAAGGGACGCCGGAGAGGAAATGAGAACGGCGGGGAGAAGACCAGGTGAGAACGGAGGGTGGAGAAGAAAGGAGAAAAATAGAGCGAAGCCACGCCGGAGAAGACGGACGGGAGAGAAGGAGAAGGGCCGGGAGAAGAAAGGACTGGTGCGCCGGAGAAGAAAGGACGGATGCGCCGCCGCCGGAGAAGAAAGGACGGATGCGCCGCCGCGGGAGAAGAAACGCACACTGGTGCGCCGCCGCCGGAGAAGAAAGGATAACGTCCGCCGCCGCCGCCAGAGAAGGTCCACCACCAGAGAAGGTCCACCGCCGTGAAAGGTCCGCCGCCGAAGAAGGTGCGCCACCGGTACAACACCACCACTTCCTATAGCTGTTAATTAACATTAAAAACCGTTAATTAACATTCACCATTAATTGTCACTGATTGATAATTATTAATTAAGATAATATCCTTAATTATCATTGTATTACAATTTCATTAAATTAACATTAATATACATGAGTATTTAAATTGTATAAATACATGGAATAATCAAATAAAATACAGAGCGTGATATAGCAATTCACTTGTAATTGGAGATTATCTAGGACACTTATTGATGTACGGTTGTGAAAGCAAAAGTATCATTGATTCCGCAGAGGCAAAGTCTTGGGAAAGACGGTCTTTCCATAGACTTATGAAAAGACGGGGTTTGATTAAAATAGTAAAAGGTAAAAGGTCTTAGTTGCAATATTAAACTTTTAGTATGCAACATGTATTAGTTATAAAATTTATAACCCGGTTCATGCAACCCAAAAATTTTATCTTCATTTCTTCTAATTTACACTTTAAACTAACCCGGTTGAAAGACGGTCTTTCCATAAGTCATGGAAAGACCAAAGTTTAAAGTGTAAATTAGAAGAAATTAAGATAAAATTTTTGGGTTGCATGAACCGGGTTATAAATTTTATAACTACTACATGTTGCATACTAAATTTTTAATGTTGCAACTAAGACCTTTTACCTTTTATTATTTGAATTAAATCCCATCTTTCCATAAGCCTATGAAAAGACCGTCTTTCCCAAGACTTTGCCTTAATTAATATCCAAAATAATCTGTCTTTCAAAAATCGCTAAAAAATGGTTTAAATTGTAACCCTAATTTCCACCAATCTCAACACATAACGGAAAGGTCCCCGAAATTATCAAAAACATTAAAAAAAAAAAGTTGCTGAAAACAATAAAACACAATTTTGGCTCCTCTAGGTGAGAGAATTTCGTCAAACACTGACAACCGTTATGGAAAATCCATGGGTTCTTCTAAGAGTGCCGTTTTCTCATGAAAAACACTAAAATATCATTGAATTATTATCCTTATATGAATATCCTCGCAAAAACTCTGGATTGTGAAATTTTAGATATTTAACTAAATGAGAGATTTTGCAAACCCTAGTAAAGTTACACAAACTAATTAAAACTAGCCATCAGGATCTTGAACAGCTCAAGAATTGTGACACCAACAAACTCACGTGATTAGCTCACAAATTGACAGTATTGATACTTAATTGACTCCTAGAATTAAGCAACAATAAAGAAACCTCGTAAGCAATGAGTATAACTCAAAAATTGATATATTTGATGGATAAAAGTGGTGTGTATAAATTCGGCTAAACCCCTATATTGATAGGGTTCAATCTCGACCTAAAACCCTAATTACAAACAGAATCTAAATCAACTTCTGGTAGCTTTAAGAAGATAAAAATCATATCTAACTAAAATACCTAAAATAAATAGCTATATGGCCGTCCAAGCTAAGCATTGGATGAATATTGTCTCATTTAATCTTACCAAATTTAATTCTAATCATAATAAAATTGAATATTTTTCGAAACCCTAATGGACTGGTTCGAAAATAAACTCTTCAAACCCCACATGGCCGAGCTCTTCATCTAAAAATCCAAAATGAAATAATTTTACAATAGTTTACAGTGATCACACTACCTCATTAAAAATTGGGTGAAAAAAAATATATTGTGCTTCATGATGTCTTCAATTGCTCGACACTCTTAAAAAATAAATCCAAGATGTCGATGATGACTCCTTCTTCAATTCTTCATCATAAAGTCGATCAATCAAAGAATTTGAAGCAGCATCTTTAAGATTCGTCCTTGACCTAGTCATAGATCCCGCAATATCACTTAGAGGATCCCGAACATATCCTTTAAATGTTTAATCAAGTCGTGAAATATCTTCATATATAGTGAAAGTAGTATTGGCATCTTCATCATATAGTGGTGCCAGAAGTTCAGAAATTACGTAAATGTTTTGGATACTCCAACTTTTGCAAATAAGTAAATGTCATTTCCATCGCATCATATGTTTTTAGCGGTATCCTATTCTATATTATCCCTAGATGTGCTAGATGCTAGAACCAAAGCCATTAAGGTTTCCTTGTTCCAGATTCACTTAATCTTCAGGGGAAGGAAATTGAACTAATTGATAACAGGTTGTGTGGGAACCTAATTTCCAATACACTGAACAATCATTAACAATGTAAAAAAGGAAAATTAAGTAAGTAAAAAAATGAACGGAAATGGTACATCGAATCCGGAAAGCTTTTTAATTGAAGTAGAGTTGAGATGTAGATCTCTAACCTTAATTTCAAAAATGCCCCATTGTATGTGATGATTTTATGCCTTTCTGAGTCCCATGATACAACTGCTAAAGAATTCTACCCCACACAACCCCAAAATAGAAGGAATGAATAAAAAATTGTGTGCCTTAATCTCATACTCGATGAAAAACAAGGTGGAAAGCTATTAAGCTGTGAAACTCTAGAAGAACAGAGAACAATTGAGGAGAGAAGGATATTTGGTGTGTTTTAGAATGAGGGTAGAGGCATCCTTTTATAGGCCAAAGCCACTAACGTGAAGGAGGAAATGGTTGAGCAGTCTACGCCTCTTCAATTCAGAAAGAAGGAAGACCTTGAGCCATCCATGCCCTGCAATAAGGGAGGAAGACCAAGAGTCATCCACGCCCCAGCAATCAGAAAGGAGGAAGACCTAGATTCCTTCATGCCTCTGCAATGAGAAGGGTTTACCATACGTTGGAAGGTTCAAAATTTAAAGTTTGGTCATGGTCCAAGAAGATAATAGGTCCTGCCATAGCCAAAAACCCGAGGCCAGAGGCTAACCCAACCCAAACCGAACCGTGCTCTTGTAGGCTTGATGAGGTCTCCCATAACAGCAGTTGATATCCCTAGTGTTTTCATCCTAGCCTTTATACTGTAAATATTACTCTCCCATTACCAATGTAGAATTTTCAATATCCCACAAAACCCACATTGTTACTCTTCAAATAATCACTTTTGAGCCCTCATTTCTCATTCAAACGGAACACAGATTAATGTGTGAGTATAGTATCATATAATACTCGCGAAGACAAAGCCAATGCTCCCTTATTACGGTGCAAACGGTGGCCAGAGCCCACCAAAATCTTGCCTGAAAAATTTGATTGCAACAATCCCCACAAGAACCTAAATGACTCCTTTTACACATATGTGTTCTAGACACACAAGATTTTGAGAGTAAAAGCAAAGAATCGATGTATTTGGTCTTGTACTGTTTCTCAACCGTAAACCACACATAGTGAATAGTTATCAGATTCACTCGACCAGGTAGTGAACATGATGTCTTGAACCACCCGGGCTTTTGTGTAAAACTAGACAATAACTATCACACATTTTCATCTTCTCGCAGAAGTTGGTTCTCTTATTGTGTTCATTTTGGCCTTGAACATCCCTGGTTATTCATGAGCTAACTTGAAGAATTCAGCCTCTTTTTATTTTCCTAGAAACGGCCCCATTTCACATTCATAAGGTGATTGGCCATAAAGGGCATCTAGTCATACTCCAATTTTATTACAAGGTTATGATATCATTAAAAGCCAAGTTCATCATAGGAACTTGGAAGAGATTGAAATGTTGGAGTGGTTTTATTGATTCAATTTTATTTTATTTTCACCTTGAATCTATTTCCTGGGATATCCAATCACTTGGGTAGGGTTACCATCAAGCATCATCTGCAGTCATAGGCTTTAAACCCATTCTTCTAGATAACTTAACAACTTGATCTCATGACACAACTTTAGTAAATGGATCCGCTAGAAAGATAACCGATTTAATGTAATCTATCAAGATTACACCTGTTGAGAGCAATTATCTTATGGTTTTGCGTTGTATTCTTATGTGACGAGATTTTGACTATCACATTGTACACCTTATGCTGGCACTGGTTTTTCCCACAATGGAATATTTACCATAAAATTTTGAAGCCATTCTTCTTCAACTACTTTACCTAAAGCAATGAACTCAGGTTCCATTGTAGATCTGCCCAACAGCGGGATTTCCAAAACACAACTACACCACTAAGCGTAAATACATACCCACTGGTGGATTTTCACTTTTTTGAATCTAATATTAAGTTAACATCGCTATAACCTTCCAGAACGGCTGGATATCTTCAATAGTGCACCCATAGCTTCGAGTATGTATCAAATAACTCAATACTGTAGTTATTCCTTTCTAGTGATTGTCCTACATTGCTTGTATAATGACTCAATATGTTAACAGTGTGTGCTAAATCGAATCGTGTGCAATTTTTCCAATACATAAGACTCCATATCACTCGTGCATAAACCAATTATAATATTCTGATATGCGAGTTTTTTTCCATCTTCCGATGAGCTAGGGTTCATGGGACTTTTGGCTATACCACTTCAATTGTTATTGATTCTCTCAAGTACTCTCTCGGCGTAATATTCTTGAGAAAAGAAAATTCCTTAAGAATGTCTAAATATTTTGATTCTTAAGATAACATCAGTCATTCCCAAGTCTTTCATGTTAAACATTCCATTAAGCAAGTTCTTGGTTTGTTTGATCACGTCTTCATTACTACTTAGGAGGAGAATGTCAGCCACATATAGGCACAACAAAATGTATTTGTTTGAAGTATTTTTGATATAGATGCAGTTGTCACATTCATTTACTTTGATAACATTTGACATCATTACATTGTCAAATATTTTGTGCCACTATATAGATGTTTGTTTTAACCCATATAGGGTCGTTAGTAGCTAACCCTCGGGTTGTTTCATATAACTTTCCTCTTCATGCTCTCCATTCAGAAAAGTGTTTTTACATCCATTTGATGTATTTCTATATTTCGTGTAGCTGCGATTTCTATTAGCATTCTAATTGAAGATATTCTCATCACCGGAGAATAGGTGTCAAAGATATCCAAGCCTTTTTTTTCCAAAATCCTTGCAACACGAGCGTAGCCTTGTACTTCTCTATTAGGCCATCTGTTTTGAATTTTCTTTTGAAAATCCACTTGTCTCCAAGAGCTTTTGAACCCGATGGAAATCGGTTAACTTCTATGTATAGTTTTGCATAGTGGAGTCAATTTCACTTTTCACTGCTTCCTTCCAAGAAGGTGCATCCAGTGTAGACATAACTTCCATAAATATTCTAGGATTATTTTCTAATGCATAAGGAATTTTAAAATCAAGACCAAATGATTTCTCCTTTATATCTCTGTTGCTATGTCTAGGTTCAACATTGCCCTCTTGTATTTGTTGACTGGAAGTTCTTTCTTCTCCTTGTTCACAAGTCTATTTATGAATCTTTTTGTCCTTACATGGGAACATATTTTTTTAAAAGGATACATTCCTTGATTCCATGACTATATTTGCATGTATATCTTGCATATCATACTTTTACACCAAGAATTGATAATCACTACTATTGTGTGCATACCCAAAACAGTTTTAGGTCAAATTGTGACTTGTTAGATGGTGTTACTGCCACATTTTCTAGGAACCCCCACACTTTGAGGTATTTGTACCAAGGTACATTACCTCTCCATAACTTTTAAGACGTCTTTCCAATCACCTTATGTGGTATCTTATTGAGAATGTAGTTGGAGGTTATTAGATCCTCCCCCCTTATATTTTGGGATTACCTAGATTCTTGCAACATTGCATTCATCATCTCTTTAAGAGTTTTGTTCTTTCGTTTTGAACTTCCGTTAGATTAAGGTAAGTAGGGAGTGGTAATTCGATGAACAATCCCATGTTATCTACAAAAATCATTGAAAGTTTCATCATATTCACCTCCCCTATCACTTCGGATAATTTTAATCGTTCTACTAAGTTGGCTCTCAACTTTCAAGTTTTACTCTTTGAAGTTTTCCAAATCATTGTCTTTGCTACATAATAGATACACATAGCAATCTCTTGTGCAATAGTCCATGAAAGTCACAGCATACTTTTTACTGCCTCTAGTTTGCACAAACTTTAAATCACATAGATTTTTGTGAATGAAACTTAGAGGTAGCCTCTCCAAATGTAAGGATGGTATCTTCATAAGTTGAGCTTGTTCATAGACTTTACATTCATATTTACTTGTTTTGCATTTTGAAATCATGTTACTGCTTATCAGTTCAATAATAGATTTATAATTCAGATGTCCCAATATTTCATGCCAAATGTTTAAAGAATCAACGATATAAGCAAAAGCATTATTATTATTCATTGAAGACTTGGGTACATAAGTTTGTGGGATGACTGACATTACATTCATTTTGATCAGTCCATCATTCACATACCCCTTTCCCACATACATTCCATTCTTGGAGATGAATAACTTTTCTGACACGAGCTTCATCACAAACCACTACTTGGAGAAGAGGGTACCCGAGATCAGATTCTTGCAAATGTCTTACACAGGCAGGACATTGTTCAGTGTTTTTTCCTTCTCGGAAGTCATCTTCAACACTACCTTCCCTTGACCTTCAATCTTTTAAGTGGCATGCTCTTTAGTTATGTTGTGAACATACACTTATCCGAGCATATGTATCTTGGGGCATCTATATCATACCACCACTCCCTTGGATTTCTCTCATTTATGTTTACTTCAATCATCATATATATGAATCCGGGAGCTGGCCTTTAGTTAGGTTTGCTTAAGCCTTTCCCTTCATCATGTTGACCTTGCCGCGATATTCATCCGCCTCGTGCCCACTCTTTTGACATTTGTGGTATTTCTCATTGAATTGTTTGGTTGGTGGTTTCTTCTCAAAGTTGTTTACGTTTTGGGGTTAAAACTCTCTTTTCTTCCCCTTATACTCTGTCAGACTGACTTTCTGCTCAGATGTCACCCATCGGTCTTCTGATTCGTTGACTCAATTAGAAGCTTGACAATCAAGTTCTTGACTTTCATTAACTTATGTTTGTAGGACAGATAGTGCTTGAAGTTCTCCCACTTAGGAGGAAACTTATCAATGAAGGCACCTACTTGAAAGGTTTCACAAATGTTCTTCAACTATGATCTCATGAGTGATCAGTTGCGACTCTTCAACCGCCCCCATAACCGACCTTAAGTATATCCATTTTTTAGTTCAAAAACCTTGCAACTGCATACTTCTTTGTGCCCACAACTTCATAATTGTATTTCTTGTGCAGGGTTAACACAAATCTTTTGTCCTCTTCTCAGTATTTTACACATTGTACAATGAGTCAGTCATTCCTGCTACGATGTAGCCCTTGCTCAAATAGTCCCCTTGAATCCAATTTTTAAGGCTTTCCAGGGCGTAAACATAAGTGTTATCCGAAGAGATGACATGTTTGTCCTTCTTGAGGTACTTGTCCAGATTCAGAGTGGTAAAAAAGAAGTGCATCTTTTAACTCCATGTCTTGAATCTCGTGCCACCAAACTTGTCAGGCCAAACTCTCGCTTGTTGAGCATTAGGCAATGCTGGCATGACATGTCCGATTTGATGAACACCTCTTTCCATATTTGGATTAACTTTTGGTCTAACAACCAGGGGCTGAATCACTGGCAAATCCACTGATGGTGGGCCACATGTCGACTCACCAATGTTTTCAATATTGACATTTTGGTTTGCCATTTTCAAAAATATAATATCTGAGAATTCAAACATATTATTAATTCAAAATATCTTTTATAACACTTTTAGAATTTCCTCAAACTTCCCAGTAAAGACTTGTGTAGGGACCCACTAACGGTTCCACTTAAAACGCCAACCTTTTTAGATAGAGTTTTTGTTGACCATTCACTAAATGCTGCTTTTAAATATTTTTCAAATATATTTTTATTTTATTATTTCAATTTTAACTTCCAAATTTCAATTTTTGATATCAAATTTCAAATGCAAATTTCGAGTTTCAAATATTCAAATATTCAAATTTCTATTCTCAGTTTTAACTTATCTGAAATGGTTTGTAATTCCAAAGAAGCATATCCAATTTTTAATTAACTGATCGAAATTTTAAAAATCATATTCGATATTTTTCCAATTTAAAGATTTTAGATTTCAACAATCTAACAGTTTAAACAAATATAGAATAGATCAGATAAATTTTACTACTAATTCTAGTATAAACTTCACAATAACAGATCGATTAGTTTTTAGGGATTATGGGAAATGTTTTAGAATTAAGACAGTAGGAACTTGATTTCCAATAAACTAAACAAATTTTAAAACCAGCCCATAGTGTGCTGGTTTGATGGCGTTCCGAATCCCACACTAGTAGAGAATGTCCTATTAAAGGCACTATTAGAAGGCGTTTCCATTGGAGCTACCTTTAAATGAGCAAGGAAATGATTTCCGAGTTTGGAAATTGCTCTTAGGTCACTTTTTTTTTCATTTTAAAGGAGGTTCAAAATTAATTAAAGGCAATTTTGCATTTAGTTGCAATCAATTACGGGCGATTCCACCTTTAGAACCACTTTTAATAAGCATTTTTAAGTTCAAAAATGCGTTCTTAGGCCAGCTATTAAATTTAAAGGCGGTTCTAATGGTAGAACCACCTTCAATGGGCTGCCTTTTGGCCCAATACATAAGAAAGTATTAGCCCAAATGTCAAACCCTCTTCCTTTATTAGCAGAAACCCTAGCCAACCTCTACCTTTATCTCTTCTCCCCTCCACCAGCCCCTCACTCCGCCACCCTAATTCCACCGTCGCCACCCTCCACCAGCCCCTTACTCTGCCACCCTAACTCCACCGGCGCCATCCCCGCTAGCCAACCCTCGCTCCTGACGTCACCACCATCACAACACCACCACCACCGTCTCCTACCTCTATCGTCGCCACCATTTCCTTCGTCCACCCTCACGCCTCTACCGCATCAGGAAGCTCTGCAGTGAAGCTCTGCCGTGATGCTCACCGGCCTCTATGCTTCTATCAGTGATCTATCGTTCGATTGGACCCGTCGTTTACCGTGAAGCCATTCGTCATGAAGACATGGACGGTGGAGATTGATCAACTTTTAGCCCAAATGCTTCCACTATGAAGCCTGAGTCGTTCGTCGTGAAGCTGTGAAGCTAGAGCCAATTGGCATTAGCCCAAATGCATTCACCGCTGTGCCGATGAAAACCTATGGCGGTGATGGCATTTGTATTAGCTTTTTGTTGGCATTTCATGTATTGTTGTTTTTGCAATTTTATCGTTGTTTTTCTATTATGTCTCATCTTTGTTGTTTTGGATTTTATTCCCAGGTCGATCTAGCGGCCGAAAACCGATTGGTTTCTAGCTAATTGTTTTTTAAAGGTAAGAAGTAGTTTTTTTTGTCGGCCGGAAACTATTTAAAGGCAGTTTTACTCACAAAAGGTGGGTTTTAATGGGTATTGCTATATCACGCCCTGTATTTTACTATCCACGCCCTAATACGTATAAATACATGTATTTATATTTTAAAATAAAAAAATATATTTGGAGAAAGTAGTATTAAAGTGGTCTTGGGTTTGATATGATGAGTCCAAAATTTGGCCAACATTGCTTCACTCCATTTCTTCCACCAAGCAGCTCCAGTCGCCGGATTCCGCCGACCGCCGACCGCTCGCCGACCGCCGCCGGATTCTGAGAAATTTTTTTAAATTTTCGTAGGACTTGTATGAATCTTGCCTGAATGTTGCCCTTTTATTAGAATTTATTTGAACTTGTTAGAATTGTTAGAATTGGGGTTTGTTAGAAATTTATTAAATCTAGAATGAATGTGGGGTTGGTGGTGTTGGGCTGGTGGAGATGAACCGGGTTGGGAAGTTTGGCCCGCGATGGATGGAAGTTTGGCGCGGCGGCGACCGGCGCGTGGCGAGGTGGAGGGACGCGCGTGTCGGGCCTTGGGCGGCACACGTCGGGCCGCGGTGAGGAAGAGCAATGATGCCGGCGGCGGAGGGAAGGTGGCGTCGCAGAGGAAGAGAAGGAGAGGTAGAGGAGAAGGAGAAGGATAGGAGAAGGAGAGGGGAGGAGCTGGCTTCCGGCGGAGGTGCTGGGGCGGCGTCCGGTGGAGGAGGAGGCCGGCGCCGGAGTAGGCCGGCGCAGGAGGAGGACGCCGACGGCGGTAGGTAGTTTAGTGTTTAGGTTGGATTTGGAGGGATGAGGAAGATGAGGGGTTTGGTTGTAAATATTAGAAAATAGGAAGGTTTAATTTTAAATTAAATTCTTTAATCAGAAAATTGGAAATTAAATAGTAAATTAAATTTGAAAAATCTAATATTAAGAATTGTATGAACTTTGGAATTAAAATGTAGAATTTGTTATTTTTAGAAAGTGTTTAGTTTAAATTTTAAAATGGTAACTATTGTAGTGATTTGGAAAGTATATGTAACATAATAGAATATAATATTATTTAAATTAATATTATGAAAATCTAGTTTATTAATCTCATAAAAATAATTGTGTAGTAAATGATTATGATATGTTTCAATAATTATTTGTTCGAATATTATTATTAATTTCACTTGGTAAACAATTAAATGATTGTATAATTATTTAGTAGTTTAATTTATAATTTGCAAATACTAAGAATAAAAGTTCGTTGTACGGGATTTGAAAAGAATTAAATGTTTTGTTTCGAGTGTGTTTTTTTGCGTTATATTTACGTTTTTCTATGCATTAGTGAATATGTAGTTTATTTGTAAAAATTTGCATGCGAAGTAAGTAATTGAAGAATGTCATTGGTGCGGTAGTCGATAATGTATTTTAGCTGTAAGTAATTATTTTCCATAAGTTGTTTGAAATTATGCACTGTTTTGTCATATTAGTTTACGTTTTATTAAAATGTATGTTAATTTATTTTCTCTTACAATAAATCAATTGTTATGATAATAATTATATATCTTGTATTGTAGGTGAGCACTGCTGGGTAACCCAACGACGATGGTCGTTCTATACGACGGAGAGGTATTAGTGCTTCGGCCAGACAGGCGAGAGCCCGTGTGATCGAGGAGGAACAGTTGCCTTGTCCGCAGGAGCATGATATACCAGTTGAGCAGCCTTCTCCAAGGCGCGATCATGTATTCGATCACATGCCAACATGGGAAGGCCCGGACCTCAACATTCTCACGTCCGGTAGAATGCATTCAATCCCTGACGATGGTGGTTGGCAATCGATGTATGAATTGCCGGTTGGGGATCCAGAACTGGCATCCAGCCCACTCGACACCAATGTTAGGCAGGGACAAAATACATGCAATGTCCCCCCGTCTGGCCAACCTGGGACGAGTGTGCAAGTGGAGGTTGGAATCGAAAGGTATGCTGGTGGAGGAGCTAGGCATACAGTTAGGAATAGAGATGGTCGATTTGCGCAGTCTTCCGGTGGATCGTGTAATGTCGGTGAGACTGACATTGCAAGGGTACTGGGGAACAGGAGAAAGCAGCAAGCCGATGAAACATGGCTTGTGCGGGGACCGGTGGGTGGTGGCCCGCAAGATGACCTTTTGATACCGAGCTTTGGAGGACAAGTCGCAGTTGATGTTTGGAATGGTATAGAGCGTGGTGTGCTGAAATGCCATGCTCGTTCAACGCTCTGCAAGCAGCTAGTCACTGCACTCCCTGAACAAAGTGATGTTGTGCAGGCCAGGATACGTGCGACCGGGTTGTCGCACCTTCCCTCGATTATGTTCCAGTTCCTTGACATGGCATTGATATCTGCTTTTGTCGAGAGGTGGCAGCCGGACACGAACTCATTTCACATGCCTTTCGGGGAGATGACCATCCTGTTGCACGATGTAGAGATGATTCTTGGCATTCCCACTATTGGTGGCTCTGTTGCTAGTACCATTTCGGTGGAGGCTGTTCAGGAAGCAAGCGCTGAACTATTTGGGAAAGACGTGGAGTCCTTCATTGGGGAAGACTGGAACGGGGGTAATATTGATGGCCAAGCATTGATGGCGAGGTGTGTAGCAGCGGGTCAGAGCGATAACTTCCAATTTAGGTGCTACATGCTGACCCTGTTTTCATCAACGCTTTTTGTTGATAAAACCGGGACTAAGGTAAGAGCCAACCTGCTACCTCTACTTGATTCGCAGTTGTCCTAGGGCTCGGCAACGTTGGCAAGTTTGTATCTACAGTTGGGAATTGCATCCCAGGCTAAGGCCCGCGGCCTATATGGCTGTTGCACGCTGCTGCAAGCATGGATATACGAGTACTTTCCCATGTTTCAGTCGAGACTGAGTACACTACCAGCTCTTCCGGGACGCGCTAACCGGTGGCACTCAGGGGATAAAGTGGGGAGGGATATTCAGAGGCTGGCTACCATCAGGCGTCAATTGGATGTTGTACAGGCTGACCAGGTATGACAACCATGGTTTTAATTTTATTCTAATAATAGTAGGTAGATTGGATTCCATATGAATGTTACATGTCTTCGAAACACGCACAGGTGGATTGGTTGCCATATGGACCGGACGTGGTTAGGGTTCCGAGGGGAAGGACTCATTACCGTGGCGTGATTCGATACCTTGACGCAATGGAGGCGTACATGCCAGATCGTGTTGTGCGCCAGTTCGATCTCATGCAGGGTATACCTTATAGCATTAGGATTGTGCCAGAGCCCTGCTCCCGGCCCGCTGATCCTGCTGGCTATTCAGCGACCTACTCAGGGATGATGCAGTTGACATTGTGGGACATGGCACACGCATGGCACGACGGTCGGCTAGCCGAGTTTTTGATTGCCACCAGTCCGTCAGAGTGTACCTTGGATTACAAGGAGTGGTTCATGAATCATTCGCACCCATTGATCACAAATCCTATACATGATGCCACAAGTTGTAGACCAGATAGGACACATTTTGACTCACTGGTAAGTTTTCCATAACTGTTTGCTTTAATTAATTATATTAAATCTAATTGTTTCGTTATGATAATATGTGTTTCCTATGCATCAGATGTTGAATGACATGATGAGCGACTTGGATCCGTTTGACTCTACTTCCATTGATGGACTTGTCGACCCGCGTATGAAGGAATTGTTGACTACTTGGATCAGTTGTCGCGACGAGTATCGCAGACACCACGGTTATGAACCCATTCCCTAGGTGACTGGATCACTTATGTATGAACACACTGTTTGCCTTCAATTTGTTCATTTCTGTAATCGGAACTCTTTGATAATAATGCAATACGGTTGCATACATGCCGAACTGTTTCATTGGGTAAAACAATTAATTATGAGGCGTGTATGCTTCGGTCCAAGCCATCATCCTCCTGCGAAAGGGTAACTCCCAACCAATGACATCAGACTTCCTCAATGTGGTCCACAGATTAACCACAGGGGCATGGGGCAGTTTTCCTTCACCTGTATCTGGACGAAATGGCTTGCACTGCGAACGTATACAATTGTAGCTCCCTCCTTGTTCCATCCTCACCCCCGCTTGCCCTCAATGGAATGACTGTACAGCAATAGTCTGCCGACCCATTCTCTAGAACGTAATATAAAACTGCAACCGTGTTGTAGTAGGTGGCGACAAGAAACATGTCCGCAATGATCGAAAACCAATGTTCTCGTCCACATGGACCTCTGGTGTGGTGTATACGGGCTCTAGCTAATTCAACGTTATCTTTCGAACCGTATATGGGAACATAGTCAGGCCAATGAGTCGATATCTCGTTAAATACTGCCCGGGGCGCCCCAGACCATTCACCTTCACCATCTACGTGGAACGCATCAGCAACGCATCTGAAGCCATAGTTTCCATCACTCAACACATCGTTCTAGCCTTCGATGTAATGCCTGATAATGTGGGGGACACTTTCGGGGTACGGGAATGTCGCTGGAGAAGAAAACATTAAGATTAATTTCATTCTAATGAGGCGTTCAATAGGAAGAATGATTTTTGTACTTACCGTGCCGGCTACCTCTCCCTGATGTGTTGTGGCCAGGGGACCTTGAACTACGCCCCCTAACAGATGGCCTGTACCGCCTGTTCACGTGCTCGTGGTAGCTCGGTGATCGTCGGGTTGATCTTGAGCGGGGGACCTGCTCGCTCGGTCTCCCACGTGCACTAGTACAATTGTCTGGCTCTCCAATGCCACTGTCCTCTGGATGCAACTGCTCATCTATGTAGCTTGAAACCCGACGGAGAACCGGTGGGTCGCTGCATGCCAGCTCCTCCAACTGACTGTTGAACACTGCTTGATCCTGTCTAACCCTCGAAATATTTTCCCTGTTCCGCAAGTGATCACCTAATGCCAGAGTCTTAAACAGTGGATGAATGTCGTCCAAGTACAAGGGGATTCCTTATTCAACTTCCCTCGACATGACGCATGCACATGGTATTCCGTGTGTCGAACGCAGTATACAACCACAATATGCATATACCTGTGCTCCAAGTGTGTCAATCCTCCTGTACTCAACCATTAATTTATCCAGACAATATTTGGACACATTGTTGAACAAGTTGTTGAAAAGGACTCTACGGTGCAATCTACCAATGCGCGTTCTTGATTTCTCGAGGTTGTCCTTGATCATAGTAATTTGCCTGGCGATCTGCAGGTCGACACGCCTCCATATTGTATCCAATGAACCAGTTGATGTTTGTAACCACCCTTTCAATGACGAGTGTCCACTTTCGACCCTGCATGTAGTTGTGTTCCCAAAATGCATAAATCTATTCGTCCATGCCCGAACAAATTTCTCCTTATGGGGGTTGAGCCATGTGGTCTCAGCGTAACTAATAACAGCTTCGCTCCAAGACCATCCATCCCTCAAATCTACCAAAGCGGCTTCGTACGCAAAAACGGTGGATGCATTGCAAACCCGGGACCATGCACCATTCTTGAAGGCTGCCCCATTCCTCTTATTCCCCGTTAGCACCGTAACACGTGCCTCCACGTCCTTGGTAATATGCCAGGTGCAAAGAAAATGATTCAATTCTGGAAACACAACCCGAAGTGGCCTAATTAATCCCATCTCCCGATCGGTGACCACAACCTCAGGGAACGGTCCATCGACAAGCAAGCTTCTAAGTGCGTTTAGAACCCACTCATAGGTATCTGCCGTTTCTTCAACGACAATTGCGTAGGCAATCAGGAAATTTGTGTTGCAAGGAGACATACCAACCATCTCAATGAACGGCATGCCATAGCGATTAGTCTTGTACGTTGAATCGTTGGCCACAACCCACGGATACGTGCAAAATGCCACAACAGCGTCGGGATGAGCCATGAATAAATGAGTCAAACTACCATCAAGTACTGAGCGGTGACTAGTGACATACCCGTTCGAGGTGGCAAGATGCAAACAATTCTCGGATGTATTGCGCCCGCCTCGCCTTTCTCTTCCATAGGTCGATCTCTCATTGTACACCTGCCTAATAGTCTGATGCAGGTTTGGAAATGAATGACTAAGGCTGGCATTGATATGCCTGGGGGCTGTTTCAGAATTCGTCAAATCTCTAATCATTTGTTTCGCCTCCGCATGGAGCATGCTGCTCTGTCTATGACCCTCAGCGTACAATGAAAATGGGTGGTTATGCATCCCTCGCGCGAGGATTTTTGCACGATACTACATTCCAACCCTCCCCTGTGCCGTTCTCTTTCATGACAATCGTGAATGGGCAATCACAACTTCTAGTCGAAGTGTTACTCCGTCGGACAATATCAGAATCGCTCACATCGACAACCTTATCTTTTCGGCCCCGATTGCAAATGCAATATATCCTCAGGGGACCATTCTGATTTTTTTGTAGGACCCCATGACAAGTTCAAATCCTACATGACGGGTCGTCCGTTGCAGGTAGGAAAAGCTTCGATGTGACTTGGAAACACATTTGTGGTTGCAAATGCTGAGTATCCATTCCCCTCCCCCCCCCCCCCCCGCAACAGCTCCACATGACTGATTGTCATCCTTAAACAGCAATAAACATCAAGTAATTAGTTTCACTCAAATATTCTGCAAACAACAATGATGAAATAAAATTAGGTAACATAAAATCAAAATTAAATTAGATGAAATAAATTTAAGCTTACAATTTTAACGTTACAAAACTAACGTTTACAAAACAAAATTGCATTGCTTCATTTTTAACTAACGGTTAAAACATAGATTTAAATAAAATTACGGTCATAAAATTTACGTTTAATAATTAATTAATAAAACTAAAATTACATTCTTCCATTTTAAATTAAGGTTCAAATAAAATAATATAAAATGAATGCTAAAAATTTAACGTTTAATAATTAACTTTCAAAAATAAAATTGCATTGTTCAATTTTTAATTAACGGTTAAAATTTATTATACAAAAAAAAATAAAGTTAAAATTAAATTAGATGAAATAAAATTAAAGTTACAAAATTTGCGTATATAAATTAACTCCCAAAACTAAAATTACATTCATCCATTTCAAATTAAGGTTTAAATGAAATAATATAAAATCTACATTACAAAATTAATGTTTAATAATTAACTTTTGGAATTACAAGTGCATTGCTCCATTTTCAATTAACGGCTAAAACATGGATTAAAATATAAAAATATAATAAAGTAAAAATTAAATTAGATGAAATAAAATTATGGTTATAAGATTTAAGTTTAATAATTGATTAATTAAACTAAAATTACATTCTTCCATTTTAACGTTTAATAATCAACTTTTGAAAATAAAATTGCATTAAACCATTTCAGATTAACTGTTAATAATTACATTTACATAATATAAAGTAATTACATTTCTATAAATTAAAATAACAAATTAGCGTGGTTCAATTAAGCAAAATTTAACTCTAACAATTCATTAATTAGGAGTAGATAAATAGAGTCAAAAGAGAAGTGAAATAATTTTATATCCGAAAAAGGGTTAAATAAAAACAGTACATAAATGCATACAGAAAATACATACATAAATAAATTTATACACTACAATACAATAAATACATACAGTACATTACAGTATTGAAATTTAAATAAATCCCTACTATACTTAAATACAGTAAATTGCAATAATTATTAGATTACAATTAATCAATTACAATAATAAGATGAACATAAACTTCTACTTAAAAAACTAATAAATAATAAATTTAACTATTACTTATAGACTTGACAATAATTAGAGAAATTACCTCCATAGAAATGGAATTTTCAACACCCTTCTTTGGAGCAAAAAATTGGAGATTTTTACCCAATTTATAGAAAAAAACTAGACTTTTTCAGAGAAAAAGGAGTAAATGACATTAAATGTGGGTAGATGGTAATTGTGGGAGAAAGCTGAAAAATTCAAAGGGAGACCCGGTTCTCCACTGGCCGAGGAGAACGGGACTGAGCTTAGGCGAGGAGAACGGGAGCGACTCCGGCTCTCCACTTGGCCGAGGAGAACCGGAAGGCCATTTGGAGCCACTTGGCCGAGGAGAGCCGGAATGGAGAACCGGAAGGCCGTTTGGAGCCACTTGGCCGAGGAGAGCCGGAGCAAGCCCGGTTTGCCACTTGGCCGTGGAGAACCGGAAGGCCGTTTGGAGCCACTTGGTCGAGGAGAGCCGGAGCAAGCCCGGTTCGCCACTTGGCCGTGGAGAACTGGAAGGCCGTTTGGAGCCACTTGGCCGAGGAGAGCCGGAGTGGAGAACCGGAAGGCCGTTTGGAGCCACTTGGCCGAGGAGAGCCGGAGCAAGCCCGGTTCGCCACTTGCCCGTGGAGAACCGGAAGGCCGTTTGGAGCCACTTGGCCGAGGAGAGCCGGAGTGGAGAACCGGAAGGCCGTTTGGAGCCACTTGGCCGAGGAGAGCCGGAGCAAGCCCGGTTCGCCACTTGGCCGTGGAGAACCGGAAGGCCGTTTGGAGCCACTTAGCCGAGGAGAGCCGGAGCAAGCCCGGTTCGCCACTTGGCCGTGGAGAACTGGAAGGCCGTTTGGAGCCACTTGGCCGAGGAGAGCCGGAGTGGAGAACCGGAAGGCCGTTTGGAGCCACTTGGCCGAGAAGAGCTGGAGCAAGCCCGGTTCGCCACTTGGCCGTGGAGAGCCGGAGTGGAGAACCGGCGGCGGCGGACCGGCCGGCGGCGGCGGACCGGCGGAGCAATTACATATTAAATTAATTTAATTTGATATTAAATTATTTAAATTATTTAAATTAAATTAAAAATACATATTGTATATTAAATAGTATAAATACAGGGCGTAATCAAGCAAAATACAGGCGTGAAATAGTAATCCACTTTTTAATCGCCTTCAATGGCGTTTTTAAAGGCGGTTCTTTGAACAAAATCCTATTGATGGACAATGGAAGACAGGGCTAGAGAAGGCACAATGAAAGTGCCTTTAATAGTCCGTTATAACCGCCTTTAATGACCCCATCTTACACTAATGCCAAGATACAAGTGCTAAAGAATTCTTCCCTATACAACCAAGAAACAAAAAGCAATGAATCAAAACTTTTGTGCCTTACTCTCAGACTCAATGAAGAATAAGGAAGAAAGCTATATGAAGTTATGAAACTCTAGAAGAACAGAGAAGTACTGCGGAGAGAGGGATGTTTGGTGTGTTTTGGAATGAGGATAGAGGCAACCTCTTATAGGCCTAAGCCACTAATGGGAAGGAGCAAATGGTAGAGTGGTATGCCTCTTCAATTCAGAAAGGAGGAAGACCAGGAGTCATTCACAACCTGCAAAAAAAGGGAGGAAGACCAAGAACTATCCACGCCACTGCAATTAGAAGAGAGGAAGACCTGGATCCTTTTACACATGTGCAGCCAAGAAGGTTGACTATAAACTGAGAGATTTAAAATAAGAAGTTGGGCCATGGTCCAAAATAACAATGGGCCATGCCTGAACCAAAAACCCGAGGCCTGAGCCTGGACCAACCCGCGCGCACGGGCCTTGAGGAGTTCTCCCTTTGATAGTTCCGGAAGTTCCTTTGTTACTACATGAAACTAACAAATTACTAGCTACTCACTTGTCGTTAGACCATTTATAAGGAACTAAGTAAATCATGCTCTTTAGATAAATTATTATAGCTAGTGGAGAGTAAAGAATTCAACTCCAGCCACTAGATAAAGTAATTAGTTAAAAATGCTAATTGAGAACGCCTTGACTAATCATCCATTACAAGACTTTACTAGTCATGCTCCAGCACTTGGAGATATTGAGTCGTCCACTGCCTCAGTAGTGCCCACTGCCCACTAGGCACGCCCTATAAAACATTGCAACATAACAAAAACAACTCCACATTTCCCTTATTGCCAAATCTCTTCAGTCATTACCTCTTCGATCTATAAAACCATGAAGTACTTATGTACTCATGTCGTGGCAGCATCTGTTCTGGTGATGGTGTTGATATTGGGTGGTGATGAGCTGCAGTGCACGACCGGAGTCAACTGTGTGATCACGCAGCTGAGCCCGTGCATCCCAGCAATCACATCGTCAAGCCCGCCGTCTAAGCTTTGCTGCGCCAGGATCAAGCAGCAGAGGCCTTGCCTCTGCCGCTACGCCAGGGACCCCAACTATGGCCAGTATATCAATACCCCCAAGGCCAAAGGGATTGCCAGAAGTTGCCGTGTCCCGCTTCCTAAGTGCTGAATTCAAAAAATCCAAAATGTTTTTAAGACTTTAAAGTGTTTTGATCAACTATGTAATAAATTTTGTCATGGAATATCGGTCAAATAATTACGATGTGATTCGTTTCCTGAAATGATAAAAGTATAGGTATTTTAAGTGAGCTGCCTAAATACTGTGTCTTATATATTACGCTGTCATCAGAATAAGTTTGAAACTATCTGTTCGTTAATAATACCACTCCATTATTTATGAGGAAGATTTCGCTTTTGATAGAGTTCTCCGCAGTCATATAAATCAAACTATAAAATTATGGGCCACCTCTACAGAGTACCAATTGATTTTATGATAGAAGCTCATGATTCTAATATGGTATCAGAGTCCAAGGTTGGCCATTACCCCATTCTGTCACATTTGCACGATGATTCATGCCGCTGCACGTGAGGAGGCATGTTAGAGTTAGTCCCACATTGGTGGTTGACAGTCATATAACTCAAAATACAAGATCTTGAGTGGTCTACATAGTACCAATTGGTGGTCTACATAGTACCAATTGGTTTTATGATGGAATCAAATGATTCTAATAGCTTTACTAGTTTATGGTTAGTAGTTCCTTCACTACTGGGAGAACCCCCATAGGCACATGTAATTTCACCCCAAATGCACCGGTATTTTGAGAATTTTCATACCAGTATCTAAGTGATCCGGTGCAAAAAATATAATTGCATAGGCATCGGTAAGTCGTACTGGTGCTTGAATCTATTCCAACATAGGTACATTTACTCGTGCCTATGCACGAAATACCAGTGCTAGTAAATAGGCGATCAATTAAAAAATAATTCGGCTAGTGAGAATAAACTCACCGGCCGGAATATGAAACCAAAACTAACAAAACACAAAAGAAGAAGAAAATCACGTAAAAAACTAGAAAATTCATACCACAACCCTGAACTTCATTACATATAATTGAAAATACATAACACCTCTCAATTCATGAAACAATGTATACTTAAACATAGATTAACAACATCAATCATTATAAAAACTAGAACCTAATTTCCAGAAACCCTAGATAACATCAGCGAACCGGAACATTGAAGGTGAGGTCGTATCTGAGCTGAACCAGAAATTTTGGTGGAGCTCGCAACTCTGACCAGTGACCAGAGTGCGAGGAGATGGCATCGGGAATGGTGAGCCGCAGGGAGATGGAGTCGAAGTTGGTCCGGGAGATGGAGTCGAGGAGGCGTCGAAGCGGTGTCGAAGAGGAGGAGTCGGGGAGATGGAGTCGGAGCTGGTTCGGGAGATGGAGTCGAGAGGCATCGGCGGAGGCACCGAAGCGGGCGGCGGCTGCGGAGAGGGAGAGGTGGTGGAGGAGGAGGTAGAAGATGGAGAGGAGGTAGAGGAGAAGATAATGAGATGGAAATGAGGGTGGGTAGATTTAGGGTTTCAGGGGTAGTATATATAGGAAGATTTGTAATGGTTGATATTCAATCAACTAAAGAAATCCATGGTTCAGATGAAACCAAGTTGGGATTCTTTTTAAGTGTTGAACACTAGTACCGATGCCCAAAATGCTCATAACGGTGCCTAGGAAATTGAAATGCAGCTGTTTAGGGCTGCTTTGAATGGTTAAAAAAATTGAACCCGAGAGCAAACCTTGGAAATGTTTTCTAAGTGTTAAGCACATTTACACATACCGGTGTCCAAAATGCTCATACCGGTGCCTAAATATGCAAAAAGCAGCTGCTTAGAGCTTATTTGAATGATTTTTTTTAAAAAAATATTGAACCCGAGCGCAAACCCAAGAAATGTTTTCTAAGTATTGAGCATCGATACACATACCGGTGTCTAAGTAACTAATACCAGTGCTCATCCCAAATTTTTAAAATTTTAAAATGTCTCTAAAAATTTTGGAATGAAAATTCAAAAAATTCATTATCCCGCCAAAACATAGCACCGTTATGAATAAAAAACAATACCGGTGCTAGTATTATTTGATCTCTGAGTTTACTTTTTAATTTTTATATTAGGTTCATAGAAGAAATTTGAAGGCGGCGAATAAAAAAAATGAAGACACCAATATGCAATTAAATAAGAGATGATTGTGTCTTTAAAATTCGAGGTACAATGGGTGGATAGAAGTGACTCTAACACATTTTTGGAAAATTACGTTATGTCCCAAAAATTTGTTACGACATTATCTTTTTGTCCAAACTATTCAAATTTTGTTATTCTTTCATAAATATGGAAATAGAAAAAATATTTTTTTTGATGAAATTTTGAAAAGAGCTTCTACGTGTTCTATGGTAACCTAGAGTTGATTACTTATAAGATAGAAAGGGAAATCAGAAAGGATTATGAATATGTTTTTGTGTCCGATTGTTGATAAATATTTTTTACGGACTTGGAAATACAATGAGGGTGTATAGGGTAGCATCACATTCGAGCGGATTTCAATTTGGAGTTATGAGTAAAGTTTTTACCTTTTGCACTTAGGTCTCTCCAAGAAAGTTGGAGTCGCCGAATCACGAAATTGGCGGAACCAAAATGCAATTCAATAATATATGATTGCAACTCTGCAATTTTGGTATGTATGGGTGAACGGAAGTGTCTCGAAAGTCAACATTGACTACTTCAATAAACTCTTGGAAAATTACACTGTGGCCCAAAATTGTGTTACCCCTTTACCCATTGCTCCAAAATACATGATTTTTGTTATTACGGCCTAAATATAAATATATAAAATAAATTTGTTTTTGGTGAATTATTGAAATGCGCTAGTATATGTTCTAAAGTAACTTATGATTGATTACTTGGAAGTTACAAAGTGAAATCGCAAAGGATCATAGATATGTTCTTGTGCTTGATTTTTGATAAATATTTCTTTATATGCATGAAAAATACAATGGGTGTATAGGGTAGGATCACGTTCGAGCGGATTTCAGTTTGGAGTTATGAGTAAAGTTTTTACCTTTTGCACTTAGGTCTCTCCGAGAAAGTTGGAGTCGTCGAATCACGAAATTGGCAGAACTAAAATGCAATTCAATAATATACGACTGTAACTCTGCAATTTGGGAATGTATGGGTGAAAAGAAGGGTCTCGAAAGACAAGATTGATTACTTCTATAAATTCTTGGAAAATTACACCGTGCCCCAAAATTGTGTTACTAGTGCTTAATTTATTCATAGGCACCGGTTTCTTGTGTACCTGTGCTGAATTTTGGTTTTGTAGCCTAGGTATTCAGTGTACCAGTGTTGAATTTATTCATAGGCACCGATTGTTTGTGTACCGGTGCTAAATTTTTGTTTTGTAGCACTGGTAATCAGTGCATAGGCACCGGTTTTTTGTGTACCGGTGCTAAATTTATTCATAGGCACCGACTTTCTGTTTACCGCTGCTAAATTTTTGTTTTGTAGCACTGGTATTCAGTGCATAGGCACCAATATTGTGTACCAATGCAAAATATTGATTTTTTAGCACCGGTATCACTGACATACTGGTGCCTATGAACCTGCTTTCCAGTAATACTTAAAGAAATTGATTACGTTAATTTTCTCGTTTTTTCTATTTTTAGCTAAAAAAACTCTATGTGAAGATAGATAGATACTTGTCATTCAAATAATAACTAAAGTAATTTTCTTAAATGCATTCATTAAAAAAAAAGCTTCTCACTAACACTACTGCAAGTCAGGTACAATAGCACTGGTAATTTATTGCATAGGCATTGGTATATAAGTCCCCATAATACCAGTGTAAATATGGTGGTGCTAGAACGTTGTTTATAGGCATCAGTATCCTATACCGGTACTGGAAAACATAGGCAACTCTATATGTGAAACCGGTGCCTATAATACACATTGCCAGTTCTAGGTAAAATTTAGCACTAGAATGGATTACTGGTGCTGAAAATCTAAATTCAAGCACCGCCCTACGCAGGCACTGGTTTCGAAGGGTTCAAAATACCGGTACCTATATGCTTTGTCATACCGGTGCTAGTAAATATGTGATCAATAAAAAAATGATCACTGATGCTCTTTTTTTTATTAATAAAAATTAGAAATCAATTTTTTTTATTAAAACACAAAAAATACACTATAATATAGAAAAAGCGTGAATTCAAAATTCAACTATGGTAGCTAAACCTAACTCGTATCGATCTACGTACACTAATATATAAAAGTGCTTCCAACAAAGGCAGATGTGGGATCGTGTCTTTTATGAATACTATCAGCCTTGTGGTTTGTCCCTTCAGCAAGAGTGATACGATCTAAAAAATATCATTTATTATAGTTTTATTAATTAATTTATCACATTAGGGTTTTAGGAGGATAACACTATGCTCTTTTTCCCAATGGAGTTTTTAATGAGGTAGTGTGATCGTTGTAAATTATTGTAAATAATTTCATTTTGAATTTTAGTCATTAAACTCAGCCATGTGGCCTTTGGAAGAGTTTAATTTCGGCTATCAGTATAATTAGAGTTCAGAATATTCAGTTTTGATCGGACTAGAATTAGATTTGGTAAGATTAGATTAGGCAATATTCATTCAAGACTCATTTTTATGAATGTAGCCATATAGTTATTTTATTTTAGGTATTTTAGTTGGATATAGTTTTAGCTTCTTAAATCTGTCATAAATCTATCAAAAATTATCAAATCCCGTTCTGCTTCTGATTAGGGTTGGCGGAGTTTCACTCTATAATAGGGGAGGTCATTCACGATTTTACTCACCAACTATACACATCATATATTCATATTTTTGAATTTTACTCAATTGCTTGCGAGCATCTTCATTATTGCTTAATCATACGGGCTAGTTAAGTATTAATACCCTTTCATTTGTAAGCTAATCATGTACGCTCATTAGTGAGCAAAATTATCAATTGAAAGTCAATCTCGAGGGCTAGTTAATGATCAATTCGTGCACTTGTTGCTAGGGTTTGCGAGATTCCTTATTTGCAGTCAAGAAGTTATCAAAATTTTGAAATACAGAGTTTTCGTAAGGAGATTCATATCGTTTGGTATCAGAGCTCAGCGAAATATTTCGTGGCTATAAAATCAGAAGTTTTCGAGCTTACCATCATATCAGTTGGTATCGTAGGGCAATATCAATTGGTACCTTCATCTCCGTAGTTTTCTTTTGAATTGAAAAAAAACAAAAATCATCCATTGCTAGTCATCTAATGCAGCGTTTCCATCCACAACTACAATCTACCCCCGGTCATCTCTGTTTCAGCTTCGATCACAGGCGTCAAATAGTTCATCTCCGACGATTCTATTTTTTTCCAGCGACTTCAGCTATTTGTTCTCAGTTTTCTCCAGCCCAGTTTTCTTGTTCTGCCCTGATCATCTAAAGAAGACTTCTAGAAGCCGCATCCTCGTCGCCGCCACTCCAACTTATCTCCGATGAGCTTCTCATAATCTGGTTCATTTTTCTCCGGTCGCGTGTATCAACAGCTTTCTCTAGCAATGCAGGAAGTGAGTTCTAGTTTATCATCGTTCATCTTCAGTGTGCGCCCGCAGAAGGTTTCCACCAAAGAAGAGGGTTGTGTGTGAAGTCAAACGCAAGCCACCCATAAGCGTGTGCATCTCACACGTATGCTTTTGATGTGCATGCATCCCACGTGCGAAACAATCTGGCCATCTCTTCATCTCGTGAGTTGCTCATTTTCTCGGGATCTGACAATTTTCTCGTGAGTTATTGATTTTGTGGCCAACTGTACTTTTATCGCGATTTGAAGTAGTATCTGCTCAGTCAGCGCCCGGTCATGCCTAGTCAACATCCAATAATAATTTATTAGCATGAATTTGTAGGGATGTCGTGGGACGTTTATCTCCATGTACTTTTGAAGATCATTCTCATTTTGAGGACAAAAATTTTCGACCACAGAGGGAATGATACAATCTCAAATATATAATTTATTATATTTTTATCAACTTATTTATTAGATTAAGGTTTTAGGAGGATAACACTATACTCTTTTTCTCACTGGGTTTTTTAATGAGGTACTGTGATCGTTGTAAATTATTGTGAATAATTTCATTTTGAATTTTAGTCATTAAACTGTGCCATGTGGGCTTTGGAAGAGTTTAATTTCGGCTATCAGTCTAATTAGAGTTCAGAATATTCAGTTTTGATCAGACTAGAATTAGATTTGGTAAGATTAGATAAGGCAATATTCATTCAAGACTCATCTTGATGAATGCAGCCATATAGTTATTTTATTTTAGGTATTTTAGTTATATATGGTTTATATTTCTTAAAGCTGCCATTAATCTGTTGGGAATTACCAAATCCCGTTCTGTTTCTGATTAGGGTTGGCTGAGTTTCACCCTATAAATAGGGGGGGGGGGGGGTCATTCACGATTTTATTCACCAATTTTATACATCATATATTCAGATTTTCGAGTTTTCGAGTTTTACTCAATTGCTTGTGAGCGTCTTCATTGTTGCTTAATCCTATGGGTTAGTTAAGTATCAATACCCTTTCATTTGTGAGATAATCATGCCGGCTAGTTAGTGAGCAAATTTTTGAATTGGGAGTAAATCCCAAGGGCTAGTTGATGATCAATTCGTGCAACTATTGCTAGGGTTTGCGAGATCCATTATTCGTAGAAGTTATCAAAATTTTTCAATCCAGAGTGTTCGTAAGGAGATTCATATCACAAAGTCTCCTCTCCATCTTGTTAGCTCTCACTTTGCTAACAAAACGACTGCCAATTATCTGTGTTGTGGTTGTCACTCTCGGTTTGCTTAAGATCATCACCAAAATTCCCTAGATTATCCAAAAAGCATTGCAGGAATTCATGAGCAGATATGGTAATTAATAATTAAGAGCAAAAACATTCCCAAAAAAAAACACAAATGCAATTCAAGAAAACAGAGAAAAAAACATGCAAAGCATAAAACAAATGAAAGTAACAGGACATCTTGTGTGTGGTGGATCCAAGAAGCCCTTGAAAAAGCTGTACAGTGTAAGTGAAACACTGCAGAATCACATTTAGAATGCAAGTATTTCCTAAATTAGCAAGCCCAACACTTTGCACATTTCTAGATTTCACAAAATAGATTTCCAATCCAAAACAACATAACCCAATTTCTATGATCAAAGAGAAAACTGCAATATACCATAAAGGAAGGCTCTGATTCATCAATCAAAGGCTCCGGAATATTGATCAAACAATAATGATGAAAATGCAAGATTCAAAGGGTGTCAACAATCACATTTAAACTAGTTAGACAAGTGTAGGTTTAGAATTTCAGCAAACAAATTATATGAATCAAATCAATAAAAGAAGCCATCTTGAGAAACAACGACACATTAACCAAGCAGTTCCTTCTTAAAAAAAGCACACGTGGACACTTCTTGAAGTTAGAAGACATGGGTGAACGACAAAAATTAATCCAGTTCATATTCACAGAGTATACACCAGAACAAAAACAAAACCCATAGAAGACTATACTCGGGTGAAAGATTGAAAAAGATGACAAACTCATCGATCTCATTAAAGGAAGCCTTCATCTTCACAACGTTAAATCCAACCCTATAGAACTAAATAGAAAATAACACTTCTCCATGTGTCTGCATCAAAAATAATATATGCAAAGAATATGTTAAGTGAGGGAAAAAACAAAATCATTTATCCATATTCATATTTCACCAATTACAGCCAGCTCACCTACAACAATGCAAAAGAAATAGAAAGGGCACAATAAATGAAATAACTGCCAGGTTTTGTGATGCTCTCGTTGCCATTTGATGGCCAGGCTCGGGGCTCCGGCCATATTGTTGGTGCTGGTAACGGTGGCAGAAGCTCGTCACGCTCAAGTGGAAGCCAGAAATGCAGGTGGCGAAAAGGCCACATTTGCTGAAGGCAAAGTCTGCTACTTGGTGGTGGTGCGGTGAAGGTTGTGAGGAGGGATGATGAGGGTGAACAATGGTGGTATGGTGAAGAGTGGGGGGGAGGGAGGATGAGGGTGAGTTAGATTTAGCATTTCAGATTTGATTTATATAGAAATAAGTTTTAAGGGTTGAGATTCAATGATTAAAAGAAATTAATGGTTCAGATAAAATCAAGTTGGGCTTCTTTTTAAAAAAGTACCTATCACCGGTATGAATGGGACGACACCAGTACCTATGTATATGAAAAACAACTACTTGGGGGTGCTTTAAATGACCTTTTTCTTTCTTTTCTGAAACAGAGAGCAAACACTACAGGAAAACAGATACATATGCACCGGTATAAAATCATGAGTACAGGTATACCAGTGCGTATGTAACCAATTGCAGCGGTATTTATCATGTTAACATCAGTACCGGTGCAAATAAGTACATACACACCGGTATCCCAGTCAACCGGTGTAAATTTAACCTATTTTCGCACTGGTGTTGGTTCTACTGGTGTACCAACGTCAAATATATTGCACCGGTATTATTCAAATAGGTATGTGTACTGGTGCAATTGCTAACATGTGCACCGGTACAGGATTACCAATGTGTACTTATTTACCTTTTTTATTAATTTGGCGCCAAGAGGAAAACTTTTTAAACCGGTAATGGGAAATTACCGGTGCAGGAATTAAAAAATGAGGGTAAAATTTGCATTTGTACACCAGTTACTATTAGAATCAGTGTAGAAATTGAACACACGCCAGTATATTCTAAATACCGGTGAAAAAAATTCTTTTTGTAGAAATTTGGCACCGAAACTATTAGTTTTTGCACCAGTACTGTGATCGTACTGGTGCAGGAAAGGAAAATATGCACGTTTTGGCTGAATATCTAAACCGTTATCTATTTTTACCGATTTAAAAGGCTTCAAATGCACCAGTAAAGTCTAAATATCGGTGTAGAAAATTGCATTAAATGCTTACCTACCCTATTTCATAGCAGGTTAAAAATGGGATTTTTGGAAGAAGAGGTTCATTAATGGTGTTTTTAGGGTGATGAAGGCATTTAATTCTCCACAATGAAGACCCATGAAAGTACCTTTTTTTAAATTACATTTATGGATATTAAGGATCTCATGTATAGTTTTTGTTAGTAGAGATATTTACATTTTGTGTTTGATCATTTGATGGTGATTGAGGTAGAAATGTAGATATTAGTTTGTGATTTGTTCTCAACGTTTTTGTAGTTATAAGGCTATGGCTTTTGATTCCTATAGTGTTGGACATGTTAAGAATGTTGTAATTGTAATATGGAACATTGGTTTATATTGTGCATTTATGATGTTGCATGATTAGGAAGTCATATTAAATGGGTTGAAGTTTGATTGTTGGACATTTATTGATATGCAGAGTTGTATCGAGTCATCGAGAAGCGTAAGCATGTGTATGCCAACGTTAGTAGGGTGAGTGATGAATATATTATGTTCGTGGATGAGTTCTTTTTTTTCCCGTAAAAACCATCCAAAGATGGGGGAAATTATATTAGGCCTTCCCAAGCCGTGTAAAATAACAGAAATTGAAAACAGGAACAGAAAATGAAGCCATTGGCTTAGTTGGAATTTACATGAGGGAGCTAAAGCTAATGAAGCAACATTTGTTGCTTCCAAAATGTAGTAAAAAACTAGCTAATTGTTGGAGGATTACGAAGACTGTTAGTAAATTTAGGAAGAATATCGAACTTATTAGTGAATCGAAAGATCGAGACACAGGTCAGTCAGACACATCCCAAAAGCACTAAGGAGCCTATCTTCTAGATAAAAGTATCGAAAGAGTAGCTAATTTCAACAAAGAAAAACAGCATCAAGCAAATCACTTCATCCTTAAGCCTTCATTGCCTTTAAAAACCGCATTCAATACACCCGCAAGTAACATTTTATCAGTAGCATCCATTCAATGTAAAAATCTTAAGGAAGGTGTACCTATCTATTCTAGTCTAAGTAGCCCCTGAATGTTATTAGATAACATATTAAAAGTAAACATGGATACACTAGTCTCAGCTTTGAGACATGTCTTAGCAAGAGCATCAGCTACCAGATTAGCTTGCCTCTGAATATGAACAAGAATAATATTTCCCAAGATTTGCTTTGTGTCATCAGCTAATTGAAACAGCGGCCAGGGGGCATATAATGGATCAAGAACTGACTTCACAGCATTCATACAGTCAGATTCAAGGCAAGCATGAGTAAAGAAACCATCATATTTCTGTATGGCAAACTTTATTGCCTTCATTTCAGCTTCCTGAGGGGAATTAGCAGCTGTAAATTTAGTATGAGCAGCAATAAAGCCACCCCTGCTATCTCTTATGATCATACCAATTCCACACATATTCAATTGACCATTCCATGCAGCATCTACGTTAATTTTATAACCCCTACATGGATTAGTCCAAGCAATTTTTAGGATTTTTGGCTTTGGAGGTAGTTTAATTAGAGGGAGAAAAGAGTAATCAGCAATGTCAATGTCTACTTTAGCTTTTATGAAAACAGGTTTAGCAGTGAACATATAAAAAATTTGTTCCTTGATGTGAGATAAGACTAAACCTGTTAATGGGATGGCAGAATCATACAAAATTTTGTTCCTCATTTTCCACAAATGCCAACATGTAATAGCAGCAGCAGATCTAATAATTTCAGAGTGGAGAGCGCTCAAACCAGAATATGTCAAGTAGTAAGAAAGTCTATCCCATATAGATGGGTAAACCATTCCTGAAATTCCCATGAATGAGTGGACTACTTTCCAAATTTGAACAGCAAATGAACACGAATTAAAAAAATGATCCAATGAATCCTCATGATTATTACACATACAACACTTAGAAGGCAGTGAGAATCTCAAATTGCACAGGACATTGTCAAAGGGAAGAAAAGAATTCATCATTTTCCACATGAAGACAGAAATCTTTTTTTCAATTCTTGAACTCAAAATATATTGAGCAGAAAGGACAGTACCTCTCTGATTTCTGAGCAGGAGATAAGTGGATTTAAAAGAGAATTCACCTTTGGGACCTGGTTTCCATATGAGTCTATCTTTCCTGTGTGAAAATAGATTTGCTTCCTGTAAAAGAGTGACAGCATGAGGGGATAGAAAAGGGGAAATTTCCTGAAGCATAAATGATTTGTTTGTAATGAAGTCTGAGACTGTACATGAGTACGAAATATTGACAAGGTTTGGATCACACAAATCCTCAACTGGACCAATATCTAACCAGTTTGAGGTCCAGAAATTACAATCTCCTCTTCCCACTATAACCCTGGAGTTAGTTTCTGCCCAAGTATTAATTTCACTGATTCTCTTCCAGTTTGGGGAGTTTCTGGAAGAGAAAGGCAGTGATGCAACTAGGTGAGTCCATAGTGCCTCAGCCTTTTGAAACTTCCACCACAACTTAACTGGGCATGTTTTTATGATGGTGGTTATTGATCTAAAACCTAGACCATTTTGGTTTATGGGATAGCAAAGTGCATCCCATTTCCTCTATGATCTTTTAGGTTTTTGATCAATATTCCCCCAAAAAAATTTACTGAGTTTTTTCTCTATGGCAGAAATGATCTCATTGCTAGGCTTTAGGACTGACCATATATGTTGAGGAATGGAGTAGATACATGACTGTATTAATGTGATTTTCCCCCCAGTAGAGAGCCACCTGTTTTTCCAACCCCCAATCCTATTATCTATCTGCTCAATTATAGGTTGGAAATAGATTTTCCTGGCTTCCCTGTGAAAATGGGAACTCCCAGATATGTGAAGGGGAATCTACCAATTTTCATACCTAGAGCCCTTCTTATATTGCTGACTTTATGAACAGAGGCATGTTTTCCTATGTAGATGTCACTTTTACTGTAATTTATCTTTTGGCCAGTAACATCTTCAAATTTTGTGAGGAAGGCCTTAAATCTGATCAGTGTTTGATTATTTGCTGTTAAGAAGACCACAGTATCATCAGCATAAGATAAGTGTGAAATTTGTAGGGCATTACCTGGTAGATCATAATATGAGAGTTTACCATTCAGAAAAATGAAAGCTAAACTCCTGGTAAAGGACTCAGAGAAGATATTAAAAAGAAAAGGGGAGAGGGGATCTCCCTGTTTAATTCCCCTTGTAGACTGAAAATAACCTACAGGCTTACCATTTATAAGGATTGAGAACCAGGCCTGTGCTAAATTCTTCATAATGATGAAGATGAATTTTGCAGAAAAACCAAATCTAGCAAGAACAGAATAAAGGAATGACCAATTAACTCTATCAAAGGCTTTCTTAAGATCAAGTTTAACAATGCAGTTGGGATCCCTTTTTTTCCTGTTCAAAAACCTGACCATTTCTTGCAGGTAGATGACATTATCCGATATGTCTCTTCCTTTAAGAAAAGCTGTTTGATGTGGGGAAATAATTTTTGGCATTATAGAATTAAGTCTTTCCATTAACACTTTGGAAAAGATTTTGTTAAGAACATTGGAGAGACTTATTGGTCTGTAATCATCAAATGAGATAGGGGTTTGTTTTTTCGGGATAATGGCAATCCAGGTGCTACCAATGCCCCTTGGAATATTACTTACAGCAAGAAAATCATTTACAGCAGATAGTAAATCCATAGCAATTATATCCCAAGAATTAATGTAGAATTTAGCTGTAAATCCATCAGGCCCCGGACTGCTATTCTTATTCAAACTTAGCACAATATCCCTAAGTTCAATCAGTGAGGCAGGTTGCAGGAGTCTCTCATTTTCTTCCTGAGTGATCAGTTTAGGAATTTGGCTAAGGAAGTGTGATTTGTAAAAATTGCTATCAGAGGGACTGTCTTCTGTTAAAAGATCTTGGTAATAGTGAATGGCATCATTTTCAATATCCTGTATACTATATATCCACTGGCCATTACTATTCCTAATTTTTGTAATCTTTAATCTGTACTTTCTCTCCTTGACCGAGTTATGGAAAAAACTACTGTTATTGTCCCCCTCTTTTAGCCATTTAACCTTTGCCTTATGTTTCCAGAAACTTTTCTGCTCTACTAAAGACCTAACTGACTTAGCCTTGGCCTCTTTTAACTTCAGTATATTTCCCTCAGAAGCATCTAGGTCATACTTCTGCTCCTGAGTGTGGAGAGCAGCTTCAGCTTTTATGACATTATCAGTTATGTTACCAAAAATTTCTTTATTCCAAATTTTGAGCTTTTTTTCAGTCTTACCAGCTTGAGGAAGAAACCAAGCATTCCAGATTTGTGATGAGGCAGATCCCAGTTTTGTCTAATCACTTCACTGAATTCTTTCCTTTTATACCATGTATTTAAGAATCTAAATGGTCTAGGAGTAGAAAGGATATCACTGCCAATAGTGAGAAGCATAGGATTGTGGTCAGAAGATATTCGATTCAAAATGTGGACAGATGATGTAGGAAAATTGGAAGACCATGAAGAGGTACAAAGGCCTCTATCTAGTCTTTGAATAGTAGGGTTCCTTAGTCTGTTATTGCTCCAAGTGAACAGATTCCCAACTATATTAATTTCTTCCAAAGCCATAACATTAATAAAATCCTTAAAGTCCCTCATACTACCTAGTTTAGGAGTAGAAGGACCTTTATATTTATTTATTGATGTTATAGCATTAAAATCACCTATGAAAATAGAATCAGAGTGGTTTAATGACTTAAGATCAGACCAAAGGGAAGTCCTGCCATTTCTAGTTCTAAGTCCATACACAAAGAATGCATCCATACTTTTATTCAGAGTTAGACTATTCACATTAACAACTAAAAATTGCAGATTATCACATTTCAAGGTTAGAGTTATGCTGGAGTTCCAGAAAAGCCAAATCTGGCCATTGCCAGCCTGCAAACAGTTATCATAATGTAAACGATGTCTATAGGCATCACATTGCATATTATCATGTTTTGGTTCAATCAAGCATAAAAGATCTAAGCTGTGTATATTTATCAAATTATGAATTCTTAGCATAGAAGTGTCCATTCCCCTAATGTTCCAAACCAGAAACTTAATCTTAAGTGTTGTGTTATTCATAAGGAAACATTGTTAGAGCTTTTTGATCTAGTCATGATAGTATTTAACTGTGTTAAATAGGTCTCATTCCTATGGTTAGAAACTGTGTCTGTTTGTTTCCCTTTTTTTGACTTGGATGATCCAGGGTGGGAACTAGATACCTGACTTACCTAGGTAACAACAGTATCATCACCAGTGCCAAAAAGAGCAGAAGTTGGGATGTCACTAGGAGGAGCCTCCTCATTGGATATATCCTCATCATCAAGTGGTAGGAACCTGTTTTGCCTATGCTTCTGCTGGGAGAAAATGAAATTTTTTGCAACAACAATAGAGTTAAAAGGGGAGAAAGGCTTACCCCGTTTGCTAGGAATGTCATCCTTAGCAAAACCTACCTTTTTATTGAGATGAGGAGGGGAAGATAAGGATTGTTTGGTCAAGTATATAGGAGACCGAAGGAGAGAATCCGAGGGCACATCAGTTTTAGCTTGATTCACTTTAAGTAATTCAGTATTGGCATTATTACCCTCAACTTTTTCCTGGTTAGGGATCAAAACTTGATTCCTATCTACAACTTGTTTCTCAACATCAGAGTCAATAATCAGCAAGTCAGGTTGCTCAGTAACATGATTATCTTTGGTTTGATTATCAGCCCTCTCATGAGTAGAAACCATATCCTCATTTTGATCAACATTTATTTCCCCAGCCTCATTATGATCAACATTTTTAGTCTGAACTACTTTCTGTTTTGGGACATATCTAAGATTCTGAGTAGACAGGATTTTCAGTTTATCAGAAACCAAAAAACCAGAACCCCCTGCCTTGTTAATTCTTTCATTTATTCGGCTGACTACACCCTACTCATGATCATCATAAACCAATTGTTGATCCTTAGACTTTCCCATATCACTATGGTTAGGGATAGGTTTATCCATCTTATATATCTTTGGCTTCTTAAGTTCTGGATGTAAGTAAATGCACAGGTTATCATCATGTCCTATAACTTTACAGTGGTGGCAATAAAGGGGAAGATCCTCGAATTCTAAGTGAAGTTTAACCACATTGTATTCTATTCCATCCTCCTCAATGCCCACTCTAATGAATGCCGGATATTTTTTTTAAGTCAATTTCAACGCACATCTTTACAGCAGATGGTCTAGTTAGGCCAGTAGTTGCAGAGTCCAATTTAATATAGTTACCTATCTGATTACCCATGGATTCTAGCATAGTGAGGTTATAGAAAAATACTGGAACATGATGGATAGTGACCCAAACAGGAACTATCGAGGATTCAACCTCGGGGGAGAAATCAGTAGTCCATTTAAGCACTTTCATGGGGGCATTATTGAAATTCCACTGACCTTTGATCCATAGTCGCTGGTAATCTTCCTTGTCCTGGAAGCGGATCAGTACGTGCCTGAAGTCGATGGAGCCCAGTTGAAATTTACCTTTGAAGCCCACATAGTTGAAAGCGTCATTCAGAGCTGCCATGGATGGTTTCCCTCGTGCAAACTTACCCACCAAGGCATTTTGATAATGAGAAGCAAGGATTTCCGCCTCTTTCCTGGTTACTAGGCAAGTTATTTCCCCCTTGTAGTTGGTTTTTGGGACAATTTCGGGATTAGAGGGGAGGGAAACGGATAGAGGTGGGGGTCGATTGCCCAAAGCTTGTAGAAAGGTTTTGGCCGGCGCAATTCCGCCGCCGCCTGGCGGAGGAGCCGCCATGATTGGATCAAAGAAGACGCAGAAAGGACCGTTAGCGGTAGGAACAGTGAAAGTAAAAAAGGAAAGAAGAAAAAGGATGAGAAATGGTATGTGTTTCGCACTTCGATCGCACACAGCTACAGTTCTTAGAGCATGCTTTTAGTCGAGAGAATCGAATATTATGTCTGATGTGTGTTATATTGTGTTCATATTTTGTGGGATTATTACGATTTTATTGAGATATAATTTGCACTTAAAGGTGTTTTTGGTGCAGAAAACATTGATTGCGAAGAATTGAGAGGGAGCTACACATTGTACTCTTTTTCCCTTAACCAATAGTTTTTTTCCACCGGGTTTTCCAGGTTAAGGTTTTTAATGAGGTGATGTGCTCCAATGGAAAATGTTCTTATTTCATAAGATATTTTTCCAGAGATGAAGGAAGAGAGGCAAAAGCAGAATTGCTGAAGTTATGGGGTGAAAAGTGAATTATTGAAGACATGTGGATTTGAAGAAAATAAAGATATTCATTTCCCATATTGATAAGGATTGTATTATCTCCTTCAATTTGAAATTTCTTAATTTTAGAATTAGTTAATTAGAATTAGAATAGATTTTGATTTATTTTCGGAAGAGGAGTCCGAAATATATTTGGATTTGGTTTTGTACTTCACAGCCGGACGCATGTACAAATACATGTCAAGGCTTTACGAGAGGATACATTGAGTTAGGTTTTGATGAAAACATTATGTTAGCTTTGGTTATATAATTTCGGCAGCAGTATTGTTTTGCATGCAAGCAAACCAAATTCTTGGTTTGATTTACTTATTCCATCAATATTCTGTTTAGATTAATTCTCTTTAATTATTATATTACTTATTTTTTTCGTTTAATTATCATGAGTAGCTAATTTATATATCGGCATGGAATAACAAGCATTAGTTTATGAATCGTGAGGCCTAATTATTTTATAATTGATTCTTATGTGTTCTTGATTGTTCTTGGTTTATTTTATTCTTGATATATTTAAGCCTGATCAATTTGAATATTATTGGAATAATGGTATCTAATTCCACCAATATGTAATCGTTGGAAAGGGTTAGTAAGTAACGAGTTCTTGTGAAAAACAACTAACTAGCTAAGACTGTAATAGCAAGATGAGGAACAATTAAGTGTGCGTTACTATTTGCTTTTACTTTGGTAATTGCTATATCGGGTTCTTTTCATTCTTAATGCTATCGAGGTGTGTATCTGGTTCAGCGAATACTTTCCGGGGGCATCTTGGTAAGAGAAACAATTAGTTAATTATAATTGGTTAATTGTCGATAAAGTACGATAAAATTGGGGAGGTTAAGCTTACCTACTTTCCTATAACTGATAGATGCATATGAATTGATTTATCTTTGCGCCTATGATCGATGTTTAACTAATGTGAGTTATTCCGAGCCGATTGCATTCATCATATATTTTCTAGATCTTTATATTTTTTAGTTTGCATTATTATTTAACATTTTATATTAGTTAGTTACATTATTAGTTGTTAAATAAATCTGAAAATTAAGGCGTGGTGGCTACACCAAAAGTGTTCTATGTTAGTAGGTATTTTATTTTAGTTTTTGCTCCATTCCTCGTGGGATCGACTCTGCTTACTACTGTGCTAATCTTATCTATAGAGTTTGCAGATTATTTTGGTGAGTGAAACGACGTTTACCAATGTCCCTATCGTGATTGTGGAAATCAAATTCTTACTGATAAGAAGGACATCCTAAAACTCCATTTGTATAGCCGGGGGTTTGCGAAAGATTATATTGTGTGGACCTTTCATGGGGAAAAATCACCACTGGAAGTGAGAGTTAGTAGTGAGAGAGAGTGGGGATTCTATGTTGGATGACATGTGTGAGGAGGTTGTTCATGAGTTTAGAGGGAGGCCCGAGGTTTTGGCTAACTTCCTTGGTGAAAATGATACACCATTGTATCCCGGTGGCAAGAAGAAAGACGCGGTCATGTCGTGTTTGATGGAGTTGTTTAATTTGAAAGGTGTAGGGTCATGGAGTGATACTAGCATGAATAAATTTCTTAAGTTTTTGAATGAAAAGCTTCCACTCGGTAACGGGGCCCTTAATAACCTTTATGAAGCTAAGGGAATTTTGTGTCCGATGGGATTGGAGTATGAAAATATACATGCTTGTCTGAACGATTGTGTCCTATATAGGGGTGACCTTAAGGATAAGATTGTGTGTCCAGTATGTGATGTGTCATGTTATAAGAAGAAGAGAAATGTGGTTGTCGGTGGAGAGCATGCTGTGCACGTGAGGAGGCGGGTGCCCGCTAAATGCATGTGTTATCTTCCCATTATTCCGAGGCTGATAAGGTTGTTTAAGAATGAAATGATGCAAATGACTTGACATGGAGCATTGATAGGGGAGGTTGTTAAGATGATGATATAATTTGACACCTGGCTGATGCAGACCAGTGGAAGAAATTTGACAGCATATATCCACACTTTGCATCCGAACCTAGGAATTCAAGATTTTCTTTGTGTACTGATGGTATGAAAAATTTGGGAATATGCCCTCGAAACACAGTTCGTGGCCAGTTATCCTTGCCATTTACAATCTTCCCCTGTACTTGTAAATGAAAAGAATGTATGTGTTGATGCCCATCATGATTTCAGGCCCGAAACAACCTGGAAATGGCATAGATACTTATCTTGCCCCTTTGATAGAAGATTTGAAAGTTCTTTGGTCGGTTGGCACCCTAATGTTTGATGGTTGTAGTGGTGAAGAGTTTACATTGAGGGCGATGCTTTTTTGTACCATAAGTGATTTCCCAGCATATGGTAACCTTTCCGGGTGTGTGGTCAAGGGTTACAAGGCTTTCCCAGTTTGTGAGGATGAGACAGATTACCGCAGTTGAGGAATGGGTGGAAGACTATTTATTTGGGTCACCGTAACTTCCTACCTGTAGGTCACAAGTTGCAGAAGAACGCGGTTGCATAGTTGGTGGGAAGAAGAGGAGAAAGGCACCCAAACCTTTGACTGATGTAGCTATTCACAACAAGGTGAAGAAATTAAATGTTGTTTTCGGTAAGAAGTTATCAAAGGGTGGTGGGGCTGTAGACGGACTGTGGAAGAAATGGTCCATTTTCTTCGATTTGCTGTACTGGGAAAATTTGGAGGTTTGCCATTGTTTGGATGTCAAGCATATAAAAAAATGTTTGTGAGAGTCTAATTGAGATGCTTCTTAACATTCTCAGGAATACTAAGGATATCTTGAATGCAAGGAAAGATTTAGTGGACCTTGGTATACGGTTGGATCTGGCACCGGAGGTAAGAGGGAAGCGAATGTACATGCCCCCCGCTTCTTACAATCTGTCAGTTGCTGAGAGAAGGTCGGTGTGTGAGAGCAACCAAGGAATGAAGGTACATTCCAGTTACTTCTCTAATGTTAGTTGGTTTGTGAATGATGAGTTACGTCTTAATGCTTTGAAATCACACAATTGTCATGTCCTTATGCAACAACTTTTGCACGTAGCAATACATGGGTGTTTGGAAGAGGAAGTTAGATTTTTAGTTATGCACTTGTGTTTCTTCTTCAACTTGACCCCTTTGAGCGTCACATGGCTGTTTTCAAGGGTTATATTCATAATCGTAGTTGGCCCGATGCCTCTATTGTTCAGAGGTACTTCACCGAGGAGATCATCGAGTATTGTACAACAAACTTGGTTGGAAGAAGAGCGGTTGGTGTTCTAAGTGGACCCCACTGCGGAAGGTGGAATGAGATTCTACGTTCCAAGGTAAACTTCATTCACCCTATCACGCTGAGTTTATAACTGTTCACCTGTATGTATTGCGTAATAGTAGCGTGACTGTAACATATATTGAAGAGCATATTTCCTTGTTGAAAGATATTCATCTAGATTGGCCCCATAATAAAATTAAGGTCGAGAATTCTTCAAGGTTCGTTAACTGGCTTTACAATTGTTGTAATGTCGAAGAGATGACCAGTAACCTACAAGCGATTGCAAGGAAGCCAAACTGCATTGTTAGACGATACCTTGGTTATGACATTAATGTCTTTAGTTTCTCAACATTTTTGAAGGACGAGAAAAGCACCACTCAAAATAGTGGTGTATATATTGAATCTGAATCTATGTGGCAGGCAAGCAAGAGAGATAAACATCCTTTTGTTGTTGTGATGCCTTTCCTATTGGGCGATTGAGGAAATTTGGGAGTTGGATTATGTAGATTTCAAGGTTGTTGTCTTCAAGTGTCGTTGGGTGGAACACGGTTCCGGTGTTGTTGTTGAGAAGCCCGTGGGGTTCACATTGGTCGACTTGAATCGTGTAGGATATGAAGATGACAAGTTCATCTTAGCTACCCAGGCACGACATGTTTTTTACATCAAGGACCCTTTGAATGAGAAGTATCGTGTGGTGTTGCATGGGAAGAGGTTTTACTTTGATGAGGAGATTGATCAACCCGCCATAACTGATAATCCTGAGTTTCCATCAGTATTTCTTGGTTAGGAAGATGTTGGGGGACCCATTGTTGGAAGGCGTTCTCATGGTGATGGGCTGTGGGTTGATGAGAGAGGTGAAATAGTAAGTATGGACAAGTCTTGAAGTGGAAGCAATAGATTGGTCGTTCCTGGCCGTTGTTTTTGTGACCATGTTTTGTGAAAAATCGTATGATCATTAAGCAATTTAGCGTGTAATGTATTTAATTGACACTCTTTTTATGAATTGGTTGGTATGATCCGTGATTTCAATGGAGTGTTTATGAATTTAATTAGTAAAAATGTGTTTTGATTTTAATTAAATGTTCTACTAGGTGATGGTTTTTTACATCGGTAAAGATGAAATTACCGGCATAGAAGAACAATGGAGGTACTGTGTTTTTTACTTACACACTAGTATTCCTACTGGTGCACAGTACTTAGATTTTTTTTGTTTTTTTCTCTCGGGTCTGACAATGTTAATTTTTTTGCATTTAAAGCAGCCTAACGTAGCTGCTTTTTGTTAAATTTGCACCGATAATTGTACCAGTGCTGGGTACTTAGAAATAATTTTTAAAATTTACTCTCGGGCCGGTCGGATTAGATAGAATTTTTAATATTTAAATCAACCTACAGTAGATGCTTTAGGCCCCGTTTTACACTGGTACATGTAGAATACCAGTGTATAAAAATGTTTCATTATTTAAAACTCTCTCAGTACCCCAATTTCACAGTACCAAATTTATATCTCTCACTCAATACCATCTCCATCACTACCCATCTTTGTTGGAATCCTTTATCGGTTGGCATATAATCAGGTAAACCACTTCAATGCCTCTATGATATGATTAATTAGCTTGCATATGAAATAGAATCATAGATAATGTGACATCATGAATAGCTTGACATGCATGTAAGGTGTTTAATGAAATGCTTCAATGTGATTTTTAGGAAATGCCTCCCAAATCCAATTTGAAAAGGATATTCCATTCACCATCATTGCCAAAAGTATCATCGTACACTTACCTAGATGGTACCTTCATGTCCGAGGAGGCTAGGTTGGTCCATGAATATTACAAAGGACGCCGTTATCACGTAGAGAGAGGAATTGAAGCATCTCCCCCATTCGAACAAACTATCCGGAAGCTAGGGTGGGAAAAATTTTTGCAAGACTCCACAACCATTCAACCTGACCATTGTAAGCGAGTTCTATGCAAACTTGAAGTGCAGGCTGAGCTACGATCACATGTATTGTAGAGGTGAAACTGTCCCTGTCACACAAGAATCACTTAATGACTTGTTTGGGTCGCCCAATGTTCCAAACCACGACTTTCTCGTACTCTATTTTCTAGGTGATGCCGACTATATTCTACAACAACCAATTGAGAAGGAGATTATTGGAACAGTCACTGGGGCAGGTACATATATAGATGAGTTAGTCAAACAAGGTTGGAGCAAAATACCTAGGAAAACTGTAACTCCGGAAATGAATGGGTGGTACCACTTTGTGGCGTCTAGAATCTATCTAGTAATTGTGGACACTAAATTTCACAAACTTCACCTTACCTTCTTGTATGCAATAAAGAGGGAGCTTTGATGGAATGTTGGTTGTCGAATTTGTTCTATGTTGCAGAGGGAACGGGATCAGATGGGATCTTATACCTATTGCAGTATCATCTCTGCGCTTTGTTCAAGAGCAGAGTTAGTGTCCGTGCACATGACGTTTATGGACAACCAATGGGTAAGATTTGCATGGACTCTTTTTATAGACATACATCTAACACGCCTATCGCTACTATTGAATCTAAAGTTGCTGCATTGAAGTTTGGTGTAGCAAACTTACTAGAAGAATCAAAATATCAAAGATTCTGGCAGGAACATATGGTCAAGGTTATGACATATCAGTTTCCTAATGCCGTGGCAGCAGTTGGAAATTTCTCAACCTTCCATGAAGGCGATGTCAAGGACATGGGCATTGGTACAAGTATCCATGATGGTGATGCAATAGGACCAGCTGACGGGGTAGAACCATTTTCTCGTTATTATTCATAGAAAACTTGTATTAGCAGTTAGGAAGAGTAGATTCTACACTCAACTTTGATTGTGTTCCACTTAGAATGTTTGACATTCTTACTTTTGACAAACATTCACAATGATGAATCGTATAAAATACTTTTACACCACATTTATTGAAATTTTGTCAGAAAAATACACTCATGAAGACCAAAAAGATAGGCCGAACGTAGTTGGCCTAAATGGTTACTTCAGGACAACCAAATTTGGTGCATTATATCCAAGATTGGTTCGAATTGCAAAATAATGTAGCATTGGGAGCTTTGGAGGTTCCCTTAGTAAATTTGTGAGCAATTGTATAGTTTTGGAAAATATAGTGCAAACATTCACTGTTGGTTTTACAGGGCCTTCCGTCCACCAGTAGGGTCTATAAATGCATTAACACGATTGTTGTATATTGAATTGCATATATATGGAGCCAATTTTATATTCCAATCCTTCCAAGGTTCTCGGGGGAACTAAATTGCAAAAACTAAAAGTTTACTCGTAAATCGAATTTGTAATCTGATCGAACCAGATGGTTTACAAAACAACCCTTTTGTATTTCCAAGTAAAACATGTGGTGAAACGAAGGGTTAGGACTCCGTATTTAGTTTCGAAGATGTTCAGATTACACATAGAAACATTTAAGTAAACCCTAGCCATTTACTCTACAACACCTACTAGCGCTTCAGGACGAATCACCACCCAGGCCCAAATATGTTGCAATTATGATTTTAAGCCCGGAATATTAAATTTGGTAATTTATGTAGTTACCTAACCCATCGTAATCCTATGTCACAATTGGGGGGACCTAATTGCAATAAACACATACAATCAATTTTTTGGGTTCCTCGGTATTTTTGAGGTACGGAAACATTACTTATTCAATCTGGAGCATCCTAAAATTCCATTTGGGCCGGTGGAAAAGGGCTTCAAGGGGTGGAACGAAATGTTTGGGGTCAATATGCAAATTTTATGAAATTAAACAATGCTTAGAAACGTCAACGTACAGGTCCCATGTGTGGTTGATATTTGCATCAAACAACTAGTACAATGTCCATTCAAAATAATTAAACGTCAATTTGATTAATTGGGGTTGTTTGAAAAATGCACGGGAGGTAAATGCAATAAGTGAGAATTTTAAAAAATAACCCTTTTTTTACACCGATAATATTGAATAAGTACCGGTGTATGCGTTCAATTTTTTGGCACGTGTTTCAAAATTTTCAATTTCTTTGATTTTTAATAAGGTACAAAAAACTCTACACCAGTAATTTATGATTTTGCACAAGTAAATATACCGGTGCTGAACAGTTAGTCTAAAATTTTAGAAGTTCCTCTCAGGTTGAACATTTTCTTCCCAAAAAATATTTAAAGCAGTTGCAGACAGCTGCTTTTTGTGCATTATTACACCGGTATTTGCATTTTATACACCGGTACTTGTTACTGCTGTACAGCTTTTAGGCTAAATTTCATGTGTTCCTCTCGGGTCAAAGGAAAATTCATTTCTACACCGGTATACATACCGGTGCTGAAAGTTAGCTAAAATTCATTCCCATTTTCACTATTTTTACACCGGTACTGTACATATTACCGATGTAAAAAATGTTTCTTGTGAATCCAAAACCATTTGAAATGGCCATAACTCCTATAACACTTCATATTTTCATCAAACACCTTCAAGTTCTCTTTCAAAACCGTCACCCACCACTCCAACCATTCAATACACACTTAATTGAACCACCACAACTCCTCATCAACCATTGTAACTTCTCATCTCCCATTGTATCCCTATAAAGTGTGGAGCAACACAATTGAAGCAGCAACAATGGGAGAGGAACTTGGCGAGGAAAGAAAGTACTTGGCGATCCATTCTTGGCGAGTTTGACAAAAGGGAGTAGCAACAAAAACGCTCCATTGGTGATGGTAAGTGTTGGGGTTTATGTTACCATGGGTTAGCATGTCAATTTCCCTTCAAAAAATCATTCCATCTCTCACACACAATACATGTTCGATCAATTGCCTCTACGAACAAACACATGTAAACTGACAAAAAGTTGAAAGAGTAACTTGAATGGTATGTTTATACAATTGTGGAGGGTAAATTTTTTGCATTTTTTTGTGGATATGTGGTGTAGTTCTATAGTTTTTTGGTTGGTGATAATGCTGATAGTCACGTTAGGGGGGAGTGAGAATTTCTCGATTGTATGCCTATTTTATGAATGCAAAGACATTGGTATGGTATTCTATCAACTTCTATAAGGTTTCCTTTCATTCTATATCAAGTTCTATGCCTTAATTGTTCAAGTTCTATGCAATGTTATATAAACTTTTATGCCTTACATAATGTAGTTTCATGTATGAATCGTTCAATTTCTATGCCATGTTATGCTCAAAAGTTTTATGAACTTGTTGATCAAGTTCTATGCCACGTTCTATCAATATTGGTCTTTAAGTACTGTTATTGTGTGTACCATTATGGATTGATAATTTTCAATTCTACCGTTGTAGATGCCGCCGAAGAAGGGGAAATTCAACACGAAGAGGAAGCGACTAGTTACGAAGAAGGAGGAGGAGGTGAAAGATGTGGTTGATGAGGAGGTGGATGTGGCGGACCAATAACCACCGCCAAAAAGGATCCCGTTGAAGATAAAATGTGAGGAAGATGTAACACAAACAAATGACCCATCTAGTGAAGAGAAGGGAGAAACCTGATGTTATTGTAGGGGATGTTGAAGGAGTGGACGCCGGTAAACAGTTGGCCAAAACACCAATTCACAAGGGAAAGGAAAAGAGCAACATCAAAGGAAGTCCATTTGCTAATGAAGTGGACGAAGACTTGACAAAAGCTAGAGGGTAAATGGAGAAGGATAGGTCAAGTTTGAGGTACACAGTTATTTGAGGATGCGAGGAACTAGCACGTGCCAGTTTATGATGTTGGCAAAGCATAACACTCCAACTCCAGTTGCGTTTGAGTTCCGTGAGAATCAAGCGGTATGCATTTAGAATTGGTCAGTGTTGCACGCTTATGGAAATTTTGCTTTTTGGCGCCGCATCAGATTTGGCGCATGTGAACACTGGAGCGATGTCCCTGGAGATGTTAAGGAAGAAGCATGGAAGGATGTTCTGGTAAGACTCTCGATAATTGAATTTAAATTTTTTATTCATGGTAGAGTCTTAGTGAAGACGTGAATAATGACATGCCTTTTCATATGATTCGTTCTAGGAGAGCTTCACGACTAAAACACCCGTGACTGACAAGCAACTAGAAATACTGAAGAAGAAGGTTATAGAGAGGGCGAAAAACCAACATGAGAATTAGAAGAAAATGGTGGCAAATAGGTTTATTCACAACATGGACAAAGGTATCAGTAAAACAGGAATACGGGCATGGGAGAAGTACAAATGAATGGATGAAGATGAATGCCACTTGTTTGAAAAGAGGCGCCAGCATCTAGATTTTTAGGTATGATAAAACAATTAATACTTGTTAAGAGCTATGTTTCCCACAAATTCTATTTAACTAAATTTTCATTTATAACAATAACAGAGGCTTATGGTGACAAATATTGAACTCAACAAGGGCAGAGATTACACGTGCCATATGGATAGAAGGGGTAATCGATATATCTATGACAAATTGACTAAGGAACTGAAGGAGAAAGAGAGAATGAGGTTGACCTCCAAGGGATTCAATGACAAGGAGATTGAGCTATAACACAGTCAAAAGGATTTCACACCTGATAGATCATTTGTCTACCTTGAGGCAAACAAAGATAAGAAACGGTTGTACATATCGAAAGATGTTGAGAAGATCGCACCAGACGTTCTAAGTTACGCCAAAATTGACAATTTAAATTAATTTTTCAGTGTATTTCACATTATTCATATACACAATTGCGTTCCTATGTGATTCTTAGTTGAAATTGAAAGAGTTTAAGGAAAAAGGAGCATTGGAACTGCAGCCGGGTGAAACATCCTCATAAAATTCACAAAGAAGAAGGATCACCCAGGCAGGTACAGGGGAACTCTGACGGATATACCCACAACGGTGGTTGTTCCCCATCTTTCCCACAGCAAGTGCGATAGCAGTTCCTCAGCCAAAGAGACAGCCCAAAGGAGACCATCTAACGATCAACCGGTTGTGAAATCCATGGTATCGAGCAATTGCTGAAGGACATAGCATCTGAAAGTGGTATTCAGATTCCGCTAGGCCTTGAAAATCCCAAGAAGTTTATAGAGAAGGTGATCGATGACATTGTTACAGCTGCTACAAAGTCTAGTGAAGAGCCCATCAACGGAGAAGGAGATGAAGAGGTACACCTTCAATAGTCTTTGCATGTTCTATACATTGATTTACACATATGAAATATCTCCATAACTATTTTATCTATTCACTTATATGTTATACTAAAAGGACGGAGAACGCGTGACTCTTTTCATTAAAGATATTGTCGGAAGAAGAAAATGGTCTCCCATGGGCTGTGAAAGGTATCTCATCATTGGGATGCCCAACAAGGAAGTGTTTCTCGTGTGAGAGTATGTGAGCAAGTCCTCTGTCCTAGGGCGGGATTGCCCTCGGTGGGCCACCATTTCAATAATGTTGGAGAGGCTCTCAATAGCATCGTGGATTGGCCAGTGTCCTTAATGGACAAGGTAAGTGAGCAACCGAGTGACATCGATGATGTCAATGGCAGAGGTGATACGGAAGACAATGACGAGGAGGTTATGATTCTCACCAATGACAATGAGGTACATTCTTGTAGCATATTATTTTTCAATTCCTCAAATTAATTTGGCATATCCGTATTCATTAGTCCTTGTAATAGGATATTGGCAAGCAAAAATATCTGTCAACGGCTAATTTTTGGCCATCTACAAGACCAAGATTAAATAGGCCGCCAAAACAAGTAATGCATTATGACGAGTACCATTACTATTCATTAGCAACAAGAGTTTAATACTACATGATCAAGTTATCATTTTGTATCATTTCATGTTCCTAGATTGTTAACAAAAAAAACCTGACAGATTGGCCGATCATGGGGAAATTTATAAAGGAAGCAAATGCCGCTATCCTGGAAATGATAAAGAATAAGGACTGCATGTTCTTCCCAGTGTTCCGACCATTGACATTCACATGCCATTACACTTGTGGTGTTGGAATAGAAGTTCTGGTCGAGTTTGGGAAGAAACTGCGGAACATGCGTTGATGACCTGGATTGATAATGCCTAGGTCGATGTGTGGATGGGGTGAGTTTTAAAGCTTACAGCCTTAATGTTTTTTAATCTATCAAGAATTCATTTTCATATATGATTAGCGTTACATGCACCAGTGGGAGAAAATATGAGAAACTAATTGAAGCCACGTCAAATTCTTCCCATCCAACTGTGGCAACCTGAACAACTTCGAGTAGGAGGTCGAACCCCATTTCAAAAAAAAATTGGGAATCAATGAAGGCAATAGATGTTGACTTCTACATCATACCCTACATAAAAATGTAAGTATTGTATCCTGATAATTACATTCACATTTCAAACCACTTCCGTTTCATTAATTTGTTAACATAATTTTCCGACAGCGGGTGCCTCATTATTATCCGTCCCCAAATGGAGGAGGTTTTCACTTTGGACACATTGTCAGGGGGTATCAAACCAACAAACTTGGTTGAACTCAGGGCCATTTCAAGGTATTTCAATCAATCAAATAAAAAATCCTAGTTTCGTAGTATACGGGAAGAAGTCACCATTTTAATTTACTTTCTTGATAGGCTTGCTAGCACATTCCAAAGGGAGAAGAGTAAAATGGAGCCAGAACCCGACTACACTTGGAAAATCAACAACATCATGGTAAGTCATTCTATCATTTCATCCCTCAAATTTTATGTTTAGGGGTAGTAATTACATTTACCTTTCCCGTGCAGTACCGAACCCAGAATGGTTCATGGAAATACGGGTACTCCATCACGCTCTTCATGGAAGAATTTGTTAATCACCCAGAGACAAACAATATCTTGGAGGTTAACCTTGCATCTCAAAATTTGATATTATTAATCTCTAGTAAACGCAATATTATTGACTAATAGTGTAAGTTTGAAATTAATAGATTTTCCCGAAGGGCAAAGAGCCATATCATGTGTACGAAATTCATGGTGTAGTAGAGAGATGGTGTGGGGCTTGGCTCAGAGACTACCAGCAGCAGGCGAACACTATGTTGCAACTGCTAGATGATAAGAACGACATAATAGGTTGATGGTTTATTTTGAATGGCTGATGATATTAGAATTTTATGGATGGTGTTTGGTTATACTAAACTTGTGTGATTTTTTACTTTGTTTCATCCCATGTTTAAGATACTTCTTCTATTTCATAGTTACAATAATGTTCGCGTGTTTTGTGAGAGATATTTTCATAATGTAATGTTTCAAATTTCTTACCAATTCAAAAGTTTCCAATTTATAATAGTTCACAAGTATCTCTGGCTGTCGTTGCCCCTGAAATGACGCGGGAGGGACCATCGGAAAACAAATTAGGCATTGGAAAACTTTAGCTGAATAGTACATTGGTATGAAGTGCATGTACCTGTGTAAAAAAATTCACATTATTTAATCCTAATTTTTAAAATAATACCAGTGCATAAAGTATAGTAATACCAGTGTCAATAAATATCGGTGCAATCTATTATGGTGGAAAAAAACTATATTCCGACTACAAAACAAAGACCGCTGTTATATTTAATACCGATGTACAAATAATAATTTTACACCGGTAATACCAGTGAAAAATGTTTACATCGGTGCAGATATACTGTGATTCCAAAATTTATACACCGGCCTAAGATGTTGGTAAAAAGAATGTTCTACACCGGTTTATTTTACCGGTACAAAACATTTGTGGCATCTTTACACCCCTATACATACGCACCGGTATTTTGGGGGTCCATAATACCAGTGCTATTGCCCTAAATTACCAGTGCAATTACCCTTGTCATGCAGTAGTGAAACCTGGGAAATATATTCTTAGTAAGGCTCATACCGGGTGTCTATGTATATGAAAACACTACTTAGGGCTTCTTTAAGTGGCCACATTTTAACCCAAGAACAAATCCGGGAAATATTTTCTAAGTATGGAGCACCAGCACAAATATCAGTGCCCAAATGGATCACACTGGTTGCCTGTGTATATGAAACGCAGTTGCTTAGTGCTGCTTTAAATAGGGTACATTTATAACCCAGGAGCAAACCTAAAAAACAATTTCTAAGTATGTAGCACCGTCGTACATACCGGAGCCTAAGTAACTGATACAATCGGTGAGTCCAATGTTTTAAAATTTTATACAATCCCTCTAAAATTTTGAATGCAAATTTGTGAAATTCATTTTCCCGCCATAATGTAGCACCGGTATGAATGAAAAAAGCGCCGGGGCTAGAACTATTTGATCTCGAAGTTAACATTTTAATTTTTACTATTAGGTCCATAGAAGAAATTTAGAGGCGGCGAATAAAAAAATTGGACACAAATACGTAATAAAATAAGAGACGAATGTGTGTATGAAATTTGGGCTACAATGAGAGAACGGAAGTTCCTCTATCATATTTATGAAAAATTACTCTATGGCCTAAAAATTAATTACGACATTATCCTTCTCACCAAACACATGATTTTTTGTTATTATTGCATAAATATAAAAATGAAAATAAATTAATTTGTTTTTTGTGAATTGTTAAAAAGGGCTAGTACAAGTTCTAAGGTAATTTAGAGTTGATTACTTAGAAGTAAGAACGAGAAATCAGAAAGGTTTACAAATATGTTCTTGAGCCCAGATGTTGATAAATATCCCGTTACGGACTTCAAAAATAAAATTGGGGCGTATAAGGTAGCATCACGTTCTAGCGGATTTCAGTTTAGAGTTATGAGTAGAGATTTTACTTTTTGCACTTAGGTCCCTCCAAGAAAGGTGGAGTTGTCAAATCACAAAATTTCTGACACTGAAATGCAATTCAATACTATACGTTAGCGAATTTATAATTTGGGCATGTATGGGTGAACGGATGGCCTCAAAAGTGATTGATTACTTCTACACAGTTTTGTAGAATTACATTGTGACCCAAAATTATGTTACTCCATTATGCATTGCTCTAAAATACATGATATTTTTTATTCTTGCCTAAATATAGAAATTTTAAATAAATGGTTTTCTTGCTTAATTGTTGGAAAGCACTAGAACATGTTCTAAAGTAACTTAGAGTTGATTAGTTAGAAATAAGAAAGGGAAATAAAAAAGGATTACAGAAATGTTCTTGTGCCTAACTGTAAATAAATATTTTGTTACAAAATAGGAAAATATAATGGGGGTGTATACGGTATAGCATCACGTACGAGCGGATTTCATATGGAGTTATGAATAAAATTTTACTTTTTGCGCTTAGGTCCCTTCAAGAAAGTTGGGGTCGTCGATTCACAAAATTGGCGACATCAAAATGCAATTTATTAATATACGATTTTGAATTTGCAATTGGGCAGGGATGGAAGGGCCTCGCAAGTCAATAATTTTTATTTCTACATAGTTTTGGAAAATTACACTATTGCCCAAAATTTTGTTTCCCATTATCCATTGCTCCAAAATACATGATTTTTTTTAGTCTTTCCAAAATATAGAAATGTTAGAAAAAATAATCTTTTGGTTAAATTTTGGAAAGCACTAGAACATGTTCTAAAGTATCTTAGAGTTTATTAGTTTGAAGTAAGAAAGGGATCAGAAAGAATTACGGAAATGTTCTTGTGCCTGACTGTCAATAAATATTCCATCACAGAAAATGAAAACACAATAAAGGCGTATAAGGTATAACCACACTTGAGCGGATTTCAATTTGGAGTTACGAGTAAAGTTTTTAATATTTTTAGTTAGGTCCCCCCAAGAAAGTTTGAGTTGTCAAATCACAAAATTTACGACACTAAGTGTAATTAAATAATATACGATTCAGAGTTTACAATTTGGCCATGTATGGGTGCACGGAAGGATCTCAAAAGTGAACAATGATTACTTCTACACAGTTTTGGAAAATTACACTGTATCCCAAAATTGTGTTACCTCATTATCTGTTGCTCCAAAATGCATGGTTTTAATTATTCTTTCCTAAATTATAGAAATATTTAACAAATGATTTTTTGGTGAAATGTTGGAAAACTCTAGTACATATTCTTGAGTAACTCATACATTTTTCAAGAGTAACTTATACCGTAAACTTATTTTTCAAAAAATTTATATGTGTCAAGCACTGGTAGTATTACCGGCACCATTCGTCAACACACTAGTGCATATGCACATAGAGCATCTGTGTGGGGTTGCTTTGAATCCTTTTAAAAAAATTTAAATTAAATCACTCCGACAACATCGATATATCATGCGTTATAACGGAGATAGCTATTTTTCCACAAAAACTTTACCCGCAAAAATTACTATTTCGGTCATAGGCAAAAGATTTAGCACTAGTTTATGTCATTCAGCCAAAATCGATGCTTGAAAATATTATATTCAGACATTTCTTTTTTCAATGGCACTAGTATCTAGCACCAATAGTCAGTGAACCAGTGTTGGATTTATTCATATGCATCATGATTTTGGTTCATTTTCCAGATTACCAGTGCCTATAAAATTCCTAGCAAAGTATTGCTCTCCCAGCACTGATATACTAGTGTCTATGTACCTGTTTTTCAATAGTGTTATTTTAGCTGAACTATCAGTAACTACATACTCCTTCCATCTCCTACTTTTGTTCTACTTAGGCTTTGTTTGGCAAAGCTTTTAACCCGCGGTGCTTCTAAGCAAAACACTTTTTAGTGTTTGGTAAAATGAAAAAATTTGATTATTTTGAAAGAAGAAACTAATTTTAAGGGAAAAGCAAAAGCGGGTCTCACCCAATTTTCAAAAGAAGCCAACTTTGCTTATAAGCACAACTTTGCCAAACAGAGCCTTACTACTTCCTCCGTCCCGCTAGTATTGATATATTTACTTTTTAAAAGTCAAACTTAGTAAACTTTGACCTTAAATATAAATTAATATATTTGTAATAAATATATCATGTGAGATACTGTTAGATTCATCTTAAAATATATTTTCAAATATCAATTTTTATGAAAAATTGTTGTATTTAGTTAGAGATATTGACGGTTAAACATAATCATTGAAGATCAAGAAAAAGTAAATATGTCAATACTGGCGAGGATGGAGGGAGTATGACATAGTCAAGTAGAGTAAAAAAAATTTGATATATATTTCATACCTAATCATTCTAGAATAAAAAATTTTGATCATAATATTTCATTTATATTACTGATAAAATATAAGTGAAAAGACTTTTAAGTGAAAATACTTTTAACCCCACTAAAAAATTCTAAAAATATAAAAGATAATGAAATTACTATTTTGCCCCAATCCTAACAACATCTTCATCTTCTTCTTTTGAATGTGCCACTAAAACCTGTGACGCAAAACCCCTGGCTATGACCATTCTTCTTCTTCTCCTATGTTGGAAAATGCTTCAGAGCCACAGAAGTATGAACGAGGGTGGTGATTGTGTAAGGAAGGCGATGGAGGAGGCAGTGGAGATGGTTGTGAAGGTGCTAGGGTTCTGAAGGCAGTGATTGTGGCAGAGTCCTAGGGATATGGTTCCGTGGGCCAACGTGTTTAGGTGGCGGAGGGGTTTTCATATCATGTGGTTCTCGGGGGTAGTGATAGGTTTATGTGGCAGTGGAGAAGGGAAGATCGGTGGTGGTGGCCAGTTCTAAGATCCGCGGGTTTAGGTGGCGGGGTGATTCTTAGATCAAAAGAGGAGGGGGATATGGTGGTGCTAGGCAGGGCTGGACAGAAGAGGAGGTGTGGTGGTGGTGGAATGGACCCACCTTTAGCTCGGCACCTTCAGCATGCAGTGGAGGCGGCACTGGCTAGAGCCAAGTGGCTGAGGGTGGGTAGCGGGGGGGGGGGGGGGGGGGGCTAGGTGGCAGGGTTCGTGGGTTTGGTGGCGCAGTGGCAGTTCGGTGGTGGCCCTGTTGGAGCGGCGACGGAGCAGCGGTGGTGGTGGAGCAACAACGGCAGTGGTAAGGATATAGCTATCCACTTACTTTCTGTTTTTGGGACATGGGGCATTTTGGTCATTTAAAATTGAGCCTACACTGGAAATGGTATATGAAGATAATATTTGTACTTTCATGACCTTGTTTGGGTTGTTTTTGTAGTTTAAATTTTCTGAGGGTTATATTTGTACTTAATTAAGTATATAGGGTTATATTTGTATATATCCCTTAGGATTTTTAGTGTTTTTTGGGTTAGATTTAATTTGGGCTTAGGAAATGGGCCTTAGAATTATATTATTTATTTATTTTCAATTCGGTGTTTGGCTTGTTTTTCGGATTGAGTTTCAAAATCCAAAACCAAATCGAAAATCATATTCTAAATTTTGTTTACCCAATTTGATTATCTAAAAGCCGTTTTATAAATTTGGTTCGGGATATTAAAATTTGGATTATTTGATTTTCGGTTTGATTTTTTTATTTTTGACTATTTTGCCCACCCCTAGATATTGGAACACATTTAATGCGTGTCACATAACATTAAGATGTTTAATTTTATATGCGTGCTAGGATGCTTCTTATAAAAGCGCCCGCATATAAGTGTTATTTTTGTTTTGGTTACAGTGTCATGAACCACTTGTTATTTTCGTGATCAAACGGCTCGTTCTCAGCCATCCCGGCCGTACTGACACCACAGCCATAACCGGAGAGGTAAATCATAGCACTCCCAGCGGTCAATTACATGATTCTCGAACGTACTCGGTGGCCACAAAGAGTCCCCCCACTGGAAGAACCCCACACTGCGCCTGCCGAGGTTCCACTTGTTATTTTCGTTATGCTATAAGTGTCGGGTAACTTTTTGAAGGACAAGATTTTTCTCATTCCACTCTTTGAGTGAATTCAATTTTTAATCTGATACTTTTTTACAAATAAATAAATTTTTTATCAGTACTTTACTTAAACATGATTATTTTTAGTCAATATATTATGAAAATACTTTACTTTTAACCACTCTATCATTCACATTTTTTTAAAATAAAACCACCTGTGATGGTGGGGGGTTAGACTCTATTAACATACTCTATCATTCACATTTGTAAAACCTTAATAAAACGTTTTTCAAAATATATTCTTCTTTATTGAAAAGGTGTAAAACTACCCCCACCACTACCATTATGCATGACCATTGTCCAAAATCACCAGGCCATTTCACTTCTTCCTATTACTTTTTTTTATAAATATTTTTTAAATAACACCCATATTAATGGGAGGGATTTATATTAGGGTTTCCAATCCTTTTAACTAAAAGGTATGTGATAATATTACAAGAGATGGTTCAAGTTGTTACTTGAATATTTTGGGCCTGATTTGTACAATTAAATCCAAGCCGAGAAGAGAAAAAGCTTTTGACATAGGATATTATTGTAGATGATTCAAATCGTTACACCTCCACCCCACGTGTTAGTGTAAAATGATTTTCCAAATACATTATATCTTATGTATGTTAATAGAGTCTTAGTGGTTGGTACGGTCAAACTTGATACAAATTTAGCTGGAGAGCCAAAAAAGGTTGGTCGGGCTTTTCTGCTGAAGAGCAAAAGATTGGTCAGAAAAATTTGTTCCTCTAGATTGTGTTGACAAAAAATAATCGTGCTATCAGGAGATAGCAACATAGGTGGTAGAAACATATTGATTAGCATTAGCAACATCAAGAAAAGCAGCAGTAGCAGCAACCGTGACTTCCACAACATCTGTGAGGTAGACATTGCTCTCCGTAGCAGCGAAAAACAACGGCCTGATCTGGGAAATGAAATAAAAGTACATCAGTAGCTTCCATTCAAGCATCATTTGTACTAATCCTGATGACTAGGGTTCCAACCATATCTAATAGTACCGATCCCTTTGTTTTTGCATCCAAATCATGAAAGGACAGCATCGAGGAAGAGATTATTCTAGTGTTAGCCAACTTGGCTAACCTATGTACCAGGATGTTTACATGTATAAAGCTATCTAACATCTTAATGATTGTCATTTTAATAGATAGCTCAGAGGCTACTTGGAAACAGTACCAGGGGGCTATGAGAGGATTTCTAATAGTCGTAATAGCTAGCATACAATCAATTTCGATTGTCAACTCCCTGAGTTGCATAAATATGGCTAGATTTTATAGCTTATATTGCAGCATGTAAAGATGAGGTAGCTTTAACATTCATTGTTTTAGCTTATAACACTCTCCCTCTTTGTCTCTAGCTATTAATCCTATACCACTAAGTGGTTTTGATCTGTTCCATGAGGCATCAACATTTATTTTGATGTTCCTAGGTTTAGACCATGCAACTGGTGATAGTCTAGGCTTAGGGGGAGATATGAAGTTTGGTATTAAACCAGAATTTACCCAGTATAAATCATGTGATATTTTGCTATATATGGGGTTGACATTGAAAATAGTGAAAAGGTCATCTCTAACCTGCTTGATTAGGTTTAGAGGGTTGCTTTTACTGTTTTCAAACAAGAAAGAGTTTCTTGTTTTCTAAATATTCCAACAGATCATGGAAGGAAGTATGTGAGTGAGGGCTGTGGAGATCTTGCTTGATTCTTTTAGTGACTAGTATAGGCTTAGTCTATCAAAGTATTGTGTCTTGATTCTTAAGGTTTTATGCATCCATTTCGAAAGGTCAGTGGCATATATGCAATTGTTAAAGCAATGGGACAATGAATCATATTGAGGGTAGAAAGGACATTTAAAGGCTAGTTAAATGTTAGAAACAAATTTACCAGTCTCCACATAAACACAGATACTTTTTTGGGGAGCTTACTGTGCCAAATTTGCTTTAGGTTATCCAGTTCTCTTCTTTGTTTGGAAATGGTTGTGAATCCACTTTTGAAGGTGGATATGCCATTCAAAGAGGGCTTCCATATCAGCCTGTCTTATCTATCTTCATGGATCTGAGCATCCTATATGAAAGAGTTAAAATAAGTAGGTAACTGAGATAGGGAAGGTAGATATAAGTGTTTATTCATGATCAAATCAGGAATGGTAAGATTTACAGGGATCTGGGCTGTTAGGTTAAGATCAGCAATAGGGCCTAATCCTGACCAGTTTGAAGTAAGAAAGTTTGCAAGTCCATTTCCATGTAATACCAGTGTGGTATCCTAAGCAGTGGGATTTATTTTGACAATAAGTTGGGGATTTTCTATGGCTTTGTGGTAGGGACTAGAGAAATTGGGACCAGGTGTAATTCAAAGTTGAAACTTCCACCAGAGCTTGAGGGAAAATGTGTAAATAATGTCTCTAAAGTTTCTGAGTCCCAGTCCATTTTGCTCAAAATGGTAACACATTTTATCTAGGCTTGTCCATATATTTTTATCCCCTGAGTCAGAATATCCCCAAACAATTTTGGTTATTTTATTTTTCAAAGTTTTAAGGACAGTCCAAGGAGGGTTTATTACAACCCACAAGTGTTGAGGAATTGAGAACATCACTGATTTGATTAAGGTTAATCTACCTACCATGATTAGCCATCTAGTTTTTCCAACCTTTGAGTTTCTTGTCATAAGACTCAAAAAGTGGTTGAAAATGGGAGACTTTGATTCTTCTTGTAAATATGGGGCATCCAAGGTATATAAATGGCATGGAACCAGGTCTCATAGCTCTTTCTTGATTAGATGTTTCTGAGTTATAGTTGCATGTCTAGTCAGGAAAAATATTACTTTTGTCAAAGTTATTTTTTTGACCAGAAGTAAGCTAAAAAATATCAAGGAATGCTTTTAATCTAATCAGAGTTGTCTTGGTTGCATTAGAAAATGTAATGATATCATCCACATAACTAAGATGAGAAATAGGAATAGCATTGGATGGGAGTTTGAAATACCTGAGTTTTCTGTTTTGAAACATAAAACTAAGCTTCTTGAGAATGCCTCAAAAAATAAGTTTAGGAGTAGAGGAGATAGAGGATCCCCTTGCTTGATACCTCTTGTTAGTTGAAAAAACCTAGCTACTTTTTGATTTACAAGTATTGAAAAATAGGGGGAGGATAGACTAGACATTATTATCCTAACAAATTGGTTAGAGAAACCAAATTTGTGAAGAATTGCTTCTAGGAAGGACCATCTAACTCTATCAAAGGCATTTGCTAAGTTTAGTTTGATGATACAGCTAGGGGAGGCTGACTTTGTATTAAGAAATCTCACCATTTCTTTGAGATGGATTATATTATCAGCTATTTCTTTCCTTTTAAAAAGGCAGTCTGTCGGGGAGAGATCAATTTAGGTATAAGAGATGAAATTCTGTCTACCGGTAATTTTGAAAAATAATTGTTGACAAAATTTGACAAAGGGATGAGCCTATAGTAAGATAAAGAGATTGAGACCTCTCTTTTAAGAATCAAACAAATCCAGACACTTAATATGCCTGGTGGAATTATGCTCCCATTCATGAATTCAACAGTAGCTTCTTTAACATCCTGAGATATTATATCCCAAGCATGAGTGAAGAAGTGAGCTGTAAATCCATCAGGACCTGGTGATCCATTTTGGTTCAGGGATGAGATGATATTTTTGATTTCCTGAAGTGATGGTTCCTGTAATTGCATATGATTTTCATCAGGTGTCATTAAGGATGGGATCTGAGCTAAGAAATGAGATATGATTTGTTTTGATTCCTTGTTTTCATCCTCATTGAGCAGATTTTTGTAAAAATGAATTGCTTCATTTTCAATGTCTGCAGGATTGTCAGTCCATGTTTCAAAGCTAACTTAATTATGGTAATGTTCTGTTTAATTCTTTTCTGTCTGACAGAGGCCTGAAAGAACTTAGTGTTCTCACCTCCCTCCTTAAGCCATTTTAGCTTAGCTTTCTGTTTCCACATTAGCTTTTCTTCATTAAGGGTTCTAATGAGTAAAGCTTTTTTCCTATTCAGTTCCACTAAGTCATTACTATTACAAGGATTATCAATTTTTTTTTGTAGTCTAACCTCCTCTTCATGTTTTTGATGTTTTCATTTATGTCTCCAAAGGTTGATCCATTCCAAATTTTAAGTTCCCCCTTTAGTCTTTTAAGCTTTAGAAACAGTTTAGTCATTCCTTTATCTCTCAAAGGCTGTTCCCAGCTGTTTTGGGTGATTGAAAGGAAATCCTCCCTTGTTATCCACATGTCTAAGAATCTAAAAGGGTCTAGGGTGAGAGAGGAGGTTGCTGCCTATTGTCAGTATTAAGGGGCTATGGTCAGATGTGACCTTATTTAAGGTATGGATGGAGATATTTGGAAAATTAGTAAACCATATATCATCAACAAGGAATCTATATAGTCTTTTGAGTGTGGGTTTAGATCTCATATTAGACCCTGTAAAAGAGTTTCCCACTGTGAAAATGTGATGCAAGTTGTTAGTTTTGATGAATCCATAGAAATCAACTATACTTCTAGGGTTAGGGTTAGTTGTGCCTTTATATTCAAGTGCAGTGATAATGGCATTAAAATCACCTGTCATCACTTTATTATCACTTTTTATGTCTCCTAAGTCCTTCCACAATTGTTTCCTATCTATTCTCTTTGTAGCAGCATGACAAAATATGACTTGTATATTTTTCTGAAAAGGGGTGATGGAAATTCCAGTGTGTGTGAATTGTTTACTGACTTTCCTAACCAGCAGTTGAAAACAATTGTTCTAGCAGAGCCAAATATTATTAATTACTAAACTGAAACCATTCTCAAAATAAGAATAAATCTGATCACTATAGTGTTTAGGCTCAAGTATACATAACAACTGGATTTTGTGTATTTTGATGAGTTTATGTAGTCTATTGATTGAAGTATGTAGAACACTCAAATTCCAGATTATACATTTGATGTTAATGTTTGTATCAACCATTAAAATTCACCCTTGCTGGTTTTTGAAGATGATATAAAATTCATCTTATTTAGTTTGTTAAACAGGGTTCTTTTACAAGATTTCTCATTTGTGAGCTTGACATTTATGGGAGTTAGAGTACTGACCTTCTCCAACAGATTTACTTCAGAACTTGATTCAGCCTGCTCCTCATCATTTCCATATTGATTTTACATAACACTAAACCTGTAATTACTACAGGGACTAGAGACATTTGAAAGATTGTTAGTAGCATTGCAGTTATCCTCATGTACCCTAGCTATTACCTGGTAATCACTGGACTGGTAGTTTTGGCTATATGGGATGTTGGCTATTTTACAGATGAGTAATTCCTCAGTATCCTCCATAGAGGACCGTTCAAACTGTTTAGGGGGGAATGTTAATTTAATTACTGAGGCATTTTCCTCATCTTGTAGGAGGTTTAAAGGGTTATGAATAGAGGGGGCCATACTCTGAGTGATTGGGGATATGGAAGGGTTGGTTGACTGGCATTGGTATGAGGTTATTAGGTCAGTCAGGTTTGGTTCAGAGATTGGTATAGGTAATAGCCTAACATTGGCATGAGTTTGTTTAGAGCTTGGTACGGGAAAAAGGGTTTGTTTCTGTGACCTTTTTGTTTTTGGAAATTGAGATACCTGAACTATTATGTTGATTTTTGGTTGGGTTATGTTGCGTGTGGTTGGGCTTTGATTCAATTTTTTGGGTGTATTTCCCTGGTTTTATCTTGGCTTTGCCCATTAGGTCAAGATTAAGGATTCTACATTTGAGTTTATCATGACCAATCTTTTACCATGAGAGTAGTATAATGGTAGATTGTCATACTCAATGTTAAACTTTTCATTCTTAGTTAGAGAGCCTAACCTGATAGCCACTGGTAGTTGAGCATGGAGATTAAGTTCCACATAAAGTTTCATAGCTGAAGGTCTCGTGAGCTTCTCTGTGGCTAGGTCCATCTTTAGGTAAGATCCGATTTGGTTGCCAATAGCTACAACTGCTGATGTGTTGTAGTAGTAGAGTGGCACATTCTGTAGTGTGATCCAGACTGGAACAATGAAGCTTTCAATGTTTGGCTTGAAGTCAGGGGTCCATCTCAGGACTCTTATAGTGGTTCTATTGAAAGACCAAACGCCTTTCATCCAGCATTTCTGGAAGTCCATCTTTTTTTGGAAGCGGATTAGGATGTTGCAAAAATATATCACCCCCATTTGATAATTTCCTTCGAACCCAATGGTATTGAAATCCGATTCAATCTTCTCAATTGAGGGGAGGCCTTTTAGGAAGTTGCCAATCAAAGCATTTTAGTAGTGGGTAGAGAGTTCTGTGATTTGGTTTTCATTAAAAAGGGCGGAGGGTTCCCCTTTGTAGTTGATTATGGGATTTAGGTTTTCAGTATCTGGAAGGGTTTGAGAGATTAAGGGGATACAAGATAGGAGAGCTTTTGGAATAATATTTGGGTGGTGTTGGGACCGCCATATCGGTGGTGGTGGTGATCTCCACTAGAGGGCGGAGGTGTGGTGGCATCTCAGTGGAGATGATTGACGGATAGCCGTTAATAGTTGTTATATTGACACAGTTTTAGAGAGAGGCAAGAGAGAAATAATTTAAAGAGAGAATATGTGGAAAATGCTGATTATTAGAGTGCATAAAATACACACTTCACCCTATTACTAGTCCAATGAAACACATATTTCTAAAATTGACACATAGAATAAGAGTGTTACTATATCATGCCCCATATTTTACAACAACACCCACTAATACGTATTATATATGTTTAATATTTAATTTAAATTATAGAAAATAAAAATAATTAAATATTAAAATATTTCCCACCACCATTTTTGTCTTCCTGCCCCTCGTCAGCCGGCGGTGGTGCCGCCGCTATTCGCCTGACATTAAACCATCACCACCTTCATGCTGCTATTGCCCAAGCCCCAGCCTAGTCCAATAGTTTTTCCAACCACCCACACTCTAATCTGGAGCCCTTCGTCCCCAGCCAAACCCTCACAGCCCTCAAAACCCATCCCTTTCGACGAAAATGAGACCCACAACGGAGGTGGAGGTGGGCCGATGAAAATCAATGTTTTCCGCCGACGAGAACTTTAAATTGGGCTCATATGTTAGGGCTTGTCCCCTCATCTTCCTTTTTTTTTCCAGGAGGAAAACCATTCCGCCAGCGATTTAAAATGCGAGCCGGCAAAACAAGAGCGAGAACCGTGCGGGCTGGTGAAACAAGAGTGTGGATTAAGTGGGGCGACGAGAACAGGAACCGACTAGGGCGATGAGAGCCAAAACTAGGCAGGGCAATGAGAGCCAGAACAAGGCAGCGCAATGAGAGCAGGAACCGGGCAGGAAAAAAGAGAGTCGGGGAGTGGGAGGAAATGAGAGGTGGGTGACCAGAGATGGCTCTATCCCTTAGACGAGAATAACCAGAGATGGTGAAATCTGAAACGAGGACGGCTGGAGATGGCGACCCACGCCATAGTAGACACCGGGAAAATGGAGAGGACGCCGGCGGACCCCTATGGACGGCCACCTCCACCATTGGCAAACACCATCCGACTACCGTCCTCCACTGTTGCTGACCACCGTCATCCGCCGCCAGCGAATACCCTAGCGACGGTGCTCTTATAGGTTTAAAAATAAATTTGTATTATTATTTATTATTCCCTATTTTTATTATTTAAATTAAATTAAAAATAAATATAGCATTTCAATAGTACAAATATAGGGTGTAACCTAGTAAAATACAAGGTGTGATATAGCGATTCACTAGAATTAACTAAGTGTATAGGAATCAATCATCATTAGTCTGACTAAAAACATCCATTTTTTTATGGTGCCAAAATCTAAGGTCTATGAAATATAGTGACCAAATATTATTAATAGACCTAAGACAAATTGTTGTGCGAGACGGTCTCGCAGTGAGATCAGGGGTTCATTAGTAAATAAGAGAGACTTAATCTGGGAAGGGGTATTAATTATTGTTTTCAAATTCTGTAGGGACTAGATTGCAAATGAATTAAATAAGACCCTATCTTTACTATTCAACTTTTCTTCATCTTCCCCTCTTTTCCATCTGTTCTTTCCCTCTATTCTTTCCCTCTAAAAACCCCACTATTTTCTCTCTCTTATTTTCCCCTTTTTCGGTAGCCAAGCTTTGTGTTTCCGGTTGCGAATCTCTAATTTCATCTGATTTCGTTGTTTAATATGCTTTTTTTTTAAAGAAAACCATCCGAAGATGGGGGAAATTATATTAGGCCTTCCCAAGCCATATAGTAGACAAAAACTTAAACAGAAAGAAAAGGTGAAGCCATGGCTTAGTTGATATATACATGAGGGAGCCATAAGCTCTTGAAGCAATAATTGTTGCTTCCAAAATGAAGTAAGATATGTAGCTACTAGATAGAGGATTACAAAAACTCTTAGTTTATTTGGGAAGATCGTCGAACTTATTAGTGAATCGAAGCAACGAAACACAAGTCAGTTAGACTCACCCCAAATGATCTAAAGAGCTTATCCTCTTGTAAAAGAAAAGGCCAGGAGAGTAGAATAGTGATCCAGAGAGGAAGCCATCAAGCAAGAAGCCTCTCAATCCATATGCATCCAGATCAATTGTACCAGCAATTTGATGCAGAATCCACCTACAAATAACAGTGAAAATCAGTAGCATCCATTCATTGCACCATCCTTAAAGAAGGTGTACCTATCTGGTCTAGCCTAATGAGGCCCTGAATAGTATTGGATAGCATATTAAACCTGAACAGGGAGGAGCTGGTCTCAGCTTTGAGACAAGCCTTGGCAAGAGAATCAGCCACCAGATTTGCTTGTCTCTGAATATGCACTAGATTGATAGCACCCAGAGATTGTTGAATATCATCAGCTAATTGGAACAATTTCCAGGGCGCATTTAAAGGATCATTAACAAAATTTACCGCATTTAGACAATCCGATTCCAAGCAAACATGAGAAGAGAATCCTGCATATTTATCTAAGGCAAACATAATTGCTTTCATTTCAGCTTCCAGAGGGGAATTGGCCTGAGTAAATGTAGTATGTGCAGCAACAAAACTACCCCTACTATCTCTAATAATCATACCAATTCCACTCATGTTAGAATGACAACACCATGCAGCATCAACATTAATTTTATAACCCCTACATGGCTTTGTCAAAGCAATTTTGAAGATTTTAGGCTTTGGAGTTTGTTTGATCAGAGGGAGAAAGGAGTGTTCAGCAATGCCTAAGTCTATCTTAGATACTATGAAAACAGGTTTGGCAGTAAACATATAAAAAATTTGATCCCTTATGTGAGTTAGTACTAAGCCTGTTAATGGAATGGCAGAGTCATATAAACATTAATTCCTCATTTTCCACAGGTTCCAACATGTTATTACAGCAGCAGATCGAATAATTAATGAATGCAAAGAGCTCAAACCAGTATAGGTCAGGTAAAAAGAAAGTCTATCCCATATAGATGGAAAAGCACTTTCCCTAATTCCCATAAATGGATGGATAGATTTCCAAACTTGCAGAGCAAAAGGACACGAATTAAAAAAGTGATCCAGAGAGTCCTCATGTTTATTGCACATACAACATTTGGAAGGCATTGAAAATCTCAGATTGTGCAGGACATTATCAAAGGGTAAAAATGAATTCATCAGTTTCCACATGAAGACAGAAACTTTTTTTTTTCAATTCTAGAACTCCAAAGATATTGAAAAGAAGCAACAGTACCTCTCTGAGTTTTGAGCAAGAGGTAGGTGGATTTAAATGAGAACTCACCCCTGATTCCCGGTTTCCATATGAGTCTATCATTTCTGTGTATAGAGAGCTCAGCTTCCTGTAACAGAGAAATAGCATGAGGGGGTAGAACTATGGAAATTTTTTGAAGCAAAAGTGATTTGTTTGAGATGAACTCTGAACCAGTACATGAATCAGAGATATCAATAAGGTTTTGATCACAGAGATCCACAATGGGACCTATGTCTAACAAGTTTGATGTCCAGAAATTGCAATCACCTCTACCAACTATCACTCTGGAGTTAGTTTCGGCCCAAGAATTTATAGAACAAATCCTCTTCCAGTTAGGAGAAGACATGGAAGAGGGTGGCAGCGATGCAACAAGATGGGTCCATAAAGCCTCAGCCTTTTGATATTTCCACCATAGCTTAACTGAGCAAGTATTTATTATGGTGTTTATTGATCTAAAACCTAGACCATTTTGGTTTATAGGATAGCAAAGAGCATCCCACTTCCTCCATGTTCTTTTAGGTTTTAGATCATTAGACCCCCAAAAAAATTTGCTGAGTTTTTTCTCTACGGCAGAAATGATCTCCTTACTAGGTTTTAGGACTGACCATATATGCTAAGGAATAGAGTAGATGCATGACTGTATGAGTGTGATTTTCCCCCCAGTAGAGAGCCACTTATTTTTCCAACACCTATCCTACTTTCTATCTGTTCAATTAGAGGTTGAAAGTAGATTTTCCGTGCGACCCCAGTAAAAATGGGAACACCCAGATATGTAAACGGGAACCTCCCAATTTTCATACCTAGAATCCTCCTTATGTTATTAACTGTATGAACACAAGCATGTTTCCCTATAAAGATGTCACTTTTACTGTAATTAATCTTTTGGCCAGTAACATCTTCAAATTCAGACAGAAAAGCCTTAAATCTGATCAAAGTCTGATTACTAGCTTTTAAAAAGACCAGAGTATCATCAGCATAAGATAGATGTGAGATTTGAAGTGCATTACCTGGAAGGTCATAGTATGCTAACTTACCATTATGAAAAATGAAAGCTAAACTCCTGGTAAAAGCCTCAGAAAAAATATTAAATAGAAAAGGGGAGAGGGGATCCCCCTGTTTAATACCCCTCATAGCTTGGAAGAAGCCTACAGGCTTACCATTTATTAAGATAGAGAACCATGCCTATGATAGGTTCTTCATAATGGAAAAGATGAGTTTAGCATGAAATCCAAATCTAGCAAGGACAAAATAAAGGAAAGACCACCTAACTCTATCAAAAGCTTTCTTAAGATCCAGTTTAACAATGCAGTTGGGGTCCCTTTGCTTTCTATGCAAAAACCTTACCATTTCTTGCAGGTAGATAACATTATCCGAGATGTCTCTACCTTTAAGGAAGGCTGTTTGATGTGGAGAGATGAGTTTGGGCATTAGTGGCTTAAGTCTTTCCATTAAAACTTTGGAAAATATTTTGTTAAGTACATTGGAAAGACTTATTGGCCTGTAATCATCAAAAGAAATAGGGGGTTTATTTTTGGTATAATTGCAATCTAGGTACTACCAATACCCCTAGGAATATTATTCACAGCAAGAAAATCATTTACTGCAGAAATTAAATCATTAGCAATTATGTCCCAAGATTTAATATAGAATTTAGTTGTGAATCCATCTGGCCCAGGACTACTATTCTTATTAAGACTAAGAACAATATCCCTAAGTTCAGTAAATGAAACAGGTTGCAGAAGTCTATCATTATCCTCTTGAGTGGTAAATTTAGGAATCTGACTCAAGAAGTGAGACTTGAAAAAATTGCTATCAGGGGAGCTATCATCTGTTAAAAGATCTTGGAAGTAGTGAATGTCATCGTTCTCAATGTCCTGTATATTATCTAACCACTAACCATTACTACTCTTAATTTTTGTGATCTTTAATCTACATATTCTTTCCTTAACCGAGTTATGGAAAAAACTAGTGTTATTGTCCCCCTCCTTTAGCCATTTAACTTTAGCCTTGTGTTTCCAAAAACTTTTCTGTTCTACTAGAGCCCTAACTAGCTTAGCCTTGGCCTCCTTAAGTTTAATCATATTTTCAACAGAAGCATCAAGGTCATAAATATGTTCCTGAGCTTGTAGAGCATATTCAGCTTGTAACACATTGTCATTTATATTGCCAAATTGTTCCTTATTCCAAATTTTGAGCTCTATTTTCAGTCTTAAGAGTTTAAGAAAGAAGCCAAGCATTCCTGATTTGTGAAGAGGAAGATCCCAGTTTTGTTTAATTACTTCACTGAATTCTTTCCTTTTATACCAGGTATTCAAAAATCTAAATGGCCTAGGAGTAGATGGGATATCACTACCAATAGTAATAAGCATAGGATTATGATCTGAAGAAATCCTATTCAAAATGTGGACAGAAGAGATAGGAAAAGTAGATGACCAAGAAGGAGTACAGAGTCCTCTATCTAGTCTTTGAACAGTGGGGTTCCTTAGCCTATTATTACTCCAGGTAAACAGATTGCCCACAATATTAATTTCTTCCAAAGTCATGACATTAATAAAATCATTATAGTCCCCCATACTTCCAATTTTGGGAGTAGAAGGACCTTTATATTCATTTATAGATGTTATAGCATTGAAGTCACCAATGAAAATAGAATCAGAGTGAGTAATTGACTTAAGATCAGACCAAAGAGTTTTCCTGCCATTTCTAGTTCTGAGACCATACACAAAGAAAGCATCCATGCTTTTATTCAGAGTTAGACTATTCTATGTAATAGCTAAGAATTGCAGGTTATCACATTTAACTGTTAGAGATATGCTAGAATTCCAGAGGAGCCAAATCTGGCCATTATTAGCTTGTACACAGTTGTCAAAATGTAACAGTTGTCTATAAGAATCACATTGCATATTGTCATGTTTAGGCTCAATTAAACAGATAAGCTCAAAGATGTGCCTACTGATCAAATTATGAAGTCTTAACATAGAAGTATCCATTCCCCTAAGATTCCACACCAGAAACTTAATCTTAAGTGTTGTACTATTCATAGGGAAACATTGTTAGAGCTTTTTAATCTAGTCATGACAGTATTTAACTGGGTTAAATAAGTCGCATTCCTATGATTAGACACTTTTTTTGTTTGTTTCCCTTTTTTCAACTTGCTTGATCTGGAGTGTAAAATAGTAGAGCTTACCTGCCTTACCTGATTAGCACCAATTTCAGTACCAATGTCAGAAGATGCAGAGTTTGGGTTGTCCCTTGGAGTAGCTTCATCACTGGATATGTCTTCATCCTCAAGAGGGAGGAATCTATTTTGCATGTGTTTATGCTAGGGGAAAATAAAGTTTTTAGCAGCAATAATAGGATTAAAAGGTGAGAAAGGCTTACCCCGTTTACTAGGAATATCATCCTTAGCAAAACCTGACTTCGTGTTGAGATTAGGTGGAGCAGATAAAGAGAGCTTGTTCAAATGTGTAGGAGACTGAAGATGTGAGATTGTGAACTCAGCGGTCTCGTCTTGAATCACTATAGGATATTCAGTATTAGCATCTATAGCATTATGCTCAACATCAATGTTCTAATTGAGGACCAAAGACTGATCCCCTGCTACATATTCTTTCCCAGCATCAGAGTCTAGTATCAGCTCAGCAGACTACTAAGTAACAAGATTATCATCGGTGAAAACCTTTATCTCAGGGATCTTATCTTCCACCACATGAGGAGAATCAGTTGCCTCGTCATGTTCCACATTTATAACCGAGACTACTTTCTACTTTGGAACATATCTAAAATTCTGTGCGGACAGGGTTTTGAGTTTATTAGAAGCCGAAACACCAGAACCCCCAGCCTTATTATGATCAACATATACTCTACTTACTCCATCCTGAGCAGGATCATCAGAACCCCTCTGGTGATCCTTAGTTTGAGGTACTATCTTTCCTTCTCTTGGTTCATTGTGGTTATTGTTAAGTTTATCCATGCTATGGGTCTTTGTTTTCCTAAGTTCTGGATGTAAATAAATGCAAAGGTTATCATCATGTCCTATAGCTTTGCAGTGGTGACAATATAGGGGAAGATCCTCAAATTCTAGGGGTAGTTTAACCACATTGTACTCTATTCCATCCTCCTCTATGCCCACTCTAATGAATGATGGCTTTTTTTTTTTTAAATCTATTTCAATACACATCTTAACCGCAGAAGGTCTAGATAGGGCACCAGTAGCAGCATCCATTTTAATGTAATTACCTATCTGATTCCCCATGGATTCTAACATAGCAGTGTTATAGAAGAAAACTGGAACATAGGGGATGGTAACCCAAACTGGGACTATGGAAGAGTCTACCTAAGGGGAGAAATCGGTGGTCCATTTGAGGACTTTCATTGGGGCATGATTGAATATCCACTGACCTTTGATCCAGAGCCTCTGATAATCTTCCTTGTCCTGAAACTGGATGAGTACGTGCCTGAAATCAATAGATCCAAGCTGAAATTTCCCTCTGAATCCCACAGAGTTGAAAGCCTCATTGAGGCAGTCATCGACGGCTTGCCTCTTGCAAACTTACCCACCAGGGCATTTTGATAGTGAGAAGCCAGAGTTTCTACCTCTTTTCGAGTTACCAGGCATGCTATGTCTCCCTTGTAATGGGTTTTTGGCACAATTTCGGGGTTAGAGGGAAGAGAAGCATTTAGCGGTGGCGGGCGGCTACCTAAGGCCTGAAGAAAAGTTTTGGCCGCCGCATTTCCACCGCGGCCTGGCAGAGGAGCCGCCATAGCAGTGAGTAGAAAAGCCAGAATATGATCGTTAGAAGGAAAAAAATGGAAACGGTTAGAAGAAGAAGAGGAAGGTGAATAGTAGTGTGTGTTTCGCACAGAATTTTGCACGCAGCAACAGTGAACCAGCTTAGTTTTCCTCTTTCTTAAGTGAAACAAGGATTTTTAGGTTGCTTAATATGCATCAGATCATGTTTCATGTCAGTGAACTCGGAGATTTTGGTCGAATTTTTGTAGTTTCTTCTGAGTTTAGTTGATAATCAGTTTGTTATTTCATCAAGTAAATCCGACGACCTAGCTCTGTCTTTCCGACCGGTAATCTATTATTTTAGCCAGTTTCGCTACTTAATATGCATTTTTGTTAGTGAAGTCGGAGCTTTTGGTCGGATGTTTCCAGTTTCTTCTCTGTTCATTTGGAAATCATTTTTGTATTTGATCAGGTAATTCCGATTCTGAAGGTTTTCATATATATGTTATTTATTAGGTTTTCATTTACGTCAACCGATTTTAACTGTATTATTGTTGATATTTTTTTTTTGGTTTTTTTAGATGTTGAAGAGAGCAGGTTAAGTCGAATCTGTTAATTTGGACAAAACTCTGTTGAAAATCGCCAAATCTATCTCCCAGCCTAAGGGTTCTTCAAAGCTTACTGCTGAGGACAAGAAGAAAAGGTCGTCCTCTCAAGGTTTGTTTTTGCTTATCTTTGTTTGGAATAATTGGATATTTTACTATATTTGTTTATTTTTTTGTTGTGTAGGGTCTTAAGTAATGTTTATTGTTTCAATATGATGGTTCAAGTATTTTAATTAGCTTGCCTTTTTATTTATGCTGATGTTGTTATAGATGTTCATTCTGCAAGTGTGTTATGTATCTAGTTCTGATAATTTGTGTGTTATGTTGATATTGTTTGATTTCTTAAATTACACAGCTTCTATTGTAATTTTTTAGTAGGAGTGATGATTCAAGTATCTTAGCTGATGTTTTTGTCATGTAGGGTGTCAAATGATGTTTTACAGTTTCAATTTGATGATTCAAGTATTCCAATTGACATTTTAGTTCTGTTGTACTGTTGTTGTCACACATGTTCATTCTGTGAAGGGGTTATGTATGGGGCTTTGATAATTTGTGTTTTTGTTGATATTTTTGATTTTTTTTACAATTGCTACTAGGAGGATCCCCCATAGGCCCCGGTAAAAAAACCCTTATGGCACTAGAATTTTCCCAGCTGGGATACTGGTGCCTATGTAACCCGGTGCAAATTGGAGAATTGTTAGAACTGCAAAAAATGAGTACCAATGCTCAAAAATATGTTAACGGGTGTACAAATAAGCATCTCTAGGTACTGATATTGGGCACCGATAATTAGGATATGTGCCGGTGCTTATTTTACAACACTGGTTTGGATGTGTTCCTGTGCCTTCAAACTTGAAGAAGGGTGCTCAAAAATGGAACCGGCAAATGGTAAATTAGCACCGAAAATAAAAACATAACAGTGCTAAATATTTTAGCACCGGTTGTAGTTAAGTACAAGTGTTTTTTTCCATTGTGGTTGTTTTAGAACCGGGTCTAGATAATTTAGCACTGAATTTGTTTGTATGTTATCATTTCCAATAGCACTGGTATGAAGTATACTTATTGCAAAGGTATAATAATAAAGGTAAATTTTTTATAACACTGGTATGTAATTAAGTATGTAATCAGTTCTAATTTCTTTTAAAATTGCATGGACAATTTTTAAATTCTAGTGTCATCCCAGATCAACAATGGGGAAAAAGGGTTATAATAAATCCTATAGAACTGTCGGAAAAATTGTAATTATGCTATTGATGAAAATACGAATGAACATATGGTAAAAGAAAAGAAATTATGAAATTCAATGTTAATACACAAATTCCCATCACCCATCTACACATATCATCACCCTGTCCTATTAACCCATGCCTCACTCCATTTGCTTACCACCTCTTGAAGTTCATAAGCATTGTATTAGCCTAGGTTCTCTGAAAAAACCTGCGGTTCAATTCGATTAAATGCCAGTTAGTAGGACAGGGTTACTGGAATAGAAGGCAGACACCTATTGTGTTATTTGTTTGGAGTTTCGATACTTACTTCAAGTGGATTCTTGGAATTTGTCTTCAGGGAGAGTTCCTCCAGGAATAGCATGACATAGTAGCTGCATTCCCAGCTACTTTCTTGTTCTCGGTGCTAAGATAGAATAATTAGAGTACAAAGTGAAGAAAAACTATAAAGTATGTGTTACCTTTTATGTTGAATACTTACATTGATGTTTGTTATCGACTGAGGGTTCATTCCTCCTCTTCAACCTCTCATATCGACATGGAAGCTTGTGATATATTTATTTCAAATATTAACTTTGAAATTATCATGACAAAAAAGTAGGCTGATGGAATGGAAAGTAATACGTGGAAAGAACTTGTGTTTCGATGTAATCGTCAGACTTTATACCACCGGTAAGTGTGTCCAATGTGAAAACGTGGTTAGTACAGGGGCAAATGAGGTTGAGGAACCAATGTGACCTGCGTTAGTACTTAACAAATTAATCTGTAAGGTGAATTTTACTAAGCTGATATTAATTGAAATATTATTGTATTTTTCTGACCTCCTGAGGTAGGGCACCAAACAAATGTAGGCGTCTGATGCTTTCATCGTGTCCCAGATGAGGTCAAGCCGGTTATTTATGTCGCTCTGCTAATGCAAGTTGTCATTTCTTCCTGTGTTAGTACAATGCTTATATTTATGTTGATGTGTTATTTTGTATGGGAAGTTGTTTCAATTTTTTTGAACTATGTTGATTCATGTGTGTTTCTTTGTATTCTTGCTTGATAACTCTGCCGGGTTCAATGTGCAAAGATGGTGTAACTTTTCACTTGTATGTATTAACTATTTCAATATGATGATGCATGTGTTTTCATTTCATTTTTTTGTATGCCTACATTTTTTGTCATTTTTGTGCGGAATGATGTTAGGCTTCATTTGGATGTTTTGCACTGTTAATGATCATCTATTTTTAAATTTCATTATTCTAAATTCTGGCTCTAAACTTGATTTCTAAATGATGTTTCTAATTCAGAGTTGACTTGTGTGGGCAAAAAACACACACCGGAGGTGCGTTTCTTCTCGGTAACCATGAAGCACGGACGGGGCAGGCCACAGAAGAAGGTGGTTTCGACAGCGGCATAATGGAGTAGGTCAATACAAGAGGATCGTGTTGATGCTACCGGTCAGTTGGCAAGTGAGGAGGAGGAGTTATCTGAGGAGCAACACGATGTGCTGGACGCTACAATTGAGGTAACCCCCACTCTCCCTTCAGATCAGGGTCCTTCGATTGAGCGTGGGAACAAAGAGGAGAGGTTATGGGTAGATATAATCGGGTCTAAAAAAATGGGATGAAAATTGATTATATAGCTCCTGTGATTATAGAGGGGGAAGTTGAGATTAAGATTGAATTGGAGGATGTGAGGGTAGAATTAGATTATTGGTAGAGTTCTTTGATTATGTACGTGCTGGGAGGGAATTTGACGATGAATGTTGTGAAGAGGTATATCATGAAATTTTTGTCGTTTGTCAGCGCACCAGATATTTTGTATAATGAGGAGGGTTATTTTCTCCTCCGTCTCAAATCTGAGAAGGACAGGGATGAGGTTTTGAGGAGAGGTCCGTACATGATCTATGGCATGGCCATGTTCCTGCATTTATGGAAGCCCAATTTCTCTTTGAAGAGTGATATGATACAAACCTTTCCTGTTTGGGTGAAGTTACCAAATCTGCCTATCCATCTATGGGGACCAAAGAGTCTAGGGAAGATTGGTAGTGCAGTGGGAAAACCTCTGTTCTCGAATGAATGTACTACAAACAAGCTGCGGGTTTCGTACGCACGGATTCTGGTGATGATTGACATCTCCCAGAAGATTCGAGAGGTTGTAACTATTAGAGATGAGGAAGGTCATAAAATCCAACAGACAATAGAAATTGAAGGGAGGCCTTTATTCCGTGATAAATGTCAAATGGGAGGCCACAGGTGTAACGGTCAGGGGGATAGGAGGAAATCAGTCCAAGTGTGGCAGCTTAAGAAACAACCACCAGCTACAGAGCTTGGCAGTACATCTGAAGGTAATGGAAGACAGGCTGAGGACATTCAGTTAGTTGTGGCTGTGTAGCAGAGAAGTGTTCCAAGCAATGCCTGGAAAGTGGTAGCACCAAGAAACAGGGTGAAGCAACAGGAGGGTGTGGTCCTCACACAAGGAGATTGTAGTAGGCAAGGTTTGCTGGGTTTGGAGACTGCTCTGGGAATTGTGCCTGATTCACCAGAGGGTTTCGATCACGTTCCATGATAATCTCATGGAATGTGGGGGGTTAAATAACACGGTGAAACAGAGAGAGATTTACTCCCGTCTCTCCGGTATGAATTTTATGATAGCTGTCTTAGTGGAAACTAGAGTTAAAGGAGAAAACAAAAATGAAGTCAGAAAATGTTTTAAAAATAGGTGGCAATTTGTAGATAATTATGAGGCCCAATTCAATGGACGAATATGGTTATTATGGGATGAAGAGAGAGTTAGTGTGGCTCAACGGCAGTGTCTGATCAAATGATGTTGTGTGAAGTTACTGACAGTAGGGGGAGTTGTTGCTCTGGCTCACAGCTATATATGCTGGAAATCAGTTGAAGGTGAGGAAAACCCTTTGGAGAGATATAGAAAGAACTCAGCCAAAAGTTGCAGGGCCTTGGCTCTTACTTGGTGATTTCAACAATGTCCTCAGTGTTAATGATCGCATAGGGGGCAATGAAGTGTAGGCTGTAGAATACTGGGATTTGGAACATATGATGATGACAGTATGGCTGAGTGAATTTTAATCAACGGGTGATTTCTACACATGGTTGAATAGGCAGATGAGTGGTATTATTTACTCACGAATTAATTGAGGCCTAGGGAATTCCCACTGGTTTCAGAATTTCCCTGATTCTGTAATAAAAAATTTGGAGGCAGGGATTTCAGACCATGCTTTACTCAGGGTACATATTTCTGATGCCAAAAGGAGGAGACCTAAACAATTTAAGTTTTTTAACTACCTACTCGAAAGGGTAGGTGTTCTGGAATCCAAAAAGAACAGCTGGGTAGAACCTGTATCAGGAAGGCCTATGTATGTGGTTTGGATGAAATTACTGAGTCTCCAGAGAGTTTTAAAACCCTTTATGCAACAAATTGGTGGTGTGCAAAAAAAGCTGGAACAATCCCGTGCTGATTTAGTTGTATCTCAACAAAACCTGTTGACAGATAGGCTGGATGCTGATCAGGTATTGCGAGTCTTACAATGTATTGAGGAAGTCTATAGGTCGAGTGGTATTGATGAAATGTTGGCTAAACAGAAATCGAAGATTGGGTGATGGAAACAACTCATATTTTCATGCTTCTGTGAAATCCAAAAACAAGGCAGCCAGTATCCTGAAACTTGAAAGAACGGATGGCAGTGTGATCACTAACCAGGAGGATATTGAAGCAGAGATTCTTCATTTCTATGGAACCCTCATTGGCTGTACGGGTACCAGAGCTAACTGTTTTGATGTCGAGATCATGAGATAGGGCAAAACACTGACCAATGATGCCAGAAGGAGCCTCATTAGAGAGGTTACAAAGAAGGAAATTTACGCAGCTTTGAAGGGAATTAGCGACATGAAAGCCCCAGGTTGTGATGGTTTTACTGCAAAGATTTTCAAAGTAAACTGGGGTGTGGTTAAATAAGACCTTGTTGGTGCAGTGTTGGACTTCTTTGAATCAGGGAGGATATATAGAGCTGCAAACAGTACCTTGGTAACTCTCATTCCAAAGTTTTCTTGCTGCAACCGAGGTATAAGATTTCAGACCCATATCTTGCATTTCCACTTTATATAAGGTGATCTCTAAAATTTTGACGAACCGGCTAAGCAAGGTCATTGGAATATAGTGCAAATTAACCAAGCTATATTTGTTCCAGGGAGATGTATTCATGCCCACATCATGATGGCCTATGAATTACTTAGAGGCTACAACAGAAAAGGTGGAATCCCTAGATGCGTCATTCAGATGGACATACAGAAGGAATTCGATACTGTGGAATGGGCTGCACTGGAGGTTATCATGAAAGAGTTAGGATTACCGGAGCCATTTGTGAGTTGGGCTATGGTGGGTGTGAAAACTGTTTCTTACAGGTATAATGTCAATGGGCATACTACCCGGTTTTTGCAGGCCAAGCGGGGACTGAGGCATGGGGACCCCCTTTCACCATTATTATTTGTCCTCATTATGGAATACATGACACGATGTTTACAGGGTTGCACGGAGATAACTGGTTTTCAGTTTCATCCGACCTGCGAGCTACTCAACCTGAACAGTATCAGCTTTGCAAATGACGTCCTGCTACTATCAAAGGGTGAGGCAACTTCTGTTAGTGCAGTGATGCAAGCTTATCAGAAGTTTGAACAATCCACTGGGCTCAGAGTCAGTAGTTATAAATGCAGGGTTTATTTTGGCAACGTGGCTCAAGAGCAGCGGGATCAGATTCTGGCACTGACCGGGTTTACAGAAGGGCAACTCCAATTCAGGTACCTTGGCATCCCTTTAGCTAGTAGGAAGCTGACTATCCATATGTGTCATCCCTTGATTGAGAAAATTATTGAAAAATATTAAACAATGAAGTGCTAAACTATTGACCTATTCAGGTAGATTACAATTGATTAAGAGTGTACTCTATTATGTTGTTAATTACTAGTTGTAAGTTTTTCCTCTGCCGAAGGCTGTAGTTAAACATATAGAGGCTTTGTGCCAATCCTATCTTTGGTGTGGAAGTGAGACGATTTCCCGTAAGGCACCTGTGGTTTGGGATAAAATCTGTGGTAGGCAAAATGCTGGGGGTTTAGGTTTAATCTCTTTACAGGAATGGAGTTTGGCAAGTGAGGGAAAAACCCTATGGAATATTTGTAGAAAGGCGGATCGGTTATGAATACGCTGGCTTTATGCGTATTACATACGAGATAGGGATGGGCTGAATGTCAATATCCCAGCCACCATTTCCTGGATTCTCAAGAGCCTGGGAAAATGCATGGACAGAATCATGCATTTGGAGATATGGCAGAAACAAATTGGTCTTCCCAAATTCAATATTAGGCTTGCTTATGAGGAACTGAAGCAGGTACATCTGACAATGGCTTGGAGGAAACTCCTCTTCAACAATTATGCGCGGCCTTTGGCAAAGTTTGTTCTCTGGTTGTGCTGTTTCCAGAGACTGGCAACGAAGGATAGGCTGGCTAGGTTTGTCATCAGTGTAGACTGACTTTGCTATTTTTGTGGAAGGGAGGAAACTTTACAACATTTGTTTTTTGCTTGCCCTGTCACTAAGCAAATCTGGCGGGAACTCTTAAGATGGTTGAAACTAGTAAGGGAGCCCAGACCGTGGGATGAGGAGATTGCTTGGCTAGTGCAAAAATGTAGAGGCAAGGGTAAAAAACTTCAGCTTTTGAAAATGGCCATCGCTGAAACTATCTATTGGACATGGAAGAGAAGAAATGAGATATGTTTTCATAAGCAGGAAAGTACGAATATTGTAAATAAAATTGTAGAGTGTGTCGTGTATAGAGCTTGGATCAATTCAAAGTTGAAAGCGCTTTGTGCTCAACTTATGGTAGATTACGATTGATATAGGCCCTTTGTAATTCAGAGTTTTGTTCTTATCTTAAAAAGAAATGGAAGTTTTATAGAGTTCCAAAAAAAAAGATGTTTCTATGACTACATACATATATATATGTATAGATATATATATTTGTGTGATGTTGCTGTTATTAATGCTATAAATTATTTTTTCCATTTTTAGATTGTGGTCATTAGAAAATCTGATAGGATTCGTGGTCTGACAACTCCCACATTTAATGCAGGTATTTTGTTAATCTGTATAATTTTGTTGTGGTTTTTTAATTAATGTATTGTTTTTCCTTCAGTCCCGAGGACAAGAAAGGACAAAAATTAAGAAAGTAGTTGAGGTGTCTGTTCTAGCTTCTCCAATACCTGATGCTTCTGTGCCTAAAGTAAAAATCTGGAAGATGTGTGTAAAGAAAGGTGCTGTTAAACAAGTCAAACTTGTGACAGGTAAGGCTAAAGTCCTGTTTGACCATGAGAGTGATTCTTAGGGTAAAGGTATTATTCAAATTATAATTTTTTGTTTTATTATATGATTGTTTATTAATTTGATACTACCCGTTTTAAATATTTTTTTGACATTTCATGTTTTTTAGATGAGGGTGCCAATAATGTTTATGCCACCCAAGTCGCAACTGCTTCAGTTGAGAAGACAACATGTAATATTTCCACTTATGATTTTTTTTTCAGTCGATGTTTCATTAATTAATCTTTTCCTTTTAATCAATATGGTCTGATGGTTCATGTAATGTAGGTAAGGGTGTCAGTCAAGTTTCAGTTGAGACTGAAAAATCTATTAAAAAGGGTAAAAATAGTTTTCCCATTTAATACTTCTTTTCTGAGTTCTGATGTTTTATTTTTGGCTTCTTCCTTTTTAGAAATATGGTCTTGATGTTTTATTTAATTCATATAAGGTGGTGAGCCCAATTCCAACTGTACATATTGGAAAATCTGCCAAAAAAGGTAACAATATTTTTTCTGGAATACTTAGTATTGTGATATGATGTTTTATTTTTTTTACCTCCTTTTTACTAATATGCTAAGATGTTTCTTTTATAATAGTTGATGGTGCTCAAAAAGTTTCTGTTCAAACTAAGAAATCTTCTGATGCAGATTGTAATTTCTTTCCTCTTTGAAATATTCTACTTTTGATTTGATATGTTTTGAATTTGATATTACTTGCTTTGTAATCTTATTGTTTTTCCTTTTCTTCTTTTAACATGTCTGTACATGGTGCTGCTGAAAATGTTTCTCCAGCTTCAAAAAAGCTTCAGTCAAAGCTTTATTTTAAATATATGTTATCGATGCTGGAGTTGCTGATCTTCTGTCACGTAATTTCATTTTCTTAACCCTCTTATTTTGAAGTACCAATTATCTTCAAATTTTTATGCTACGCCTTTACTTAACTATGGATTTATTCTTTCTATTTTGTAGAAGAGATCTTTGGCACTACCCTCTCTCAATCTCAAACAATTGTGTCTCTGATTGATGAAATTAGTCATGATGATCAGACTGTTTTGAATTATTAAAAAAAGGAGACAACTGATGAGGGTTCTGATGATAAAGATAGCTCAGAATCTAGACACTGCTCGCACACTGAAGGTGAGAAGGCAGATGATGTTGAGGAAGATGGAGAAGTTAACGAGGAATTTGACAAGGAGGAAGGTGAAGAAAATTCTGATGAATGTGAAGAATCTGACCAGGGGGGAAGATTCATAAAATGTTGTTGATGTGTCACAACAACCTAGAGATGATATTGGTAGCAAATCTGATAGCAAGGAGAATACTGATGAAGATGTTGACAGTAAATTAGTGAGTGAGGAGAAGGTTGAAGATGCATCAGATAAGTCTGATGATTATTATGAAGAGTCCGATGGTTATGGAGAAAAATCTTATGGTTCATTAGATTATGATGAAGAAGTTGAGGATGTTGTTGGAGATTCTAATGGTGAATCAGATTTAGATGAGGAAGGTGGGAAAGTTCTTGGAAGTAAAATAGCTTTTGTTGGAAAAGGTAAAGCTACTGTTAGTAACAGGGCTAGAGAGGAGGTTGGAGGATTTGTGAAGTACAAAGTTCCTATGGGCGTAAATGATGGATCAAGGTAATTTTGTGAATAATATTATAGTTTGAAAATATGTTTCAAATTTTTTTATAGTTGCTTATTTATTTTTATTTTTTGTAGCTCTAAGAGGGTCTACTCTACGAAGTGTAGCCCTGGTAAAATTGTAAAGCTTGTGAAGTCATTGGATGCTCAGCAGATCAGGCCAGTTACTGAGATCGGTTTTGAAAGTTTACTGAAGATTAATTTTGTTTTTGTTATGAAAAAATTTTATTCAGTTTCCGGTCTCTACCTTCAATCCTTGCAGCACATAGGTAGTGATAACTTTTACATAAATAAGGATAATGTCTATGATTCTTTTTTCTTGCCTATAAGTAACATTGAGGTTTTATAAGTTAGTAGTTTTGGTAAGGGGCAGAATAGGGACTTGTAGTTGAGGGAAAATTGGAAGATATGACCGGGGACTGATAAACGTGCTAAGATTCTATGTGATAGGCTATTGGGTAAGATATATTTGTTGACTATATGAGGTGATGAGTTTAAGAAGTATTTTTTATGTATTTTCTGTGACATTTCCTTAGTCCTACATCTAGTATTTTTATATTTTTTGTAGCTCCAAGAGGGGCTACACTACGAAGTGTAGCCTTGGTAAAATTGTAAAGCTTGTGAAGTCATTGGCTGCTCAGCAGATCAGGCCAGTTACTAGGATAGGGTTTGAAGGTTTACTGAAGATTAATTTTGTTTTTTTTTTGTAAAAAATGTTATTCAGTTCCGGTCTCTACCTTCAATCCAATTAGCCACTTGCAGCACATAGGTAGTGATAACTTTTACATAAATAAGGATGATGTCTATGATTCTTTTTGCTTGCCTATAAGTGGCATTGAGGTTTTATAAGTTAGTAATTCTGGGAAGGGGCAGAATAGGGACATGTAGTTGAGGGAAAAATGGAAGATATGACTGGGGAGTGATAAACATACTAAGATTCCATGTGATAGGCTATTGGGTAAGATATCTTTGTTGACTGAATGATGTGATGAGTTTAAGAAGTATTTTTGATGTATTTTCTGTGCCATTTCCTTAGTCCTACATCTAGATGTACTGTTGATTTTAAGTTGTTGAGGGCTGTGGAGAATGTGAGTAAGATCTGGAACTAGGATTTGTGTGAGTTTGTGTTGAAATCTTTTTGTAATGCTGTAGAGAGGTATAACAATGGGCCATTTGATACTATAAATACTTGTATGGTTGTCCATTTGTTCTGATGTCTGTATAGATTTCCATTTTAAGGAATCCTATTGCCCACTGCCCTCCCATTAGTTTGGCATTTTGATGTTAAGAAGGTGATGGTTAAGTGTAAGTCCATTGGAAGTGCTAGTTTTAATGCTTGCTTCATAAGCGGCTATGGTTTTCCTTTGACTAATATGGGAAAACTAAAGTGTGTAGGATCGGGACCAGGTCCAGGCACTGCCCGGAGTTCCTCTTACTATGTAGTATTAGAGATTCCTAATGATTGACATTCTGATGCGAAGATTCTTGCTCAAAGCTCCTTTTGTAAGTGTTTTATTTATATTAATGTTTTTTATATGATATTTTAATTTATTTTAAATTATTTTGTATCTTTTTTGTAGGATGCTACTGAGCGCTCAATGAGGTTTTCCAGGAACATTGAAATCATTGTAAGATCGTATGTTGTAGAAATATTGAAACTTGGTGAAAATGCTCCACCTCCTGATAAGATGTTGTTCCTCCAAATCCTATTCCTGTGTGTTCATAGGACTATTTTGGCGATGGCTTGTTTGATTAGATTTATGAAATCATCAAGAAATCAGTGAAGAAGTACACTCCTGAAGTTCCAACATTGGAGACAGAAGCCGAACCTTCTTTTGACCTTGGCAATGAGAGTTTGGATGACATAGGAGTTTCAGTTTGTTCTGCTGTTGTACCTGAGAAGAAGGGGGCTAAAGCTTTTCAGAATAAGGGTGGACATGCAGAAAAGTCATCAAAGGGATCAAAGAACAATTAGTATTTTTTTTATAGGTGTGATGAACTTATATTTTTGTATGATGTTTTGCTACTGTCGGTTGATGTTTTCTGGATTGTTGGGTTTGGATGTTTTAGCCACTGTAGTTGCTTTTGGATAAGGATTTTTAGGTGATTTTTAGAAATTTGGTTGGAAGTTGACATTTGGTTTTTGAATTCTAGTTTGAAGTTGACATTTTAAAGTAACGCAGTGATAATTCTAGAGCATGTTTTGATGTTTTAGGTTATTGATAACAATGTTTATTTTCTATATTTTAACTCTCATTAGTATATTTATGGAATTATTATCATTAATTATTTTATATGAAATATTATGTTTTAAAATTAAAACATCACATTTTAGCGGTTGTTCAGTGTAGTAAAAAAATGACACATTTGTAGTTGTAAATTTGGTAAACTGAATGTAAAATCTCACTTTAATGATCATTACATATATGTAATCATCACAATTTTAAGTCAAAACATCACACTCAAACAAGAAACATATAGAAAGTAGTAAACTTTTTAAATACTCTAATAATAAACCTTCTATATTACACTAAGTTGAGCAATAATATTTAATTCAAAATCCTCAGTTCTTAAAAATGTAACATCAAATGACAGTAGTGAAACATCACATAACAGTTGTGAAACATCATATTTATTGTGCAAGTTCAGAACCCATCCTTCATCAACATTTGTTTTCCCTAATTCAATTGATGTGGGCATTTGGAGTCTTGGACCCAAACTCCTTCTTTAGTGGCTTCTTCCTTTCAAGCTTTCATTTCAACCTCTTACTTCTTCCCTTTTTTTTTGCTAATTATGGATCTAGGACTTCAAGAGTACTTTTGTTGGTCATTCCTTGGCATTGTTTGTCACTGATTGTTCTGCTTTGTATTGATCTTTCATAGAAAGAAGCTGACAAACTGTAGTTAAATCCCCGTTCAAAACATCGTTAAGTGTTCTACAAATTTCTCTATCACCTTCACATTTCCGCACTAAATCATAGTATTTTCTGAGCATTTCATTGCGCCTTGGTATATTACCTTTCATCTCACTGATGTACTCGCTGCTTTGTGTTCATACAGCTCCAAGTACTCTGTTCCAAATTTTCTTCTTTTCTATCTTTGTCTATCTCTTGAGGATATAATCTTCTGGTATGGTGTTTGTATTGTACAAGTGGAGCACACAAAGGCTGTGGAAACACAACAACCCTACATCTTCAAAGTATTTGCAGGAACACTTGATCTCCACTTTACCATCCCCGAGTCCATAATAAACCTTCTCTACCTCTATTTCTTTGTTTTTTTGGGCTGAATTTATATACATATTCATAGCCAATGTTGAAGATTTTCTCCACTTTACTCTCCATTGCTAGTTTCCATTCTGTTTCAAAGTCCTTGAAAAGTTTAGGAGTGTATATCTCCCCAGCTTGCTTCTGTAATCCGAGCCCTTCCACTGCTGCTCTTGGTTTTCTTATTGATCCGCTATACTGCCTCCTTGTCTTTGTACTTCTCCAACTTTTGAGTGATTTACGAAAGATTGCAAAAATTGTGTCAAGTTTTTTGTTTTTGAAGCATTTAAGATGATTTCTTTGTTTGTACTTTCCTTATGCTATGATGAGAAAGTTCTAGCTGAGAAGAAATCCTTGCTTAATGTCATACACCATTTATCCCGAAGTTCGTACTAGTGCTTGGACCAATCTTTGTCCTGCAGGTGGTAGGTTTCTATCATGGAATTTCAGCATCTTTCAAATTCATCTTCATTTTCACAACCTTTCAAACAGTGGTCAAATGCTATTCCAAATTCTTCGTCACTCATTACTTTACCGTAGTGACTAATTGTGTTATGTTTTAGGTGCCACAAATAGAGTATGTGTTTTTTGTCTTTGAATACCTATGAAACGACAATTTCAGTACATGCATTATCAACCAGTTTATTAATTAGATCATATACAACTAATGTAACACTAATCCTAAATATAGGATACTCATGTTGAAGTTTCAAAACCAACAGATATTGTACATATGCCCATGATGGGTTCTCAGGTTTCTTAAATCAGGTTGTGCAGAGGATTTAGAATATCAAATAATTAACATCACCAGTCAGATAATGTTAAGCAAAAAAAATTAAAACTATATAAAACATCAATTGAATAACCTAACATGTTAGACCTTTTTAATGAAACATCAATGTAATAATATAACAGGTTAGACACTAGTTCCAAAAAATCAACCAACGGAAGATATAAAACATCAACACTAATATGTTCAAACACAGAACTTGATACATCAATCATCATATAGATTATATAAATACCTCTTTAACTTTCTTAGACATAGCCAAATCCTGGTCAGTGAATATAGTCTGTTTCCCCCCATTGATTTTTTTAATATTTCTAGCGGCCATATTAAAGTTTCAGCCTTTTCGTCTCCAATAAAAGCACACCCAAATATTGCATTGTTCCAGCGATTGTTTATCTCGACAATCGGAGCACAAATGAGATTATACTTGTTTGTACGATAAGTAGTGTCAAAAATCACAACATCACCATAGAGCATGTAATCTTCTTTCATCATCGAGTCCCTCCAAAGGAGTGCAGTCAGATTTCCTTCATCATGCCTCTTGACTATAAAAAAGTAGCCTTCCTCGGCAGCAACAATTTGATAAAGCTCGTCTATGACATTCTGAGCATCCCCGCTTCTATAGTATCCATTATGTACCTGTTCACATAATCAATGGTCTCTTATAGTGTGCCCTACATTTTCTTCTCCCTGAGCAGTGATTGCTAAATACTTGTAACTTGGTACTGGTTTAAGACCTGCCTTTCCATAGCTTCGATTGCTCTGGCCTTTTCATTTTCAATTCTTCTTTCACTACGCTACATGTGCTGCCATTTAGATCTTGTGCACTCATGGTTATTCTAAATGAAGTGATGCTTGGTTTTGTAGAACTTTTCATCAACAAGCTTAATTCTGATCTGAGCTTTGCATCTATTCTTATCAGTGGAAACTTCTTTATTGTTTTCTCTTTTTTTTCTGGCTAAAGAGTAGGTGTCATTTTAGTGTTTGAAATTGACTTTCCTTCACATGAGCATGTGAAATATTTTCCCGTAATTACTTCCTTGTTTGATTGTCTTGTTGTTTACTTCCATACACAAAATTCAAGCACAGTTGCATGTGCTCGATACAATTTTTCAAGAACTTCCCAAGTTCTTGCTCTTACTCCATGTAAACACTCCCTTGCATCTATCTCCAATAGTTTAGGAAAATTATCTGGCAGATCTGTCAGTAAAATCACATATCATTCAATTTGTTTATAAAATCATAGATCAATTATATCAATTAATATTCAGTAACAGTTGAGATCAGGTAAAGAAGAATCAAACAATTTTATTAAAACATCAATCAATATAGCAGCAACATCACATGGCAGTATGTGCAGTTTAATTTCTGATTAAGAATTCCAAGATTGGTCACCTATGCCATGATTGAGCATCCAGTGCCATCATTGAGCATAATCAAATCACTCATTTTTCTTATAGCATTACACATCAGTTCTAGCAGCTAATATTCACTAACAATTGACATCAAATATACTGGGATGAAACACTTTCATTAACACATCAATCTCTATACCAGTAACATCACATAAAAATTTATTTATGTTACATTATGATACAGATCAACAACATTTTCTATGTAAACTGGTAGAGAGCATCAATTGTAAACATCAAAACACTTGCAAGCAATATGAGCTGAAAGATCAGTCGTCATCAAAACATTCGCAAGCTATATGATCTAAAACATGTGCAAACAGATTAAATCGGGTTTTATATCATGATTCTGGCATTTAAAGCTTACCTTTAACAGAATTTTGTTCGATTTCATTGATTTTGTCATTCACCACAGTAATTTGGCGGTCGATGTTCAAAAGGCATGTTGATGAGTCTTCGGTTTTGCTATTCTCTTCTTCGCACATCAATTGATCTTCAGATCTGTAAAATTTATGAAAGTAAAAAAAATTGATAGTAGATTTCTCAACAAAACTGATTCAATTTTGTAGTTTTGAATGATGAATCTGATTGTTTTTTTATCGACGCTGCTTATCGCTTTTTCGATCTTGATCACAGACTTTGAGCATTATATCTTTGAAGCTTTTGGAGCGATGGATTGAAGTGGTTTTGATCGGTTGAAACTCTAATGAATATTTGGAAGCGTGGTTTTCGTGTTGCATCTATTTCAAGCACAGGTTTCTGGACAACATCGATGGCTCTTTTTTGTTATTTGCAGGTTAGTCCTGCTACTTTTTCATGCATTTTTTAATGGCACCGAAAATGAAATAATCATGTTAGAACCCCCAAAATTGGTTTTCCTTTTTCCTTATATTATCGTAAGTTCCTGGTCTTACGGTAAGACGATCTTGCAGGAAACAAACTCTAGACCTAAACAAGATCATTTTCATCCAAATAAAATGAAATGAAGTAAAATGAATTCAACATATATATCTGAAAGGATTGAATTGAATTATACTAAAATTATTCATAGTTAAAAACATTAATATTGTCCTAAACAAACTCAGTCTGTCAAATTAAAATTAACCAAATTCAACTTAATCAAAAGGAATGACTAAATTGGACCAAAATTAGACATAGTGAAAAAACCTTAATTATGACCTAAACAAGCTCATGTTCATCAAATTAAAATTTTTGAATTGAACTCAACTAAATGAAAATGAACATATAAAACAATAATGAACTAAACTGAATTCAATAGAACTGAAAGGAATGGACCTAATTAAACTAAAATATATATAGTGACAAAATATTAATAGTAGACCTAAACAAGCTCATTATTATTAAATTAAAATAGTTGAACCGAACATAATTCAACTAAGCTGAAATAAACTAAATTCAATGGAACTTTATTGAATTCACAAAATAGAAATAAACTAAAAGGAAATGACTTAATTGAACTAAAATTTAACATTTATAATATGTATGCTTTTCATAGTTGCATTATATATAATAATCCTTATGCCCAGATATAAATAACACTTACTTTTAGCTTGATATTTAAAATAAATTTCACAACAATCTGAATTGAATAGAACTTAATAGAGTTGAGCTGAAGTATGTTTTTCATAGTTGAAATAAATATAATAATGATTGTGTTCCGATATAAATAACATTTGACAAAGTATTATGTTAGACCTACTAACGGTTAGACTAATTATGAAAAATCTCATTTCAATAATGATGCGCAGAACTCTTTTCGGGTGATGACATGCCTCAAAATTTGCATGATGAGTTCTAGCCCTCCGAACACCTACAAGAAAAGCCCCCGGGTTGTCCCCGAGGAAGAAACTTCGACGCACTAGTCAGTATTATAGTCTCTTTTATGTATAGTGCATATTGATTTAGTTTCTCTTTGTTAGGTGTACTGTGTCTAGGGTTGGCCCCATAGGGAGGCAAATGAAAGTGTTTCCCTAGGCTCCCATTTTTTAAAACTATATAGGGGCCTCATTTAAAAAAAATGTACTGTATATGTAGAAAAACTTAAGAAATACTACAGGTCTCAGTAATATTTCTTTATTTTTCATATGAGACCCCATTTCACTAATATTACATACCCTAAATATTGTATGTGATGCTCAATTTTCTTCAGGCCACTAAACGTTTAGGGCCGGCACCGTCTTTGTCTTTATTTGTAGGCCTTGATTATGCAATCGTAGCTCGCACAATGTGTTACCCTCTTCTAGATCGTGGCCTAGTATATGGTGTCATAATGAGTGGGGCTTGTGCACCTTTTCTGGGACTGACTATTTATTAGTAGGGTGGACTAGCTATTTGCCAGCATGGTGTACTTGGTTCGCTTGCGAGTGGTTAGGGAACTTGGTTATATTGGGCTTGCTCTTATACTAGGGTGTTGTGGGCTGAGTATATACCATAAACTCTCCAACTAGGAAGTTATGAAGTGCGTAGTGCAAGAAGGTTTTTTGGTGAACCAAAAAATGTATCTTTTTCCTGGGTGGGGGAAAAATATATTTTTGGGGTTTTAAAAGAAATTGGTATTGGAACGAAGCTATCTATAACTTCATGGGTAGAAAGGAAATGCTTTACAAGTTTTAGGGGTGGTATTTTGTGCATGTCGATTAATATCCCTCTATATATATTTAGGTCATAGGGATATTTTAACTTGAAGATCGAGGAAAACATTGATATGTAAGTGAATAAGCATGTGTAGTAATAATTTAAGAGCGCGTTTAATGAGTGACAAGCCTTATTCATAACTGATACAAATTACTTATTGCCTCAAAAAGGCGCATTATCAAAGAGTAAATTTATATCTTTGGATTCTGCAACGTGTATAAAAAGGCTAAAGACATGTTTGTAGAGCTTACCTCATTTTTTTTGTTTACAGAGGTATCAACAGATTTTGCGTGGTGATTTGCAAGAGCTGTCATTGATTAAAGGTATTATTTTAACTTTATTCCTTCTTTTCCCCCAAATATGGTGGTTGTAAAATCTCAGTCTTCTTCCTTCGCTGCACAACCTAGCATGGGTGATAGTGGGGTGCCGCATAATGATGTTCTATCTAGGGATGAGTGATTGTCAAGGAGGTCGAAGAGGTAGGGGAGGGGGTAGTCATAATGTGGATTATAAGGATAGTGTAATGACCGGGGGCACATACTAAGATTTAAAAGAGCATCATTTTCCCTTAGAAGATTGTGAAATAAGATTACCTATTAGTGACGAAAGGGTGTGAAACCCTTCTGATGCTTATTTTGGTGCATGCGAGCATTATTTTTTATATGGATTGGGAAATTTGTGATGGACTTTCTAGAGGCTTACGAGGTTGCTATTTCCTAGCACCATCCAAGAGGTGTGTCTATGATGAGTGGGTATGTGGAGGTGTGTGAGTGTGTCGGTAGGCAGGTAAAGGTGGATGAATTTACAGAGGTTTTTTTAATTGCGGAGTTCAGGGAGGGAAGGAAGGGTTGTTTGCGCTGTATCCCATAAAATATGGGGTTGTACTTATGATGGATTTTCCTAGGAACCATGGGTCGTGAAAGGATATGTATCTTTATGTTATGGATGTTGAAGGAAAACCTATCACTTTGTGGAATTCAGTCGTCCCCCTAGATTGGCGATTTAATGAGTTAGGGAAGTTAACAAAGGAGAGCATGATTATGATAGATTTGTCTCCGTATTCCTCGAAGATAAATAGGACTAGGGGAAAGCCAGGTTAAGGACAAAAGTGACTTCATATATTTGGGTTTTACAATGTGTATAAAAAGGCTAGGGACATGTTTATAGAGCTTAACTCATTTTCTTTGGTTTGCAGAGGTATCAATAGATTTTGCGTGGCGATTCGCTATAGTTGATGTCGATTAAAGGTATTATTTTGACTTTATTCCTTCTTTTTTGAAAATATGGTGATTGTAAAATCTGAGTTTTCTTCCTTTGCTGCTCAATCTAGCATGAGTGGTAATAGGGTGATGCGTAATGATGCACTCGCCGAGGATGAGTTGATCGGCATGGATGGCGAATAGGTAAGGGAGATGTGTAGTCATAAAGTGAATTATAAGGATAGTGTAATGAGTGAGGTCATATTAAAATATTTAAATGAACATTATTTGTCATTAGATTGTTGTGAAATAAGATTATCTGTTGTTGACAAAAGGTATGGAACCCTGCCGGTGGTTATTTTGGTGTATACGAGCATTATTTTCTATACAGTTTGACTCTATCCATCTCGAAATTTATGATGGATGTTTTAGAGGCTTACAATATTTCTTTTGTCCAGCTCCATCCAATGGGTGAGTCAATGATGAGTGGGTATGTGGAGGTGTGTGAATGTGCTAGTAGGCAGGTAAAGGTGGATGAATTTACTGTGGGTGTTTTTAATAGCAGTGTGCAGGGAAGGAAGGGTTGTGTACGCTGTATCCCAATGTTCATGGGGTTCAACTTGTGATGGATTTTCCTAGCAACCGTGGGTCATGGAAGGACATGTATTTTTATTTTATAGATGTGGAAGGCAAACATATGCCTTCGTGCATTTCGATTGTTGTGAGAGCCAAACATTTTGTTTCATTTTAAACAAGGAACCTTTTATCAATAATTTATTTCTTGTTGGGTTAATTTAGAAAGATAATATTTTGAAGATGAAATTGTAATAATAGTAGAGGAAAATGATAAATAAAGAATTTTGGCGAGAGATGAATTTACACACGTGATCAGATGCTGCCAATCGAGACCATGACTTAGTCTAAGGTAAAGTTTGTTACGTGAAAATATTGTGTAGATTTCAATTCAAAAAATGACTTTTGATTCTCGGTCATGATCAAAACATGATTAGACTAAACTAACCATGTCCTACTAGTATTCTACCTAGGTATATAAGGATCAAAGGGACCTAACCCTAACATTTTGTACGCGAGAAACCTCTCTGCACCATAAACAGCTAAACAAACACAATAATATTGTGATAAAGTGAAGAACGTAGGCGAATTGAAGGGAGCCTCTAGAGTGAGTTGCTGCTTCCCCAGAACAAGAAGGAGGCAGGGCAATTGTTAAAGCTTTCTGCGTTGGTTCTTGATCCATAGATGAATCATAAGTTTATTCTTCTTCTTTAACAAGACACGATTAGGTCACTAATCACTACAAGAAACTGAACCTATTACTTTGCCATTTTTACCTCGGTTTTTAGGCATGGGTCTAAAAACCGAGGTAAAAAGTTCTTTTACCTCGGTTTTTTGAAGTAAATAAAATTATTTACCTCAGTTAAAAAAATCAAGGTAAAGAATAGGTTTTTTTACGGTGGTTCTAAAGTAGCCGGAGTAAATATTCTTGAAAATCTAACTAAAAATATTTTTAACGTAAGTGGGACATCAGCAGTATGGGCACGACCTAGCAGTAATAGTCAGTGATGAGAAGATCGACTTCACACCAGCAGTTAATTTGACCAAATTTGTCTCGATATTAGGGAGCGGTAACGAATTTTTCACCATGCGAAGTTGCACATGCCTCTCGGTCCAAACCCGAACCTAAATCATTCAAATAAATTAATTTATGCGATGTTGCAGGTTAGTAAGTGACAAGCTGGTAAACTCAAAATCATGCAGTGCAAATTAAGTGCGATGTCAGACGTATCTATCATACCTAATAAATTAACGATAGTTGACCAATACAGCCAGAACTTGGAATGTACTATCTAAAGGTTCCATTCAAAGTTCACTACAGCCAGTCTCAAATATCATGAAGTTACATCGGTATGACTAAACCTAGGTAAATACGTATATCTAAAACACATAATGTTACGTACCATAAAACATCTCATCAAATTGAAAATTAAATGAAAGACATAAATCCCAATAAAATCCAAACAAACATCTTCATCTTCTATGACAAACTAACATATGATCCATGGCAATCAATGGGGGGGGTGAATTGGGTGGGATAACATCGCCTACAGATGAACTACTTCTATCGTCTTGAGAATTAGCCTCTGACTCTTCAGTAGTAGACTCAATATCGTCGGTGCTAGACCCTCATTCATAATCTGTGGTATCCAGCCCATCCTCGTCAACTCCAGGCCTTTCACCCCCTGTAGGTTCATTGATCACATCGGCAGTCATAGACTCTAGCCCCTCCAATTCTTCTATAAGCTTACGCATGTTGCGTTCCGTGCGCAGTTCCAGGGCCTTGGTCTCGGCCACGCCTTTAGGAGGATGCTCTTGGCCTTTTTTGTAAGCCATGTGGGATAGTAAAATAGTTAAATTAAATGAAAATATTAAAATTTTAATTAATTCATAATAATTTGGAATAAAAAAAACCTAAAAACTTTATACCCGTTCGCACGGAAGGAATAATGGTGGGGGAAGAATCCACAGTTGTGGAAGTTGGTAGAGTCGCCTCGGGCCCAGGTGGGAGAGGCACATCCATATCTCCTTTGGGGACATTGCGATCAATCCACATTCCCGCCTCCCAAACCTAATGCTTCAACTTGATGTAGTTCGCATCGTAGTACTTAGGATTGATCTTCGCTTTTGATTTGATGGTAACCCTCTTCTTCTCCAGAATGGCGGTGATGACGTTGTCGTGGGGGAGTGTCCGGCTCTTCATGGAGAGGGCCACTTGGTGCATCTCCTGGATGATGGTGTACCTAGGGTCGACTACCTTCTTCTACGAATGGTGGTAGTACATGACAGTCCCATTGATCGTGCACTCCATAGGATGTCCGTTCAGCATAAGTACTTGTACAATTATTTTGAACATCATTCTCTCCTGAAGGTTGAGAACACCAAGCTTGATCTTCTTTATTAGGATGAGCTCAATTCCCACTTAAATTTTGAAGTACTTCTCTACCATTCGGTTGGGGTCAAGCGCCCCAGATGCACTACAAGGACAAAACCTATTACTTCAGTTTTTCAGTGCTTTTTACCTTGGTTTTTTCCCCAAAAATCGAGGTAAATGTGGGTGAGGAAAAAGTATACTTTTTACCTCAGTTTTGGACCGACGTCAGCGTGAATTAAGACCGACATCGCACTATAGTAGAGGGCCGATGGTGTGATACCCCGACTGTGACATCATTGGTCACGATATCGACATCATAAAGCATGCAACATCGATGAAAGAAATATAGCATCCGATGGGAGATGAAGTGCATTGACATTACACAAGATGATGTCGGAGAAGCTCAGGAGTAATTTCACACATAGTGAGGGACCCACATTGTGTCATGTTGACATGGAACCCTGACAAAACGATGTCCTTTTGTTTATACAAAGTTGGAAAAAAAGTGATGTCAGTCTACGAAACATCGCTAGTATGTCATTTTGGAGCTAGTTAATGCGACGTCATGGTTTAGTCGCTGAGCTCCCATTTCTCATAAAATATTATAATATTTAATATTCCATGATGCAAGCAATTGGTCTTCGATGCCGTTACATTGAGTAATGGTTGAACATCATAGAACACTCAATTGTTGTTCAATTATTGTGGGAATCATTAATTGACATGTTAATTTAAACTAACAAAATTATGACATATATTACAAATACATAAGGTAGATATAAAATTGAAACAATAATTGCATTTAACCTCCATTGTCTATGTTGTACAATTTTCATATTTTTAGGGCGACCGGTGAGAAGACAACTACATCCATCTGATTTGCTAGAATCCACTGATAAATCCCTTTGATCCTTACAAAGAATACATGTGACACAAAAATTATGTTACAATTGGGAAGTACCCAAAAATACGCGTAATATATTCATACATAGACGACATTATTCGCAATATGGCAATAGTAATTGATCAGTATTAAAGCGACGTGGCACTCATACAAACCGACGTCGTAGAGACCGATGTAAAACTGACTTCAGATATTCATGGATATTTATGCAATAATTAACAATTCCTTCACCTTTGTGGCATTAATTCTTACTCTGTATCATATTGTACTAAGAGATTAACTCAGACTGACGTCGCACATTCATATTGTGGTCATCCGAATATAAGCCATTTTTCTTACTCTTTACAAACATGTCATCTTACTGGTAACAAAAAAAACATACAGTATATAACATGTGACACAATAATTCACCCTTCATTAAATTCTTTGATCTTTCATGAAGGACGAAAAAAACTCATAGATGGTAACAAAATTTCTAAAGGAACATGTAAAAGATGGAAATGTACCTCAACAAATTTGAACCTAGAAATGCTCCATCCTTGAATACTTGTTGAGGGTTGAAGAAATCAATTTGAATGAGCCCTTTAATTGTTGTAATGGTGTGAACATATAGGGTGGGTTTGTGGGATATGCATTGGAGATGGAAATGAGTGTTAGTGCTGGTAGATACTGACTTGAAAAATAGGTTTAGGGGGAAATGTTATTTCAAAACTTCGTCTGAAATTTTTGGTTCCCGCTAGAAATTTAAGAATGATCGAAGTCTCTAGTTATTCAGTATATCTATCGTTACATGCGACATGTGTGCAACACCGGATATGTGGCCATAGTCTAATAATCAAAATTTGTCATAAAATCCCCGTTTAAAGGTTTCAGGCCCTTCTATCGACCCCTTTATGCCAAATTGGAACAACATTGTCATCGAAATTTGAATAAAGTAATGTTATATTCAATTTTGCATTTCGATATCTCCCACTTTCTTGGAAGGACCTAGGTACAAAAATAAAAAAGAGAACTTGTTGTCCCAAACTCAATACCGATCGACCCAAAAATCACTACCATGCGAAGACACCTCTAGCACCGGTTGTTTTGGTTCCTAGCACCGGTTTTTTGGTGGCTAAAAAACCGGTGCCTAAGTAAGCGATGCTACATTATCACCGGTTGAAACAAAACCGGTGCTAAATTTATTTTATTAGCACCAGTTATATATTGCACCGATTTAAGTTACCGGTGCTCTAATGTACCATATTAGCACCGGTTTTTTGTAACCGGTGCTAGAAAAAACTGGTGCAATACCGGATTTGTCGCACAGGAATTGTTAGCACCGGTAATGGAACCGTTGTTAAATCTTTATATCTCACACCGGTTTGTGGGTAGGTAGGACCGGGTTTTAAACCGGTGACAGAAAAATAAATTGCACCGGTTATAGTTTAGCAACGGTTTGGGAACCGGTGTTAAATCTTTATTTCTAACACCAGTTTGTAGGTATATAGCACCGGTTTTTAAACCGGTGACAGAAAAATTAATTGCACCGGTTATAGTTAGCAATGGTTTGGGAACCAGTGATAAGAAAACAGTTTTATTTCACCGGTTATATGTTAGCACCAGTAAAAAAACCGGTGCTAGAGTTGTTTATTTGTTGCACCGGTTAAATTTAGCACCGGTTTGAAAACTGGTGCAATGAAGTAAATATAGCACCGGTTATGATCGCACCTTTTTTGTAGTGGTGGTTTTGAAAACGGTGCTACCAGCATTAATTTTGCACCGTTTAATTAGCACCGGTTCACTAATCGAAAAAAACCGGTGTTAAAAGCGTGAGTAATTTATGTGGTCACTGTAAGCTGCGACGTGCTGCAGCGTTCATCTTCTCACAGCCAGCTCCTTTTTTTCAAGGCATGGTACCCAGTATTTGTTGTGCGTAGTAACAGAATGGTGCACGAAGACAAATTGAACAAATTCGGAGCCACAGTATGCATAGACAACAAAATAGGTTGAAGAACGTATTGAATCCGATGAAGTATAATATATGACTAGCAAAAGAATAGCAAGAAGTGTTCCGTAGTGTCGTAAGATACTGAAACCCCCTTCAGCATCGAATTTGATGAGTATCATATGAGATGGCCAATTACCTTTCTTGTAACAGATAAGACTAACCACTATCCGGCGATTTGTGCAAGTCCTTGTATGATATTCAATTGAGCTATGCATTTTGGCAGAGTATTTTTTGCAAAAATACAAACCAACTTCACAGCAATACTCCGTAGTTCATCCCTCCCCAAATGCGGCTACCTCCCTCTCTCCATGATGGTTCAAAACATATAGGCAGCATTTTTTTCCACTCTGAGAGATGAACCTAGAGATTGGGTAAATACATGGGTCGGGAAATGAATAATAAGAAGTAATGAACTGTACATGTAGCTGCTGAAGGCTGCCACGCACTGCAGCTTTCAGTGCCCAGCTGAGACTGAGAGCTACAGCGCGCTGCAGCTTCTAACGTTCATCAGAAATGAACTGTAGCCCCACACAACATCAATCCAAATCAGGAAATGGAAATCCATATACTACAAATCACATAGCCAGAAAGGAACAAATACGATTTTAGTTCTCGGTTTGGACTACCTTGTCATCCGCTGCAGTTCCTTGTGGGTCACTACATCCCGATGCTGAAGGAATGAATACCCGGTTGTCCTTGGTCGTGGGGGTGGAAGATGCAGCGAGGAAATTACGGGCATCCATGTGTGGGGGAATAGCTTTACCCAATTGCCCAGCTAGCCAATTTGTTTGGGCCTCAAGTAAAGCAACAAATGTTTCCCTGAGCTCGATGACATCTGTTGGTTGTTTGGTTGAATTTGAAATTTCCTTAGATGATTTTGTGTTTGTGCTCCCACATCGACTAGATGCGTAACGGGTGACAGTCATATGTGGCAGGGCCTCGTTGACCTTAGAGGTTGTGGAGCAACCCCTCCAACGACCCCCGTGATCCTTCCTACCCGTTGCTTGAACTAGAATATCATCTTTGCCATGTATAACCAAATCTCCTTTTTGCTTCTTATCCAAAAGGTTTTGCTAAGAAACAAAGCAAATATTATCCATTTGACCAGGATAACATGAAAAAATATCAATGGAGATAGATTCATTTATGAATTATGCTCACAATAGTGGGGGCTGCTCTTCGTACGGAGTCGTTGGTGTAGGTTGATAATTTCTTGTCCCAGTTTGCTGCAAGGAGCACTTCCGAGCGGTCCGGTTTGAAATCCATGCTCTGAACTAAAGCCTCTGCTTCTTCCACACTCTGACCTTCACCCAGAAGCACCTCAATTGTAGCGTTTCTTTTCCCCTTCTCGAGTTCTACTGCAACCCTACGGTTCCCTCCACTCCCCGTGTGATGGATGTAGTCCTTCTGTGAGGCGCTTAATTTTGCTGCATCACTTACCGCCTGTGTGGACATCAGTATGTAAACTGTCGGCATGGTAGTGACTAGGGGAAAAAAGATTGGAGGGATTACCTTGAATTCAGGGGTTGACCTGTGTTTCACAAACAGCTCCCACTCATTTTTGTCCATCCACCTATAGTCTCTCCATGCGCAAGAGCCTAGTTTTTTAAGCACAATGTACTTGTTCGCCACCTTAGTCTTTCAATTCCTCCACTTTTCTCCTGTATAAATTGTCCATTTATTGCGGAACTTATTCATCTCATTGAAAGTCATTTTCGTTTGTATATCCCAGCTAATCTGGAGGATAAGGAGACATGTTATTAGTGCGACATGTAACAAACTTGACATGACCAATGGAGGATTAGAACACACATACAATAATGTCTTCCCATGCATCCTTCTTCACATGGTCTGGAACTGATATCCAATTATGCCATGTCCCGAAGCGGATTCTTCGGCGGAAGGCATAGCCAACATACATCGACCATCGACTGCGCATAACTAGGGGTTCGAAGTCATCATCGAAGAATATTTTAAGAGGCTTCTTTTGTTTCGCAAGCAACACGGACTTGCACTTGGCTGTACCTCTGCGCTTGCAATACTCTCCAATCTCAAACTTGTCGAAGCTCTCACTCATGTCTTCTTTTACTGTAGTTTCTTCTGCGTCTCCGGACTTCTCTGATCCCGAGCAAAATTTCTGTGCTCCAGCCCCTTCCTCGCCATTGTCGTCACAGTTGGCATCCTTTGGAGAGGTAAAACATTCACGGGCAACAATTTGTCTACCACCAGAGACAAACAATTTCTTCCTCGGCGGCGCCATTGAAGCTCTTCTATCAGTAAATGAAACACAAGCAAAACATTAATCCAACACTGCCCTTTGCGGATTTTCATGAAAATCTAACCGACTTCAACAAATTCGTGTAGGGGGCACGTAGGTAGGCAAAAACTATGACATTACAAGCAAGCATATCATGTATGAGCATGAAACAACACCCACAATAGTTAACCAGAAAAGTCAGCACAAACTCACACGCAAGGAGACCAACCAAAATATAGCTACTCATTAAACTCAGGAAATCATTGGAAACTAGCAATGGGTGTTACCTTTTATGCGCAACAGCCGGCCGTGTTGGCTACCCCCTCCCCTGTGAACATTACGAGCCGGGTATGAGCTGGGTACAAACTTTGTGGAGTAGAGTGTCGATATAATTGGGGTATCTTGTTGGCAACCTGGATTGGGAGGTTGAAGCCCAACATAAATGGTGAAGGGAGGGACATTGTTTTTGGGGGAAATCTGCACGGGGTTATGGGGGGAAGAGGGGGAACTTGGGATCAAAGATGTAGTGGGTGGAAAGAACTCGGTTCAATGTGGTGGGGAGGGAAGGGTACGGAAACAGAGGGTTAAGGATATGGAGGGAAAAGGGAAACTTTTGGAGGGAATGAAAATGCAGCTTTGTTGGCACATTTTGGTGTCTTTTAATTTTTGTTACTTTAATTTAAAAACAATAAGCTCATGTGACATTATGGATCGGGTAATTTCGCAGTTACTAAGCTCATATGGAATATAATCTTACCTAAGAAGATTTCTACCACTCCCCTGGAAGCTGCTTAACTCCTGCTTACCATTTGATGGTATCCTCGTAAAATGTGGTTATAGCTTGGCCTCTAAATGTCCTCTATGCAATCAATCTGACTCCATGGAACATTTCTTTACTAATTGTCAACTGTGTAAATCCATTTGGTTTCAGATTGCTGCTTTCAATTAGCGGAATGTGCATAATACAGTGGAAACTTTTTCCAATTTCTGGAACTGTAGTGACCTGACTGGAATAGCAGAGACTGCTATGTCATCTGATTCATGCTGTGATCTGCTGGGCTTTATGGAAGGCTAGGAATGCTTATTTTTTCTATGGAACACCTTTTCCCATCTCCCATATTAGCAAGGAAGTCACAGATACACTCTACCTTTCCATTACCACCTCTCCCCGAAGGTTTCATGTTCCCTTCTTTTTTGTTTCCCCCTAGTCCCCCACCGAAGCCAACTATTTCCACAGTATACTAGGAATATCCAGTCACAGTTTCATCAGGGTTACAGTGGATGCATCTTGGTCTAATTCCTCTGTTTCAATTGGCTTAGTTGCTCGCAATCGCCAAGGTTTACCAATCCTTAATAGATCCTATACCATAACAGCCATATATCCACTAGAAGCTGAAGTTAAGGCAATTCTTATGGCCTGGAAAATCTAATTGGACGGATATCCCAACCTCAACATTGAATCTGACTCGCTACAGGCAGTTTATATGATTAATGAGCCTTCACTTTCCAAATGGACCCTATACCCTCTACTTTTCCGAGTTCACACTCTTTTGTCCCATGCTACCCTGAAGCACACATATAGAGATTGTAACTCAGTTGCGGATACCATGGCGAAATATGAAGCATCCTCTGCGGTGGTTTCAACTTTGCATATGACCCACATTCCGGCACATTATAACGGCTTAATCTATATGGATATTATTCATACACCTTAATTATATTAGAATCCACAGGAAAGCCTTCAAATAAGATTGATACTGCTGATCTTTCCTCTATTTTTGCTGCTCTTCCGCGATGGCTACAATTTTTCCCAGTCTCAAGAGTGCTTTCACATGGCGGATTCCCAGTTTCTAGCATCGAGCACTCGAGCCTGGAGCCCTCGAGCCTTGGAGTCCAATAGGACTCAAGCCTTGGAGCCCTCGAGCATTGGATGCCCTCAAGTACTGGATCCCCTCGAGCCCGGATGCCCTCGAGCCGAGAATGCCCTCGAGCCCAGAATACCCTCGAGCCCAGAATGCCCTCGAGCATTGGATGCCCTCCAGCACTGGATCCCCTCGAGCCCGGATACCCTCAAGCCCAGAATACCCTCGAGCCCAGAATACCCTCGTGCAATGGATGGCCCCGGGCACTGGATCTCCTCGAGCTTGGATGCCCTCAAGCCGAGAATGGCCTCGAACCCCTGGATTTCCTCAAGCCCCGAATGCCCTCGAGCAATGGATGGCCCCGAGCACTGGATGCCCTCGAGCCTGGATGCCCTCGAGCGTGGATGCTCTCGAGCGTGGATGCCCTCGAGCGTGGATGCCCTAGAGGCTGGATGCTAGCGAGCACTGGAGGCCCTCGAGCCTGGAGGCCCTCGAGCACTGGATGCCCTCGACCCTACAACCACTTGACCATCAACCTCTCAAGTCAAAAGCTTAATATTCTACTGGCCTAACATTCAGCCCAAAACAAATGTAAACTGTAGCCCAATCAGTATAAGGTGTGTGTATTAGTATTTCGCCCAAAACCTCTCCTCTTCCATCACCTCCGTCCGCACTTCCCGAGGCCATTCCTCTGCCATTCCCAAGGTCATTCCTCCGCCCCTTCCTCCACCGACCCCTGCTCCCTCCGCCTTCCTCCACTCTCACGGCACCGTCCCCTACCACCTCCACCGTGCCCTGCTCCCTCCGCCTTGCCAGCTCCCTCTGCCGTCCACTTCTCCAGCCATGCCCCTTGATCGGCCAAGCTGTGTCCGACCATCTTAGACTGTACACCAAACACCAGTAGTCAACAACCCGTACTCCCAATTAGGTAAGGAGATTATTTTCCTGAGGTTTAGTCAGTCAAAATTTTTTCTTCCTCATGGGTTGATTTCATGATAATGCCTCATTGTGTCAATGCCCTCAATGTGCTTATGTTTTCGGCATTGGTGAACAATTTTGTGCGTAACCTGATTGTTCATGATTTGTGATTTTGGATGGCACAACCCGTGCTTGCATATAATATGATAATTTTATGCATCACCTGATTGTTCATGATATTTTTTCTTGCTCACGGGTTGATTTCATCATAATGCCTCATACCATCAATGCCCTCATTCTGCTCTTGTTTTCAACATTGGTGAGTACTTTTGAGCATACCCTGATTGTTGTTCATGACATGTGATTCTGGATGCATGGCCCATCGATTCGCCAAGGATTTATAGAATGTCTATCTTGTTCAATTCTTTTGCTTCTGTTAATATTATCAAAAATTGGGATTAAGTGTGAGTAAACATTATTCCACATTCAGCCTATGAGAAGGAATGCTTAATTTAGAAGAAGTTGAGTCTGTATTATTTACCTTTGTGACTGTGTTTTATTTACTGTGTTCCGTTCTGGCTGCCATTAACACATTTAGTTTAACAGACATGGCCCCCAAAAAAGGTTCAACCAAGCAAAAGAACAACACCCAACAACCCAGGAAAAAGCCAAGAGTGGTGGAGGGGGAGGACGTCGAGCACGGGACTCAGATTGTTCTGTCGACTGAGCCCATACCGGCCGCAGAGGCGGACTCCACTCAGCATACAACAGTCTACAAGGACTTCATCTCGAGGGGCCTCATCCTTGAGAGAGGGCTGGGGATGGAAAAGCCCTTTAGGAACTATGTGAAGGAGCACGGCTGGGAAGGGCTCATCGCACAACCGTCGCGGGCAAACCAGACCATGGCGTGTGAATTCTTGTCGATGATGAAGTACAAGAATTCAGCAACTGTTTTCCTCCGTGGTCAGTTGGTTGAGTTGTCTTCAGATTTGATCAACACATTCTACAGGATCCCACCAAAGCCCGCGAGCTTGTACGAAGCCGCTGACACCGCAGTTGAATAAGCTTCATGGGAAGACATCATCACAGCAATCTGTGATGACAGCGCTGTAGTAATTCAGAATCTACCCCAAGAATGGTCCAGCATAGAGAAAAAGTACTTGACTGAGGACATGAACGCGTGGTACAGTTTCATAGCTGCCCGACTACTCCCCGTGAAATTGAATAGCGAGGTTCATCGGTCTCGTATGCTGCTGCTGTACAAGATAAAGAAGAACATGAGCCTGGATGTTGGGAGTACAATAATGGCATACATCTGGGATTGTGTCAATGCTCATAACTGCATAGGTTTGTCCTCACTCATCACTGCAATATGCGTGGAAGCAGGTTGCGAATACAAAGATGATGACGTCACAATGATGCCAAAGCTTCCCATAAACCCTCTCATATTCTCCAAGAAGAAGAACATTGCTGAGTCATCGAGGGTGGCAACAAGTAAATCATCAAATGAGAACTCGGATGGGGACTTGGCTGTATTGCAAATGAAGGTGGATCATTTGGTGCGCTGGACATCGCAGGTTGGGAAGATCCTCACAGCCATGTGTGGCAAGAGAATCAATGAATTGGGTCCAATCCCTACCTTTGATTCGCCAAGGCCCAACTCGGTGGAGAAGAGGGTGCGCAGGAAATGACTCCCCACAGTGACCTCACATCTGCGTATTATCACGTTTTTTCAGTTGCTGGTTTAATTTGGATGTGGGGATCTAACATTTGTTTCTTTCGAAACATACATTGCTACTTTGTCCTGATTGTTTTTGCTTTGGATTTTGGAATGTTAGCTTTCAGGACACATAACGTATTTGTGCTGTTGTCTTAAACGACCTGCATGACCAATTCGTATCAGGTTCCTACCTGAGTAAAATTGCTGCAATGCAATGAACCAGTAGAGCTGCAGCGCACTGCAGCTGGCAGAACCTATCATAGGAATAATTGTCCACTTTTTTTTCCAGCCTTTACCAAAACCGCTGCAGTACGCTGCAGCGGACAGAACTGTACCACTTGGCAACAAATTGGAAGATAGTTGTACAACAGTTGCACGAGGCAACAAAACCCAACAAAGTACAATAAGTAAATTAAATTTTAACTTCGACATCGATGCTCGACCCCCCTAGTCTACAACCAACTTCATCTTCTTGGATTGACTGTCTCGAAGTTCTCGACCATCGTCATCTATCCAAATGCCATCTTTGTGTTTCCTCCGTATGGCTCCCACCTCAATCCCATTGTCACTAGGTAGAGGGGAAATAGAGGGGAACTCTAACCTTTCACTTGTAACCTCAAAATCAATTTCATCGCGGAAAGAGAATTTTCTACCTTGCACCACAACAGACCAACTTACATTGGACGGGTCATTTACGTAGAAAACTTGTCTTGCTTGTTTGACCAAAATAAACTGATCATTTTCATATGCCACACGAGTTGGGTCAACAAGGGTAAATCCCATTGGATCATCAGTTCGAACCCCAGTTGTGTTATCAAACCATTGGCACTTGAAAACCGGAATCATAAATTCTCAATAGTCAACCTCCCAAATCTCATCAATAACACCATAGAACGACATCACATCTACGACTGGTTTTTTGCCTTTCTTACTTGCTTGCTACATAGTCTCCGACTCAATGTATACCCCACTATTTTGTGTCGTGCTCTGCAAATCTTGGTCCCTAGTAGTGAAAGAAAAACCGTTGATGTCATACCCGGAATACCTCAAAACCGTGCAGTTAGGCATCCTCGCAAATGCCCTAATTTTTGGGTCGTAATCAGCAACATTGCATCGGTCATATAACCAATTCACAAACTTGTCAATGTGCTCCAATTGGACTTTATTAGGGGGCCACGTGGGATGACACTGTGTTATCGAATGAAGGTGCTCAGTCACATAAACAGAAGTCTCCAAACAATTTCTCAACACATACAAATGAACTGACATCAAATCACTATTCAATGGAGTAAATAACGTTCCCCTAGACCTCGGCTTGCCCCCCTTCCTCCTAACATGTCGATTCAGGGGCACCCCAAATTTTCTGTGTCCCTCCAAATAGGAATAGAAAAATTCAATCACTTCTTTGGTAACATACCTCTCAACAATACTAGCTTCCGACCGACTCATACATTTCACTACCCCTTAAAGACTTTCATGTGATGCTCGAATGGATACATCCAACGCATGCCAACTGGACCGCATATCTTCACCTCCCGCCCTAGATGGACGACCAAGTGAACCATTATATCAAAAAAGGATGGAGGGAAATACATTTCCAACTTGCAGAGCACAACAACAACATCTTTTTGTAGAACATCCAGATGGTCCCGGTCAATAGACTTCCGGCATATGGAGGCAAAAAATATACAAAGTCTAGTGATTGAGTGCCTTACATCAGCCTCCATTACCCCACGAATAGCAACAGGTAAAAGTTGTTGCACAAAACATGACAATCATGAGATTTCAACCCTGCCATCCGACAATCCTTCGTAACTACACGACTCACGTTCGATGAATAACCAATGGGGACCTTCACTAATTTCAAACTATCAAAAACTGAGATTCTCTCCTCCTTAGACAAGGTACAACGCGCAGGGGGCAAGTACGTCCTCTTACCCTTCACTTCTGGGGCGAGGTCATTTCTGATTCCCATATCAACCAAGTCCAACCGGGCATTCAAACAATCTTTCGTCTTCCAAGGAATATTCAAGAGGGTGCCTATCAAACTTTCACAAAAATTTTTCTCAATATGCATCACGTCTAGGCAATGCCTAACCTCAAGATCCCAGTATGGTAGATAAAAAAATATTGACCTTTTCTTCCATGGCCCACCACAATTTATTTTGTCCTTGCCTTTGTACTTTCCCAACACCACTCGTAATTTCTTAACCTTGCTGTGAATCTGCACACCAGTTAGTGGTGTAGGGGATTTCCTTCGTTCATTCCCGCCAACAAAATTAACCACATCATCCCGGTATTTATGGTTTCCGTTGAGCCATTTTCTATGGCCATGATACACTGTCTTTCTTCCATGTCTTAGCTGTTTGAATTCAGTCTTTTCCTCACAAATGGGACATGCATTGTGCCCCTTCATAGCTTACCCAAAAAAATTTCCGTAGGCCAGAAAATCATTGATAGTGAAAATTAGCATGGCCCACAGTTGAAACTCCTCATTCATATGGCCATCAAATACCAACACCCCTTTATCTTCCCACAATATCTTCAAATCTTCTATCAATGGTCTCAAATACACATAAACCTCATTCCCAGGTTGTCTAGGACCTGACATTAACATAGGCATCATAACATATTTATGTTTCATGCACAAATATGGGGCCAAATTATATATAACCAACATCACGGGCCACGAACTATGCTTCGATGACATATTACCAAATGGATTCATCCCATCAGTACACAATGCAAGGCGGAGATTTCTAACCTCCGAAGCAAAGGAAGGATATCGCTTGTCAAAATTTCTCCATTGTTCACCGTCCGCCGGATGTCTTATCTTGTCGTCATGTAGTCTTTCCCGCTCTCCATGCCATCGCAAGTTTTTCGCATCTTCTGAATTCGCGAATAACCTCTTCAACCTAGAAATTATAGGAAGATACCACATACACTTCAGTGGGACCTTCTTCTTCTTCTTAGCCAAACACCCATCAACATTATTCGTCACACCCTTATATCTTGCATTTTTGCACACGGGACATTCAACAGCATCTATCAAATCACCGTCATACAAAACACAATCATTTGGACATGAATGTATTTTCTTGTATTCCAAACCCAGTGGACACAATATTTTCTTGGCCTCGTAATAGTTTTTCGGAATTCCATTCCCTTCCGGGAACTTATCCTTTAGAATCTTCAGTAGTGAATTCACACTTGCATCACTCCAAGAACATGTAGCTTTCAGATTGAAAACCTCCATCAAAAAAGATATTACGGTATCCTTACTTTTACATCCCGGATACAATGGCTTCTCTTTCTCGTCCAGCAAAGCACTCAACATTGTAGGTTTCCCCTCAAAATCTCTCACAATGTCATCGAACATACCATTAACTGTACATTTGTCTCCATCTACCTTGTCAAACCCACCGTTATGTCCTTGCTCAACCTCTCCATGAAATGTCCATACAATGTAACCTCCATCAAATCCGTTCTTCAACAAGTGAAATCTAACAACCCCACGATCGTCAAACCGTTCACGACACAAGCATCTTTTGCATGGACAAAGTATCCTCTCCTCCCGACCAAAGGCATAATCTAGAAACAAATCAATAAATTCAATATGTTCACCACTCCCTCTAGCTACACTTGGACTGTTAACCATTTTTCCCCTCCACGCAAACACGGATTCTCGGTCCGCTGTATCTAAGCAAGACGAAGCACACCATTACACATATTTTCATTGGTAAAAAATACGAACAATGAACACGATCTTTTTTGCTACACAATACTAAATGTGTCATGCATGTCCGTGTATAAGTATGCAAATCGATCAACTGCATGTTCTCGGGAAACATATAAATATATACCACCTACCTATCGTTGCCCAAAAATGTTCACATCAACACTAATTAATTTACACTCCCACAACATGATCGATACTCAACCAATATAAGCTAGGCACAGAGAAACAAATAATAAATACAAAAAAACTACCCCCAATCATGCATTTATGGTTCTGGTTGATTGAAATTCCAAAAAATTAATGAATACTTACTTCCATGAGTCTTCATTTGTTTGAGTTATTGCACACCTTCCCAAGAAATCTACCATCTAATAATGGATGTTCAAGTTGAGAACTAATTTAACAGGGTAAGTTCGGAGCATTAAATGCTCGATTTAGCACCGGTTTTTGTCAATAAGACACCAAATCTGTGCCAGTTTTCCTGCATTTTTCCACGAATGCATTCAGCACTGGTTTCTACATCCCATTACACCGGTATCTATAACCGGTGCCAAAAACATATATCACGCCGGTTTTCTAGGATTCTTTGCACCGGTCTTCAAACCGGTGCGAATATAACACCGGTGATCATTGTTTTTAGCACCAGTTTTTTGACCGGTGCTAAACTCTCAACAGTTTCCACAAATTCTAGCACCGGCTTCCCGACCGGTGTAAAAATAACACCAGTTTTTATTTATATAACCGGTGCAAAATTTTTTTTAAGCGGTGCCAGAATAACACCGGTTTTACACCCGGTGCTAACACTAAAAAAACCATTGCTAAAACAAGATTTACGCCGGTTTCCGTAACCGGTGTTAAAAAACCTGTGCCAGAGGGGGGTCTCTGTGGTAGTGAATAAGCTTTGTCATCCATATATAGTCAAACTTGTAATAACCGAGAGTTATAAAGAAACTGGTCATATATTTCCCCATAGACATCCACAAGGTCATACGACCGACACTCGTATAATTTTACGTAATCATCTACAATTTACTATAGATCACTTACTAGCAATTTGTAAAATTTGATGGATGGAATTCCATTACTATTATATTTAAAAAAATCTAGAATATGAAATTTTATGTGACTTTATGAGGTGGAAATTTTCATTCCCATAACAATTATCATTACAATATTAATGGAATACTATGGAAAAACCTGGAAGATTACCCAGGTTCGCATGCCTGTAAGACAGTACGCATAATTTCGACATGAAACATTTGTCTTTTTGTTTGGTTGAATGTCTATTACCCATAGTGACAAGCAAGGAAGTTTGGGCCATAGTGTAATTCTCCCATCGTTTCATGATGCATGGTCTGTGAATAATTTGGGCCCATTCTGGTGATCCGTTCATGGCCAAATTCAAACATGGTGGTCGTGTGAATTATATAAGTGTGTATCTAATTTTAAATTTAGACATCTCCCACATTCTTGGAGGGACCTTAGTGCAAAAATAAAAAAGAGAATGGGTTGTCCCAAACTCAATTTTGATCATCCTTAAAAGAAGCTTTGTCTTCCATATACAGTCAAACTTATAATAACCAAGAATAATAAAGAAATTGGTCATATATTTCCCCATAGACTTCCACAAGATCATATGACCGACACTCGTATACTTTTAAGTAATAATCTACTATTTACTCTAGACCACGTACCGGCACTTTGTAAAATTTGAAGGACGAAATTACAATACTATTATATTTAAAAAAAACCTAGAATATGAAATTTCATGTGGTTCTATGTGGAAATCAATTTTTGTTCCCATAACGCTTATTGTTACAGTATTAATGGAATACTATGGAAAAACCCAGAAGATTACCCAGGTTCCCATGCCTGTAAGATAGTATGCATAATTTCCATATGAAACATTTGTAGTTTTGTTCAGGTGATTCTCTTAACACACAGTGGCAAGCACGGAGGTTTGGGCCGCAGTTTAGTTTCCCCAGAGTTTCGTAATGCAGTATCCGGTGAATAAGTTTGGCCCCTTCTGGTTACACGTTCATGTCCCATTTCGAACATGGTGGTCGAAATTTGATGGATGGAATTTTATTACTTTTTTATTTTAAAAAACATACACTATGCCATTTGGGATATCCAGTCCGCAATCCAGTAATGCGGCATCGCTCTTGCACTGGGCTGAACTCGGTGACGAAGACATTAAAGAGACATTGAGCTTTTATGGTTTTAGTCCACCACTGACCAGGGCCGTAGTTATTTTTTGATTTGGCCGATCCTCTAATACAGCCTAGTGTTTATTATGTGCAATGTCGGGCTTGCATTAGTTTTATCTTTTATACATCGATTATTCACATAATATTGTTGTATATCAATTCGATTACCTATAGTACAACTAAAAATTTATAATGTCTATCCCTTATCATGGGCCCAAACTTACAACCAATGAAATCAAACTACATTCTCTGTCTTATTGTTCCTTTGCGACATGACATGCGATGTCGCACCAAACGACAACATTTCACTGTGGGTATATAAATACCCAACCACCCGCCCCCATCGCATTCCCAACCGACGACATCACACCAAAACCTCCTACCTGAATAAAATGGTCAGAAAATATTCAAATCTCAACGGGAAACATTGGTCTCATATCAACATATCACCAAAATCCACATTCAATTACTTTAAACGTAGTGCATTGGTGGATTTCACTAAAGGGGAAGATCAACAAATCCTAACATGGTAAGGATTTAATATGAAGTATGATGTTGGTTTTTTGGGTTTCATACACTTCTTTTGTTTCCCATTGCTTGGTTATTAAATCGTGGAATTTTAGTTGTTTACTTTGTGAAGTTGTTAGTTGAGATTATAGGTATTTTAGGACCATTCGTGTTCTATTCGCATACTATTTTGGCTTGGTCGGTTGGCCTGCGACATCCCATATTCAAACACATGAATCTGCGACTTTGCACAGGTCACGTTGGTCTTGACGGATTGTGTTCGACATGAATAGGAACGCGGTTAAAACACATTGACATCATTGATTTCTTGACTGTTGCACTTACTGTTCTACATACCTTTGATTCTAAAATGACTCAAATGAAGTAGACATCCAGGAGGAAAAGGGAAGACACCACGGGAGCAGGTCCATCGCGAACGAAGAAGGCGAAGAAAACAGACACCCCTCAATTGCCAACATGGGACAAAATACACTTTGTCAAGGAGGAGTCAGAGAATCTTTTTGAAAAGATCTGGGATTTAAGGATAAATTAGGTTAGAGTTATGAAGCCTGAGGATGTGGAACAACTACACCTCGATGCTTTCCTTGAATCTTTCAAAATGTCAGGAATGGAGGGTTTCATATGCTTGGATAAGTCAACATATGATACAAAGGTTAAGGATTTCTATGCCAATTTTTCTAGGCAATTGAACACTATATACAAGATAAGAGTGAATGGGATAGACGTGGAGATGATGACAAAGTTCATCAATTGGGTGAATGGGTGCACAATCGGTGGGGAGGATCAGCCGGAGGTTGAGCCTTTACAGCTCTACTGCTGGGACAATTGGCCTCGATGGGTCGATGAGAATGACCCATCTGAGGCGCTTGACCCCAGCCAAATGGTGGAGAAGTACTTCAAAATTTAAGTGGGGAATGGACTCATACCAATAAAGCAAATCAAGCTTAGTGTTTAACCTTCAGGAGAGAATGTTGTTCAATATAATTGTACTGGTAATTATCATGGCCCAGACATCTTTTGGAGTGCAGGAACAACGGGACCGTCATGTACTACCATCTTGCGAAGAAGAAGGTAGTCGACCCCGAGTACACCATCATCCAGGGGATGCATCAAGTGGCCCTCTCCAAGAAATTATGGACACTCCCCTACAGTAACATCATCATCGCCATTCTGGAGAAGAAAAAGGTTCCCATCAAATTGAAAGCAAAGATCCATCCTAAGTACTATGATGCAAACTACTTCGGGCTGAAGCATTGGGTTTAGGAGGTGGGGACTTGGATTGATTGCAATGTCACTAAAGGGGATATAGATGTGCCTCCCACACCTGGGCTCGAGGCAACTCCATCGAAACTATGGACGTTCACCCCACCATTATTCCTGCCCCCTAGGTAACAAAATTTTGAGTTTTTGTGTTTATTCCAAATCATCATTAATTATAATTTTAACATTTTCAAATTATTATCCTAGAAGCCTTAAACAAAAAGCCTGGGGAATCCTCCTAAAGAACATGGCAAAGACTAAGGCTATGGAGCTACGCATAGAACAAGCTGTGCATAATCTTATGGAAGAATAGGCGGTGCTGAAGTCTATGATTTCCAATACGATCAATGAACCTATGGGGGATAAAGGCCTAGGAATGAGGTGCCTAAGGTTGAAAAGGATGCGCTGGATACAACGAATGATGAAGGAGCATCTAGCATCGATGATAGCAAGTCTTCAATCGAAGAGTCGAAGCCTAATTCTCAAGAAAATGGAAGCAGTTTGTGGGAAAATGATGTTATCTCACCCGAGTCACCATCCCATTGATTGCCATGGATCATATGTTTGTTTTTCCGTAGAAGATGAATGATTGTTTGAATTTTATTAGGAAGCTATGTCCTTTCTTTAATTTTGATTTCGCTGTGATATTACATGGTACGTAGCATTATGTATTTTGGATATACGTACGTACGTACCTAGCTTTAGTCTTATCGATTTAACTTGATGAGATTTAAGACTGGATGTGGTTATCTAGGAATGGAAGCTTTAGTTGGTATATTCTAATTTCTTGCGGTATTGGTTAAGTATTCTTAATTTATTAGGTATGGTATATACGTCCGACTACTTGATGAAATTTGAGACTGGCTATGGTGAACTAAGAATGGAACCTTTAGATGGTACATTCCAAGTTCTAGCTGTACTGGTTTATGTATCCTTGTATTAGGTATGACAGATACATGCAACCTTGCTCTCAATTCACATAGCATGATTTTGTGTTAATCGACATGTCACTGATTTAAATGTAACCTTGCATAAAGTAATTTATTTGAGTAGATTTAGGTATGGGTTTGGGCCGAGAGGCATGTTTGACTTTGATTAGTGAAAAAATTGACTTTGCTCCATATGTCGGGTAGAAGTCAGCCACATCGACTGATGGTGTGAAGGTTATGTTCTCATTAATAACTATTACTGCTAGGTTGTACCCTTAGTGCCGATGTCGCAATTACATTGGTAATAACTTTTTCTTCGATTTCGTAGATTATTTACTCCGATTATTGTAAAACTGCGGTAATAAACCTATTATTTAACTCAGTTTTTATAAAACCAAGATAATAATATTTACTTCAAAAAACCTGACGTAAAAGAACTTTTTACCTTGGTTTTTTGAGCTAAGAAAAAAATGCGAGGTAAATAGGGCGAAGTAATAGGTTCCGTTTCTTGTAGTTACGGGTCTTTCTCGTCCACACATGGAGGCCAATTGTCCTGGCAGTACACCTATAGAGGCTCAACCTCCGGCCGATCCTCCCCACCGATTATGCACCTAATCACCCGATTGATGAACTCTGTCATCATTTCTACATCTATCCCATTCACTCTTATCTTGTTGATGGTTTTTGATTCCCTAGTGAAATTGGCGTAGACCATTTTAACCTCTGTATCAAATGTCGGTTTATCAAAGCATATCAAACCCTCCATATCCTTGGGCTTCATCACCCTGACCTCCATTATCCTTTCGAATCGCTTCTCCACCTTCTCTTTAACGAAGCATATTTTGTCCCAAGTTGGCAATGGAGGGGTGGCCGTTGTCTTTGCCATCTTGGTGCATAATAGACCTACTCCTATGGTGTCTTCCATTTTCCTCCTTGTTGTGCTTCATTCAAGCCATCAGAGAAAGAAAAGAACGTAGAAAAGTGATTGCAACGGTTAAGAACCCAATGATGTCATTGTGTTTTTGCCGGCTTTGTATTAATGTTGCAGACACTTCAGCTAGACTGATGTGGCCTATGTGAAGTCACAGATACATGTGTTTAAATGTTCAACATTGTTGGCCAATTTACTAAGCCAAAACAGTATGAAACTAGAACAGGAATTGTCCTAAAACACCTATAATAACAACTAACATTAACATCACAAAGTAAGCAACTAACATGCCACGATTGAATAACCAAGCAATGGGCAACAAAATAAGTATGCAAAACCTAAAAAACCAACATTAAGCTTGATTAGAAATCCCTTACCTTAGGGTTTCTTGCTGTTCCCCTTTGAAGAAATCCGCTAATATACTACGTCCAAAGAAATTGAATGTGGAATTTGGGGATATATTGATATGGGACCAAGGTTTTGCATTGAGATTTGAATGTTTTCCGACCATTTTTTTTGAGGTGGGAAGTTTTGGTGTAATGTCGTTGGCTGGGAATGCGAAGGGGGAGAGTGGTCGACTATTTATATACCCAAAGTGATATGCTGCCATTTAATAAAAGGTTCGACATCTCGGGGTGTGTTGCATAGAAATACTAAGATAACGAATATAGTGCGATGTTGCGGTTCGTAGGTATGGGACCACATATAGATTGGGCCCAAACATTATAAATTTGGGCCTAGACCAAACAGTAATCAAATCAACATAAGTTGTTGTCACAAAACTAATCGCTCAATACGGCATAGATTTGAAGCATGCCCGACATCACTTATAATAAACATTGGGCCGTCTTAGAGCGGTGACCCAAACAAAACAAAACTGCGGCCCTGATCAGTTGTGGAATGAAACCACAATGCACGATGTCGTATCAATGTCATCGTTACCAATTATTGACCGACGGAAGAGCGACACCGCAACAATGGATTTCATCACCATGTTCAAATTTGACCATGAACGCATCACTGAAATGGGCCCAAATTATCCACGGACAGTACATTACAAAACTATGGGGAAATTACACTATGGCCCAAACTTCCTTACATGTCACTACGCTGAAGAGACGTTCATCTGAACAAAACGAAAAATGTTTCATAAGGAAATTATGCGTATTATCTTACATGCACGCAAACCTGGGTTATCGTCCAATTTTTTATAGTATTACATTAATATACTTTATGATAAGCGTTATGGGAACAATAATTTCTGCCACATAAATCGCATGAAATTTCATTTTCTAGGTTTTTATGAAATATAAAACTAACAAAATTCCATCCTTCAAATTTTACAAAGTGCCAGTACGTGGTTTAGAGTAAATTGTTGATAATTACTTAAATGTATACGAGTGTCAGTCGTAAGAACTTGTGGAAGTCTTTGTGGAATAAGACCAGTTTTTTTATTACTCTCTGTTATTCTAAGTTTGACTATATATGGATAACAAAGCTTCTTATTGGGATGACCGGAATCGAGTTTGGGATAGCCAGTTCTATTTTTTATTTTTGCACTTAGGTCTCTCCAAGTATGTGGGAGATGTCGAAATGAAAAATTGGAGATATGCTTATGTAATTCATTTTCACGACCACCATGTTCGAATTTGGCCATGAACGCGTCACCAGAACGGACCCAAATGATTCACGGATAGTACATTACGCAAATCTGGGGAAATTATACTATGGCTCATACTTCCTTGCATGTCACTACGGTTCAGAGACATTCACCTGAATAAAACGACAAATGTTTCACATAGAAATTATGCGTACTGTCTCACATGCACACGAACCTGGGTAATCCTCTTGTTTTTTAAAAAAGGTTTTCCATTAATACACTTACAATAAGCGCTATGGGAATGATAATTTTCACCACATAAAATCACATGAAATTTCATGTTCTAGGTTTTTTATGAAATAAAAAATTAATAAATTCCCGTCCGTCAAATTTTACAAATTTCCAGTTCGTGGTCTAGAGTAAATTGTAGATAATTACTTAAAAGTATACGAGTGTCGGTCATAAGAACTTGTCAAAGTCTATGTGGAAGAAGACCAGTTTCTTTATTACTCTTTGTTATTCTAAGTTTGACTATATATGGATGACAAAGCTTCTTTTTGGGACGATCGGAATCGAGTTTGGGACAACCATTTTTATTTTTTATTTTTGCACTTTGGTCCCTCTAAGAAAGTGGGAGATGTCGAAATGCAAAATTGGAGATAAATTTTTTTATTCAAATTTTGACGACAATGTTGTTCCGATTTGGGCATAGAGTGATTGAGAGAAGGCCCAGAACCTTTAAAAAAATAATTTTATGACAAATTTCAAAAATTAGACTATGGCCACACATGTATCGTCACATACGTGTCGCATGTAACGAAACATAAACCAAATATTGAGCGATGTTGCTCAATCTAAAATTTCTAGTGGGAACCGAAAATTTTAGACAAAAAATTGATATACAAATTCCCCCCAACCCTATTTCATGTGTAAATAACTATCAGCACTAAACCCAATTCCATCTTCAGTACATATCCCACAAACCCATCTTATCCATTCACACCATTACAACAATGAAAGGGCTCAATCAAATTGCTTCCCTCAACCATCAACAAGTATCCAAGGATGGAGCATTTCGAGGTTCAAATTTATTGAGGTATTTTTCCATCTTTTACATCTTCATGTAGCAATTTTGTTACCATATTCCTTCTATATGTTCTTTTTCTCGTTCGTCAAATATCAAAGATTTTCATGAAGGATGAATCATTGTTTTACATGTTATATACTGTATGTTGTTTTGGTTACCAATATGATGGCATGTTTTTAAAGAGTGAGAAAAATGGCTTATGTTCGGATGAACACAATATGAATGTGTGATGTCGGTCATAGTTAATCGCTCCATACAATATGGTAACGAATAAGAATCGACGTTGCATAGGTCAAGGAAGTGTGGAGTTTAGCAATATCTACGAATATCTGAAGTTTCTTTTAACAAGGTCTTTACAACATTAGGTTTTATAAGTACGATGTTGCTTTCATAAAATAAGTTACTATTCCCATATTGAGAATAATGTCATCCACGTATAACTAGATTATGTGTATTTTAGGGTACTGCCCAATTGTAACATATTTTTTTTGTTTCCTGTGTATTAGTTGTAATAGGATCAAAGGGAGTTATCAATGGACTTCTTGCATTAAGATGGATGTAGTTGTCTTCTCACTGGTCGCCCTAAAAATTTGAACGCCACACAACGTAGAAAATGAAGGTTAAATACAATTAATGTTTCAATTTTATATCAACCTTATGTATTTTAATATATTTTTACATTTATTTATAATATATGTCATAATTTTTTGCTTTTAATTAAAATGTCAATCATTCCCAGAATAATTGAACAATAATTTAGTCTTGTATGATGTTTAACCATTTCTCGATACATCACATTTTAAATAAAATGTAATGGCTATCGATGACCAATTACTTGCATCATCGCATATTTAATATTATAATATTTTACAAGAAATGAGAGCCAACCGACTAAACCGCAATGTCGCATGAACCAATTCCAAAATTACAAATCAACGATGTCGCATATACCAATGTCATTTTTTTTGCAACGTCGCCCTCTCAAAATGATGTCATTTTTGTCAGCGTTCCACGTCAGCTAGCACACGACGTGGATCCCTCACTACATCTGATATTGCTTCTGATCTCCTGCGACATCACTCGTATTATGAACGACCGTCATTTTCAACTTTGCCACACTTCGACTCCCATCAGCTGCGATATTCCAATGGACAACGCCGCATCCTTTATGATGCCAACATTGATTATAACGATGTCGCAGCTGGGGTCTCCTATCGTCAACCTTCTACGATGTAATGACTTTGGTCGCAATTCCTGCCAACGCCGGTCCAAAATTGAGGTAAAAGGTACTATTTACCTCTATTTTTTATGGACTAAAAACCAAGCTAAAAATCCCTAAAAAACCAAGGTAATTAGTGATGTTTGCTGTAGTGAACGTAGGAAAATTCATATGAAATCAAGAGTGATGTTTGTGTGTAGTGTTATGGTAGCAGCTGTAATATTCCATTCCATTGGAACGTTAAATCACGCATGGATGATTGTTGTAAAAATTTCTTGGAAATCAATGTGAGTCGCGTTTAGTATGCTTTCCTTAAAGAGTACTTCAACACTATTATAGCCTTGTGTTATACGAACTCCTTTTGACAATAAAAAATCAAAAATCCCTCTATGTTCAGCCTTGAATCAGGAGAATACCTTTGAGTAACTGTGTTTTTGGTTTCAATGAATGTCCCGAAAAATCTGGTCTTTTTCCATTGTCATCATGTTTGTGTTTTGTGTTTCTTTTGTGTCTCTGTGTTTTCCATGCATGCGTACACATGTATATATGAGAAATACTTGTCCTCACATGATCCAACAGTTCATACGCACTATCAGAATTATAAATTCTTAAAGGATGCATCTTTCCGCACGATACCTCTTTCCACATGGTAGGCATGTTGCACCACCACATTTAATGTATCATCCTTATTCAAATATCAACTTTATCCTTTCAATCAAGAGAAGTTAGGAAATACACACCACCCTATCATAATCATAATAAACCTCTGAAGTGATACATCTTTCCACACTCCATGACGAGTCATGTTATTCATCACCTAGAAAATTAATCCTTATCCTACTAACCTGTAAACTCGAAGATAGTTTATATAAGTGTACACTCCACACCACCAAAATTATTTTAACGTTCCGAGTTCACAACTACTCGAATCCAATCATACTTAAATAGCTTCGTGTCTCATTAAATACCAACATGCAGGAGTATATATGTTTTTCAGTTCTGATTTTAATTCCATGGTCATGTTGTACTAGATATTTGAACATGAAATAGGTAAATAAAATTTATTTATGATGTACCTAATGAAAGATCTTGAAATATGGTTTCCAATGATATATGATTGGGATTTTTAAGATGTTTGAGAAGGAAGTTATGGTCGATTTAGTATGGTGTGGTCAACCAGTAATCTGTCTCATTCCGGTGCATATTAAAGTGAATTGTTTGAGAGTCAATCGTGTATAGATTTTGATGTGTGAACCGTCTAATGAAAGATAATTGACTCTAGTCTGTTAGGGTTTAATTTTATAATTTTCTAAATAAATGGTGATTAAATATGATAGTTTTCATGGGTACTGGTCATCAATAATCTGTCTGATTTCAGTGCATGTAAAAGCGAATTGTTTGAGGGTCAATCGTGTATGGAATTCAATGTGTGAATAGTCTAACGAAAGCTATATGAGTCTTGTTCTTATGAATACGTGCTTCATAAGATTTGGAATAATAAGTGATGATTTATGACTTCTCGTGAGTACTGGTCAGTTGTGAATGGATCTTGTTAAGTTCGTGTTATAGTGATTTTTTAAGAGGTAAACGTGAATGGAATTCACAGTGTAAATCGTATAATCAAAGCTTTATGAGTCTAGGTTTTATGGGTTTAGATTTCATAATTTTTGGAATAATATGTGATGAGACTGTTATCGTGAGTACTGGTAAGTTTTAAATTATTTTGTTTAAGTCCGTGTTATAGCGATTTCTTTATGAGGTAATGGTGTATGGAATTTTAAGTTTAAAATGTCAATTTTTTTATAGAAGTCTAGTTTTTAAGGATTTAAAATTTGTAATTTTAGAGATGTTGTGTAAAGAGTTATGGTCATTTTTGTGAGTACTAGTCAACAGTGAATCCTTCAATTTCTGATCAGTTTTTTCGGTTTCCTTGTGTTATGTAGAACTTGAAATAAATTTTAATTAGTTAGTGGTATATCACATTTGCAGGTTTATCCGAGAATCGTAGTCCTTAAGTTCCAAGAAAGGAGAGTGTTTCTACCTTTCCCAAAAATTATCAAAACCACTTTTAAACTAAACATTTTCTAATCCTTTTCAAGAAAACACTTTGAAAACCAAAAGCTATTTTACAATTGTTTCAAAAATTATTCTCGATGTTTCAAAATCAAATGTTTTAAAGTCAATTTTCTAATTATAATACCGAATTCCGTTATTTCACATAAACTACTCGAGTAGGTTTTCTGCATTGTATATGCATATCTTGATCATGATCGTGTACTTGTTAAATATGGGTGTACCTTATTTCCCATAGCCTGAATTTTGCTTAAATGTCTACCTGTTACTGTGGGTGTACTTTATTGCCCACGGCCTGACTTGCTCTTGACTGGTTACTTGTTACTATGGGTGTACTTTATGGACCATAGCCTGAACTGTATTACTATACTGCTTGTACCTGTATTGCCTGACTTGGGATCCCAAAACCCTACTTAACAACTGAAACCCAGCAAGGTCGGCATAGGGCATGATTGCTTGGTTAGGCTTCTTTAGGTTCCCTCTGTTATCTCGAGATATACCGTCCAGTGACTAGTGACACTGGTCTACCTGTTGGCATGTTTGACATAACATGGAATGATTATTAGGATCTCATTCTAAGGCTATGAGTAGAGCGCCTCGACAACCTCCCACCTATCCTGTATCCTTTTATATGTGATGTTACTATCCTGCTAAGCGATATACTGCATGACATTTTTTCCGTTAGAAATGATTTGTATGAGAAATTACTTATGACTGGTCATGCATGGCTTGCTTTCCCGCTTACTATTTCAAGTGGATAAAATTATTTCATAAAACCACAAACATGCATAGCATCCTGATTGTATCACGAAAAATGGTTGCGAACTTGGAACCCTCACATGCAAAAGTTGACCCCTACTCTTTTAAAAATATTTTTAGGTTAAACCAGTAGGTAAGGTACGAGCTTGAAAAATAACGAATGGAGGACACCTCTAGCCCTACGCCTTTAGTTTCATTTATTTTGTTTGAAGACACATTTTTGGATTATGCAATTAACATTTATCATTTAAACTTTCCTGCTTCCGCTGTAGACAATAATGATTGTTAAGAGTTTATCATTTTAGTTAAACGTCCCCTAAAATTTTGGGCTGGGGCATTACAGTTGTCCCTGATCTAACAAGTTAGGAAAGTTGAAGAAGGAGAGAAGGATTGTGATAGATTTGTCTCCGCATTCCTTGAAGATAAATAGGCCAGGGAAAGCGATAGGGACGTGCATAAAAAGTGACTTCATATCTTAAGGTTCTGCAACATGTATAAAAGGCTAGAGACTTGTTTGGTTTGCAGAGGTGTCAGCAGATTTTATGTGGCGATTTGCTAGAGCTGTTGTTGATTAAAGGTATTATTTTGACTTTATTCCATTTTGTTTTTCAAATAAGGTTGTTGTACCACTACTTCAAGACAAAGGTATTTGCACCGGTAATATAGGCTAATAGCACTGGTAATTTGGCCCCCCAAAATACCGGTGTGTATGTATAGCAGTGTAAAAACACACTTTTTGTGCACCGGTAAAATTAATTGGTGTAGATGTATGTTTTGCACCGGTATATGTAATTAGTGTAAAAATTATGAAAAGTTTGGGGGTCATATCGTAATTGCACCCATATGTTGAGATATGCTGGTGTAAAAATTTTGCACCGGTATTTATAAAGTCTACCGGTATAAAACCGCAAAACTGGTATTTGTTTTGTAATAGAAATATTCTTTTGCACCGAGAATATTATTGCACCGGTACTAATTTGGCACCAGTATTTTTTTTACACCAGTAGTAGATTAAAATTTTAAAATAAATTATTTGAATTGCAATTTATTTTTACATCGATACTTGTAGTTTATAAAGGTGTATGGATTGAGAAAAAACAGCAATGCCCAATTTTTTTCCGGTGGTCCCTCCTGGATCATTTCCGAGGCAACGACAACCAAAAATAGTTGAATGGGAACTATTATAAATTAAAAAACTTTGAAATTGTAAGAAACCTTTAACACCTATATTAACATTGATCATAAAACACGGGAAAATTATTGAAACACGATGAATAGAAGAAGTATCTTCAAGATGAATGGAAACAAACTAAAAAACCACACAACTATAGTATAACCAAACACCAACAATAGAAGCATAATATCATCAACCATAGAAAATCAATTATCAACCTATTACGTCGTTCTTATCATCCAAAAGTTGCAACAAAGTGCTCGCCTGATGCTGGTACTCAGCGAGTGAAGCCCCACACCATCTCTCAGTGATACCTTGAGTTTTGTACACATGGTATGACCCTTTACCCCATGGGAAGATCTGTCAATTTCAAAGTTACAATGTTAGTGAAGAATGTTGTGTGTAATAGAAATTTATAAGATCAAATTTTGAGATGTAAGATTTACCTCCAAGATATTGCTTGTCTCCAGGTGATTTAAAAGATTCTTCCATGAAGAGCATAATGTAATACCCGTATTGCCATGAACCGTGATGGGTTCGTTATTGCACAAGAAAGGTAAATGTCATTACTAACCTTTAACATAATAAATGGTGGAATGAAATAACACAATGACTTACCTTAATGTTCTTGATTTTCCAAATGTGGTCGGGTTCTCGCTCCATCTTTCTCTTCTCGCTTTGGTATGCATATGCAAGCCTGTAAAGAAAGTAAATGGAAATGGTTACTTCTTCTCATGTGTAACAAAACTAGGACTTATTATTTCATTGATTGAAATACTTGGAAATGACCCTAAGTTAGCACAAGTTTATATCTTTGATACCCCCCATCAAAGTGTCTAGCATGAAAACCTCCTCTATTCTTAGACGGATAATGATGAGCTTCCAGTGATCACTGTTGAAAAATTAGTGTAATGAATTACTTAAATGAATGTGGTTTGAAAAGTAAATGTTAAATTGATGTGTCCATTTTATATGCTTTATTTAGTAGTATTTAGGATCACTTTTGTGCTCTTTTATTATTGAGAGCTTATGTTTTACCTTGAAATTCTCTTAGGAGAGGTAAAAGCAACTTTATGCTCTTTTACCTCTTCTAAGTGGATTTTATGTGACAAGGGAAGAACACGGAAGCAACGAAGACCGGAAGACATTGAAGACTATACTTTCGAAGACTTTTGGATACTCACTTCGAAGACATGAAGACCGGAGGCCGTTGAAGACCATTTTTGGAGCCGTTGAAGAATTGAAGATTGAGAGGGATGGCTATGAAGAAGACAAAGAAACAATGAAAAACTCTGGCTCCCGTCGCGACCCCGTCGCGACCATCGGGGCACCGTCGCGAGTCGCGACGAAACTCGTCGCGAGTCGCGACCAACGGGCGGCCAAAAATCAACTTTATCTTCTTTGCACTATAAATACTACTCTCTTTCCTCCTCTTCTCCAGTTTTGCTCAGCCCGTTTTCTCTCTGGTTTTTGGGCGAAAACTCTAGGTTTTTCGCTCCTTTCTTTTCTTTGTTTTTTCTTAGTTTAATTATGTCTTTTGTTGTTCTAGAGTAGTTCTTGTACTTGGGAGCTATGGATTGAAGCTTCCACTTCTATGTATTGAGAACCATTTCTATCTATCTATTTCGTGTTTTTGCTATTGTGCATTTATTGTGTTTTGAATGTTAATTGTTGATTCCATTCATGTTGTTGGGAGCTTGAGGATATGAATGCTTGTATGAATTGCTAGCTAGGGTTTGGGGGATTTGGGTTAATTTCCCCCCTGTTCTTGTTAGGAATGTATGAGTGTGAATTAGAGCTTTTGATTGTGTTAGTGTGTTGACAATGTGCTAGACGAGTGTGATTGATGTTGAACTCTTCGTCACGCTCGTTATGTGTAGCAAACGAGAGAGTCATATACTCGTGGGTGAATGTGCTTGCACGTTCGTCCAATCTCGTGTAATTGCATGGATCGGTTAAATGCTTAGTCACGGTGTAGTGGTCATAGGCGTTGCCGAGCTTATTGGTCCTTCGTGCTAAATGCCACCAATGGTACCTCGAGTCGTGGTCGCGACTCGGGAGTCATTGGTGAGGTTTGACAAGCGATGTCGAACTCGCACTTGCAAACTACTAACTAAGAAGGATAGGAGTTTAGTCTCCACGACAAGTAGTTGAAGTATTGAATAGATGATTTAAATTCATTCTTGAAGCATTTGTTATTTGGCGTTTATGTATTCTTGACGGTGTGTTTTACTGCATGTGTGCCATGAGTTGTTTGAGCATAGGTAGTGTTTGTGTGGTTGAATTGTTTAGGTGGAGGAATGTGACGAATTCCGTAGCGCCTTTGCATGAAGATCTATGAGCATGAACTTAGAACTCCTTGTGATGTGTGTGTTGTGGTACTTGCTAGATGGGTATGTGAGTGTTGGGTCCTGAATGCTATATGATGGAATGTGTGAATGATTCGATGAACTACATTAGATTTGGAAGTGGATATCCATTGCCCCCAAGGTTTTATCTTTGCAGTTTTAAAACCCCTTTTCTTTAGTTTCGTTTGATGACTAGCATAGTCACTTGACCTTGCTAGTTATCGTGTCTTTTTATCTTTGTTAATTTAGGAAACCAACCAACCAACCCCCCCCCATTTACATGCTTTTATGTGTGTGTATATATAGCTACTCCTAGCCTAATATCAACCATTTGTGTGCTTAGACGCTTAGGAAGATCCCTCTTCTCCTTGGACGACCCCGATTTGCCACTATCTACCTAGTTGTAGAAAGTAAGCATTTAGGGCTTATAAATTATCTTTTGCACGGCGGGCGTGACGACCGTTCGCCTGTCAAAATGGCGCCGTTGCCGGGGAAGAGGCGTTTATTCTTAAGTATTTAGGTGTATTTGGTTGTGTATTGGATATTTGTTTTTATTTTCCAGTACTTGGTGGTTGTTTTTGTTCGGAGTAGGTATTGCTTGAGTTCTTGGTAATTTATTTTATCGAGAATCCTTGCACTATGATTCCGAACTTTTGAAAAATAAAAAATAAAAATAAATTTTTTTTTATGGAGCGTCTCACCTTGAGGGAACTCATGATGAGAAGAGAGGTTCAACAAGCAAGGTTTTGTAGGATGTGTCATTCCGATCATCCTACCGAATCTTGCCCTTTGTTGTGGGAAGAGCACTATGACCGAGAAAGAACCCTTGGTTTCCAAAACCATGGGTACTATGAAGAGTGCTACCAAGAGGTAGGAGATATTGGTTTTCAAGGGCAAGAAGCACAAGAATGGTATCCGTACCACAATTCTTACAATCCGGAATGGAGTGGTATTCCGGATTTGTGGTATGAGAATGAGCCGGAAAACCAATATTACGAGCTACCTAGTTGGCCATCACCACCCTATACCATACCCCAAAACCAAGCCCAACAAGGAAGTTCAAGTTTGACACGTGAGGATGTCTTAAATACCATAGCAAACTTGAACTCCTTTACTAATGAGGAGCGGGATACCCAGTCTCCTCTAGTGTTGAGGACATTGAGGGGCATGTGAGGAACATATTAGAGGTATTGGCCCGAATGGAAGCTCGTGATTCCGAAAATACACCATCCCAACTTGAACTCGATGATTCGGTGAGTGAGGTCACCAATAAAAATGATTTTGAGTTTGAAAGGGATGAGGAGTTGGTTGTAGAGGATAGAAAAATGGAGGAAGAGGTGATAGTGCTACATCCATTAGCATCGTCACCCCTTCTCCCACCTAGTGAACCAACTCTAATATTTTTGGAAGTTTTGAGGGAAACAAGGGAGGAGCCAAAAGTTTATCCCGAGGTCCCTAACCACTCAATTCCCTTTGAACCATCTCCACCTCCACAAGACTTTCCTCTTGGAAGTTTTGTGCCCCCACCTCTCGTATTTTGGATGCTCATGGTGAAGAGCTTCAAGCCTTCACCATACGGATAACATTAGGGTCGTGCCGACAACCTTAAAAATACGGAGCTTCATCGTGCCGATGACGTTAAATAAATTCGGCATTTCTTTTAGTTTTTGTTTCTTAATTTTCGTTTTTTTAGTCTTTGTTTCTTAGTTTTTGTTGTTGTTTTGTTTTGTTCTTTTTATGGCTTGTTTTTCTGTGATTTTGTAGCAACGTGAAGTGCATTGCAATGAAGGAGATGAAGGAACGAGATCAATGAACGAGGGAAGAAAGCTTGGACAGTTGGTAAGCAAAAGAAAAATTTTAAGCCTGGGATACCCTGCCGTCGCGAGTCGCGATGGGCTTCGTCGCGAGTCGCGACGAACAGGGGAGAAAAATCACTCCCAGTGCCAACTTTCCGTGAGTCACGATGACATCGCGAGGCACCGTCGCGAGTCGCGATGAACACCGTCGCGAGTCGCGACGTGCTCAGAAATTTTTGAGCTTCCGGACTCAACTTTCCGCGAGTCGCGATGACATCGCGAGGCTCTGTCGCGAGTCGCAATGAACTTCGTCGCGAGTCGTGACGTGATCAGATCTTTTTGAGCTTCCGGACTCAACTTTCCGCAAGTCGCGATGACTTCGCGAGGCTCGTCGCGAGTCGCGACGAGCTCAGAAAATTTTGAACTCTCGGACTCACCTTTCCGCAAGTCGCGATGACTTCGCGAGGCTCGTCGCGAGTCGCGACGAACCTCGTCGCGAGTCGCGACGTGCTCAGTAACTGTTGAAAATTTTTTGAGCCCGGATTTCAAATTTCCAAGCTTCCAAGTTTCCAAATGATTTTAAACATTGCATGATCCTACCTTCTTCTCCACCCAACACTCCCAAGAACCACCACATACCCACTCATTCCTCCACCATCCTACATATGTTGACATATGAACATTCTTGCATCTTTATAGTACATTTGTTGATTGTAGTATGCCGACTACATCATTGTGATCGTAAGTGCATATCCTATAATGATGCTTGTATACATGTCAATATATGTTGGATATTTTTCATGATTATTCTTATAGTGTTGGTTGAGTGTGATTTGGTTGTTCTTTGAAAATACTATGGTTATTAACTCTTGATGCTAAACCTAGTATTACATATCCTTATGTACTTGTGAGTTTAATGTGTTCTTCGTGGTGTTAGTCTTGATCAAACGGCGCCATGGAGACAATGCTTTTCTCGAGGGGTGAGTTCTTCATCTTTGCTCCCCCTTCCGGTTCCGAAACAAATTTTGGGACCATACAAGTGCTTGGATTGCGCCATATCACCGGCGAATTGCGGAGACACGGGTTTCACTCGACCCCCTTGCCTTGATTTTTATTGTTCTTGCCTTACATATTTACATTGAGGGCAATGTAATGTTTTAAGTGTGGGGAGGGGTTAGAGGATTCAATGCATGCTAGCTTGTTTTGGAAATTTTTTTTTTTGCTACTTTTCATTGGAAAAACATGAAAAAAAAAATATAGAAAAACAAAAAGAAAAAGAAAATAGAAAAAGATAAAGGAAAAAAAAGAAAAGAAAAAGAAAACCCGCTAAGTTGAAAACCCGAGAGGGCAACTTAGGCAACATTGGGGGCCCGGATAGGTCGAAAACCCTTAAAGGGTGGCCTAGGCAAAAATGAGAGGCTAAAATGTGCGGAAAAAGGTGAGATGTGAGCTAAAGAAACATGATGTGTGGCTAGGATGAAAACTCGAAAGAGCTCCTAGGCAAAATGAGAGAAAGTGAGAGAAATTGAAAAATGCTATGATTTCACTCATTTGCCGGCGTTGGAGTCATAAGGTTGCGGTTGTCACACGGATGGATCGGGTAGCTCAACATCTATAGACCTCTTGGGATTGGGTAGCTTAGTGGGTTAGGAAACGAAGTGTGGTTATGAAATTCCTTATCTCTTTCTACTTCGTTTTTGGTTGATATATTGGCATTAGGTGAAGCATGTGTTTAAAACTTCCTCTATGGTTTTAGCTTCATTTTGTGTCATTGGATTATGGGAATATCAATTCTGGGCTGTGAAATATTTTTATGGGTAGTGAATTGATAAGTGGTAGGTTTGGTTAGATTTAGGATTGGGGATGTGTGTGTGCAAAATTCTCATGTGAGCTTTAATTTTGGGATTTATGATATTGAGAGTTTTTGTGAGATTTTGATTGGGGGATTAGTTTAGGACATGGCCATATGAATTCCTCCGTCTGCTTGGATCTTTTCTTACTCGAGGGCGAGTAAGGTTCAAGTGTGGGGAGGTTTGATGTGGCCATTTTATGCGGGTATTTTAGGGTTTTTAGGATGTGGATATGTCATTTCCTCCGTGTGCTTGAATCTTTTCTTACTCGAGGGCGAGTAAGGTTTAAGTGTGGGGAGGTTTGATGTGTCCATTTTATATGCTTTATTTAGTAGTATTTAGGATCACTTTTGTGCTCTTTTATTATTGAGAGCTTATGTTTTACCTTGAAATTCTCTTAGGAGAGGTAAAAGCAACTTTATGCTCTTTTACCTCTTCTAAGTGGATTTTATGTGACAAGGGAAGAACACGGAAGCAACGAAGACCGGAAGACATTGAAGACTATACTTTAGAAGACTTTTGGATACTCACTTCGAAGACATGAAGACCGGAGGCCGTTGAAGACCATTTTTGGAGCCGTTGAAGACTTGAAGATTGAGAGGGATGGCTATGAAGAAGACAAAGAAACAATGCAAAACTCTGGCTCCCGTCGCGACCCCGTCGCGACACCATCGCGACCATCGGGGCACCGTCGCGAGACGCGACGAAACTCGTCGCGAGTCGCGACCAACGGGCGGCCAGAAATTAACTTTATCTTCTTTGCACTATAAATACTACTCTCTTTCCTCCTCTTCTCCAGTTTTACTCAGCCCGTTTTCTCTCTGGTTTTTGGGCGAAAACTCTAGGTTTTTCGCTCCTTTCTTTTCTTTGTTTTTTCTTAGTTTAATTATGTCTTTTGTTGTTCTAGAGTAGTTCTTGTACTTGGGAGCTATGGATTGAAGCTTCCACTTCTATGTATTGAGAACCATTTCTATCTATCTATTTGGTGTTTTTGCTATTGTGCATTTATTGTGTTTTGAATGTTAATTGTTGATTCCATTGATGTTGTTGGGAGCTTGAGGATATGAATGCTTGTATGAATTGCTAGCTAGGGTTTGGGGGATTTGGGTTAATTTCCCCCCTGTTCTTGTTAGGAATGTATGAGTGTGAATTAGAGCTTTTGATTGTGTTAGTGTGTTGACAATGTGCTAGACGAGTGTGATTGATGTTGAACTCTTCGTCACGCTCGTTATGTGTAGCAAACGAGAGAGTCATATGCTCGTGGGTGAATGTGCTTGCACATTCATCCAATCTCGTGTAATTGCATGGATCGGTTAAATGCTTAGTCACGGTGTAGTGGTCATAGGCGTTGCCGAGCTTATTGGTCCTTCGTGCTAAATGCCACCAATGGTACCTCGAGTCGTGGTCGCGACTCGGGAATCATTGGTGAGGTTTGACAAGCGATGTCGAACTCACACTTGCAAACTACTAACTAAGAAGGATATGAGTTTAGTCTCCACGACAAGTAGTTGAAGTATTGAATAGATGATTTAAATTCATTCTTGAAGCATTTGTTATTTGGCGTTTATGTATTCTTGACGGTGTGTTTTACTGCATGTGTGCCATGAGTTGTTTGAGCATAGGTAGTGTTTGTGTGGTTGAATTGTTTAGGTGGAGGAATGTGACGAATTCCGTAGCGCCTTTGCATGAAGATCTATGAGCATGAACTTAGAACTCCTTGTGATGTGTGTGTTGTGGTACTTGCTAGATGGGTATGTGAGTGTTGGGTCTTGAATGCTATATGATGGAATGTGTGAATGATTCGATGAACTACATTAGATTTGGAAGTGGATATCCATTGCCCCCAAGGTTTTATCTTTGCAGTTTTAAAACCCCTTTTCTTTAGTTTCGTTTGATGACTAGCATAGTCACTTGACCTTGCTAGTTATCGTGTCTTTTTATCTTTGTTGATTTAGGAAACCAACCAACCAACCCCCCCCCCATTTACATGCTTTTATGTGTGTGTATATATAGTTACTCCTAGCCTAATATCAACCATTTGTGTGCTTAGACGCTTAGGAAGATCCCTCTTCTCCTTGGACGACCCCGATTTGCCACTATCTACCTAGTTGTAGAAAGTAAGCATTTAGGGCTTATAAATTATCTTTTGCACGGCGGGCACGACGACCGCTCGCCTGTCATAAATCCTCTAAGAAATACTTACATTCTAATGTAGGGGACAGCGTAGAACTCAATATCTGTTGCCTTCATTGCATCCCAGATGAGGTTGAAACGAACTTCGACCTCCTGATCAAAGTCGGTCAATTTCCCACAGTTGTAATAGTAGAATTGGACGCGTCCTGCATTATTTTCCCATATTTGCTTCCAGAGGTGCGTGTAACATTAATGATACTTAAAATGAAATCCTAATCGCTGTAAAATTTAAAAGAATGCTGTAAGGTTTGCAACTCACCCCATTCACACATCGACCTGCGCATTATCAAACCAGGTCATTGAATGCATGTTCCCAAGTCTCTTCCTGACTTCGACTAGAAAATCTATTCCAATACCGCAGGTGTATTGGTGTTGGAATGTTGATGGTCTGAAGACTGGGAAGAGCATGCTTTCTTTATTCTTTATCATTTCTAGGATATCAGCATTTGCTTCCCGTATGACCGCACCATGATGAGCCAATCTCTCAGCTCCCCATTTTTTTTATAATCTTTGGATTTAAAATTTTACGAATTGATCAGTTAAGTGTGTGGAAATAAACCATCGTAGTCAATGAATAGTAAAGGTACGTATTTTAGTGAAGCGCCTGTTTTAGTAGCCTCTTGAATCTTGGTCTTGTAGATGGCCGGTAATTAGTACTCGAGTGGGATTTTTCGTCAACATCACCCTATTACAAGGATTAATGAATACGGTCATATGAATGTAATTTGATGTTGAAAATTAAACTATTACAAGAATGTACCTCATTATCGGTGGTGAGAATCATAACCGCTCGTCGTCGTCGTCCGTATCCACGCCCGCATTGTCGTCATCGATGTCACTTGGTTGCTCGTCATCCTTTCCTATCAAAGACACTGTCCAATCCATGGTGCTATTCAAAGCCTCTCTAATAGTATTGAAGTGGTGGTCCACCGAGGGCAATCCCGCCCTTGGATGGTAGAATGGCTCGCATACTCTCACGCGAGCCACACTTCCTTGTTAGGCATCCTGACGATGAGAAACCTGTCGCAACCCACGTGTAACCATTTTCTTCATCATAAAAATGTCTTTAACGTATATAGTCATGCGTTCTCCCTTCTGTTCATAAAAAGTTTAGTAATTTGATAAATTTATTATAAATTTAAAATGTGTAATTCAATGTTAAAAAAATACATATAGTCATGAAGGCGTACCTCCTTATCTCCTTCCATGTCACTGGGCTTGTCACCAGACTTTGTAGAAGATGAAGCAATGTCATCCATCACCTTCTCGATAAACTTCTTGGGATCATCAAGGCCTGGCAGAATCTAAACACCGCTTGCAAATGCAATACCCTTTACCAATTGCTTGAGGTACGATACCATGGCTTTCACGACCGGTTTACTATTAGATGGTCTTCTCTTGGTGATCTGCTTTCTTGAGGAACTGCTACTACACATTCTGCGGGAAAGATGAGTAACAACAACCGATGTGGATAGTCCCGTCTAAGTTCCCTGCACCTGCTCGGGTGATCCTTCTTCTTGGTGACTTTTATGAGGATGTCTTCACCCAGCTACAGTACCAATGTTCCTTTTTACTTCAAGCCATTCAATCAATTTCAACAGAAAAACACATAGGAAAGCAAATTTCTATAAGAATATTGAGAAAAAAAATATAAATATTAATTTAAGTTTTCCACTTTGGCGTAACTTACAACGTCCAGTGCGATCTTCTGAACGCTTTTCGATGTGTATAACCCTTTCTTATCCTTGTTTGCCTCAAGGTAGACAAGAGATATGTCCGCTATGAACTCCTTTTGACTGAGTCATTGCTCAATATTCCCTCAGTGAATCCCTCAACAGTCAACTTAATTCTCTCCTTTTCCTTCAGCTCCTCAGTCAATTTGTTGAGGGTGTATCGATTACTGCCATTGTGGTGTATGTAATTCATTCCCTTGTTGTGCTTAGTATTTGTCTCTCTAAACTTTAGATTTTGTTATCAAAAATAATAATTTATTTTAATAGAATTTATGGGCAACAGAGTTCTTAAGACGTATTACATGACAATTCGGATGTCGATGCCTCTTCTCGAAAAAGTGCCATTCGTCTTCATCCATCCACTTATACTTCTCCCATGCTGGCACTTCTGATTTGTTGAAACCTTTGTCCACGTCATGGATGAACGTGTTTGCCACCTTTGTCTTCCAGTTCCTATGTTGGTCCATTGCCCTGTCTGTTCAATCCTTCTCTAGTGTTTGAAGTTGCTTGTGTCTCATTGGGGTTTCAATTATGAAGATCTCCTGAAACAAATCATATGAACTGGCATGTGATTAATCATGTCTTCACTATGACAATACTAAAACCAAAAATTTTGAACTTTAATCGTCAAGAGTTTTACACGAACATCCTTCCATGACTCTTCCTTCACATCTTCAGGGACATTACACCAGTGTTTGCAATGGCCAAATCTGATGTGGCGGCGGAAAGCATAATTTCAATAAGCGTGCAATGCTGACCAAATCTTAGTGCATTCTACTTGACATCCTCAGAACTCAAACACAATAGGGGTTAGTTTGTTATGCTTTGCCAACATCACAGACTGGCACGTGCTAGTTCCCCATCTAGTTATATAACTTTTGATCCCAAACTTGTCCCATCCCTCTCCATTTTTGCCTATAGTCTTTGACAAGTCATTGTTCTCTTCATTAACAGTTGGCCTTGCTTTGACAGTGCTCTTTCCCTTTCTCTTGCCAACTGGTGGTTTGGCCACAACTTCACCCACATCCTTTCCCTCATCACCTACAATCCCATCACCTTGTGGCACGGGTTCTTCATTCTCATCACTAGTCGAATCATTTTGTTGCGTTCATTCTTCCTCAAACTGTATTTTTAATGGGATCCATTTTGGAGGAGGTTCTTGTTCCGCCACATCAAACTCATCATCGACCACATTTACCTCCTCCTTCTTTGCTACAGGTCGCTTGCTCTTCTTGATTAATTTCCCTTTTTTGGTAGCATCTACAACAATAGAATAGAAAATTCATAATCCAATAAGTCAACTAACCCCTTAACTTCACAAATTTATACCAAACTATAACTGTACTTAAAGATCAACATTGATAGACCATGGCGTAGAACTTGAACAACAAATTCATAAAACTTGAGCAAAACATGCATAGAAATTGAACAAAACCTAAATAAAACTACAAATCTTATTGGATTAAAAAACGATGCCTACAACCGAGCATGTATCACTCTTGTCTAATGTGACTATCAACATGGTCACAAACCAAAAAACACAATTACTACAACATATTTCCACCAAAAACTCAAAAAAATTTATCCCCACATTTGTATAACCATACCATTCAAGGGTATCGTTTCAAGTTTTTTCAATTTTTTCAATTTTGTTCATAGAGGCATTTAGTCGAACATGTGTTGTGCATAAGGGTTATAATTGTTGTTTGAAGAGAAATTGATATGGAAACCCGTCACTTACCTCAACCAATAAAGGTAATATTTTGCTTATCCATTTGCTTGAACTCACCAAAAAACCTTAAAGGATGAACGTATGGAAGGTTTTTCTTTCTCTTGTGTTAAGGGTTGTGTGTTGCTCAACCATTTATAGGAAAAATGAGGGGATGTGTTGGGGAGTTATAAAGATTGATGATGAGTTATGGTGGTTCAATGTAGTGGGAATGGAAGGGTTGAAGTGGTGGAGTGTGGTTTTACAAGAGAACTTCAAGGAGGTTGGTGAGGAGAGGAGGAGTTATGGGAGTTATGGCTGTTTGAATCGGTATAAAATTATTTATAGAGGTCATTTTTACACCGGTAATTTGACAAATACCGGTGCATAAGTGTGGACATAAGACTGAATTCGTGAAAGAAAAAATGTTAACTGTTCAGCACCGGTATTTATAACGGTGTAGAAACTAACATAAGGCAGCTGCTAGTAATTGTATTAAATAATATTTTGCCAGACCCGGGAAGAAGTTAAATTTTTATGAACTATTGTACACCGGTATATGTACCAGTGCAAAAAATAAGGCTACCAGTGTAAAACCCAACAAAAGCAGCTGCATGTGCCTGCTTTAAATAATTGCGTAAGAAAAAAAGATGAACCCGAGAAGAAGTTTGTGAAATTTTTACAAAGTATTCAGCACTGGTAAAGGCACCGGTGCAACTGCTACACATACCAGTGTAAAAAGTTTCCAACCTTGACAAAAAACCAAAAAATTGAAAATATTTCAGTGTGTGCCAATTATTTTTAATAAATACACTGGTATTTGTTTAAAATTACCGGTGTACAAATTAGATTAGTCAAGAATTCAATTATCGTACTTATTCATTTTCCTCACGTATATTTTGTCACAACTCTAATTATTCGAATTTATGCTTAATTTATGTAATTAGACATTGTAGTAGTCATTTCATTCTAATATTGACTAAGCATGAGCCCTGTACGTTGACTATACTAAGCATAGTTTCATTTTATGACATTTGAATTTTCACCCCATCCATTTTGTCTCACCCTGCTGGCCACCCTTCCATGGGCCACAAAATGAGTTTATGACACACCATAGATAATAATTAATGTTTTCGTAACTCCTTGGTAAGTTCGAACCCGCAAAATTGATTTTATACGTTTCTTGCGATTAGGTCCCTCCAATTGTAACATGCGATTATGATACGTTGGAACACTATATAATTTCCAAATTCAGTATTCTTGGCTTAAATCATTATTGAAACGTAATTTTTTCTGGGTTGTGATTTGATCGAAAGCACTAGTATGTGTTGTAGAGTAACCGACAAAGGTTTACTTCATGGTTTCAATGTGTAAACCAAATATCTTCCAAACTAACTACACGGTCCAAACCTATTCATTTCCCCACATGTGGAACATGTAAATACAAAATGGATGTTTTGGGTACCATCCGGTTCGATCGGATTTCAATTTCGATGAATAGTGAACTTTTTACTTTTTGCACTTTAGTCCCTCCAAAAATCTTGGAAGCGTCGAATTTTGAAATTGGGTAAACAAATATGCAATTCAATACATTAAGATCATGGTCATGCTTTTGTAAACACTACGGGTTTACAGAAGGACCTATAAAAACAAAAGTGATTGTTTGCACTACATTTCCCAAAATTGCACTTTTACCTATACATTTATTTGGGGAACCACCATAGCACCTAATCCTACAAATATTTTTATTCTAATCATTCATGTAATATGTCCTATAGTTATTGGAAAACTACATTCGGCATATAATTTATGTATTCGAGAGTAATTTGCTGCCAAACATTTAAACAACAAAGAGTAAAATTTTTTTACTCAACCAATCATTGGCCTAGTTATTATGAAAAGTACAAGTGTCAGACAACTTAAGTGCAACAAAGTGAATGTTTGGTACAAATATTCCCTGTTAAAATACTACTACAACTATCCTACAAGTAATAACAAGAAAAGGGTTCGACATTGTCATCTTCTCTTGTTGCATCATCATCACGAGTACTTGCACTAACATCAATATCCTCCACATCCCCTCTGCAGAAGGTAGGAAAATTTCCACCTTCTTCCACTCCATTAGGAAATTGATATGTCATATGGTCGAACCAGGATCTTTGATACTTTGATTCTTCAAGCAAGTTTGCTACACCGACCTCTAAGACAGCGACTCTAGATTCAATAGTAGGGACAGGCATTTTAGATGTTTGTATGCACAAGGAGTCCACACAAATCTTACCTATTGGTTGCCCATAAACATCATGTGGATGGGACTTAACTCCCACTCTTGAACAAATGGCGGAAATAATACTACAATATGCATAAGATCCCCATCTGATCCTGTTCCCTCTGCAACATCGGAAAAATTCGACGACCAACATTCCATCAAAGCTCCTTCTTTATTGCATACAAGAAATTAAGGCTAAGTCTGTGGACTTCTGTGTTTACAGTGACTGGGTGGATTCTAGACGCTACGAAGTGATACCACCCATTCATTTTCGGACATAGAGTCTTCTTAGGTATTTTGCTCCAACCTAGTTTGACTAGCTCATCTATGTCAGTACCTAACCTAGTTACTGTCCCAATGATCTCCTTATCAATTGGTTGTTGTAGAAGGTAGATATCGTCACCTAGAAAATGTTGTGTGAGAAACTCATCCTCGTCATTTGGAACACCAGGCAACCAAAACAAACCATTGATAGCTTCTCGTGTGACAAGGACAGTTTCACCTCTACAATACACCTGACTATAGTTTGGGTCGTACTTCAAGTTTGCATAAAACTCACTTACAATGCTCATGTTGAATGGTTGTGGTGTCTCGCAGAAATTTTCCTACCCAAGCGTGCGGATGGTTTATTCAAATGTGGGAGATGCTTTAATTCCTCTCTCTGTGTGATGATGTCGTCCTTTGTATGATTCATGGACCAACCTAGCCTCCTCGAACATGAAGGTACCATCCGGGTAAGTGTGCGACGACACTTTTGGCATAAAAGGAGACGGTGGTATCCTTTTCAAATTGGATTTGGGAGGCATTTTCTAAAAAACACATTGAAGCATTTTATCAAACACCTTACATGCAAGTCAAGGTATACATGATATCACATTCTCAATGAATTTAGTTTAGATCCTAATGTTAATTAATCATATGGAAAAGGTATTGAAGTGATTTATCTGACTCTATCGGCACCCTCACTGGATTTCAAAAAATATATGGCCAGTGAAGGAGATGGTATAGAGTGAGAGATCTAAAACTCTTTTCCTGGAACCTCCATAGCACCTAATCCTACAAATATTTTTATTCTAACCATTCATGTAATATGGCCTATAATTATAGGACAACTACATGTGGCCTATAATTTATGTATTCGAGAGTAATTTGGTGTGAAAACTTTAAACCACAAAGAGTAATTTTTTAAAGAAAAAAGTGCTTTTATAACCCTACCTAGTTGACATAAGTGCCAATATAACCTTTCAATATTCGAAAGTGCCAATATAACCCTATATAGTTAGTGAAAGTTCCAATATAACCCTATAAGTTTTAAGGATGTGCTGATATAACCCAACAAACATTAGAAATGTGCGGATATAACCCTACAAACATTAGGAATGTGCTGATATAACCCAATAAGATTGCATAATGTGCTGATATAACCCTACCTAATTTCAACGAACTATGGCGTTCCGGCTACTTATGGGGGTAAAATTGTCCACCCAATTTCAGAGTTAGCCCAAAGGGTATTTTGGTCAATTTACATAGAGTCAATGCTAAAAATGTGAGGTCAATGCTGGGAATGGGGTCTGAGGGTTATATTGGCACTTTCGTTAACTAGTTAGGGTTATATTTGCACTGAAATTATCATAGGGTTATATTGGCACTTACTCAAGTAGATAGGGTTATATTGGCACTTATTCCTTTTTTTAAACTCAAACAATCATTGGCCTAGTTATTATCAAAAGTACAAGTGTCAAAAAACTTAAGTGCAACAAACTGAATGTGTGGTACAAATATTCCCTGTTAAAATACTACAACAACTTTCCTACAAGTAATAATTATTATCTTCTCTTGTTGCATCATCATCATGGGTACTTGTACTAACATCAATATCCTCCACATTCCCTCTGCAGAAGGTAGGAAAATTTCCACCTTTTCCACTCCTTTAGGAAATTGATACGTCATAACCTTTTCCATATGGTCGAACCAGGATGTTTGATACTTTGATTATTCAAGCAGGTTTGCTACACCGACCTCTAAGGTAGCGACTCTGGATTCAATAGTAGAGACAGGCTTTTTAGATGTTTGTCTGTATAAGGACTCTACACAAATGTTACCTATTTGTTGCCCATAAATGTCATATGGATGGGACTTAACTCCCGCTCTTGAACAAATGGCAGATATGATACTGCAATAGGCATAAGATACTATCTGATCCCATTCCCTCTGCAACATCGGACCAATTTGATGACCAACATTCCATCAAAGCTCTTTTTTATTGCATACAAGAAGTTGAGGCTAAGCCTGTGGACTTTTGTGTTTACAGTGATTGGGTGGATTCTAGATGCCACAAAGTGATACCACCCATTCATTTGGACATAGAGTCTTCATAGGTATTTTTCTCCAAGCCGGTTTAACCAGCTCATCTATGACACTACCTGACCTAGTTACTGTCCCAACGATCTCCTTATCAATTTATTGTTGTAGAAGGTAATTTTCGTCACCTAGAAAATGTAGTGCAAGAAACTCGTCCTCATCATTTGGAACACCGGGCAACCCAAACAAACCATTGATAGCTTCTCATGTGACAAGGACAGTTTCACCTCTACAATACACTCGGCTATAGTTTGGGTCACACTTCAAGTTTGCATAAAACTCACTTATAATGCTCAAGTTGAATGGCTGCGGTGCCTCGCAGAATTTTTCCCACCCAAGTGTGCTGATGGTTTGTTCAAATGTGGGAGATGCTTCAATTCCTCTCTCTATGTGATGAGGTTGTCCTTTTTATGATTCATGGACCAACCTAGCCTCCTCGGACATGAAGCTACCATCCGGGTATGTGTACGACGACACTTTTGGCATAGAGGAGATGGTGGTATCCTTTTCAAATTGGATTTGGGAGGCATTTTCTAAAAAATACATTGAAGCATTTTATCCAACACCTTACATGCAAGTCAAGGTATACATGATATCACATTCTCAATGAAGTTAGTTTAGATCCTAATGTTAATTAATCATATGGAAAAGGTATTGAAGTGATTTACCTGACTCAATCGGCACACTCGCTGGATTTCAAAACAAATATGGCCAGTGAAGAAGATGGTATAGAGTGAGAGATCTAAAACTCCTTTCCTGGAAGGGATTTAATGGAATCCCATTTTTGTTACACCGGTAAACGAGATATACTGGTGTAAAAATTGGCCTAAAGCAGCTACTTTAAGTTGCTTTAAATGCATAAACAATTCAAACAATTCTGACCCGAGAGTAAAATCCATGAAAAAATTCTAACAATCCAGCACCAATATTTATATCAGTGAAAATTCTTCAAAAAGCAACTGCTTTAGGCTGCTTTAAATGATAAAATAATTACCACGTTTAGACCCAAGAGGAAAACCATCACAATTTCTCTAAGTATCTAGCACCGGTGCAAATTCCTCAAAAATGCAACTGCTTAAGGCTACTTTAAATGGAAAAATATTACCATGTTTAGACCCGAGGTAAAAACCAAAATATTTTTCTAAGTATCCAGCACTGGTATCGGTGCGTATGTACAAAGCAGAGAACCTCCTTTATGTTTTCACCCTGGTAACTTGATACTTTACTGGTGTATAAATAAAGCCTCTTTAAAACATTTAGCATATATTGTAACACATTTTCACGGATTCAATTCAAAAAAATAACAAATCAAAACATGGATCATTCCTAGCAATTCTAAAATAGTGTGGGGTCCAAATACATTACACATTAATTCATTTCATAATAAGATGAGTTTTACACCAAACATTGGTAGAAAAACTGAAAACAATGTAGAACTAACTATTTATCACTTCCGCTTCAACACATTGTCACCACATACTATTTCACCTCTCTTATCAACCCACATCCCATCACCATGATAATGCCATCCCACCATTGGTGCCTAAACAACCTCCAAACCAGGAAATACTGATGGAAACTCAGGACTATCAATTATGATCAATTTTCTCTCCAAAGTAAAACTTCTTCCCATGCAGCACCACATGATACTTCTCATTTGAAGGGTCCTACATAAAAAAGATACCATGCCTAGGAAGCTAAGATGAAATTTTCATCTTCATATACTACTTGATTCAAGTTGACCAACGGGAAGCCCACGGGTTTCTCAACTACAACGCTGGAACCATGTTCCACCCAATGGCACCTGAATAAAACAACCTTGAACTATACATAATCAAACTCCCAAATTTTCTCCATCACCCCATAGAAAGGTATCACAGCAACAACCAGATGTTTATCTCTCTTGCTTGCCTGCGACATGGATATGGATTCAATATATACACCACTATTCTGTGTTGTGCGCTTCACATCCTTCTCCAAAGTTGAGAAACTGATACCATTAATGTCATAACCAGGGTACCATTTTACGGTGCAATAATGATTCCTTGCAAATGCCTGTAGCTTACTGGGCATCTCTTCGACATTGTAATGATTGTAAAACCAGTTAACAAACCTTGAAGAATGTTGTACATGTATTTTATTCGAGGGCCAGTCTGGATGAATCTTTTCCAATAGGGGAACATGCTTTTCAACATATTTTGTGGTCTCACTACTGTTATGTAATACATATGTGTAAAATGTCATCAACTCAGCGTGAAAGGGTGTATGAAGTGTACCCTTAAATCGTGGAGTCCCGTTCCACCTTCTGCAATGGGGTCCACCTGGAACACCAACCTCTCTTTTTCCAACCCAGTTTAATGTACAATACTCAATGATCTCCTCAGTGACTTATCTCTAAACAATGGAGGCATCAGCCCGACTACGATTATGAAGATAACCCTTGAAAAAAGCCATATAACGCTCAAAGGGGTACATCCAATGAATTCCGACAGGCCTGCATATACGTATCTCCCTAACCAAGTGTACCACTAGGTGCACCATGATGTCAAAGAATGATGGGGGAAATACTTCTCTAAAAGGAATAAAACAACAACAACCTCTCGCTTCAGTTCACCTAGATGTTGCTTGATAATATTTTTCCTGCATATCGAGTAGAAGAAGAAACACAAGCGCATAATTGAAAATCTAAATTTCTCATCCAAACACCCTTAGAACATAATGGGAAAAAGTTGTTGCATAAGGACATGAAAATCGTGTGATTTCAAACCATTAAGATGCAATTTATCATCACAAATAGACTAACATTAGAGGAGTAATAGGATGGTACCTTTATTCCTTGGATGCTCTCTAATGAGACATCAAATGCATGTATTTTCCGAAGTATTTGACATCTCTTTTGTTATCTTTTGGTTGTAAGATTTGTAGATTTAACTAAGTTTACATAATAAGGGGTTTAGATGACCATATTTGGTTTTCATATCTAAATCCTTCATTTTGTAACCTATGTTTAGTCTAATGAATTTTTTGTCCTTACGAGCATCTAGATTCCTTTTTTTGTAAGATTAATTTGTAGCTTGCTCCTGAGTACTTAGGAGTGGTTTAGTGAAGGCCATTCAAAAATATGGAAGAAGATGGAAGGCCACTCACAAAGCGGTAGAAGATAAAATGAAGAAAGGAGAGCAAAACAAAGGGTGGAGAATGATATATGTTTTGAAGAGAGTTCTGAGAATTTTTCGAGAAGAATAAGCCTCTAAAGATGGTACCATTGGATTCCTCTTCTTGACTAATATAAAATCAACTACAAGAACTCCCAAAACAGACCAACATTTCACCTGGAGGAAGCAAAACAAAAATGGACTTTTTTCCATCGAGACTCGCAAAAAGTAGACCTGAGAGCTCACAATTTTCTTGATCTAGTTGGGACTCACGATGGAGGATCATGACTCGTGATAATTGTCCTACAATTTTCTTTTTACCCCCTTCTTCCCCAACTCTCTAAGCTCGACTTGGGGGCTTCAAAACCCTAGTTTTTCACCATTTTCTTCCATTTCTTCCATTTCTTCCTCTTTGTTTGTAGATCTTTGTTCTGTGTTATGGGTTTTGATTATCTAGCTTAGTTGTTTACTTGGAAGAAATTGATTGAGACTTCCTTGCTAATGTCTTGAGAATCATTTCTATCTATCTTTTGCTTTCTCTATTGTGCATTTACTGAGCTTTGAATGTGGATTGTTAATGTCATTAACGTTGTTGGAAGTTTGAATATATATATTGATTTTATGATTTCTTGTTAGGGCTAGGAGAATGTAGCTAATTTTCCTCTCTTTTAATGAAGAATCCAAGAGAATAATTTAGATCCTCTAAATGATGTTGATGTGTTGATAATTGCTAAATGAATGTTATGATGTTGAACTCATTGTTATGTTTGTTTTATTTAGAAAATGAGATAAGTCTATGAATTTCAATCATTATTTACTAATCTTGTGTAAATGCATGAATTGGTCAAATTCTTAGACACGGTGCAATGTTTGTAAGTGTTTTCGAGCTTGTTGATTCTTTGTGCTCAATGCTATCAGTGGGATATTTTTAGTTGTGTTTAGACTAAGGGAATCATTGGTGTGGTTTGACAATATATTTTGAATTCACTATTGCAAACTACTATCTAAGAAGTTTAGAAGATTTATCTTCACAACAAGTAGTTAAAGTAATGAATAGATTGTTTCACTCGTTCTTGAAGCTTTTGTTATTTAGCATTCATGGGTTCTTAATGCTATGTTTTACTTCATTTATGCCATGAGGTGTTCGAGAATAAGAATTTTTCTATGGTTAAAGTGTTAGGGTGTTAGGAAAGTGACAAATTCCTTAATGGGATGTGGTTTTATTTGAATGGGATGTGATAACATTCCCCATAGGTAACAAATGTGATAGAATGGGTGAATGGTTCACTAATTTACATGTGGTATGGAAGTGGATATCAATTGCCCCCAAGGGTTTATCTTTTGTAGTTTTTACCCATTTTTCGTAGTTTGTTGCATGATTAGCATATTTACTTGACTTTTCTAATAATTCTGTCTTTTAATTTCATAACTTAGGAAAATCGACTAACCAAAACCCCCCATTTACTTGCTTTTATATATCTATATACATTTAATTCTAGCATAATATCAACCTTTTATGTTTAAATGCTTAAGAATATCCCTCTTCTTCGTGGATGACCCAGGCTTTCCATTATCTACTTAGTTGTAGATAGTAAGCATTTAGGGCTTCAAAATATAACTTTGAGAGGTACGACAACGACCTCCAAAATTCTAGCACCACTGCCGGGGAAGAGGCATTTATTTTTAAGTGTTTGGGTATATTTTATTGAATATTAGCTAGTTTTTTTATTTTGCACTTCTTGGTGGTTATTTTTGTTCGGAGTAGGTATTTCTTGAGTTCTTGGTAAATTTTTATTGAGAATCCTTACAATATGATTCCGGACTTTTGAAAAAAAAATAAAAAATGGAACGTCTCACCTTGAGGGAACTCATGATGAGAAGAGAGGCTCAACAAGCAAGGTTTTGTTGGATGTGTCATTGCGACAATCCTACCGAGTATTGCTATTTTTTGAGAGGGGAGCACTATGAGGAGGAGAGAACCTTGGGTTTCCAAAACGAAGGGTATTGTGAAGAGTGCTACCAAGAGGTTGGAGATGTTGGTTTTCAGGAGCAAGAAGCTCAAGAGTGGTATCAATACCACGACTCTTACAATCCGGATTTGAGTGGTAATCTGGATTGGTGGTGTGAGAATGAGTCGAAAAACCAATAATAGAAGCAAAATAGTTATCCCTCTCCACCATACACCATACCACAAGACCAAGCCCTAGAAGAAGGTTTAAGTTTGACAAATGATGAGATCATGAATGCAATAGCAAACTTAACCATCCGAGCCAAGACTAATGAAGAATTGGAAACTCAAATCTGATCTAGTTTTAAGTCTTTGGAGGCGCACGTGAGAAATTTATTGGAAGTGGTGACCCGAATGGAAGTGGTGACCCGAATGGAAGAAAGGGGAGCAAAGCAAAGGGTGAAGAATGATCTATGTTTTGAAGTAGAGTTATGAGAATATTCTGAGTAGAATGGTACCATTGGATTCTTCTTCTCAGGTACTATAAAATAGACTACAAGAACATCCAAAACGGAACAACGGTTCACCCGGAGGAAGCAAAACAAAACTGTACTTTTTTCCATCGTGATTCACAAAATGTGTGTTACGACTTGCGAAAGGTTGACCTGAGAGCTTAAAATTTTCCTGATCTGGTTGCAACTCACGACAGAGGCATCGTGACTCGCAATAATTGCCCAAAAACTTGCTTTTTAGTCCCTTTTTTTCTTGTACTATAAATAGCTTTTCACCCCCTTCTTCCCCAACACTCTAAGCCCGACTTGGGGGCTCCAAAACCCTAGTATTTCACCATTTTCTTCCATTTATTCTTCTTTCTTTGTAGATATTTGTTCTATGTTATGTGTTTTGATTATCTAGCTTAGTTTTGTACTTGGGAGCAATTGATTGAGACTTCATTGCAAATGTTTTGAGAATCATTTCTATCTATCTATTGCTTTCTCAATTGTGCATTTATTGAGCTTTGAATGTGGATTGTTAATGGCATTAATGCTGTTGGAAGTTTGAGTATATGAATTTCTTGAATGTTTCTTTTTAGGGTTGGGAGAAAGTAGATAATTTTCCCCTCTTTTAATGTGGTATTCAAGAGCATGAGTTAGAGCTTCTAAATGATGTTGATGTGTTGATCATTTCTAGATAAGTGTGATGATATTGAACTCATTGTCATGTTTTTTAAGGTAGAAAATGAGTTAAGTCTATGAATGTTGATCGCTCTTGACTAATCATGTGTAAATGCATGAATTGGTTAAATGCTTAGACACGGTGTAGTGTTTATAAGTGTTGCCATGTTTGTTGATTCTTCGTGCTCAATGCCATCAATGTGATACTTTTAGTTGTGTTTCGACTAAGGGATTCATTGGTGAGGTTTGAGAAGAGATGTTGAATTCACTCCTGCAAACTACTATCTAAGAAGGATAGAAGATTTATCTTCACAACAAGTAGTTAAAGTAATGAATAGATTGTTTCACTCATTCTTGAAGCTTTTGTTATTTAGCATTCACGTGTTCTTAATGATACGTTTTACTTCATTTATGCCATGGGGTGTTTGAGAATAGGAATTTTTTGTATTATTAAAGTATTGGGTGTTAGGAAAATTACAAATTGCTTAGATCTTTGGCATGAAAATCCAAGAACATAGACTTAGAACTTCTCGTGTATAATGTTTTGTGATTCTTGCTAGATAAGTATGTTAATGTGGATTGTTCTCATATTTATCCTATATATGCAATGAAAGGTGAATCTTGAATGTGTTTTGTTCTAGGTTTAGCCTAATGAATGCTATGTTTGATTAAATGGCTATGTCTTTGGTAGAAGGCTTCTTGTTATCAAATCTATGGTCCTTCATGTGAAATGCCGTTGATGAAATACCTCTATGGTGTGGTTTTCTTAGAGTGATTGTCAACGAGGTTTGCAAATGGTCATTGTTTGTCATTGCAAATTACTATTAAGAAGGAATGAATGTTGATCTTCGAATGGGAAGTGAAAACATTCTCCATAGGTAACAAATGTGATAGAATGAGTAAATGATTAAATGATCTACATGAGGTTTGGAAGTGGATATCAATTGCCCCCAAGGCTTTATCTTTTGTTGTTTTTACCCCTTTTTCTTAGTATGTTGCACGATTAGCATAGTTACTTGACTTTTCTAGTTAGCTTGTATTTTAATTTAATTATTTAGGAAAACCAACCAACCAAATCCCCCTATTTATTTTCTTATATATATATATATATTTACTTCTAGCATAATATCAATATTTTATGTTTAAACGATTGAGAAAATCCTTCTTCTTCGTGGACGACCCTAACTTGCCATCATCTAATTAGTTGTAGATGTAAGATTTTAGGGTTTAAAAATATAAATTTGAGAGGTACGATGACGACCTTCCACTCTCACACACCGATCTCCTCTCAGCAACTGACAGATTGTAAGGCGGTGCCAGATCCAATCGAATACCAAGGTCTACTAAATATTTTCTCACATTTAAGCTATCTTCCTGGGAATGTTTAGAAGTGTGTGAATCAGACTCTCATAAACATTCTTTTCGATATGCATAACATCCAAACAATGACGAACCTCCAAATTCTCCCAATATGGCAAATCAAAGAAAATAGACCTTTTCTTCCTCGGTCCATCTACAATCCCACCACCCTTTGATGACTTCTTACCAAGAAAAACCATTAATTTCTTCACCTTGTTGTGAATGGCTACACCAGTAAATGGTTTGGGTGCCTTTCTCTTCTCCTTCCCACCAACGAATGCAACCGTGTTAATACGCAACTTGTGCTTCAACGGAAGGAATTTACGATGACCCAAATAAACAGTCTTACACCCATTTTTCAACTGATGGTAATCTGTCTCATTCTCACAAACTGGGTAAGCCTTGTGACCCATAACTACATACCCAGAAAGATTACCATATGCCGGGAAATTATTTATGGTACAAAACATCATAGCCTTACCTGTAAACTATTCACCACTAAAACCATCAAACATTTGGCGCCAATCAACCATAGCACCTTCAAATCTTATATCAAAGGGGAAAGATAAGCAGCTATGTCATTTCTAGGTTGTTTCAGGCCTGAAATCATTATGGACATCAACACATATTTTCTCTTCATGCACAAGTACGGGGATCGGGGGGGATTGTAAATGGAAAGCATAACCGGCCATGAACTCTTTTTTGAGGAAATATTACCAAATGGGTTCATACCATCAGTACACAAAGAAAATTTCAAATTCCTAGGTTTGGATGCAAACTTTGGATACATCTTATCAAATTTCTTCCACTAGTCCGCATAACCAATGTGTCAAATCATATCATCATCTTTACAACCTCCCCTATCAACGTACCATGTTAGGTTATTTGCATCCTTACCATACTTAAAAAACCTTCACAACCTCAAAATAATCGGAAGGTACCACATACATTTGGCGGGCACACGCCTCCTCACCGACACAATATGCTCTCCACCAACAGCCACATTTCTCTTCTTCTTATAACACGACACATTACATACTGGACAAAAAATCTTATCATATACGTCACCTCTACATAAAACACAATCATTTGGATAAGCATGTATCTTTTCATACTTCAATCCCATCAGACAAAAAATCTCTTAGCTTTATAAAGGTTATCCGGCAGTTTTTGAATGCTAGTATCACTCCATGACCCAACACATTTCAGATTAAACAACTCCATCAAACATGACATGACCGTGTCTTCATTCTTGCAACCGGGATACAAAGGTCTATCCTTCTCACCTAGGAAGTTAGCCAAAACCTTGGGCCTCCCTTTAAATTCATTAACAACCTTCTCACACATGTCATCCAACTTAGATTCCCCAAAACACTCTCCCTCACTTCTAACTCTCACTTCCGGTGGTAATTCTTCCCCATTAAAGGTCCACACAACATAATCTTTTGCAAACCCACGACTATACAAATGGAGTTTTAGCATGTCCTTCTTGTCAGTACGATTTTTATTTCTACAATCATGACAAGGACATAATATTCACTTCTCACGATCAAAATCATGCTCCAAGAACTCATCCACGAATATAATATATTCACCGCTCACCCTAATAATGTTGGCATACACATGCTTACGTCTTTCTATGGCACGCCACAATTCTACATATCAATAAATATCCAACTATCAAACTTCAACACATTTAATACAATAGAATTTCATGACAACATCCTAATTATGCAACATCATTAATTCACAACATACATCAATATTCCACATTACAATTACAACATTCTTAACATGTCCAACAAAATAAAAATCAATAGACATAGCATCATAACTACAACAACCTTGAGAACAAATCACAAACTAATATCAACAATTCTACCTCAATTACCACCAAATGTTCAAACATGCAACATATATATATCTACCAACAGAAACCATACACGAAATCATTAATATCCATAAATGAAATTCAAAAAATGGTATCTTCAAGGGTCTTCATTGTGGATCATTCAATGCCTTCATCAACTAAAAAACACCATTAATGAACTCATTCTCCCAAAAATCCCATTTTTAACCCGCCAAAAAAGATGGCAGGTAAGCATTTAATGAAAATTTATACACCGGTATTATGATTATACCAGTGCGTATGTAATTCCTACACCGGTACAACAAGTCACTGGTGTAGAAATCCATCGTTTTCCCACATTCTTTAAACTTTTGCAATGGTAAATTCATATTACTGGTGCAAATATTTTTACTTTTGGCACCAAAGTACTAAAAAAGGCAATTCATATACACTGATAATCCTGTACCGGCGCAATAGTAAGCAACTATACCGGTCATAACATACACTATCAGTGTAAAATTAGGGTTAATATACACCGGTTGATAGTATACCGGTGCATTTATATTCAAAAGCACCGGTATTGATGTTCACATGATTTTTACTGGTGCTATTCTGTACATTTTCACTGGTATCCTATGCTCATAATTTTTTACCGGCGCATATGTACCTGTTTTCTAGTAGTGAACTATCGAGTCTTCTTCCTTCGTTGCTCAACCTAGTGTGGGCGATAGTGGGGTGACATGTAATGATGAGCTCTCCGGGGATAAGGTGATCGCCGGGGAAGGCAAAGATGTAGGGGAGGGGGTAGTCATAATGTGAATGATATGGATAGTGTAATGACTGAGGGCATATTAAATTATTTAAAGGAACATCTACATAAGCAGGCCTAGGAGAAAGTGAGATGAAAATACTAATAATCGTTAAAGGTGAAGGTAATAAACCCTTCGTTCTCTCCACCTTCCTTGAAGATAAGAAAGTCCAGGGGAAAGCGAGGTTTTACACTTATCATTATTATTCTGTTTGTGTGTTCAATTCTATTTAATTAGTGATGTTTATTTGACATATTTGATAGTGATTATGGATCATTATACAGGGATGACTCTGTCTGAAATTGACATGTCAAGGCCATGTAACAATGGGAGGGATACTGGGGTGGTGTGCTAATGTTCCATTGAACCCTCGGCCCAAGAAGAAGACAAATACTTCTAGGGTGTTAGTTGCGAGAGATGGTAAAAGGAGTGTAGCCCACAAGCTTACTGAGAGGGTTTCTGGTTAGGGGTGTTCTGGGAAAGGTGGTGGTCCAGCTAACAAGGGTTTTGTTGCTTCCCCTCCCTACCCCGTAGGGGTTGGTTTGAAGGAAGGGATGGTCTTGAAGGCTTAGGGGATGTCATCTCATCCTAGTTTAGTACTATGTAAATAAAGAAAGGAATGGTCGAACTGATATGGATGTTTATCCTTTAGCCTATTAAACCCAGTGAGACATTTAGTTGTATTGCTGAGCTGTGGAGAAGTGATGTGGAGGTGGCTAATAACGCTGACACCGGATAAGGTTTGGGGAAGTGAGGGATTAAGCATGATATTTTATGTAATTGTTTGGTTACCAATGGAAATATGTTTTGCAAGGAATGGATTTTAATAATCATGTGTTTGTGTTGTTTGTTTTGTTGAATTTATGTTTGTTGGGTTATGGCCCCGGGTGTATGTTTTATTCCTTTGTTTTTTTGGTTCCAATCTATTGGAAATTGAAGTTAATGTGGTTTCCTTAGGAGGTTCTTTAGGCTTGTAGGGGTGATGAGTGATGACTTGGGGTTAGTGTTTTGGATGTGATCTATAAGATATGCTAAGGCATGGCTATGGTTTACTAAGGCAATTCCGTGTATTTTTTTAATGCAATTTATCAATTAATTGTTTTGAGTGAGTTTGTAGGCCAGGGATAGGGGCTCCAGGGCATAGTTTGTTTTGTTGGTGGTGGATAGTTTAACTCTTCCAATGGTTTCATCTTGGGACTCTAGGTTTCCTATTTGTTGAGGTGACTATTATGTATTCTTGTGAGGTAACCTAGTCTTAAGGGTTTAAACTATTTTGGCAAGATGGTTCTAAGGTTGGGGGTTCATAGCTTTCTAGGTTTGCATTTAGAAAGGCACGGGAGTTTCCACATGTATTGCTAGTAGAATTGGCGGATGGGATTAGAGAATGTGGAAGAAATGTGGATAATGTTCTCCTCGCATAATCTCGGAATCCCGCTAGTATGGTCGCAAGGAAGAACTCACATGGGATTATCTCACAAGGTTTCTTCATACTATAGCTGGGAGAAGAAGATGTGTAGCACTGGGGGTAGGCTCATTTGCAAATCTGCCGCCTGTATTCCACGATGTTAGGTTTGAAGTGTAAGCGAAACAATCACATCATTATTTGTGGCATGCCTTACCTACTGGGTTAGGAGGACTATGCCCCATTACTGTGGTCACTAGCTATAAAAAAATGGAGAGGGAGAATAAGATATCATCATAACCTCCTCGGGCCCATTTGAGGCTTCGGTAGCATATAGCTAGAGACTTAAGTAGTTTTTAATGTAATAATTGTAATTTTTGGGGATGGAATTATATTTGTAATCCTTAGTTTTTTGTATGGATTTGAAAAATTCAAAAGAAATTTGTCCGATCTGACGACGAATTTCTACAATGTATTGTATTTGGCTTTGCCAGTGTTGCTTTACAAGCATCACATTGTTGCTATCATCGTTCACGCCTTGCTTGAGTAGTTGCTATAAGCATAATTCTACTAGATATCCATTCGTTAATTTTTTTTTTATGTATTGGTGTGCCTATTTATGTGTCTAAGCAATACTTATGAACATGTCTTCTAATATAAGGGGTGGTTGTACCATAATTCTTTAAATCATGTAGAAGTCTATACTCATGCGAGATGGTTATTTTGTGGAAGCGTACCTCTGTTATTTATTTTCCTGGCCTCATTAGGCTTGATTTTGCCATTTTTGTAGCATCATTAGCTTGAGGTACCGACTTCTTTTATCTTCTTGCTGCTATGGTTCTTTTACTCTCTGATCACTTTTAAGAACTTGTGGCGTACAACTGCATCGTCACAACAATCTTGCTTTAGTGAACTTGTTGCGTGTGTTGGCTTTTTAATTAGAAATCACAATCCTTTATCCTCGCATGTGGTGAATGTATTCATGAGGTTATCGTGACTCCCTAGCTTATTGTGTTACATCACTGTTTATCGGCCTCATTTGTTAGGTGAGTTTTTTATGTCCTTTGGTCTTGGGTTCCGACTATTTAGCTTATCCCTGACTTGGCATACTAGTTCCTTCCGTTTGTCTGACGATATTGCTCCGTGCCTTCATTGCTTGATCGCCTTGAGAAGCTTGTGGACCTATAACTGTGCCATCATCATGGTCCTTTCTTGCTTATTCATGTGGATGTGTTTCATACACTAGTTGCATTCAGTTTTCTCTGGTTCCATTTTTCCTATTCCTTTCTTGTCACCTTTTAACTTACACATGTTTTCTGATTAAATGGTGGTTTTAGGGTGATCATTGACCTTTCCCAAGGGCCATCAAAACCTAAAAAGAAAAAAATATTATCCACACAGACAGTGCTACTGATGCAGGGAGATCTTTTCGGATGATGACATGCCTCATAATTGTCACGGTGAGTTTTGTCCCTCCTAACACCTACAAGTTAACCCCCGGGGGTGTCCCCGGTGAAGAAGGTCTAATTCCCTAGTTAGTATTAAGGTCTATTTTGCATATAACATGTATTGAGTTACCTCCCCCTATCTGGTGTTTTATGTCTTTTTATAGGCCTTGATTGTTCGATCGTGGCTCACACAATGTGTTTATCTCTTCTAGACCGTGGCCTAGCAGAGGGTATCATGAAGAGAGGTTCTTCAACACCTTTTCTAGGATTGGCTATTTGTTAGCAATGTGGACTTGCTATTTGCCAGTGACGTGGACTTGGTTCGCTTCCGAGTGGTTAGCAAACTTGGTTGTAGCAAGTTGGTTCTTATGCTACGGTGTTGCGGGTTGAGTATAAACAAAATAATTTTTAGGGTCAATTTATAATTATTTTTTATACATTAAGATGCATTTATTTATTTTTCCAAAGATATAGGAACCTAGTTGCAATAAATAAAAGAAAACATCAAATCACCCCACTAGTTCAATCAATTATAAAATGGCTCTGTCTAACGGTTTGTTTGTCTAAAACAAGACTTTGTGACAACTTCACTATAAGTTTAATATTTAAAATAAATTTCTGATTGATGAAAAGAATTAAAAAGTGTTAAGATGAAATAGAGTTGAGTTGAGATTATTAGAGCTAAAGAGAATTGAGTTAAGATTACTGAAGTTGAGTTGATTATTAAAGCCGAGCAGAGATTATTGGATTTGAGCTGAGATGAGTTCAGTTAAAAGTAGCTAAAAACAAGCTGAACTGGACAGAGTGGCAGAGTGTGATCTCAGTGAACATAATTCACTTAGATTCTGAAGAGTACCAATACGAATTGTGAGTGACTACTGAACTGTGTGCGAAAAAAGTGTGAAACACACACCAAACTTCCTTCTTCTTCCTTTCTGTCCATCTCTCTCTGATAACGGTCTTTTTCTCTGTACTGGCCGCCGATCATGGCGTTGCCTACGCCAAACCCAATTTCAGATACTCCCCCTCCCAATAGCAAAAGCTTTCTCCAAGCTCTTAATACGAAACCTTCCCCGCTCCTTTCTTCTCTTACCGATACGCCCAATCTGCATCCCATCACAGAATACAAGGGCAAGATCGCCTATATTCTCCCTCCGGAGGAAGGCGATCTTCTGGCTTTACACTATCAGAATGCCCTGGTTGGGAAGTTCAACAGAGGGAAACCACCTATGGAGATTTTACAATATGCTTTCAAATCAATTGGTTTCAAATCTAAATTTCAATTAGGCTCTATTGATTATCGCCATGTACTAATCAGATTTCAGGATTGCGAGGATTACCAGAGATACTGGATGAAGGGTCAATGGATGATTCAAGGCTCAATGATGAAGGTACAGAAGTGGTCTCTGGATTTCTCTCCAGTTGCAGAATCCTCCACTGTTCCAGCCTGGGTAACAATTCATAAACTTCCTATACACTTTTACAATACCTCGGCAATTATTGGTATTAGTAGCCAGATAGGTAGATATCTCAAAATGGATGCAGCTACAAATGCCCTGACTAGACCCTCTGCCATTAAAGTATGTGTCGAGGTTGACCTCTTGTCTCAGCTCCCATCTACTATTGTGGTAGGAATAGGCAACAAAGTAGCTGACTATCCTATAGAATATGAGGAACTGCCTTCATACTGTACTCATTGTAGGATAATTGGTCATAGTCAGGCAAATTGTAACTTTTTGCATCCAGAACTGAGGAAAAAGAATACTATCATATCTGAAGTTAATGAGAACAAGGAAAGAAAAGTCCCAGCCCATGTTGATACTCAGAGAGGTATAGTATCCCCCCCTAAAGTAACAACAGATGTCGAAGGATCATCAACTTTGTCTGTTTCTCAAAAAGAACTTGATTTTCAAACACAAAAAAAAGACTTCAGGTTTCCAGCATAATAATAATCTTAACTCTTTCAATGTTAGTCATATGAAAAGAAATGTTCCTTTTTACTCATTGGATGACATTTCCAAACCAATCACTACTTTTTTCTGGAGAAAAAAGAATCAACAGGTTGAACTATCTCCTATCCAGGAAGATTTAAGTATAAATAACACATTCACGATATCAAATGCTTTCCAAACCTTAGATGCCTTACAGGATGATGATCAGGAAGGTGAAGTAGTAGAGATTTTCCATGAAACTCTGGAATCACAGGAAGCTTTTGTGCACCCTACAACAGCAGATAAGATCGCAACCTCAGCAGTAAGACAGTCCACTCCTGAAAACGAGCAGGTAGACCACCCAGAGTAGGTTTTCACCTCAGCAACCAAAGCACCTGACAACCCCGAAGACTTTCTTCATGGGGAAAAGATAGGTGATCTTACCTCAATAGAACAGAGCACAAATGAAGAACAAAAGTCTCAGGCAAAGGTAAGTACACTCGAACTGATATCTACTCTAGATAATATGGAGAAAAGTGAGGGCAAGATTGGAAAAAATAGTAAGGTCTCAGCTACGAAACTTAGGAAACTCAGATCTTCACAAAAAGCAACCCCTATAGGTTTTAAATGATAAAACACACCATTATAGGGAATATTTTAGTCTGGAATGTGAGAGGATATGGAACATCATTGGATAGATTAAAGGCCCTCAAATTTAATCATAAGATTGACATTTTATGTTTGATTGAACCATGGCATGATAACCAGAATTTAAACAATTTGATGCACGAACTAGGTTACAAATTTGCCCTCCCAGCCCAGAATGCAAAAATTTGGATCTTATGGAACCATGCTTTTAGTATAGTCAGTTTAAGGGAATCAGGCCAATTTCTGCAGGCCAGAATCTCTGAAAATGCCACATCTATTAGTTGGAACTATTTTTTAATCTATGCTAGTGTCAGCAGACAAACGAGGGAAGCTTTATGGAATGATTTAAAAACTCCAACCCCCGAACCCTCCATATACATAGGGGATTTCAATACTGTTGCTTCTGTTACTGAATATAAAGGAAGGAAATCAACACCCAAAAAAGCATGAAACATTTTAATGATTTTATAAATAACATGGACCTGCATGAAATCCCTACAGTAGGAAATTCTTTCACTTGGAGTAATAATAGATACAGGAATAAATGCAAGGACTTACTGTTTCAAAGATTAGATAGGGGCATTGGTAATTTAGACTGGTTGGGACTATTTCCTAATAGCTCAATACAAGTGCTAAATAGAATGACTTCGGATCACTCTCCTTTATTTCCATCGGTTCAATCTGCTGAAGAACAGGTTCCAAGGCCTTTTAGATATCAAGATATGTGGTCAAATAGACAAGATTTTCAGGCTTTAGTAGTATCAAATTGGAATTTAATATCCCCCTTACGAGGGATGCATAGGCTAGTGTATAAACTTAAGAGGCTCAAGAATGACATTAAAGAATGGAACAAAAACAACTTCGGAAATGTTAATCAAAATCTTTTACAATCTGAGACAAAAGTTAATGAACTGGAAATAAAATTTCAACAATCTCAAGATGAATCAGTTCTAGCTGAACTTATTAGGTCAAAAGCCTTGCTTCTGAGATCCCAAAAAGAAAAAAAAAATTTGAAGCAAAAGGCTAGGTTAAATTGGATTCAACATGGGGATGCAAACACTAGTTACTTTCACCACACCATTAGGGAAAGGAAAGCTAGATCAAGAATTAGTAAAATTAAAGATGGTAATGGGAACTGGATATCAGAACCTCAATTGATTAAAGAAGAAGGAGTTCGTTTTTTTAAAGAATTACTTAATGAGGATGCTCCTCAAAAAATGGGAACTTACCTACAACATTTTCTAAAAGAAATTCCTAAAGTAATCACATATCAACAAAACCTCCTCCTGCTTCAACCTTTCAATATCCAGGAACTCAAACATACAGTTTTTTATTTAAACAAATCTAGTGCTCCTAGTTCAGATGGATTCTCTGGAGAATTTTACACCTCTTTCTGGGATACCATTAAAGATGACCTTTTAGAAGCTGCAAATGATTTCTTAAGTAATGGCAATATCCCGAAAGCCATCTCTAGCACCTGGCTTACCTTAATCCCCAAAAAACCAATCCCAATCACTTTTTCTTATTTCAGACCTATTAGCCTATCAGATTTTGTTAATAAAGTATTTTAAAAAATGCTAATGGAAAGGATCAAACCACTGATGCAATTACTGATTTCCCCTGAGCAAAGTGCATTTATTAAAGGAAGGGATATCTCTGATAATGTCATCCAAATGCAGGAGATGACCAGAATTCTGTCTAGAAAATCAAAGGCTTCTAATTTGATAGTTAAACTTGATATGCAAAAGGCTTTTGATAGGGTTTCATGGTCATTCCTGAACTCCATCCTTCTTCATTTTGGTTTTCATGGTAAATTTGTTAACATCATCATGCATAATATAGCTGCTGCTCATTTTTCAGTCTTAATCAATGGAGTGACTTCAGGCTTTTCTGCTTCCTCTAGGGGTATTAAACAAGGAGATCCACTTTCTCCTTTTCTGTACAATTTACTGTCTGAAGCCTTTTCTAGAGGTTTAAAGAAAATTTTTAGCATAGGCTACTTACAATATTTTAGTCTCCCCCTTTCCTGTTCCCCCATTTCCCATCTGATGTATGCTGATGATACAGCAGCTTTTTTGAACACTAACCCTACAAATTTAAAGAGGTTTAAAAATTTTCTAATAGCATATGAGCAAACCTCAGGTCAAAAGGTCAATTTTGCTAAATCTGAATTCTTTGTAGCTCACACCACACCTTTAGCAATAGTCCAATCTATAAGAAGGATTCTAGGAATGGAGAAAGGTTCTTTCCCTTTCAAATATCTATGAGTCCCTATTTTTTCTGGTCGGAATTTACAGGTACATTACCAACCTTTACTGGAAAGAATGGAGAAATCAATCAATAACTGGAAGAATAGATGGCTATCTACTGCTGGTAAGATCATACTGATTAATCATTGTTTTCTTTCAATTCCCACGCATATTTTCGCAGTTTTAAGTCCCCCGAAGATAGTTTTGAAAAAAATGGAAAAACTAGCTTCCAGTCTATTTTGGGGGAACTGTGACAACTCTGAAAGGAAAAAATGGAGATCTTGGAAAAAAATGGGTTTACCTGTAGAAGAAAATGGAGTAGGTTTTAGGGATTTAAACGCCACAGTTGATGCTTTTTCATGTAAACTATGGTGGAAACTGCAAAAAAACACTACTCAGTGGTCATATCTTTTATGTTTACTCCCTATCTCTTATAAAAAATCTCACACATGGTCCAGAATATGTAAAATCACTGCTAAGGCTAACAGCTGTTCTAGAGTTATTTATGGTATTGGGGATTGTTCTTTCTGGAATGCTAATTGGTTAGGAGATGGAACTTTGTGTTATAAATGGCCTCATGAAATGGATATCCCCTTCGTGGATATCTCCCTAAGGTCTTTTATCAATAACAAAGCTTCTATCCTCCCAAAACTGGAGCCTCATCTGGCTACCAATATTTTTACTCTATTGCAGGAAGTGAAAATGGAATACTCTCATGAAGATAAGTTGGTCTAGACACCAACCATAGATGGGAATTTCTCAATTAGTTCTGCTTACAGTATTTTCAGACAAAAAAGATAAAAAATCAGACATTTCAATAAGGTTTGGTCCCCTTTCATTCCAAAAAAGATGTCTGTTCTTCTGTGGAGAGCCCTCAATGGTCTCCTACCTTTTGATAATATTTTATGTAGGTCAGGATTCTATTTAGCTTCTAAATGTCCCCTTTGCCAGAATCATTCTGACACATTGGATCATTTTTTTAATTCTTGCCCCTCTTCTACTACTGTATGGTAATGTGTTAATAACATTTTAAAGCTACAACAATCTTTTTTTTGGAGTTTAAAGAGCAGAGTGGCTTATTATCTATCTTTTAAGGCTGAATCCAAGATACAGTCTAACATTATAACTGCAGCCTTACTAGTCACAACTTGGTTTCATTGGATTAGTAGGAATAAAATAATTTTTGATAATAAATCTTTCTCCAAAGATGCATGCCTTCATGATATTAAAGATATGATCTATCAAATCTTCACAGCTCACCATTTGATAGGCAATCTGGACAAGCATAAATATTGGATTCAGGAAAATATTATTCCTCAAATTTTTCAAAAGGAAAAAAAAAATCTGTTATTGCTGTGTACTGGAATAAACCACAATTTGGATACAAAATTAGTACCGATGCTACATGGATATCTGGTGGTCTATCCTCATCTGCTATCATAATTAGGAATTGGAATGGGACTGTGGTTAAAATGAGAGTAAACACTTTCCAGTCTTCATCTCCCTTAACATGTTGAACTTTCTTCCTTTCAAAGTGGCTATGAAATTTGCACAGAACTGGCACTAAATAGTTGTGTGATTGAATCTGATTGTTTAACGGCTGTTATGGGTATACAAAATCTAATGAGCTGCCCATGGAGAACTTTCTCCATCTGCAGCGCACTTAATTTAAAACACCTCATACATCCAATCCAACATACTCCTAGGGAAGCCAATTCTGCTGCTGATTTCCTGGCAAAATTTGCTTTAGAAAATAACATACAGGGTGATTTAGACATCCAATCAGTCCCCCATTGTCTTAGGGGTCTTTTATCCCTTGACAGCAATGGTATTCCTGGGATTAGAATAGGAGCTTCAATGGATTACAGTAGGAATTAGAGTAGGTTCTTTTCTACTCTTCCCATGTTTGGATAATACTCAGTGTACCAAACAAAAACTTCTATTCATATTAGAACAGAGACTTCTGCTTCTTCTTTTGTGCTTTTCAGGTCTCGAGTGATTGAAGATGGTAGAGCTATGATTTCTCTCGGCTGATCTCTGGATCTCCACCATGCTGGCCTCTGGACCTCCATCATCAACAAATCAGTTTCACTTCATTCTTCACCAGTCAGCCCTTCAAGGAACTCTCTATCCTTCGTTCGGCAACCCTTCAAGGATCTCCTACCTCACTGGAAGAATTTAAATTTTCTCAATGTAATGTAAGGTGTTACCTGGCCAAAGGGAAGAATTAACACATGGGGTGGAGATTCTTCCTTTTTGAATCGTAACTACCTTTCCCACTTTCTCCTCCTACCGTTACAACTCTACCTTTCGAGGCATATTTTCTGACACCTCTTTTGGGATAAATATCTTGCCACTTTGTAACATACACTAGAATTCTATGTATTTTCTACATAGGCCTGGGGAACCTTAATATAATATCCCTTACCCACGGGTGTTAAATTTTTTAAAAAAAGTGAACATAATTCACTTAAATAATAAAAAAGTTATTTAATCAAATTCATTCCTTAAGTTAAATTTTGCAATAATTTTTTTAATTAAAAGGGTTGAATTTTTTTTGGGCAAACTCTTGTAATCTTTTTGTGTGCCTGCGTGTATAGCTACTAAAGAGTTGAGAAATATCCATCATGCTCATTTTGGTCACACCTCTTTTAAAGTTATAGGGTCTTCAGTTTCCAATAAAAGTATATCATACACTTTAAAATAGCATGACTATTGTATACGTTGTAAATTGGGGAAGGTTTATCGATTGCCTTTTCAAACAGTCTACAGTCTACATTCTACTCCATATCCTTTGTATTTGATTCATAGTGGTATTTGGAAACCACCAGTTTTATCAAATCAATGTTTTTATATTATGCTGTTTTTATTGATAATTTTTCAGGTTTCAAATGGATTAATCTATTTACGTCAAAAATAATATTTTTACTCACAATTTTTGAACTTCCAAAATATGGTTCAAAATCCTTTTTATTGCAAAATTAATTATTTTTTTATATTAATGGTGGACGAGGATTTGATAATTCTACTCTTACTCAACAGTCAGGAATAATCTTTTTAGAAATCTTGTCCAGACACTCAAGCTAAAAATGATGTTGCTGAGTGTTAACATAGGTATATTACTGAAATAAATCGTACCATACTAATTCAATCGGACTTGTCTACTCAGTTATGTGTTGATTTTTTTTCAAGCGGCATTCATCATAGATCGCCTATTGAAATCAATTTTTAGATTGTGTCTCACCATTCAATAAATTATTTCATTATCCACCATCTTATGATTTTTTTTAAAGTTTTTGGTTGTGCATTTTTTCCACTTCCAATGGACCCAAAAACAAATAAACAAAAATCCTAATTGAAACATTGTTCTCCATTGGTTATGCTTCTAGCTACAAGGAATACCGATGTCTTGTTCCATTACAGGTTGTGATTTTAAAAATTCCTTTCGAGTAACGATAGTGCCTGGAATCAGCTCACGACGAGTCCTAGTCTCTTTGAGTACTTACAAAATTCCCCAAGGAGGAATTTCTGATAATCGAGTAAGTATCATTCTTATGGGAGTAAAACTCACTTAAATTGTTTGGTTTTCTCGAACTTTATTTATAGGGTTTTGATCATGTGATCATGGCCCGTTTCATGCGCTCCCTTCTTTATGATTTTGGTCAAGTAGAGAGTATGATTACTAGTAGTACTTTCAGAAGTTGGTTAGTATGTAGCAGCGCGACGCATTCAACCTTTGTGGATTTAGCGAACTTATCTAGTACAGCAAGTGAACACTTTTCCAGCTTAGCTTTGACTAAACTGGGACTGGGTAGGTCATATATATTGTGTTTATATTAGTCATCATTTTTTTCTTGGAAATCTTATTTTCCTATCGTAGTTTTCTCTATAAATTTGATTTCCTACCTTTTTTTACTACCATATTCCTCTTTATTTATGTTCCCATATCATTTACCACGTGTTTCGAATGCTCATCCGATTGTTACTCATCTTAAAGATGGAATTTCCGATCTCTTCGCATTATGAATTCAGAAATAGATTTCATAGAATTAGAACCCTCTAATTTTAAATAGGCATCCAAAGACCCTCCCTAGCGTCAGGCTATGCTTAATGAGTATAAAACTTTAATTAAAAATTATACTTGGGAGTTGATACCTCATGACTACAATTGTCATGTACTTGGTTGTAAATGGGTATATAAAATAAAATAAAATTATGATGGGTCTATGCAGTGGTTCAAGGCCAGGTTTTTTTGTTTTGGGAATTACCAACAAATAATTATTTTGAAATTTTTAGTCATGATTTGAAACCCACTAATATGTGTTTCACTACAAGAAAAATAACCTATTACTTCACCCCTTTTACCTTGATTTTTTTGGCTTTGGTCAAATAACTGAGGTAAGAAGTTCTTTGTTCTCATTTTTTTGAAGTAAATAATATGATTATCCTCGGTTAAAAAAACCAAGGTAAATAATAGGATTTTTACCGCAGATCACAATAACCGTGGTAAATATTTTTGAAATTTGAAGTAAAAAGTATAACCAACGTAGGTTCGACATCGGCAACATGGGTACAACCTAGAAGTAATAGTCAAACATGAGATGATCGACTTCACACCCATAGTTGATTAGATTAAATTCCTCTCCACGTTAGGGGGTAGCATAAAATTTTCCCCCATGTGAAGTCGCACATGCCCCTCGGTCCAAACCAATGCCTAAATCCACTTAAATATATCAATTCATACAATATTTTAGGTTAGTCGGTAATATACTGGTAAACTCAACAGCACGCGTGTGAATGAAGTGCGAATTTGCACTGCTCTATCATACCTAATAAATAAACAATAGTTAACCAATACTTCCAGAACTTGTAATGTACCATCTAAAGGTCCCATTCCAAGTTCACAACAGCAAGTTTCAAAATTTCATCAATTTAAATTGGCAAGACTAAATCTAGGTACATTATCCAAAACACACAATGCTACCATACAATCAAGAAAGCATCCCATCAAATCTCAAATTTAACAAAAGACAAGATATCCAAATAAAATCCAAACTAACAGCCTTCATCATGTACAAAAAAACTAACATCCATGGCAATCAATGGGGTGGTCACACTAGAGGGATAAAATCATCTACCAATGAACTACTTCCATCGTCTTGAGAATTAGCCTATGACTGTTCGGTGGAATACTCGGTATCGCTGGTGCTAGACCCTCTTTTGTCATCTTTGGTTTTCATCCCATCCTCATCCCCAAGTGCTTTGATGACACCAGCAATCATAGACTTTAGCCCCACCAATTCTTCCATAATATTACGCACATTACGATCTGTGTGTTGCACCTGGGCCTTGGTCTCGGCCACATCCTTCAGAAGGATTCCTCAGGCACTATGTTTAATTCCTATGGGAAAAAACTAATTTAAATTAAATTTAAATTATAAAAATTTGGAATAACAATAAAGCATAAAAAATTTCATACCCGATCACAGGGTAGGAGCTATGTTGGGGGAAGCATCATCTGTTGTGAAAGTCGATGGAGTCACCTCGAGCCCGGGTGTGGGAGGCTTATCCATATTTCCCTTAAGGACGTTGAAATCAATCCACGTCCCCACCTTCCAATGCCAATGCTACTCTCTAAAGTAGTTTGCATCATAGTACTTAGGTTGAATCTTCACTTTTGATTTGATGGGAATCTTCTTCTTCTCCATAATGGTGGTTATGACGTTATCATATGAGAGTGTTGGACTGTTCGAGGCAAGGGACACTAGGTTCATCTCCTAAATAATTTTTTACCGGGGGTTAATTACCTTTTTCTCTGCAAGGTGGTGATACATGACAGTCCCATTAATCGTGCACTCTGTAGGATGTTCGGCCAGGATCGGTACTTATAAAATTATATTGAACATCATTCCCTCCCCAAGATTGAGGACATCAAGCTTGATCTGCCTTGGTTAGATGAACATGTTTCCTACTTCAATTTTGAATTACTTCTCCACCATTTGGTTGGGGTCAAGCGCCCCGGATTGGTCATTCTTGTCAACCTGTGGAGGCCAATTGTCCTTGAAGTACAACTGTAGAGGCTCAACCTCCGGATGATCCACCCCACTGATTGTGCACCCAATCATCTAATTCATAAACTTTATTGTCATCTCCACGTCCATCTCATTCACTCTTGTACTGTAAATGTTTGTCGATCACCGAGTAAAATTTGCATAGAACTAATTGACCTCATAATCATACGCCGATTTATCCAGGCATATCAAACCTTCAATTCCTGGCAATTTGAATGGTTTGAGGAAAACATCGAGGTAGAGTTGCTCCACGTCCTCGGGCTTCATCACCCTGAACTCATTTATCCTTTGGCCCCAAATCCTTTTGAAACACTTCTTTGCATCCTTTTGAAGCGTATGTAGTCCATTGTTTACCATGGAGGGGTGGCCGTTGCCTTCACCTTCTTGGTGTGTGATGGACCTGCTCTAGTTGTCTGTTCCCTTGACCACTTGGCTGCTAACTTCATTCAAGACATCTTAGAAACAAGGGAATAAAGAACAGTTAGTGCAACAATCAAGAACCTAATGAAGGTAATAGGTTTTGGCCGATTTCACATGCAGGTAACAGACACTTCGGCTAGACCGATATGCTCTGTGTTAAATCTTGAGTTCATATGTATGATTGTGTGACATCACACACCCAATCGACTAAGCAAAAATAATGTGCGACTAGAACACGAATGGTCCTAAAATACCTATAATCTTAACTAACATCAACATCACAAGATGAATAGGTAACATGTCATTAATAAGTAGCAAGAATGTGTGCCATAACAGTTACCTAAACCCTAGCCCTAGCCAAGAACTTGTAAAGAAATTCCAAAAAAAAACTTATAAACCCAAAACTGGATCACCACACGACATTTAACATGTTATTCATCGTAAATGTAATAAAATCATGAAATGAGCAAAGAAAAAAGTCCCTCAAACCCAAAAAAACATCATCAAATTTGTGGAACATGCTTACCTTAGTTAGGGTTTCTTTCTCTTCCCCTTTGATGAAATCCGGTAATGTACTATGTTGAACCCAATTGAATGACAATTTTGGGACTATATTGATATGAGAAGGAGGTTTTGCATTGGGATTTAATGGTTTTCCTACAGTTATTTTCCAGGTGGGATGTTTTGGTGCATCGTCGTTTGTTGGGAACGTAAAGGGGGTGGGTGGTGGGCTATATGTATACCCACAGTGAAACGCCGCCATTTAAGAATATGTGTGACGTCGCAGTCTAGGTCGCATAGAAAGACACAAACAGAAAAAATAGTGCGACGTTGCTGTTTGTATATTTTGGACCACAGCACTACCACAGGAACACACCTATAGCACTGGGTTTTTTCTTTGTAGCACTGGTTTTTGGTTGGAAAAATATGGTTCCTAAGTAACGATGATACGGTTTCACCGGTTCGGAAAAAACCGGTGCTAAATTTCTACTGTTAGCACTAGTTTTATTTAGCACTGGTTTAAAAAAATCGGTGCTATAATGTACCGAAATAGCACCGGGTTTTTCTAACCGGTGCTATTTAAAACAGGTGTTAAATTTGTCCTTGTAACACCGGTTTTAAAACCGATGCTAAATATTTATATGTAGCACCGGTTTAACATACAATTTTAAACCGGTGCTAAAATTGTATGTTTTGCATCGGTTATTTTTTAGCACCAATTTTAAAACCGGTGCTAAATGTGTATATTTAGCACCGGTTTTTTGTTAGCACCAGTTTTTAAACCGGTTCTTAAAAAATGTTTATTTTATTTTTTCATTGTTTAGCACAGGTTTTGAAACCATTGCTAAAAGTGTATAAATTGCATTGGTTATTTATTAGCACCGGTTTTTCAACCTGTGCTAAAAGTGTGTATGTTGCACCAGTTATTTTTTAGCACCGGTTATTTAACAGGTGCTAAAAGTGTATATGTTGGACCTGTTATTTTTTTGCACCGGTTTTTAAACCGGTGCTAAAAGTGTAAATTTAGCACCGGTTATTTATTTTGCACTGGTTTTTTAACCGGGGATAATAGTGTATATTTTGCATTGGTTATTTTTTAGCACCGGTTTTGAAACCAATGCTAAATGCGTAAATTTTGCACCGGTTATTTTTAGCACCAGTTTTGAAACCGGTGCTAGAAGAAATCGATGTTAAATGCTTGACTATTGTGGCCGTTGTAAGCTATAGCGCGTTGCCACTCTTTCAATTCATCTTCACGCAACTAGTTTAACAAATACAAACCGGTGCACCAAACCGGTGCATTCTTTTATGTATTTGTTTTTACGCTTGTTTTCGAAACCGGTGAGTTCTTTTTCATAGATGGTACCGATTATTTTTTGTGCGTAGATTACTTAAATTGGTTCACCAATAAAAATAGAAAAAATTCTGAACAACCATGACGCATAAACAAGAAGTAGGTAGAAAAAATCATTGAATTTGATCAACTATAATTTTTTACTAGCGAAAGAAGAGCATGGCGTGTTTCTTAGTGGCCTGAGATACTGGAACCCCCCTCATCTTGGAGATGAAGAGTATCAAAAGTGAAGGTCAATTACCTTTCTCATAAGAGATAATACTAACCACTATCCGATGATGGAGGCAAGTCCTTGTATGACATTCAACTGAGCTATGATTTTGGCAGAGTACATTTTGCAAAAATACAAACCCATTTCAGAGAAATTCTCCGCAGTTCATCGCTCCCCGGAGGAGTGTAATCTTCTAGAAATTGCTGAAACAGTGTATTAAATTGCATGTTAGAAAAGGATATATGTGTGAGAGAATAACAAATACATAAAAGCAATGTAGGAAAACGTACCGGAATAATGTCAATGTCATGCACGTCCCTAACAATTTTTTGCATGTAATATACGCAATGGTATCCACATTCCCAAGTACTACTTTGTATCTTGTGCTGATGTAAAAGAGAATTTGTTGAAACGATTACAAAATAAAAATTACAGATGAAACATGACGTTATGGGATAATACGTACATTGATGTTTATTACATTCCATGTATAGTTCGAAGGGTAGGAGCTATTTTGGTCGGAATTGAACCGTCGACATTTTGTTGCAATCCTACAATCGATGAAAACATATTTATATCAATATATAAAAATGTATTTTCAGAAATTGGGGATCACACAATATATGAAAATATATTAATTAATATTAATTTTAACTAATCGAGCCAAGAAAGTGAGAAGCCTACAAGGACACGTTTACGGGAACAAACAATTTTGTAAAATATTAAAGTTGAAGGAATGACATGAATGTGTTCCACTTACAAATAAATAAATTTAAGGCATGACCTATTACGTTTGCAAATTCCCCCACTCATTGAGTCGATGCAAAATACTCGATCGATTTCTGGTACGAAGACGAGCAAAAACCAATGGCCCCTATAAAAAAAGGAAACACCAAAATACTTATAATATTTTTTAAAAATAAAATCACAGCATATGGTTGCTATTGCTTCCATGTGGTCGGGTCAAGCACCACAAAAAACAAATGGAACTTACTCTTGATTTTACGGGAAGACGTACATCCTTACTTGAGTGCGGCACATGACAGCTGAAACCTCGTCCGCAGTCAATTCGACCCTTTGATTTGCCTTTTAAGCCATTGAATTTGTAGAGGCCAGAATAAACTGGACGTGGCCTCTATGAACCACCCCATCACAAAGATATCCAGAAAAATAATATTGTAAGTGAAACAAAAATAATGATACATCTATAAATAATGTAACCATGCAATTCTTACGATGCCCGTATATCAAGTTGGCACCCACTGATCCATTCTATTTCATCTTCTATGTCCAAGCTGCTCACAAACAGTCTTAGCTTGTCAGTAAATATGGCTGTGTAGACTTCTTCTGATCCAAACACCTCCGCATTGAAATTGATGCGGAAGACTTTGTTTGGTCCACATATTTGTGTAGATAGCCTTATAGCATCATTAATATGTTAAACAACAGCGATGCATTCTTGGTCTTCCGTGACCCCCTAATTACATTGATAATCTAATAATGTTGACCAGTATTTGTATATAATTCAGAAGTGGATCATATTGTAAAGGCTAAAATGGGTTCTCACAAGAATGTAATGGTTAGAAACCGACATGGGAGGATTTGGTTGCCCATTCTCCGTTGATGTAGTATTTTCTTTTGCAACTTGCTAATGGGTAAAATGTTAGTCATGCATTGGAAAAAATAGGTCGGAATGAAATAGTCTGGGGGTATGTACCTCACCTTTTACCGATCGAGCGACCACCTCTCCATGCGGAGTATCTTTCTTTGCCACTGCCTCCTGTAAGGGAGAGTGTGTTAATAATATGTATCTGGATGTCATAGCCATTGGATAATATGATTATTTGTTTAACATGTGTAGTGTTCTTGGAAAACTTTTGTGTGAGGTTTATTTCAGGACTTCCATCTTCATCAACTACCAATTCTTGCCAAGATGGTTGCTACTCGTTCTCCTACGTAAGCAGATGAACAACATATAATGTTTTAGTAATATCTAGAAAGATATATATGATAGGATTAGAAGAAGAATACAATTATCACACCTCATTATGCTTTTTCCCAATGACACCTATCAGCTTTCCCGGCCATAGAATGTTATATCCAATGGCTTCAGTGACAAACTCAAATTCTTCGTGTTCAATCGGTAAAGGTGCCTTGGGAATGATCACAGGTCCACGAAGCTTTACTCGCCCCTACTTGATGGGTAAGTCCATTTCTATGTCCTTTGGAAACAAGATACCAAATGCAGCTACTTCCCTTTCTCCATTATGGTTCAAAACATATAGGCAACACTTTTTTTCCTTTCTGATAAATAAATTCAGAGAATGGGGAAAAACATCGGTTGGACAATAAGTAAGTGTTATTAATTAAAGAAAATTAAATAATTTCTTAAATGCAATTGATAGATTATAACAAGAAATGAATTCTACATGTAGTTGCTGAAGGCTGCAGCACGCTGCAGCTTTTAGTTTTCAGCTAAGTCTGAGAGCTGGATCGCGCTGCAGCTTTTAGCATTCATCTGGCATGAACTGTCTCTCAATTAACTATATTGGCAAAGAGACATTTTCTCAGTTTACGGGGAAAAGAACAAGATGAAGATATAACTAGGCCCAAACTACCAACATCCAAAATGAACGTGATAGTAGTAAATATATCCCCACAAAATTAACGTGACAACTAAAAGCATCCAAAATCAATTTTACAGGAAATTGAAATCCAGGGACTAACAATCACATAGCAAGAAAGGAGCTAATGCCAAGGTTCATGGTATGGAATACCTTGTCCTCCACTACGGTTCCTTATGGGTCACTACATCCAGATGCTGAAGGAATCAATACCTAGTTGTCCTTATTTACGAGGTTGGAAGATGTAGCAAGGAAATTTTGGGCACCAAGTGTGGAAAATAGCTTGACCCAACTGTCCAACTAGCCAATTTGTTCGGGCCTCAAATAAGGCAACAAATAGTTCATTGAGCTCGATGGCATCTGTTGGTAGTGTGTTTGTGCTCCCACATCGACTAGATGCATAACGGCTCACACCCATATGTGGTAAGGCATCGTTCACCTTGGCCGTTGCAGAGCAACCTCTCCAACGACCCCCATAGTACTTCTTACCCATTGCTTGAATGAGAATATCTTCTTTTTCTTGTATAACGAAATCTCCTTTTTGCTTCTTATCCAAAAGGTTTTTCTACGAAACAAAACATATGCTAGCCATTACTATGCATTCCATCTGAGAATATTAATAGAGATAGAATCAATTATGAATTATACTCACAATAGTGGGGGCTGCTCTTTTAACACAGTCATTGGTGTAGGTCGATAATTTCTTGTCCCAGTTAGCTTCAGGGAACACCTCCGAGCGGTCCGGTTTGAAATCCATGATTTGAACTAAAGCCTCTACTTCTTCTACACTCTGACCTTCATCTAAAATCTCATCAAGTTTAGCCTTTCTATTCCGCTTCTTGAGTTCTATTGCAACCCTACGATTCCCTCCACAGCCCGTGTGATGGATGTACTCCTTCTGTGAGGTGCTTACATTTGCTGCGTCACTAAATGCCAATTTGTTCATCAATTTGTAAAATGCTCACAAAGTAATGACTACAGGTTAATAATTTTCAAGGAATTACCTTGAATTCAAGGGTTGATCTGTGTTTCATAAATAGCTCCCATTCATTTTTGTTCATCCAGTGATAATCTCTCCATGCACAAGAACCCGGTTTTTGTTTGCACGATGTACTTGTGAGCCACCTTAGTCTTCCAATTCCTCCACTTTTCTCCTGTATAAATTGTCCATTTATTTCGGAACTTATTCATCGCATTGAATGTCATTTTGATTTGTATATCCCAGCTAATCTAGTGGACAAAGATACGTGTTGTTAGTGAAAAATGAAATGAAGTTGACATGAACTGATGAAAATGGAGGATTAGAACACACTTACGAGAATGTCTTCCCATGCATCTTTCATTACATGGTATGGGACTGATTTCCAATTATGCCATGTCTCGAAGTGGATTCTTCGTCGGAAGGCACAACCAACATACATCGACCACCAACTGCGCATAACTAGGGGTTCGAAGTCATTGTCGAAGAATATTTTAAGGGGCTTCTTTTGCTTTTCTAGTGACATGGACTTGAATGTGGCTATGCCTCTATGCTTGCAATACTCTTTAATCTCAAACTTGTCAAAGCTCCCACTCATGTCATCTTTTGACATAGTTTCTTCTTCCTCCCCCGACTTTTCAGATCTCGAGTAATATTTGGGTGCATCATCCACTTCCTCGTTATTGACATCACAATTGTAATCTTTTGTAGGGGTAACACAATTGTCTTCAACTGCTTTTGTACCATCGGGTTAAAACAATTTCTTCCCCGGCATCGCAATTCACTCGCTTGTATGATTCAATAAAAAAATAGAAATCTTAACATAACACATCCAAAGACGGATATCCACAAACAACCAACCGAGAACATATTGACATATACACAAAATATGCAGAAAATATATAGAGGGCAAAAACAGAGTAGGCAAAAATTCTAAAATTATTAGCACATATCATCTATCCACATGAAACACAACCCACACTAGTAACCCAAGAAATTAAAAAACAAACTTACAAACTAAGAGACCCACCAAAATATAGCTATTCATTAAGCCCGGGAAAGAAGAAAACTACCAATCACTCATACCTTATTTGTACACACTCTCGGTAGTGTATTTTTCCACCGGTCGGCTACTGGACCGAAATTGCGACTAACATTTGGAAGTAGAATCGCGACCAAAATTGGGAAGTTGAATCGCAACCAAAATTAGGAAGTAGAATTGCGACCGAAATAGTGAATATGACAATATGATTGGGAAAAATTGGTAGAGGGTTATGGTGGAAAGAAGGAAAATTTGGGGATAAGGTTATGAAGGGAAGAGGGAAATTGGTAGAAGTGTTGGGGTTGTAGAGGTACGAATATTTGGGGATAAGGTTATGGAGGGAAGAAGGAAATCGGTAGAAGTGTTGGGGTGGGAGAGGTAAGAAAATTTGGGGCTAAGGTTATGGAGGGAAGAGGGAAAATTTGGGAAAGAAGTAAATGATGCTTTGTTGGGCCATTTTCACGTTTCCTTTCAAATGTTTTTTCACCAAACATTAACCCATATAAATGGGAGGGATATGTATTAGCTTCCCCTGAACCTGAAAATGAAAAAAATATCTTTTACAATATGTTGGTTAAAAAATGATTTTGGAGACTTTGTACAAAAAGATAGTTTACGAAAATCCAAATTGGCTGAGCAAAAGTCTACTTAGAGCAAAAGTCTACTTAGGGCAGAAGTATACTTAAAGTTTAATTAGTGTTTAGTGTTTTATACTATTACTTGTACACATTGAACGGCTAGAGAAATAGAGTCTAACCAGGAATTAGTATGAGTCAATACAAACATGTTTATGTGCCTCGCTTAGTTGTAGCCTCACTTAGTTGCACTTGAGGAAGACTGTATTTGAGTCACCTCAGTAAGGAAGGGACGACAGGAAGACTGTATTTGAGTCGCCATAATCAATTATTGCATTGCTGACAAGTATATATATAGAGTACAATAAGGAAACATAATATGAGTAGAACTCTAGCTTAGTAACCATGACCTATCCAAAATCAATCAAGATCTGATCAAAAACATGATTTACTCTAACAATAATATAAAAATATTAGACAACTTGAACCTGAGCCCTCAGATATACTTTAACAATATTCAGGAAATCAGCCCTCACATTTTAGACAACTTCAACCTGAGCTCTTAATCCTGAATGTCGTGATTTTTGACAACTTCACACTTGAACCCTCTGAGAAGATGTATTTCCCATAAGAAAATGATCTATTGGTGATAGGAATAAATAGAATACAAAAGGAAATAGATTGCAACTAAGACTCTGGCTTAGTCAACATCACATCTTCATAATCATTAAAATCAATCCTGATTTATTATAACACGGTCGTATCCTCGAGCCCGTCGAGCCCTAGAGCCCTTGAACTATCAAGCCCCTCAAACCTCATTCACCTTGGACCCTCGAGCCCCTCTAGTCACTCGAGCCCCCGAACCATTGACCCATTGACCCTCTCAGACCATCGAGCCCCTAAGACCATCGAGCCTCTCTAACCATCGCGCCCCATGAGACATCAAACCTCAACCCATCAACCCCCTCGAACCATCGAGCCCCTTGAGCCCCTCTACCCACATCAAGCCCCTCGAGCCCCTCTACCCACATCAAGCCCTTCGAGCCCCTTTATCCACTCGAGCCCTCAATTCATCAAGGCCCTCGAGCTCCTCGAGACATCGAACCTCAAGCCATCGAACCTCGAGCCAGCGACCACCTCGAACCATCAAACCCCTCAAGCCCCTTGAGACATCAAACCTTAACCCATCGACCCCCATAAACCATCAAGCCTCACAAACCATTGAGCCCGTCTAGACATCAAAACTCAACCTATCGACCCCCTCTAGTCACTCGAGCCCCTCAAACCATCGACCCATCGACCCCTCTCAAACCATCAAGCCCCTTGAGACATCGAACCTCAACCCATTGACCCGCTTAAACTATCAAGCCCCTCGAACCATTGCACCCCTCGAGACATCGAACGTCGAGCCTTAAGCCATCGATCGTCTCACTGTGATCCCTCGAACAGGGAGCCCCTCGAGCCACTCGAACACCTCACACCCCTCACCCCCTCAAACATCGAGCCTTGAGCCATCGAATGTCTAACAGGGATCCCTCGAACGTGGAGCCTCGAGCCTTGATCATCATCCCAAGATCCCTCGAACCTCGAGCCTTCTACCTCGAACCTCAAGCCATCGAATGTTATCCCGGAATCCCTCAAAACTTGAACCTTGAACCTAAGGGCTCAAGCCTCGATCCCTGTCCCCAATACACTTAACACCTTTCAGCCCATGTGTGTGTAAAATTCAGCCCAATTGGGTGTAAAATTCAGCCCATTTTGTTTGTACACTTGGTGCGATTTGTGTGTAAAATTGGTCACTCAACCCAATACCCTAACACCTTTCCGCTGCCAAGCTCCCTCCACATTCCCTGCTTCTTCCACCGATAAACTCAGTCGCCGCTCCCTCCATCGTCCAAGGCCCCTTCCCCGTTCCCGCTTAATTCCACCTCCGCCGAGCTCCATCCATTCCACCGCAGCCAAGCTCTATCCTTGGTCAATCAACCATCCACCATCCATACACCTTCCACCAAGCTACCATCCACCAAGCTCTGCATGCCAAGCTCCATCGGCCAAGCTCTGTCCGCCAACCACCGTCCACACTCCAACCACCTTTCGTCAACAAACCTTTGTCTGAACTAGGTAAGCGGATACCCACTCATTTTTTGGTTTCCCAGGGATTTTCTACAATTTTACTATGCTTTTGGTTTGATTTTCGTCAAATTTTCATGTGAGGTTATTTTAGGTGGAGATGTTTTTCCTGCTTGTGTTAATATTCTTTCCACCAAGTTTCCTTATTTTCTATGTGCTTTTGTTTTGGAAATGCAGGAGTAATTGTGAAAAACATAATTGTGTATTCTGATTGTGAAAAAACCTGATTCTGGGAAAAATCTGATTGTGTATTCTGATTGTGAAAAAACCTAATTCTAGGAAAAACCTGATTGTGTATTCTGGATCAAAAATTTTCATGTAAGGTTATTCTGGATGGAGAATATTTTCCTACTTCCATTAATATTCTGTCCACCAAGTTTTATTATTTTCCACATGCTGACTTTCTGGATGCAAATTTTACTTGGCGCCTTACGTACCATAACACATTTATTTTACCAAGTATGGCCCCCAAAAAAAGTGCACCCAAGTAGAAGACCAACGACCAAAACTCAAGGAAAAAAGCCAGAGTTGGCAAGATGGAGGAGCATGACCACAGGTCTCAGATTGTCCCCTCGAACAATCCAATACCGACTTCAGAGAAAGATTGTCATGAGGCAATAACTGTGTACAAAGAATTCATCAGCAGAGGCCTCATACTAGAGAGAGGGTTGAGACTATAAAAGCCCTATAAAGACTATGTGAACGAGCGCAGCTATGTAGGCTTCATCTCACAACCGCCTCGTGCAAACCAGACCATGGCATGTGAGTTCTTTTCGCTCATGAAGTACAAGAATTCACCAGATGTTTTCCTCTGTGGTCAGTTTGTTGAGCTTGCAGCGGATGTGATCAACAGGTTTTACAAGATCCCACTGAAGCCCGCGAGTTTGTACTAAGCCACTGAGAAAGCTGTTCAAAAAGCTTCATGGGAAGACATCATAAGAGAAATCTTTCATGATAGCGAAGTTATCCGAAATCTGCCACAAGAATGGTCAACATTGAGAAGAAATACTTGAGTGAAGACATGAATGTGGTACAGTATCATAGCTGCCCGACAGCTACTGGTGAAAATGAATAGTGAAGTTCATCGGTCCAGTATGTTGCTGTTGTACAAGATCAAGAAGAACATGAGCATCAATGTTGGGGATACGATAATGGTGTACATCTGGGATTGTGTCAATGCCTACAATTGCTTAGGATTCTCCTCACTCATCACTGCCTTATGCGTGGAAGCAGGTTGCAAATTCAATGATGATGATGTCACACTGATGCCAAAGCTTCCCATAAACCCTCTAATATTCTCGAAGAAGAAGAACGTTGCTGAGTAATCTAGGCCGACAATAAGTAAATTGTCTAAGGAGAACTCGGATGGGGACATGGAAGCATTGAAAGTGAAGGTGGATCACTTGGTGCGATGGACTGAGCAGGTTGGGAAGATCCTGACAGCCATGTGTGGTGATAGAATCAAGGAATTGGGTCTAATCCCTACCTTAGATTCGCCATCGTCCAACACTGGGGAGAACAGCTTGCGTGGGGATTGACTACCCACATTGTGCTCACATATTCATTTTCTCAAGTTTTTTATTTTGCTAGGCTTATATGGATCTTTGTTTTGGAGAATTTTTATTTCCAAAACATATGTTGGTACTATATTGCTACTCTGTGGATGTTATTTGGGAATTTGACATTTCTAGGCTTGTAACGTATTTATGTTCTTGTCTTAGAGGAACTGAACGAGCAACTCAAAACAGGTAATGTGTGTGTAAAAGAGTTGCAGCGCGCTGAACAAAAAGAGCTGCAGCGTGCTGGCAGCAGCTACCATAGGAAAATGAAGCTAATTTTGTCCAAGCTTTACCAAAACAGCGGTACCGTGTTGCAGCTCTCAGAGCTGTTCAAAATGGGTACCAAATGGAACACAGTTGTAGAATAGTTAACAGTGGTACAAAACACAACACACTACAAAAATACATAAATTTTTATCTCAAATTCATTGCTCGACCCCCTCTAGTCTTCAACTATCTTCCTCTTCTTGGATTGAATGTCTCCAATTTCTTAGCCATCTTCATCTATCCAAATGCCATCTCTGTGTTTCCTCCGTATTTCTCCTGCTTCAATCTCGTTGTTATTAAGTAGAGGGGAACTCTAACCTTTCCCTTGTAACTTCAATATCAATTTGGTCACGGAAAGAGTATTTCTCACCTTGTAACACAACAGACCAACCTACATTGCACGGGTCATTAACGTAGAAAACTTGTCTTGCTTGTTCGGGCAAAATAAACTGATCTTTTTCATATGTTTCACAACTCCGGTCAACAAGGTTAAATCCCATTGTGTCATCAGCTCGAACTCCAATTTTGTTATCAAACCACTTGCATTTGAAAACCAGAATCTGGAATTCTCCATAGTCAAGCTCCCAAATCTCATCAATAACACCATAAAATGACATCACAGCTAGGACTGGTTTATTGTCTTTCTTACTTGCTTGCCACATTGTCTCTGACTCAATGTATACCCCACTATTTTTTTTTGTTCTCTTTAAATCTTGGTCCCTAGTGGAAAAATAGAAATCGTTCATGTCATATTCGAAATACCTCAAAACTGTGCAGTTAGGCTTCCTTGCAAATGCCTTACTTTTTGGGTCGTAACCACCTACATTGCATCGATCATATAACCAATTCACAATTTTGTCATTGTGCTCCAACTGAATATTATTAGGGGGCCACGTGGGATGATACTCTGTGATTGAATGAAGGTGCTCAGTCACATAAGCAGTAGTCTCCATACAATTCCTCAACACACAAATGAACTGACATCAAATCACTATTCAATGGAGTAAATAACATTCCCCTTGACCTCGGTTTGCCCACCTTCCTTCCAGCATGTCGATTCTGGGGCACCCCAAAATTTCTACGTTCCTCCAAATAGCTAGAGAAAAATTCAATTACTTATTTGGTAACATACCTCTCAACAATACTAGCATCCGTCCGACTTATACATTTCATGTATCCCTTGAATACTTCCATGTGACACTCAAAAGGATACACCCAATGCATACCAACCGGACCACATATCTTCATCTTCTGCACAAAATGAACAACCAAGTGAACCATTACATAAAAAAATGGAGGGAAATACATTTCCAACTTGCATAGCACAACAACATCCTCTTTTTGTAGGATATCCAAATGGTCCCGGTCAATAGACTTCCGGTATATGAAAGAAACAAATAAACAAAGTCTAGTGATTGAGTAGCTTATGTCGGCCTCCATTAACCCATAAATAGCAATAGGTAGTAGTTGTTGCATCAAAATATGACAATCATGAGATTTCAAGCCGGCCATCCGACAATCCTTCGTAACTATCCGACTAACATTCGATGAATAACCAATTGGGACCTTCACTAATTTAAAACTATCACAAACTGATATTCTCTCCTCCTTTGACAATGTACAAGGTGCAGGGGGCAAGTAAGTCCTCTTACCCATCATTTCTGGGGCGAGGTAATTTCTGATTCCTAAATCAACCAAGTCCAACCGGGCATTCAAACTATCTTTCGTCTTCCAGGGAATATTCAAGAGGGTGTCTATCAAACTTTCACAAAAAAATTTCTCAATATGCATCACGTCTAGGAAATTCCTAACCTCAAGATTCTCCTAGTACGGTAGATAAAAAAATATTGACCTTTTCTTCCATGGACCATCACAATGTATTATGTCCTTGCCTTTATACTTTCCCAACACCACTCTCAATTTCTTAACCTTATTGTGAATCTTTACACCAGTTAGTGGTGTAGAGGATTTCCTTCATTCTTTCCCACCATCAAAATTGACCACATCATCCCGGTATTTATGGTTTCGTTGCAACCATTTTCTATGGCTAAGATACACTATCTTTCTTCTCTGTCTTAGCTATTTGAATTCTGTCTTCTCTTCACAAATAGGACATGCTTTGTGCCCCTTCACAACATACCCCAAAAAATTTCCATAGGCTGGAAAATCATTGATCATGTAAAAAAGCATGGCACACAATTGAAACTCCACATTCATATGGGCATCAAATACCAACACCCCTTTTTCTTCCCACAATATCTTCAAATCATCGATCAATGGTCTCAAATACACATCAACCCCTTTCCCAGGTTATGTAGGACCTGCGATTAACAAAGGCATCATAACATATTTACGTTTCATGCACAAATAAGGGGGCAAATTATATATAACCAACATCACGGGCCAAGAACTATGCTTCGATGACATATTACCAAATGGATTAATCCCATCAGTACACAATGCAAGGCGTAAATTTCTAACCTCAGAACCAAATGAAGGATATCGCTTGTCAAAATTTCTCCATTATTCACCGTCTGCCAGATGTCTTATCTTATCGTCGCATGGTCTTTCCCGCTCTCCATGCCATCACAAGTTCTTTGCATCTTTTGAATTCGCGAATAACCTCTTCAACCTAGGAATTAAAGGAAGATACCACATACACTTCAGTGGAACCTTCTTCTTCTTCTTAGCAAAACACCCATCATCATCATTCCTTACACCCTTATATCTTTAATGTTTGCACACGGGACATTCAACCGCGTCTTTCAAATCACCGTCATACAACACACAATCATTTGGACATGCATATATTTTCTTGTATTCCAAACCGAGTGGACACAATATTTTCTTAGCCTCGTAAAAGTTTTTTGGTATTCCATTCCCTTCCGGAAACTTATCCTTTAGAAGCTTTAGGAGTGAATTCACACTTGTACCACTCCAAGAACTTGTAGCTTTCAAATTGAAAACCTCCATAAAAAAAGAGATTATGCTATCCTTACTTTTACATCCCGGATACAATGCCTTCTCTTTTTCATCGAGCAAAGCACTCAACATTTTAGGCTTTCCCTCAAAATCTCTTACAATGTCATCGAACATAGCATCAACAGTACATTTGTTTCTATCTATCTTGTCAAAACCACCATTATGTCCGTGCTCAACCTGTCCATGAAATGTCCATACAATGTAACCTCCGTCAAATCCGTTCTTCAACAAGTGAAATCTAACAAGCCCACGATCATCAAACCATTCACGACACAAGCATCTTTTGCATGGACAAAGTATCCTCTCCTCCCGACCAAGGGATAATCAAGAAACGAATCAATAAATTCAATATGTTCACCACTCCCTCTAGCTACACTTGGATAGCTAACCATTATTTCCTCTACGCAAACATCGATTCTCGGTCCGTTGTATCTAAACAATATATAATACAAACAATTACACAAATTTTCATCGTTCAAACATAATAAAAATAAACACAATCAATTTGGTACACAATACTAAAAGTGTCATGTGTATGTGTATATGTATGTGAATCGAACAACTTGTTCTTGGGATATACATATATATATATATATTACCATCTACCAAAAAAAACACAACCATGTTTACATCCACGCTCATTTACACTCTCACAACATGATACTAAACCAACTTAAAACATATAGAAACCATTAATAAATACAAATAAACTAACCATTAATAAATACAAATAAAATTTGTCCATGCATGCATCAATGGTTATTATAACTAATATTTGATTGAAATTCCAAGAAGTTAGTGAAAACTTACATTCATGGGTCTTCATTGCTTTGAGTTATTGCTCACCATCCAAAAAATCTTTCATCAATGAAGGGAGAAGGAAACTACAAGTTCAGATCTAATTTTAGGGGGGTAGTTTGGAGCATTAAATGCTCTATTTAGCACCGGTTTTTCTGAATATTACCTAAAATCGATGCCATTTTTCCTATTAGCGCCATTTTTTAACCGGTGTTAAATCAAACGGTGCCATTTTCCCCAAAATTATTATAACGCCGATTTCTTTAATTTTTTTTAGCATCGGATTTTAAAACCGGTGCCAAATATATACTTTACACCGGTTTTCTTGAATTTCTAGCACCGGTTTTCAAACCGGTGCCAATTTAACACCGATTTTCATCATTTCTAGCACCGGTTTTTTAACCAGTGTTATATTAACACAGGTTATTATAAAAAAAACCAGTGCTAACAAAATAATAACTGGTGCTAAATTTACACCGATTTAAAAATTGGTGCTAACAAAATAAAAACCGGTGCTGTTACATTATTTGCACCGGTTTTTAAAATTGGTGCTAAAAAACTGGTGCTAAATAGGGGTCTCTCTTGTAGTGCAGATATGATTGGACCCAAATAAAATACATTTCGGCATGGACCAGAGGTAATGAAACTGTCATGAGTTGAAGTTGTAAACCAAATTGACAAATCCAAGGGACGACCTACGCATGCCCAAAATTGCATGTAATGATGGCTGGGCCGAATTAGACAAGGGGCATAAGCCAAAAATATCTACGAGCCTGGTTAGTGATGGACTGAAACCACAAATGCTCGATGTTTCATACATGTCGTTTTTACTGAATATATTCCAAAAATTCAGCGACGTTGCAAAATGGATTGTGGGCCGATTAGCCCAAAATCAAAAAAATAATCTAGGCCCTAGCAATTTAATTACCGAATTAATTAATGTGGGATTATTTTTTGGTACATTGTCAAGACTATGGTGTTCCAATTTGGGAATGAATGCGCCAATGGAATGGGCACGAATTATTCATGGACAGTACATGATGAAACTTTTGGGAAATTACAATATGCCCCAAACTTCCTTGCTTGTTCACTACGCTTAAGAGCTATGCACCTGAACATTACGACAAATGTTTCATATGGAAATTATGCGTACTGTCTCACAGGGAATCATCCAGCCTTTTTAATAGTATTCCATTAATACCCTTACGATAAGCGTTATGGAAACAATAACTTCCACCCCATAGAATCACATAAAATTTCATATTCTTTGTTGTATTTGAAATAAAAAATTAATAAAATTCCATCCATCAAATTTTAGAAAGCACTAGTACGTGATCTAGAATAAATTGTAGATGATTACTTAAAAGTATACGAGGGTCGTGAAAACATGTGGAAGTGTATGTGGAATAAGACCACTTTCTTTATTACTCTCGGTTATGATAAGTTCGACTAGGGATTACAAAGCTTCTTTTCGGGATGATTGGAATCAATTTTGGGACAACTAGTGATCTTTTCAATTCTTGCACTTAGGTCCCTCCAAGAAAGTCAGAGTTGTTGAAATGCAAAATTGGATATACCTTTATCTAATGCACATGTCACAACAACAATGTTCCAATTAGGGCATGAACGCATCAACAAAACGAGCACAAATTATTCACGGACAATACATGATGAAACTTTGGGTAAGGGTAAAATGTTTCCAAACCAATTGGCTTTGGCTTGGCTCTTAATGCACACTGTATCCAGGATTAAAATTATAAATTTACTCCAAAATGTGGATTCACAAGCACCTTCCATATATCGATTGGCTTTGTGAAGGCGGGAAGAAAGGATTATTCAGACACATCTGATATCTGTATCATTCCCTCCAGGGTCGAAAAGTTTTTTCCTCAAAACGGGAATCATATGACCTATAAAAACATCCTCGAATTCCTGTAACAACTTAACAAACCGTGAAAGCAAATCTACAGGAACATTTTCTTTGGCATAGTAACTTTTTTAAAAGGACAATATAATAACAAAAGAATGATTAATCAAAGATCAATTCACATCTCTTATTGAAGCATAAAATGATTTACAAGAGTCAGTAGATAGTTCATGCCTCATTATATAAATAGAAAGTAAAGGACTAAGATCAGGGGCAAAACTAGGAATTTGGTATAGGAGTGACCAAAACTATATTTTTTTTCAAAATGACCTTTAAAATAATAAGTGGTAGCAGATTATTTCATTTAAAGGACGAATAAACGAATACTAAAAATAAACTATGGTTCCAAAGAAAATACAAAATTATAACTTGAGAATAGAATTAACAAGTAACAATTATGAAGTAAGAAGTTATCTGTTTTCCCTTTGACATATTTTGAGAATAGATTTATACAAGGACAATTATGAATTAAAATTTAAAGTTGGAGAATTTAAACGCTCTATATTAAATAGAATAGAAATAATTGAAGAAAACAATGAAAACTAAATACCTTTTGATTGATTTTTTTTTACCTTGCTTCTTGATGCCTTATTTGAATATTTATTATTTTCTAATCATATTTTTTATTCTTGAAATTTTTTTCATCAATTTATACTATCTTGGTGTTAAGAAAAAACTTAAATCTTAATTGTAATCAAATTGTATCATTTAAATAAATCCTATGTATGACAGATAAATATAAAATATTCCTATTATTTTGTTAAAACCTACATCGGATAAATATTTTCGTTAAAGCCTTTGATACAGATATATATTTAAAGATAAAAAAAATTATAAAACCATTCCCTAGTATAACTTAATAAATATTAAACGTAAAAAAAAAGGGATTCTATTTCTGGTTGGTCTCTAAAATTTAAAGCAATGAATTCCAACATTTTAAACTACTTTCTTTCGTTTTGTACGTATATTTGCGGTAAAAGTAAATAAAAAGAATTCTATTACTGTTTGATCTCTAAAATTAAAAACAAACAATCCTAACATTTTAAATTACTTTCTTTGGTATTAAACATATATCTGTGGTAAGAATTATTATTTTTGTGGGTGAGGGGGGGGGCATGAGCATTTTTTACCATATAAAAACGAATAAAACACAAGAAAAATACAAAATACCAATGGTAAACAAGAAATTGACCGGGACCATGCACCCTCTGGTTCATTCTATGTTCCGCCCTTGACTAAGATGTGAAGCCAATATTTTATGCGATTTTTCAGAATCAATCTGCAATTACATGTCTTACATGCCTTAGGATTGACTTGGAACTTGTGTATGGCAACATTTATTGTCTTTTTGGCGGAATTGACAATATTTTTTTTAAAATTACTTGCTCCTTGTGGGGGAGTAATTTCTGCAACTTCTGTGAAATAAACCTCAACTAAAAATTGTTCTTTGTCATTTTTCATATGCATTTGAGCCTCTAAAACTTCTTGTGTTTCAGGTGTTTGCTCTCCTATATTATCAATGATGCTTTCATTATCTACCTATTCTTCTTCACTGTCATACCGCACATGCATATCATCATCTTCTTCCTCCTCCAAGGTTGTTATAATTCATTTGTGGGAACAATTAATGTGAACATGTCCTCGTTCAGTACTTGAAAAAGTGTTAGAAGAAACTGTATCTGACAAAGTAGAAATTTATTTGCCTGTATCTTGGCTAAGAGACTGATTGGTTACGATCATTCTTCAATCGGTGGGTTCAAATGATGGATTTAAGTAGTTTTTGTTGAATTAGGGTTTCCACGGCCACCCATGTTCGAATTGTTACCACCCCTGGTCGAATTTGGACTTCTGAAATCAGAGACTTGCCTTTGACTATCATATCCGAAATTAGAGCTTTCTCTGGGCCTTAATGTCGATTCAACCAACCTGACCTTGACCAATAAATCTCTCATGAACACATAATGCTAGAGATTAACCGGAACTTGCAGATTTTCTCTTAAACCTTCAATGAACCGATTCTTTATAAAGGCAACATTTTCTCTCATGCCAACTCTACTCATAGCTAATTCAAGATCTTGTCAGTATTCATCTACATTGCGGTTTCTTTGCTTCATATTGATGAGATATGAATGTTACTCCATCAAATAGGTTCGTGGAATATGATTTAATCGAAGCTTGGTTCTCAATCTCTCCCAAGTGGAGATAGATCTTTCATCCGAAAGCTGTCTTAATTCTTTCAAATTCTCCCACCATTCAGTGGTATAATGAGTGAAAGGATACTGTGCGATTTGGATATTCTCTTTCTCATGGTAGTTGTAAAGATCAAATATGTTCTCGATCAGCCTCTCCCGTTCAAAGTATTTTACTGGATTGTGTCGACCATCAAATGTAGGAATATCATACTTTAAACCTTTGATGTTATGAGCGGATTCAACTTGTCTTACAGAACAACGTAGTATAGGATTTTCCAACTCATCTACCTTCCCAGAAATTCTCTGAACATCGCTCATTAAGTAATTGATGACATTCATTATAGGTTAATTTTTGGGACTGCCAACAAATGGCGGGACGAATGGATCGTCCGCAATCCCTACTAATGAGAATCAACTGATTAGCAGTAAATGTCCCCTACCCCATCCCCTTTGTTTGTTAAGGTCACTTACCAAGTGTATAAAACTCACAAATCACTAGGTGAAGGCTAGAACAAGTGCAATCGATCAATTCAGAGTAGTTTCAAAGCAAAATATTGAGATGAGTACTGCAAAACATATTTCGTAATTTAAAAATATATGAACTCAAAATTTGCTTCTACAACATATAATTACAAATTCTAAAGAGAATAAGGAACAAAAAAAAATTGAATGGCATGAATCAAAGCTGCAATGAAGAAGTTATGATCGAAAAAAGATTGCTTTATATAGGCGACAAATAAGTTTCGAAAATTCAAGTAACTTTTCCGAAGTCAATTTGGATTAGGAAATCAAACCCAAATCCCTAGTGGTAAAGGATTTTAATGAATTATTTTCTCCCCAGGCCAAAAACTCAGATCAAATCTCCTCTCAATTGGCTTTTTTTTTTCTTTTTCCTTTTTCGATTAGGATTTTTACTATTTTTTCCCTTTTTCAAATCGGATTTCCATTTTTTCTTCTTTCTTTTTCAGCCACAATTAAATTTTTTCTCCTCGACATAACACTGAAAATCAGAATCTTATAGCCAAGAAATTCAAAACCGTGTACAATTCCCCAATTTTCAAAAATTGCAAAATAGTCCCCAAACTTTTAAAAATTGCAAACTGGCCCCAAATTTCCGATTTCAAAACCCTAAATTCCGATTTTAAAAACCAAAATATGGTGCTGTTTTTTTTTTCTTTTCGACAATTGTTTGAACAAATTCGCCTATGTAAAACATGGAATAATGAAACTGCGACAACTTCCTCTCGATTCAAATGAACTTTGAGGTATTTAAGATCGTAAGGATTAAGAATATGGCACTATATCTGGAAAATGACACAAGAATTATTTTTTAATAAGGTGTAATCAAGAATAAAAGAGCAATTCAAGATCACGGAATCAAAGAACGATAAAGAAAGCAAATAAGATTATGAGCATGCAATAATGTTTTAGAAGAGTGGAAGAAAAATATCACAAGCACATAAACTATTTAAGCTACCTAAAAACTACGAAACTGATAGGGAGGTGAAGGTGGATAATACTTGTAAACGCTCAGACCCTTCGACGTCTTCCTGACTGTATTGATGAAGGTGAAGGTAGATAGTATCACCAAAGTATTCTAACTCTTAGACCCTTCAACGTCCTTCGACTCTAAATTCAATCCTACTGATAAGAAAGATCAAACAAACACAGTTAAAATATGACATAAAAGAGTTTATAAACCTTAAAAAAATCGAAAATAAATAAATGCAAAACCTAAAACCCCTGATGAAATTTTTTGCCACTAGTTCTTTCACTTTGCTCTGATACCAAATGATATGAATCCCCTTGCGAAAAAAATGGATTGTGGAATTAAGATCTTTGACAAAATGAGGGAACTTGCAAACCCTTAGTGTGCAGCATGAAACTCAGGTGTCTAGCCCTCAGGATCAGATTACAAGGTTTATTGATACTTAACAAGCCATCGGGGTTAAGCGACTATGAAGGAAGCTTGCAAGAAACAAGCATATGAACTCAAAGGTTTATATATTTGATTGATAAAAGTGTGTTTTTAAAATCTTGGCCATCATCCCTTTTTATAAGATGAAAATCGGCACAATCAAAGAAGACTGGATTCTGCAGAAACCTAGTTCAAACAAGATTTGTCTTCTTTGTCCTAAAATAACTACAAATAAATGTCCTATTCTAATTCTAAATATGCTAAAAAAATATCGGCTGCAAATTTAATCTCATGGCCAAAAAAAACAAATTAACTAACCAACTAACTAGCTAATAACACTCAACAAAACATTTTACCTATTACAAGGCCAATGTTGCCAAATGTTAGAATTTATAAATTATAAATTTTATAATTTATAAATCCTCGCTTCATTCTTCTAGGATTCATGAAACGAGCAGTGACATCAGAATGATTTGTGTTGTCCACAATTACACAACCTCACTAAAAAACAGTGGGAAAAATAGTATTGTGTATTCTTGGCCAAATTCTTTTAAGCTTTCCTAGAATGATAGTAGAATGTTTCCAAGCCAATTGGCTTTGGCTTGGCTCTTCATGCACGTTGTATCCAAGATTAAAATTTTAAATTTATACTAAAATTTCATGGATTCACATTAACCATCAATATGCTGATTGGCTTTGTGAAGGCGGGAAAAAAGGATTATTCATATGCATTTGATATTTGTATCAATAGGTGATCAATAAAATAAATCCGAGACTAAACTCACCGGTTGGATTATGAAACATAGTCAAACAAAACATAAAATAACCATAATTTTATGTAAGGAAATTGGAAATTTTATAACCACAGCTTTGAATATAATTACATATATCTAAAAATACATAACAACCCATAATTTATGAAACAAACTAGACCTAAACATAGATTAACAACATCAATTATCATAAACACTTGAACCTAATATCCATAAACCCTAGATAACATCAACGAACAAAAATCTTGAAGGTGAGGTCGGAAGCAAGGGCTGAGGTGCGACACGGTGGTGGCGCTGAGAGCTGAGGCACCTTGTATCTGAGCTCAGTGAGATGGCGTTGAGGCAGGTCCAAGAGATGGTGTCGAGAATGGTGCACCGCGGAGAGGGTAGTGAGGGAGGTCATCGTCGTCAGAGAGATGTCGTCGGGGCTGGTCTGAGAGATGGCGGCGGCGGAGATAGAGAAGTGGTGAAGGAGGAGGGAGATGATGGAGAGGAGGTAGAGGAAATGAGAGTGGGTTAGATTTAGGGTTTCAAATCTAGTCAATATAGATAAAATTTTAATGGTTGAGATTCAATTAACAAAAGAAATCAATAGTTCAGGTGAATCCATGTTCGGCTCCTTTTTTTAACTATGTAGCACCGATTTTTGTACCGGTGCTAAAAAGAAAAACCAATGCTAAAAAGAAAAACCGGTGCTCAAAATGGCTCATACTGATGCGTATGTATATGAATAGCAGCTGCTTAAGGATGCTTTAAATGGCTTTTTAAAAATATTTAACTCGAGAGAAAATCGGAGACTTATTTTTTAAGTATGGAGCACCGGTACAAAAAATGGTGCAAAAAATAGCTGATACCGTTTCTTATGTATATGAAAAGCAGCTGCTTAGGGCTGCTTAAGTGTGATACATTTATTATATTTTGGACCCGAGTGCAAACATGGGGAAAATTTCTAAGTATGTAACATAGGTGCAAATACAGGTGCTAAAAAGCAACTTATACCAGTGCTAAGTCCAATATTTTAAAATTTTAAACAATCCCTCAAAAATTATGAATAAAAATTTAAGAAATTCATTTTCCTGCCATAACTTAGCATCGGTATAAATGAAAGAAACGCCAGTGCTAATATTATGCAATCTTAAGTTAATTTTTTAAATATTATTATTAAGTCCATAGAAGAAATTTGAAGGTGGTGAATCATAAAATTGAAGACACCAAAATGCAATTTAAAAAGAGACGATTGTGCCTTTGAAAATCTAGGTATAGTGGGTGAATGGAAGAGCCTCAAACAAATTTTTGAAAAATTACGCTATTGCCCAAAAAATTGTTACGACATTATCCTTCTCTCCAAAATACATTATTTTTGTTATTCTTTCATAAATATAAAAATAGAAACTAGATGATTTTTTTATGAAATTTTTAAAGGTGCTGGTACATGTTCTAAAGTAACTTAGAGTTATTTAATTAGAAGTAAGAAAGGGAAATCAGAAAGAATTGTGGATATGTTCTTGTCCCTGATTGTTGATTAATATTTTGTTACTGACTTGGAAAATGTGACGGGGGTGTATAAGGTAGCATCACGTTCAACCGGATTTCAATTTGGAGGTACGAGTAAAGTTTTTACCTTTTGCAATTAGGTCCCTCCAAGAAAGTTAGGGTTGTCGAATCACGAAATTGGTGACACAAAAATGCAATTCAATAATATAAAATTTCAAATTTGAGATTTGGGCATGTATTGATGAACGGAAGGGCCTCAAAAGTCAACATTGATTACTTCTACATAGTCTTGCAAATTGCACTATAGCCCAAAATATTGTTACACCATTATCTATTTCTCCAAAATACATGATTTTTGTTTTTTTAAAATATAGAAATATAAAATATATTATATTTTTGGTGAAATGTTGGAAAGCTCTAGTATATGTTCTAGAGTAACTTAGAGTTGAATATTTAGAAGTAAGAAAGGAAAATTGGAAAGGATTCCGGATACGTTCTTATGCCCGGTTGTTGATAAATATTCTGCTAGAGTCTTGGAAAATACAATAAGGGTGTATGGGGTAGCTTCACGTTCAAGCAGATTTCAATTTGCAGTTACGAGTAAATTTTTTACTTTTTGCACTTAGGTCCCTCAAGGAAAATTGGAGTTTTCGAATAAAAAAATTGGCGACACCAAAATGCAATTCAATCATATAAAATTGCAAATTTGCAATTTGGTCATGTATTGGTGAACGGAAGGTGAAATGTCAACATTGATTACTTCAACATAGTCTTGAAATATTACACTATGGCCCAAAATTAGGTTACACCATTATCTATTGCTCCAAAATACATGATTTTTGTTATTCTTGCCTAATTATAGAAATATAAAATAAATTATATTTTTGGTGAAATGTTGGAAAGCACTAATACATATTCTTGGGTAACTTATACCATAAACCCATTTTCAAGAGTAAAACATACCTTAAACCGGTGTTGAAATCTACCGAAACCAGTGCCGACAACTGTAAAAGCAGCTGCTTATGGCTGCATGGATTTTTTTTAAAAGCCTTTACTCAGCCCAAGAGCTAATCCAAGAAATTTTGTCAAAGTACACATCACTGGTGCTTCAATCGGTGCTGATATAATGTATGACACTGGTTTAAGGCACTGGATTTGAAATACTGGTGTTGGAAATAAATTCTAGCACTACTTTTAGTGAAATACAGGTGCTTGAATTGAAATCACCACTGGTTTGGAGGGTCTCCAGGCTTATACCAGTGTCATAGTACCTATTTTCCAATAGTGAATGTTTAAACATTCCACGATTTATCACATTTTAAATAACATGTAACGATTATCGAAGGTCGATTATTTGTGTCATCAAATATTAAATATTATAATATTTTACAAGAAATGACGTCTGACTGATTAAAGCGCAATGTGGCACAAACTAGTGCACAAACAACAACTTACCGACATCGCATAAACCGACATCATTTTTTGCAACATTAGCCATTCAAAACTTTGTTATATTCTCCAGCGTTCCACATCAGCTGGCACACAATGTGGGTGCCCCACAGTGTGCGATGTCACTTAACATCGCCTGCGAATTCGCTCTTATTTAGACCGACGTCGCCTTTCAAGTTGTTGCAACAATTCATCTCCCATCGTCTGCCTTTTTTTATGGATGATGTCACATGCTTGTGGAGTTCAACGTCGATTATAACGATATCGCAGTTATGGTCTCCCATTATCAACCTTCTTGCTTGGATATACGTGGTCGACATCGATCCAAAACTGAGCTAAAAGGTACTATTTACCTTGGTTCTAAATGGAGGTAAAAAAGACTTTTTACTAAAGCTGTATTTCCCTCGATATTTTTTGGACTAAAACCGACATAAAAAGTCCTGTAGAACCAAGGTAAAAGGTCTTATTTCTTGTAGTATTTATTTCTTTCTATTGTTGTCTCTCTTAGTTGGGTTGTTTGTCAAATAGATGTTAAGCCTTCTTTCATGGTTTATTAATGACTAGGCTCACATGCATCAACCTAAGGGCTCCGCACATCCCTCAAAGTCAAATTACATATGTCTTTTACATAAGTCCATATATGGGTTAAAACAAGCTCCACAAGTTTGGTTTTTCTCATTTTAACAATTTTTATTATCTATGGTTTTAAATGTAGCACATATGTATCAGAGTCATATGCTTATTTTACTTCTTTATGTGGAAAATATTGTTCTCACGGGTAGTAGTTTCAAACTAGTTAATAAATTTGTTTCTATTCTCTCGTATCAGTTTGATATGAAGGATCTGGGGAATCTCCATTATTTTCTAGTTATTTAATTGTCGCATACACATTCTGGTCTATTTTTGTCGCAATAGAAAATATGTGTTTGATTTACTAAAGATATTTCATCTTCATACCATTTAATCTGTACACACACCCACTATTTTTAGAGTTACACTATTCTATGTTGATGGGGACCTTCTTGCTGATCCAACTGAATATGGTAATATGGTTGTTGTGCTCCAATATTTGATCATGAATCATTCAGATATTGCTTATGTTGTTAATATGGTTTATATGTTTATACATGTTCCTCTTACTACTCACCTTCATGATGTGATGAGAATTTTCAGGCATTTGCATGATACCGTGGAGTTTGGTTTTTTCCTCAACTCGACGAGCTCCCCTGTGTTAGTAGTCGCCTATTCTAATAGAGATTGGGTTGGTTATCCTGACAGGCGTCGTACTACCACTAGTAGTGGAAGAATAGCTAATAACGACTCCATTAGATGGTGGTTCCGTAAAAATTCACTAGAATTACCTTCTATTGTAGGTTCTGAACTTCGAATCATTTATTTTGAATGTCACATTTAAAGGATGTCAGTTCAAAATTGAACCATAGTGTAATAGCTGACTGGACAGTGGTTAAATTGTCGTTTAATAAACACTCCTCAAATATACATGTTTTTCCTTCCCACCATTATTTTGTTTCCTTCCCCCATACTCTTCCTTTTCTTATACGCAGATTCCCTTTATTCCCTTCTCCTATTCCTTCGACGCAGAGCTTCCTCTACATGAAGCAACATTGTTCTTTGAAGTTCGTTACTTTAATTTGCCAACATTGTTCTTTGCACTATCAATCTCAGCTAATGAATATTTTGGGTTACCCAATTTCAGGTGGGTTACTTTCTAAATGAGTCCAATAGGGATAAAGTTGTCGATCTGATAGAGATGTTGATGATTGTGTTGTTTAATCACTTTATATGATAGAGCTGAGCCTCTTCTTCCGGACTGAACACAGGGATTGCAAAGTTTACACAGGGGCTGATCACAGGGATTGAGCAGAGGTTCGAGCAAAGTACTACAATAGCTACACAAGGATCTACAGCTAGGTTCCTTTTGGTTCATAACTCCATCACCTGACTTTTGAAGCTGCTACTCGGGATTTGTTCCCCACTTAGGACATAATCTATCATCTTGGCCGGCACATCGTTGACAAATAGGAGTCTCGTTTATACGTTTCTTCGACCTGTTTACGAAGTTCTAGCTGAATGGTTTGTTTTACCTAGGCTCTTTTAGCTATAATTTTGGTTATTTGACTGTTAGGGTGGAAACACCACTTTTGGAAGCAAGTGCTGTTTTGCTTCAGGAGCTTTACTTAGCTCTGGGATCATCTACAGGATGATCTTTTTTATAAATTGTGTTGTACTACGACAGTTAGCGCCTATTTTGGCTCATTCTATTGGTTTGGGGAGCCAAATATATACCCCTCATCCCAGGATGGTTTTAAATCAAAAAAAAACTTTATATGATGATTGAATTTAATGAAAATGATCTTATAAAACATTGGAGATGTTAATGGATGTATTTGTTGATGGATTTTGAGTTTTGTGAAAGATTGAGGGAATTGGTTAGTGAAAGTTTTATTTAATCTAAGTTTTTAGGTTTTTGATGGAGTTGATTGTGGCTAGAATTCATGTGTAGCTACTAAAGTTTTGGATAAAAGTAGCTATTTTTTTCAGTAATCATGGAAAGCTGTTTTGAATTTGGAATTGCTTTTACGATGTGTCGTAAAATGTTGTGCATCGACAGGGATGGCGGTTGGAACCATTGAAATGTGGAAAAACTGCCATAGACACATTGCAGTAGTGCACATGCTACAATATTTTCTTAGTAGGATTATCATTTCTTGGCTCTCTAAGAAGCAACTCATTGTGTCAAAATCCTCAACTACACCTGAATATAAGGTTGTTGCATATAATGCAGTTGAAACAATTTGACTTCATTTGCTACTTGCAAATTTGAGGAATTTTCTTCATCACCCTACTACTTTCTATTGTGATAATGTTTCTACCTCATATTTTGCTTCCAATATGATTCATCATGATGGTAATGAGCAAATTGATGTTGACTGCCACTTTGTTCATGAAATGGTTGCATACATAGATGTTTTGTGTTTGACATGTTCCAACATAGTTACAGGGAGCAAATATTTTTAATGAAGGCCTTTTCACTAGTGGAGGAAGGTTATTAAAGGCGGTCATATCAGACCATGAAAGGCACTTTCAAAGTGTCTTCTCTAGTTCCGCATTTGATTGATTTTGATCAAAGGCGGTCCAAATAACCGCCTTTAATAGGGTCCAAAATAGGTTCCAAACTTGGAATCTATTTCAGACCATCCCAAAAAATAGTTGTGGTTTCTGGCAGCACAAATATAGATCTGGGAACCACAATTGAAAAAACCAGCAGCGTTGGTCTCCGGAGGCTGAATGTGGAGGTAATAGAGCTTAGGCGGCGACAAAGGGCATTCCAATGGCGGTGCGACAGCAAGTAGGTGGAACCACAAACTTCTCCTTCTCTGGTGGCGAAGAGCTTCTCCAACGACGGCGATGCAACATCAGCTCCTTCTTTAGTGATGGAGGGCTCCTCCAGTGGGGAAAGTGAGAGGCAGAATAGCTGAAGCGGTGGAGAAACTGGCATCGGCGGAGGGAATGGAGCGGACGAGCAGTGGTGGACACGCGGGGCTGGGGGATGAATAAGTAAAGACAACTTGATGGGTACTAGAGGTGAAGAAGAAAAGTAAATAGGGTTTCCAAAGCAAAGTGTACGCCTAAGTACCTAAGTATTTGGTTGAGCTTATATTGGCCCAAAGAGTACGCCTATATGGGCCAAAATGAACCCATTAAAGGTAGTTCCAAATGTCGAACCACCTTTAAAATAAACAGGTGAGCTAGTATATTACTTCCAAGCTCGGAAGTGCTTCTGGACCCTATGTAAAGGCAGTTCTATGTAAAACCACCTTTAATCGATCGCCATTAAAGGCTGAACCGCCTTTAATTTATTTTGAACCGCCTTTATAATGAAAAATGTGACCTGGCTAGGAGGCACTTTCTAACACGAAACCTCTTCCGCACCCCAATTAAAGGCGGTTCCAATGGAAGCACATTCTAACAGTGTCTCTAATAGAGTCTTCGTTACTAGTGTTAGTGAGTTGTTTTGTAAGCATCGTTACAATCAATCTATTATTGTATGCCGTAAAGATTGGGAGGCGTATTAAGGTAAAAGTCTAGAATAAACCTTTTTATATAAATAGAAGAGAAAGTCTCTGGAAAGGCGGCATTTCTTTAAGCTTATGGATAGTCCACGGTGGCTTTTACTTTAAATGTTGTAATATTTTATAAAATTTAAATATTGTATTTTTAAAGTTAAAAAAAGACAAAGTCTTGGAAAAGATGGGGTTTAATTTGAATAATAAAAGGTAAAAGGTCTTAGTTGCATCATTAAAAATTTAGTATGCAACATGTAGTGGTTATAAAATTTAAAACCCGGTTCATGCAACCCAAAAATTTTATTTTCATTTCTTCTAATTTACACTTTAAACCTTGGTCTTTCCATGACTTATGGAAAGATCGTCTTTCAAGAGACGCACTCTTAAAAAAAAGTTATAATATATTTTTGACTGTGAACATATAAAAATAAATAATATACAATTTTCCCCCAAAATTTCTAAATTCAATATCTAATTTAACAAATGTAGTGTATAAGGTAAACAATAAGGTGTCTGTCCATAAGCTCCGCTTGTCGGGAGACCACTCTAAATAAAATTGGTATTTGAATAGTGTGAGATCCACCAACTAAAAATGATACAATTATTCTCATTATTTCAACCTTTTTCAGACATGATGAACATAACGCATACTTCATTCCAAATCATAAACTTAATATTTTTCTATGAAACAATGGCACCAAATATAAGTGCACTCTTCGTTCAAAATTTGATAACATAGTGTCAAACACATTTCATTTGCAAAAATTAAATTTAATTAAGTCCAAAATCAAATTCACAAAATATCAACTTGTCAATCACTACTACCAAACAATGATGATGCATTCTTAAACTCCTTTGCAACACACCGACATCATGAATTCTTGATCATCATAAATAACTGATTACTCAACTAATAACTAATAACTATATATAAAATTTAAAGAAAAATGAAGTAAATCAATTGCTGCTATAAATCAACGCCCATCCCCTCTCAAAACTTACATTTTCAACTATCTTTCATTCAATATATATCTACACCTTTGAGACTACATACTCTTGATCTCTCACAAAATAAATGGGGAGAGTGAAACAACTCATCTGCTTCTTGGCCTTTCTTCTCTTCTTTCCTGCGTGCATTAAAACACGATCCGTAATTTCCCCCTGAATTTCCTGAACCTTTGCACACTCCTTTTCATTTTGGGATAGTTTACGAATTTCGTTTAAGAAAAAATTAGCATCGTGTTTCTAATACTTATAAATTTATGGATGGGTATGTCTTGACTTTGTACAGACACCTGTGGCTCAGTACTGTATAGCGAGACTCGGCACTTCACGAGATACGTTGCAGCTAATAGTTGATAGTGTGTGTTTAGATTTCAACTGTCGTAGAAAATAAGGGTAATGATGTGTGTCTTAATTCATGACCTCAGGGTACATTATATAGTAGTACAAAATTCCTATACAAGCTAGGAAAAGGAAATAGAATCTAATTACAATTACAAGTAATATTTATATTCCTTAACACCCTCGCTCAAGTTGGAGCATGGGGATCAGAAATGCCCAACTTGTCAGGTAATGAATGAAACTGGTTACGTCCGAGAGCTTTTGTAAACAAGTCCGTAGGTTGATCTGTAGTGCGGATATGATGAGTAACTATAGTACCAGACTACACAGGAACCCGGAAAAAACTTCAATATGCTTCGTACGTTCATGGGACACTGGATTTGCTGCAATATGAAGAGGAGATTGACTATCCCAAAAAAATCATAGGAGCAGTACGCGCAACCCCTAAGTCTTTCAGTAAAGGCCTAAGCCATAACAACTCACAACAGGTAATAGCCATAGCACGATACTCCGCTTTAGCAGAAGACCGAGAAACTGTAGGTTTCTCTTGGTCTTCTAAGAAACTGGAGAATCACCAATCATCACAAAGTAACCGGAAAGAGAACATCGGGTAATAGGGCAACTAGCCCAATCAGAATCAAAGTATGTAGTCAACTCTAACGAACCACGGGAAGAGAGAAATAAACCTTGACCATGATGGCTCTCCAAGTAGTGCAACACACTAACTGCAGCTTGCCAGTGAGGAACACAAGGAGACTTCATGAATTGAGCAAGTGTGTGAACCGAATAACTAAGCTTAGGACATGTGATGGTAAGGTATATCAGCCGCCCAACCAGTCGCCTATACTGCTCAAGATCATGGTAAACCGGGCCATCAACATGCGCTAGATCGTGTTGCTGCTCCATTGTAAAGTCGGCAGATTAACCTGTATCAGATTAAATGTCCAAGGCATATTTCCTTTGCGAATGAACATCCCCTCTGGTCTTCTAACAATCTCTATGCCCAAGAAATACTTGAACTCAGAGATGAGTGCAGAAGAGCTACTATCAATGACCAAATAATCCACATAAACCAGAACATGCAAAGAAACCGATTGATACGAATTAGGTTTTCTTTATTTATTTTTATTAATTTGGATTTTTATAAGATAACACTATACTCTTTTTCCCACTGGATTTTTTTTAGTGAGGTAGTGTGATCATTTATTTTATTTTAGAATAAGGCCCATTAATTCAGCTATGTTGGCCTTGGAAGAATTAATATTACGGTCATGCATTTATTTTAGTGTTTAAAATATTCAGTTCTTATTTGATTAGAATTAGATTTGGTAAGATTATATAAGGAAATATATTCATTCAAGATTTATCTTGAAGAATATATTCATTTATTTTAGGTAGTCTAGTTCAATATGGTCTTAGCTTCTTAAAGCCGCCATAATCTTTTTTAGCTTCTTATTTGTATTTTTTGAAGACCATACCTATGTACTATAAATAGGGGTGGTATTCAAAATTATTTTTACCTACCCCACTTTTATCAATCAAATATACAACCTTTTGAGTTCATACTCTTTGCTTGCAAGCTATTCCATTATTGCTTAACCCCGAGGGCTAGTTAAGTATCAATAAACCTTGTAATCTGATTTTGAGGGCTAGTTAGAGAGCAAGTCGAAGCTAGGCATACCCCGAGGGGTAGACACCTAAATTTCGTGCGAGATAGTGAGGGTTTGCATATCCCTTCACTAGATCAAAGATATTAATTCCGCAAATCGTGAGTCTTTGCAAGGAGATTCATATATATTGGTATCAGAGAAATATAAAAAGATCCTTGGATGAGTTCATCAACAGGAATTTCAAAGTCTTGTTTGAATTTATTTTTTTAAAAAATAAAAAAAATCATAAGAATACTTCCACCGCTAGACAGCTTGCCGCAACCTCCGTTCAATTCTGGCGACTCCATCCATCTTCTCCGATCAGCATCTCCGACCGACATCCAGCTCCACAAAGTCTGCTTATTAACCTCTGCTACTGATCTTCTCCACCTCTGAAGACCACCATGCATATTTCCATCAGATTCAGGAGGAAACGTCGTCGTCGCTCCGATCGAATCCACCGCCAGTGAAGCATCGACCCTGGAATTCTCGTCGTCCACCCCACAACGTTCTTCAACTCTGACGAATCAAGATCTTCCACTGGCTATCTCACTCGGTCTCCGTTCAAGTTCCTTGTTTAGCACAGAAGGAAACTCCGACGAAGAAAATTTCAGGAAGTAGTTCCAACAAGCGAGGTAAGGAAGATACCCAACATGTGTTCTTCATGCGCTCGCTCACAACGAACGTGGGAGGCAATCACCGTACCTCTCAAAGTTAATATTTATAAGCCCTAAATGCTTACTATCAACAACTAGGTAGATAGTGGCAAGTCAGGGTCGTCCATGAAGAAGGGGGATTTTCTCAAGTGTTTAAGCACAAATGGTTGCTATTAGGCTAGGAGTAGATATATATATATATATACACACACACAGATATAAAAGCTAGTAAAAGGGGGGGTTTGGTTGTTTGGTGGTCCTAAGTTATGAAAGTTAAAAGACGAGACAACTAGCAAAGTCAAGCAACTATGCTAAGTCGTCAAACAAAACTAAGAAAAAAAGGGTTTTAAAACTACAAAAGATAAAGCCTTGGGGGCAATTGATATCCACTTCCAAACCTAATGTAGATCATTGAACGATTCACTCATCCTATGACAGTTATTACCTATGGGGAATGCCAATGGAAGATCAACATTCATTCCATTTTAGGAGTAGTTTGCAAAGACAAACAACGACCATTTTCAAACCTCATTGATGATCACCCTAGACAAAAGGACCATAGATTTGATAAATCTTAATGACCGTAGGGGTATTTCATCAATGGCGTTATACACAAAGGACCATGATTTGACAACGACAAGTCTTCTACCAAAGACATAGCCATTTAACCAAACATAGCATTCATTAGGCTAAACCTAGAACAAACCACATTCAAGGTTCAACCTTTCATTGCATCTATAGGATAAATATGAGAACAGTCCACATTAACATACTTATCTAGCAAGATTCATTACACATTATGCACAGGAAGTTCTAAGTTCATATTCGTAGACTTTCACGCAAAGGAGCTAAGGAATTCGTCACTTTCCTAACTCCCTAACACTTAAGTCATACAAACACTTCCTATTCTCAAATAACACATGGCATAAATGAAGTGAAACATAGCATTAAGAACACGTGAACGCTAAATTACAAAGGCTTCAAGAATGAATGACAAAATCTATTCACTACTTCCACTTATCATGCATTTACACAAGATTAGCCAAGAACAATCGACATTCATTGACTTCTCTCAATTGCTACCTAAAACAAACATGACAACGAATTCAATATCATCACACTCATCTAGCAATAATCAACACATCAACATCATTTAGAAGCTCTAACTCATGCTCTTCGATTCCACATTAAAAGAGGGGAGAATTAGCTACTTTCTCTCAACCCTAACAAGTAATCATACAAGCAATTCATATACTCAAGCTTCCAACAACATCAATGCCATTAACAATTCACATTCAAAGCTCAATAAAAGCACAATAGAAAAAGCACCAAATAGATATGTATATAAGGTTCTTACTACATAGAAATGGAAGCTTCAATCCATTGCTCCCAAGAAAAAACTAAGCTAGACAACTAAAAGGCATGATTAACCTACAAAAACTAAGAAAAGAAAGAAAGAAAAACTAGGGTTTGAACCCAGAAAAATGCAAGAAGAAGTGGTTGTCCAAAACTTCTTGAAGAGGAGAGGATAAGGTTAGTATTTATAGTGAAACAATTAACAAGGGTTTCAAACCCCTCGTCCGCCACGAGTCGTGATGTGCTCGCGACGACCTCGCGACGGACTCCAAGTCCAGCATCATTTCTTCTTTCTCCTTTTTGTTTCATATCCTTCTCTTTTCTTCACTTCTTCAGTTCTTCAAATCTTCAAAAGCTCGATTACAAGTCTTCAAATCTTCAAAGTCTTCAAACAAATTACTTTGTCACACAAAATTCTCTAGAACAGTAATAAAAGCGTAAAAGTCACTTTTAATTCTCCTTAGAGAACTTCAAGGAAAAATGTCCCATTTAGAGCACAAAATTATACAAAAGTGAATCATAAAAGTCCTAATATAACCATATAAAATGGGCACATCAAACCTCCCCGCACTTAAACCTTACTCGCCCTCGAGTAAGAAACGATTTAAGCACATGAAGAAATTCATATGTCCACATCCTAACTAATATTCCCCCAATCAACACCTCACAAAAACTCTCAAGATCATAAATCCAAAAATCAAAGCTTAAATGAGAATTTTTCACACACACAACCCCAATTCCTAAATCTAACAAAACCTACCACTTATCAATTCAGTACCCATAAAAATGTTTCAATGTTTCGAATTGATAATAACAAAGTCCAATAATATAAAATGAAGTTAAAACCATAAGAAAGGTTCAAACATATAATTCACTTCATACCAATATATCAACCAAAATCCAATGACACAAAATGAAGTCAAAACCATAGAGGAGGTTTAAACACATACTTCACCCAATGCCAATATATCAACCAAAACGAAGTACAAAAGAATCAAGAATTTTGTACCCATACTTCATTTTTCAACCCACTAAGTTTCCCAATCCCAAGAGGTCTCTAGATATTGAGCTACTCGATCCATCCGTATGACAACTGCAACCATATGACTCCAGCGACGGCAAATGAGTGAAATCATAGCATTTTTCTTTTCTCTCCTTTTCTCTCATTTTGCCTAGGAGCCCTTTTGGGTTTTCATCCTAGTCACACATCATATTTCTTTGGCTCACGTCTCACCTTTTTCTGAACATTTTGGCCTCTCAGTTTTTCCTAGGTTGCCCTCTCGGGTTTTCGACATATTCGGGCCCCCAATGTTGCCTAAGTTGCCCTCTCAGGTTTTCAACTTAATGGGTTTTCCTTTTTTGTCCTTTTTTTCTTTCTTTTTTTCATTTTCTATTTTTTTTCAAAATTTCAATTTTCCAATTTTTTTTTCTTTCTTTTTCTCATGTTTTTCCAATCAAAATTAGCAAAAAGCATTCCAAATGAAGCTAGCATACATGTCCTCTAATCCCTCCCCGCACTAAAAATATTACATTGCCCTCAATGTATACATGTAAGGCAAGAATAATAAAACTCAAGGTAAGAGGTAGAGTGACACCCGTTTCTCCGCATAGTTGCCGGTGATATGGCGCAATCCAATGTGCTTGTATAGAATCGGTCCCAAAATTGGTTTTGGAGCCAGAAGGGGAAGCAAAAGTGCCGTGGAAGAACTAACCTCTCGAGAAAAATATTGTCTCCTTGGCGCCGTTTGATCAAGACTAACACCACAAAGAACAATATCAAACTCATAAGTACATAAGGATTTGTAATACTAGGTTTAGCATCAAGAGTTAATAACCATAGTATTATCAAAGAACAACCAATCCATCATGCAATCACCATTATAAGATTGTCCAATAAAAATATCTAATATATATCAGCACATATCCAAGCAACATTATAGAACATAGAAATGAAAGACTCAATGATGTAGTCGGCATACAACAATCAACAACGATGCTATAAAGATGCAAGAATTTTCATATGTCAATATACATGAGATGGTGGAGGAATAAGTGGATATGTGGTGGTTCTTGGGAGTATTTGGAGAAGAAGGAAGGATTATGCAATGTTTAAGCTCAGTTGAAAAGTTGGATTTCTCGCGACTCGCGACAGTACTGGTTGCAACTCGCAATGCATCGTCTCAAGTCGAGGGCTTTTGGCCTCGAGGACCAGAGGATTCAAGGGTATGTTGCAATTTTGGGTTCTGTTCTAATCGAGTGCTTGTGGCCTTGAGGACCCGAGGTCTCGAGGACTTCAGCTCGAGTCGAGGGAATGCAACCTCGGGGACCCGAGGTCTCAAGGGCTTCAGGATGAGTAGGATTAGATCCTCGAGGACCCGAGGTCTCGAGGACTTCTACTCAAATCGAGTGCTTGTGGCCTTGAGAACCTGAGGTCTCGAGGGGCTGATGCATCGAGGGCTTTGGTTCGACTCGAGGAATGATGGTTTTTCTGGTTCTTCTTGAGCCAAGGACTTTGCGACCTCGAGGTCTCGAGGGGATGATATCTCAAGGGTTGGTCTCGAGTACTGGTCTCAAAAGGGTGATGGACTATCAAGTTCATCTCGAGTCAAGGCTTGCTGCCTCGAAGTCTCGAGGGGATGATGTCTCGAGGGCTGGTCTCGAGGACCAAAGATCTCGAGGGCTGATGGACTTTCAAGTTCTACTCGAGTCGAGGGCTTGCTGCCTCGAGGTCTCAAGGGCTGTCCTCGAGGACCTGAGGTCTCAAGGGCTGATGGACTTTCAGGTTCTGCTAAAGTCGAGGGATTGCTGCCTCAAGGTCACGAGGGGATGATGTCTCGAGGGCTGGTCTTGAGGACCTGAGGTCTCGAGAACCTAAGGTCTCGAGGGCTGATGGACTTTCAAGTTCTGCTCGAGTCGAGGGCTTACTGCCTCGAGGTCTCGAGGTGATAAGGTCCTAAGAGCTTCAGTTCGAGTTGAGGCTTACGGCCTTAAGGACCCAAGGTCTCGAGGGCCTCAACTCGAATTGAGTGCTTGTGGCCTCGAGGACCCGAGGTCTCGAGGACTTGCACTATTGGGCTCAGCTCAAATCTAGGGCTTGCAGCCTCAAGGACCTGAGGTTTTGAGGGGTTCGCTAGCCTCGAGGGCTTCTACTCAAGTCGAAGGCTTTAGGCCTCGAGGACCCAAGGTTTTCGAGGGCTTGCACTATTGAGCTCAGCTCGACTCGGGGGTTTGTGGCCTCGAGGACTGATGGCTTTTTGGGTTCAACTCGACCCGAGGTCTTGAGTGGATGCTGTCTCGAGCACCTGTTGGTCGCGACTTGCGATGCCTCATCGCGACTCGCGGAACGTGGTGGTTGGGGGCTTATTTTTTTGTACGAAACTTCTAATCACATCTCTTCTTGCGATGGTCCCTCACGAGGTCATCACGAGGTAGTCACGACTCGTGATGTCAAGGCCTCCCAGCACTTAGAAAGAATTCAATCTTTTCTTACCAACATTCCAAGCTTTCTTCCTTTTCTCATGGATCTCATTCCTTCATCTCCTCCGATTCAATGCACTTTACTTTTATACAAAATCATATAAAAACACACTGTAAAAAGAACAAGACAAAATAACAAAAACTAAACAATAAAAACCAAAATAAAAGGCTGAGTTTATTTACGTCGTCGGCACGACAAAGCTCCATATATTTAAGGTCATCGGAACGACCCTAATGTTATCCATATAGTGAAGGCTTGAACCCCTTCACCATGAGTGTCCAAAAGTAGAGAAGTGGGGGTATAAAACTTTCAAGAGGAAAGTCTTGTTGAGGTGGAGATGGTTTAAAGGGAGTTGGGTGGTTAGGAGGCTTGGGGTAGTCTTTTGGCTCCTCTCTTATCTCCCTCAAAACTTCCGAAAATGGTGGAGTTGGTTTAATTGGTAGGGGTAGGGGTGACGATGCTAATGAATGTAGCACAGTCACCTCTTCCTCCTTTTTATCATCCTCAACAACCAAATCCTCATCCCCTTTGAACTTAAATCATTTCCCATGGTGACCTCACTCACCGAATCCTTGAGTTTGATTTGGGATGATGTATTTTTGGAATCATGAGCTTCTATTTGGGCCAACGCTTCTAATATACTCCTCATATGACCCTCAATGGCCTCAACACTAGAGGAGAGCCGGGTGTCCGGTTCTTCACTAGTAAAGTTGTTCAAGTTTGCTATTGTATTCATGACTTCCTCATGTGTCAAACTTGAACATCCATGTTGGGCTTGGTTTTGGGGTATGGTATAAGGTGGTGATGACCAACTATTTTGCTCATATTGTTGGTTTTCCAGCTCATTCTCATACCACTCCATTCCGGATTGTAAGGATTGTGGTATGGATACCATTCTTGAGCTTCTTGCCCTTGAAAACTAAAATCTCCTACCTCTTGGTAGCACTCTTCATTATACCCTTGGTTTTGGAAACCAAGAGTTCTTTCCCCCCCATAGTGCTCATCCCACAACAAATAGAAAGACTCGGTAGGATGGTCAGAATGACACATCCTACAAAGCCTTGCTTATTGAGCCTATCTTCTCATCATGAGTTCCCTCAAGGTGAGATGCTCCATTATTTTATTTTTATTTTTTTTAAATTTTCAAATGTCCAAAATCATATTGCAAGGATTCTTGATAAAAATTTACCAAGAACTCAAGCAATACCTACTCCAAATAAAAACAACCACCAAGGAATGGAAAATAAAAACAACTAACTGATATGCAACCGAATACACCTAAACACTTAAAAATAAAGGCCTCTTCCCTGGCAGCGGTGCCAAAATTTGGGAGGTTGTCATCGTACCTCTCAAAGTCAATATTTATAAGCCCTAAATGCTTACCATCTACAACTAAGTAGATAGCGGGAAATCGGGGTCGTCCACGAAGAAGGGGATTTTCCTAAGCGTTTAGACACAAAAGGTTGCTATTAGGCTAGGGGTAGATATATATACACATATAAAAGCAAGTAAAGGGGGGGGGGTTGGTTGTTTGGTGGTCCTAAGTTATGAAAGTTAAAAGACAAGACAACTAGAAAAGTCAAGAAAATAAGCCAAATCATCAAACAAAACTAAGAAAAAGGGTTTTAAAACAACAAAAGATAAAACATTGGGGGCAACCGATATCCACTTCCAAATCTAGTGTGGATCATTGAATCATTCACTCATCCTATCACAATTGTTACCTATGGGGAATTCCAATGGAAGATCAACATTTATTCCTTCTTAAGAGTAGTTTGCAAAGACAAACATCGACCATAGGGGTATTTCATCAATTGCATTATACATGAAGGACCATAGATTTGACAACGATAAGCCTTCTACCAAAGATATAGCCATTTAACCAAACATAGCATTCATTAGGCTAAACCTAGAACCAACAACGCTCAAGGCTCAACCTTTCTTTGCATCTATAGGATAAATATGAGAACAAACCACATTAATATACTTATCTAGCAAGAATCACAACATATTATGCACAAAAAGTTCTAAGTTCATGTTCCTAGAGTTTCATGCAAAGGAGTTATTTCTCCTTTTTGTTTCATATCCTCCTCTTCTCTTCACTTCCTCAATTCTTCAAGTCTTCAAAAGCTCAATTACAAGTCTTCAAATCTTCAAAGGTGTTATTCAAAGTCTTCATAGTCTTCAAACAAATTACCTTGTCACACAAAATTCTCTAGAAAAGTAATAAAAGCGTAAAATTCGCTTTTAATCCTCTTTAGAGAACTTCAAGGAAAAATGTCCCATTTAGAGCACAAAAGTATACAAAAGTGAATCCTAAAAGTTCTAATATAACCGTATAAAATGGGCACATCAGAACGCGTGAGACCCACACGCGGGACGCTTTTGAATCGCGTGTCCTTCACGCGCGAAACAACCAGGCCACTCTCCTTCTCGTGGTCTGTTCTTTATCTCATGAGTTGGTCGTTTCATCGTGATACATTGAATTTATCGTGAGTTCTCACCAGTTCTCCTTATCTCGCGGGTCAAGCCACTTCAAAATTCTAGTCACTACCTAGTCAGCGTCCAGTCACCATTTATTGGCAAGATTTTGCATGGATGGCTTGGGACATTTATCTCCATTTATTTTTGAAAATCGTTCACGTTTCAAGAATGAAACTTTTCAACCTCGGAGGGAATGATAGGAATTAGGTTTTCTTTATTTATTATTTATGAATTAGGATTTTTAGAAGATAGCACGATACTAATTTCCCCACTAGGTTTTTTAATGAGGTAGTGTGATCATTTATTTTATTTTAGAATAAGGCCCATTAATTAAGCCATGTTGGCCTTGGAAGAATTAATATTTCGGTCATGAATTTATTTTAGTGTTTAGAATATTAAGTTTTGATTTGATTAGAATCAGATTTGGTAAGATTAGATAAGGCAATATTCATTCAAGATTTATTTGAAGAATATAGTCAATTATTTTAGGTAGCCTAGTTAAATATGGTTTTAGCTTCTTAAAGCTCCCATAATCCTTTTTAGTTTCTTAGTTGTATTTTTTGAAGACCATACATATGTACTATAAATAGGGATGGTATTCAGCATTATTTTTACCTACACCACTTTTATCAATCAAATATACAACCTTTTGAGTTCAAAATCTTTGCTTGCGAGCTATTCCATTGTTGCTTAACCCCTAGGGCTAGTTAAGTATCAATAAACCTTGTAATCTGATCCTGAGGACTAGTTAGAGAGCAATTCGAAGTTAGGCATACCCCGAGGGCTAGACACCTTAATTTCGTGAAAGATAGTGAAGGTTTGCACATCCCTTCACTAGACCAAAAATATTTATTTCGCGTGAGTCTTTGTAAAGAGATTCATATCACCGATCCACGGGAAAAGACAAACAAAGAGAAATATGCCTTACTCGAAACAAAACCAAATGCTCGTAAAGCCTGAACCAATTTTGCAAATTAGTTTCTAGGAGCCTGGGAAAGACCGTAAAGAGATTTCTGAAGTTGAAATACCTGACCATGGGGTGTGGCATAGCCTGGTGGGGGTCACATAAAATCCTCTTCATGTAAATCACCATGCAAGAAAGCATTATGGACATCCATCTGACGCAATTCCTAACCACGACTTACTGCAATAGATAAGAATAGGCAAACATAACTCATATTTGCAACCGGAGCGAATGTCTTAGTATGATCAATCCCTTGAACTTTGCAATTCTCGAGAACCACTAGTGCGCCTTATGACGTTTAGTAGTACCATCCAACTTATACTGCGTCCGGTAAACCTATTTGCAACTAATTTCCTTTTTATCCAGAGGCAGAGAGGCCAAAGTCCAAGTTTGATTGTGCTCAAGCGCAATAAGCCCTTCAGTCAAAGCATCTTGCCAATAAGCATGCTGGGATGACTCAGAATAAGTTGGGAGATCTGCACTAGATTGTTATCTGCCTTGAAATGTCTAGCCTTGTTTCCTGAAAATTATTGCCTTTTACAGAAAATCAGTACGAGGAATATGATTAGCGTGGGTGAACAGCAAGGGGTGGTTTATTAGCTTCGTCTGTTGGATACTTGTCTTCATCCTCATATCGTGCAGTCTATTCTGACAGTTTCTTCAGTTTCTTCATCTGATTTATGGCATCAACGTTTTAATCATCCATCACCTATGGTGTTGTCTTCTATTTCTACTCTTGAATTTAGCACAAAGAATACTACTATACCTTGCTCTGTATGCTATAGAGCAAAATAGACTAGACATAGTTTTTTGTTAAGTTCTACAAATGCTACTGCCTTATTTGAATCAGTACATTGTGATGTTTAGGGTCATTATAGAAAACCATCTTCTAGTGGTGCATTTTGTCTTTTTACAATAGTTGATGATTATTCCTGAGCTATTTGGGTTTACTTATTAGTGGCTAAGTGAGTGGTAGTTTCTAAATTTTTTGAATCTTTTGCTCTGGTCAAGAATCAATGAGGCCGGACTATACTGCGTGTCCAGGCTGACAACGGGACTGAATGGTTTCCTTTGAGATCTCATTTTGTTACATCTGGGATTATTTTTGAGACATCTATGGTACATACACCACAGTAGAATGGTCGAGTTGAACGAAAGCATTGCTATTTACTCAACATGCCGCATGCCTTACGGTTTCAAGCCAGTCTTCCAATTGAGTTTTAGGGAGAATGTGTTCATACTGCTGCTTATCTGATTAATCGGACACCGATGAAACATCTCAATGGTCGCACTCCCTTTGAGATGCTATATGGACAAGCTCCAAATTACTCATCTTTAAAGGTATTTGGATGCTTGTGTTTTGCTTCTCACGTTCCTAGATACCGCAACAATTTTGCTCCAACAAGTCGGAGATGTTTGTTTTTTGGTTATCCTGCCGGAAAGAGAGGCTATCGTCTTTTTTACCTGGAATCCCACATCATCTTTAACAGTCGAGATGCCAATTTATTTGAAGACCAGTTCCCGTATGCATCAACTCTAACATTGGCTACTTCCTAAGATCCCGGCGGTTCCACCACTTCACCACTGGCATCACTTCCACCGCCTTCAGAGTCATATGCCCAGACCGTGGCACCACCGGTCCCACCGACCGCCGTTGCTGACTTTATGCCACCAATTTCTACCGCTCCTGTCCCACCGGTCATTGTTGTACTATTAACAGCGGATGCCAACGTGCCTATACCGCCGGCCGCTTCTTTGATTCCAACGATATATCCAGATCACCGGAACCCTTGTTGGTCCTGCCTGACGATGCACCACTCGGGATGCCACAGCCTCACGCACCACCGGTAAACGGAAATCATGCGCCGCCTGCTCTAGTGACTCCTGCCATTCCGCCACCTGACGTGGTGTCTTTGGCCCCGACTGTTTCTGCTCGGTGTCTACCTCTGTCAGCTCCACCGCTTGTTTTGCCAATTGTTTGGACGTCTCCTTACACCACTGAGTTACCTCCTATCAGACAGAGTGTTCATGCTCGCCAACCTCCTCCGTATTTGGAAAATTATGATTGTGATGATTATGCATGTACTGTTACTACTGAAGACCCCCCTACTGCTATGTTCACTCATACGTCGTCACTATCCTCAGGTGTTCTCTATCCTTAGGAAAGAATGAAGATGCTTTATTTTTTTTAGAAAAGCAACTCGGATCAGCAGCGCAACACGCACAAATGATTGTGGCAATGTTTACGGGAAATTTAGGATGGAAAATTTAGGTTCTTAACCGCAGGATTTTAGGCTATGATACCAAGTAGAAAATAAGGGTAATGATGTGTGACTTTATTCATGACCCCATGATACAATATATAGTAGTACAAAATACCTATACAAGCTAGGAAAATGAAATAGAATCTAATTACAATTACAAGTAATATTTATATTCCTTAACAACTATAGTGCAATACAACCTGTAAGTGGTGTCTGTTTCGAGCCTGAAACAGTGGAAAGCCATGCTTCTTTTGCCCTGAACCTCTTTTTCCAGGCTACTGATATGTGTAATCTTAATTTTAGCCAATTGACCCATACTGATCCATGTATGTTTTAAATCTGGCCCATGAAATTCTGCTAGTTCTGTCAAGTCAGTGCTCAAAGCATTAGTGTTGAAAATAAATAAGGGTAATAATGTGTGTTTGTATTCATGATCTCAGGAAACATTATATAATGGTACAAATACATATACAAGCTAGGAAAAGGTAATAGAATATAATTACAATTACAAGTAATATTCTAATTCCTTAATACTCCTCCTCAAGTTGCAGCATAGGAATCAGATATATCTAACTTACCAAGCAAGGAATGAAACTGGTTACGTCTAAGAGCCTTAGTGAACAAGTCCACGGGTTGGTCTCACGTGCGGATATGCTGAGTAGCAATAGTGCCTGATTGAACAAGATCCCGGACAAAATGACAATCAACTTTAATGTGCGTTGTGCATTCATAGAACACTAGATTTGCCACAATCTGAAGAGCAGATTGACTGTCACAAAACAGTCGCATAGGAGAAATGTGAATATCCCCTAAGTCTTTCAGTAAAGAATTAAGCCATAACAACTCACAATAGGTCACAACCATAGCACGATACTCCACTTCAGCAGAAGACTGAGAAACCGTAGGTTGCTTTTTAGTCTTCCAAGAAATTGAAGAATCACCAACCATCACAAAATATTCAGAAAGAGAACGACGGGTAATTGGTCCTGCAGCCAAAATAGAATCAAAGTAAGTAGTCAACTGTAACACACTAGTGGAGGAGAGAAATAAACCTTGACCAGGATGACTCTTCCGGTAGTGCAACACAAGAACTACAGCTTGCCATTGAGGAAAACAAGGAGACTTCATGAAATGCGCAAGTGTATGAACCATACTTTGACCACAGCGTTCACAAAAGTCTAACTTACCAGTACTTTGACCACAAAGTAGACCTCTCTTGCTTCACAATGTTAAGCCTTTCTCACCCATATGTCCCGACCTCATATGCCACAATTTGGTGATGTCTTCATCTGAGGAATTTGTGACAGCCACTGCCCCAGTACTGTAGATCCCCGCAGAACATACAAAGTTCCAACTCTGCAAGCCTTCATTAGCATAAGAGCACCTTTACAGATTTTGAAGAATCCACCATCACCTGAATATCTGTACGAGAGCATCAAGAGTGCCAAGAGAGATGAGATTTTTCTTTAAGTCGGGAACATGGCTAACATTAGTGAGTGTCCTAATAATGCCATCATACATTTTGATTTGAATTGTTCCCCTACCAACAACCTTACAAGGAGCATTATTACCCATCAAAATAATTCCACCATCCCATTCTTCATAAGTGGAAGAACACCCCCTATAATAACTCATGTGGTAAGAATAACCCGAATCTAAGAGCCACTCACTAGAAGACCTTGACTTATTATCCATGGAAACGAATATGATTCTATCACTCTCATCTTCTGCTACACTAGCTTCACCAGCATTGCTGCTATTCTGCTCATTTTTAGATTTTTGTTTATTTTTCAATTTAAAACAATCAGCATTAATGTGTCCCTTTTTCTTGCAATAGATGCAAATTTTATATTTGTATCTAGACTTCGACCTCCCTTTGGATCTACCACCTTTAGAATCTCTATTTTCACCTCTACCCCTCACTAACAAACCCTCAGCATGAGTTCCACTCAATTCCCCCGCAATGTCCCTATCAATCTGCTATTTAGATTTTAATGCAGATTTTATACTATTGTATAAGACTGACTCTTTCCCATAAATCATAGTATCTCAAAAATACTTAAAGGATAGGGGAAGGGAACATAACAATAAAATGGCTTGATCTTCTTCATCAACTTTAGCGTCTACATTCTCCAAATCCAAAATGATGGAATCAAATTTATCAAGATGTGAGAGTATAGATGTACCTTCCACCATTTTCAACATGTACAACTTTTGTTTGAAATAGAGGCGATTCTCCATTGTCTTCTTCATGTATGTAGATTTCAACTGATCTCACATACCTTTGGCAATTCTCTCACTAGAAACTTCCTACAAAACCTCATTAGAGAGATTTAAAATAATGGCCGATCTAGCCTTCTTGTCTAGATCACCAAAATCTTACAGCGACATGTCCGCTGGACTTTTCTCCACTCCTTCAAGGGCTAGCTCACATCCATCCTGGATTAGGATGGCTTCCATCTTGAGTTGCCACATACCAAAGTTTACACTCCGGTCAAAATTTTCAATAGAAGTCCTTGTTACCGTCATGATGGCTAATAGATAAAAAATGAGATATGGCTATGATACCAATTTGTTAGGAATACGAATCCCACGAGATATCTATTAGCCCAAAAATATGGAGAACAAGGACAACATAAAGAAAATAAAGGAAATAATGGACACAAGGTTTACGTGGTTCGGTCAAGTTGACCTACATCCACGGCCGGAGGAGACCTGAAGCTTCACTATATGTGGAGAAAGAATAACAAGGCTTTGACTACCACCTATGAGGAAATTATGTGGCAAAATATAAATATGAGGGCTTTGGCTTCTACAACTACAAAGGAGAGTTAAAGGGGGAAAAAAGAAAGTAGCAAAGGAATGCTATGCTTGAGGTGTCTTTGAACTACTAAGTTCATCCCCTATTTATATTACTCCAAGTTCACCAATGGCCAAGAGCTCTCAAACAAAACTTATTCCAATATCCCAAGGAATCCTCCTTCTTGCTTCAATAATGGGTTGTGAACATTACTTCCAAATGGTTCTTTCCAGAAAACCATAATAGTTGAACCCCAATAGTCAAAGAAATAATGCTTCAACTTGATAAGCATGGGATGAGAATAGTGTTGCAATTTAATGCTATGAATAATTGTCTTTGCTATCCTCCAAAGAAGTGAATGTTCATGAATAACTGAGTGAAGGACCACATTTCTTCACATGTTTCTTCTTAGCAAGGATGTCGGATGATCCATTCGTCCTGCAATTTGTCTGCAATCCCAACCATAAACCTAAAATGAATTCCATGAATGTCATAAATGGCATAATGAGGGAAGTTCAGAGATTGAATAGGAAGGTAGACGAGTTATCAAATCCAACGATACCTCATTCTGCAAAACAAGTTGAATATGCTCATGACATCAATGGTTTCAAGGATGATATTCCTAGATTTAATGGTTGACACAATCCTATAAAAATATGGATTGGGAGAGGCAGATCGAGAACCTATTTGATCTTTACAACTACCGTGAGAAAGAGAAGATCAAGATCGCATTGTGTTCTTTCACCCCTTATGCCATAAAATGGTCGGTGGATTTGAAAGAATCAAGACAGCTTGCTAGTAAAAGACCTATCTCCACCTGGGAGAAATTGAAAACCAAGCTTTGATTACATCATGTTCCACGAACATATTTGATGGAGAAACATTCGTATCACAGCAATATGAAGCAAGGAAATTGCAGTGTAGATGAATACCAGCAAGATCTTGAATTAGATATGAGAAAGTTGGCATGAGATAAAATGATACCTTTATAAAGAATTAGTTTATTGAAGGTTTAAGAGAAAATCCCCAAGTTCCGATTAAGCTCCAGTATTATTTTCCATGTAATATTTATTGTTCAAGGCCACGCTGGTTAAGTCAACATTAAGGCCCAGTTGAAGCTCTAATTTCGGCTTTGACAGTCAAAGGCAATTCTCCAATTTCAGAAGCCCAAATTCGACCAGGGGTTGTAGCTGACCAAGGGAACAATTAGCTGACCAAGGGAACAATGGAGATTTAAATTATATGGTTGGGAAGATGCATGGAACTTCTATAACAAGAGGCTATGGATCCGTTGAAAAATAGAGGATCTTTATAACTCCAATCAGGCAGAAAATCAGCTGACCAAGGGAACAATGGAGATTTAAATTATATGGTTGGGAAGATGCATGGAACTTCTATAACAAGAGGCTATGGATCCGTTGAAAAATAGAGGATCTTTAAAACTCCAATCAGGCAGAAATGATAGTAATTCTCTTCTAGGGAAGAGAGTTGCAAGGGGCAACTATGGGAGGTCACCTCTTCTTGTCAACACTGGGGTGTGGAGGCAAGAAAGTGGAAGGCCATAGTAGACCTCGACTTGGGTTTAGGTCCATGTTCTTCATTGAGATAGGGGTTCGAGATGAAGAATATTGGGAACAACTTTATGTAATTAGCTTCCACGCTAGCTTCTAGGTTATTCTCTCTAGTTGTACTTTTAGAACTCTCATTCTACCATTATTCTTCAAAGGTTTGGGGAACCTAATATATAACCCCTCACTTGGGTGAGTTTAAACCAAAAAAAAGATTAGATAAGGTAATATTCTTCAAGTTTACTTCTTGAAGAATTTGACCAGATTATCTTATATTACAATTTATTTTAGGTATTTTTGTTAGATATGGTTTTATCTTCTTAAAGATGCCATAAGTCAATTCAGTTTCCAGTTGTGATTAGGGTTTATGGTCGAAATCTACCCTATGAATAGGGGATGCCTTTGAACGAATTTAACACAACTTTTATCAATTAAAATACAACATTTTGAGCTCATACTCTTTGCTCGCGATCTATTACATTGTTTCTTAACCTCGAGGGCTAGTTAAGTATCAATAAATGTGTAATGTGAACCTAAGGGCTAGTTAGAGAGCAAGTTGAACTTGAGTATACCCCGAGGGCTAGAACTTGAATTTTGTGCGGCATTGAAGGGTTTGTTAGTTCCCTTGTTTCGTTAAAGATCTTAATTTCACAATCCAGATTCTTTGCAAGGGGATTATTATCATCTTCAGTCATTGCATCTCGCCAATGAGCATGCTGTGATGCCTCGAAATAAGTGGTGAGATCTGCACTAGATGCTACTGCACCCAAAAATCTAGAATGGATACTAGAAAAGTTATCACAATTTACATAATCAGTAAGAGGAAAGAGAACACCTGAGGATAGTGACGGTGCATGAGTTAACGTAGCAGTAGTTGGGTGGGGTCTTCAATAGTAAGAGCACGAGTATAATCATCACAATCATAATCTTCCAAATAAAAAGGAGGTCAGCAAGCACGAATACTCTGTCTAATAGGTGGAAACTCGGCGGTAGAATTATCCAGAGCTGGAGATGTCGTGGAAGGAGGCTGGGCAGGCGGTGCGTGAGACTCCATCATCGGCGGCGCGTGAGTTGGCAGCGTCCTTGGCAACGCAACATCTAGACAAGCTGGAAGTAGAATTAGGTGGTCTGGGTCGGGATCTGGCGATAAAACCTCGTCCACCGGGAATAGGCTAGTGAGTGTCAGTGGGTCGATGCTGGTAGCAACCAGCGTAGATGAGCTGGCGGCAACCGGGAGTAGGGGATTGGTATAGCCGACAATGGAGAACCGATGGCAACCGCTGTCGGAGAACTGGCACATGCCGACGGTGGGTAACCGGTGACGACCGGAGGAATGGAGCCGGCGGTGGGCAGAGGCAATGTGAGTGCAACTCTGGCAGCGGCGATGAGAATGCCGGTGGTGAGATGGTGGCACCGTCGGGGTTTTTTGATGAGGCTGATGTTGTAGTTACAGAATACGAGAACTGGTCTTAAAAAAACCTGCATCCCGACAAGTAAAGATTATGCGGGATTCCAGGTCAAAAAGGTGATAGCCTTTCTTTTCGGCAGGGTAACCAAGGAACAAACAACACCGACTTCTTGGTGAAAACTTGTCACGATATCTGGGAACATGAGCAACAAAACACAAGCATAAAAAAACTCTTAAGGATAAGTAATTTGGAGCTTTCCCATTAAGGAACTCAAAGGGAGTACGACCATTGAGGTGCTTTGTCGGTGTCCGATTAATCAGATAAGCAGCTTTAAGAACACAATCTCCCCAAAAATCAACTGGATGACTGGCTTGAAACTATAAGGAACGTGCCACATTGAGTAGATGACGATGCTTTCTTTCAACTCGACCATTCTGGTGTGGTGTATCAACCATAGATGTCTCAAAAATCATCCCAAATGTAGCAAAATGAGATCTCAAAGGCAAAAATTCAGTCCCGTTATCAACCCAGGCATGCAATATAGTTCGGCCCCATTGGTTTTTCACCAAGGCACAAAATTTCAAAATTTTAGAAGCTACTTCTGACTTAGCCACTAATAAATAAATCCAAACAGCTTGGGAATAATCATCAACTATAGTTAAGAAATAAAATGCATCACTAGAAGATGGTATTCTATAAGGACCCTAAACATCACAATGTATTGATTGAAACAGTGTAGTAGCATTTGTAGAACTTAATGGAAAACTAACTCTAGTATGTTTTGCTCTGTAACATATACAGAAAGGAACATAAGTCTTATTAATGCTAAAATCAATTGAAGAGACAAAAGACAACACTGTAGAGGAAGGATGCCCAATACGTTGATGCCATAAATCAGAAGAAGACACAGAAGCAACTGTCTGATGAGACTGCGGGATAGGAAGATGATCATGAGTATCCAGCAGACGAAGCCAAAACACCGCCCCTTTGTGTTCACCCACACCAATCACTTTCCTCGTAGTGATTTTGTGTAATAATGCATCAGTAGCTAGACATTTTGAGGCAGATAACAATCTAGAGCATGATAAGAAGTTGCACCGCAAAGTAGGTATATATAGCACATGAGTAAGAGTGATAGCACCAAAGAAAATAGACCATATTGGGTAGTAGATGACACAGAGCCATCAGGCAGAACAACATTCACAGTGTCAACAGCAGTGGTGATATCCGTAAGAGAACCTTTGTCACTGTTCATGTGATATGAGGCTCCTGGATAAAATATCCAGGGCAATGTAGACTTACCTGACCCGTTGTCAGTAAGAAAATTGAACTGATTAAATAAATGCATGGTCGTGCTCTAGTGGTAATCAGACATAGCAGGGCCAAAATCAAACTTGGTATGGACGTTAGGCCAGGCGGTGAGATGGCAATTTCGACAAATGGTGGTGGGAGTGGAAGATCAGTGTCGGATCATCCATTCACAGTGGCGACGATTGGCCGAGAGGCTAGTGCCGTCCTCCTGGCGGTGCTAGCTTTCTCTTTCAACTCCTCCACATCATCTCACAGCTCCTTAACTATAGAAAATGAGCTTGTAGAAGATCTCAACACCGGATCCAAGGTTTGTAAGATCTAGTAGACAAGAGTAGGATTATTCCCAGGCCAATCAGCAGTATCCGGATAACCGTCCTGGGGTTTGGTAATGGATCTATCAATGAAACCAATCGTGTTCCTAGCAAGGAATGCGCGACACATCATGTCTCACCATTCAATGTAATTTTCTTGACCTTTCAGCATGTTCGGTATAATTTGTAGACCTAGACCATCGCCATAGGCAATAAAATAAGGATCATTCGACAGACGACCAATAGGTGATGTAGTCTGAGGGCAAGATTGCAACTGCAACTTCATTAGTAAAGTTGCAATCACATTATAACCACTCATATCATAAAGCTTCGGAACCTCAAGTGTAGCATCAATACAAGCATGTTCTTTAGAAACAGACATCGTGCAAATTCAGGTATGGATCAACAGTAGGTGCAACAACCAGCACCGGATCATATCGGCGGTAGCGCGTGATGGGAATGTGATGGTGCGTGAGCTTCAATATAGGTGTGTGGCTTAACGTACGGAGCGATCGGATCAGAAGAGGTGGCACATGGATCACCACAACTAGACAGTGGCGGTGGAGATCGGCGAGCAGCGGAACAGAGCAAACAACGGTGGCTGTGTTGTGGTGCATAGATTGATGTGAGGCTTGATGGCAATGACGGTGGATTAAAAAGGCAGTGGAATATTTTCTTAAGATTTCAGAATTTTAGGCTCTGATACCATGTTGAAAATAAGGGTAATAATTTTTTTTTGTATTCTTGATCTCAGGATACAATATATAGTGGTACATAACACCTATACAAGCTAGGAAAAGGTAATAGAATACAATTACAATTACAAGTAATATTCTAATTCATTAATAATTAGTTTTCCTTGAGCAGCTAGTATCTTTTGCAGAGAGTATAACTAATGTACTGTACCTTTTTCAATTTTTGTTATGCAGCTTATGGTGATTGCCATTACCTGTGTTTTGTACAAAGAAAAATAGGATTCAAATGATTGATCATATTTATGATCATCTATCAATCAATAAATTTACCTGGGTAGATTCACTAGTGGAAATGGCGTATTTAAGGTAGAGTTCAAAGGTGATTCCAAGATATTTCCCCTGAACCGTCTTTGATTGAGGTCCCGACGAGGTTCCAAACTCGAATGTACTTTCTGAACCAATTAAAAGCAGTTCAAAAGTGATCAAAGGTGGTTTTTGATGAACCTCCTTTTATATACATCAATTAAAGGCGGTTCAATTGGAACTGCCTTTAATTGAGATCTATACGAGGTTCTAAACTCGGAACTACTTTTGGGTTCATTTAATTCAGTAACTTTTTGACCCACTATAAAAATAAAATTTTAGGGTTTCACCCCTTAGAAAAATTTCACCTTATGCTCTGCCTCTCCCTCTTCCTCACCTTTGCCTCTCCCTCTTCCTTGCTCATGTGCTCCAATCTTCCCCCTCTGCCACCTTTAATCAGTCCCTCCGCCATTACCCTCACCTACGCCACCACAGCCCTCCATCACCTAAAAGTTACTCTTCCATAACCCTCACTTGTGCCACCATGCAACCCTTGCCACCCCCTCCATCTCCAGCGTTCCACCGCTGCTACTCGCGTCTTCAGTTTTTTCTAGCGCCGGTTGGGCATCTCCAGCACCGCCGCTGGCGTCTCCATCGTGGGTGTTTCCAATGCCACCATGGGCATTTTTTTTGTGGGTCTCTCCACTCTCCATCGGGCATTCACTCTTCCTCCGTCGGTCCGCATCAGTTCTTCCGCTCAGCCTTGTCACCTCCGCCCACTATTCATCCTTGTTGCCTCTACCCGCCGCTCACCCAGCTCACCTCTGACTCCTGGTAGATGCATAGCCTTTCTCCACCGGTAGAAGTGTTGATCACTTCCCCTCTAGACGTTCTGAATCTACTTGTTTATTCTTCAACAAATTTAGAAGCGTTGGATCTACTTGTTTCCTGTTTCTGCCATAAATTTGTTTCCAGTTTTACTAATTTTGTCAGATCACTTTTTTTTGGGCTTCAAAATTAGGTTCTAAGTTCGAAACTCTTTTCGGATCCAATAGAAGATGATTCTCGGAAGGCACTAGAAAAGTGTCTTCTCTGGTCCAATAAAACTGCCTCTAATAGACATGGTTTCCATTAGTAATTATTATAATTCACTTAATGATTTCAGTAATTTTGTAGGATGGTTGTGTCGGGAAAATTAATCCCCTTATGCGCAAAACTAAGATAATAAAAGAATGCAATAAGAACATAACACATATTTTAACGTGGTTCACAAAACATGTCGGATATCTCCACGATAAGAAACCAATTAATCCTTTTGTCCAAATGTGCTAGATAGATTACAGATATCAGGGATTACATCATACAGGACCACCCGAGCCAGATTACAGATACAGAATGGACTACATTCTTCCCACGGCTTACAGATATAGAAGGGGTGATTTGAAGACCAGAATAAATTTGTACCAAACTCACTATCTAAGCTATAAGTCTCCTTGTATTTATAGAAGTCAGGTGCAGATCAAGAGTCCTCAAATTCATGAAATAAACTCTTGAATTACTCATTCATTAATATTTGGGATTTGAAGACATAACCAACAACTCACATCTCGATTCAAAGTCCCAAATATGGAACAAGAGCCAGATGCTAACATATGGTAATCCCAGATTCATGGGCATGTTGATTGTGCCAGATGTACCAGACAATTACAGATGCATAGGAGAAGTGCCACACAAATGTTCCAGATGTACCCAAATAATACCAACCAGAATAAATCTAACCAGGAAAGGATTTATTAAACAAACCAACTAGATTTCCACAAGTCCAACTAGGAAAAGCCTTGTGAAGTAGTTAACATAACAGATAACCAGATTTGAACAAGTTCAATAGGGAAAGAACTTGCCAACCACAGCAAATCAAAAATTCTAGTAGAGGCAACAAAAACAAATGTTCCTCCAGACTTGCCAACATATCACCCAAGCTCATTTTTCTTCTTCTTTCTCCTCCATCTTGAAACGGAAACCAAAGAATCATTAGCTCTGATACAACTTGTTTGGAAAATTAATCCCCTTTGCGCAGAACCAATAGAATAAAAGAAAGCAAGAAAAATAGAACTTGAATTTTAACACGGTTCATTGATGATGTTGGTTAACTTTACGAAAAGCAACAAATTAATCTTATTATCCAAATGGGTTAGATAGATTACAGATGTTAGGGATTACATTAAGTAGGACCACCCGACCCAGATTACAGATACAGAAGGGACTACATTCTTCCCACGGCTTACATATATATATAGAATGGGTGATTTGAAAATCAGAACAGATGTCTACTAAACTCACATCTTAACACTATAACTCTTCCTCTATTTATTGGAGTTAAATGCAGATCAAGAGTCTTCAAATTCATGAAAAAAAACTCTTCAATTCCTCATTCATTAATATTTGGGTTTCGAAAAGATATCCAACAAGTTGTTTGGGTTATTATTATTCATTGTATGATCTTTACTTAGGCCGAGAATTCTATTAATTATATCTTAGTACAACTATATTTATTTAGGTTAAAATTAGGTAAACACCATCTTTCCATAGGCATATGGAAATATGAGGTTGAATTAGAATTGTAGAAAGGTAAGAGATTTTAGTTGCGAAATTGCAATATGAAAATTTTATTATGCAACGTGCAGTAGTTATAAGTTTATGACCCGATTAATGCAACAAGAAAATGTTATCTTGATTTCTTCAGATTTGCAGTTTAAACCTTGGTCTTTCCATAACTTATGGAAATACTGTCTTTCAAGAGACAGACTCATATATTTATAGTGAAAATTTCATTAAAAAAACCTATAGTAAAAAAGTCACAAGAGTTTGAATTATTTTCTTATTATAATATTCCACCGTTTTCCTTATTTCCCTTCTCCCACCGTCCCGGATTAAACTGCACACTTTACTATGATACTATTCATGGTCAAACTTTGACCGCATATTTAAATAGGTATATAAACGATAATATTATTATATTTGATATTGTTGGATTAGTCATAACGAGTAGTTTCTAAAAAGAAACTTTTTATTTGCCGATATTATATGTAGTTAAATATATTAACAGTCAAACATGTTTCTTGATAACCATGAAAAAGATTCTAAGCAATTTAATCTGGGACGGAGGGAATAAACAAATTGCTTTACAAGCAATCACTTTTCTCCATAACATTTTTTGCTTTGAGTAGGTTTTTTGTTCTTATGTTATGAATAATAAATTGAATTTTAAGAATTATACACTGTGTTTATTAAATTAAATACTGATATTTCAAATATAATTTTTTAATAATAATTGTATTATTATATATTTTATATTTTATTTTCACATTCAAACTCATCTTATTACTTGTGTTAAGCCTAAAAATATAATATTAAAATTAATAAATATATATAATTTTTAAATTAAAAAATAAAGTGACATGTCCATAAATAGACCGCTTTTCCTAACACTTTCTCTTTCACTTTTACCCTCATGCCCCCCACCGGCCAAACAAAAAAACACAAAAACAACCCTTGATCCTTCCTGTTTGACATGGCCTCAACATACTCCCTTCGTCCAAACTCAAATTTCATAGAATCGTTTTACGATTATCAAGAAAAATATTTGACTATTACTATATTTAACTACATATAATAATGGTATATAAGTTGATACATAAAACCTACTTGTTACGACGGATCCAAAAATATCACATATGATAGTATTATTGTTTATATATTTATTCAAATATGTGGTCAAAGTTTGATAGTTAATAGTGTGAGAGAGAAACTCCTATGAGACCGTCTCACCATAGCAAATGATGAGATGAGGGATTAGATTGTAATTAATTGGAGTGGGGTTAAAACATGGGACCAAATTTCAAATATTAGGAAATGAAGGATGAAGAGAGTTCCAATTTCAGGTTATAACAAAATTCATTACAAAATACAGATCACAACTGAAAGTAGGTAATTCGCCATATTTGGTGTGTGTGCCATAGATAGAATAAATAGAGTGCAGTAAGCTAATTACATTGAACTTAGAATGTTCTATATATTTACAGTATAAATCATGATCAATCCAAGATCATTTAAGATATTCTATCTACTCTATCACCCCCTCAAGCTAAGCGTAGGACTACAGGATACACAAAGCTTGGAACGAAACAAATCAAAAAGATTACGAGACATGCCATTAGTGAAAATACCAGCAACTTGTAGTGAGGATGGAACATGACTGCCACGAAGCCTGCCTAAGGAAACAAGTTCACGAATAAAGTGATAGCCGATGTCAATATACTTGGCCCGCTTGTGCGCAACCGCATTTTGAGCAAGGAAGATGACACTGCTATTGTCGCAAAATAGAAGACACGACGTTGAAAGAGGAACCCGAAGCTCCTTAAGCGGATTGCACACCCAAGCAAGTTCAGCCGCAGTGTTCTCTATAGCACGGTACTTAGACCCACAGCTAGATTGCTATACCTTAGGTTGCTTATTGGTACTCAACAAGATTACCCCAAAGAAAAATGACATATCCACAAGTAGATCGACGAGTCTCGAGACAACGAGCCCAATCACTATCAGACTAGCCTAAAAGTGAAAGACCATTGGGAGATGGTCCGAAAAAGAGACCATGATGAAACGTGCCACGAACATAGAGAAGAATCCCAGTGACAGTGTGAAAGTGATCTTCACGAGGCGACTGAAGGAACTGGCTATCAGATTTAACCGCATATGATAGATCTGGGTGAGTAATGGTCAAATACAGTAAGGCACCGACCAACGAGCGGTAGAGCTTTGAATTTGAGATCTCTGAACCTGATGCACTGTGAAGCTGAGGGCCGAGAACAAAAGGTGTGATGACAGGAGTAGCTTCTGTCATACTAGCACGCTGAAGTTTCTCCATTGCATACATAGCATGTCCCAAAAAAAGTCCAGATGAGGAACGGGAGACCTCCAACCCCTAGAAAGAATGGATCAATAATGATCAATCCAAGATCAATCTAGATATTCTATTCACTCTATCATCAACAACTGTCATATTTTGGAAACAAAATCCACAAAATCAAGGAATTTGAATCCCTATGAAATTCAATCCGATCAAACTGAATAATTTGAAGCTCACAAAAACCGAATTTAACATTGCAAATCACCGATCGAAACACTGAATAACAAAACTCTTAAATCACCGGCTGGATTGAGCTCGGGTTTGTAGATCTACATTTTTTGCACCGGATCTGTGTTACAATTGCTTCAGATTTGCGTCATTATCTGTGTTTTAATGCATTAATTTAAAGCTTCAACGATCTGCGACAGTGAAATCATCGAGGTAAAATTAAACTTACAGTTTCAAATCTATGTTCTCATCAACAATAACAAAATTAATGAAATTAACGGTTTAAATCTACGATCTAAGGTGTTGCTATTATAAACTATGGAAAATGAAGAAATTCAAGGCAATGAAATTGTTTAGTATAGAGGAGAAAGCAATGAAGAAAACATCTGGGTTTGGTTTTTATTACGTATATACATTTAAATGCATTAAGTAATTGCATGAACACATGAAGTAACGTTTTCATATTGTAAAATTATTTTTTCCATGTCTGGAATTCAGTTGTATGCATGTTGTGAAGAAACATTAGGTGTTTTTTTAATTTGCTGAAATGTATAAAGTAATATGATGAATTTTGAATGTAACTGCAAGAGCTCATGAAGTAACATGATATTTTTCTTCTAGATAAGTCCCCAAGGTCTAAATTTGGCTACATACAATTTGTTGAGGAAGTAAGGGTTTATTCTAAATTTGTTGAAAGTATGAAGTAATATGATGAACACTGGATGTAACTGCATGAAAACATGAAGTAACATGATATAATTTTGATGGATAATTCACCACGGTGTTGGCTATATGCATTTTGGTGGGAAGATTTAGGTGTTTTAAAATTTTCTGGGACATATAAAGTAATATGATGAACACTGGATGTAACTGTATGAACACATGAAGTAACGTGATATTATAAGGATGTATTGTTCATTAAGGTCTAAAATTTGGCTATATACGATTTTTGGAGGAAATTTAGTTGTTTTATTAATATACTGAAACATATGAAGTAATATGATGAACACTGGATGTAACTGCATAAACACATGAAGTAACGTCAAATTATTCTGATTGATAATTTCCTAATTTTGAAATTTGGCTAAATGCATTTTGTGGGGGAAATTTAGGTTATTTTAAAAAATTTGCTGAAACGTTGAAGTATAATAATGAACATTAGATGTAAATTATATGAACACATGAAATAACTTGATAATATGTTGATGGAATATTTCCTCAGGTTTGAAATTTGGCTATATGCGCTTTGTTGTGGAAATTTAGATATTTTTTAAATTTGCCTAAATGTATGAAGTAATATGATGAATACTGGATATAACTTCATGAACACATGAAGTAAGATGATATTATTATGATAGATAAATTGCCAAGGTTTGGAATTTGGCTAAATGTTTTTTTAAAATTTAGGTGTTTTTAAATAAACGGTGTATATGCATTAACACATGAAGTAAAATGATTGAACTTTGTCAGATGATTTGTCAATATCTAGATTTCCATTGCAAGCATTTTTTAAAGAATATTTTGATGTTTTAAATTTACTGTAAACCAAGAAGTAATATTTTAAATACACAATGTAACTCAATAAATAAATGATGTATTGTGATGCTGAAGGTCAGAAATTTGATTAGTTGATTTTTTTTCAAAATATTTTGGTATTGTAAAATTTTCTTAAATGTCTGAAATAATATTTTAAATACAAAAACTTACCTCATAAACACATGATATAAAGAAGTAAAGTGTATAAAAATTGCTATATAAAAATGGCATGATGTATTTTATCAAAATAATTATGTGTTTTTAAATTTTCTAGAACGTAAAACGTAGAGAATATCTCTTGCGAGACCGTCTCATGGTAAGACCAAGGGTTAAATGCAAATAATGAAAATATAGGATTCATGTAAATCAAATTTTGGGGTAAAGTAACATATAATTGAAATTTGGGGATTTTCCTAAAATACTTGTAAACTTCATGGACCAATTTGCAAAATAATGAAAATGAAGAAGAATCCTGAGCATCCTTCTTCTTCGACAATTCTCCGCTTGCCGAAGTTGCCTGGGTTTCGTTCTGTTCCGTTCTGTTCCCCATCATGGCTTCTACACTCCCCATTTTCCCTCTATCTCCATCCTCTCTGCCGTTTAAAAATCCTCTAAACGATAGGCATCAGGACAGAGGCGGAGGTACAAGGGGGCTGGAGGGGGCTCCAGCCCCCGCCAAGCAATTTCCAACAGTTAGGAATTATTTTTGAAAATTATAGTTCAGCCCCCTCCAAATAAATTTATTACACTTCAACCCCCTCAAGAATTTAAAAAAATTAAAATTCAAGTGGATAATCATGCCACATGTCATAAGTTTATTGGTTACCTATATTTTCTATCCTCTCCTATCCCAACTTACCCATTTTCTCTCCTCACAATCACATTTACACACACACAACCGAACCTCTCTTCCAAATTTTCCCAAAAAAAGTTCTCCCTTCCAAAAATTCAAAATTTAATCCTTTCATTTCCTTCCTATTTGTATGGAAAGAGAAGCCTTGAATTTTAAACTTCCAAGCTCAATAATCTCCAATTTCTACTCTACATTCACACATATGCTCAATTTGGGAGGATAAATTTTTTTTTTAATTAAAACCATCATGAGATGGGGGGAATATATTGGCTCCCCAGACCAATAATTCAGACCAAAAATCAGCCTGTAAATCATAAAGTGCGAAGCAATTACAAAAGATCATCCTGTAAGATGAATCCAACACTAAGTATATCCCTATAGTAGATGTTCCCAGAAGCTAGTTAACCATCCAGGGATCCTATGAATAACCTCTAACAGGACATATCGCGAACAGGGCGAAGAAACGTAAAAAACGGAACTTCTATTTGTCAACGATGTGTCCGTATAGAAGGTGGTTATCTCCCATCTGTAGTTATCTCCCATCTCTGATGTATCTATCAAGTGTCAGCTACACGTATTCCTTTCATTCCTTTCTTGATGAGATGCTCCTTACCTGCATAAAATATGAAGAAGACCAGCAGTATCCATTGCAGACAATAAAGAACCGGAAATTACAACAGGTAGAATCAACCATTAGTACAGGAAGTTACACGGATTCCTTTCATTCCAATTTTATCCAACAAAATGAGACCTTTGAAAAATGGTGGAGCCGTGTCCATGTTTATATCACCATTCAGATTATTTCCAGTAGCATATTTTGCCAAAAAATCAGCTGCAGCATTAGTTTCCCTTGGGATGAATGTAATTGGATTAACTTTATGCAACTCATTCAAAGAACTACAAATAGAAAAAACTGACCAAGGACTGACCATAGGAGCCTGAATTCCTTTTACAGCTGATAGGCAATCAGATTCAATCACACAACCTTGTAAATTAAGTTCAGTACATAACTGATATGCCTGTTGAATACCTACAAGTTCTGCATGCAATGGGGATTCTGAGTGAAAAGCATGAGTTCTAAGTTTAATCACTTCACCATTCATATCCCTCACTATCACAGCAGAGGAAGACAAACCTCCAGTTTTCCATGTAGCATCGGTGTTAAGTTTCACACCAAAAACCGGCTTTTCCCATCCTACCACTGAAATTGATCTTCTCTGTTTTTGTAGTATATCAGATAAGAGGCCTGCTTGGATTAGTTCTTTGTGTTTTTCTTTTTTGCCTCTCAAAGGGTTTGCAATAAAAATTAGCTTGATCAGATCCTTAATATGATGGAAGCATGAATCTACCGAGAAAGCCTGATTCTCAAATATACACTTATTCCTATGTATCCACAGGGACCATGATGTAACTAAGAGGACTGCAATGTTCATGCTAGAGGATATCTTAGAATCTGATCTTTTGGATAAATAAAATTCTACCCTGTTTCTAAAGCTTCCTAAAACTGGATAGTGAAGATGAATGAGTGTGTTAATTATGTTCCAGATTTCAAGTGAAGCGGGGCAGGAGTTAAACAGGTGATCTAGAGTATCCGAATGATTCCTACACAAGGGGCATTTGGAGGCTAGGGAATATCCATATTTGCATATTATGTTATCAAATGGTAGAATTCCATTAAGCGCTCTCCAAAGAAGAATTGACATTTTGGAAGGAATAAAAGAGGACCAAATTTTATGAAGGTGCCTGATTTGTGTACCTTTTTGTCTTAGATTCTTGTAAGCTGAGCTAGTGGAGAAATTGCCATCCACTGTAGGGGTCCAGATCAGTCTATCAGCATGTGTGTTTGTGATTACCACCTCCTGCAAAATTAGATTGGTTGTGGTAGCCAAATGAGGCTCCAATATTGGAGGATAGTGGTTTTTGTTAGCAACAAAGGAGCTCAAATTTATATCAGGAAATGGAATTTCCATACCTTCAGGCCATTCATAAAACAAAGCCCCACTACCTTTCCAGTTAGCATTCCAAAAAGAACAAGAACCAGTTCCATAAATAACTCTTGTTAAACTATTTGAAACTTCTGTTACCTTACAAATCCTTTGCCATGTGTGAGAATTCTTGTATGATTCTGGGAGAGACCACAAATGTTGGGTCCATTGAGATTTATTGAGCTGCAGTTTCCACCAGAGCTTGCAAGAGAAGGCATCCACTGATGCCTGAATATCTCTAAAGCCTATACCATTCTCTTGGACAGGGAAGCTCATTTTTTTCCATGAGCGCCATTTCTTTTTATTTCCTGTGTACTCATTATGCCCCCAAAATAGACCTGAAGCTAGCTTTTCCATTTTTCTTAAGACTATTTTAGGAGGACTGAGCACTGCAAACAGATGTATTGGAATGGAGAGGAAACAATGGTTAATGAGGATGATTTTCCCTGCTGAGCTTAACCACTTGTTTTTCCAGTTGTTTAATGTCTTTTCCATTCTCTCAAGCACAGGAAAGTAGTGGACTTGTTTATTCCTTCCAGCAAAAATAGGAGTCCCTAGATATTTAAAAGGAAAGGTGCCTTTTGACATACCTAAGGTCCTGGAAACTAAATGCAATCTATCCACAGGTATTTTTGGATCAGCAAAATAATTAGATTTAGCAAAGTTAACTTTCTGACCCGAGGTATGCTCATATGCCAGCAGGAATTTTTTTAATCTTTTCAGGTTTTTGGGATTGCCTTTCAGGAACACTGCAGTATCATCCGCATACATAAGATGGGTTATTGGTGGACAATTCCTGGGCAGACTAAAGTTCTGTAGATAGCCTATCTGAAATAATTTTTTTAACCCTCTTGAAAAGGCCTCAGACAAAATGTTATAAAGAAAAGGAGACATTGGATCCCCTTGTTTAATTCCTCTATTAGATGCAAAGAATCCTGAAGTAACACCATTTATTAAAACTGAAAAATGAGCTGAAGCAATATTCTGCATTATTCTGTGCACAAATACTCCATGGAATCCGAATTGCAACAGGACTGAATTAAGAAAAGACCACGATACTCTATCAAAAGCCTTCTGCATATCTAGTTTAACTATGAGGTTAGGGGTTTTTGATTTCCTACCTAATCTTCTAACCATTTCCTGCATCATAATTATGTTATCAGATATATCCCTACCTTTTATGAATGCACTTTGTTCAGGGGATATAAGAGAAACCATTAGTGGTTTGATCCTTTCCATGATCATTTTAGAAAAAACCTTATTCACAAAGTTAGATAAACTTATGGGCCTAAAATCTGAGAAAGAAACTGGAGTAGGCTTTTTGGGAATTAATGTTAACCAAGTACTAGATATGGCCTTAGGTATATTTCCACTTGTTAGGAAGTCATTAGTAGCATCAAGAAGATCTTCATTGATGACTTCCCAAAAGGTGGTATAAAATGCTCCTGAGAACCCATCAGGACCAGGTGAGCTACATCTGTTTAGGTCAAAAACTGCATCCTTAAGTTCTTGAAGTTGGAATGAGGATAGGAGCTGTTCATTTTGCTGATCTGAAATTACAGTAGGTATTTCTGAAAGGAAATAATTAAAAAAAGTCCCCTTTTTTTGAGCAACTTCCTCATGAAAAAGTTCTTTGTAAAATCTTACTGCTTCTTCTTTGATTAGATATGGATCAGAGATCCAATTTCCATTTCCATCCTTAATCTTACTGATTCTTGTCTTAGATCTCCTTTCTCTAACCGAGTGGTGAAAGTAGCTTGTGTTAGCATCTCCAAACTTAAACCAGTTAATCTTAGCTTTTTGCTTTAGGAAAATGAATTTTTCTTTTTGAGCCCTCATAAGCAACTGTTTTGACTTATTTAACTCACTTAGGGTGGTTAAGTCATCATTGTTTTGCTGAAAGGTGATTTCCAGTTCTTTAACCACATTCTCATAGAGTGTCAAATTCTGTGAGACATTACCAAAGTGATTTTTATTCCATTGTTTAATTACCATCTTTAGCCTCTTCAATTTAAAAACCAGCCTATACATTCCTCGAAAAGGGGAGTCTAATTTCCAGTTTGTTGCTACCAGATCCTGAAATTCCTGTCTGTTTGACCACATATCATGGTATCTAAATGGTCTAGGGGCTTGTTCTTCAGATGATTGAACAGAAAGTAATAACGGGGCATGGTCCGAAGTCAGCCTATTTAAAACTTGAATAGAGCTATTAGGGAAGAGCTCCAACCAATCTAGGGAGGCTAAGCCTCTGTCTAACCTTTGAAACATTAAGTCTTTGCATTTTTCCTTAAATCTATTATTACTCCAGGTGTAGAAGTTCCCAACTGTAGGAATATCATGCAAGTCATTTGAGTTTATGAATTCATTAAATTGTTTCATGCTCTTTTTAGGTGTAGACTTCCTGCCCTTATACTCAGAAACAGAGAGCACAGTATTAAAATCACCTATATATATGGAGGGGGTATTTCCTGTCACTTTTAGATCATCCCATAAGTCCTCCCTTAACTGTCTATGCACACTTGCATAGATAAAGAAGCAGTGCCAGTTAAAAGAAGAGCCAGAATCAGTTATGTTAACCTGAACAAATTGGTCTGTCTCACTTATATTTATAATGTTAAAAGTTGGATCCCATAGAATCCAAATTTTGGCCGATTATGCAGCTAGAGCATTATAATATCCAAGTTCACGCTTTAAAACTGTGAGCATTTGTGTATCCTGCCATGGCTCTATCAAACACATGATATCAATCTTATGATTAAGCTTAAGAATCTTTAATCTTTCTACAGATGTTCCTATTCCCCTAACATTCCAAACCAAGATATTTCCTATTATGGTGTATTTTATCATTTAAAAACTTTAGGGGTAGCTTTTTGTGATGATCTTAGATTTCTCACTGACTTTGCTGAAGTCTTACTTTTGTCACCTGACTTACCATTACTTTTTTCTATATTTAGAGGGGTAGGCATCTGTTCAGGAATACTAACCTTAATCTGCATGGCCTCCTCAATTATTACTGATAATGGCTAAATACAACACTCTCACCAGAAAAGCTATCAATTTCCATTACCTAATAAACCTGAGTGAACAACCCAACACCGCTATGACGGCTCATGCCGTCAAAAGCTTTGGACAAGCCCTAAAATTAAAAATCCCCCATTTATGACATCTCTGCCATCCAACCCCAACCTCACACCCACACTTCAGCACAAAGGAGAATCGGTGGTCCTATTCTCACCGGAGCAGGTCACACAGCTCGCAACTCACTATGCCAACACACTCATTAGAAACTTCCCCAGAGGCAAACCTGCAATGGATGATATTGAAGCTGATTTGAAAACAGTGGGTTTCAATGAAAGATACCAACTGGGTTCTATCGATTTCAAAAACATCCTTATAAGGTTGCAAGAATAGGAAGACTTCCAATGCTGCTGGATTAAGGGTGTCTAGTCACTAAAAGGAATAACGATGAGGTTTGTGTGGTGGACACCGAACTTAAAACCAAACAATGAATCTTCAATAGTCCTGGCATGGATCACTATCCGCAATGTCCCTTTATGTTACTACAACACCCCAGCGGTTGAAGTAATTGGCAATCAGATAGGAAAGTTCATCAAAATGGTCCAAGCTACGGAAAGGCTAACAAGGCCATCTTCTCTCAAAATATGTGTGGAAGTGGACCTACAATCTCTGCTTCTCAACCACATCAAGTTAGGCACTACTTTAGACAGTGAAAATATAGCATTGAGTATGAAAATCTGCCATCATACTGCTCTTTCTGCAAAACAATTGGTCATGAAATGTCTAAATGTAGAGTGGCAAATCCTGAACTGAGATCACTAGCTAAACCTGTTAGTAACCCAAATCCCAAGCCTACGACTTAAATTCAATTAGGAAAACCAACCATATGGAAACCTATTAACAACAAAATTGCCCATTACACATCGGGTGTATCAGTTTCATAGAAACAAAGGGAGGAAAATTATTTAGAGATTGATATCACCCCAAATCATGTAGACATAACCATCAAAGAAACTCTAGAGCCACAAACCAAAATTGGTGAAAACCACCACAGTGGAAACCAAGCTTTAGAGACCATACAAGTTCAAAACATTCCACAAATGGAGACTAAAATGAAACAGAAGTCACCTAAAACCAAAACGAAGGCTGTAGAAAAAAGGGGTAATGCAGATATAGAAACTCAGAGCTCCAAATCACCCATCAAAGTTGCCGAGGACTCTTCAACTCACAGGACTAGGGGAGAAACTACTCTGAAACATAACATCAAACATCTCCTAGTGAAAACATTAGATACTCACAACAGAGTTCAGGTTCATGCTAAAGATGATCTATCGGGTATAACTCCTAATTCCCCTACTTCAGAACAAGGTACTAACCCATATCACTCCCCCTCATACAGATCAAGCCCCCAATTCTCTAGCAGATTTTTATTACTAAGAGATGAGACAGATTCTGACACAATGGATAATTATGATTCAAGTACTAGAGTGCTTCAGCTGGCCAATGTAAGTTACACTATCCCTCTGCCCAATAAAATGCCAGAAACCTCCGCCAGGAAAAGAACTTTGTTTGATAAGTTAAATTAAATGCATTTAAGATCAACCTCAAAAAGAAAATCAAAACACTTATCATGAAAGATACAAAACTAAACATGAAGGTTCTGGTATGAATTTAAGAGGTTTAGAAACATCTTTGGATAGATTAAAAAGACTAGTTAGGATTCTTAAAATATAAATCTTGTGTATCAAGGAACCCAAACTTATTTATGACCAATGTGATAGCTACAAGATCAAGTTAAATTTTGATTTTCACCATATCTATGATAAAAATAAAATTTGGCTCATATTTAACTCTTGTTGTAATGCTAATATAATGGCAGAAACTGACCAGTAAAAGAGATTATAATTATTTCTTCCTTATTCAGTTGTTCTATGTGTACTTACTTTATTCATGCATCCATTGTAAGGAAGAATAGGAAATTAATCAGGAATGAAAATGGTTCACATCTGGACTGTAATAAATTACTTGTTGGCAATTTTAATGCTATGAATACCATCTCAGAGTATAAGGGACGTAGGAAACCTAATTTAACAATAATAAAAGATTTTTCAGACTTCATATCTAGGTGTCAACTCATACACCTGTTCACAGTTGGAAATACCTTCACCTGGTTAAACATTAGAAGGCCTCCCACCCTAGATAGGTTAGCTAGAGCTTTAGCCGATAAAGAGTGGAATAAAAACTTCCCTAAAAGCTCACTACACACACTTAACAAGCACACCCTTGATCATTGCCCATTATTACTAACTATTGGACCCAAATTCCATCAACACCCACACCTTTCTGGTTCTTGGATGTTTGGATCAATAGAATTGAATTAGGACAGCTAATATCAGTAAACTAGTCTCCACCTTTATTAGAAATTGGAATGCTAGGTTTTTTCCTTGAATTTAAAAGGCTGAAATTGGAACTGAAAAGATGGAATAAAGGTCACCCAACTCTGAAACCTCACAAAGGAAAAGAATTTGGAGGGCTTACCTAAAGCTATGTTATCCTGTTGAAGAAAATGGCCTTGGATTTAAAAATATTGAAACTTTGGTTCAAAGTTTCTCTATTAAATTATGGTGGAAGCTACAAGTTGGAAAATCCCTTTGGTCTCAATTCATGTGGTCAATCCCTGATCACCATAAAACTTCCAAAACCTGGAAAAGAATCAAAGATATTCAAGAAACAGCCATTCTAAACTCAAAAGTACAAATAGGGAAAGGGGAAGTTTCTTTCTGGAACTCAGGATGGACAGATTATGGTCCTCTTTATAGGTTATGGGACAATAACCAAACTATTCCTTTTCCTGACTTAACAGTTGGTGATTTCATAATTAACAAACAAGAATATATTAACCAATTGAGTCACCTGCTACCTGAGCACATAATCTCTGAACTGAACATAACTCAAGGACTTTTCCTGAGTATGAGGATACTATAATTTGGAAACCTACTAAAAATGGTAAGTTTACCCTGAAAAGTGCTTATGAATTGTTAAGGATGAAAAGAACAGGAGTATCCTCTTTAAAATATGTTGGTCCACAATTATGCCAAGAAAAATAAGTTTCCTAAACTGGAAAATGCTCAACAGATTAATCCCCCTACCTGATGTATTAGAAGATTTATCTTTCAATCTTCCATCCATTTGCTGTTTTTGTTTAAGTGATGAAGAGAGTATTCACCATAGTTTTAATTCTTGCACAGAAATTAAAAACTATGGACATGGATTGATACTGTCTTTAATGTTCCAACAAAGCATTCTCCATATCTATGGGATAGATACTTCAACTACTGGAATAACAGTAACCTACCTGACCATAAAAAACTGATTCAAATTATCCCCTGCCTAGTTGTTTGGACAATATGGTGCTTTAGGAAGAAACACTATCATGAAAGTGTTAAACCTAACATCATAATGATGGTTAGGAAAATTTTACACCTCTTCAATGATATTTTGTTAGCCTATAAACTAAATTTCAAATGGGATATATCTAATACACTGCCTAGGTTGTTAATAAACAATAAAAAAGAAGATGGCAGATTTGTCACTGTTGCCTGGACAACTCCATCTCATCTACTCCATAAATTAAACACAGATGGTTCATGGAAACATAAAAATCAGTCTGGAATGGGATTAATTATAAGAGACTCACTGGGTGACATATTAATAGCTGATGCCCAGAAATTAACTAGCCTCTCTCCTCTTCATGTGGAAGCAGGGGTAGTTAGAGCAGGTTTACAGTTGGCAATTTCTATGGGTATTAGTCACTTACAAATTGAAAGTGACAATCTAATGCTCATTAAGATTGTAAACAGACAACTGCAACCTCACTAGAACATAATCGACGAAATTAGATTAATATGGGATCTAATGAAACAGATTTCAGTTACTGTGAATCATATTTACAGAGAAGCAAATGGAGCAGCAGATTTTCTAGCCAAAATGGCTAGTTCAAATAAGGTAAATACATACCAATCCTTTACTCAATTACCAAGAGAGCTTAAAGCTATAATCATTGCAGATAAACAGGGTTTACCTTCTATCAGAAGAATTTACTCATAAGCATGTAATCATGATCTAAGCGGATGTATTTTGTCTATGAAATTATCAATTAGAACGATGTACTGCTGGGTTTATTTTTCCTTTTCAGATGGAGAAGAGGAATGCTGAGGTGCTGAGGTGCTGAGGAATGTTGTACACTGGGTGGTGTGGTGTTGTGGAATGCTGTACACAGTCAAATGTTCAGTAATTATCTTCAGGGGAAGATAATTGCAAGGGGACACTATGGAAGGTCACCTCTTCTAGTCGACACTGGGTGTGGAGGCTAGAAAGTGTAAGGTCATAGTTAGTCCCCGAACGGGTTATAGGGCCAATTCCTTCATTGAGATGGCTGTAAATGAAGGTTTTGGGTAAAAATCAAATTTGTAATTAGTTTCCACTAATGTATTACACGCATTGAACAATTGAAAGGCCTGGGGAGCCAAATATACACCCCCTCACTTACGTGAGTTTTAATAAAAAAAAAAGATGGAATAAAGAAGTCTCTGGGGATATAAATGCCAACATAAAACTGGCTGAAGAGGAAATCACAATCCAAGAAATGGCATCTGAGAATACTAACTCTGAATCTGATTATATTGAACTTAAGCACAAAAATGCATTGTTTCTATGGGCTTAAATTGAGGTAATATTTTTTTGGAAACTGGTGTATATCTAGCCCAGCAACCAAAAGACTTTTGGCTTCTAGGCCTAGCTCAACTTCATCTCATAGTAAGACAAAGTTATTTCAGCCCAAAGTGCAGACCGATCAAGAGAAGGTAAACAATCATGGGACAGATCATGGGTCGAGAAACACAGAGCAATGAGTGAACACAAAGTCATAAATTAAGAATGTAGTAACCGTGGTATAACCCATGTCCTCAATTCCTAATAACAGGAAACCATGACTACATGGCCTATAAATACAACAAGCTGAGAATGAGCTAAGGTAAGCGTGACTATAATGAGAAATTCCCATTATTAAAAAGAGAGGGACTAGCTTGATCGTCGGGTCTTTTGAAGCTCTTAAACCAAAAAAGAGACACAAAATTGTCCAAAAACATAGAAACAAAATGTGCCTACCCTAAAACCTTAATCAATAGGAACTACAAAACAAAAAAACATACAACACATTCACACACCATATACATAACAATTTGAAGGAAAAAAACAAAAATGAATTATTTTAAAGAATCTAAAATCCATACCTTTGAGAAGAGAGGTTGGGGGACCATTGGAATTCGAGGGAACATTAAATGTTTGAAATGATTTAAGAGTTGAGCTCTATATATGTATATATGTATTCATTTTGAACCCTTGTAAATTCTGCCTCGACAAGTGCAATGTTGCACTTCCATAAGCCTTACCGACATATGACCAAAGTATAACCGATGTCGGCTAACCTGAATGTGGGCCTAACAATTTAAGCCCGCTAGCATAGCTAATGGGTCCGAATTTCAATAAAGTGAATATAGTTGAGCTTAATAATGACTAATAGTATATTAGAAACTACTAATTGAAATTTATAAATGTCCATAAACTTTATTAATGTTTGGCTCAATCAGAAATGATTTTAGCACAACCAGCTAACTTTTTAGTTTTCACACTTAGGTCCCTTCTTGAAAGTGGGAGAAGTCAAAATGCAAAGTTGGAGATATCCTTATATTCACATTGTCACGATCTTGTTGTTCCGATTTAAACATCACAGGGTTAATGGAAGGGCCTAAAATCTTCACAAGGAGTGTTTGACGACACATTTTTTAAATTACACTATGGCCCAAAATTCCTTGCATGTTTCTACGCCTTAGAACTCTTTACCCAAACATAAGGACAAATGTTTGATATAGATGTTATGCATACTGTCTAAGAGGGACGAGAACTGGGGTAATCGTCCATCATTTTTATTAGTATTCCATTAATACCTTTATGGTGAGCGTTATTAGAACGATATCTTCCACCACATAGAATCACATAGAATTACGTATTCTTGGTTTTTTATGAATTAAATATACAATTAAATTCTATCCATTAATTTTTTAAAAGCTCTAGTACGTGGTCTAGTGTAAGTTGTAGATGATTACTTATAAGTATACATGGGTTAATCGGAAGATCTTGTGGAAGTCTCTGTGGGATCATGCTAGTTTTCTTAGCACTTTCGGGGATTATAAGTGCAACTAGGGATTACAAAGGTCCATTCTGGGATGAAGGGAATCAATTTTGGGACAACCGGTGAACGTTTTACTTTTTGCACTTAGGTCCCTCCAAGAAAGCGGGAGAAGCCAAAATGCAAAATTGGAGATACCCTTATCTAATTCATGTTTTCATGACCATGATTTTCCAATTTGGGCATGAACTAGTCAATGAAAGAGGCTTGAATTATTCATAGACAGTATGTGATGAAACTTTGCAAAAATTACACTATGGCAATATTCCCTACACTTCGGATCTCTGTAGCCAAACATAAGAATAAATGTTTGATATGGAGATTATGCATACTATCTAAGAGGGATGCGAAAGGGGTAATAGTCCCTCATTTTTATTATCATTCCATTAATACCCTTATGAAGAGCGTTATGGGAAAGATAATTTCCACCACATAGAATCACGCGTAGTTACATATTCTTCATTTTATGAAATTAAAATATAATAAAATTCCTCCTATTAAAATTCAGAAAGTGCTAGTACACGGTCTAGAGTAAATTGTAGATGATTACAAGGGTTTATCAGAAGAACTTGTGGAAGTCTATGTGGAATCGGACTAGTTTCTTTATTACTATCAGTTATTATAAGTTCAACTTGGGATGATAAAGTTTCTCTTTTGGGATGATTGGAATTCTTGGATTTTGAGGAAATTAAAAGAAAATAGAATTTTGTCCAAGAAAATTTTTAAAGCGATAACACATGGCTTTAAAAGAACTTGTCGTTCACTATACTCACAAATATACAAGGTGCCATTCGAAAGAACTTATGGAAGTATATGTGGATTAAAACCAGTTTCTCTATTACACTCGGATACTATAAGTTCAACTTCAGATGTCAAACTTTCTTATCGGACCGATCGTAATCGGGTTTGGGACTGACAGTGTACTTTTATAATTTTGCACTTAGGTCTTTCCAACAAAGTGGGAGAACTTGAAATTTAAAACAAAAGATACACTCAGCCAAGTCATCAATTGACGACCACAATGTTTCGTTACTGTCATGGACGGATATACCTGGGTAATCATTCATCCTTTTTTCTTAGTATTCTATATATACCCTTACGATAAGTGTTATGAGAACAATAATTTCTACCACATAGAATCACGTGAAATTTCATATTCTTGGATTTGAGGAAATTAAAAGATAATAGAATTCTGTCCCTAAAATATTTTAAAACTATAGCACATGGCCTAGAGTAAATTGTAGCACATTACTTACTATTATACAAGATGCCATTCAAAAAAACTTGTGGAAGTATATGTAGATTAAGACCAATTTCTTTGTTACACTCGAATACTATAAGTTCAACTACAGATAGCAAACTCTCTTTTCACACCGATCATAATCGGGTTTGAACTAACAATGTACTTTTATAATTTTGCACTTAGGTTCCTCCTACAAATTGGGAGAACATGAAATGTAAAACTCAAGATACACTCAACCGAATTATCAATTGACGACCACAATGTTCTGCTATGTTCATGGACGGATATGCTGGGATATTCATTAGTCATTTTTCTTATCATTCCATTTATACCCTAACGATAAGTGTTATGAGAACGATAATTTTCACCACAAAGAATCGCGTGAAATTTCATATTCTTGGATTTTGAGGAAATTAAAAGATAATAGAATTTTGTCAGTGAAATGTTTTAATACGATAACACATGGCCTATAGTAAATTGTAGCACAATACTTACAAGTATACAAGGTTCCATTTGAAAGAACTTTTGGAAGTATTTGTGGATTAAGACCAGTTTCTTTATTACACTCGGATACTATATGTTCAACTTCAGACGTTAAACTTTTTTTTCGGACCGATCGTAATCGGGTTTCGGACTGGCAGTGTACTTTTATAATTTTGCACTTAGGTTCCTCCTACAAATTGGGAGAACTTGAAATCTAAAACTGGAGATACACTCAACCAAATAATCAATTGACGACCACAATGTTTTTCTACGGCCAAGACGAATATACCGGGGTAATCAGCCGTTATTTTTCTTAGTATTCCATTTATACCTTTATGATAAGTGTTATGAGAACGATAATTTCCACCACATAGAATCACTTGAAAATTTATATTCTTGAATTTGAGGAAATTAAAAGATAATAGATTTCTTTTCCGAAAATGTTAAAAGCGATAGCACATGGTTAGAGTAAATTGTAGCACTATACTTACAAGTATACAAAGTTCCATTCAGAAGAACTTGTAGAAATATAAGTAGATTAAGACTACTTTCTTTACTACACTTGAATACTATAAGTTCAACTGCGGGTGTCAAACTTTTGTTTCTGACTGATCGTAATCGGGTTTGGGACAGACTGTGTACTTTTATAATTTTGCACTTAGGTTCTTTCTACAAATTGGGAGAACTTGAAATGTAAAACTGGAGATACACTCAACCAAATTATCAACTGACGACCACAATATTTTTCTACGGTCATAGACGGATATACCGGGGTAATCATCCATAATTTTTTATTAGTATTCCATTTATACCCTTACAATAAGTGTTAGGAGAACGATAATTTCCACCACATAGAATCACGTTAAATTTAATATTCTTGAAATTTGAGGAAATTAAAAGATAAAAGAATTCTGTCCCTGAATAATTTTAAAGCGATAGCCCATGGCCCAGAGTAATTTGTAGCACATTACTTCAAGTATAAAAGGTGTCATTCAGAAGAACTTATGGATGTATATGTAGATTAATACCAATTTCTTTATTACACTCAGATACTGTAAGTTCAACTGCAGATGTCTATCTTTCTTTTCGGAATGATCGTAATCAGGTATGGAACTCACAGTGTTTTTTTTAAAAATTTTGCACTTAGGTTCCTCCTACAAATTGGGAGAACTTGAAATGTAAAACACAAGATACAATCAACTGAATCATCAATTTACAACCAGAATGTTCTGCTATGGTAATTGACCGATATAACAGGATAATCATCCATCATTTTTCTTAGTATTCCATTTATACCTTACAATAAGTGTTATGAGAACGATAATTTCCACCACAGAGAAATGCATGAAATTTCATATTCTTGGATTTTAAGGAAATTAAAAGATAATAGAATTCTGTCCATGAAATTTTTAAAGGGATAGCACATGGCAGCGAATAAATTGTAGCACTATACTTACAAGTATACATGGTGCCATTAAGAAGAACTTGTGGAAGTATATGTGGATTAAGATCAGTTTCCTTACTACACTCAAATACTATAAGTTCAACTCCAGATTTAAAACTTTCTTTTCAGACTGATCATAATTGGGTTTGGTACTGACAATGTACTTTTATAATATTGCACTTAGGTCCCTCCTACAAATTGGGAGAAATTGAAATGTAAAATTGGAGATACACTCAACTGAATCATCAATTGACAACTACAATGTTTCGCTACGGTCATGGACAGATATACTGGGATAATCATTCGTCATTTTTTCTTAGTATTCAATTTATACCCTTACGATAAGTGTTACGAGAACAATCATTTCCACCACATTAAAAGTGTACAAGGTTCCATTTGAAAGAACTTTTTGAAGTATATGTGGATTAAGACCAGTTTCTTTATTACACTCGGATACTATATGTTCAACTTGTGATGTTAAACTTTCTTTTCAGACCGATCAAAATTGGGTTTGGTACTGACAGTGTACTTTTATAATTTTTCAATTAGGTCCCTCCTACAAATTGGGAGAACTTTAAATGTAAAATTAGAGATACACTCAATCGAATCATCAACTGATGACCACAATGTTCGCTATGGTGATAGACGAATATACCGGGGTAATCATTCGTCATTTTTTGCTAGTATTCCATTCATACCTCTACGATATGTGTTATGAGAACGATAATTTCCACCACAGAGAATCACCTGAAATTTTATATTCTTGGAATTCAAGGAAATTAAAAGATAATAGATTTCTTTTCCTGAAAATTTTTAAAGTGAGAGCACATGGCTAGAGTAAATTGTAGCACTATAGTTAAAAGTATACAAAGTGCCATTCAGAAGAACTTGTGGAAGTCTAAGTGGATTAAGAACTATTTCTTTACTATACTCAAATACTATAAGTTCAACTGCGGATTTCAAACTTTCTTTTCGAACTGATCGTAATTGGGTTTGGTACTGACAGTGTACTCTTATAATTTTTCACTTAGGTCCCTCCTACAAATTTGGAGAACTTGAAATGTAAAACTAGAGATACACTTAACTGAATCATCAAATCACGACCACAATGTTTCGCTACGCTCATGGACAGATATACTGGGGTAATCATCCATTATTTTTTCTTAGTATTCCATTTATATCCTGACAATAAGTGTTATGAGAATGATAATTTCCACCCCATTAAATCGCATGAAATTTCATATTGTTGAATTTTGAGGAAATTAAAAGATAATAGAATTCTATCCATGAAAATTTTCAAAGCAATAACACATGGCCGAGAGAAATTTGTAGCACATTACTTATAAGTGTACAAGGTGCTATTCCAAAGAACTTGTGAAATATATATAGATTAAGACCAACTATTTTATTACACTTGGATACTGTAAGTTCAATTGCAGATGTCAAACTATCTTTTCTGACCGATCGTAATCGAGTTTGGAACAACAGCGTACTTTTATAATTTTGCACTGCGGCCCCTCCTGCAAATTGGGAGAAGTTGAAATGTAAAACTCGATACACACTCAAGCAAATTATCAATTGACGACCATAATGTTCTACTATGGTCATGGATGGATATATGGGGATAATCGTCCGTCATTTTTCTTAGTATTCCTTTTATACCCTTACGGTAAGTGTTATGAGAACAATAATTTGCACCACATAAAATCGCATAAAATTTAATATTATTGGATTTTTAGGAAATTAAAAGATGATAGACGCTTGGCCATCAATTTTTTTAAAGCAATAGCACATGGCTAGACTAAATAGTAGCACTATACTAACATGTATACAAGGTGCCATTCAGAAGAACTTCTGGAAATATATGTGGATTAAGACCAGTGTCTTTACTACACTCGAATACTATAAGTTCAACTGCGGATGTCAAACTTTCTTTTCGGACTGATCAAAATCAGGTTTGGGAATAACAGTGTACGTTTATAAATTTTAACTTAGGTCCCTCTTACAAATTGGGAGAACTTGAAAAGTAAAAATGGAGATACACTCAACCAAATCATCAATTGATGACCACAATATTTTGCTACGGTCATGGATGGATCTACCGAAATCATCTTCCGTAATTTTTTGTAGTATTTAGAAGAACTTGTGTAATTATATGTGGATTACGACCATTTTTTACTACACTGAAACAGTGTAAGTTCAACTGCGGATGTCAAACTTTCTTTTTGGAGTGATCGTAACCGGGTTAGGAACTAACAATGTACTTTTATAATTTTGCACTTAGGCCACTCCAACAAATTGGGAGAACTTGAAATGTAAAATTGGATATACACACAACCTAATCATTAATTGACGACCACAATGTTTCGCTACGGTCATGGACAGATATGCCGGGGTAATTTTCCATCATTTTTCTTAGTATTCCATTTATACCCTTACAATAAGTGTTATGCGAACGATTAATTCCACCACATAGAATCGCAGGAAATTTTGTATTCTTGGATTTTGAGGAAATTTAAAGATAATAAAATTATGTCAAAGAATTTATTTTAAAGCGATAGCAGATGGCTAGGGTTAATTGTAGCAGTATACTTACAAGTATAAAAGATGCCATTCAAAAGAACTTATGAAGTATATGTGGATTAAAACCAGTTTTTTTACTACATCGAATACTATATGTTCAACAGCAGATGTCAAACTTTCTTTTCGGAATGATCGTAATTGGGTTAGGGACTGAATGTGTACTTTTATAATTTTGCACTTAGGTCAGTCCTACAAATTGGGAGAACTTGAAATGTAAAATAGGATATACACTTAACTGAATCACACATTGACGACCACAATGTTTCGCTACGGTCATGGGCGGATATACCAGGATAATTGTCCATCATTTTTCTTTGTATTCCATTTATACCCTTATGATAAGTGTTATGCTAACGATATACCAGAATAATTGTCTGTCATTTTTCTTAGTATTCCATTTATACCCTTACGATAAGTGTTATGAGAACGATAATTTCCACCACATAGAATCGCAAGAAATTTCTTATTCTTAGATTTTGAGGAAATTTAAAGATAACAAAATTCAGTCCATGAGTTTTTTAAAGCGATAGCACATGGCTAGAGTAAATTGTAGCACAATACTTACTAGTATAAAAGCTGCCATTCAGAAGAATTTGTTAAAGTATATGTCAATTAACACTAGTTTATTTACTACATCAAATACTATAAGTTCGATTGTGGATGTCAAACTTTCTTCTCGGACTGATCGTAATCGGGTATTGGACTAACAATGTAATTTTCTAATTTTCCACTTAGGTACCTCCTATAAATTGGGAGAACTTGAAATGTATAACTGGATATACACTCAAATGAATCATAAATTGACGACCACAATGATTTTCTACGGTCATGGACTGATATACCAGGATAATCGGCCGTCAGTTTTCTTATAATTCCATTTATACCCTTACGATTAGTGTTCAGAAAATGATAATGGAATTTTGTCCCAAAATTTTTTAAAGCGATAGCAAGTGCCCTAGAGTAAATTGTCACACATTACTTACTAGTGTACAAGGTGCCATTAAGAAGAACATGTGGAAGAATATGTGGATTATGACCAGTTTCTTTACCACACTCGAATACTATAAGTTCAACAGCGGATGTCATAGTTTCTTTTCGTACTGATCATGATCGGGTTAGGGACTGACAATATACTTCTATAATTAATCTCTTAGGTTCCTTCTACAAATTGGGAGAACTTGAAATGTGAAACTGGATATACACTCAACCAAATCATCAATTGACGACCACAATGTTTCGCTACGATCATGGACGGATATACCGGGATAATCATTCGTCATTTTTCTTAATATTCAGAAGAACTTGTGGAAGTATATGAGGATTTAGAACATTTCTTTACTACACTCGAACAATATAAGTTCAACTGTGGATGTCAAACTTTCTTTTCGAACTAATCGTAATCGGGTTAGGGACCGAATTGAACTTTTATAATTTTTCACTTAGGTAACTCCTACAAATTAGGAGAACTTGAAATATAAAATAGGATATACACTTAACTGAATCGCCAATTGACAAACACAATGTTTCACTACTGTCATGGATGGATATACTGGGATAATTGTCGGTCTTTTTTCTTAGTATTCCATTTATACCCTTACGATAAGTGTTATGAGAACGATTATTTCCAATACATACAATCGCATGAAATTTCATATTCTTTGATTTTTTAAAGAAATTTAAAGATAAAAGAATTTGGTCCATGACATTTTAAAAAGCGATAGCAAATGGATAAAGTTTATTGTAGCACTATACTTACTAGTATAAAAGGTGCCATTCAGCAGAACTTGTAAACCCAGTCATCAATTGACAACCACAATGTTTCGCTACGGTCATGGACGGATATACCTGGATAAATGTTCGTCACTTTTTTAGTATTCCATTTATACCCTTACGATAAGTGTTATGAGAATGATAATTTCCACCACATAGAATCGCAATCAATTTCTTATTCTTGGATTTTGAGGAAATTTAAAGATAATAAAATTATGCCCATGAAATGTTTTAAAGCGATAGCACATGGCTAGAGTAAATTAAAGCACTATACTTACAAGTATAAAAGGCGCCATTAAAAATAACTTATGGAAGTATATGTGGATTAAGACAAGTTTCTTTACTACGACGAATACTATATGTTCAACTGTGGATGCAAAACTTTATTTTTGGACTAATTTTAATCAGGTTAGGGAATGAAAGTGTACTTTTATAACTTTGCACTTAGGTCACTCCTACAAATTGGGAGAACTTGAAATGTAAAACTTGATATACACTTAACTTAATCATCAATTGACGACCACAATGTTTCCCCGAATTTAGACAGAAAGGCTTTAAATCTAAACAATGTTTTATTCCCAGCCTTTAAAAAGACCACAGTGTCATCAGCATAAGATAAATGGGAGATTTGAAGAGAGTTACCTGGAAGGTCATAGTAGGCCAACTTACCATTTTGAAAGATAAAAGCTAAACTTCTAGTAAATGCCTCAGAAAAGATGTTAAAAAGAAAAGGAGAGAGGGGGTCCCCTTGTTTGATACCCCTTGTAGATTGAAAGAATCCAGCAGGCTTACCATTGATCAAGATAGAGAACCATACCTGTGATAGATTATTCATGATGGAAAAAATAAATCTAGCATGGAAACCAAATTTAGCAAGGACACTATATAGAAAGGACCACTTAACCCTATCAAAGGCCTTCTTAAGATCTAATTTGACAATGCAATTTGGTTGTCTTTGCTTCCTATTCAGAAATCTTACCATTTCTTTCATTCTTTTGGAAGCAACAAATGTTGCTTCACGAGCCTATTGCTCACTCTTGTATATCTTGACTAAGCTACGACTTCATCTTTCTTTCTGTTTTATGTTTCTTTTATGGCTTGGGAAGACCTAATATAATTTTCCCCATCTATGGATGGTTTAATAAAAAAAAAAGACCACAATGTTTCCCAACGGTCATGGACGAAGATACCAGGATAATTGCCCGTCAATTTTCTTAGTATTCCATTTTCACCCTTTCGATACGTGTTATGAGAACGATAATTTCCACCACATAGAATCGCATGAAATTTCATATTCTTTTATTTTTTAAAAAGAAATTTAAAGATAATAGAATTTTGTCCACGAAATTTTTTAAAGTGATAGCACATGGCTAGAGTAAATTGCAGCACTATACTTACTAGTATAAAAGGTGACATTCAGAAGAACTTGGAAAAGTATTTGTGGATTAAGACCAGTTTCTTTAAACCCTCGAATATAATAAGTTCAACTGCGGATATCAAACTTTCTTTTCGTACTGATCATAATCGGGTTAGGGACTCACAGTGTGATTTTATAATTTTGCACTTAGGTCCCTTCTACAAATTGGGAGAACTTGGAATGTAAAACTTGATATACATTCAACCAAATCCTCGATTGACAACGACAATGTTTTGCTACGGTAATAGATGGATATACAGAGATAATTGACCGTCATTTTTCTTAGTATTCCACTTATACCCTTACGATGAGTGTTATGAGAAAAATAATTTCCACCACATAGAATTGCTAGATATCTCTTATTCTTGGATTTTGAGGAAATTCAAAGATAATCAAAATCTATCCATGAAATCTTTTAAAGCGATAGCACATGGCTCGAGTTAATTGTAACACTATACCCACAAGAATAAAAGTTGCCATTCAAAAGAACTTATGTAAGTATATGTGGATTAAGACTAGTTCTTTACTACATTGAATACTATATGTTCAACTGCAGATTTCAAACTTTCTTTTCGGACTGATAGTAATCACATTAGGGACTAAAAGTGAACTTTTATAATTTTGCACTTAGGTCACTCCTACGAATTGGGAGAACTTGAAATGTAAAAAGGGATATACACTTAACTGAATCAACAATTGACGACCACAATGTTTCGCTAAAGTAATGGACTGATATACCAGGATAATTTGCCATCATTTTTTCTTAGTATTCCATTTATATCCTTACAATAAGTGTTATGAGAACTGATCATGATAGGAATAGGGACTGATAGTATTATTTTATAATTTTTCACTTCGGTCCCTTCTACAAATTGGGAGAACTTGAAATGTAAAACTAGATATACACTTAACTGAATCCTCAATTGACAACCACAATTTTTTGCTATAGTAATTGAGGAATATACTGGGATAATCATCTGCATTTTTCTCTGTATCCAGAAGAACTTGTTGAAGTATATGTGCATTGAGACCCATTTCTTACTACACTTAAATAGTATAAGTTCAACTGCTGATGTCAAACTTTCTTTTCGGATTGATCGTAACCGGGTTAGGGACTGACAGTGTGCTTTTATAATTTTTCACTTAGGTCACTCCTACTAATTGGGAGAACATAAAAAGTAAAACTAGATATACACACAAACCAATCATCAATTGACGACCACAATATTTTGCTATGGCCAGGGACGAATATACCGGGATAATTGTAATCAGGTATACCGGATATACGGATATACCTGATCGTAATCAGGTATGGGACTAACAATGTACTTTTATAATTTACCACTTAGGTGCCTCCAATAAATTGGGAGAACTTGAAATGTATAACTGTATATACACTCAACTGAATCATAAATTTATGACCATAATGATTCGCTACGGTCATGGATGGATATACCAGGATAATCGTCCGTCATTTTTCTTACAATTCCATTTATACCCTTATGATAAGTGTTCCGAAAATGATAATTTCCACCACATAAAATCGCATGAAATTTCATATTCTCAGATTTTGTGGAAAGAATAAGATAAAAGAATTTTGTCCCTAAAATTTTTAAAGCGATAGCAAGTGGCCTAGAGTAAATTGTAACACATTACTTACTAGTATACAAGGTGCCATTAATAAGAACTTGTGGAAGAATATGTGGATTAAGACCAGTTTCTTTACTACACTCGAATACTATAAGTTCAACTGCGGATGTCAAACTTTCTTTTCGTACAGATCATAATCAGGTTAGGGAATGATAGTGTAATTTTATAATTTTTAACATAGGTCCCTTCTACAAATTGGGAGAACTTGAATTGTAAAACTTGATATGCAATCAACCGAATCCTGAATTGACAACTATAGTGTTTGGCTACGGTAATGGACGGATATACCGGGATAATCATCTATCAGTTAGATTTTTATTTACAAGAACTTGTGGAAGTATATGTGGATTGAGGCCATTTTCTTACTACACTCGAATAGTATAAGTTCAACTGCGGATGTCAAACTTTCTTTTCGGATTGATCGCAACCTAGTTAGGGACTGACAGTGTACTTTTATAATTTTTCACTCTGGTCACTCCTACAAATTTGGAGAACTTAAAATGTAAAACTGGATATACTCAACCCAATCATCAATTGATGAACACAATGTTTCGCTGCAGTTACGGACGGATAAACTGGGATAATTGCCAATTTTTTTTTAGCATTCCATTTATACACATATGATAAGTGTTATGAGAAGGATAATTTCCTCCACGTAGAATCGCAGGAAATTTCTTATTCTTGGATTTTGTGGAAATTTAAAGAAAATAAAATTATGTCCATGAAAAATTTTAAAGCGATAGCACATGGCTAGAGTTAATTGTAGCACTATACTTACAAGTGTAAAAGGTGCCATTGAAAAGAACTTACGTAAGTATATGTGGATTAAGAAAAGTTTCTTTACTACAACGAATACTATATGTTCAACTGCGGATGCCAAACTTTATTTTTGGACTGATTGTAATCGGGTTAGGGACTGAAAGTGTACTTTTATAACTTTGCACTTAGGTCACTCCTACAAATTGGGAGAACTTGAACAGTAAAACTGGATATACACTCAATTGAATCATCGATTGACGACCACAATGATTAGCTATGGTCCTGGATGGATATACCGGGATAATCGTCCGTCATTTTTCTTACAAGTCCATTTATACCCTTACGATAGTTGTTATGAGAATGATAATTTCCACCACATAGAATCGCATGAAATTTCATATTCTTGGATTTTTTGGAAATAAAAATATAATATAATTTTGACCATAAGTTTTTTAAAGCGATAGCAAATGGCCTAGAGTAAATTTTGACACATTACTTACTAGCATACAAGGTGCCATTAAGAAGAACTTGCAGAAGACTATGTTGTTTAAGACCAGTTTCTTTATTACACTTGAATACTATAAGTTCAACTGCGGATGTCAAACTTTAGTTACGTACGGGTTAGGGATTGAAAGTGTACTTTTATAATATTTCACTTGGGTCCCTTCTACAAATTGGGAGAACTTAAAATGTAAAACTGGATATACACTCTACCGAATCATCAATTGACGACCACAATGTTTCACTTCGGCCATGGACAGATATATCGAGATAATCATCCATTATTTTTCTCAGTTTTACAAAAAACTTGTGGAAGTATATGAGAATTAAGACCATTTTTTACTACACTCGAACAATATATGTTCAACTGCGGATGTCAAACTTTCTTTTCGGACTGATCGCAACCAGGTTCGGGACTGACAGTGTACTTTTATAATTTTGCACTTGGGTCACTCCTACAAATTTGGAGAATTTGAAATGTAAAAATGGATATACACTCAACTCAATCATCAATTGACAACCACAATGTTTCTCTACGGTCATGGACGAATATACTGGGATAATTGTCCTTCATTTTTCTTAGTATTCCATTTATACCTTTACGATAAGTGTTTTAATAACGATAAGTTCCACCATATAGAATCACAGGAAATTTCTTATTCTTGGATTTTGAGGAAATTTAAAGATAATAAAATTCTATCCATGAAATTTTTTAAAGTGATAGCACATGGCTAGAATAAATTGTAGCACTATAATTACAAGTATAAAAGGTGCCATTCAAAAGAACTTGTAAAAGTATATGTGGATTAAGACTAGTTTCTTTGCTACGTCGAATATTATATGTTCAACTACGGATATCAAACTTTGTTTCCGGACTGATTGTAATCGGGTTAAAGACTGAAAGTGTAACTTTATATTTTTTCACTAAGGCCTCTCCTACAAATTAGGAGATTTCGAAATGTAAGACTGGATATACACTGAACCCAATCGTCAATTGACGACCACACTATTTTGCTACAGTCATGGATGGATATACCGGGATAATTGTCCGTCATTTTTCTTAGTATTCCATTTATACCCTTACGATAAGTGTTATGAGAATGATAATACCCACAACATAGAATTGCATAAAATTTCATATTCTTTGATATTTTTTAAAAGAAATTTAAAGATAATAGAATTCTGTTCATGAAATTTTTTAAAGCGATAGCACATGGTTAGAGTAAATTGTAGCACTATACTTACTAGTATAAAAGGTGCCATTCAGAAGAACTTGTAAAAGTATATGTGGATTAAGATCAATTTCTTTACTACATCAAATACTATAAGTTCAACTGTGGATATTAAACATACTTTTCGAACTGATCGTAATCGAGTTTGGGATTGACAAAGTACTTTTATAATTTTGCACTTAGGTACCTCCTATAAATTGGGAGAACATGAAATGTAAAACTGGACATACACTCAAGTGAATCATCAATTGACGACAACAATGATTCACTACGGTCATGGACGGATATACCGGGATAATCGTCTGTCATTTTTCTTACCATTCCTTCTATACCCTTACGATAAGTGTTATGAGAAAGATAATTTTCACCACATAGAATCGCATGAAATTTCATTTTCTTGGATTTTGTGGAAATAAAAAGATAATAGAATTTTGAACCTAAAATTTTTAAAGCGATAGCAAATGGCCTAGAGTAAATTATGACACATTAATTACTAGTATACAAGGCGCCATTAAGAAGAACTTGCGGAAGAATATTTATATTAAGACCCATTTTTTTACTACACACGAATACTATAAGTTCAACTGCGGATGTTAAACTTTCTTTTCGTACTGATCGTAATTGGGTTAGGGACTGACCGTGTACTTTTATAATATTTCACTTAGGTCTCTTCTACAAATTGGGAGATCTTGAAAGGTAAAACATGATATACACTCTATCGAATCATCAATTGACGACCACAGTGCTTCACTTCGATCATGGACGGATATATCGGGATAATCATCTGTTATTTTTCTCGGTTTTAAGAAGATCTTGTGGAAGTATATGTGGATTAAGACCATTTTTTACTACACTCAAACATATGTTCAACTGCTGATGTCATACTTTCTTTTCGGACTGATCGTAACCGGGTTAGGGACTGATAGTGTACTTTTATAATTGTGCACTTAGGTCACTCCTTAAATTGGGAGAATTTGAAATGTAAAACTGGATATACACCCTACTCAATCATCAATTGACAACCACATGGTTTCGCTACGGTTATGGATGGATATAGCGGGATAATTGTCCGTCATTTTTTATAGTATTCCATTTATACCCTTCCGATAAGTGTTTTCAGAATGATAAGTTCCACCATTTAGAATCGCAGGAAATTTCATGTTCTTGGATTTTAAGGATATTTAAAGATAATAAATTCTGTCCATGAAATATTTGAAAGCATAACATGGCTGGAGTAAACTGTAGCACTATAATTACAGGTATAAAAGGTGCCATTCAATAGAACTTGTAAAAGTAAATATGGATTAAGACTAGTTTCTTTACTACATCAAATATTCTATGTTCAACCGCGGATGTCAAACTTGCTTTTCGGACTGATCGTAATCGGTTAAGGGACTGAAAGTGTACTTCTATAATTTTACACTTAGGTCACTCCTACAAATTGGGAGAATTTGAAATGTTAAACTGGATATACATTCAACCCAATCATCAATTGACGACCACACTATTTTGCTACAGTCATGGACGGATATACCGGGATAATTGTCTATCATTTTTCTTAGTATTCCATTTATAGCCTTACGATAAGTGTTATGAGAACGATAATTTCCACAACATAGAATCACATGAAATTTAATATTCTTCAATTTTTAGGGAAATTAAAGATAATAGAATTATGTTCATGAATGTTTTTAAAGTGATAGCACACGTCTAGAGTAAATCTTAGCACTATACTTACTAGTATAAATGGTGCCATTCAGAAGAACTTGTAAAAGTGTATGTGGATTAAGACCAGTTTCTTTACCGCATTGAATACTATAAGTTCAACCGCAGATTTCAAATTCTTTTTGGACTAATCATAATCGGGTTTGGGACTGATAGTGTACTCCTATAATTTTTCACCTAGGTCCCTTCTATATATTGGGAGATCAAGAAATGTAAAACTGGATATACACTCAACTGAATTGTCAATTGACGACCCCATGAATTCATTTGGGTGATGGACTGATATACCGTGATAATCGACCGTCATTTTTCTTACAATTCCATTCATACCCTTACGATGAGTGTTATTAGAATGATAATTTCCTCCACATAGAATCACATGAAATAGCGATAGCAAATGGCCTGGAGTAAATTGTGACACATTACTTACTAGTATAAAAGGTTCCATTAAGAAGAACTTATGAAAGAACATGTGGACTAAGACGAGTTTCTTTACTACACTCGAATACTATAAATTCAACTGCGGATGTCAAACTTTTTTTTCCGTACTGATCGTAATCGGGTTAGGGACTCACAGTGTACTTTAATAATTTTGCACTTAGGTTCCTTTTACAAATTGGGAGAACTTGAAATGTAAAACTGGATATACACTCTACCGAATCATAAATTGATGACCATAATGTTTCCCTTTGGTCATGGATGGATATATCGATATAATCATCCGTTATTTTTCTTAGTATTAAGAAGAACTTGTGGAACAATATAAGATGAATATAGACTTGAACAATATAAGTTCAACTGCGGATGCCAAACTTTCTTTTCAGACTGATTATAACCGGGTTAGGGACTGAAAGTGTATGTTTATAATTTTGCACTTAGGTCACAACTTCAAATTGGGAGAACTTGAAATGTAAAGATGAATATAGACTCAACCGAATCATCAATTGTCAACCACAATGTTTGCTACGGTTCATGGGCGGATATACCGGGATAATTGTCCGTCATTTTTCTTAGTATTCCATTTACACCCTTACGATAAATTTTATAAGAAAGATAATTTCCACCACATAGAATCGCATGAAATTTCAAATTCTTGGATTTTTTATGAAATTTAAAGATAATAGAATTCTATCCATGAATTTTTTTAAAGTGATAGCACATGGCTAGAGTAAATTGTAGCACTATACTTACTAGCATAAAAGTGCCATTCATAAGAACTTGTCAAAGTATATGTGGATTAAGACCAGTTTCTTTATTACATCGAATACTATAAGTTCAACTGCTGATTTCAAACTTTCTTTTCGGACTGATCGTAATCGGGTTTGGAACTGATAGTGTACTTTTATAATTTTGCACTTAGGTCCCTCTTATAAATTCGGAGAACTTGAAACGTAAAACTGGATATACACTCAACTGATTTATCAATTGCAACCACAATGATTCACTACGGTCATGGACGGATATGCCGGGAAAATTGTCCGTCAGTTTTCTTAAAATTCCATATATACCCTTACGATAAGTGTTATGAGATTGATAATTTCTACCACATAGAATCGTATGAAATTTCATATTCTCGGATTTTTTGGAAATAAAAAGATAATAGAATTTTGTCCCAAATTTTTTTAAAGTGATAGGAAAAGGCCTAGAGTGAATTGTGACACATTACTTACTTGTATAGAAGGTGCCATTAAGAAGAACATGTGGAAGAACATGTGGATTAAGACTAGTTTCTCTACTACACTCGAATACTATAAGTTCAATTGTGGATGTCAAACTTTCTTTTCGTACTGATCATAATCAGGTTAGGGACTGACAATATACTTTTTTCACTTAGGTCCCTTCTACAAATTGAGAGAAGTTGAAATGTTAAACTAGATATACACTCTACCGAATCATCATTTGACAACCACAATGTTTCGCTACGGTCATGGACGGATATACCACGATAATCATCCATTTTTTTTCTTAGTATTTAGAAGAACTTGTGAGTAAGACCATTTTTTACTACACTCGAACAATATAAGTTCAACTGCGGATGTCAAACTTTTTTTTCAAACTGATCGTAAATGGGTTGGAGACTGACATTGTACTTTTATAATTTTGCACATAGGTCACCCCTACAAATTAAGAGAACAAGAAATGTAAAACTTGATGTACACTCAACCCAATCATCAATTGACGACCACAATGTTTTGCTACATTCATGGACGGATGTACCGGAATAATTGTCCATCATTTTTCTTAGTATTCCATTTATACCCTTACGATAAGTTTTATGAGAATGATAATTTCCACATTGAATCGCTGGAAACTTCTAATTCTTGAATTTTGAGGAAATTTAAAGATAATAAAATTTTGTTCATGAATTTTTTTAAAGCGATAGCACATGGCTAGATTAAATTGTAGCACTATACTTACTAGTATAAAAGGTACCATCCAGAAGAACTTGCTAAATTATATGTGGATTAAGACCACTATCTTTACTACATTGAATACTATAAGTTCAACTATGGATTTAAAACTTTCTCTTCGGTCTGATCGAAATCAGGTTTGGGACTAACGGTATACTTTTATAATTTTTCACTTAGGTCCCTCCTATAAATTGGGAGAACTTGAAATATAAAACTTGATATACACTCAACTTAATCATCAGTTGACGACCACAATGATTTGCTACGTTGATGGATGGATATACTGGGATAATCGTCCGTCATTTTTCATGGAATTCCATTTATACCCTTACGATAAGTGTTATGAGAGCAATAATTTTCACTACATAGATTCGCATGAAATTTGATATTCTTAGATTTTGTGGAAATAAAAAGATAATAGAATTTTGTCTCTAAAAGTTTTAAAGCAATAACAAATGGCCTAGAGTAAATTTTGGCACATTACTTACTAGTATACAAGGTGCCATTAAGAAGAGCTTGTGGAAGAATATGTGGATTAAGACCAGTTTCTTTACTACACTTGAATACTATAAGTTCAACTGCGGATGTCAAACTTTCTTTTCATACTGATCGTAATCAGGTTTAGGGACTGACAGTGTACTTTTATAATTTTGCACTTAGGTCCCTTCTACAAATTGGGAGAACTTGAAATGTAAAATTGGATCTACTCTCAACTGAATCATCAATTGACGACCACAATGTTATGCTACGGTCATGGATGGATAGACCGGGATAATCATCCGTCATTTTTCTTATTATTCAGAAGAACCTGTGGAAGTATATGTGGATTAAGACCATTTTTTTACTACACTCAAACATTATAAGTTCAACTACGGATGTCAAATTTCTTTTCGGTCTGATCGTAACTGGGTTAGGGACTGACTGTGTACTTTTATAATTTTTCACTTAGGTTCCTCCTATAAATTAGGAGAGCTTGAAATGTAAAACTTGATTTACACTAAACTGAATCGTCAATTCATGACCTCGATGATTCGCTACGGTCAAGGACGGATATACCGGGATAATCATCCGTTATTTTTCTTGTAATTCCATTTATACCCTTACGATAAGTGTTATGAGAAAAATAATTTTCATCACACAGAATCTCATGAAATTTCATATTCTTGGATTTTGTGGAAACAAAAAGATAATAGAATGTTTACCCTTAAAATTTTAAAGCGATAGAAAATGACTTAGAGTAACTTGTGATACATTACTTACTAGTATACATAGTGCCATGAAGAAGAACTTGTGGAAGAATATGTGGATTAAGACAAGAGTCTTTACTATATTCGAATACTATAAGTTCAACTGCAGATGTCAAACTTTCTTTTCGTACTGATCGTAATCCGGTTAGGGACTGACAATGTACTTTTATAATTTTTCACTTAGGTCCCCTCTACAAATAAGGAGAACTTGAAATGTAAAACTGGAAATTAACTCTACCAAATCATCAAATGACGACCACAATGTTTCTCTACGGTCATGGTTGGATTTGGCGAGATCATCATCCGTCATTTTTCTTTGTATTTATAAGAACTTGTGGAAGTATAAGTGGATTAAGGCTATTTTTTTACCACACTCGAACAATATAAGTTCAAGTGCAGATGTCAAACTTTCTTTTCGAACTGATCGTAACCGGGCTCGGGACTGACAGTGTACTTTTATAATTTTTCACTTAGGTCACTCCCACAAATTCGGAGAATTTGAAATGTAAGAGTGGATATACATTCAACTCAATTGTCAATTAACGACCACAATGTTTCTTCCCGGTCATGGACGGATATTCCAGGATAACTGTCCATCATTTTTCTTATTGTTCCATTTATACCCTTACGATAAGTGTTTTAAGAACGATAAGTTCCACCACACAGAATTGCAGGAAATTTCATATTCTTTGATTTTGAGGAAATTTAAAGATAATAAAATTTTGTCCATGAAAATTTTTAAAGCGATAGCACATGGGTTGTGTAAATTGTAGCACTATAATTACAAGTATAAAAGGTGCCATTCAAAAGAATTTGTAAAAGTATATGTGGATTAAGACAAGTTTCTTTACTACATCAAATATTATATGTTCAACTGCGGATGTCAATTTTTCTTTTCGTACTGATCATAATCGGGTTAGGGAATAAAAGTGTTCTTTTTATAATTTTACACTTAGGTTACTCGTACAAATTGGAATAATTTGAAATGTAAAACATGATATACACCCAACCCAATCATCAATTAACGACCACACTGTTTCGCAATGGTAATGGATGGAATATACCGGGATAATTGTCCATCATTTTTCTTAGTATTCCATTTATACCCTTACGATAAATGTTATGACAACGATAATTTCCACAACATATAATTGAATTCTTTTGATTTTTTTAAAAATTTCAAATTCTTTTGATTTTTTTAAAAATTTAAAGGTAATAGAATTCTGTCCATGAAACTTTTTAAAGCCATAGCAGATGGCTAGAGTAAATTGTAGCACTATACTTGTATAAAAGGTGCCATTCAGAAGTACTTGTAAAAGTATATGTGGATTAACACCAGTTTCTTTATTACATCGAATACTATAAATTCAACTACGGATGTCAAACTTTATTTTTGGACTGGTCGTAATCGGGTTTGGGACTGACAGTGTACTTTTATAATTTTGCACCTAGGTCCCTCCTATAAATTAGGGGATCCTGAAATGTAAAACTGGATATACACTGTACTGAATCATCAATGACAACCACAATGATTCATTACGATCATGGACGGATATACCGGGAAAATTGTCCATCATTTTTCTCATAATTCCATTTATACCCTTAAGATAAGTGTTGTGAGAGCGATAATTTCCACCACATAGAATCACGTGAAATATCATATTCTTGGATTTCTTGGAAATAAAAAGATAATAGAATTTTGTCCCTAATATTTTTAAAGTGACAGGAAAAGGCCTAGAGTAAATTGTGACACATTACTTACTATTATAGAAGGTGCCATTAAGAAGAACTTGTGGAAGAATATGTGGATTAAGACCAGTTTGTTTACTACACTCGAATACTATAAGTTAAACTGCGGATGTCAAACTTTCTTTTCGTACTGATCATAACCAAGTTAGGGACTGACATTGTGATACGAATATCAAATGCTTTGATGTTCTTTAAATGCTTTGATGGATCAACTTTATGATGAAGAATTGAAGAAGGAGTCACCATCGATATCTTGGATTCATTATTCAAGATTGTCGAAGAACTGAAGACAACATGAAGAACACTGTACTCTTTTTTCCCACTGGGTTTTTAATGAGGTAGTGTGATCCTTGTAAAATTATTTCATTTTGGGTTTATTGGACTGATAGCTCGGCCATGTGGGCTTTGAAGAGCTGAATTTCAAAAATAAAGTCCATTAAGATTTAGTATATTCAGTTTTATTCTGATTAGAATTATATTCAGTAAGATTAGATAAGGTAATATTCTTCAAGGTTACTTCTTGAAGAATTCAACTTGATTACCTTAGATTACCATTTATTTTAGGTATTTTAGTTAGATATGGTTTTAGCTTGTTAAAACTGCCATAAGTCGATTCAGATTCCATTTGTGATTAGGGTTTGAGGCAAGATTGTAACCCTATAAAAAGGGAGGCCTTATGGACGAAAATTACAACCTTTCATCAATCAAATATACAACCTTTTGAGTTCATACTCTTTGCTTGTGAGCTAATCCATTGTTGCTGAACCCCGAGGGCTAGTTAAGTATCAATAAACCTTGTAATCTGATCCTGAGGGCTAGCTAGAGAGCAAGTCGAAGTTAGGCATACCCCGAGGGCTAGACTCCTGAATTTCGTGCGAGATAGTGCGGGTTTGCAGATCCCTTCACTAGATCAAAGTTATTAATTCCGAAAATTGTGAGTCTTCGCAAGGAGATTCATATCAGTTGGTATCAAAGCAAAGCGAAGGATCGACTGAGGCCGAAAAAAAGAAAAAAATGGGTTTCGAGTTTGCATTAATTTATTTTCAAATTTTTTTAATATATATATATATACTCTTTCGTGTCGTGTTTTAACTGTGTTTGTTTGATCTTTCTTACCAGGAGGATTGAATCTAGAGTCGAAGGACGTCAAAGGGTCTGAGAGTTAGAATACTTCGGTATTACTATCCGCCTTCACCTTCATCAATCGAGTCAAGAGGACGTCGAAGGGTCTGAGCGTTAACAAGTATTATCCACCTTCACCTCCCGGTCAGTTTCGTAGTTTTAAGTAGCTTAAACAGTTTATGTGCTTGTGATATTTTCGTCAACTCTTCTGAAAATTATTGCATGCTCATAATCCTATTTGTTTTCTTTATCGTTCTTTGATTCCGTGATTTAGAATTGTTCTTTGATTCTTGATTACACCTTATTCAAAAAAAAAAGAAGAGAGTCTTGTCTCGTTTTCCATATATATAGTGTCATATTCTTGATCCTTACGATGTTGAATACCTCGAAATTCATTTGAATCAAGAGGAAGTTGTTGCAGTTTTCTTATTCCAAGTTTTGTATAGGCGATTCTTGTTCCAAAAAAAATTTGAACATAAAAAACAAAAGGTAGCAGATTTTGGGTTTCAAAATCGGAATTCAGGATTTGAAATCTGAAATTTGGGGCAGATTTGCAATTTTCAAACGTTTGGGGGCAGATTTGCAATTTCCAAACATTTTGGTAATTGTGACCAAAATTTTTCTTGGGAATAAAATTCTGTTTGTGAGTTTTATAGTACAAAAAAATGGGAAAAAATGAATTGTGGCTGAAAAAAAAGGAAAGAAAAAGGAATCCGGTTTGAAAAAGGAAAAGAAAAGTCAAAATCCTGATAGGAAGAGAAAAAGGAAATAAAAGTCAATTGAGAGAGGAGTTGTGATCTAAATTTTTTGACTTGGGGGACAAGTAAGTCATTAAAGTCCTTTTTCCATAAGGGATTTGGATTTAAGTTCCTATTCCAATTTGTTTTGAATTTTCGGAACCTATTTGTCGCCTATATAAAGCAATCTTGTTTTGGTCATAATTCATTCAATACAGCTCCGATTCATGCCATTGAAATTGTGTTTTGTTCCTTATTCTTTGTAGAATTTGGAATTCCAAATCGTAGAGCCAAATTTTGAGTTCATATATTTTTAAATTTCGAAATAAGTTCTGCAGTACTCATCTCTATAGTTTGCTTTGAATTGCAGTGAATTGATCAATTGCTCTTGCATTAGCCTTCTCCTTGTGAGTTGTGAGTGTTATACACTTGGTGAGTGACCCTACTAAAAAAAGGGGAAGGGGGGAATTTATTTTTGACGGTTTGTTTCTTCTTAGCAGGGATGGCGGACGATCCATTCGTCCTGCCATTTGTTGGCAATCCCAACAATAAACCTAAAACGAATTCCATGAATGTCATAAATTACATAATGAGAGAGGTTCAGAGATTTTCAGGGAAGGTAGATGAGTTATCAAATCCAACGACACCTCGTTCTTCAAGACAAATTGAATCTGCTTGTGACATCAAAGGTTTGAAGTATGATATTCCTAGATTTGATGGTTGACACAATCCTGTGAAATACTTGGATTGGGAGAGGCAGATCGAGAACCTATTTGATCTTTACAAATACCATGAGAAAGAGAAGATCAAGATCGCACAGTATTCTTTCACCCATTATGCCACAGAATGGTGGGAGGATTTGAAAGAATCAAGCAAACTTGCTGGTAAAAAACCTATCTCCATCTGGGAGAGATTGAAAACCAAGCTTCGATTACATCATGTTCCACGAATATATTTGATGGAGCAACATTCATATCTCGGCAATATGAAGCAAGGAAATCACAGTGTAGATGAATACTGGCAAGATCTTGAATTAGCTATGAGAAGAGTTGGCATGAGAGAAAATGATGCTTTTATGAAGAATCGGTTTATTGAAGGTCTAAGAGAAAATCTCCAAGTTCTGGTTAAGCTCCAACATTATGTTTCCATGCAAGATTTATTGTTCAAGGCTAGGTTGGTTGAGTCAACATTAAGGCCCAATGGAAGCTCTAATTTTGGCTATGACAGTCAAAGGCAATTCTCTGATTTCAGAAGCCCAAATTCGACCAGGGGTTGTAGCAATTTGAACTTGGGTGGCCGTGGAAACCTTAATTCAACCAAAACCTACTCAAATCCACCATTGGAACCAATTGATCAAAGAATGATCGCAACCAATCAGTCTCTTAGCTAAGATACAGGTAAATTAATTTCTACTTTGTCAGATACAGTTTCTTCTAACACTCCTACGTGTTTTCATTGTAATGAATGAGGACATGTTCACAATAACTGTCCTCATGAACGAATTATAACAACAATGGAGGAGGAAGAAGATAATGATATGCCTGCATGGTATGACACTGAAGAAGAACAAATAGATGATGAAATCATCATTGTTGAAAGAGGTGAGAAAGGTTCTGAAATACAAGATATTTTTGAGGTGTATTCCACAGATGTTGCCGAAATTACTCCCCCACAAGGAGCAAGTAGTGTCGACCAAAATAGTTTCAATTCCACCAAAAATACAGTAAATGTCGCCATAGACAAGTTCCAGGTCGATCCTAAGGTAGGTAAGACAGGTAAGTTGCAGAATGATTATGAAAAGTTGCATAAAGTCTTGTTTTCACATCTTAGTCCTTTACTTTCTATTTATATGATGAGACATGAACTATCTACTGATTCTAGTAAATCGTTTTATGCTTCAATAAGAGATGTGAATCGATCTTTGACTAATCATTATTTTGTTTTTATAATGTCCTTTAATGAAAGTTACAATTCCAAAGAAGATATTCCTGTAGATATGTTTTCACGGTTTGTTAAGTTGTTACAGGAATTCAAGGATGTCTTTACAGGTTATATGCTTCCCGTTTCGAGGACGGAACTTTTTGATCCGGGAGGGAATGATACGAATATCAAATGCTTTGATGTGCTTTAAATGCTTTGATGTGCTTTAAATGCTTTGATGGATCAACTTTATGATGAAGAATTGAAGAAGGAGTCACCATCGATATCTTGGATTCATTATTCAAGATTGTCGACGAACTGAAGACATCATGAAGAACACTGTACTCTTTTTTCCCACTGGGTTTTTAATGAGGTAGTGTGATCATTGTAAAATTATTTCATTTTGGGTTTATTGGACTGATAGCTCGGCCATGTGGGCTTTGAAGAGCTGAATTTTGAAAATAAAGTCCATTAAGATTTAGTATATTCAGTTTTATTCTGATTAGAATTATATTCAGTAAGATTAGATAAGGTAATATTCTTCAAGGTTACTTCTTGAAGAATTCAACCTGATTACCTTAGATTACCATTTATTTTAGGTATTTTAGTTAGATATGGTTTTAGCTTCTTAAAGTTGCCATAAGTCGATTCAGATTCCATTTGTGATTAGGGTTTGAGGCAAGATTGTAACCCTATAAAAAGGGAGGCCTTATGGACGAAAATTACAACCTTTCATCAATCAAATATACAACCTTTTGAGTTCATACTCTTTGCTTGCGAGCTAATCCTTTGTTGCTTAACCCCAAGGGCTAGTTAAGTATCAATAAACCTTGTAATCTGATCCTGGGGGTTAGTTAGAGAGCAAGTCGAAGTTAGGCGTACCTCAAGGGCTAGACTCCTGAATTTCGTGCGAGATAGTGCGGGTTTGCAGATCCCTTCACTAGATCAAAGTTATTAATTCCGCAAATCATGAGTCTTCGCAAGGAGATTCATATCACATTGTCCTTTTATAATTTTGCACTTAGGTCCCTTCTACAAATTGGGAGAACTTGAAATGTAAAACTGGATATACACTATACCAAATCATTATTTGATAACCATAATGTTTCGCTACGGTCATGGAGGGATATACCCAGATAATCATCCATTATATTTCTTTGTATTTAGAAGAACTTGTGGAAGTATATGTGGATTAAGAACATTTTTTTACACCACTCGAACAATATAAGTTCAACTGTGGATGTCAAACTTTCTTTTCAGACTGATACTAACCAGGTTAGTTACAGACATTGTAATTTTAGAATTTTCCACATAGGTCACTCCTACAAATTGGGAGAACTTGAAATGTAAAACTGGATGTACACTAAACCCAATCATCAATTGACAACCACAATGTTTCGCTACAGTTATGGACGGATAAACCGGGATAATTATCCATCATTTTTCTTAGTATTCCATTTATACTCTTACGATAAGTGTTATGAGAATGATAATTTCCACCACATAGAATCGCAGGAAATTTCTTATTCTTAAATTTAGAGGAAATTTAAAGATAATAAAATTCTGTTCATGAAATTTTTTAAAGCGATAGCACATGGCTAGAGTAAATTGTAGCACTATACTTACTAGTATAAAAGGTGCCATTAAGAAGAACTTGCTAAAGTATATGTGGATTGAGACCAATTTCTTTACTAAATCAAATACTATAAGTTCACATACGGATTTCAAACATTCTCTTTGGACTGATAAAAAATGGGTTTGGGACTGACAATGTACTTTTATAATTTTGCACTTAGGTCCCTCCTATAAATTGGGAGAACTTAAAATGTGAAACTGGATATACACTCAACCGAATCATCATTTAACAACCACAATGATTCGATACGTTGATGGATGGATATACCGGGATAATCGTCCATCATTTTTCTTAGAATTACTTTTATACCCTTACGATAACTGTTATGAGAACGATAATTTCCACTATATAGATTCACATGAAATTTTATATTCTTGGATTTTGTGGAAATAAAAAGATAATCAAATTTTGTTCCTAAAATTTTATAGCAATAGCAAATGACCTAGAGTAAATTGTGACACATTACTTACTAGTATATAAGGTGCCATTAAGAAGAACTTGTGGAAGAATATATGGATTAAGACCAGTTTTTTTACAACACTCGAATACTATAAGTTCAACTACGGATGTCAAACTTTCTTTTTGTACTGATCGTAATCGATTTAGGGACTGGCAGTGTACTTTTATAATTTAGCATTTAGGTTCCTTCTACAAATAGGGAGAACTTGAAATGTAAAACTGGATATAAACTCTACCAAATCATCAATTGACGACCACAATGTTTTGCTACAGTCATGGACGGATATACCGGGATAATCAGCCGTCATTTTTCCATTTTTCTTAGTATTCAGAAGAACTTGTGGAGTATATGTGGATTAAGACCATTTTTTTACTACACTCAAACAATATAAGTTCAACTCCGGATCTCAAACTTTCTTTTCAAACTGATCGTAACTGGGTTACGGACTGACTGTGTACTTTTATAATTTTGCACTTAGGTCCCTCCTATAAATTGGGAGAACTTCAAATGTAAAACATTATATACACTTAACTGAATCATCAATTGACGACCGAGATAATCGTCCATCATTTTTTTATTAGAATTCCATTTGTACCCCTACGATAAGTGTTATGAGAATGATAATTTCCACCTCATAGATTCCCATGAAATTTCATGTTCTTGGATTTTGTGGAAATAATAAGATAATAGAATTTTTTTCCCTAATGTTTTTAAAGCGATAGCAAATAGCCTAAGGTGAATTGTGACACATTACTTACTATTGTACAAGGTGCCATTAAGAAGAACTTGTGGAAGAATATGTGGATTAAGACCAGTTTCTTTACTACACTCGAATACTATACTTCAACTGCGGATGTCTAACTATCTTTTCATACTGATCGTAACCGGGTTAGGAATTGACAATGTACTTTTATAATTTTGCACTTAGGTCACTCCTACGAATTGGGAGAACATGAAACGAAAACTAGATATACACTAAACACAATCATCAATTGAAGAACACAAATTTTTTTCTACGGTCATGGACGGATATACTGGGATAATTTCCGCCACACAGAATTGTCGGAAATTTCTTATTCATAGATTTTGAGGCAATTTAAAGATAATAAAATTTTGTCTATGAAAGTTTTTAAAGCGATAGCACATGACTATACTTACAAGCATATAAGGTGCCATTCAAAAGAACTTATGGAAGTATTTGAGGATACTGCGGATGTCAAACATTATTTTCGGACTGATCGTAATCGGGTTAGGGACTTAAATTGTAATTTTATATTGGCACTTAGGTCATTCCTACAAATTGGGAAAACCTGAAATGTAAAACTGGATATACACCTAACTGAATAATCAATTGACGACCACAATGTTTCGTTACGGTTGTGGACAGATATACCAGGATAATTGTCCATCATTTTTCTTACAATTCCATTTATACCCTTAGGATAAGTGTTATGAGAACGATAATTTCCACCACATAGAATTGCATGAAATTTCATACTCTTAGATTTTATGGAAAAAAAGATAATAGAAATTTTCTCTAAAATTTTTAAAGCGATAGCAAATGGCCTAGAGTAAATTGTGACACCTTGTCTACTAGTATAAAAGGTTCCATTAAGAAGAAATTGTGGAAGAATATGTGGATTAAGACTTGTTTTTTTTACTAAACTCGAATACTAAAACTTCAACTACGGATGTCAAGCTTTCTTTTTGTACTGATCGTAATCTGGTTAGGGACTGAAAGTGTTCTTTTCTAATTTTGAACTTAAGTGTCTTCTACAAATTTGGAGAACTTGAAATATAAAAAAGGATATACAATTTACCGAATCATCAATTGACGACCATAACGTTTCGCTAAGGTCATTGAAATATATACTGGGATAATCATCCATTATTTTTCTTAGTATTCAGAAGAAATTGTAAAAGTATATGTGTATTAAGACCATATTCTTTAATACATCAAATACTATAAGTTCAACTGCAGATGTCAAACTTTCTTTTTGTATTGATCGTAATCGTGTTAGGGACTGACAGTGTAGTTTTATAATTTTTCTCTTAGGTCACTCAAAATGGGAGAACTTGAAATGTAAAACTTGTTATATACTCAATTGAATCATCAATTGACGACCACAATGTTTTGCTACGGTTATGGATGGATATACCGGGATAACCGTCCATTATTTTTCTTACAATTCCATTTATAACCTTACAATATATGTTATGAGAACGATAATTTCAACCACATAGAATTGCATGCAATTTCATAATCTTTGATTTTTTGGAAAAGAAAAGATGATAGAATTTTGTCCCTAAAATTTTTAAAGCGATAGCAAATGGCCTAGAGTAAATTGTGACACCTTACTTACTAGTATACAAGGTTCCATTCAGAAGAACTTGTGGAAGAATATGTGGATTAAGACTGGTTTCATTACTACACTCGAATCCTATAATTTCAACTGCGGATGTCAAGCTTTCTTTTCATACTAATCGTAATCTGGTAAGGGATTGAAAGTGTACTTTTATATTTTTTTCACTTAAGTCCGTTATACAAATTTGGAGAACTTGAAATGGAAAATAAGATATACACTTAACCGAATCATCAATTAACGACCGTAATGTTTCGCTAAGGTAATGGAAAGATATACCGGGATAATCAACCATTATTTTACTCAGTATTCGAAAGAACTTGTAAAAGTATATGTGGAATAAGACCAGTTTCTTTACTACATCGAATACTATAAGTTAAATTGCGGATGTCAAACTTTCCTTTTGTATTGATCGTAATTGAGTTAGGGACTGACAGTGTACTTTTATAATTTAGCTCTTATGTCCCTCCTACAAATTAAAAGAAATTGAAATGTAAAACTTGATATACACTCAACTGAATCATCAATTGATGACCACAATGTTTCGCTACGGTCATTGACAGATATACAAGGATAACCATCCGTTAGTTTTCTTACAATTCTATTTATAACCTTAGGATATTTGTTATGAGAACAATAATTTCCGCCTTATAAAATTGCATGAAATTTCATATACTTTGATTTTGTGGGGAAAAAGAGATAATAGAATTTTGTCCCTAAAATATTTTGAGCAATAGCAAATGGCCTAGAGTAAACTGTGACACATGACGGACTTGTATACAAGGTGCCATTAAGAAGAACTTGTGGAAGAATATGTGGTTAATGTCAAACTTTCTTTTCGCACTGATCGTCATCGGGTTAGGGACTGACAATGTACTTTTATAATTTTGCACTTAGGTCCCTTCTACAAGTTTGGAGAACTTGAAATGTAAAACTTGATATACACTTAACCGAATAATTAATTGATGACCACAATGTTTCACTACGGTCATTGATGAATATACCGTGATAATTGTCCATCATTTTTTCTTAGTATTCCATTTAAACCCTTACGATAAGTGTTTTGAGAACGATAATTTCCACCACATAGAATCGCATGAAATTTAATGTTCTTTGATTTTTTTAGAAATTTAAAGACAATAGAATTCTGTCCATGAAATATTTTTAAAGCGATAGCACATGGCCAGAATAAATTGTAGCACTATACTTACTAGTATAAAAGGTGGCATGCAGAAGAACTTGTAAAAGAATATGTGGATTAAGATTGGTTTCTTTACTACACTCGAATACTACAAGTTCAACTACAGATGTCAAGCTTTCTTTTTGTGCCGATCGTAATCTGGTTAGGGACGAAAAGGGTACTTTTATAATTTTTCACTTAAGTCCCTTCTACAAATTTGGAGAACATGAAATGTAAAATAGGATATACACTCTAAAAAATCATCAATTGACGACCATAATGTTTTGCTAAGGTCATGGAAAGATATACCAGGATAACCATTCGTTATTTTTCTTAAATTCAGAAGAACTTGTAAAAGTATATGTGGATTAACACCAGTTTCTTTACTCCGTCGAATACTATAAGTTCAACTGTGGATGTCAAACTTTCCTTTTGTATTGATTGTAATCGAGTTAGGGACTAACAGTGTGCTTTTACAATTTTGCTCTTAGGCCACTCCTACAAATTGGGAGAACTTGAAATGTAAAACTTGATATACACTCAACTGAATCATCAATTGATGACCACAATGTTTCGCTACGGTAATGGATGGATATACCAGGATAACCATCTGTTATTTTTCTTAGTATTGAGAAGAACTTGTAAAAGTATATGTGGATTAAGACCAGTTTCTTTACTACATCGAATACTATAAGTTCAACTGTGGATGTCAAACATTCTTTTTGTATTGATCGTATCGAGATAGAGACTGACAGTGTACTTTTATAATTTTGCTCTTAGATCACTCCTACAATTTGGGAGAACTTGAAATGTAAAATTGGATATACATTCAACCGAATCATTTTTTGATGACCACAATGTTTCACTACGGTTATGGACGAATATACCGAGATAATCATCCATCATTTTTCTTACTGTTCAGAAGAACTTGTGGAAGTATACGTGGATTAAGGTCATTTTTTACTACACTCAAACCGTATAAGTTTATATGCGGATTTCACACTTTCTTTTTGGATTGATCGTAACCAGGTTAGGGATTCACAGAATACTTTTATAATTTTGCACTTACGACACTCCAACAAATTGGGAGAACATAAAATGTAAAACTGGATATACACTCAACCCAATCATCAATTGACAACCATAATGTTTCGCTACGGTTAGGACGGATATCCCGAGATAATTGTTTGGAATTTTTCTTAATATTCCATTTATACCCTTACGATAAATAGAATCGCAGGAAATTTCTTATTCTTTGATTATGAGGAAATTTAAAGATAATAAAATTAAGTCCATGAATTTTTTTAAGTCATAGCACATGGCTAGAGTAAATTGTAACACTATATTTACAAAAAGAACTCATGGAAGGATATGTGGATTAAGACCAGTTTCTTTACTACATCGAATACTATATGTTCAACTGCGGCGGTCAAACTTTCTTTTCGGACTAATCGTAATCGGGTTAGGGACTGAAAGTGTACTTTTATTATTTTTCACTTAGGTCACTCCTACAAATTGGGATAACTTGAAATGTAAATATGGATATACACTTAACTGAATCATTAATTGACGGCCACAATGTTTCGCTACGTTTATTGACGGATATACCAGGATAATTGTCTGTCATTTTTCTTAGTATTCTATTTAAACCCTTACGATAATTGTTATGAGAACGATAATTTCGACCACATAGAATCGAATAAAATTTCATATTCTTTTTTGTAACAAGATATTTAAAGACAATAGAATCTGTCCATGAATTTGTTTAAAGCGATAGCACATGGCTAGAGTAAATTGTAACACTATACTTACTAGTATAAAAGTTGGCATTCAGAAGAACTTGTAAAATTATATGTGAATTTACATCGAATACTATGAGTTCAACTGCGGATGTCAAACATTCTTTTCGGAATGATCGTAATTGGGTTTGGGACAGACAGTGTACTTTTATAATTTTGCACTTATGTCCCTCCTATAAATTGGGAGAACTTGAAATGTAAAACTAGATATACACACAACTGGATCATCAATTGAGGACCACAATGATTCGATACGGTCATGAACGGATATACCAGGATAACCGTCTGTAATTTTTCTTACAATTCCATTTATACTTTTACAATAAGTATTGTGAGAACGATAATTTCCACCACATAGAATTGCATGAAATTTCATATTCTTGGATTTTGTGGGAAAAAAAGATAATTGAATTTTGTCCCAAAAATTTTTAAAGCAATAGAAAATGGCCTAGAGTAAATTATAACACATTACTTACTGGTATACAAGGTGCCATTAAGAAGAATGGGAAGCCATTGCCGTACTACTCAAAGTAAATATTTGTAAGCCCTAAATGATTACTATCTACAACTAAGTAGATAGCGGCAAGTCTGGGTCGTCCACAAAGAAGAGGGATTTTCTCATGCATTTAAACATAAATGGTTGATATTAGGCTAGGAGTGGATATATATATACATATAAAAGCATGTAAAAGGGGGGTTCGGTTAGTTGTTTGGTGGACCTAAGCTATGAAAGTTAACAGGCATGATAACTAGCAAAGTCAAGTAAATATGCTAATCATCAAACAAACTAAGAAAAAGGGGTCTAAAACTACAAAAGATAAAGCCTTGGGCAATTGATATCCATTTCCAAACAAAATGTAGATCATTGAACCATTCACTCATCCTATCACAATTGTTACCTATAGATGAAGGACCATAGATTTGACAAGAACAAGCCTTCTACCAAAAACCCAGCCATTTAACCAAACATAGCATTCATTAGGAAAAACCTAGAATGGACCACATTCAAGGTTAAGCCTTTCATCGCATATATAGGATAAATATGAGAACAATCCACATTATCATACTTATCTAGCAAGAATCACAACACATTATGCACAAGAAGTTCTAAGTTCTGGTTCTTAGATTTTCATGCAAAGGAGCTAAGGAATTCGTCACTTTCCTAACTCCCTGACAATTAATTCATACAAACACTTCCCATTCTCAAAAATCCCATGGAATAAATGAAGTAAAACATAGCATTAAGAACACAGGAATGCTAAATAACAAAGGCTTCAAGAACGAGTGAAACAATCTATTCACTACTTTGACTACTTGTGAAAATAAATCTTCAATCCTTCTTAGATAGTAGTTTACAAGAGTGAATTCGACATCTCTTGTGAAACCTCACCAATGACTCCCTTAGCCGAAACACGACTAAAAGTATCCCATTTATGGCATTGAGCACGAAAACCCAACAAGCTTGGCAACACTTATATACACTACACTGTGTCTAAGCATTTAACCAATTCATGCATTTACACAAGATTAGTCAAGAACGATTGACATTTATAGAATTCTCTCATTTTCTAACTAACACAAACATGACAACGAGTTCGACATCATCACATTCATCTAGCAATTATCAACACACCAACATCAGTAAGAAGCTCTAACTCATGCTCTTGGATTCCACATTATAAGAGGGGGAAAATTAGCTACTTTCTCCCAACCATAACAAGTAATCATACAAGCTATTCATATTCTCAAGCTTCCAACAACACCAATGACATTAACAATTCCCATTCAAAGCTCAATAAATGCACAATAGCAAAAACACTAAATAGATAGATATGGTTCTTACTACATAGATATGGAAGTTTTAATCCATTGCTCCCAAGATAAAACTAAGCTAGATAATTAAAAGACATGATTAACCTACAAAACCTTAGAGAAGAAAGAGAGAAAAACTAAGGTTTGAACCCAGAAAAATGCAGGAAGAAGAGTATGGATTCATCCTTTTTTAGAGGAGAGGATAAGTTGAGTATTTATAGTACAAAAAGCAAGAAGAATTTCTGGCCATATGTCCGTCGTGAGTCGCGATGGGATCGAGACTGCCTCGCGACAGACTCCAGTTCCAGCACCATTTTTTCTTTCTTCTTTTTGTTTCATGTCCTCCTCTTCTCTTCACTTATTAAATTATTCAAATATTTAAAAGCTCAAATACAAGTCTTCAAATCTTCAAAGGTATTCTTCAAAGTCTTCAAACAAATTACCTTGTCACACAAAATTCTCTAGAATAGTAATAAAAGTGTAAAAGTCACTTTTAACCCTCCTCAGAGAATTTCAAGGAAAAATGTCACATTTAGAGCAGAAAAGTGTACAAAAGTGAATCCTAAAAGTCCTAATATAACCGTATAAAATGGGCACATCAAACCTCCTAGCACTTAAACCTTACTCGCCCTTGAGTAAGAAAAGATTCAAGCACCCGAAGGAATTCATATGTCCATATCCTGAACTAATATTTTCCCAATCAAATCCTCACAACAACTCTCAATATCATAAATCCCAAAATTAAAGCTCAAATCTAACCAAACCTACCACTTATCAATTCACTACCCATAAAAGCGTTTCAAAGTCCTGAATTGATATTCCCAAAGTCCAATGACATAAAACGAAGATAAAACCATTTAGGAGGTTCAAGCACATACTTCACTTCATACCAATATATCAACCAAAATCCAATGACACAAAATGAAGTCAAAACCATAGAGCAGGTTTAAACACATACTTCACCCAATGTCAATATATCAACCAAAATGAAGTATAAAAGAATCAATAATTTCATAACCCTACTTCATTTTTCAACCCACTAAGTTACCCAATCCTAAGAGGTTTAAAGATGTTGAGCTTCCTGATCCATCCATATGACAAACAAAACCTTATGACTCCAATGTTGAGCTTCTCTCTTTCTCTCATTTTCTCTAGGAGCCCTTTCGGGTTTTCATCCTAGCCACACATCATGTTTCTTGGGCTCACATCTCACCTTTTTCTGCACATTTGGCCTCTCATGTTTTCCTAGGCTGCCCTTTCGGGTTTTTGACCTATCCGGGCCCCCAATGTTGCCTAAGTTGTCCTCTCAGGTTTTCAACTTAGCGGGTTTTCTTTTCTCTCCATTTTTTTCATTTTATATATATTTTTCCAAAATTTTCAAATTTTATTTTCTTTTTTCGCATGTTTTTCCAATAAAAAGTAGAAAAAAGCATTCCAAATGAAGCTAGCATATATGTGAGTCTTCTAACCCCTCCCCGCACTTAAAACATTACATTTCCCTCAATGTAAACATGTAAGGCAAGAATAATAAAACTCAAGGTAAGAGGTAGAGTGACACATGTTTCTCCGCATAGTCGCCGGTGATATGGCGCAACTAATGTAATTGTATAGAATCGGTCCCTAAATTGGTTTCGGAGCCGGAAGGGGGAGCAAATGTGCTGTAGAAAAACTCACCATTCGAGCAAAACGTTGTCTCCTTGGCACCGTTTGATCAAGACTAACACCACAAAGAACAACATCAAACTCACAAGTACATAAGGATTTGTAATACTAGGTTTAGCATCGAGAGTTAATAACTATAGTATTATCAAAGAACAACCAATCCATATTCAATCACCACTATAAGATTTTCCAATAAAAATATCCAACATATATTGTCACATATCCAAGCATCATTATAGAATATAGCAATTAAAGACGTAATGATGTAGTCGCCATACTACAATCAACAAAGATATTATAAAGATGCAAGAATTTTCATATGTCAATATATGTGAGATGGTGGAGAAATGAGTGGATGTGTGGTGGTTCTTGGGAGTATTTGGTGGATAGGAAGGAAGGATTATGTACTATTTAGGCCCAGTTGAAAAGTTGAATTTTTCGTCGCGACTCGCGGCGCAGCGACAGGTATTGAGGGCTTGGGTCTAGCTAGTCTCGAGAATGAAAGATTTGGTCCCAGGGGGCTCGGGTCTTTCTAGGCTCGAGGATGAGATATGACATCTCGAGGGGTGTTGTTCTCGAGAGGCTAAAAGGCTTCACTGGTCTCGAGGGCTTCTTTTCTCGAGCACTCGAGATCTTGAGGGACTCGAGGTCTCGAGGACCCAAGGTTTCGAGGGTATAATGCACTTTTGGGCGGAGGTCAAATCAAGGGCTTATGGCCTCGAGAACTGAGGTCTCGAGGGCTTGATATCTCAAGGGCTTTTGCTCGACTCGAGGAATGATGGTCTTGAGGGATGATGGTCTTTCAGGTTCGGCTCAAGCCAAGGGCTTACGGCCTCAAGGACCTAAGGTCTCGAGGGAAGAATTGTCTTGAGGGACCGATCTCGATGGATTATGGTCTCGAGGAATAATTTCTTTTTTGGGTTCGACTCGAGTCGAGATCCCGAGGGATGATGGTCTCGAGGACTCATGGCTTTTTGGGTTTGGCTCAAGTTGAGATCTCGAGGGATGGTGGTCTCGAAGACTCATGGCTTTTCAAAGGGCTGGTCTTGCGGTCTCGAGGACCCGAGGTCTCAAGGGCTTCAACTCGAGTTGAGGGATTGTAGTCTTAAGGACCTGAGGTCTCGAGGGCTGATGGACTTTCAAGTTCTACTCCCATCGAGGGCTTGCTACTTTGAGGTCTCGAGAGGATGATGTCTCGAGGGTTGGTCTCAAGAACTGGCCTCGAGAGGGTGATGGACTTTCAAGTTCTGCTCGAGTCGAGGGCTTGCTGCCAAGAGGTCTCAAGGGGCTGATAGCTTTGAGAACTCATTGGTCGCAACTCGCGATGGCTCATTGCGACTTGTGAAAGGTGGAGGTAGGGAGTTGAATTTAAGCACAAAACTTTTGATCACATCGTGAGTCGTGATGGTCTATCGCGACTCGCGATGGTCCATCCCGAGGTCGTCCTGACTCGTAAAGACAAGACCTCCCAGCACTTAGAAAGAATTCAATATTTTCATACCAACATTTGAAGCTTTGTTCCCTTTCTCTGAGATCTCATTCCTTCATCTCCTCCAATGCAATGCACTCCACTTTGCTACAAAATCACAGAAAAACATGCCGTAAAAAGAACAAGACAAAATAACAAAAACTAAACAACAAAAACCAAAATAAAGGCCTAGTTTATTTACGTCGTCGGCATGACAAAGCTTCGTATATTTAAGGTCATTGGCGCAACCCTAATATTATCCATAAGTATCCAAAAGTAGAGAGGTGGGGGTACAAAACATTCAAGATGAAAGTTTTGTTGAGGTGGAGATGGTCTAAAGGGAGTTGGATGGTTAGGAGGCTTGGGATTGTCTTTTGGCTCCTCTCCTATCTCCCTCAAAACTTCCAAAAATGGTGGAGTTGGTTCAATAGGTAGGGTTAGGGGTGACGATGCTAATGAATGTAGCACAGTCACCTCTTTCCCATTTTTATCATCCTCAACAACCAACTCCTCATCCCCTTCGAACTCAAGAACATTTTCCATGGTGACCTCACTCACCGAATCCTCGAGTTCGATTTGGGATGGTGTATTTTCAGAATCACGAGCTTCCATTCGGGCCAACACTTCTAATATACCCCTCACATGCCTCTCAATAGCCTCAACACTGGAGAAGATCCGAGTGTCCGACTCCTCACTAGTAAAGTTGTTCAAGTTTTCTATTGTATTCATGACTTCCTCACGTGTCAAAATTGAACTTCCTTGTTGGGCTTCGTTTTGGGGGTATGGTATAAGGTGGTGATGGCCAACTATTTTGCTCGTATTGTTGGTTTTCCAGCTCATTCTCATACCACCAATCTGGATTACCACTCCATTCCAGATTGTAAGAATTGTGGTATGGATACCATTCTTGAGCTTCTTGCCCTTGAAAACCAACATCTCCTACCTCTTGGTAGCACTCTTCATAATTCCGCTGGTTTTGGAAACCAAGGGTTCTTTCCCCTTCATAGTGCTCTTCTCACAACAAATAGCAAGACTCGGTAGGATGGTCGGAATGACGCATCCTACAAAACCTTGCTTGTTGAGCCTTTCTTCTCATCATGAGTTCCCTCAAGGTGAGATGCTCCATTATTTTATTTTTTTATTTTTCAAAGTCCGAAATTATATTGCAAGGATTCCCGATAAAAATTTACCAAGAACTCAAGCAATACCTACTCCGAATATAAATAACCACCAAGGAGTGGAAAATAAAAACAACTACATAATATGCAACAAAATATACCCAAACACTTAAAAATGAATGCCTCCTCCCCGGCACCGATGCCAAAATTTGGGAGGCCATTGCCGTACCTCTCAAAGTTAATATTTATATGCCCAAAATGCTTACTATCTACAACTAAGTCGATAGAGGCAAGTCAGGATCGTCCACGAAGAAGAGGGATTTTTTCAAGCGTTTAAACATAAATGGTTGATATTAGGCTAGGAGTAGGTATATATATATATATATATATATATATATATTCCAATAAAAGCATGTAAAAGTGGGGTTTGGTTGGTTTTTTGGTGGTCCTAAGCTATGAAAGTTAACAGGCAAGATAACTAGCAAAGTCAAGTAACTATGCTAATCATAAAACAAACTAAGAAAAAGGGGTTTAAAACTACAAAAGATAAAGCATTGAAGGGAATTGATATCCACGTCCAAACAAAATGTAGATCATTGAACCATTCACTTATCCTATCACAATTGTTACCTATGGACGAAGGACCATTGATTTGACAACAACAAGCCTTCTACCAAAGACCTAGCCATCTAACCAAACATGACATTCATTAGGCAAAACCTAGAACAAACCACATTCAAGGTTCAACCTTTCATTGCATCTATATCATAAATATGAGAACAATCCACATTAACATACTTATCTAGCAAGAATCACAACACATTATGCACAAGAAGTTCTAAGCTCTTGTTCTTAGGAGCTAAGGAATTCATCACTTTCCTAACTCCCTAACAATTAATTCATACAAACACTTCCCATTCTCAAAAATCCCATGGAATAAATGAAGTAAAACATAGCATTAAGAACACATGAATGCTAAATAACAAAGGCTTCAAGAACGAGTGAAACAATCTATTCACTACTTTGACTACTTGTTGTGAAGATAAATCTTCAATCCTTCTTAGATAGTAGTTTGCAAGAGTGAATTCAAAATCTCTTGTCAAACCTCACCAATGACTCCCTTAGCCGAGACACGACTAAAAGTATCCCATTTATAGCATTGAGCACGAAAAACCAACAAGCTTGGCAACACTTATAAACACTACACCGTGTCTAAGCATTTAACCAATTCATGCATTTACACAAGATTAGTCAAGAACGATTGACATTCATAGACTTCTCTCATTTGCTACCCCAAACAAACATGACAACGAGTTTGGCATTATCACATTCATCTAGCAATTATCAACACACCAACATCATTAAGAAGCTCTAACTCATGCTCTTGGATTCCACATTAAAAGAGGGGAGAATTGGCTACTTTCTCCCAACCCTAACAAGTAATCATACAAGCTATTCATATACTTAACCTTCCAACAACACCAATGACATTAACAATTTACATTCAATGCTCAATAAATGCAAACTAGCAAGAAAACTAAATAGATGGATATGGTTCTTACTACATAGATATGGAAGCTTCAATCCATTGCTCCAAAGATAAAACTAAGCTAGATAATTAAAAGACGTGATTAACCTACAAAAACTAAGAAAAGAAACATAGAAAAAGTAGGGTTTGAACCTAAAAAAATGCAGGAAGAAGAATGTAGATTTGTCCTTTTTCAGAGGAGAGAATAAGGTGAGTATTTATAGTAAAAAAAGCAAGAAGAATTTCTGGCCATACGTCTGTCGCAAGTCGCAATGGGCTCGCGAAAGCCTCACGACGGACTCCAGTTCCAGCACCATTTTTTCTTCCTTCTTTTTGTTTCATGTCCTCCTCTTCTCTTCGCTTCTTCAATTCTTCAAATATTCAAAAGCTTAAATACAAGTCTTCAAATCTTCAAATCTTCAAAGGTATTCTTCAAAGTCTTCAAACAAATTACCTTGTCACAAAATTCTCTAGAAAAGTAATAAAAGCGTAAAAGTCTCTTTTATCCTTCCTTAGAAAATTTCAAGGTAAAATGTCACATTTAGAGCACAAAAATGTATAAAAGTGAATCCTAAAAGTCCTAATATAACCGTATAAAATGGGCACATCGAAGAACTTGTGGAAGAATATGTGGATTAAATGTTTCCTTACTACACTCGAATACTTTAAGTTCAACTGCGGATGTCAAACTTCATTTTCGTATCGATCGTAATCTGGTTAGGGACTCATAGTGTACTTTTCTAATTTTGCACTTAGGTCCATTTTACAGATTTGGAGAACTTGAAATGTGAAATTGGATATACACTCTACCGAATCATCAATTGACGACCATAATGTTTGGCTAAGGTTATGGAAAGATATAGCGGGATAATCATTCGTTATTTCAAAAGTATTTGAGGATTAAGACCAGTTTCTTTACTACATTGAATACTATAAGTTCAACTGTGGATCTCAAACTTTCTTTTCATATTAATCGTCATCGAGTTAGGGACTGATGGTGTACTTTTATAATTTTTCTCTTAGGTCACTCCTACAAATTGGGAGAACTTAAAATGTAAAAATTGATATACACTCAACCGAATCATCAATTGATGACAACAATGTTTTGCTACGGTCATGGACGAATATACCGGGATAATCATCCATCATTTTTCTTAGTATTCAGAAGAACTTGTGGAAGTATATGTGGATTAAGGCCATTTTTTTACTACACTCGAATAGTATAAGTTCAACTGTGGATTTCAAACTTTCTTTTTCGACTGATCGTAATCGGGTTTGGGATTCATAGTGTACTTTTATAATTTTGCACTTAGGTCACTCCAATAAATTGGGAGAACATAAAATGTAAAACTGAATATACACTCAACCCAATCATCAATTGACAACAACAATGTTTTGGTACGGTCATGGACGGATATACTGGGATAATTGTCCGTCGATTTCCTTAGTATTCCACTTATAACCTCACGATAAGTGTTATGAAAAAAATAATTTCCACCACATAGAATCGTAGGAAATTTCTAATTCTTGGATTTTGAGGAAATTTAACGATAATAAAATTTTGTCCATGAAATATTTTAAAGCGATAGCACATGGCTGAGTAAATTGTAGCACCATACTTACAAGTATAAAAGGTGCCATTGAAAAGAGCTTATGGAAGTATGTGTGGATTAAGACCAGTTTCATTACTTCATTGAATACTATATGTTCAACTGGGGATGTCAAACTTTCTCTTCGGACTAATCGTTATCGGGTTTGGGACTGAAAGTGTACTTTTATAATTTTGTACTTACAAATTGGGATAACTTGAAATGTAAAACTGGATATACACTTAACTCAATCATCATTTGACGACCAGAATGTTTCGCTACAGTCATTGCTGGATATACCGGGATAATTGTCCATCATTTTTTCTTTGTATTTCATTTAAAACCTTACCATGAGTGTTATGAGAACAATAAGTTCCACCACATAGAATCGCATGAAATTTAATATTCTTTGAACTTTTTAATGAATATTAAAGACAATAGGATTCTATCCATGATATTTTTATAAGCGTTAGCACATGGCTAGAGTAATTTGTAGCACTATACATACTATAAAAGGTGGCATTCAATAGAACTTGTAAAAGTATATGTGGATTAAGACCAGTTTCTTTCCTGCATCAAATACTATAAGTTCAACTGCGGATGTCAAACTTTCTTTTCGGATTGATCGTAATCGGGTTTGGGACTGATAATACGTTTATAATTTATCACTTAGGTCCCTCCTATAAATTGGGATAACTTAAAATATAAAATTGGATATACACTCAAATGAATCATCAATTGGTGACCAGAATGATTCACTACGGTCATGGACTGATATACCGGGATAACCTTCCGTCATTTTCTTACAATTCCATTTATACCCGTACGATAAGTGTTATGAGAATGATAATTTCCACCACATAGAATTGCATGAAATTTTATATTCTTGGATTTTGTGGAAAAAAAGATAATAGAATTTTGTCCCTAAAATTTTTAAAGTGATAGCAAATGGCCTAAAGTAAATTGTGACACATTACTTACTTGTATACAAGATGCCATTAAGAAGAACTTGTGGAAGAATATGTGTATTAAGACCGGTTTCTTTACTACACTTTAATATTATAAGTTCAACTGCGGATGTCAAACTATCTTTTCGTACTGATAGTAATCGGGTTAGGGACTGGAAGTGTACTTTTATAATTTTGCAATTAGGTCACTCCAACAAATTGAGAGAACATAAAATGTAAAACAGGATATACACTCAACCCAATCATCAATTGACGACCACAATGATTCGCTAAGGCCATGGACAGATATACCAAGATAATTTTCCATCATTTTTCTCAGTATTTCATTTATACCCTTACGATAAGTGTTATGAAAACAATATTTCCACCACATAGAATCGCACGAAATTTCTTATTCTTGGATTTTGAGGAAATTTAAAGATAATAAAATTATGTCCATGAAATATTTTAAAGTGATAGCACGTGGCTAGAGTAAATTGTAGCACTATACTTACAAGTATAAAAGGTGTCATTGAAAAGAACTTATGGAAGTATATTTGGATTAAGACCAGCTTCTATAGTACATCGAATACTATATGTTCAACTGTGGATGTCAAACTTTATTTTCGGACTAATCGTAATCGGGTTAGGGACTGAAAGTGTACTTTTATAATTTTGCACTTAGGTCACTCCTATGAATTGGGAGAACTTTAAATGTAAAACTTGATATACACTTAACTAAATCATCATTTGACAACCACAATGTTTCGCTACAGTCATTGCTGGATATACCGGGATAATTGTCCGTCATTTTTCTTAGTATTCCATTTAAACCCTTGCGATAAGTGTTATGAGAATGATAATTTCCACCACATAGTTTTGCATGATTTTAATATTCATTGATTTTTTAAGGAAATTTAAAGACATTAGAATTCTGTCCATGAGATTTTAAAAAGCGATAGCACATGGCTAGAGTAAATTGTAGCACTACACTAACTAGTATAAAAAGTGGCATTCAGAAGAACTTGTAAAAGTATATGTGGATTAAGACCAACTTCTTTACTACATCGAATACTCTAAGTTCAACTGCATATGTCAAACTTTCTTTTCAGACTGATCGTAATCGCGTTTGGAACTGATAGTGTACGTTATAATTTATCACTTAGGTCCCTCCTATAAATTGGGAGAACATGAAATATAAAAATTGTTATACACTCAACTGAATCATCAATTGACGACCAAAATGATTCGCTACGTCATGGACGGATATACTGGGATAATCGTCCGTCATTTTTCTTACAATTCTATTTATACCCTTACAATAAGTGTTATGAGAACAAAATTTCCACCACATAGAATTGAAGGAAATTTCATATTCTTGGATTTTGTGTGAAAAAAAAGATAATAGAATTTTTTCCCTAAAATTTGTAAAGCGATGGCAAATGGCCAAGAGTAATTTGTGACACTTTACTTACTAATAGACAAGGTGCCATTAAGAAGAACTTGTGGAAAAATATGTAGATTAAGACCGGTTTCTTTACTACACTCGAATACTATAAGTTCAACTGTAGATGTCAAACTTTCTTTTCGTACTGATCGTAATTGGGTTAGGGACTGACAATGTACTTTTATTATTTTGCACTTATGCCCCTTCTACAAATTTGGAGAACTTGAAATGTAAAATTGTATATACACTCTACCAAATCATCAATTGACGACCATAATGTTTTGCTAAGGTCATTGACAAATGTACCGAGATAATTATCCGTTATTTTTCATAGTATTCAGAAGAACTTGTAAAAGTATATGTGGATTAAGACTCATTTCTTTACTACATCGAATACTATAATTTCAACTGCAGATGTCAAACTTTCTTTTTGTATTGATCGTAAACGAGTTAGAGACTGGCAGTGTACTTTTATAATTTTTCTCTTAGGTCACTCCTAGAAATTGGGAGAACTTGAAATGTAAAACTGGATATATACTCAACCGAATCATCAATTGACGACCACAATGTTTTTCTACGGTTATGGACGAATATAGCGAGATAATCATCCGTCATCTTTCTTCGTATTCAGAAAAAACTTGTGGAAGTGTATGGGGATTAAGGCTATTGTTTTTACTACACTCGAATAGTATAAGTTCAACTGCGGATTTCAAATTTTCATTTTGGACTGATCGTAAGCGGGTTAGGGATTCACATTTTACTTTTATAATTTTCACTTAGGTCACTCCTACAATTGGGAGAACTTAAAATGTAAAACTGGATATACACTCAATCCATTTATCAACTGGCGACCAAAATGTTTCGCTACAGTCATGGACGGATATACCGGGATAATTGTCCATCCTTTTTTATTAATATTCCATTTATAGCCTTACGATAATTTCCACCACATAGAATCGCAAGAAATTTCTTATTCTTGGATTTTGAGGTAATTTAAGGATAATAAAATTAAGTCCATGAAAGTTTTTAATGCGAGAGCACATGGATAGAGTAAATTGTAGCACTATACTTACAAGTATAAAAGGTGCCATTCAAAAGCACTTATGGAAGTATAAGTGGATTAAGACCAGTTTCTTTACTACATCGAATTCTAGATGTTCAATTTCAGATGTCAAACTTTCTTTTCGGATAGATCGTAATCTGGTTTGGGACTAAAAGTGTACTTTTATAATTTTGCACTTAGGTAACTCCAGCAAATTGGGAGAACATGAAATGTAAAACTGGATATACATTTAACTGAATTATTAATTGGCGACCACAATGTTTCGCTACGTTCCATTTAAACCCTTACGGTATGTGTTATGAGAATGATAATTTCCACCACATAGAATCACATGAAATTTCACATTCTTTTATTTTAAAGATATTTAAAGACAATAAAATTGTTTCCATGAAATGTTTTAAAGCAATAGTACATGGCTAGAGTAAATTGTAGCACTATACTTACTAGTATAAAAGTTGGCATTCGGAAGAACATGTAAAAGTATATGTGGATTTAGACCAGTTTCTTTACTACATCAAATACCATGAGTTCAACTGCGGATGTCAAACTTTCTTTTTGGAATGATCGTAATCGGGTTTGGGATTGGCAGTGTACTTTTATAATTTTTCACTTAGGTCCCTCCTATAAATTGGGAGAACTTGGAATGTAAAACTGGATATACACTCAACTGAATCATTAATTGACAACGACAATGATTCACTACGGTCATAGACAGATATACTGGGATAACCGTTCGACATTTTTCATACAATTCTATTTATACCCTTATGATAAGTGTTATGAGTACGATAATTTCCACAACATAGAACTGCATGAAATTTCATATTCTTGGATTTTTTGGGAAAAAAAACAATAGAATTTTGTCCCTACAGTTTTTAAAGCGATAGCAAATGGCTTAGAGTAATTTGTGACACATTACTTACTAATATACAAGGTGCCATTAAGAAGTACTTGTGGAAGAATATGTGGATTAAGACCGATTTCTTTACTACACTCGAATACTATAAGTTCAAGTGCGGATGTCAAAATTTCTTTTTGTACTGATCGTAATTGGGTTAGGGACTGACAGTGTACTTTTATGATTTTGCACTTAGGTCCCTTCTACAAATTTGGAGAACTTGAAATGTAAAACTGGATATACATTCTACCGAATCATCAATTGATGACCATAATGTTTCTCCGTGGTCATGGATAGATATACCGGGATAATCATCCATTATTATTCTTAGTATTCAGAAGAATTGTTAACGTATAAGTGGATTAAGGCCAGTTTCATTACTACATCAAATACTATAAGTTCAATTGCAGATGTCAAACTTTCTTTTCGTTTTGATCGTAATAGAGTTAGGGGCTGACAGTTTAATTTATAATTTTTCTCTTAGGTCACTCCTACAAATTAGGAGAACTTGAAATGTAAAACTGGATATACACTAAATCGAATCGTCAATTGATGATCACAATGTTTTGCTACGGTTATGGACGAATATACCGGGATAATCAGCCGTCATTTTTCTTAATATTCAGAAGAACTCGTGGAAGTATATGTGGATTAAGATCATTTTTTACTACACTCGATTAGTATAATTTCAAATACGGATTTCAAACTTTCTTTTTGGATTGATCGTAACCGGGTTAGGGATTGACAATGTACTTTTATAATTTTGCACTTAGGTCACTCCTAGAAATTGGGAGAACTTAAAATGTAACATTGGTTATACGCTCAACCCAATGATCAATTGACCACCACAATGTTTCGTTACAGTTATGGACGGATATACCTGGATAATTTTCCATCATTTTTCTTAGTATTCCATTTATACCCCTACGAGAAGTGTTAAGAGAACAATAATTTCCACCACAAAGAATCTAAGGAAATTTCTTATTCTTGGATTTTGGGGAAATTTAAAGATAATAAAATTATGTCCATGAAATATTTTAAAGCGATAGAACATGGCTAGAGTAAATTGTAGCACTATACTTACAAGTATAAAAGGTGCCATTGAAAAGAACTTATGGAAGTATATGTGGATTAAGACCAGTTTCTTTACTACATCGAATACTATATGTTTAACTGTGTATGTAAAACTTTCTTTTCGGACCGATCGTTATCGGGTTAAGGACTAAAAGTGTACTTTTATAAATTTGCACATAGACCACTCCTACAAATTGGGAGAACTTTAAATGTAAAACTGGATATACACTTAACTGAATCATCATTTGACGACCACAATGTTTCACTACGGTCATTGACGGATATACCGGGATAATTGTCCGTCAATTTGCATAGTGTTCCATATAAACCCTTAATTTTATAATTTTTCACTCAGGTCTCTCCTATAAATTGGGGGAACTTGAAATGTAAAACTGGAGATACACTTTACTAAAACATCAGTTGACGACAACAATGATTCGCTACGTTGATGGATGGATATACCGGGATAATCGTCCGTCATTTTTCTAACAATTCTTTTTATACCCTTAGATAAGTGTAATGAGAAAGATAATTTCCACCACATAGATTTGCATGAAATTTCATATTCTTGGATTTTGTGGAAATAAAAAAATAATAGAATTCTGTCCTTAGAATTTTTAAAGTGATAGCAAATGGCCTAGAGTAAATTGTGGCACATTACGTACTAGTATACAAGGTGACACTAAGAAGAACTTGTGGAAGAATATGTGGATTAAAACCAATTTCTTTACTACACTTTTACTATAAGTTCAACGGCAGATGTCAAACTTTGTTTTCGTACTGATCGTAATCAGGTTAGGGACTGACAGTGTACTTTTATTATTTTGCACTAAGGTCCCTTCTACAAATTTGAAGAACTTGAAATGTAAAACAGGATATTCACTCTACCGAATCAATAATTGACGACCATAATGTTTCGCCATGGTCATGGAAAGATATAATGGGATAATCATCCATTATTTTTCTTAGTATTCAGAAGAACTTGTAAACATATATTTGGATTAAGACCAGTTTCTTTACTACATCGAATACTATAAGTTCAACAGCATATGTCAAACTTTCTTTTCGTTTTGATCGTAATCGAGTTAGGGACTAACAGTGTACTTTTATAATTTTGCTCATAGGTCACTCCTACAAATTAGGAGAACTTGAAATGTAAAAATGGACATACACTCAACCAAATCGTAAATTGATGACCACAATGTTTCGCTGTGGTCATGGACGAATATACCGGGATAATCCTCCGTCATTTTTCTTAATATTCAGAAGAACTCGTGGAAGTATATGTGGATTAAGACCTTTTTTATACTACACTCGAATAGTATAAGTTAGACTGCGGATTTCAAACTTTGTTTTTGGACTGATCGTAACCGGGTTAGGGATTGATAGTGTACTTTTATAATTTTGCACTTAGGTCACTCCTAAAAGTTGGGGGAACTTAAAACATAAAACTTGATATACACTCAACCCAATAATCAATTGACGACCATAATTTTTTGCTACGGTCATGGACCGATCTATTGGGATAATTGTTCATCATTTTTCTTAGTATTCCATTTTTACCCTTACGATAGGTGTTATGAGAACAATAGTTTCCACCATAAAGAATCGATGTTTTTTCTTATTCTTGGATTTTGAGGAAATTTAAAGACAATAGAATTCTGTCCATGAAATATTTTAAAGCGATAGCACATGGCTAGAGTAAATTGTAGCACTATACTTACTAGTATAAATTGTGGCATTCAGAAGAACTTGTAAAAGTATATGTTGATAAAGACCAGTTTCTTTACTACATCGAATACTATAAGTTCAACTATGGATGAAAACTTTCTTTTCGAACTGATCGATATCGGGTTTGGGACTGACAATATACTTTAATAATTTTACACTTAGGTCCCTCCTATAAATTTGGCGAACTTGAAATTTAAAACTGGATATACACTCAACTGAATCATCGATTGACTACCACAATGATTCGCTACGGTCATGGACGGATATACCGAGATAATCGTCCATCATTTTTCTTACAATTCCATTTATACCCTTATGATAACTGTTATGAGAAAGATAATATCCACCACATATAATTGCATAAAATTTCATATTCTTGGATTTTTTGGGAAAAAAATGTAATACAATTTTGGCCCAAAATTTTTTAAAGCGATAGCAAATGGCCTAGAGTAAATTGTGGCACATTACTTACTAGTATACGAGGTGCCATTAAGAAGAACTTGCGAAAGAAAATGTGGATTAAGACCGGTTTCTTTACTGTACTCGAATACTATAAGTTCAACTGTAGATGTCAAACTTTCTTTTAGTACGGATCGTAATCGGGTTAGGGACTGACAGTGTACTTTTATAATTTTGCACCTAGGTCCCTTCTACAAATTTGGAGAACTTTAAATGTAAAAATGGATACACTCTACTGAATCATCAATTGATGACTATAATGTTTCACTACGGTCATAGACAGATATACTGGGATAACCATCCGTTATTTTTCTTCGTATTCGGAAGATCTTGTAAAGGTATATATGGATTAAGACATGTTTCTTTACTTAATGAAATACTATAACTTCAACTGCGGATGTCAAACTTTCTATTTGTATTGATCGTAATTGAGTTAGGGACTGATAGTGTACTTTTATAATTTTGCTCTAAGGTCCCTTCTACAAATTGGGAGAACTTGAAATGTAAAATTAGATATACACTCAACCAAATTTTCAATTGATGACCACAATGTTTCGCTATGGTCAGGGATGGATATACCGGGATAATCATCCATCATTTTTCATAGTATTCAGAAGAACTTGTGGAAGTACATGTGGATTAAGACCATTTTTTTACTACACTCGAATAGTATAATTTCAACTGCAAATGTCAAACTTTCTTTTTGGGCTGATAGTAACCGGGTTAGGGACTGACTGTGTACTTTTATAATTTTCAACTTAGGTCACTCCTACAAATTGGGAGAACATGAAATGTAAAACAGGATATACACTCAACTCAATATCGATTGATGACCACAATGTTTTGCTACGATCATGGATGGATATACTGGGACAATTTTCCATGATTTTCCTTATGATAAGTGTTATGCGAACGATAATTTCCACCACATAAAATAGCAGGAAATTTTGTATTCTTGGATTTTGAGGAACTTTAAAGATAATAAAATTTTATCCATGAAATATTTTAAAGCGATAGCACATGGCTAGTGTAAATTGTAGCATTGTACTTCTAAGTGTAAAAGGTGTCATTCAAAAGAACTTATGGAAGTATATGTGGATTAAGACTAGTTTCTTTACTACATCGAAAACTATATATTCAACTATGGATATCAAACTTTCTTTTTGGACTGATAGTAATCGGGTTAGGGACTGAAAGTGTACTTTTATAACTTTGCACTTAGGTCACTTCTACAAATTGGGAGAACTTGAAATATAAAACTGGATATACATTTAACTGAATCATCAATTGATGACCACAATGTTTCGCTACGATCATAGACGGATATATCGGGTTAATTGTCCATCATTTTTCTTTGTATTCCATTTATACCTTTACAATAAGTGTTATGAGAACGACAATTTCCACCACATAGAATCACATGAAATTTCATATTCTTTGATTTTTTTAAAAAAAAATTGAAGATAATAGAATTCTGTCCATGAAAATTTTTAAAGCAATAGCACATGGCTAGAGTAAATTATTGCACAATACTTACTAGAACAAAAGGTGTCATTCAGAAGAACTTGTAAAACTATATGTGGATTAAGACCAGTTTCTTTACTACATCGAATACTATAAGTTGAACTGTGGATGTCAACCTTTTTTTTCGGACTGATCATAATCGCGTTTGGGACTGAGAGTTTACTTTTAATTTTTAACTTAGGTCCCTCCTATAAATTGGGAAAACTATAAATTTAAAACATGATATACACTCAACTAAATCATCAATTGACGACCACAATGATTCGCTACGGTCATGGACGGATATACCGGAATAATCGTTCGTCCTTTTTCTTGGAATTCCTTTTATACCTTTACAATAAGTGTTATGAGAACAATAATTTCCACCACGTAGACTCGTATGAAATTTCATAACCTGGATTTTGTGGAAATAAAAAGATAATAGAATTTTGTCCCTAAAATTTTTAAAGCGATAGCAAATGGCGTAGAGTAAATTTTGACACATTAATTACTAATATACAAGGTGCCATTAAGTAGAACTTAAGGAAGAATATGTGGATTAAGAGCAGATTCTTTACTACACTCGAATACTATAAGTTTAACTGCGGATGTCAAACTTTCTTTTTGTACTGATCGTAATCGGGTTAGAGACTGATAGTGTAATTTTATAATTTTTCCCTTAGGTCCCTTTTACAAATAAAGAGAACTTGAAATTTAACCGAATCATCAATTGACAACCACAATGTTTCGCTACGATCATAGACGGATATACCGGGATAATCATCCATTATTTTTCTTAGTATTCGGAAGAACTTGTGGAAGTATATGTGGATTAAGACCATTTGTTTACCTACACTCAAACACTATAAGCTCAACTTCGGATGTCAAACTTTCTTTTTGGACTGATCGTAACCGGGTTAGGGATTGACAGTGTACTTTTTAATTTAGCACTTAGGTCACTCCTACAAATTGGGAGAACTTCAAATGTAAAATTGGTTATACACTAAACTCAATCATTAATTGACGACCACAATTTTTTTCTACGGTCATAGATTGATATAGCGGGATAATTGTCCATCATTTTTCTTACTATTCCATTTTTACCCTTACGATAAGTGTTATGAGAACGATAACTTCCACCACATAGAATCGCAGGAAATTTTTTATTCTTGGATTTTGAGGAAATTTAAATAATCAAATTTTGGTCATGAATTTTTTAAAGCGATAGAGCATGGCTAGAGTAAATTGGAGAACTATACTTACAAGTATAAAAAGTGCCATTCAAAATAACTTATGGAAGTATATGTGGATAAAGACCAGTTTCTTTACTTCATCGAATACTATATGTTCAACTGCGGATGTCAAACTTTCTTTTAGGAAGGACCATAATTGGGTTAGGGACTCAAAGTGTACTTTTATAATTTTGCACTTAGGTCACTCCTACAAATTAGGAAAACTTGAAATGTAAAACTTGATATACACTTAAATGAATCATCAATTGACGACGGCAATGTTTTGCTACGGTCATGGACAGATATACCTAGACAATTGTCCATCATTTTTCTTAGTAGTCAATTTATACCCTTACGATAAGTGTTATGATAACGATAATTACCACCACATTGAATCGCATGAAATTTCATATTCTTTGATTTTTTTTAAAATAAATTTAAAGATAATGGAATTTTGTCGATGAATGTTTTTAAAGAAATAGCACATGGCTAGAGTAAAATTGTAGCACTATACTTACTAGCATAAAAGGTGCCATTCAGAAGAACTCATGCAAATATATGTGGATTAAGACCAATTTCTTTACTACATCGAATGCAAAAAGTTCAACTGCGGATGTCAAAGTTTCTTTTCGGACTGATCGTAATTGGGTTTGGGTCTGACAATATACTTTTATAATTTTATAATTTATAGGTCCCGCCTATAAATTGGGAGAACTTGAAATGTAAAACTGGATATACACTCAACTCAATCATCAATTGACGACCGTGATGATTCGCTACAGTCATGGACGGATATACCAGGATAATCGTCTGTCATTTTTCATACAATTCCATTTATACAGTTACGATAAGTGTTATGAGAACGATAATTTCCACCACATAGAATCACATGAAATTTCATATTCTTGGATTTTGTGGAAATAAAATGATAATAGAATTTTGTCCCTAGAATTTTTAAAGCGATAACAAATAGCCTAGAGTAAATTTTGACACATTACTTACTAGGATACAGGGTGCCATTAAGAAGAACTTGTGGAAGAATATGTGGATTAAGACTAGTTTCTTTACTACACTCAAATACTATAAGTTTAACTGCGGATGAAAAACTTCCTCTTTGTACTGATTGTAATCGGGTTAGGGACTGACAGTGTACTTTTATAATTTTGCACTTAGCTCCCTTCTACAAATTGGGATGAAATTTAAAACTGGGTATACACTCAACTGAATCATAAATTGACGACCACAATGTTTTGCTACGGTAATTGACGGATATACCGGGATAATCATACATTATTTTTCTTAGTATTCAGAAGAACTTGTGGAAGTATATGTGGATTAAGATGTTTTTTTACTACACTCCAACAGTAAAAGCTCAACTGCGGATGTCAAACATTTTTCAGATTGATCGTGACCGGGTTAGGGAATGACAGTGTACTTTTATAATTTTGCACTTAGGTCACTCCTACAAATTTGGAGAACTTAAAATGTAAAACTGGATATACACTCAACCTAATCATCAATTGATGACCACAACTTTTCCCTACGGTCATTGACTGATATATCGGGATAATCGTCGATCATTTTCTTTGTATTCCATTTATACCCTTATGATAAGTGTCATGAGATTGATAGTTTCCACCCCATAGAATTTCATGAAATTTCACATTCTTGGATTTTAAGGTAATTTAAAGATAATAGAATTCTATCCATGCAATGTTTTAAAGGGATATCACATGGCCTAGAGTAAATTGTAGCACTATACTTACGAGCATACAAGGTGCCATTCGGAAGAACTTGTAGAAAATATATGTGGATTAAGACCAGTTTCTTTACTACACTCGAATACTATAAGTTCAGCCATGGATGTCAATGTTTCTTTTGGTACTGATCGTACTTGGGTTAGGGATAGACAGTATGCTTTTGTGATTTTTCACTTAGGTCCCTCCTACAAAATGGGAGAACTTTAAATGTAAAACTGGATATCCACTCAACCGAACCATCAATTGATGACCACAATGTTTTGATATGGTCATGGACGGATATACCGGAACAATCATCCATCATTTCTCTTTATATTCCATTTATGCCCTTACGATAAGTGTTATTAGAACGATAATTTCCAGCACATAGAATCGCGTGAAATTTCATATTTTTGGATTTTGAGGAAATTAAAAGATATTTGAATTTTGTCCCTAAAAGTTTTTAAAATGATAGGAAATGGCCTAGAGTAAATTGTGACACATTACTTACTAGTATACAAGGTACTACTCAGAAGAACATGTGGAAGTATATATTGATTAAGATCATTTTCTTTACTACACTCGAATAGTATAAGTTCAACAGCGGATGTAAAACTTTCTTTTTGGACTAATTGTAACTTGGTTAGGGACTGACAGTGTACTTTTATAATTTTGCACTTTGGTCTCTTGGGAAAACATGAATGTAAAACTGGATATACACTCAACCGAATCATCAATTGACGACCACAATGTTTCGCTACGGTCATGGACAGATATACTTGGGTAATCGTCCGTTATTTAATTTTGTAATCCATTTATACCCTTACGATAAGTGTTATGATAACGATATTTTCCACCACATAAAATCACATGAAATTTCATATTCTTGGATTTTTAGGAAATTAAAAGATATTAAAATTATATCCATGAATATTTTTAAAGGGATAGCTCATGGCCTTGAGTAAATTGTAGCACTATACTTACAAGTATACAAGGGGCCATTCGGAAGAACTTGTGGAAATATATGTGGATTAAGACCAGTTTCTTTACTACACTCGAATACTATAAGTTCAACCGTGGATGTAAAACTTTCTTTTCGTACTGATCATAAGGGACTGACAGTGTACTTTTATTATTTTGCACTTAGGTCCCTCCTACAAAATAGGAGAACTTTAAATGTAAACCTGGATATAGACTCAACTGAATCATCAATTGACGACCACAATGTTTTAATATGGTCATGGACGGATATACCAGAATAATCATCCGTCATTTCTCTTTATATTCTATTTATGCCATTACGATAAGTGTCATTAGAACGATAATTTCCACCACATAGAATGGCATGAAATTTTATCTTGTTGTATTTTGAGGAAATTAAAAGAAGTTAGAATTCTGTCCCTAAAATTTTTAAAAGCGATTGCAAATGGCTTAGAGTAACTTGTGACACATTTCATACTAGTATACAAGGTACCATTCAGAAGTACTTGTGGAAGTTTATGTTGATTAAGGCCATTTTCTTTACTACACTAGAATAGTATAAGTTCAACTGCGGATGTCAAACTTTCTTTTCGGACTGGTCGTAACCGGGTAAGGGACTGATAGTGTACTTATATAATTTTTTACTTAGGTCACTCCTACAAATTGGGAGAACTTGTAACGTAAAACTTGATATACACTCAACCAAATCATCAATTGACGACCACGATGTTTCGCTACGGTCATGAACGGATATACCGGGATAATTATCCATCATTTTTCTTAGTACTCCATATATAGCCTTACGATAAGTTTTATGAGAACGATAATTTCCACCATATAGAATCGCATGAAATTTCATGTTCTTTGATTTTGAGGAAATGTATATATAATAGAATCCTGTCCATGAAATATTTTAAAGCGATAGCACATGGCCAAAGTAAATTGTAGCACTATACTTACAAGTATAAAAGGTGCCATTTAGAAGAACTTGTGGAAGTATATGTTGTTGAAGACCAGTTTCTTTACTACATCGAATACTATAAGTTCAACTACGGATGTTAAACTTTCTTTTTGGACTGATCGTAATCGGTTTTGGGACTTACACTATACATTTATAATTTTGCACTTTGGTCCCTTGGGAAAACGTGAATGTAAAACTGGAGATACACTCAACCGAATCATCAATTGACGACCACAATGTTTCGCTACGGTCATGGACGGATATACTTGGGTAATCATCCGTTATTTTAGTTTGTATTCCATTTATACCCTTACGATAAGTGTTATGATAAGGATATTTTCCACCACATAGAATCACATAAAATTTCATATTCTTGGATTTTAGGGAAATTAAAAGATAATAGAATTCTATCCATGAAAATTTTTAAAGGGATAGCACGTGGCCTAGAATAAATTGTAGCACAATACTTACAAGTATACAAGGGGCCATTCAGAAGAACTTGTGGAAATATGTGTGGATTAAGACCAGTTTCTTTACTACACTCGAATACTATAAGTTCAACCGTGGATGTCAAACTTTCTTTTTGTACTAATCGTACTCGGGTTAGGGACTGACAGTGTAATTTTATAATTTTGCACTTAGGACCCTCCTACAGATTGGGAGAACTTGAAATGTATAACAGGATGCACACTCAACCGAATCATGAATTGACGACCACAATGTTTTGATATGGTCATGGACGGATATACCGGAATAATCATCCGTCATTTCTCTTTATATTCCATTTAAGCCATTATGATAAGTGTTATTAGAATGATGATTTCCGCCACATAGAATCGCATGAAATTTCATATTCTTGGATTTTGAGGAAATTAAAAGATATTAGAATTTTGTCCCTAAATTTTTTAGAGTGATAGCAAATGGCCCAAAGTAAATTGTGATATATTACTTACTAGTATACAAGGTAACATTCAGAGGAACTTGTGGAAGTTTATGTTGATTAGGACCATTTTATTTACTACACTCGAATAATATAAGTTCAATTGCTCATGACAAGCTTACTTTTCGGACTAATCGTAACCGGGTTAGGGACTGACATTGTACTTTTATAATTTTTCACTTAGGTCACTCCTACAAATTGGGAGAACTTGAAATGTAAAACTTGATATACACTCAACCCAATCATCAATTAACGACCACAATGTTTTGCTACGGTCATGAACAGATATACCGGGATAATTGTCCGTCATTTTTCTTCTTAATCCATTTTTACCCTTACGATAAGTGTTATGAGAACGATAATTTCCACCATATAGAATTGCATAAAATTTCATATTCTTTGATTTTGAGGAAATTTAAAGATAATAGAATTCTGTCCATGAAATATTTTAATACGATAGCATAAGGCCAGAGTAAATTGTAGCACTATACTTACAAATATAAAAGGTGCCATTCAGAAGAACTTGTGGAAGTATATGTGGATAAAGGCGAGTTTCTTTACTACATCGAATACTATAAGTTCAACTGCGGATGTTAAAATTCCTTTTCAGACTGATCGTAATCAGATTTGGTACTGACAGTGTACATTTATAATTTTTCACTTTGGTCCCTCTTACAAATTGGGAAAACATGGAATGTAAAACATGAGATACACTCAATCGAATCATCAATTGATGACCACAGTGTTTTGCTACGGTCATGGACGGATGTACTTGGGTAATCATCCGTTATTTTATTTTGTATTCCATTTATACCCTTACGATAAGTGTTATGATAACGATATTTTCCACCTCATAGAATCGCATGAAATTTCATATTCTTGGATTTTTAAGAAATTAAAAGATAATAGAATTCTATCCATGCAAATTTTTAAAGGGATAGCACATGGCCTAGAGTAAATTGTAGCACTATACTTACAAGTATTTAAGGTGGCATTCAGAAGAACTTGTGGAAATATATGTGGGGTTAAGACTTGTTTCTTTACTACACCCGAATACAATTAGTTCAACTGCGGATGTCAAACTATCTTTAAGGACTTATTGTAATCGGTTTAGGGACTGAAAGTGTACCTTTATTATTTTGCACTTAGGACCCTCCTGAAAATTGGGAGACTTTGAAATGTAAAACAGGATATACACTCATAAGCAATTGACGACCACAATTTTTTGCTACAATCATGAACTAATAAATTGGGACAATCGTCCATCATGTTTCATAATATTCTATATATACTCTTACTATAAGTGTTATGAGAACGATAATTTCCACCACATAGAATCGCATGAAATATCATATTCTTAGATTTTTAGGAAATTAAAAGATAATACAATTATGTCCATGAAATTTTTTAAGCGATATCTGGCTAGAGTATATTGTAGCACTATACTTACAATTATACAAGGTCCCATTATGAAAAACTTGTGGAAGTATATGTGGATTAAGACTTGTTTCTTTACTACACTCGAATACAAGAAGTTCAACTGTGGATGTCAAATTATCTTTTCGAACTGATCGTAATCGGGTTAGAGATTGACAGTGTACTTTTATAGTTTTGCACTTATAACCCTTCTACAGATTAGGAGTAATTGAAATGTAAAATAGGATATACACTCAACCGAATCATCAATTGACGACCCCAAATTTTCTCTGCGATCATGGATAGATATACCGGGATAATCGTCCGTCATTTTTCTTAGTATTCCATTTATACCCTTAAGATACGTGTTATGAGAACTATAATTTCTACCACATGGAATTGCAGGAAATTTCATATTCTTGGATTTTGAGGAAATTTAAATATAATAAAATTATGTCCATGAAAATTTTTAAAGCGACAACACATGGCTATAGTAAATCGTAGCACTATACTTACAAGTATAAAAGGTGGCATTCAGAAAAACTTATGCAAGTATATGTGGATTAAGACTAGTTTCTTTGCTACATCGAATACTCTAAGTTCAACTGCGGATGTCAAACATTCTTTTCAGTCTGATCGTAATCGGGTTTGGGACTGATAGTGTAAATTTATAATTTTCTACTTATGTCCCTCCTACAAATTGGGAAAACTTGAAATGTAAAACTAGAGATACACTCAACGGAATCATCAATTGATGACTATAATGTTTCGCTACGGTTATGGATGGATATACCCCGGTAATCATCCATTATTTTTTCTTTGTATTCTATTTATACCCTACGATAAGTGTTATGAGAAATATAATTTTCACCACATAGAATCACATGAAATTTCATATTCTAAGATTTTGAGGAAATTAAAAGATAATAGATGTCTGTTCTCGAAAGTTTTAAAAGTAATAACACATGGCCTAAAGTAAATTATAGCACTTTACTTACAAGTATACAAGGTGTCATTCAAAAGAACTTGTGGAAGTATATGTAGATTAAGACCAATTACTTTATTATACTCGGATATTGTATCTTCAACTGCAGATGTCAAACATTCTTTTCGGACTGATCGTAATTGGGTTTGGACCTGACAATGTACTTTTATAATTTTGCACTTAGGTCCCTCCTACATATTGGGAGAATTTGAAATGTAAAACTTGAGATACACTCAGCTGAATCATCAATTGATGTCCACAATGTTCTGCTATGGTCTTTGTATTTTTTATAACAGGATAATTGCCCGTCATTTTTCTTAGTATTCCAATTAAGCATTTATGATAAGTGTTATGAGAACAATAATTTCCACAACATAGAATCGATTGAAATTTTATATTCTTGGATTTTGGGGAATGTAAAAGATATTAGATATTTATAGTACATTAATTACAAGTATACAAGGTGTCATTCAAAAGAACTTATTGAAGTACATGTAGATTAAGACCAATTTCTTGATTACACTCGGATACTATAAGTTCAATTACAGATGCCAAACATTCTTTTCAGGCCGATCGTAATTGGGTTTGGAAATGACAGTGTACTTTTATAATTTTGCACTAAGGCCCTCCTACAAATTTGGGAGAACTTGAAATTTAAAACTCGAGATACACACAACCGAATCATCAAATGACAACCACAACGTTTTGCAATGTTCATGGATGGATATACCAGGATAATCATGCGTCATGTTTTTAGTATTCCATTCATACCCTTATGATAAGTGTTATGAGAACGATAATTTCCACCACATAGAATCAAATGAAATTTCATATTCTTGGATTTTTATGAAATTAAAAATATAATAGAATTATGTCCAAGAAATGTTTTAAAGAGATTTTATATGGCTAGAATATATTGTAGCACTATACTTACAAGTATACAAGGTGCCATTCAAAGAACTTATGGAAGTATATGTGGATTAAGAACTGTTTCTTTACTACACTCAAATACTATAAGTTCAACTACGGATGTCAAACTCTCTTTTCAGAATGATCGTAATTGGGTTTGGGACTGACAGTGTACATTTAAGATTTTGTACTTAGGTCCATCCTACAAATTGGGAAAACTCTAAGTGTAAAACTGGATATACACTCAAACAAATCATCAATTGAAGACAACAATGTTTTCCTATGGTCTTGGATGGATTTACTAGGGTAATCATCCGTTATTTGTTTTGTATTCCATTTATTTCTTACATTAAGTGTTATGAGATCGATAATTTCCTCCACATAGAATCGCATGAAATTTCATATTCTTGGCCTAAAAATAAATCGTAGAACTATACTTACAAATGTACAAGGTGCCATTCCGAAGAATTTTTGGAACTATATATAGATTAAGACCAGTTTTTTTACTACACTCGGATACTATAAGTTCAACTGCAAATGTCAAACTTTCTTTTTGGACTGATCGTAATCGGGTTTTGGACTGTCTGTGTACTTTTATAATTTTGCCCTTAGGACCCTCCTACAAATTAGGAGAACTTGAAATTTAAAACTGGAAATACACTTAACAGAATCATAGATTGATGACCATAATTTTTTGCCACGGTCATGGACTGATATATCGGGATAATCGTCCATCATTTTTCTTAGTATTCCATTTATACCCTTACAATAAGTGTTATGAGAAAAATAATTTCCATCACATAGAATTGCATATAATTTCATATAATTTCATATTCTTGGATAATTTCAAATTAAAAGATAATAGAATTATGTCCATGAAAATTTTAAAGGCGATATCACATGGCTAGAGTATATTGTAGCACTATACTTAAAAGTATACAAGGGGCCAGTCAGAAGAAATTGTGGAAGTATATGTGGATTAAGACCTATTTCTTTACTACACTCGAATACTATAAGTTCAACTGCGGAAGTCATACTATCTTTTCAGACTGATCTAATCGGGTTAGAGACTGATAGTGTAATTTTATAATTTTGCAGTTAGGACCCTCCTACAGATTGGGAGAACTTGATATGTAAAACAGGATACACACTCAACAATATTTCGCAGAGATCATGGACTTATATATCAGGATTACCATCTGTCATTTTTCTTAGTATTCCATTTATACCCTTACGATAAGTGTTTTGGGAATGATAATTTCCACCACATAGAATCGCAAAAAAATTCATATTATTGGATTTTTAGGAAATTAAAAGATAATAGAATTCTTTCCCTGAGTTGTTTTAAAGCAATATCACATGGCTAGAGTATATTGTAGCACTATACTTATAAGTATACATTATACCATTTAGAAGAACTTGTGAAAACATATGTGGATTAAGACAATTTTCTTTACCACACTCAAATAGTATAAGTTCAACTGTGGATGTCAAACTTTCTTTTTGGACTAATCGTAACCGGGTTAGGGACTGACAATGTACTTTTATAATTTTGCAACTAGGTAACTCATACAAATTGGGAGAACTTGAAATGTAAAACTAGATATAGACTCAACCCAATCAGCAATTAACGACCACAATGTTTTGCTACGGTCCTGGAGTGATATACCGGGATAATTATCCATCATTTTTCTTTTTGTACCAATCATACTCGGGTTAGGAATTCACAATGTACTTTTATGATTTTACACTTAGGTCCCTCCTATAAATTGGGAGAACTTTAAATCTAAAACTTGATATTCACTCAACCGAATCATCAATTAACGACCACAATGTTTTGCTACGGTCATTGATAGATATACTGGGATACTTGTTCATCATTTTTCTTAGTATTCCATTTATACACTTAAAATAAGTGTTATGAGAACAATAATTTCATCCATATAGTATCGCAGGAAATATCATATTCTTGGATTTTGAGGAAATTTAAAGATAATAGAATTCGGTCCATGAAATATTTTTAAGTGATAGCACATGGCTAGAGTAAATTGTAGCAATATACTTACAATTATAAAAGGTGGCATTAGGAAGAACTTATAGAACTATATGAGGATTAAGACCAGTTTCTTTACTACATCGAATACTATAAGTTCAAGTGCAGATGTAAAGGTTTCTTTTTGGACCGATCGTAATCGGGTTTGGAACTGACAATGTACATTTATAGATTTGTACTTAGGTCCCTCCTACAAATTGGGAAAACTTGAAATGTAAATCTATAGATACACTCAACCGAATCATCAATTGATGACCACAATGTTTCGCTACGATCATGGATGGATATACCAGGGTAATCATCCATTATTTTTTCTTTGTATTCCATTTATACCCTTACGATAAGTGTTGAAAACTATAATTTCCAGCACATAGAATCACGTGAAATTTCATATTCTTGGATTTTTAGGAAATTAAAAGATAATAGATTTCTTTCCCTGGAAATTTTTAAAGCGATAGCACCTTGCTTAGAGTAAATTGTAGTACATTGCTTACAAGCATACAAGGTGTCATTTAGAAGAACTTGTGGAAGTATATGTAGATTAAGATTAATTTCATTATTACACTCGGATACTGTCAGTTCAACTATAGATGTCAACCTTTCTTTTCAGACCGATCGTAATCGGGTTTGGAACTTAAAATGTACTTTTATAATTTTGCACTAAGGCCTTCTACAAATTAGGAGAACTGGATCCAAGGTTCCATTCAGAAGAACTTGTGGAAGTATATGTGGATGAAGACCTGTTTCTTTACTACATCGAATACTATAAGTTCAACTGCGGATGTGAAACTTTCTTTTCAGACTGAGTAATCGGGTTTAGGACTGATAGTGTACATTTATAAATTTACACTTAGGTCCCTCCAACATATTGGATATTCATTCAACCCAATCATAAATTGACGACCATAATGTTTCACTACGGTCATGGATGAATATAATGGGATAATTGTCTGTCATTTTTCTCAGTGTTCCATTTATACCCTTACAATAAGTGTTATGAGAATGATAAATTACACCACATAGAATCACAGGAAATTTCATATTCTTGGATTTTGAGGAAATTTAAATAAAATAGAATTATGTCCATGAAATTTTTTAAAGCGATAGCACATGGCTAGAGTAAATTGTAGCACTATACTTGCGAGTATAAAAGGTGGCGTTCAGAAGAACCTGTGGAAGTATACGTGGATAAAGACCAGTTTCTTTACTACATCGAATACTATAAGTTCAAATGCAGATGTCAAACTTTCTTTTTGGACTGATCGTAACTGGGTTTGGGACTGATAGTGTACATTTATAATTTTGCACTTAGGTCCCTCCTACAAATTTGGAAAACATGGAATGTAAAACTGAAGATACACTCAACCAAATCGTCAATTGACGACCACAATGTTTCGCTACGGTCATGGGCGGATATACTTGGGTAATTATCCCTTATATATTTTTTTATTCCATTTATACCCTTACGATAAGTGTTATGAGAACGATATTTTACACAACATCGAATATCATGAAATTTCATATTCTTGGATTTTTAGGAAAATAAAAGATAATAGAATTCTGTCAATGATATTTTTAAAGGGATAGCACATGGCATAGAGTATATTAAAGCATTATACTTACAAGCATACAAGGTTCCATTCAAAAGAACTTGTGAAACTATATGTGGATTAAGACCTGTTTCTTTAGTACACTCGAATACAATAAGTTCAACTGCTGATGTCAAACATTCTTTTCGTACTGATCATACTCGGGTTAGGGATTGTGATGTGCCCATTTCATAAGGTTATATTAGGACTTTTTGGATTAACTTTTGTACACTTTTGTGCTCTAAATGTGATATTTTTCCTTGAAATTATCTATGGAGGGTTAAATGCAACTTTTACGTTTTTATCACTTTTTAGAGAATTTTGTGTGACAAGGTAATTTGTTTGAAGACTTTGAAGAATATCTTTGAAGACTTGAATATTTGATGACTTGGATTTGAGATTTTTGAAGATATGAAGAATTGAAGAAGTGAAGAGAAGAGAAGGATATGAGATATAAAAGAGAAAGAAGAAAGAATGCTGGAATTTGTATCCGTCGCGAGACCGTCGCGACACGCGATGGTTCGTCGCGACCATGTTGCGACTCGTGTCGGATGAGTGGTCTTAATTTATTCTTTATTTTTGTGCTATAAATACTCCCCTTATCCTCTCCTCTTCAGAAACTTTTTGCCATTCCTTCTTCCTGCATTTTTGGGATTTAAAACCCTAGTTATTCTCTTCTTCTTTTCTTAGTTTTTGTAGATTAATTATGTCTGTTAGTTTTCTAGCTTAGTTTTATCTTGGGAGCAAAGGATTGAAGCTTCCATTTCTATGTAGTAAGAACCATTTATATATCCATTTGGTACTTTTGCTATTGTGCATTTATTGAGCTTTCAATGTTAATTGTTAATGTCATTGATGTTGTTGGGAGCTTAAGTATATGAATTTCTTGTATGATTGCTTGTTAGGGTTGGGAGAAAGTAGCTAATTCTCCCCTCTTTTAATGTGGAATCCAAGAGCATGAGTTAGAGCTTCTTAAATGATGTTGGTGTGTTGATAATTGCTAGATGAATGTGATGATGTCGAACTCATTGTCATGTTTGTTTTAGGTAGCAAATAAGAGAGGTCTATGAATGTCGATTGTTCTTGACTAATCTTGTGTAAATGCATTAATTGGTTAAATTCTTAGACACGGTGTAGTGTTTATAAGTGTTCCTAAGCTTGTTGATTCTTTGTGCTAAATGCCATCAATGGGATACTCTTAGTAATAAGGGAGTCATTGGTGTGGTTTGACAAGAGATGTCGAATTCACTCTTGCAAACTATTATATAAGGACAGAAGATTTATCTTCACAACAAGTAGTTGAAGTAGTGAATAGATTGTTTCACTCGTTCTTGAAGCCTTTGTTATTTAGTATTTATGTATTCTTGATGCTATGTTTCACTTCATCTATGCCATATGTTGTTTGAGAATAGGAAGTGTTTTTATGATTGAAGTGTTAGGATGTTAGGAAAGTGACGAATTCCTTAGCTCCTTTGCATGAAAATCTATGAACATGAACTTAGAACTTCTTGTGCATTATGTGTTGTGATTTTTGCTAGATAAGTATATTAATGTTAAGTCAAGTAACGAATGTGATAGAATGAGTGAATGGTTCAATGATCTACATTTGTTTTGGAAGTGGATATCCATTGCCCCTAAGGCTTTTATCTTTGTAGTTTTAAAACGCTTTTTCTTAGTTTTTTTTATGATTAGCATAGTTACTTAACCTTTCTAGTTATCTTGTTCTTTTTAACTTCATAACTTATGACCACCAAACAACCAAACCCCCCATTTACATGCTTTTATATGTATGCATATATATCTACTCCTAGCCTAATATCAACCTTTTGTGCCTAAGCGCTTAGGAAGATCCCTCTTCTTCATGGACGACCCCGACTTGCCGATATCTACTTATTTGTAGATAGTAAGCATTAAAGGGCTTATAAATATTAACTCTAAGAGGTACGGCGATGACCTCCCAAATTTTGGCGCCACTGCCGGTGAAGAGGCATTTATTTTTAAGTGTATAGGTGTATTTGGTTTCATATTAGCTAGTTGTTTTTATTTTCCACTCCTTGGTAGTTTTTTTTGTTCGAGTAGGTATTTCTTGAGTTCTTGGTGAGCTTTTATCGAAAACACTTGCAATATGATTTTGGACTTTTGAAAAAAATTTTCTTTTAAAAATGGAGCGTCTCACCTTGAGGGAACTCATGATGAGAAGAGAGGCTCAACAAGCAAGGTTTTGTAGGATGTGTCATTCCGACCATCCTACCGAGTCTTGCTATTTGTTGCGGGAAGAGCACTATGAGGGAGAAATAACCCTTAGTTTCCAAACCAAGGATATTATGAGGAGTGCTACCGAGAGGTAGGAGATGTTGGTTTTCAAGGGCAAGATGCTCAAGAATGGTATCCATACCACAATCCTTACAATTCGGAATGGAGTGGTAGTCCGGATTGGTGGTATGAGAACGAGCAGACTAGTTGGCCATCACCACCTTATACCATACCCCAAAACCAAGCTCAACAAGGACGTTTAAGTTTAACACGTGAGGAAGTCATGAATACAATAGCAAACTTGAACTCCTTTACTAGTGAGGAGCCGGATACTCAGCTCTCCTCTAGTGTTGAGGCTATTGAGGGGCATGTGAGGAGTATATTAGAAGTGTTGGCCCGAATGGAAGCTCGTGATTCTGAAAACACACCATCCCAAATCGAACTCGAGGATTCGGTGAGTGAGTTCACCATGGGAAATGACTTCAAGTTTGAAGGGGATGAGGAGTCGGTTGTAGAGGCTAGAAAAATGGAGGAAGAGGTGATTGTGCTACATTCATTAGCATCGTCACCCCTTCTCCCACCTAGTAAACCAACTCTATCATTTTCGGAAGTTTTGAGGGCGACGAGAGAGGAGCCGAAAGATTATCCCAAGCCTCCTAACCACTCAACTCCTTTCAAACCTTCTCCTCCTCAACAAAACTTTCCTCTTGAAAGTTTTGTACCCCCACCTCTCTACTTTTGGAAGCTCATGGTGAAGGGGCTCAAGCCTTCCCTATATGGATAACATTAGGGTCATGCCGACGACTTTAAATATACGGAGCTTTGTTGTGCCAACGACGTAAATAAATTTGGCCTTTGTTTTAGTTTTTGTTGTTTAGTTTTTGTTATTTAGTCTTGTTCTTTTTATTGTGCATTTCTCGATGATTTTTTAGCAAAGTGTAATGTATTGCATTGGAGGAAATGAAGGAATGAGATCCGTAAGAGAGGGAAGAGAGCTTGGTAAGAAAATTTTTTCCAAGTGCTGGGAAACCCTGTCGTTGCGAGTCGCGACGAATAGGGGAGCAAAATCCATTCCCAGCACCAGCTTTCCACAAGCCGCAACGGCGTGGCGACGGGGAGGTTGCGAGTCGCGACGAGATTAGAACTTGTGTGCTAAAAATCTTCTCCCGGCCTCTACATTCTGCGAGCCATGACAGCCTTACGACGGACCATCACGAGTCGCAATGATACTGTCGCGAGTCGCGACCATGCCTTCCCTACCCGTCGCGAGTCGCAATGGTTCCATCGCGAGTCGCGACAGCGTGCTGATCTATTTTTCTTAAACCTTCAATCTTCCCCATTTCGCCACCTCTCACCATTTCACCTCTGCTCATTCCTCCACCATCCTACATATATCGACATATGAACATTCTTGCATCTTTATAGTACCTTTGTTGATTGTAGTATGCCGACTACATCATTGTGATTGTAATTGCATATCCTATAATGGTGATTGTATGTGTGCTGGTATATGTTGGATAATTTTAATGGATAATATTGTAGTGGTGGTTGGAGGGTGGATTGGTTGTTCTTTGAGAATACTATGGTTATTAATTCTCTATGCTAAACCTAGTATTACAAATTCTTATGTACTTGTGAATTTGATGTTGTTCTCTGTGGTGTAGTCTTGATCAAATGACGCCAAGGAGGCAATGTTTTGTTCGAGGGGTGAGTTCTTCTACGGCATTTTTCTCCCCCCTTTCGGCTCCAAAACCAATGGCGGGACCAGTCTATACAAGTGCATGGGATTGCGCCATATCACCGGTGACTGCACAGAGAAACGGGTGTCACTCTACCTCTTGCCTTGAGTTTTATTGTTCTTGCCATACATGTTTTCATTGAGGGCAATGTAATGTTTTAAGTGCGGGGAGGGGTTAGAGGACTCAATGCATGTTAGCTTGATTTGGAATGCTTTTTGCTACTTTTGATTAGAAAAAAAACATGAGGAAAAAAATGAAAAATAGAAAATAAAAAAAATTGATTTAAAAAAACCCGCTAAGTTGAAAAATCGAGATGGCAACTTAGGCAACATTGGGGGCCCGAATAGGTTGAAAACCCGAAAGGGCGGCCTAGGAAAAAATTATAGGCTAAAATTTTTAGAAAAAGGTGAGATGTGAGCCGAAGAAACATGATGTGTGGCTAGGATGAAAACTCGAAAGGGCTCCAAGGCAAAATGAGAGAAAAAGAGAAAAGGAAAATGCTATGATTTCACTCATTTGCAGGCGTTGGAGTCATAAGGTTGCGGTTGTCATACGGATGGATCGGGTAGCTCAACATCTAGAGACCTCTAGGGATTGAGTAACTTAGCGGGTTAGGAAACGAAGTATGGTTATGAAATTCTTGATTCCTTTATACTTCGTTTGTGGTTGATATATTGGCATTAGGTGAAGTATGGTTATGAAATTCTTGATTCCTTTATACTTCGTTTGTGGTTGATATATTGGCATTAAGTGAAGTATGCGCTTGAACCACTTAAATGGTTTTAACTTCATTTTGTGTCATTGGACTTTGGGAATATCAATTCGGGACTTTGAAACGTTTTTATGGGTAGTTTTTATGGGTAGTGAATTGATAAGTGGTAGGTTTGGATAGATTTAGGATTGTCGTTGTGTGTGTGAAAAATTCTCATGTGAGCTTTGATTTTGGGATTTATGATATTGAGTGTTTTTGTGAGGCTTTGATTGGGGGAATATGAATTTAGGATATCGACATATGAATTCCTCCGTGTGCTTGAATCTTTTCTTACTCGAGGGCGAGTAAGGTTTAAGTGTGGGGAGGTTTGATGTACCCATTTAATACGGTTATATTAGGACTTTTGGGATTAACTTTTGTACACTTTTGTGCTCTAAATGTGACATTTTCCCTTGAAATTATCTAAGGAGGGTTAAAAGAAACTTTTATGTTTTTATCACTTTTTAGAGAATTTTATGTGACAAGGTAATTTGTTTGAAGACTTTGAAAACTTTGAAGACTTTGAAGAATATCTTTGAAGACTTGAAGATTTGAAGACTTGGATTTGAGCTTTTTGAAGATATGAAGAATTGAAGAAGTGAAGAGAAGAGAAGGATATGAGATATAAAAGAGAAAGAAGAAAGAATGCTGGAATTTGTATCCATCGCGAGACCGTCGCGACACGCGATGATTCGTCACGAGCACGTTGCGACTCACGATGGACGAGTGGTCTGAATTTCTTCTTGATTTCTGTGCTATAAATACTCCCCTTATCCTCTCCTCTTCATAAGCTTTTTGCCATTCCTTCTTCCTGCGTTTTTGGGGTTAAAAACCCTAGTTTTTCACTTCTTTCTTTTCTTAGTTTTTGTAGATTAATTATGTCTTTTAGTTTTCTAGCTTATTTTTATCTTGGGAGCAAAGGATTTAAGCTTCCATTTCTATGTAGTAATAACCATTTATATATCTATTTGGTGCTTTCGCTATTGTGCATTTATTGAGCTTTGAAAGTTAATTGTTAATGTCATTGTTGTTGTTGGAAGCTTAAGTATATGAATTGCTTGTATGATTGCTTGTTAGGGTTGGGAGAAAGTAGCTAATTCTCCCCTCTTTTAATGTGGAATCCAAGAGCATGAGTTAGAGCTTCTTAAATGATGTTGGTATGTTGATAATTTCTAGATGAATGTGATGATGTCGAACTCGTTGTCATGTTTGTTTTAGGTAGCAAATGAGAGAGGTCTATGAATGTCGATCGTTCTTGACTAATCTTGTGTAAATGCATGAATTGGTTAAATGCTTAGACACATTGTACTGTTTATAAGTGTTCCTAAGCTTGTTGATTCTTAGTGCTAAATGCCATCAATGGGATACGCTTAGTAATAAGGGAGTCATTGGTGAGGTTTAACAAGAGATGTCGAATTCACTCTTGCAAACAACTATATAAGAAGGACGGAAGATTTATCTTCACAACAAGTAGTTGAAGTAGTGATTAGATTGTTTCACTCGTTCTTGAAGCCTTTGTTATTTTGCATTCATGTATTCTTGATGCTATGGTTCACTTCATCTATGTCATATGCTGTTTGAGAATAGGAAGTGTTTTTATAATTGAAGTGTTATGATGTTAGGAAAGTGACGAATTCCTTAGCTCCTTTGCATGAAAATCTACGAACATGAAGTTAGAATTTCTTGTGCATAATGTGTTGTGATTCTTGCTAGATAAGTATGTTAATGTTATAGAATGAGTGAATGGTTCAATGATCTACATTTGTTTTGGAAGTGGATATCCATTGTCCCCAAGGCTTTATCTTTGTAGTTTTAAAACCCTTTTTCTTAGTTTTGTTTGATGATTAGCATAGTTACTTAACCTTGCTAGTTATCTTGTTCTTTTTAACTTCATAACTTAAGACCACCAAACAACCAAACCTCCCATTTACATGCTTTTATATGTATGCATATATATCTACTCCTAGCCTAATATCAACCTTTTGTGCCTAAACGCTAAGGAAGATCCCTCTTCTTCGTGGACGACCCCAACTTACCGCTATCTACTTAGTTGTAGATAGTAAGCATAAAAGGGCTTATAAATATTAACTTTGAGAGGTACGGCGACGACCTCCCAGATTGACAGTGTACTTTTATGATTTTTCAGTTAGGTCCCTCCTACAAAGTGGGAGAACTTTAAATGTAAAAAATGATATACATTTAACCGAATCATCAATTAAAGACCACAATGTTTCGCTACGGTCATGGACAATTATACCAGGATAATCGTCCGTCATTTTTCTTAGAATTCCATTTATACACTTACGATAAGTATTATGAGAACGATAATTTCCACCATATAGAACCACAGGAAATTTCATTTTCTTGGATTTTGAAGAAATTGAAAGATAATAGAATTTTTTCCATGAAATGTTTTAAAGCGATAGCACATGGCTAGAGTAAATTTTTATAACTAGACTTACAATTATAAAAGGTGGAATTCATAAGAACTTATGGAAGTATATATCGATTAATACCAGTTTCTTTACTACATCGAATACTATAAGTTCAAGTGTGGATGTCAAACTTTCTTTTTGGATAGATCGTAATCGGGTTTGGGACTGACTGCGTACATTTATAATTTTGCACTTAGGTCCCTCCTACAAATTGGGAAAACTTGAAATGTAAAACTAGAGATACTTTCAACCGAATCATTAATTGACGACCAAAATGTTTCGCTACGGTCATGGACTCAATTATTTTTCTTTGAATTCCATTTATACCTCAATGATAAGTGTTACGAGAACGATAATTTCAACCACATAGAATCACGTGAAATTTCATATTCTTGGATTTTGAGGAATTTAAAAGATAATAGATTTATGTCACTGATAGTTTTTAAAGCGGTAGCGCATGGCCTAAAGTAAATTGATGTACATTACTTACAAGTATACGCGGTTTCATTCAGAAGAACTTGTGGAAGTATATGTAGATTAAGACCAAATGCTTTATTACACTCGGATACAGTATGTTCAACTGCTAATGTCAAACTTTCTTTTCAGACCGATTGTAATCGGGTTTGGAAATGACATTGTTCTTTTATATATTTACACTCAGGTCCCTCCTACAAACTGGGAGAACTTGAAATTTAAAACTCGTGATACACTCAACTGAATCATCAATTCAGGACCACAATGTTCTGCTTGGCCATGGATAGATATACCATGATAATCGTCCATCATTTTTCTTAGTATTCCATTTATTCCCTTACAATAAGTGTTATAAGAATGATAATTTCCACCACATAGACACGCTTGGCATTTCATATCCTTGGATTTTGAGGAAATTAAAAGATGATAGAATTTAGTCAATGAAAAATTTTAAAGCGATAGCACATTGCCTAGAGTAAATTGTAGCACTATACTTACAAGTATACAAGGTGTCATTAGCAAGAACTTGTGGAAGTATATGTGGATTAAGACTAGTTTCTTTACTACACTCAACTACAATAAGTTCAACCGCGGATGTCAAACTTTCTTTTTGTACTGATCATACTCGGGTTAAGGACTGACAGTGTACTTTTATGATTTTGCACTTACGTCTCTCTTACAAATTGGGACACTTTTAAATGTAAAACTGGATACACACCCAAACGAATCATCAATTAACGGCCACAATGTTTTGCTATGGTCATGGATATATATACCAGGATAATCGTCCATCATTTTTCTTAGTATTCCATTTATACCCTTACGATAAGTGTAATGAGAACGATAATTTCGACCACATAGAATCGCATGAAATTTAATATGCTTGGATGTTGAGGAAATTAAAGAGAATAGAATTTTGTCCATGAAAGTTTTTAACGCAATAGCACATGGCTAGAGTAAATTGTAGCACTATACTTACAAGTATAAAAGGTGGCATTCAGAAGAACTTATGGAAGTATATGTGGATTACGACCAGTTTCTTTACTACGTCGAATACTATAAGTTCAACAGCGGATGACAAACTTTCTTTTCGGATTGATCATAATCGGGTTTGGGACTGACAGTGTACATTTATAATCTTTCACTTACGTCCGACCAACTAATTGTGAAAACTTGAAATGTAATACTAGAGATACACTCAACCGAAACATCAATTGACAACCAAAATGTTTTGTTGCGGTCGTGGATGGATATACCGGGATAATCATCCATTATTTTTTATTTGTATTCCATTTATACCCTTACGATAATGTTATGAGAACGATAATTTTCACCACGTAGAATCACGTGAAATTTCATATTATCAGATTTTGTGGAAATTAAAAGATAATAGATTTCTGTCCTTGAATGTTTTTAAAGCAACAACACATTGCCTCAAGTAAATTGAAGCACATTACTTACAAGTATACAAGTTTCCATTAAGAAGCACTCGTGGAAGTATTTGTGGATTAAGACCAAATTATTTATTACACTCAGATACTATATGATTAACTGCAAATGCCAAACTTTCTTTTCGGACCTATAGTAATCGGGTTTGGAACTGATAGTGTACTTTTATAATTTTGCACGTAGGTCCCTTCTACAAATTGGGAGAGCATGAAATTTAAAACTCGAGATACACTCAACTGAATCATCAATTGACAACCAAAATGTTCTGCTATGGTCAGGGATTGATATACCAGGATGATCGTCAGCCATTTTTCTTAGTATTCCATTTATGCCCTTTCAATAAGTGTTATAAGAACAATAATTTTCACCACATAGACATGCTAGGAATTTCATATTCTTGGATTTTGAGGAAATTAAAAGATAATAGAATTATGTCAATGAAATTTTTTAAAAAGATAGCACATGGCCTAGAGTAAATTGTGGCACTTTACTTACAAGTATACAAGGTGCCATTCATAAGAATTTGTGGAAGTATATATGGATGAAGACATGTTTCTTTATGACACTAGAATAATATAAATTCAATTGTGTATGTCAAACTTTCTTTTCGTACTGATCAAAATCGGGTTTAGGACTGACTATGTACATTTATACTTTCGTACTTAGGTCCCTCTTACAGATTGGGAAAACTTGGAATGTAAAACATGAGATACACTCAACCGAAACATCAATTAACGACCGCAATGTTTTGCTACTGTCATACATGGATATACCGGGGTAATTATCCGTCAATTTTTCTTAGTATTCCATTTATACCCTTATGATAAGTGTTATGAGAACAGTAATTTCCACCACATAGAATCACGTGAAATTTCATATTCTTGGATTTTAAAGAAATTAAAAGATATTAGAATTCTATCCCTGAACATTTTTAAAGCGATAGCACATAGCCTAGAGTAAATTGTAGCACTATACTTACAAGTATACAAGGTGCCACATAGAAGAACATGTGGAAACATATGTGGATTAAGACCAGTTTCTTTACTACACTCGGCTACTATAAGTTCAATTGCAGTTGTCAAACTTTCTTTTGAGATTAGTCATAATCGGGTTTGGGACTGACAATATACTTTTATAATTTTTCACTTTGGTCTCTCCTACAAGTTAGAAGAACTTGAAATGTAAAACTGGGTATAAACACAACTGAATCATTAATTTACGGCCACAATGTTCTACTATGGTCATGGACGGATATACTGGGATAATTGTCAGTCAATTTTCTTAGTAATCCCTTTATACCCATACGATAAGTGTTATGAGAACAATAATTTTTACCACATAGAATTGCATGAAATTTCATATTCCCGGATTTTTAGGAAATTAAAAGATAAATAAATATGTCTTTGAATTTTTTTGAAATGATAGCACATGGCCTAGAGTAAATTGTAGCACGTTTCTTACAAGTATACAAGGTTCCATTCAAAAGAACCTGTGGAAGTATATGTAGATTAAGAACTAATTATTGATGACACTCGAATACTATAAGTTCAAATGTGGATGTCAAACTTTCTTTTTGGACTGATCGTAATCGGGTTTAGGACTGACAATGTACTTTTATAATTTTGCACTTAGGTCCCTCCAACAAATTGGGAGAACATGAAATTTAAAACAAGAGATACACTTAACTGAATGATTAATTAACAACCACAATGTTCTGCAATGTCCATGGACGGATATACTGGAATAGTCCTATGTCATTTTTCATAGTATTCCATCTACACCCTTACGATAAGTGTTACTAGAACCATATTTTCCACCATATGGAATTTGTGAAATTTCATATTCTTGGATTTTGAGGAAGTTAAAAGATTATAAACTTTTGTCCCTGAAAATTTTCAAAGCGATAGGACATGGCCTAGATTAAATTGTAGCACTATACTTAAAAGTGTACAAGGAGCCATTCAGAAGAACTTGTGGAAGTATATATGGATTAAGACTGGTTTTTTTACTACACTAGGATACTATAAGTTCAACTGGAGATGTCAAACATTCTTTTCAGACGAATCATAATTGGGTTTGGGATTGACAGTGTACTTTTATAATTTTACACTTAGGTCCCTCTTACAAAGTTGGAAAACTTGAAATGTAAAATCAGAGATGCACTCAACAGAATCATTAATTGATGACCACAATGTTTTGATACTATCTGGGATGGATATAATGGGGTAATCATCCATCATTTTTTCTTAGTATTCCATTTATGCCCTTATGATAAGTGTTATGAAATGATAATATCCTCGACATAGAATTACGTGAAATTTCATATGCTTGGATTTTGATGAAATTAAAAGACAGTAGAATTATGTCCCTGAATTTTTTTAAAGCGATAGCATATGGTCTAGAGTAAATTGTAGCACTATACTTACAAGTGACAAGGTGCCATTCAGAAGAGCTTGTGGAAGTATATGTGGATTAAGATCAGTTTCTTTACGACACTCGAATACTATAAATTAAACTGCAGATGTTAAACTTTCTTTTTGTACTAATCATAATTGCGTTTGGGACTGACATAGTACATTTATAATTTTTCACTTAGGTCCCTCCTTTAAATTGGGAAAACATGAAATGTAAAAATGGAGATGCATTCAACCGAATCATCAATTAACGACCGCAATGTTTACCTACTGTCATGGAAGGATATACAGGGGTAATCATTCGTCATTTTTTCTTAGTATTTCATTTATACCCTTATGATAAGTGTTATGAGAACGATAATTTCCACCACATAGAATCACGTAAAATTGCATATTTATTGATTTTGAAGAAATTAAAAGATAATAGAATTTCGTCCCTGAAATTTTTTAAAGCGACAGCACTTGGCCTAGAGGAAATAGTAGCACTATAATTATAAGTATACAAGGTGCCATATAGAAGAACTTGTGGAAGTATGTGTGGATTAAGACCAGTTTCTTTACTACACTCGGATACTATAAGTTCAACTGCAGATGTCAAACTTTCTTTCAGTACTAATCATAAGCGGGTTTGGGACTGACAGTGTACATTTATAATTTTTCACTTAGGTCCCTCCTATAAATTGAGAGAACATGAAATATAAAACTGTAAATACACTCAACCGAATTATCAATTAACGACTGTAATGTTTATCTACTATCATGAAAGGATATACAGGGGTATTCATCCGTCATTTTTTCCTAGTATTTCATTTATACCCTTATGATAAGTGTTATGAGAACGATAATTTCCACCACAAAGAATCACGTAAAATTGCATATTTATTGATTTTGAAGAAATTAAAAGATAATAGAATGGCATCCCTGAAATTTTTTAAAGCGTTAGCACTATACTTACAAGTATACAAGGTGCCATACAAAAGAACTTGTGGAAGTATGTGTGGATTAAGACCAGTTTATTTACTACACTCGGATACTATAAATTCAACTGCAGATATCAAACTTTCATTTCAATTGTGAAAGTATATGTAGATTAAGACCAATTACTTTATTACACTCGGATACTGTATGTTCAACTGGAGATGTCATACTTTCTTTTCGGGCCGATCGTAATCGGGTTTGGAACTGACAGTGTAATTTTATAATTTTTCACTTAGGTCCCTCCTTCAAATTGGGAGAACTCGAAATGTAAAAATCGAGATACATTAAAGAGAATCATCAATAGACAACCACAATGTTCTGTTATGGTCATGGATGGATGTAGCGGAATAATTGTCCGTCAATTTCCTTAGTATTCCATTTAGACCCTTATACTAAGTGTTATGAAAACGATAATTTCCACCACAAAGAATCGGGTGAAATATTTTATTGTTGTATTTTGAGGAAATTAAAAGATGAAAGAATTCTGTCCATAAATATGTTTTGAAAAGATAGCACATGGCTAGAGAAACTTGTAGCAATATACTTACAAGTATACAAGGTGTCATTCAGAAGAACTTGTGGAAGTATGTGTGGATTAAGACAGTTTTATTTCTACACTCGGATACTATAAGTTCAAATGCATATGTCAAAGTTTCTTTTCCGACTGATCGTAATCGGGTTTGGGACTGACATTGTACTTTTATAATTTTTCACTAATGTCCCTCCATCAAATTAAGAGAACTTGAAATGTAAAACTTGAGATACACTGAACTGAATCATCAATTAACGACCACAAAGTTTCGCTATGGTCATGGACAATTATACCAGGGTAAGCATCCGTCATTTTTTATTTGTATTCTATTTCTACCCTTACGATAAGTGTTATGAGAACAAAAATTTCCAGCACATAAAATCATGTGAAATTTAATATTCTTGGATTTTGAGGAAAATAAAAGGTAATAGATTTATGTCTCTGAATTTTTTTTAAAGTGATAGCACATCCTCTAGACTAAATTGTATCACATTACTTACAAGTATACAAGGTGTCATTCAAAATAACATGTGGAAGTATATGTAGATTAAGACCAATTACTTTATTATACTCGAATACTGTATGTTCAACTGGAGATGTCAAACTTTCTTTTCGGACCGATCGTAATCGGGTTTGGAACCGCTAGTGTAATTTTATAATTTTGCACTTAGGTCCCTCCTTCAAATTGGGAGAACTCACAAATGTAAAACTCAAGATACATTAAAGAGAATCATCAATAGACAACCACAATGTTCTGTTATGGTCATGGATGGATGTAGCGGAATAATTGTCCGTCAATTTCCTTAGTATTCCATTTAGACCCTTATACTAAGTGTTATGAGAACGATAATTTCCACCACATAGAATCGGGTGAAATTTCATATTGTTGTATTTTGAGAAAATTAAAAGATGAAAGAATTTTGTCCATAAATATTTTTTGAAAAGATAGCACATAGCTAGAGAAAATTGTAGCAATATACTTACAAGTATACAAGGTGCCATTCAAAAGAACTTGTGGAAGTATATGTGGATTAAGACCCATTTTTTTCCACACTCGAATATTATAAGTTCAACTGCAGATGTCAAACTTTCTTTTCAGACTGATCGTAATCAATTTTGGGACCAACTGTGTACTTTTATAATTTTATATTAAGGTCCCTCCAAGAAATTAGGAGAAAATGAAATGTAAAACTCGGGATACACTAATTTGAATCATCAATTGATGACCACAATGTTTCGTTACTGTCATGGACAGGTATGTCGGGGTCATCATCAGTCATTTTTTCTTTGTGGTCCATTTATACCCTTACGATAAGTGTTACGAGAACAAAATTTTCCAGCACATAGAATCATGTGAAATTTCATAATCTTGGATTTTGAGGAAATCAAAAGATAATAGATTTCTGTCCTTGGAATTTTTTTAAGCAATATCACATGGCCTAGAGTAAATTGTAGCACCTAACTTACTAGTATACGAGGTGTCATTCAGAAAAACTTCTGGAAGTATATGTAGTTTGAGACCAATTACTTTATTGTACTCGGATACTGTATGTTCAACTAGAGATTTCAAACTTTCTTTTCAGACCGATCGTAATCGGGTTTGGAACTGACAATGTAATTTTATAATTTTGCACTTAGGTCCCTCCTACAAATTGGGAGAACTTGAAATATAAAACTCTAGATATACTCAAGAGAATCACCAATTGACGACTACAATGTTCTTCTATGGTCATGGATGGATGTACCTTAATAATCCTCTGTCAATTTTCTTTGTATTCTATTTATACCCTTACGATAAGTGTTATGATAACAATAATTTCCACCACATGGAATTGGGTGAAATTTCATATTCTTAATTTTTAGGAAATTAAAAGATAAAAGAATTCTGCCATTTATTTTTTTTAAAGCGATAACACATGGCTAGAGAAAATTGTAGCACTATACTTACAAGTATTCAAGGTGCCATTCAGAAGAACATGTGGAAGTATATGTGGATTAACACAAGTTATTTTACCGCACTAGGACACTATAAGTTCAAAATGCAGATGTCAAAGTTTCTTTTTGGATTGATCGTAATTGGGTTTGGGACTGACATTGTACTTTTATAATTTTGCATTGAGGTCCCTCTAACAAATTAGGAGAACTTGAAATGTAAAACTCGAGATACATTCAACCGAATCATCAATTGATGACCACAATGTTTCGCTATGGTCATGGACAGATATACCGGGGTAATCATCCATCTTTTTTTCTTTGTATTACATTTATACCCTTACAATAAGTGTTATGAGAACAAAAATTTCCAGCACATAGAATCATGAAATTTTATACCCTTACAATAGATTTATGTCACTGAAATTTGTATACCCTTTGTACTCCATTTATACCCTTACAATAGATTTATGTCCCTGAAATTTTTTAAACTGATAGCACATAATCTAGAGTAAATTGTAGCACATTACTTACAAGTATACAAGGTGTCATTCAAAATAACATGTGGAAGTATATGTAGATTAAGAACAATTACTTTATTACACTCGGATACTGTATGTTCAATAGGAGATGTGAAACTTTCTTTTTGAACTAATTGTAATCAGGTTTGGAACTGACAATGTAATTTTATAATTTTGTACTTAGGTCCTTCCTTCAAATTGGGAGAACTCGAAATGTAAAACTCGAGATACACTAAAGAGAATCATCAATAGACAAACACAATGTTCTGTTATGGTCATGGATGGATGTACCGGAATAATTGTCTGTCAATTTTCTTAGTATTCCATTTAAACCCTTATACCAAGTGTTATGAGAACGGTAATTTCCACCACATTGAATTGGGTGAAATTTCATATTCTTGGATTTTGTGGAAATTAAAAGACAAAAATAATTCTGTCCATAAAAGTTTTTAAAAGCGATAGCACATGGCTAGAGAAAATTGTGGCACTATACTAACAAGTATGCAAGGTGCCATTAAGAAGAACTTGTGGAAGTATATGTGGATTAAGACTAGTTTTTTTTACTACACTAGGATACTATAAGTTCAAATGCAGATGTCAAACTTTCTTTTCAAACTGATCATAATCGGGTTTTTGACTAACCGTGTACTTTTATAATTTTTCACTCAGGTCTCTCCAACAAATTGGGAAAACTTGAAATATAAAACTGGAGATACACTCAACCGAATCATCAATTGAGGACCACAATGTTCTGCTATGATCATGGATGGGTATACCAGAATAATCGTCCGCCAGGTTTCTTAGTATTCCATTTATACTCTTACAATAGGTTTTGTGAGAATGATAATTTACACCACATAAAATCGCGTAAAATTTCATATTCTTAGATTTTGAGGAAATTAAAAGATAATAGAATTATATACATGAAGTTATATAAAGCGATTGCACATGGCTAGAGTATCTTGTAACACTATACTTACAAAGTATACAAGGTGCCATTCAGAAGAACTTGTGGAAGTATATGTGGATTATGATTAGTTTCTTTACAACACTCGGATACTATAAGTTCAACTGCAGATATCAAACTTTCTTTTCAGACTGATCGTAATTTTGTTTGGGACTTTCAATTTACTTTTATAATTTTACACACAGGTCCCTCCTTCAAATTGGAAAAACTTGAAATGTAAAACTGGAGATACACTCAACTGAATCATCAATTGACGACCACAATGTTTTTCTATGGTCATGGATAGATATACCGGGATAATCACCCTTCATTTTTCTGAGTGTTCCATTTATACCCTTACGATAAGTGTTATGAGAACGATAGTTTTCGCTACATAGAATCTTGTGAAATTTCATATTCTTGAATTTGTAGGAAATTAAAAGATATTAGAATTCCATCCCTTGAAATTTTTAAAGCGATAGCACAAGGCCTAGAGTAAACTGTAGCTTATTACTTAATAGTATAAAAGGTGCCATTCACAAGAACCTGTGGAAGTATTTGTGGAGTATGACTAGTTTCTTTATTACACTCGGATTATATAAATTCTACTGCAGAAGTTAAACTTTATTTTAGACTTGTCGTAATTGGGTTTGGGAGTGACAGTGTACTTTTATAATTTTGTAATTAGATCCCTCCTACAAATTTGGAGAACATGAAATGTAAAACTAGAGAAACACAATACCGCGTCATCAATTTACGACCGCGATGTTTTTCTATGGTCATGGATGGACATACTGGGGTAATCATCCGTGATTTTTTCTTAGTATTCCATTTATACCCTTAGGATAAGTGATATGAGAAAAATAATTTCCACTATATAGAATCGCGCAAAATTTCTTATTCTAGGATTTTGAGGAAATTAATAGATAATAGAATACTATCCCTAAAAGGTTTTAGAGCAATGGCCATGGCCTAGTGAAAATTGTAGCAAATTCCTTTCAGGTATACAAGGTGTCATTTAGAAGAACTTGTGGAAGTACATGTAGATTAAGACCAATTATTTTATTATACTCGGATACTATATGTTCAACTGTAGGCGTCAAACCTTCTTTTCGGACCGATCGTAATTGGGTTTGGAAGTGACAGTGTTGTTTGTAATTTTGCACCTTGGTCCCTTCTACAAATTTAGAGAACTTGAAATGTAAAATTCGAGATACACTCAAGGGAATCATCAATTGACGACCACAATGTTCTGCTATGGTCGGGGATGAATATACCGGGATAATCGTCCATCATTTTTCTAAGTATTCAATTTATACCCTTACGATAAGTGTTATATACTCGGATACTATATGTTCAACTGCAGGTGTCAAACCTTCTTTTCGGACCGATCGTAATCGGGTTTGGAAGTGACAGTGTTGTTTGTAATTTTGCACCTTAGTCCCTTCTACAAATTTAGAGAACTTGAAATTTAAAATTCGAGATACACTCAAGGGAATCATCAATTGACGACCACAATGTTCTGCTATGGTCAGGGAGGGATATACCGGGATAATCGTCCATCATTTTTCTAAGTATTCCATTTATACCCTTACGATAAGTGTTATGGAAACAATAATTTCCACCACATAGAATCACGTGAAATTTCATATTCTTGGATTTTGTTGAAATTAAAAGATAATAGAATTTTGTCCCCAAAACCTTTTAAAGCGATAGCACATATCCCGGAGTAAATTGTAGCAAATTACGTACAAGTATACAAGATGCCATTTAGAAGAGCTTGTGGAATTATATGTGGATTAAGACAAGTTTCTTTGTTACACTCGGATACTATAAGTTCAACTTTGGATGTCAAACTTTCTTTTTGAACCGATCGTAATCAGAGTTGGGACTGACAATGTACTTTTATAATTTTACACTTAGATCCTTCCTACAAATTGTAAGAATTTTAAATTTAAATATAGATACACTCTATCGGGTCATCAATTGACGACCACAATGTTTCGCTACGTTCATGGATGAACATACCGAGGTAATCATCTGCCATTTTTTCTTAGTATTCCATCTATATCCTTACGATAATTGTTATGAAAACATTAATTTCCATGACATAGAATTATGTGAAATTTCATATTCTTGGATTTTGATGAAATTAAAAGATAATAGAATTTTGTCCCTGAAATTTTTTAAAGCGATATAACATAGCTAAGAGTAAATTGTAGCACATTACTTACAAGTATACAAGGTGTCATTCAAAATAACTTGTGGATGTATATGTAGATTAAGACCAATATCTTTGTGACACTCGAATAATTTAAGTTCATTTGGAAGTCTTACTTTCTTTACGGAACGATTGTAATCAGGTTTAAAACTGACAGTGTACTTTTATAATTTTGCACTAAGGTCCCTTCCAAAAATTGGGAGAACATGAAATGTAAAACTTGATATACACTCAACCAAATCATTAATTAGCGACCATAATGTTCTTCTATGGTCACTGACAGGTATACCGAGATAATCGTCCATAATTTTTCTTAGAATTCCATTTATACCCTTACGATAAGTGTTATGAGAACGATAATTACCACCATATAGAATCGATTAAAATTTCATATTCGTGAATTTTGAGGAAAATAAATGATAACAGAAATCAGTCCTTGAAAATTTTTAAAGCGATATCACATGGCCTAAAGTAAATTGTACCACTATACTTACAAGTATACAAGGTGCCATTCAGAATATTTTGTGGAACTATATGTGGATTAAGACCAGTAAAGTTTCTACACTGGGATTCTATAAATTCAACTACAGATGTCAAACTTTCTTTTCGGACTGATCGTAATCCTATTAAGGGCTGATAGCACATGGCCTAGAGTAAATTGTCGCACGTTACTTACAAGTATATCGGGTGTCGTTCAGAAGAACTTGTTGAAGTATATGTTGATTAAGACCAATTACTTTATTACACTCAAATAATGTAACTTCAACTGCAGATGTTAAACTTTCTTTACAGACCGATCGTAATTAGGTTTAAAATTGGCACTGTACTTTTATAATTTTGAAGTTAGGTCCCTCCCACTAATTGGGAGAACTTGAAATAAAAAAACTTGAGATACACTCAACCAAATCATTAATTGACGACCACAATGTTCTACTATGGTCACTGATGGATATATCAGGATAATCGTCCATTTATAAGTGTTACGAGAACGATAATTTCCACCAAATAGAATCGCGTGAAATTTCATATTCTTGGAATTTGAGGAAATTAAATGATAAGACATTTATGTCCCTAAAATTTTTTAAAGCGAGAGCACAAGGCCTAGAGTAAATTTTAGCACTATATTTACAAGTATACAAGGAGCCATTAAGAAGAACTTGTGGAAGTATATGTGGATTAAGACCAATTTCTTTATTACACTCGAATTCTATAAGTTCAACTGCAGATGTCAACATTTCTTTTCGGATTGATCGTAACTGGGTTTGGGACTGACTGCTTATGTTTATAATTTTGCACTTAAATTCCCCCCAAAATTTGGGAGAACTTGAAATGTAAAACTAGAGATACACGTTTTTGCATCATCAATTGATGACCACAATGTTCCGCTTTGGTCATGGATGGATATACCGGATAATCGTCCGTCATTTTTCTTAGTATTCCATTTATACCCTTACGATAATTGTTATCAGAACAAAATTTTCCACCACATAAAATAACATTAAATTTCATATTCTTTGATTTTGAGGAAATCGAAAGATAATATAATTCTATCCATGAAATTTTTGAATCCGATAGCACATGGCCTAGAGTAAATTATAGCACAGTTTTTACAAGTATAAAAGGTATTATTCAAAATTAATTGAGGAAATGTATGTAGATTAAGACCAATGACTTTATTACACTCGGATACTGTCAATTTAACTGCGGATGTCAAACCTTCTTTTCAGTCCGACCGTCATCATGTTTGGAACTTAAAGTGTTTTTTTATAATTTTGCAATTTGGTCCTTTATTACACTCGAATTCTATAAGTTCAATTGCAGATGTCAAAATTTATTTTCGGGCTAATCGTAATCGGGTTAGGGACTAACAGTTTACTTTTGACATTTGCACTTAGGTCCCCTCTACAAATTGGGAAAACTTGAATGTAAAACTGGAGACACACTTTACCGCATCATCAATTGACGACTACAATGTTCCTTTATGGTTATGGATGTATATACTGGGATAATCATCAATCATTTTTCTTAATATTCCATTTATACCCTTACGATAAGTGTTATCAAAACGAAAATTTTAACCACATAGAATCGTATGAAATTTCATATTCTTGATTTTAAAGAAATTGAAAGATAATAGATTTTTGTCCATGAAAATTTTTAATGCGAAAGCACCTGGCCTTAAATAAATTGTCGCACATTACTTACAAGTATACCAAGTGTCATTCAGAAGAACATGTGGAAGTATATGTTGATTAAGACCAATTACTTTATTACAGTCGGATAGTGTAAGTTCAATTACATATGTTAAACTTTCTTTTCGTACCGATTGTAATCAGGTTTAAAGCTGACAATATACTTTTATAGTTTTTCACTTAGGTCCCTCCCACAAATTGGGAGAACTTGAAATGTAAAACTCGAGATACACTCAACCAAATCATCAATTGACGACCAAAATGTTTTTTTTGGTCACTGACATATATACGGGGATAATCGTATTTAATTTTTCTTAGTATTCGATTTATACCCTTACGATATGTTTTATGAGAACGATAATTTCCATCAAATTGAATCACATGAAATTTCATATTCTTTGATTTGGTAGAAATTAAATGATAATCGAATTATGTCCCTAAAATTTTTTAAAGCGGTTGTACATTACCTAGTGTAGATTGTGGGACTATAATTACAATTATACAGGTACCATTCAGAAGAACTTGTGGAAGTATATGTGGATTAAGATAAGTTTTTTTATTACACTCGGATTATATAAGTTCAATTGCAGATGTCAAAATTTCTTTTCGGGCTAATCCTAATCGGGTTAGGGACTGGCAGTTTACTTTTAACATTTTGCACTTAGGTCCCCCTACAAATTGGGAGAACTTGAATGTAAAATTGGAGATACACTTTACCGTGTCATCAATTGATGACCAAAATGTTCCTTTATGGTTATCGATGGATATACTGGGATAATCGTCAGTCATTTTTCTTAATATTCCATTTATACACTTACGATAAGTGTTATCAGAACAACAATTTCAACCATATAGAATCACATGAAATTTCATATTCTTGGATGTTGAGGAAATTGATAGATAAGAGAATTTTGTCTATGAAAATTTTTAATACGAAAGCACCTGGCCTTAAGTAAAGTGTTGCACATTACTTACAAGTATACCAGGTGTCATTCAGAAGAACTTGTGGAAGTATATGTTGATTAAGACCAATTACTTTATTACATTCGAATTCAATTGTAGATGTTAAACTTTCTTTTCGTACCGATCGTAATCAGGTTTAAAACTGACAATATACTTTTATAGTTTTGAACTTAGGTCCCTCCCACAAATTGGGAGAACTTGAAATGTAAAACTTGAGATACACTCAACCAAATCATCAATTGATGACCGCAATCGTCTGTTATGGTCATTGGATGATATACCAGGATAATCATCCGTCATTTTTCTTAGTATTCCATTTATACTCTTACGATAAGTGTTATGACAACGATAATTTCCACCAAATAAAATCGCATGAAATATCATATCCTTGTATTTTGAGGAAATTAAATGAAAATAAAAAAAAATTCCCTGAAATGTTTTAAAGCAATAGCACATGCCCTAGAGTAAATTGTAGCACTATACTTACTAGTATACATGATGCCATTCACGAGAACTTGTAGAAGTTTATGTGGATTAAGACCAGTTTCTTTATTACACTCGGATTCAATAAGTTTAACTTTGTATGTCAAACTTTATTTTTGCACTAACCATAACCGGGTTAAAGACTGGCAGTTTAATTTTATAATTTTGCACTTAGGGCCTTCCTACAAATTGGGAGAACTGTATATTTAAAAATAGAGACACACTCGATCGAGTCATCAATTGTGACAACAATGTTTCTCAACGATCATGGACGAATATAACCGGGGTACTCTTCTGTCATTTTGTCTTAGTATTCAATTTATACCCTAACGATAAGTGTTATGAGAACGATAATTTCCACCATGAAATTTCATATTCTTGGATTTCATGGAAATTAAAAGATAATAGAATTCTATCCTTGAATTTTTTTAAAGCAATATAACATGTCCTAGATTAAATTGTAGCACATTACTTACAAGTATACACAGTGTCATTTAGAAGAACCTGTGGAAATATTTGTAGATTAAGACAAATTACTTTATTGCACTCGGATAACATAAGTTCAACTACAGATGTTCAACTTTCTTTTCGGACTGATCGTAATCAAGTTTAAAACTTAAAGTGTACTTTTATAATTTTGCAGTTAGGTCCCTCCCACAAATTAGGAGAACATGAAATGTAAAACTCGAGGTACACTCAATTAAATCATCAATTGACGACCACTATGTTCTGATATGGTGATTGAAATTTATACCGGGATAACCGTTCATCATTTTTCTTAGTATTCCATTTATAACCTTACGATAACTATTATGAGAACTATAATCTCCAACAAATAGAATCGCGTGGAATTTCATATCTTGAATGTGGTGGAAATTAAATGATAGTCAAATTTTGTCCCTGAAATTTTTCAATGAGATAGTACATTACCCAGAGTAAATTATAGCACTATAATTACAATTATACAAGGTGTCATTCAGAAGAAATTGTGGAAGTATATGTGCATTAAGACAAGTTTATTTATTACACTCAGATTCTATAAGTTCAATTGCAGATGTCAAAAAAAATTTTCAGGCTGATCGTGATCGGGTTAGGGACTTACAACTTACTTTTAACATTTTGCACTTAGGTCCCCCCTACAAATTGGAAGAACTTGAATGTAGAACTAGAGATACACTTTACCGCATCATCAATTGATGACCACAATGTTCCTCTATGGTCATGGATGAATATACCAAGATAATTGTCCAACATTTTTCTTAGTATTACATTTATACCCTTACAATAAGTGTTATCAGAACGATAATTTCCATGACACAAAATCACATGAAATTTCATATTCTTGGATTTTTAGGAAATTGGAAGATAAAAAATTTCTGTCCATGAAATTTTTTAAGTGATAGCACATGGCCAAGAGTAAATTGTCGCACATTACTTACAAGTGTACAAGGTGTCATTCAGAAAAACTTGTGGAAGTATATGTAAATTAAGAACAATTAATTTATTACACTCGGATAATGTAAGTTCAACTGCAGATATCAAACTTTCTTTTTGGAACTACCGAAATCAAGTTTAAAACTGATACTGTACTTTTATAATTTTGCACTTAATTCCCTCCCACAAAATGAGAGAACTTGAAATGTAAAACTCGAGATACACTCAACCAAATCATCAATTGGCGACCACAATGTTCTGCTATGGTCATTGACTGATATACTGAGATAATTGTCTGTCATTTTTCATAGTATTCTATTTATACTCTTACGATAAGTGTTATGCGAACGATAATTTCCATCAAATAAATTGCGTGAAATTTCACATACTTCGATTTGGAGGAAATTAACTGATAATAGAATTCTGTCCCTGAAATGTTATAAAAGTGATAGCATATGGCCTAGAGTAAATTATAGCACTCTACTTACAAGTATACAAGGTGCCATTCAGAAGAATTTGTGGAAGTATATGTGGATTAAGACTAGTTTCTTCATTACACTCGAATTCTATAAGTTCAACTGCATATGTCAACATTCTTTTTGCACTGGTCGTAATCAGGTTATAGACTGACGGTTTATTTTTATAATTTTGCACTTAGGTCATTCCTAATAATTGGGAGAACTTGAAATTTAAAACTGGAGATAAACTCGATCGATTTATCAATTGATGACCACAATGTTTCGCTACGACCATGGACGAATATACTAGGGTACTCGTCTGTCATTTTTTCTTAGTATTCAATTTATACCCTTACGATAAGTATATGAGAACGATAATTTCCACCACATAGAATCAAGTGAAATTTCATATTCTTATATTTTAAGGAAATTAAAAGATAATGGAATTCCGTCCTTGAATATTTTTGAAGCGATATAACATAACCTAGAGTAAATTGTAGCACATTACTTACAAGTATACAAAGTGTCATTCGGAAGAACTTTTGGAAGTACATGTAGATTAAGACCAATTTCTGTATTACATTCGTATAATCTAAGTTCAACTGCAAATGTCCAACTTTTTTTTCAGACGATTTTAATCAGGTTTAAACTTGATAATGTACTTTTATAATTTTGCAGTTAGGTCCCTCCCCCAACAAATTGGGATAACTGGAATGTAAAACTGGAGATACACTCTACCGCATGATCAATTGATGACCACAATGTTCCGCTATGGCATGGATGGATATACCTGGATAATTGTCCATCATTTTTCTTATTATTCTATTTATACTCTTACGTTAAGTGTTATCAAAACGATAATTTTCACCACATAGAATCGAATGAAATTTCATTATCTTCAATTTTGAGAAAATTAAAAGATAACATAAATCTGTCCATGAAAATTTTTAAAGTAATCACACATGTCCTAGAGTAAATTGTTGCACATTACTTACAAGTATACAAGGTATCATTCAAAAGAACATACGGAAGTATATGTAGATTAAGACCAATTACTTTAATATACCCGGATAATGTAAGTTCAACTGCAAATGTTAAACTTTCTTTGGACTGATCGTAATCAGGTTTAAAATAGATAGTGTACTTTTATAATTTTTCACTTAAGTCCATCCCACAAATTGGGAGACTTTGAAATGTAAAACTCGAGATACACTCAAGCAAATTATCAATTGACGACCACAATTTTCTCCTATGGTACTTGACGGATATACTGATATAATCGTCCATCATGTTTATTAGTATTCCATTTACACCCTTACTATAAGTGTTATGAGAATGATAATTTCCACAAAATAGAATCGTGTGATATTTCATTTCCTTGGATTTGAGGAAATTAAATAATAATGGAATTCTGTCCCTGGAATTTTTTAAAGCGATAGCACATGGCCTAGAGTAAATTGTAGCACTATGCTTACAAGTTTACAAAGTTCCATTAAGAAGAACTTGTGAAGGTATATGTTGATTAAGACTAGTTCCTTTATTACACTCAGATTCTAGAAGTTCAACTGCAGATGTTAAACTTTCTTTTCGGACTGATCGTAATTGGGTTAGGGACTAACAGTTTAATTTTATAATTTTGCACTTAGGTTCTTTGTACAAATTGGGAGAACTTGAAATGTAAAACTGGAGATACACTTTACCGCATCATCAATTGACGGCCACAAAGTTCCGCTATTGTCATGGATGGATATACCGGGATAATCGTTCATCATTTTTCATAGTATTCCATTTATACCCTTACGATATGTGTTATGAGATCGATATTTTCCACCACATAGAATAGCATGAAATTTCATAGTCTTGGATTTTGAGGAAATTAAAAGATAATAGAATTCTGCCCATGAATATTTTTAAAAGTGAATGCCTATGGCCTAGAGTAAATTGTAGCACATTACTTACAAGTACACAAGGTGCCATTCAGAAGAACCTTTGGAAGTATATGTGGGTTAAGACTAGTTTCTTTATTACACTCGAATACTATAAGTTCAACTTTGATCTGAAACTTTCTTTTAGGACTTATCGTAATCGAGTTTGAGAGTGACAATGTGCTTTTATAATTTTGCACTTAGGTCCCTCCTAGAAAGTAGGAGAAATCGATGGTTGATGGTTGCGTATTTTAATTTTGACAACAATTTTGTTCCGCTTTCTCCATAAATCGTTCGACAGAAGGGACGCAATCTTAACACCAGGGATTTTACGGCACTTTTTAAAAATTTAGACTATGGACAATATGTGTGATGTCACAGTTTTCCCGCATACAATGAAACACATACCGAACAAGGGCCAGCGTTGGTTACTCTAAAAATCTCAGCGGGAAATTAAATATTTATGCAAAAATTTGAACAAAAATTTCCCTCCATACCCTTTTCAAGTAAATAAAACTCAGCACTTACACTCATTCCCCATCAATAACATAAATCCTACAAATTAAACTAACACACCATCCATTCCATTCGCACCTTACAATAATTAAAGAGAGCTCAATCAAATTACATCCCTTAAACATCAACAAGATCCAAGGATGGAGCATCTAAGGGTTCAAATCCCTTGAGGTATTTTTCCATCCATTCCATGTTCATCAACAAATTTTGTGATAATCTTACAACATGTTATTTTTCTTCATTGATCAATAATTTTAGAATTTCATGAGCATATGATGATTGTTTTGCATGTTATATATTGTATGCTATTTTTTTCCAAGATAATTCCATGTTTGTAAAGAGTGAGACATAATGCTAAGCTTTGTATGATTATAGTATGAATGTCCAACTTTGGTCACATTGCATCGGTCCATGCAAAATGGTACCGAACAAAGGCCGACGTAACATATAAAAAGGAATTGTTAACATGTCTATGAGTATCAAATCAATGTTGGAGTGGAATCGAAGCTAGCGACATTGTTTTCTCTTTTGTGCAACGTCGCTAGGAAACAGATTAGATACGTTATTCAAATTGGGATTAATGTCGTCTATGTTCACTACATTATGTGAATTTCTTTTGGGGACTGCCTTATTCTAACATATATTTTGTTTACTATATATTTTTTGTAATAGGGCCAAAGAGAGTCATCGATGGAATTCAGACATCTAGTTGGATGGACTTGTCAATTGGCCAGTCTACTTGACATTCATAATGTTGTACCACGTGGAATATAGTGGTTCAATACAATTCTTTTTCAAATTCATATTAACATGTCAATAATGTTGTAACATGTTATTGTATTAGTTGATATAGTTTTGTTTCTTTGAAAACGTCATTCCCTTCACATATTAAATTAACACAATTTTATTGTTGTATGACGTTTAACCATTTCAAGATTTATCGCCTTTTTAATAACATGTAATGACTACCGATGAATGCTAAGTTTTGTCATCAAATAATAAATATTTTAGTATTGTACGAGAAAAAATGTCTAATTGATGCAACCGCGATGTCGAATGAACCGGTGCCTAATTGGAACATTGACTGAAATCGCACAAACCGGCCTCGTTCATGGTTACTGTCATCGGTTACACAAACAATGCCGTACTATTCCACATTCAACATCAGAAGGCAAACGATGTGGGTCCCCCACAACAAACGATGTTGCATGCAATGAAATGTGATGTCGCGAATAACAAGACTGAAGTCGACTACGGCGATGTCGTAACATTTGCACTCTCGTTGGCTGCTTCCCTACAGCAACCGACGTCACATGCATGTGAATTCAGATGCCATGCCAAACAACATCGCAGCTATGGTCTCCTTCAGGTGGCCTAAATGCTTTAATCGACGTTGCTCGACAAACCAATCGACGTCGGTTAAAAATCGAAGTAAAAGGTAATTTTTACCTCAGTTCCAAATTAGGGTAAAAAATGAACTTTTTACTCCGACTGTATTTACCTTGGTTCTTCTAGGACTAAAAATTGTGGTAAAAGGTCTGAAAAACTGAGGTAAATGGTCCTGTTTGTTGTAGTGCATGCAGGTTTGACCTTAACTAATCATTGATCAATTCTTATTTTACTTTTTGTATACAAACACTAAAAACTGAAATACTGAATGCACGATTGAAATAATTTTTGCTTTCAATAGTGTTTTTAATAATTCATGAAATGTACCTCTATATGTCGCACCACTCTCAGTGTGCTATCGGTAAAATTTTATAAAATTCACCTACCGATGTCGCACCACTCTTAGTCTGCGGTTAGTAATGATTTTTACCTCATTTTTTTTAATTTAATAACCAAGGTAAAAAATACTTTTACTTTGGTTTGGTTATTTTTGGTAAAATAACCGAGGCAAAAAAAGTCCTCTAGAACCGAGATAAAATGTCCATTTTCTTGTAGTGGTAGACTCAGATTCATTGTTCTAATTCCAAAAAAGGAAGTTTTACATTCAAAGAGTACAGGCGGTTAAGCTTAAGCATGATTACAAATAATGTGATGGAGATGCCTAGACGACTTCCACCATAAATGAAGATATTCCACGTCTTGATCAAACATTTAAGGGTGTTGTTCGGGATCCTCTAAGTGACATGGCGGGACCTATGACTAAGTCAAGGGCTAAGCTTAGATATGCAGTTTTTAATGCTTTTATTGATCGCCTTTATGATGAAGAATTGAAGAATGAGTCACCATCGACATCTTGGATTCATTATTCAAGATTGTCGATGAACTGAAGACATCATGAAGAACACTATATTCTTTTTTCCCACTGGGTTTTCAATGAGTTAGTGTGATCACTGTAAAATAGTGTAAAATTATTTCATTTTGGATCTTAGATTGTAGAGCTCTGCCATGTGGCCTTTGAAGAGCTAATTTCAAAAATACAGTCCATTAAGGTTTAGTAAATTAAGTTTTATTCTGATTAGAGTTAGTTTTGGTAAGATTAGATAAGGCAATATTCATCCAAGGTGTGACATGGATGAATTCAGCCATAATAAATTTATTTTAGGTATTTTATTTAAATATGGTTTTAGCTTCTTAAAGTTGTTATAATTCTACTCCGTTTCTGATAGGAATTACCAAATCCCATCTTGATTAGGACTAGGGTTTGGACGAAATTCATCCCTGTAAATAAGGGTTGAATTCTCAAGATTTGTACCACTTTTATCGTTTAGAAATATAAACCTTTGAGTTCTTACTCTTGTTTCTTGCGAGCTTCTTTTATTGTTGCTTAACCCCAAGGGCTAGTTAAGTATCAATAAACCTTGCAATATGATCCTAAGAGCTAGTTAGAGAGCAAATCGAGATTAGGCATGCCCTGAGGGCTAGAAACATGAATTTTCTACAAGATATTGAGAGTTTTCCTACCCCTTCACTAGATCAAAGATATTAATTCCGCAATCATGAATCTTGGCAAGGAGATTCATATCACAAAGTTTTTTTCTAAAATGATATGATCCAGATTAAAACAACTAATTAATGGTATAATCTGCCTTGAACAGTTAGCATTTGTTGCCGGAAATGATCTAGGGTGAAGATATTATGTAGCATTGCAGTTTCAAAGATTGTAGTTATCGGTGGTCAAACATGGCTTGAGATAGTTGACCAAAAAGTGTGCGGATATGGCTAGGATAGATGGAGTACCAATATTTCACCACTCCCAGTCTGCAGTCAGTAATAGGTTTTACCTTGCTTTTTTTCTGAAATAACAGAACTTTTACCTTGGTTCAGGTATTTTTGGTAAAATAACCGAGGTAAAAAGCCCTTTAGAACCGAGGTAAAATGTCCATTTTCTTATAGTGATAGCCTCATCTCTCATTGTTATAATTCCAAAAAAGGAATTTCTACATTCAAAGTAAAATAATGATTTCCTGTAATGAATATCATATTACTGATGAGAATAAGTAGAGCGCATAAGAAGGCTAGTACTAGTGTGACTCTAGTCTAGTCAACAACTCTTTCCATAAAAGAATAAAATCTAATTAACAATTTGACTTATTCTAAGACCCCCCCCCCCCCAAGTGAAGCGTCTGATGCTCAGCGATGCAAAGCATGGATCTAAAGTGCTCAAACATTTGAAGAGAGAGCCCTTTAGTGAAGATATCTAAAATCTGAAGAGCAGTAGGAACATGATCAACACAAAGCTTTTCAGAAGCAACCAACTCTCAAAAAAAGTGATAGTCGATGTCGATGCGCTTCACCCCCTTGTCAGCAACTAGATTCTGAGCCAATAAGATAGTGTTACTATTGTCACATAATAGTATCAGAGATCCAGCAAGCAGGACACAAAGATCACGAAGCAAAGAAGTCAGCCTAACAACCTCAGAAGTAATGTTGGCAAGGGCACTATAGTCAGACTCCGTACTCGGATGAGAAACAGTGGATTGTTTCTTAGCACTCTATGAAATAAGGTTTCCTCCAAGAGAAACAACATGACCATGAGTGGATCATAGGGTCTCCAGACAACGAGTCCAATCAGCATCAGAGTAACTCTGAACCTCATGAGAACTGGCTGATCGAAATGCAAGGCCAAAATGAAGAGTCCCCCGAACATATCGAAGAATCCGAGTAACTGCTGCAAGGTGATCGGCTCGAGGATCCTGTAGATACTGACTTATTGTGTTGAACGCAAAGGCCAGATCAAGATGAGGGATTGTTAGATACTACAGAGCCCCAACAAGAGAGTGATAAAGTGTTGGATTCCAAAAAGAATCATGGGTGGAACTGTGTAACTGCGATCCCAGCACAAATGGAGTAGAGACTGGTGTAGCATCTAATATCCCGGATCGAGTAAGAATATCTCTGGTATACTAAGCTTGGCAAGGAAGTAAACCTGAAGCTGGGGGTGTAAATTCCAAGCGGAGAAAGTAGTAAAGAGTGCCCAAGTCCTTTATAGAAAAATCTCGATGCATCCGATCAATGAATTTCCATAGCAGAGTCGAGTCATTGCCTGTAAGGATGATGCCAACGGCGTAGACCAACAAATACAATAGTGCTAATCCCTGAGACAAAAAAAATAGTGAAGTATCAGTAGAACTACAAACAAACCCAAGCCAAACCAGATAAAAACTGAAATGCTGAAACCAGGCCTGCGGAGCCTACTTAAAACCATAAATGACCTTCCGCAAATAACAAACATACTTTAAGTGAAGTGGATCCTTGTAACCAATGGGATGTGCCATATAGACCGGAGCATCAAGAGCGTCATTAAGGAAGGCATTCTTGATATCTAGGTGATGAAGAGGCCAGGAGCGCATCATAGCAATAGTAAAAACAGTACAAATTGTGGACGCCTTGATCACCAGACTGAAGGTATAGTCAAAGTTAAACCCCAAAATCTTTGGGAAACCCTACGCCAAAAACCAAGGTTTATGATGCTCAATAGTACCACATGGTCGATACTTCGGTTGGTAAACCCATTTAGAGCCAACAATGTTGACGTCTGATAAGCGAGGCACCAAATCTCAAGTGTGTTGTCCATGAAGAGCTACAATCTCGTCATCCTTGGCAAAAACCAAAGATGGATCCTGAAGAGCGGTGCGGTAATCCGTAGGTTCTGACTAAGAAAGTAAGGTAGCAGTAATACCGTGAGAAAAAATATCAGAATAATCTTTGAGGTGAATTTCCCTAGTTATCGATCGAGTAGCCACACGATGAGTGTGAGGCCAAGGTGAAGAGACCGGAGGAGAAGTTGTAGCTGGTAAAGGTCCCAATGAGATGGCCGACAAAGGGATCGGTGAGGTGGCCGGTGACCCGGACGGGCTGGTCGGTGAACCAGGTGTGCTGGTCAATGGCAAGATGGGAGGAGCAAGATGCGTTCAAGCGGTAATTGGATGGTATAAATCGGAAGAGCAGACATAATGAGTGGCCTTCATTGGGGAGGACTGTACCATCGATGAGCAAGGATGGCTGGCAACCGAAGTAACAAGCATGTAGGAGAAGATGCCCCCGTGGAAGAAGCAGGAATAACAGTTGATGCATAAACGGGATCCAAAAAAAGTGGAGACATCTAGAGAGAACGGAGATACTGAAGTAGAACCACCAGTATAAGGGAAGGAAGTGTCGTGAAACAGAGCTTGTCTAGTGACATATATCTTTCCAGACATAAGATCTAAACATCGATATCCCTTGTACTGGGAATTGTACCCAAGAAAGACACCGAGCAAACTGCGATGAGCTAGTTTGTGAGCTTCATATGGACAAAGATAAGGATACACACAACAGCCAAATACATAGAAGTTTATGTAAATTCTAACCATTAATAACTTCTTATAATGATCGTCCACCAAGAAAAGGAGTGGGCAACCAATTTATGGTATAAACAGTTGCAGCAAAGGCGTGAGGCCAGTGAGAGAGAGGTACGTGAGAGTGGTATAGCATAGATAAGCCCATCTAAGCAATTTGGCGGTGCTTGCGCTTGACCTGACCATTTTGCTCAGGAGTATACGGGGAAGAAATCTGATGGTGAATGCCCTTTGTCTAAAAGTGATAGCATAAGCTATGATGTGTATGAATTATGTTGTTTATTTTATTGGGGTTAACTTTGATTTTATGGAATTAATGTGCACTTTAGGTGTTTAATTTATCACAGATCACAATTTTTGGGCTGAAGGGGAATTAGGAGAAAGTTGGAGAAAAGCATGGCAATTATGGAAAGAAGAGGCAGTCAAAATGTTGTAAAAAGAGTGCAATCGTGGACCTGATTTTTAAGAGACCGTGGGCTGATTTGAGGAGACATCCTTGGAAATACTTTTAAAGATTTGATTAGATGTTATCTTTTCAAATTAAAAATTAAATTTAGAAAGGATTATATTTTATTTGGAAGAGTCCAATATGGACTGGATTTGTAATCTTGCAGCGTATATATTTATTTACGCAGACTTAGACAGCGAAGTTTGGGGGAGCTCTCGTTATTTATTTGGTCCAGTAGACATAAGCAGACATTAGTTAGTGACTTAGGCTTTCTTTATTTTTTGTTCTGTAGAAGAACAATGCAGTTTTAGTTTTAATCTTTAGTTTCATTATTTTCAAATATACAGAGGAGACAAGGTTTGGAGTTTGTTTGCAAGAAACATAAGTGAATAATTATTCACTCACCTCGGTTTCTGTGCGCATATTTAAGGTGTTCCTGGGTGTATGGAACCAGTTTCTTGATCAATCAAATTTAGCTTGTCTTTATTATCGTTATGTTCTATTTTTATATTATTTGTTAGTTTAATTTAATTATCATGAGTAACTAATTCAAATATAGGCAGATAATCAGTGGCCGAATTAAGGGTGGGCGAGGGGGTGCTGGCGCCAGCACCCCACCCCTAGGATCCAGTGGCCCGGGATTTAGGCCTAGGTGCCACCGGAATCCAGTGCCCCTCTTTTTCAGCGCCATCCTGAAGAAGACGATTGATACTTTCTTTTTTTATTCTTTTTTATTTCTTTATTAAACAAAACGACGTCGTTTTGGTATAAATGAAATGACGTCATTTTGTTTTCGTCAAAAGCAAAAAAATGGATGCATGGCCAATTGGACTAAAACTCAATTGGCCCAATTACGAACCCCAATTCTGAGGCGATGAAACCAGTCCAGAAATCCTACCTTTCGCAAATCGCAATCCGGAGTCTCAGTTCCGGAAATCCTCCACTGCTCCTCCGAGTTCTACCATCCATCCATCGGCCCGCTACGAGTGTAGCGCCCTCCGTCGCCACAAGTCCACGACACCCTCCGCGCGGCCCGCGTCTCCGCCGTTCACCAATGAGTTTCCGACTCTGAGAATTATCAGCACTAGTAAGATTTGAACTTTTGCTTTCAGGATCGTCAAATTATGGGAAATCTTTGATTTACCTTTGGCTGCCATTTGAGGAAATCTTAAGAAAGTATGCTTATTTTGTTTATTACCATCTGCCATTTTTCACTTGTCCTTGGGAAATGGTGTCAATTGCCCCAATTTGTGTTTTCCTTGTAATTTGTAAACCATCCCAGCGTTTTCTAATAGTGCTAGGCTATGATAAAGAAAAAGAAAAATTCATAAAAAATGCTAGTAAAAGGAGAACATTCAATTAGATTGAGGTGTCATTGGATGCTTTACCTTGACATCTTCAATAATGGAACCTCTTTTAGATTATGTTTCCATTTACTTGGCTAATTTTTGAGTCTGTCTCTTGAAACACGGTATTTCTATAAGTCGTGGAAAGACCAAGGTTTAAAGTACTAATTATATGAAACGAATATATAATTTTTGGGTTGCATTAATCGGGTAATAAACTTTATAACTACTACACGTTGAATAATAAATTTTTAATATTGCAACTATAATCTTTTACCTTTTATTATTTTAGTTAAATCTCGTCCTTCCATAAGCCTATGGAAAGACGGTCTTTCCCGAGAATTTGTCAATTTTAAAACGTTTCACCTGCTTGACTTTGGAACTTATTTATAAAAGTACAAACTAAATTTATTTATTTTTCTCTGTTTTTTGAGGTTGTAGTCAAAACATACTTGTGTTGAGTTCCGTTCAGATGATGTCATCTATGATCCCGGGCAACGTAGACCTATTAAGGATTTTGATGTTTCTAGTAGAGATTAAGTGATGAGAGAATATGTGTTAAGAAGTCCTTGCCAAATTAAGGGTCATTCTTTTCCAAAGACAAAGCATGGTAATGACTATAGATGTTTTCAAGCTTCTTGTTTTGAAAATATTATTGGTTGGAGTATAGCGCGTGAAAGGATGCAGCAGTTTGCATTTGTTGCTATCTCTTTAGGAATTCACATAAATGATGTCGTACTTGTAAAAATATAATTATTATGCATTCATATTGTTATGTAATCGTTGTTCGTTAAAAAATTATCGTATTAAGCGTTAAAAAAAATTTACCTCTCGTTTTCAGCCCCCCTCCCTTACATAACGTCCTGGTTCCACCCCTGCAGATAATAACAAATTCTAATTTTAAATCGTGAGCCCCAATTGCATTATAAATTATTCTTGCATGTTCGTGATTGTTCTTGGTTGAATTGTATTTCGAATATGTTTAAGCCTGATAACCTTGAATGTTCTTTGAATACTTCTATCTAATTTCCGCCAATACATAATTGTTGGATGAGATTAGTAAGTAGCACAGTCTTGTGAAAAATAGCTAACTAGCTAAGACTATAATTGCAAGATAGGGAATAATTGAGTGTGCATTGCTAATTGCATTTACTTTGGTACATGCTATATCGGGTTCTTTTAGTATTTAATGCTATCAAAATGTGTTCTTGTTTAGCGCATACTTTCCGGGGACATTGTGGTAAGAGAAACAGTTAATTGATCATAATTGGTTAACTGTCGATAAAGTAAGAAGAATTGAGGGGGTTAAGTATACCAATTTCCCTATAACCGATAGATGTGTAAGAATTGATTCATTATTGCCTGTGTGATTGATAATAACTAGCATGAGTTATTCTTAGCCAATATCATTCATCCATATATTTATTTCTCATTTCTAGAGTCAGTATTTGAATTTTAGGGTTAGAAATCATTCTTAAATTAAGGCGTGGTGGTATCACCAAACAGGTTTTCTTAATTTGAAGGAAAAATAATTAATAATTATTTCTTTTTCTCCTCGTGGGATCGACCCTACTTACCGGTATACTGACTATAGTTAATCTAAGTGCAGGTTATTTGGCGACTTAAATGACGCTCATCGAATTGGCGCTGCTGCCGGGGATATAAGTCAATTATTTTAAAATTTTTTCCTACTAATCTGTGTATTATTGTGCTTGGTTTATGAGAAGATCATCCAGGCTGAATTTCATATTCGACCGGAAGTTGAGAAGACAGTTATGTAGAACAAAAAAGCGAACAAAGGAGTGGAAAGCAGTTTTTGCCGAGACCCTTCAATTTGGCCAAACCGAACCCATCATGATTTCAGCAACCACCTCTGATTTGGGAACTGATATTAAGATGAACGGAGGTGGCCAAAATAATAATCTTAGGCACAACACAAAAAATATATACATGTGGGAACTTACTTGTCATAGTTAAGATGATCCACCCACTCCTATTTAGTTGCCAGGGACCGAAAATCTGATTGAGATCAAGCTGGCATTCCTGAACGTACTTCCAAAGTTCCACGGGATAAGCACCAAAGACCCTTACAATTTTTTGAGTGAATTTGTAAAAATTTGTAAGGTGCAGAAGAGGCTATCCACCGTAATAGAAGATCAATTCAAATTGGTGGCAATCCCATTTAGTTCTATAGGAGCAGCCAATCAGTGGTTTTTAATCCCACCACCCAACTCCATTTTGATGTGAGCAGAATTGAAGAAACTATTATTGGAGAATTATTTTCCAACCACAAGAATATATGCTATAAGAATAACATCACAAGTATCAAGTAGGAGTATGATGAACCATTGTGTATTTATTGGCTGGGGTTCAGGAAGTTGGTGGACAGTTACCCTAATCATCGAATGACTAAAGGCCAGTTGCTCCAGTGCTTTTACCAAGGGATGACACCCAGCAACAAGGACTTGGTGAACTCTTCCAGTAGTGGTGGATTTTCTCACCTTCGAGTGAATGAGGCTAGAGAAATCACCAAGAGGTTAGTGGATTCCAAGACGGAGTATGATCAGCAGGATATCTGAATGTTGAAGAAAGTGGCACAAATATCAACTGTCGAACATGACAAAATTAAGGAGAAGATGGAAAGGATGGAGAGGATTCTATCTAATGTTGTTGACAAGGTTGCATCTGTACAAGAAGGGCCTTGCAATACGTGTGGATCACTCAACTATACGACGTCACAACTTACCATGGGAGAGATACCTTTCCAAGCAAATGCTATGGGAAAATACAATGAGAGGCAGAAAAAAGGTGGCCCATATCCCCAAAATTTAAATCCAAGATACAGGGATCACCCAAACTTCTATTGGAGAAAACAAGGTCCCCCACCGCAGCAGCCTCAGGATCACCATCAGCCCTATGTTCCACCAATGCCTTGAAAAGCCCCAGTTTTTCCTCAACCTCCACAAAGTGGTCAAGGGCCTTCTTTGAATGATAAGATGGATATACTGATGGATATGATGCAGAAGAAACACCAAAGGTTAGAGAAGGTCAGAGCAACTTTAGAGGAGCATACGCGACAAATCGCCAATTTATAAAGCTCTATGAACGAACTCAGGATGAAACAACCAAGGTTACCTTCTCAAGTTCATTTAAGTCCACATGAGATGCTAACTCAAGTCAAACTCAAATGTGGAATGGTAGTTGATGCACTGCCTTTGAAAGCCGTGGACAAAGGAGCAAAGGAACTTACTGACGGAGGGTCCAGTTAGCCCAAACCAAACCCTCCAACAGAAATTGAGAATCAAGAAATGGAGGGAAAAGGCAACGAAACCACCATACAATCTAAAAATTCTGAGCATACTGATACCAGGATAAAGGTAAATCCAAGGTGTCAGCTGAGGTAAGTAAGAGGTTCAGTTTACATGATCCTTCACATAAAATCTTGCCTCCTTTCCTTTGTAGATTGGAAAAGAAAAAGGAAGAGCCTATGGATCTTGTATCGATTTTTGAAAAAATGGATATTAATATTCATTCCTTGCAGGCCATAAAGTTACTACTAGTTAGTAAGTTTTTGAAATATTTTATTGCGGGAAAATTGAAGGATTCAAGCAAGATCATATTGGGCAAATCGGTGTCGGTTGTGATCTAAAAGAAAATGCCTCAAAAGTGCAAGGACCCAGGTATGTTTTCCTTACCTTGTTACATAGGAAATAAGAAGATTGATGTTGCCATGTATGATTTAGGAGCTTCTGTTAATGTTATGTCATTATCTGTGTATCAAACTTTGAATGGAGATGAAATGGTAGACACTAGAGTGGTAATTCAATTGGCAGATAAATCTTGTGTATCACCTGAAGGGTTGTTGGAAAATTTGCTTGTGTGAGTCAATAACTTTGTGTACCCCGCAGATTTTTATGTGGTAAAAATGAATCATACTAATGATAAGGGAACACAAGGGGTATTGTTGGGTTGTCCAATCTTGAAAACAACAAACACTATTATTAATGTTAGTGATGGAACTATTTCTCTTGATTATTTTGGTGATAAGTATACATTCAACATTGATAAACCTGTGAAGAAATATATAGATGATGTGAATGTGTTTGCTATCCATCATACTACCCTCTTGTCCAAGATTCTCTTGAGACTAAAGTTTTGCAGGATAAGATGGGAATTCGAATTTCTACAAGTCCTGAAGAGGTAAATGTTCAAGTCTCGAGCGATAAGGAAATCCATAAATTGTTGTGTTCATTGTACTCTCAGAAAGTGGTTTCTAGAACTAAAATAAATCATGGAATGCCCAACTCAACTCAGTCTGAATCGGATGTTTGGAAAATATTCTGAAGTGCATACAAGGTCCGGTTCCCCAAACGTAACCCGACTCCATAATCACTCCAAGAAGTGATAAGGGATCACTCCAAGAATTGGGATATCTACGATTCGAAGGGTTTGATCAAGCAATGTGGTACAAGGAGCGCAATAAGATGTGTCATGACTGGAATTTGAAGTCTAAGATATTTGTGGTTAGGCAGAAGGTTCTTATTTCTGAGTCCAACTTTCGATATATGTCATGAAAATTCAATTCTAAGCGGACTAGACCATTTGAAGTGGTTTCTATTTAGCTAGATGGGAAAGTGGAGATTATAAGCATGGACGGAAAAAAGGCATTGCTCGTCGATGGTCATCGCCTTACGTCGTACTATGATACTTCTCTGGTGGCATTAATGGAAGAAATTCCATATTTCCCAACAAATAATCATTAATGGAATCCCAAAATCTGGCTCAAGACTATGAATGACGGCACTATTGGGAGGCTACACAGCTTTCTTTGTTTTAGTTGATTTGATTTGAAAAATAAAATCTGAAAAAAAAAGTTTAAAAAAGAAAAAAATATTCAGTTACAAAATATTTGAATATGATTTTTTTGGAATTTATCTTGCAGGAGCCGCATGATGAAGAAAATAAATCATATTGGATTGGTCCATTGCATATGACATTTTTGGGCATTATATAGAGGACATAAGACACATGGAGGACTTGAGAGCAATTTCATGAGTGTTCCTAATTCACACACAATCGGTATAACCCCAGCCACGAGTTTCTAGCTCTCAACCTTTTTCCATCGCCAAATTCCCCCAAACACCTCATTCCACCTCTGGTCTCATCACCACCACCATGTCACCTTACCCTACCTCTGGTCCTATCTTCTGCCTGTTGGGAGGTCGTCGCCGTACCTCTCAAAGTTAATACTTTTAAACCCTAATGCTTCCTATCTACAATAAAGTAGATAATGGCAAGTCGGGATAATCCATGAGAAGATGGATCTTTTCAAGTGTTTAACCATACCTAGAAGAAGACATACTAGGCATATACATACATAGATATATATAAAAGCATGTAAACAAGGGGGGAGGTGGGGGGTTAGATTGGTTTGATCCTAAGTCATCAAATTGAAATACAACAACTAGCAAAGAAAGGGAACTATTCTAATCATGCAAAACAACTAAAGATATGATGTAAAAGATAATTAACGGAGCCTTGGGGGAAATCGATTTCCACTTTCAAACTTCATATAACTCATTGATTCATTCGCTCATTCAATTACATTTATTGTCTATGGGGAATGTTATCACTTCTCATTCAAAGATCAATATCCATTCCTCCTTAAGAGTAGTTTGCAAAGATAAACAACGACCACTTGCAAACATCATTGATGATTACCCTAGACAAACAACATCATAGGGGTGTTCCATCAATGACATTTCACCCAAAGGACCATAGGTTCGATAATAACAAACCATCTACCAAAGACATAGTCATTTAACCAAACAAATCATTCAATAGATTAAACTTAGAACAAACAAAATTCAAGGTTCAACCTTTCTTTACATCTATATGACAAATATGATAAAAAACCACATTAATATACTAATATAGCAAGAATTATGCCCACATTATACACAAGAAGTTCTAAATCCATGCTTTTGGATTTCCATATCAAATGAGTTAAGAAATTTGCAACTTTCTTAATACCCTAACATTTGAATCTTACAAACATTTCATATACTCAAACAACCCATGATATAAATGAGGTAAAACACAACTAAATTATGCACATAAAATGGACATAAAATGAGGTAAAACCAAAATAATAAATGCTCTCCTATAAATGTTCATAAATGAGTAAACATAGAAGCTTACTACATAAGAAAGGAAGCTTCAATCAATTGCTCCCAAGAACTAGATTTAGCTACAAGAGTTCATACTAATTAATGCTAAGCAACCAAACATAATTCAAGAGATTTCAAAGATGAAAAATGGAAGAAAATAGGGTTCTAAATAGTAATAAAATGCAGGTGAAGAAGATGTGAATGAGAGGAAAGAGAGTGATATTTATAGTGCAAAAAGGATAAGGTGAAATTCAGGCCACCTGTTGGTCGTGACTCGCGACGGGTGCCAGAACTTTGTCCTATTTTCTTTTTTTCTTCTCGTGGTACACATTCATCTTCATAGCAATTCCTCTCATTTTTCAAGTCTTCAATGTCTCCAAAAATGGTCTTCAGTGGCCTCCGGTCTTCATGTCTTCGAAGCAAGTCTTCAAAAGTCTTCGAAAATGTGGTCATTAATGGCCTCCGGTCTTCATGCCTCCGTGTTCTTCCCTTGTCATGAAAATTCCACTTTCAAGAGGTAAAAGAGCGTAAAGTTTCTCTTACCCTTCCTAAGAGAATTTCAAGGTAAAACACAAGCTCTTGATAATAAAAGAGCCCAAAAGTGATCCAAAATAGTACTAAATTATGCACATAAAATGGACATATCAAACCTCCCCACACTTAAACCTTACTCGCCCTCGAGTAATAAAAGATCCAAGCATACGAAGGAAATGATGTATCCACATCCTAACTACTATTCCCCCAAATCAATACCTCACAAAACTCTCAATATCACACATCCCAATGTTAATGTCAAATGAGAAGTTTTCCATAGCCCCTATTCCTAAATCTACCCAAACCATATCAACCCATCAATTCATTGATATCTCTAAAACATTTCCAAATCCTGAATTGATAATCCCAAATCCAATGATACAAGGTGAAGTTAAAGACATGTATAAGGTTCAAAACACATGCTCCACTTTACATCAATATATCAACCTAAAAACGAAGCAGATTAACGATCAAGAATTTCATAACTTACTTCGTCTTCTCCCACTAAATTTTTCACTCCCAAAAGGTCCTCAAGATGTCAAGCTACCCAATCCATCTGCATGGTCACTGCAACCTTATGACTCTAATGCCGATAAATGAGTGAACACTTAACATTTTTCAATTTCTCTCGTTTTCTCCTTTTGCCTAGGAGCCCTTTCAGGTTTTCATCCTAGGCACACATCATGTTTCTTTAGCTCGCATCTCACCTTTTTCTTCACATTTAGCCTCGCATTTTTGCTTAGGTCGCCCTTTTAGGTTTTTGACCTATCCGGGCCCCCAATGTTGCCTAAATTGCCCTCTCGGGTTTTCAACTTAGCGGGATTCTTTTTATTTTTTCATTTGTTTTCAAAATTTTCAGCATTTTTCACGTGTCTCTAATCCAAAAAGTATCAAATTGCTTTCCAAATGTTAAGGCTAAGAAAAGTATCAAAGCCAACATTATCCAAGTACATCAAAAGAAAAACATCCCAATACAAAAGGGAAAAATATCCAAAATCAATCAAAAGAGTTATGCAAAAGTGTCTTCAATCCCAACCCTCTCAAAGTAGATACCCATCCCCATTCTTAGAACACTACATTGCCCTCAATTTAGAAAATAGGTCAAAACGTACAAAGTAAAGTATGGAAAGGGTAAAGATATAGTGCTCACAAAATCACTGATGTGATGAAGAAGGGCCACCACCAAAATACCGTTGCTGATACTGTGCTAGCCACTTTGTGCTCCTCTTCCTCCTAGATCTCCACCTCTCCACTCTTGGATCGGAGCCTAAGACACCACCTGCCTGGAACTGCATCTCATGGATGAGAGCTGACAAGTGGTCAATCTCCTCATCCATGTCAATCAAAGTCTGGGAGACAAATACATTATGCTTCAACATCATGCTGTCCTGGCGGAAGTATTCATCCTGCATAGTCTGCATCATCCGCTCGTAGAAGTCCGGTGGAGGATGGGAATAGTGAGGCAGCACATCGTTCTCCTGCATCGGCTCTGTCTCTGGTGGAGGCTACGTGGGGTGCTGTTAGGAGTGATGTTGCTGTTGTCGCTCAGAGGGAGGTAGACTGCTATCATCACGCTGGACAAGAGCTGGGCTAAGGTCACGGAGCTTGTGCTGGAAATCATCTCTACATGAAGAGTCGGATGAAATCGCCAAGTCTCCTAGAGGTTTTTAAAATTCCATCTTCGTCTTGTTGGGCTGAGGAAGTGCCATGAATGTGACCTTCCTCGCACCATACAACCAATGAAAGAGCCCCGTGGTCTATGTGGCACTGAGCATCACAAATCTAACTAACCTCTCAGCAGTGATAAGATAGGACGTGCACCTCCCTAAGCATAGAAAGTTAGCCGGAGGAACTAATCCCAAGTACTCTGCTAAAAGGCCTATCATGCCTCCAACCATGATCTTCCCCTTGGGTTTACCTGGCACCTCCACGATTCTCTTCATCCACAATTCTATCCACAACCCGTATCCTGGTCCCTCACTCGTAAGTTCCACAGCAAGTGAATGTCATTGTCTGGCACATTCGTCAGCTCCGCGAAGCAAAGTACTGTGCCAGCCAGCAGATAATGCACATAACGGAGTGCAGGGTGGATAATGGCGCTACTCTTATCATGGGAATTCTTTGGACTCATGTTGATGACATTCAAAAAGTGTATGTCATCCTCAATTGATCGCTCCTGGGCATGTGCGTCCAGCCTGGCCCGTATCTCCATGGTGTCAAATTCAAAGGCCTCCTCAATCTGCGAGATGGTCATTTTCCTAGATATATCATCTAAGTAAAAAGAAATGTACCTCGCACATGGTTGATTGCCTCTCATGCTACTTATACAGACCGTGGACAAGAACTACAGCGTGTACCTCCGGTAAGAGGGCGCTCTCCTACTCATAAACCCTTCCATTCCCCCCTTTGCGAGGAGGTATCTGACAAGGTGAGTGAGCCCGAGAGAATCAAATGTGGTCACGTCAACAAAGATTGTCTCCTTGAGTTGGCGCCTCTCTAGGGCCTCCCACCTTTCCGAATAGGACCCGGTGATCTGGGTCAAACCTATGTACCTATCCGAAGGGAGAGGTATAGGGCTCGATTCTGGAGCCGGTGGCGGAGGTGGATGTGGAACGGCGGTGCGCCTGCCTCGGGGGGGATCCCTAGGTCTCTTCATAGGGGCCATATATAACAATCACAGCAAATAAGTCAAATGCACAGGAATATGTGTATATGGAATATTTCAAATTCATACTCAACCTTAAACTAGTTCATCATCACAAGCTGAATTAAAATCAAGTCAACTAGTTCAAGTACTAATCACAATTGCATATACAATCCATACTATGTCCAACAAGCCCATATTCTCAAATCCATGAAGTACTAAAATAGTTGAAATCAATATGCTATATCTCAAAACCACAGTTATTCTCAACTAGCTTAGCCACCATTAGTACATTCACAATGTCAACTTTCACATCCCATGGCTAAACTACCCTAAGCAAAATAACATTGCAGAGCACAATAACATTTTATCCAAATAACAACTATGTTTAATAAAGGGCCAACATGCCTCCAATATAGCATAAGTCACAATCCAACACAAATGCACACAATCCAAACTCTAACAAGCACAATGCAATCCAAAGTGCAACCACAAAATATGCACACAATACCCATCAAATTAAATTGCAAGCACAATTTATTCACCAAAATCAACCAAGATCCAACAATTCAATTTCCTATGGCATCACACATAATCTACACAACATCCATAAAAAAATAGAGTAGACATTCGTAATCACAATTGAAGCCCAATAAAGTGAAGAAATGTACCACCAAGATGTGTAGGAAGAAGAAAGGAGGAAGCCCACAATCAATTCAAAATCTAATCGCTCAAAGTGACAAAACCTCCAAATTCTAGGGTTTGTGTTCTTCAAAGAATTTTTTTTTTGCTATTTGTGGGTGGAGGTTGGGAATAAAGGATGCGGTATGGAGTGGTGGTTGTGAGTGGTGGAGGGTGGCAGTGAGCGGCGGCGAGCGGCAGCGCTTGGTGTAGGGAAGGCTGAGAGCGGTGAAGAGGAGTGGGAGAAGACAAAAAGCAGTGGCAGATTGTGGATGTGTTTGTGGCAAAAAATAGGGTTTAGCCCATCATTTAAAGTATATTTGTACGACCGTCATGACTCGCGACGGGTGATCTCAAGGGGCGTTGGGTCGGTCTAAGCTCAAGGATTGAAGATGGCACCTCTAGGGCTCATGGCTTCAAGGTCTCGAGAGGCTAGGCTTGAGGATGAAAGATGACACCTAGAGGGCTCGCAGCTTCGAGGTCTCAAGAAGCTATGCTCAAGGATTGAAAATGACACCTTGAGGGCTCGCGGCTTTGAGCTCTTGAGAGGCTAGGCTCAAGGGTTAAAGATGACACCTCGAGGGCTCGCGGCATCGAGGTCTCGAGAGCCTTGCAGCCTCGAGGATTGAAGATGACACCTCGAGGGATCACAACTTCAAGGTCTCGAGAGACTAGGCTCGAGGATGAAAGATAACACCTCGAGGGCTCGCGGCATTGAGGTCTCGAGAGGCTAGGCTCAAAGATGAAAGATGATACCTCGAGGGCTCGTGCCTTCGAGGTCTTGAGAGGCTTACAGCCTCAAGGACCCGAGGTGGTGATGTCTCGAAGGGCTGGTCTCAAGAACTAACCTTGAGAGAATGATGAACTTCAGGTTCGGCTAAAGTCAAGGGCTTGCTGCCTCAAGGTCTCGAGGGGATGATGTCTCTAAGGACTGGTCTCGAGAGGGTGATAGACTTTATGGTTCTGCTCGAGTCAAAGGCTTGCTGCCTCGAGGTCTTGAGGTGGTGATTTCTCAAAGGGCTGGTCTCAAGAACTGGCCTCGAGAGGATGATGGACTTTAGGTTTGGTTTGAGTCGAGAGCTTGCTGCCTCGAGGTCTCAAGGGGATGATGTCTCAAAGGTCTGGTCTTGAGAGGGTGATAAACTTTATGGTTCGGCTCGAGTCAGAGGTTTAGGGCTTCGAAGTCTCGAGGGGATGATGTCTTGAGGGTTGGTCTTGAGAATTGGCCTCAAGAGGATGATGGATTTTCAGGTTATGCTCGAGTTAAGGGTTTAGGGCTTCGAGGTCTCGAGGGGGTAATGGACTTTCGGGTTTGGCTCAAGTCGAGGGCTTGCTGCCTCAAGGTTTCAAGGGGATATGTCTCGAGGGCTCGCGAAAAGGTTCTTACGAGGCCATCGTGGCTCGCAAAAAGTGGAGGCTGAGAACTCCATTTTGACACAAGATTTCTGAGTACATCGCGATGTGTGACCACTCCATCGCGAGTCGCGACGAGGCCATTGCAGCTCGCAAAAAGTGGGGGCCGAGACCTCCATTTTAACACAAGATTTTTTAGTACATCGCGACTCGTGACCTCCACATCGTGTCGCGATGAGGCCCTCGCAACTCGCGGAAAGTTTTGGCCGAGACCCCCATTTTTAGCCAAAATCCCTGATTTGGTCGCGATTCACGTCGAGGCCCTCGTAAGGACATCGCAACTTGCGACGATGCCCTTGCGAGGCCATCGTGGCTCGTGACCACTTCTTAACCTGGTACTTAGAAAAAAACAACCCGTGAAAAGTATAAAGCAAAACAATGAAACTTACGAATGACGATAAAGCAAAATAATGAATCCAAAAACAAACAACATCAACAAAAAGTCACGAATGACAATCTGGATTATCAGAACCAAGTTTATTTAACATCGTCGGCATGACTTACTCCCTTTTCTTGGGTTTTACTCACAAACCGGATCGAGGAGATCAACGTCCTCTCCTTTTTCCAGCACAAAATTCTTGTGGTAAGGTTTCAAACGTTGTCCATTAACCTTGAAAGTATTGGACTTAGCTCGATCTAGAATCTCCACCGTGCCATGTGGGAATACCTTAACCACCTCAAAAGGACCGATCCATTGGGACCTTAACTTACCTAGGAATAGGCGAAGGCGAGATGGGAGTAGGAGGACCTTTTGACCAACGTCAAAGTCCTTCCTAATGATCATCTTGTCGTGCCACACCATTGTCTTCTCTTTCTAGATTTCGACATTCTCATAGGACTCCCTCCGGATCTCATCAAGTTCATCCAAATGTAACTCCCTAGGAAAGCCGGCCTCATCTATATCAAGATTGAATTCTTTGACTGCCCGGTAAGCCTTATGTTGAATTTCCACCGGTAGATGACAGGGCTTACCAAACACTACCTGGTATGGTGACATACCAATTGGTGTCTTGTAAGCTGTCCTATATGCCCACAAGGCATCATTCAACCGAGAACTCTAATCCTTATGGTTAGGGTTAACCGTCTTTTGAAGGATAGACTTGATTTCCCAATTGGAAACTTTGGCTTGCCCGTTGGTTTGTGGGCGATAGGCGGTAGATATCTTATGAGTAACGCTATACTTCTTCAAGAGTGCCATTATGGTCTGTGATGTGTGATATTTAGTTGTTAATTCTTGGAAGAATTTAGTGCTCTTTTATGTGATTTTTGGTACTTAATTGATTTATTTTGTTGATAGATCACTATTTTTGGAGCAACGCGGTATTGGAGCGGAAGAGCTATTTTTGGAGCACTATGATGCTGTTCCAGCTATCCTTAGTCGGAATCCTTCATGTGGCAGAATTGTGCTTCGTTTAACGATCACTAAGTTGCTCCGTGAAGTCGATCCGATTAAGGTGAAGCTGATGAAAGGGGGATTGTTATACTCTTTTTTCCCGAAAGGGTTTTTAATGAGGTAACGATCCCGATCCCTCGTTAGGGAGTTTACGGAGTTGGAGTCCAGAAGAAAATCAGCCCAGAAAATTCAGCACTGTGATTGGGCCGTTATGAAGTTATGAAGCCCAAGACTTGGATTAATTATTTATTCCAAGTTAGAATTTAATTGTAATTAGGCTGAATTTAAGTGGAAGAATATTTCTTTTTGGATAAGAATTTTAATTTTCCAAAATTAGTTAGGATTTGGGTTTTAATTTTAGTATAAATATAATCGTGAGAGGAGGAAAAGGAAAAAGAAAATCTGGGAGTTCGGAATTGCTTTGTTTTTGTTTGGACGAAAAAAGGAATCAGAGGAGGGGGGATATTATTATTAGTTTTGCTGGAGAGGAAGTTTTTGGTTTTACTTTGGTTTGCTGGGCGAGAGAAAGAAAAGGCAGAAAACCAAATCTTTTCATTGTTTTTGTTTTCTTGGTGAGAAAGACGCAAAGCAGAGCATTAATTTCATTGGTAATTTTCCTTTTTATTATTTTCAATTGTTAACATGTTTAATTTTGAATTGCTTGTTATATTTAATTTAATCATGAGTAGCTAAATTCTTAATCGGCGAGGTTAATTCGATGGTTCATGAATTGTGAGGCTTCGGGTTTTCAGAGATTTAATCCTATGAGTTTTTAATTGTTTATGCCTAAAATCTATGCTTGCTTGTTTGAGTTTGATCACCTCAATCTTGTTAGGCTATGGCTAATTAAGTAGCACCTCCTGTGAAAAACAGATAACAATTATGACTGTAATAACAGGATGATAAACAATTAATTGGATGAACTGCATGCAAATACGTGCTTGTTGTCTAAATTGGGTTCCCTAGTTCTTAAGATCGTTAAGATATAACTAGTTTAGCAAATACTTGCTAGGAATATCTTAATTAGGAAGATCACGGGTTTAGCAAATACTTGCTCGCGATTGGAAATTTAAGGGGAATTAAGGGGAAATAGCAAATACTGTTCCTGCTTATAACCAATTAATTCATGGGGGTTAAATGACTTTTGAGTAGTCGATGATCAAGGAATGAACCAAAGATTAACCTATGCCGATCCTTTATTATCCATATATTTGTTCGTAATTTATCTCTGCATTTTTCTGCATTATTTTGGCCCTATTTTTAGCTTAGTAATTCATTAGTTTATCAAATAAATCTCAAATCTTAGGCGTGGTTGCTAAACCAAACTTTGTTGGTAGTTTAAATTTGATAGAAATTACACCGTTCTCTGTGGATACGATCTGCTTCTACTATACTAATCTGTGTGCTAGTTTGCAGTTTATTTGGCGAGTAAAACGACACTCGCCAGTCTGATTGCAAAAATGGGTGACACGGTCACTAATCAAGGCTCGAGGTACCCCAAACCTAGAAAAGATGTTATCTTTCAGGAATTCTACAACCACTTTAGAATCGTAAGTCCTAGTGGGTTTTGCCTCAACCCACTTCGACACATAATCAATGGCAAGAAGAATGTACGTAAAGCCATAAGAACATAATTTAGTACTATTTCAAGGTAAAACACAAGCTCTTGATAATAAAAGAGAACACAAGTGACCCAAAATAGTACTAAATTATGCACATAAAATGGACATATCACCTGTCCTTGCAATGACGGAGAACACAACCCGTCGATGAGCCTGTAACAACCCACATCACCAGAGGACATGCAACTAGTCACTGACACGCTAGGGACATTTAACTCCGCCGCAAAAGTCACCGGAGAAACCCAGCCCCTCCGCGGAGTCATCACCACCGGAGATCTGGGCCACCTTCAACAACGACGTCCACCCCTAAGCCAACCGCATCTCTATCGAAAAACTAGAGCTCCGTCGATCAGGGCAAGCATGGTTTAAGTGTGAGGAGGTTTATTTGTTTATGTGTTAGTGCCAATTTGTAAAAAAATAAAAAATTTTGATTTTTTTAGTCGGCTCAAATTCATCATACTATTCTTAATATTATTTTTCTTTTACTGATTGAACTTGCTAGTAATAAAGCTCTTGTGTGATATATTTGGTTACTTGATACACCTCTAAAATTACTTAGTAAATGAGTCTAATATAATTTGTGTAAATTGGCCTAGATAATACTTGGGATGACGAAAATAGGCAAGTAATTGAACATTTTAGCCTAGTAAAGTGAGGTTTAAGCTAGAATAGAGAAGTCTCTATATCAATATTTTTTTCTGAGAGATATGGCATTACGTGATTTGTTTGGTGTGAAAATGATGAAAGGCATTAGGATTTAACCTCACAGCTTATATTCTCAACCTTACATAACCCTTAGTAATCCCTTTGAAGAGTTGACATTTTTCTTTGTTTAAGCCATAGAAAAATAAAGCTAAAGCCTGATTTTATCCCCTTTTTGTGTCCCATATATATGCATGCTTGTGACTATAATGATTTCTCAGATTATTTTTTGTTGTTGTACTTTAAAAATATGAGGGAGTACCTTAATTTTGATGAATAAAGTTACTATGTGATACTAATTTCAGAAGTGCAGTAGAATGATGATAAAAAAAAGGTGATTTGGTGCTGGAAAATTTAGGAAAAAGGAGCCGATTTACCAAGAAAAAAAACTAGAAAAATCAGAAAAATGAAAAAGAAAAAAAAAAGAAAAATTCCAGCACCAACGCTCAATGTTTATAGTCTGTTTTGAGCAGATTTTTCCACTTTTATGATGGTTGAAAGTTGTGTCTTTGACTGAGAAAGTTTGGGCTAAAATGAGCATGCATGTATATATAAATATTTGAAGCTTAGAACTACCTCATTTTTTTATTCCCCCTAGCCCTGTTACAAACTTGAATAAAGACCTTTCTGATTTACATTAAATGATTTGACTATTGCCAGTGAATTCCATATATATGAGTGATTGTCCCTTACATCTAGAGCAAATGTGTGAAACGTGAGAAATTTTTTATGCTTGTCTTGTTTTGACTAAGTTAAGGGTTGGTTTGCATTGATTTAAGGATGATTTTACCTATGACATTTGAAGGGTGTGATAGTGTCGAATGTGCTATACTGGACCCTTTGTTGTTGGTAAGGTAAAGTTTGTTTATGGATCAAGAAATCAAGGATTGGTATGCTAAGTTTGATTATTTGTTGGGTGTGTGGTTACTGTCTTTTGGTTATTTTTCTTTTGAGTCTTTCTTAGAGTCAGTTGGGGATACTTGGGACTTTTGTGATAAACAACATGATTTGATTTTCATTTCATACTTTAGGGTAAGCATGACTCGAGTGTGAGGATATTTGATGTGTATTAATTAATTTTGTTATTTATTTTATTAGGGTTAACTGTGATTTTACTGGATTAATGTGCAATTTAGGTGTTTAATTTGCCACAGATCACGGTTTCTGGGCTTAAGGGGAATTAGAAGGAAGTTGGATAAAAGCATGACAATTATGGCAAGAAGAAGCAGTCAAAATGTTGCAAAAAGAGTGCGATTGTGGAGCTGATTTTTAAGAGATTGTGGACTGATTTGAGGAGAAATCCTTGGAGATACTTTAATTAGATTTTATCTCTTCAAATCAGAAATTAAATTTAGAAACAATTATATTTTATTTGGAAGAGTCCAATATGGACTGGATTTGTGGCATAAGTTACCTTATGAATCACTTATGTTTTTAATATATTGAACGGTACTCTGTGCGAATTACACACACTGAAGGTGCGACTTTCCACGCTCTGTATCTTCGTCCCCGCTCATCTCCGGCGCCACCGATATGGCGGAGCCACCGCCTACTTTTGCAAATCCTCCGCTCTCTTATGCCCAGGCCATGAACCAGGAACTTCGCGAAGCACTAAACATTTCCCCCCCAAATCCACACGAGGTTCACAACGCGGCCTTCGCCCCTAAACTAGCTATTGATCATCTAGGAGAACCGGGTCTCCATTTCTCGGAGGAGGAGTGTCTCCGTTTAGAGGCTCCACTCAAATGGACCTTGATTGGTAAGTTCTCACACAGCAGACCTCAACTGGAGAAACTCCGAAAAGACTTCCATACAGTCGGATTCAAGGGGCATAATAGTATCACTCTGCTGGATAACAAACAGGTTTTGATATCCTTTTCCCTTGCTGATAATTACTACCGCTGTTGGTTTCATAAAATATGGAACTTCGGTTCATACTCTATCCGCATAACGAAATGGGTTCCAATTTCAATCCCAACGCAGACTCCCCTATTGTACCAATTTGGGTCTCCATGTATGGTCTGCCACAACAATTTTTTGATTTCAATGTCCTCATGTCAATAGGAAACATCATTGGTACCCCAATTAGGGTGGATAGAGCCTCCCTAAATAGGACTAGACCCCATGTTGCTAGAATTTGTGTCGAATTGGATGTCACTAAACCTAGGATGGAAAGAATTTGGCTGAGTTTCAGAGACATGGGATTCTGGCAATTCCTAGAATATGAGGGAGTTCCTTATTATTGCTCTAATTGCCTCGAACTTGGCCACCTAGATACAGCTTGCAGGTCCGAGAAGATTTCTTCTAGATTTATCCCATGGAAACCCCAAGGCAGCTCCTCATATGAAGGTAACAAATCCATTTCCATAGATGAACAGGGCAGACTAAAAGGTGAAGGAAATGGTACCTCTTCCAAAGTTATTTATGTGCCTAAGACACAGTCTACTCAAAAGAATATTACTGACTTTAAGACTCAGCAGATAGTTCAGGTACCTGACCCCAAGCATGGAAACGATCAAAGGAATATTGAATCAAGTACTGAAGTACTGATCCTTGGACAAGGATCACAGGTTCCTTCTAAATCCCTTCAGAATGATAATGTGACTCAATCTCCTGAAAAACAACTATCTGTCAATGCGTTAGTTTTAGAACAATTGGATAATAGTGAAGTAAATCAAGCGAAATTACCTGAATCTTTTGGCCTAAAACCCAGGTCCCCCAAACCGAGCTCTGGCTTTATTACCCCAATCACACACCAAATCTCCCAGGATAGAATCACAACCCCAATTCCATAAAACCCCCATCTCCAGAACCACTCCACTGATCCAACCAATGAGCCAAATGATAGCTAAACTAAACAACCTCAGATCCAACCCCCTAACAAGGACCCAATTTGTATAGAGATACATGGAGTTGCCTCTCCTGTCATGCCATCTGACTGGAATCCTCATAAATCCCTGGACTGGATTAACACAGAGATCTCAATCAAACAAAAGGAAAACTTTTTGGAAAATGCTCAACCAGATTTTGAACAAGTTAAGGCAAATTTACTAAAGGATCACCTAAGACTAGCCAACACCCTCAAACTAATCCATCCACAACCAGAACATAAACACAGAAAATATACCAAAAAAACTACTCCTCCATTCCAAAGACGGTTTTCACCCGTTCCTCATTGAAACTCTCTAAAGATTATCCATGAATAGTTTGAACATATGCGCATGGAACATTAGAGGAATAGGAAATAAACCCACTCAAACCCATTTGAAAAATATTAAAAGGCGTAACTCCGTTAAACTCTGTGCTCTAATAGAACCAATGTTTAACTCAGACCAAATCCAAAACATTTCCAGAGGAATTGGTTTCAGCAACTCCTATGCTAATCCTATCAACAAAATTTGGCTAATGTGGGATGCAGACATTACTTTAGACATTTCAAAAGTGGAGGAGCAGTTGACTATGGTGATTATCAAAGCCCCCTCCCTATCTGCAGACGGCAGGATAGGCTTTGTCTATGCAAAGCACTCAATCCATGAAAGGAATAAATTGTGGCAAGAGCTAGCAACTCTAAAACAGGATCCAATTTGTCTAATAGGCGATTTTAATGTAATCACCAAAAATGAGGAATACATAGGAAACTCTATTCCTAATCAAAACATTATAAGAAACTTTAATCAATTCCTTAATGATCAAAACTTCTCTGAAATTCCAACCTCGGGTAGCCTTTTCCCCTGGACAGGGATGAGAACGAAGGGAAGGGTCTGGAAATGGCTAGATAGAGGAATTTCAAACTCCCTTTGGTGGTCAACCTTTCCCAGTTCTAAAATCAAAACCCTGTCTAGGGAGGGGTCGGACCATACCCCCCTAATGCTATTTGTCTCTAACTCCACTCCCAAAACTGCCCCAAAATCTTTTAAATTTCAAGAATGTTGGGTAAACCATCCCACTTTTATGAAGCTTGTGGAAGATGTTTGGAACTCTAACACAAACCACAAAGGGATGAAAAGGCTAGTTTTCAAACTCAAAAACCTAAAATCGGCACTCAAAAGCTGGAACAAAGAGGTTTTTGGCAATGTGTTTGACAATGTACAGTTCAGTGAGGAACTTGTTTTCAATGCTGAAAGAGATTTACAAAGTCATGAAACCATTGAAAACCTACAAGTTTTGAATTTAGCTAAAGGCAAAACTGAGACTGGTACTTAAAGACCAGGAATCTTTTTTGAAGCAGAAATCAAGAATCAAATGGATGAAAGAAGGGGATGCTAATTCCAAATTCTTTCATCACTCAATCCAATCCAAACACAAAAGGCAAACTATTTCTCTTATCAAATCCAGTGGAGGAACCTGGTTGAATTCTACTGAAGATATTGAGAAAGACAGCTTCTTCTCCAATCTTCTCACTGATGTACCTTCAGACCCATCAGGAATTAATACTTCATGGCTCCTAGAGAACATTCCAAACGTAGTAACTAATGAAATGAACTCGAACCTTCTCAAACAAGTCAGTATGGAGGAGCTGACTGACATAGTCACTTCTATGAATGGCCATTCTGCTCCAGGTCCGGATGGGTTCTCTGGTTTTTTCTTCCAGAAATGCTGGACCATTATTAAAACTGATGTCATGCTGGCTGTGGAAGACTTCTTCGCTGGGACAGAAATTCCCAATGCCATATCATTAACCCAACTCATCTTAATTCCCAAAAAAGATGTCTGTTCCTCCTTCCAAGACTACAGACCCATAAGCCTTTGTAATTTCTCAAATAAAATTTTCTCAAAATTACTCTCAACGAGGCTCAAGGTCTATCCGGATTCTCTCATCAGTCTGGAGCAATTTGCTTTCATCCTTGGAAGAGAAATAGCAGATAATATCCTACTCATGCAAGAACTCACTAACCACCTACACTCGAAAATAAAAGGAACCAATATGATAATCAAATTAGACATGATGAAAGCTTTTGATAGGGTCTCATGGCCTTTTTTAACTAAAGTCCTCCTCAAACAAGGATTCTCAGACGTTTTCGTTGAGCTAATCATGAGGAAAATCCGCTCTATGCACTTCTCCATACACATCAATGGAAAAACTGTAGGTTTCTTCCCTGCATCGAGGGGTATCAAGCAAGGAGATCCTCTTTCCCCCTTGCTTTTCATTCTGATGGATGAAGCCTTCTCACATAACCTACGATTTTTATACCAGTTTGGAAACATTCAACCCTACAAACTCCCAGAGGCATGATTACCACTTCGCATCTTTCCTATGCTGATGATACAGCAATTCTTCTAAAATATTCCAAACGGGGACTACAAACGATAATGAACTTCCTGAAATCTTTCAAATTAGCCTCTGGCCAAAAGGCCAACTTTGAGAAGTCCACTTTCTTCATATCAAAACACACCCCGAACAGAATCGTCTCTTCGATCAAAAGAGAATCAACTATGATGAAAGGATCCATACCTTTCAAATACTTGGGGTGCCCCATTTTCACAGGAAGAGCAAAAACCTCTACCTTTCAAAGCATGTTACAGTCTGTGCAAAACAAAATTAACCATTGGCACAATAAGACTCTATCTCCTGCAGGAAGGACAACCTTAATTAAACATGTTCTGTCTTCAATGCAAATTCATCTCATAACGGTGTTCAAACCAACCACACATATCATTAACCAAATTCATAAGACTCTAGCTAGATTTTTCTGGCAAAATAAATCAGATAATTCACAGAAAAACAGATCATGGAGATCATATCCTAACCTTTGCTATCCCTCAGAAGAAAATGGCCTTAATTTCAGGAACCTGAACACATTAACAACAGCCTTTGCACTAAAGCTGTGGTGGAAACTACAAACAGGGAAGTGATTATGGGCAAAATCCATGTGGTCAATCCCAGACACATATAAGACATCCAGAACCTGGAAACGAATCAAATAGATTAACAACACAGCACTAAAAAACACAAAAACCCTCCTAGGATCCGGACTGGTCTCTTTTTGGTGCTCTAACTGGACCTCTAAGAGCCCTTTATCTGATCACCTAACTGATTCTTTTGACCCCCCATATCAGGATCTAACAGTGGCTGAGTTCCTAAACAATAAACCATTCTACATTGCCCAGCTCAAAAACCTTCTACCGGAACAAGTCTTACAAAACCTGGATCAAATCTACTCCTTATCCCCAGGTTATGAAGACGCTCTAATCTGGAAACCTTCAATATCTGGAATCTTCTCTGTCAAATCAGCTTATGAGCTACTCAGATCCAAGAAAATGATAATTCCATCCTATTCCCATCTATGGTCTAATTTACTACCGAGGAAGCTAAGTATATTTAATTGGAAACTTTTGAATAGACTACTTGATTTTCCGGATATCCTAGAGGAATTCAAATTCCAGCTCCCCTCACAGTGCTATTTCTGTTTTAGCAAATCTGTAAGTATTCACCATTGTTTCAACTCCTACCTAAAGGTAGACCAAATCTGGAGGAGAGTGAATGCTACCTTTAATTTTCCAAATAGCTCTTTCCAACTTCTATGGGATAGGTTCTATTTCTATTGGAATGTTAACTCCAATAATGGCCCATCTTTAAAACTAATCTGTATCATTCCCTGCGTTGTGAATTGGTACCTGTGGTGTGCCAGGTGTGCATATTTATTCATGGGAACAAAGCCAAACATACAGACCATATTCACACAAATTCTGTATCACTTCAATGACACCCTCCTGGCTTTTAAACTAGATTTCAAATGGGATATTTCGAATACACCAAAGTTGCTGTATCATAAACCAATGAAACAAAGAAATATCATAATCATTAAATGGCTACTGCCTCAAGCTTTCAAACTCAATTCTGATGGTGCCTTTACTATTAAGGGAACTGCAGGCATTGGTTGTATAATCAGGAATCATTCTGGTCATGTAATAGTTGAATTGTCGAAATCCATTCCAGCTGAAACTATTTTGCAGGCAGAAACTATAGCACTGCTGCAAGGACTTCACCTAGCCCATGACAGGGGGATCACTGTCATTGACATAGAAACCGACTCAAGAATTCTCATCGGGCTGCTTCAACATCAATTCAAGATACCATGGAAGATTATGCCAATGATCAGAGAGATTTGGGATCTTCTTAAGGGTATGACTTACTCACTGCATCATGTTTTCAGAGAAGCTAATGGAGCGGCGGACTCACTGGTGAAAATGGCCATCTCCAAATAGGTAAATTCTCTTTTTGGTTCCACAGATTTGCCCAATTTAGTGGCTGGACATGTAAAGCTTGATGTTGAAGGAACTCCTCATATTCGGTTAATGTAAAATCATGAATTTTAAGGCCACAATTGTCCTCTGATGATCTTCAGGGTAGCAATAGATTGATGTTTAGATTCTAAGATCATCGGATGAATCCACAGAGGTACGGTATTAAGCCCCCCTCTTTATTTGTATCCTTCTTTTAATTAATAAACGGGTAGGAGTCTGCCAATAAAATTTTATTCCTAATATGTTTAAGTCTGACCAACTTGAATGTTTTTAGCTATCTAATTTCCGCCAATACGTAATTGTTGGATGTGATTAATAAGTAGCACAGTCTTGTGAAAATCAGCTAACTAACTAAGACTGTAATAGCAAGATATGGAATAATTGAGTGGGCATTGTTATTTGATTTTACTTTGGTATATGCTATATCATGTTCTTTTAGTATTTAATGCTATCAAATGTGTTCTGGTTTAGAGAATATTTTCTAGGGACATTTTGGTAAGGGAAACAGTTAATTGATCATAACTGGTTGACTGTCGATAAAGTAAGAAAGAATTTTGGGGGGGGGGGGGGGGTTAAGCGTACCTACTTCCCTATAACCAATAGATGTGTAAGAATTGATTCATTATTGCGCATGTGATCAATAATATCTAGCATGAGTTATTCTTAACCGATATTATTCATCCATATATTTATTTAAAATTTTTAGAGTCAGTGTTTACATTTTAAGGTTAGATATCATTCTTGAAATTAAGGTGTGGTGGCATCACCAAAGAGGTTTTCTTAATTAGTAGGAAAAATAATTAATAATTATTGCTTTTGCTCCTCGTGGGATCGACCTTGCTTACCGGCATACTAACTATAGTTAATCCGAGTGCAGGTTATTTGGCGAGTTAAATAACGCTCACCAAATGACCATTTACGAACTTTGTCCCACCATCACTCTGAAACACCTTAATGGTGGAAGAGAATTGGTTCTCCATAAAAGGCTCAAACTGGCAATAAACATCCTAAAAATCAGATATTCAGCGCAGTGGGTAAAACCACATGAGTCTTGAATGATGATCGAGGAAGATAGCATAGTAAGAGAAACCATCAGAATATAAAATAGGAGAGGGTCCCCATAAGTCATAATGAACTAGATCAAGTACCCTAGCATCACGTTTATCATTTGTATAAACTGAAAAAAGCTTCCCTTTAGCCTTTTCACATGCATCATAAATGGTAGGTTTTGGCAAAACCGATGAGACAGATAAAGATCCAGATGCTCGCAAACCGGAAATAACAGAATGCGGAACATGACCAAGTCTGGCATGTTAGATTTCAATAGCGCATGCGACTTATTTGATTCCACAGTAGACAACAAAACAGATGCACCATACTCTAAAACATAAAGCTCATTTTACTATGGCTGTAACCCAATGTTTCCCTAGTGATTTTATGCCGAATAATAAATTAGCGATCATCAAAGTAGACAACGGATTTTAAATCTCGAGTTAATTTTCTAATTGAAAGCAAATTTCTAGTGATATCAGGACAATAAGCACATCATAAATAGAAAGAGATTTAGAAATCTGAGAATCACCAACATGAGTAGTATGGAGTTCAAAACCATTACCAACATAGACGTGGGAAGAACCATCATAAAGTGTCACATGATCAACAACAGTGGGGGATGATGCCTTGTGTTTTGTAGTGCTAGAATCTAAAATTCACTTGGAGACATTGTGTCTTCGTTGATGAGAAGGGCTAGTATATCTCAAAATATAACCCCACAGAGAACCTAAATAAGCCATATCAAAAAGGCAAAGAAACCAGCAAAGTACCAAAAACTGGAAAGGATGCATCAGGCGAGTATAGCAAATTCGCTAAATTGAGGTTTGCACGCGTGTAATCCATGCGCGCAAGTGGAAATGTGTGGGTATAGGCTGAAGGAGTGTGTCGCACACATCAAATTTAGTTTTTGAAGACTGGAGATCAGCCACTATGGAACCTGCCGGAGAACGATGAAAGAAAACACCGGAGAATTGAAAATAGCCAGTGAATTTAGAAACCTTCAAAGAATCTAGAACAAGGCTGAAGATTGGGTGTTGAACGTGGCACTGCAGGAGACCCTGCTAAAGTTGAGGATAGTCGACGATGAAGCTGACACCGCCGAATAGAGCCAAAAAGGAGCCCATGTGAGAGAGGGGCACTGATGCCGTGAGCCATCATCGAAAAATTGAACATGGGGAAAAGATGAAATAAATGAAGCTTTCTGGAATTTCGCTGGAGATGACAAGATCGCACCAGAAGTTCGTCTGATTTTGGCTTGAAATATAGACAGAAAGAAAATGAAGAAAGAGGGGGGGGGGATTTAGAACCGAGATCACACTTGCTCTGATACCAAGAAAGAATGATTTCACATACTGAATATCGTATTACCGATGAGAATAGATAGAGTACAAAAGAAGGCTAGTACTAGTATGACTCAGGTCTAGTCAACAACTCTATCTATAACATAATCAAATCTAATCAACAACTTGACTTATTCTAACACAAAGACTACTGACCGATAATCTAATGCAACTTTACAAATAAAGTCTTTTCTAAAATGATATCATCCAGATTAAAACCACTAATGGATGCTATAATCAGCCCTGAACAATCAGTATTTGTTGCCGGAAAAGAGCTTGTAGATAATGTATAGTTAAGGCGAGTGTTAGCGGATCACCTTAACACCAAAAACAAAGGTTTTATTATGATTATGAAATTAGATATGATGAAGGCATTCGACAGATTTTCCTGGCCATTCCTCTCCAAAATTTTAGCTCAAAAGGGATTCTATGTACAGTTTATAAAACTCATAATCTTAAACATCAAATCTTCCTTCATCTCTATTCTAATCAATTGGAAATTAGTAGGCTTCTTTCCAGCTTCTAGAAGACTTAATTAGGCTTAACCTTTGTCTTCGCTACTCTTTATCCTCATGACGGAAGCCTTTTCAAGAAATCTTAACTTTTTGTTTCAATATGCTAATATCTAGTACTTTAAGCTTCCAGCTCAAATGAAGACCATTTCCAATCTTTCATTAGCTGATGATACAACAATTCTAATGAAATATAATGACTAGATTAAGAACTATAATTAGCTTCCTAAAGTCTTTTGAATTAGCAACGGAACAAAAAGTTAACTTTGAAAAATCCTCCTTCTTCATTTCTAAACACACACGTCTAAGAATTATCAATCAAATTGAAATAGAGGCACAAATGATTGAAGGCTCAATGCCTTTTAAGTATCTAGGATGCCCTGTTTATACTGACGGAATCAAAGACTCTTACTTTCAGGGAATGTTAAGCTCAATCATGTCCAAAATTCAATCTTAGCAAAACAAAAAATTATCTCCAGCCGGCAAATCCATCCTCATAAAACATGTGCTGGCCACAATGCTCATTCACTTAATAACCATACTAAAGCCAACAAAGTTTATCGTAAATCAAATACATATAACTTTGGAAATATTCTTTTTGAACTAATCCTTTCAAGGTAATCAAATAAAAGAACATGGGGATCATAGTCCAAATTATGCTATCCTCTAGAGGAAAATGGTCTAGAATTTAAAAATATAAAACTTTTGAATAAAAGCTTTGCAATCAAGCTTTGGTGGAATATAAAAAAGGAAAATATCTTGGTGGTCAAACAATGTGGTCAATTACTACCACACATAAAACCTCCAAAACTTGGTAAAGAATTAAAGAAGTGCAATAACTAGCACTCGAAAACTCTCAAATCAAATTAGGTAAAGGATCAATTTCATTTTGGATTGCTAGTTGAACTGAACTGGGTTATTTAATCGACCATTTGGAGAACACAAATGAAATGTCCTTTCAAGAAATTTTTTTTATGATTTTATATCTAACAAGGCATACTACATTAATCACATCAGATCTCATCTACCAATTCATTTAATCAATTTCCTGAATCATGAATATAGAATATTCTTAGAATACGAAGATAAACTAATCTGGAAGTTAACTCAAAATGGTTTGTTTACCTTAAAATCTACCTATGATTTAGTTAGACATAGAAGAATGAAAATTCCGTCATTTAAACACTTATGGTCTAATATAATCCATAAAAAGATAAGTTTCAAGAACCAAAATTTTTTAAACAGATTGAATTCCCCCAAAGATGTTCTAGAAGATTATCATTTTAACTTACCTTCCAGATGTTACTTCTATTTCAAATGCATCAGAAACAATCCATCATTTCTTTAGTCATTGTACACAGGCCCAACAAATATGATATACATTAGACAAATTGTTCAGTCTGGAAACACATAACTTTGATCTCTTGTGGGATAGATTCTTTTATTACTGGAACACATCAGTCAGTAACTCTGCATTTGTTGAGCTGAAACCAATTATTCCTTGTGTAGTTACTTGGTTCCTATGGTTTGCTAGTTGTAAATATATTTTTGAAGGGATTGAGCCTACTCTAAGGTTGATTATCTGAAATATGTTACACCCTCTAGAATTTAATCTGAGTTTCAAATAGGACTTGTCTTCAAACTGGCCTAAGATGTTGTTTAACACGAAATGTGTCTGAAAACCTATCAGAATTATACACTAGACATTGCCAATTAATTTTAAAATTAACTCTGATAATTGTTTCTTGAAAAATGGCAACTCGGGTGCTAGATGTATTATCAGATACCACACATGCAAAATCATCATAGTTGCTTCAGAAAAAACTCTTAATGTAGGTTCATGCCTTCAAGCAAAAGCTTCATCCCTCTTACACGGTTTGTAATTAGGTCACCAACATCAAATAAAAATTTCGGAGATTGAAAGTGACTATGAGATACTGGTGAAACAGGTGAAGAAACAATACAAAATTCATTAGCAATGGATGGAAAACGTTAGGCTAATCTGGCAGATCCTGCAACAATTCGAGTACACCATAGCACACATCTTTAGGGACAAATTTTGTAACAGACTCACTAGCAAGCTCAAAGAAGGTAAATAAAGTTCCTAATGCATGTTTATCGGGAGAAATTGGAAGACAAGTGAAGTTGGACTCTTAATCGATTCCTCAAATTAGACTAGGATAAATGTTTAGACCAGGATTTGATTAGATACTGGATGAATACATGTAATCATGTATTATAACACCAGTATGTTAAGTACTACATTCCACGTCTTTAATCTTACGATATTCTTGAGGTTATAGTTTCGAAAATGTATAGATTAGAATATCGGAAACTAAAAATTTAGAGGTAAGGTACTAAATCCACATCTTTTACATATTCTTTTTTTAAAAAATATTAATAAATGGGGGTCGGGGTATGCCAAATCCCTACCATAACCGGTGTTTGTTTTTTCAAAAAAAAGGATTAAAATATTTTGAAATAAATAAAATGATCTATAAATTGAAATGCCAATTTTAAAAGTAAAAAATGTACATTCGGTGGAGTAAAATTGTGGAGAAGATAGAGCGTAAAAGTAAAAGACAAAAAAATTTATGGGATACAACGTATTAACTTTTATTGTATTTACTAAAAAGGCTCATTTTTCTATACAAATTTGTTGTATTTGAAATTTTGATTATAAATATAGCCTTCGTTTATACCTTCTGATACATCACAGATTATTTCTCCATTCCCCGGTGTTTTTAATGAATTACCAAACCAAAAATTCTCAATTGTAAAAAAAGTTTAAATCAATTAAGAAAGAAGGATGAATGATACATGTGAAAATAGTAATGATCAGCCTCATGTTCCGGTTAATTTTCCTTCAAATTAGATTGGAGACTTTAATTTTTCAGGTTTACAATTTATTCTCGATTTCATCTAAATCTCATTTAAATGAAACATCTCGTATTAATCCTAATCTTGATTAGAAAATGGGATTCAGATTTTGTTGGTTGATCATGACAAAGAGGTCATTGCTTCCACAACTAAACTGCTAGCTCTTAACTTCCAAGGTAAAATTCATTTAAGTACTCTTGGACGCCTTAAGCTTTATTATAAATTTACTTGTGATTTTTTATATCATAGTTTCCTTTTATGTTTTTAAATTTAAAATCAGTCAACTTTGTTCACTCCACCACACTCTTTTTTATCTACCTCTATTTACACAAGATTTTTTTAAAAACAGTAAACATTTACATCTCTAAGAGAGTGATTTACTTGATTAGTGAAATTATGTGATATTATTTCTTTCTTTTTTTATCTATCAATCACTTGTGTTGATATGTATTTTATATTACCATGATTTATAGTTTAATGAAATTTTTTTTATTAAACTAGTTTGTGTCAGCATTAATTTATATCCTTATATCTTGCACTTCATGAAAGTGTAAATACAGGAATGGATTTTTTTATTTATTTTCATTGATGTGTTTTATTTTCTTAGAGGAGGTATATTGAATAGGTGTAATTAATATGTTTGATATTCTTAAAGTAGGTACATGTGTACTTTGGTGTCTACTTTAGATATTTATTATCATTTATTAGTCGGCAACCAATTTTGTATGATCCATGACTCTGAAAACTTATCTCTCCTTATTTAGAAATTTAGAAAAAAAAAATTTATAGATTAAAGCCATCCGAAGATGGGGGAATATATATCAGGCTCCCCAAACCAAAAGAAACAAAAATTAATTGGCCTCGAAGGCATTGTTTGATACAAAGGATGAACCAGAATGATGATCCAAGAACCGTAATGCGCTCTTGAAGCAAAATAGCACTTGCTTCCAAAAGTGATGTTTCCATCTAAAAAAAAGACCAAAGAACAAATCGGCGAATCGAAAAAATGAAACCCCAGTTTGTCAATGGTATGTTAACCAATTGGTATTTGATGGTAAGTCCCAAGTAAAGCTCCAAAATCCATTGTTCAGTATGTCATCCTGGTGCTTTTGAGAGGCAGTTTGAATTGCTCGAAGCCCTCTCGATGACCTGATGCCACCTCGAGGACTCGAAACCCCTTCGAGGACTCGAAGCCCCCCTGAGGATTGAAAGCCTCATCGAGGACTCGAAGCCTTCTGGTGGACTCGAAGCCCCCTCGAGGGCACGATGCCCTCACATGGACACGAAGGCCCCCTCGAGGACTCGAAAACCCATCGAGGAGTCGAAGCTCCCTCGAGGACTCGAAGCCCCGTCGAGGACTCAAAACCCCCTTGAGGACACGAGGCCCTCTCGAGGATTCAAGACCTCGTCGAGGGCTCGAAGTCACCTCGAGGACTCGAAGCCCCCTTGAGGACTCAAAATCCCCTCGAGGAACACGAGGCCCCCTGGAGACTCGAAGCCCCCTCTAGGACTTGAAACTCCGTCGAGGACCCTGATCTCCCTCGAGGACTCGAAGCCCATTCGAGGACACAAAGCCCCCAAGAAGACTCGAATCCCCCTCGGCGATTCTAAGACTTGCCTATTCTGCTGGCCGGACAGGTAAGCTTGACGTTCCTGCATTCAGTTATGAAAGGTGGCCTTCTTTTTCTTTGTTTTCTTGGGTGTTTGGTAAGCACTCCTCGTTGTGAAGATCCTTGTGTTGCTTGGCTTCCAGGCGGGTATATACTCATATGCTTAGAGTTCACCATTGATGGAAACTTCAGATAGAATGAGCACCTATTAAAACAAGTATAATCAGTAACATCCATTCTAAATATTCTCAGTGAGGGAGTCATCATTTGATCTAGTCTAATTATACCCTAGACAGGTATGGGAAGAGACTTAAAAGAAAAGATTCTTGAGGATTTTGATGACAAAATAGACTTAGCAAGTGCATCCGCTGTTTTATGTGCTTCTCTGTATATATGGACTAAAGAGCATGTTTTGAGCATGTGATGTATTTCATCAGCTAACTGACAAAGTTTCCAGTGTGCTGTTATAGGATTCAAGACATGAGAGATAGCATTAAGACAGTCAGATTCTATAATGATAGGATCAGAGTAAAAATAAGCAACTTGGAGTTTTAATTTGATAGCTTTCATCTCAGCTTCTAAAGGAGAATTGGCATGAATATAAGAACCTTGAGCTGAAATGAAAGAACCCATGGTATTCCTCACTACCACACTAATCCCTGCCTTCTGAGATAATTTACACCAAGAGGTATCAACATTTAGTTTTAGACCAGAACAGGGTTTAGACCAAGCAACTTTGACAAACCTGGGTTTGGGTGGTTTTTTTGCAGTGGGGAGAAAACTGTGGTCTGCAATTTCAGCATCAATCTGATTTGAAATGAAAAAAGGCTTTGCGAAGAAAAGATAAAAAAGATACTCGTTAATCTGTTTAAGGACTGATGATGTGTGAGGTTTAACATTATCATACAACCATCTATTCCTCACTTTCCAGAGAAACCAACATGTGATTGATGGAGTCAAACGCAAGAGCAAGTTATGGAAGCTAGACAGGCCAGGAACAGTAAAGTAGAAAGATAATATTTCCCAAAGTGAAGAAAAAAGTCTATCAACAATTCCCATAAAATTATGTATGACCTTCCACACTTTCACAGCAAAGATGCAAGAGTTAAAAAAATGATTTAGGGAATCTTCATTCTCACACATACATCATTTGGAAGGAAGATTGAATTTCATAGATTTCAGAATATTATCAAAAGGCAGGAGGGAATTAATCATTCGCCACATAAACACTGAAACCTTCTTCTCATGTCTTGGATTCCAAATATGATTAATTGAGGAAATAATACCTCTTTGTTCCCTGAGCAATCCGTAGGCAGATTTAAAGGAGAAAGATCCGTGAATGTCAGGCTTCCAAATAAGTCTATCTTCTCTGCGAGGAGACAAACTGAAATCCTGCAAAAGAATAATAATGTCAGGATTAAGAAAAGGTATAAGTTGAGGTAAGAAATTGCCCCTATTGTGAAAGAAAGAGGCTACTGTACAATCCTCAGGAATGAAAGTTAAATCAGGGTTACAATGATCCATGATAGGGCATTTATCCAACCAATTTGAAGTCCAAAAATTACAGCTACCAACACCATGAAATTTAGAAATTTAGAAAAGCTATTTTTACTTTCTAAAAAAGAAATAATAACATTTTTTACTACTAATAAAATACTTTAATCAAGATGAATGTGACTATGCCACTATTATATTGGACTAGAATGAAGTATTAACAACTGTAGATTTGTTTTTATTAAATATCATTATTGCATGTCAAATTATTTAGAGTGAATATATTATATATGATTGATGTTTCAAAGATTTGTTGGTTATTATATATGTTATATTATATATTATTGTTTATATTATATTATATATTCTTATAGAGAAAAGAAATACTATTTCCATCTTAAAATTTTATTTTAGTATCAATATTTAAACATTATAAATATTTAAATAAGGGTGTTTTTATAAAAACAATGGTGTTTTTATCATTGATGTGGTGGAATAGTATAACCTCAGTTTAAAATAACATGCAAAACTATTTGAATGGCAGTGACTACAACTTCGACTGCCTCAGCTGCAATGAAGATAAGCAGAGATGGGAAGAAGCCATTTGATGATGTTATCGTAGATGTGTACTTACCCGATATTGAATGCTACAAACTCTGTCATGAAATTAAAAAAAATAGGCTTCCTAGTACTTTGTAATTACATAACCTATAATTATTTCATGCACGAATAAATTAATTTATACATTAATCCTGTTTTAAATATTTAATAATGATTGTTATGTCTAGTAACATCTGCAAGGGAAGGACCCCAACTAGTGATGAAGGCATTGGAAAGTGGGGTTGTTTTTCTTATTCTCAAACCACCTGATAAGTTTATCACACAGTACATGCACAAATTTGTTATGAAATAAATATATGAAAGTATAAAAAGAGAGTTGCACGTGAATATATCATCCACAATCAATCATATATTTGTTGGAATAAGTTCAAATAAGATTCATTGTGAAGATGGTTGCAAGCAGTCAAGAAAATATAGAAAGAGAAAGAATAGTGAGGACAAAGATGGTCATAAGCATCCTCGTGAAAGGAATCCTTTGGCATTTGTGAATTCAAATAGTAAACAAGAAACTAGCAAAGAGAATACGGAAAACAAGAAGATGTGTATTAATTGGACTAATGAGCTTCACTAGAAATTCACGGATACTATTGCTCAGCTGGGTCAAGGATGTAAGTGTATGTATTGATTCCTCCAAATTAATAGTATATATAGACTTTTTTCCATATAAGGTGTGTTTGTCTGTGTTGTTTTTACCTCATATTATATGACTCTTATTTTGCAGTTTAAAATGTGGGTGTGTGTATTTATCCTTTTGGGTAAAATGCAAAACTAACCATATTATTTTCCAAAAGTTTTAATCTATAATTGAAAATTTTGAAAGTGCGATTATAACCTTGTGTTTTTCGACAAATGTGACTATATGACCTTTTTGCACAATTTCGATGCTGAATTGGCATTTTCCGACATTGACCAAATCTAAAAAGATAAAAATATCTCTAATCTTAAAACTTAAAATTAAATGACAATACAACCCCTAAAGTTCTTCTTCTTCATCTTTAAAACCTGCTCTGCCACCACCCGCCGCCGCCTCCCTAAACCACCGCCAACCAACCGGAGACAGGCTTAATCCTTTCTACTGCCCTCATCCAGTTTGTACAAACAAGAGTATTAATTTTAGAGTAATGATGTGAAAATTCATAAGAAAATATGAAAAGTTAAAGTGAGCCATTTTTCCATTGCCAGTGGCTATGGAGCTTTTTGTTGTTTCAGATTTGGAGTTCCATTACCAGTGTGTAGGAATGTTGGTTGGGGGGAAACATATAAATGGAGTCAGGAGGAAGAATTGAATGTAATAGAGGCAATTCACAGCAACACCTATGCCATCAACCCTAGCAAACCCGCCACCTCTCAGCCACCGCAGCACCACCACCTCTATCAGCCACCACTCAACACCACCGCGCTGGAGCATATCTGGAGAGCTCGAAGACGCTCACCACCCCAGCCACGTTGCTCTTTCCGGCGACTCCGCTCTAACCCCACTCATCCCGGTGAAGCAACTCTGAAAGGGAAATGGGTTTGGCAAATTTCAAATGAGGAAATGGGTTTGGCGGGTTCGGCCGAAAGGAAATGGGTTCAGCGAGTTACAAATGAGGAAGAAGAAGAATGGTTGAATCCAAAGAAGAATTGTTGAGTCATTCTAACCCACCGCTGCTCCTCATCCCTAGGGTTTGGGCTTTAGAAGAAAATGGGTTTTGGGAAATAAAGAAGAAGAAGAGGAGGGGAGGACAAAATAGACTTTATCATTTATTTATTTTTAAAAAAAATTTAATCAGGGGTATAATGGTCAGTTTACTAAATTTTGATCAATTTCAGGTTGTCAGGGTTAGATTGGCACTTTCGTTCAAATAATAGGGTTAGAATTACACTTTTAAATTTTTCAGGGTTAGATTGACACTTTCGACCAAAACATAAGGCCAAATTAGCACTTAACTCTATCCTTTTTTCAAATACTAAAAGATGTGCCACGTCTTATTTCCCACTAGAATAGTACATGTCTAAGTTGGGATTCTTATTATGAAATACAAGCATAAACATATACATTTAAAAAACATAAGTGTGTAATTAATGTAACACTATTAATAGCATAGTTCTAGTGATTATGGGCGAATTTACACACTAAAGGTGTACTTTCGCGGCAATGAAACGGGGAGAGGTAGGCCTAAGAAGGAGGCAACACCACTGGTGAGGAATAGGACTGTTATAGGTACAAGCACGAGCAGTCAAGCGGAGCTGAACGATGAAGATCTGGAATCGGGAGATAAAGAAGGTCAGGAAACAGAGCTGGAGGTAGCTCAACCGAAGAAGGTTAGTTTTGATATTGTGCTTGAAATTGGTAAGGAAAAGAGAACTGGTAGACTGTGGGTTGATGTCATAAAAGGGAATCAAATTGAGTCGAACGGTATGAAAATTGAGTTTCAAGCACCAGCAATAGTTAATGGGGAAATTGAAATCAAAATTGAATAAGAGGTTGTTAGGTCTGAGATGGTTTTCTTGGAAAATGCTTTGATTATGTATGTGGTAGGAGGTGATCTAACTATGAACGCAGTGAGAACTTATATGATGAGAGCCTGGTAATTTGTGAGTTTACCTGATATGTTCCACAATGAGGATGGATACTTCCTCCTGAAGTTTAAATCCAGAGGTGATATGGAGATGGTACTGAGCAAGGGGCTCTATTCTATATACAACATGATGATGTTTTTACAGAAATGGAGATCTATGTTTGATTTGAAGAAAGACATGGTTACAAAGCTGCCAATATGGGTGAAATTACCAGGTCTACCTCTACATCTATAGGGTGAAACGAGTCTGAGCAAGATAGGGTGTGCTATTGGGAGACCTTTGGTAACTGACGAGTGTATAGCCAACAAGCTAAGAATGTCCTATGCAAACTATGAGTTGAAGTATACATCACTCAGAGTATGCCATAAACTGTAACTTTAAGAGATATTGATAGACGTAAGATACAAAAGAAGATTGACTATGAATGAAAGCCTAGTTTCTATGAATATTGTCAAGTTTGGGCCATAAATGTAAAGAGAAGCTTGTACAGAGAATGGTGAAGCAATTGAGAGTGAAAGAAGATAAAGGAGAACAAGAGGATAGTGAGGGGGCTCAAAATTGATTTACCAATGTATTAAGATAATTTAGCATATAAATATTTTTTACGGAAATTTTGCTAACGGAAATGGAGAGCCCCACAAGAATATATCTACCACAGTAAAAGAAGTGAAATTTTCATGGCTACCCACGAAGCAAAAAATAAGATAATAGGAGAGTATTTGGGAGTATGCCTTATCAAGACTATCACACAAAGGAAAGAGAGGAGCATAATGCTAAAACTATTTCAGCTGCTCATTCTGCAATCAACCCTAAGGAGAATGCTCATACAAATGGAAATATGGTTAATCTTGATGTTCCTTCTATTAATGCCCATGCAAATTCAAGCCAAGTGAATCTCACCACCGAGAAAATATTCAAATGGCGGATCCAATTAATGAAAATGCTCTTATGTTGAGAGTTTGGGAAGTGCCTATGCCCGACTTGAACTTTGGACCTCTTGTAGTGAATCACAGCAGTATGCCAACGGTATATCAAACTACAACTCCTACAGTTGCTCCATGTTACCCTTACCCAAGAAATATTGAATTTCAATGTCAATGCGTCTAGTCCATTGATATTTTCAAACATATAGACAACTCAAAAATTCACCAAAGAACAAGAGATTGAATTTCTTATGTCTGAGTTTCCAGATGCTCTGTTTAACAAAGTGCCCAACAATTATCAATTTCACCATTCTAAAGGAATCAGTCCTTCTCATCACGTAAGTTTGTGTAGTCTCTTCAAGTTATAGTTTCATTCCAATTTACGGTAAAAGGATTGAATAACATTGTCGGCTATTTTTTATAAAATAAATTCAATGGACGTGGAGGATGATAACCTAAAAAATAAGTTGCTGGTGAATTCAAGATCAAGTTTGGGGGATTATTCATCGGAAAAATGGTTATTTGTTTACAGATTTTTGTTGATAATTTTAAATGTGTTGGAAAAAAACTCATTATGTACTATCTTTATCTATTGTGAGAAAAAACATACTCCCTCCATCCCACTCTAAATTGCTCATTTACTTTTTGAGAGTCAAACTTTGTAAACTTTGATCCTAAATATAAATTAATATATAAATGATAAATACATCATGTGAGATATTGTTAGATTTGTCTTACCGTCTATTTTTTAAATATCAATTTTTTATGCAGTATTATAATAAATAACTAGAAATTTTTTTGGTCAAACGTGCTCATTGAAGACCGTAAAAAAGTAAATAAGCAATTTAGAGTGAGATGGAGGGATTACATGTTTTGTTGCTTATTCAGGGGCACTTCAAACATATCTTCTTTAAATTTCATTGGTTGAAAATTTGTGGGGATGGTACTGTGTTGAGCTTTTTAAACTTCATATTTGAATGTTATTATTTCAATTCTTCAAAAAAAAAACTAGATGATAAAAAAAGGAAGCAATGATACAATAAATATACTTCAGATAGCCTTCCCAATATATAGAAATTTAAATCTTAATTCAAAATTTAGGAAAATGAAATAACATGGGGGAAGGGGAGGAATGAGAATTTTTTTTAAAATAAAGAAATGTGTTGGTATGAAATGTATAGGATGCAATTGTTTGACAAAATACACGATAAATTTAAAAGTACTTTAATTTTCATTAATGATAAAAGGGAATTATTCCAAGAATAAATATTACCTTGATTATTCTTTAAAAAGAAAAAAGTGTAGGTATTGTAATTATCACATGGTATGAAATAGAAAGAAGAAATATTACCTTGATTTTTCATTAAAAGGAAGAAACTGTAAGTATTGTAATTACCACATGGTATGAAATAACAATAACACCTACTGGGTCACTGATTATCAAGCATCTTTCTAGTACCTGTTATTGGTAACCATGTCAATTTTATATTGTGTCAAAATATTATAAGATCATGTGATCAACTTTATGTCTGGTGGATCTTGGAAATTATGCTCAATATAATTTTGAGAAACACACGAGTTACCCAACCTACAACTCGATAGACATAAACTTTAGCATCTATGGTAACATCAAGCTTACAAAATAATTTATTTCAGATAATGAATGTAGTTTATCCTTAATAATTGGAACTGATATATTTAGAAAATATACTCGGCTTAATGAATTTGTGTAGGAAATAATATTTTTTCTAACACAATCTAGAATTTTGTAAGTGCATGGACAAAAAATATTGAATTATTTAGTTTTTTTGAAAAACACACATGTGCATTAACGGGGCATATAAAGAATAACATAGAGTGTTTTTTAAATTATTAGCTACATTGTGATCATCAGAAATTAAACAACGCTTAACCTTAATACAACTAAAACTACACAAATGTGAGGGTCTTGAGCAATATCTGGTGCATCGTACCCTTAATCTTACAAGGTGTTGAAATTGGAGTTAATAGTGATACTGCTAAGATTGGTGAATCCGTGTATATTAGCATATCAGTTGGCTCTCTCCTTAGGGCTGCTTGAATTTCTTTCAAATAAGCTTCAACTTCTACTTGTAGTGATGAATTTGCAATAAAAAAAGTCTGATCGAGGTATTATTTTCCTTTTGGTAGAAGCTTAATTGTGTGAGATCCTCCATGTTGCTGGTCCTAGGACTCTTTGATTCTAAAACGAGCCATCGAAGGTGATGACGATGTGATTCTGAATTCCCTGAGTATGAAAATTAACCTCATGCATTGGCTTGTTTCTTTGTGATTTTTTCTGCTGAGATGTGTAGTTATCCTGATCCTACTTCTCTATTATGTCCTCCATTGATTGACTTAGTATTGTGAAGTTGTTTCTGGCATTTTTCCAACACAAAAATGCATCCTTATCTTCATTGTTGATAGCTTTTGCATTCCTTTGTTTCTATATTTCTTGAAGAATACAAATTGATAACTTGATGGACACTTTATTCGGGGTCAGCATAGTCCAGTGTATAAACCACTTCTTAAGATTATGTTGCAAAGAAGCATTAACTAGAGAATAGATCCTCTAGATTCTATTAGATTCATCATAACCTAAAAATAGAGGTGTATCATCTTCTAATTGTGAAAAACATCTGGAGTAGATTGTCTGATCTATAGTTCCTCTTCCAGCTAGATTCTTTGTGGTTAGGAGTCCAATATTTTTTTTATTAGGCTCTTATAACATTCTACGAAAGATGGTTATTGGTTTAGCCGCAAGAACTTTAAGATAATATTTTTAATGATTCTCAATATAATATTCGGCAACTGCCGAGAAGAATTAGATATCAATCAATGTTGTAATTTAACCTACTCTAACCATTTTGGGATAAATTAAATTTAGAAAACCCTAGTTTTGACAACGCATGTTACATAACTATTTAAGATCTTTTGACTTAATAACATTTGTATTTATTGTTGACCCTAAAGAAGTAAATGATGAAGTTAAGTCATTACTAAATTAGTCATTACCATCATTCCTACGCTTTTTCTACCTATTAGAAGACGCGTCAAACGTCATTGATAACAACTCATCAAAGAAAGACGCAACCCTTAAACATGTAAAGAAAGTGATATTAAGTCTAAACAAAGGTCTATCTATGACAGTGATAACTGGCTTTGACAAAAGATTTAACTATAAAATATCCGGACATTATTCAAGGAAACCCCCCCCCCCCCTTTATCTAAAAAAATATTATTAATATGATAAATATGTTATTACATACTTTTCTAGATTATGAGCACATTCGACCTCAAGTCTACTACTTTTACTGAACTCTACAGACTGAAAATTTCATATGCTGATTCGAACATTCTAGTTATGAGAGTTATGAATTTTGTATGAATTCTTTCAATCCCCAAAGAAAAATAATAAAGTGTTAGAGACTATAGGTTATTAGTCTCCCTAAGTTTTCTAGTGAAACTCTTTGTGAGCTATGATTGAGTGAAACCTGTGATGGCCAACATAATTTATTGAGGACTGTTTGCCTTCTTAAATGGAAGAGAAATTACTTATAACATTTTATAATTCTCCTAGAAACAATAAAATTCTTGGATAGGATATTTCGAAGTCACACCATTATAGAAATTTGGACGAAAATTTATGTTAATGCAATTTCATATGCATGATAAAAATAAATCAATTGTATATTTGACACTCGTATTCCATTGAAAAAGCTATAAAAGACATCCTTTTAAAAAATTTGAGATCACTTGTATTAGTTATTTGCTAACTATAAAGTTTTATCCAGATTATGACATAAAAAAGGACCATGCATCCCATGCACGTCAATCACTTCATATAAACATTAGTCACTAGTGCAGGAACAGATTTTAACTGTTCTATTCCGCGATGTTCATGGAATTCTGACTAGGAACCACCATATAATTAATATAGCTCCAATATCAAAAACATTTGTCTAATTCCAAATCCCCCGAACAATGGTATCAAAACATCATTACTTTGCAGTTATTTAATAAATGGCACGTAATGTCTAGTGTTCAACGATAATGGTTTTATAACCGTCGTTGATCGGTAAAATGAACTACGCCTTTTAAATAACACTATGTGTATGTTCTTATTATGATGTCAAAACATAGTTGATACGGCAGTCAGAAAATGAAGTGGTTTGTTTTGATTCTGTAAGCTATATTAGTTTTGTCTACATCTCTGGAATCTTAAACTGGAAGGACATTTGATATCAGGACATATATCGAAAAGTTTGTTAAATGTAATAAAAGTACTATGTCGTAGTATGATCGGTGAAGGACCTTGCATTGATGTTCGTTTAATCGATAATTGTGTTTCAATATTAGAATGCTTCAGAAAGAATGTTGGTGGAAATGTCGTGTGTCAATCAAATACCAAATAAGGCCATTATTGGTGCCAATATTCCCCTTACCATAGCATATGCATCAGTTTTCTTACATATTTCCGAACTCGGAATAAGACCATACACTGTTTTAAAAGTTGGATTTCAATAGAGCTACTCATAATTGTGAAGCGTGTTTGTGGTGTTGGTTCTCGTTCCAGGAGGTTTTTCAGCGAAACGTTTATTGGAGGTATTTAACATCCTTCTTTACTTGAAGGGCATGTTATATTTTTATTCATTCATATTTGAACCTATATGTTGAACAATAATCTCCTTTTTGGTAAGGTTGGTAAATATTATTGGACCGTGCTAATATTATTTCGGCCGACCTAGGAATCTCGTATGAGTATGCTCAACTTGTTGAAAATTTCACAGAGGTGGTTTCTAACAATGCAACCATTGAAAAACTTTTATTCATTCATCGTCCCTGTGAATATTGCAAAAATTATGTTTGCATGGGGGTATGTGGTCTGCGTGAAAATTTGATAATCTGGGGTTTTAAAGGATCGTATACAAGGTGGATTTGGCATGGGGAAGGTGAGGATGTACATGATGATGGTGCGGCTGACCGGGCAGCTCATTCTATTGATTACAATGAGGGTGGATTAAAGGTCCTACAAGTTATATATAATGACAAGGAAACACCTTCGTATGATGGATAGTAACATACTATATTGAGCACGACCCTTAGTTTGAGGAATTTGAAAGTTATAGATGGCCACTCTGACAAGGGAATAACGTTAGCACTGCAGTTGATAAATGATTTTTTCCATGTCGACAATCTTATGCCCAACCATGTTTATACTACTAAGAAGATACTATGTCCTATAGGAATTGAGTTGGAAAAGATTCATATGCTTTTCCGAATAATTGTATGCTTTACCAAGGAAAGACAGATAAAGATATAGATATTTGCAAAGTATGTAATGAGCCATAGTACGCGTTGAAGACTGACAATGTTGTTTTGGGTGGTGAGGTTATTACAAAGACGATAAAAGAAACGTCAGCAAAGGTTATATGGTGCCTCCGAATAATATTCAAGTTTAAACGGTTGTATGAAAACAAGGAAGATTAAAAGACATTGACATGGTAAGATGACAGATTTAAACACGATGGCGATGTGATTTAGTGCACCTCTGACCGTCATCAATGGAAAAATATTGATGATATATACCTAGATTTTGGCAATAAACCTTATAATTTGCGTTTAGGGCTAGCTATGAACGATATATATGACCCTTTTGAAATTTTGTGTAGTATTCATAGTTTGTGGCCCGTCTTGGTTGTGATTTATAATTTTCCATCTTGTTCAACAATGAAATGAAAGTATATTTTTCATCACTAATGATTTTAAGTCCTAAACAAAATGGAAATGACAATGACATATGTTTGGCATCGTTAGATGACGACCTGGTGGGAATAGAAATGGACGTGCCCTAGTTTCTGTGGAGGTAGTTTCATGATGAAAGCAATTTTTCTTTGTACCATTAATGATTTCCTGGTGAACGGAATTTTAGTTAGGTATTCAGTGAAAGGTCACTAGGCATGTCTTACATGTGAAAAGAATCTTAGTTTTACACAGTTGGAGCATGGTAGGAAAATTATAAATCTTGGTCATATGAAGTTCTCACCGGTCGCTCGTGGCATAAAACAAAGAGTGGTTCAATGGGGATAATGATGAAGGCCTTCCTCCGCAACCAGTTATGGGAGAGGTGATTTATGAACATGTGAAATTCCTTGATAATGAATTCAATAAGAATAGGAAGAAAACTCCCCTTGGTGGAAGTTGGAAGAAATGTTCCATCTTCTTCAAACTACCTTACTGGGAGCATTTGGATGTGAGTCACTATCTTGATGTGATGCATATAGAGAAAAACGTTTGTGAAAACTTGATTATGCTTTTCTACAAGCACCTGGGATAACAAAAGATGGTCAAAGTCACATCTTAACATGGAGAAAATAGGATTCATCTATCCGGTCATTTGTGACATGGAAGCGAGGAATGAAAATTTGGTTGCATCTACTAGCCTTCACATTGAGCTCACCGGCAATGACACAATTCCAAATTTCAAGCTAGATTACTCCAACAATGAGGATGATGAAGAGCAGGAGGAAGAGAAAGAGCTAGCGGGGGTGTCGTGCAAGAGAAAACTAACTCGGAGATTGATGTCATGTTCGAAGATGATGCTAAATATTATTATGTAGAACATAATATAGGTTTTTAACATAAAGGTCTGCTTTTACCAAACAATGCCTCCAATATTTATAGGGAGGATATCTTGAAATAAAAGGAAACGGAAACTAAATATCCTAATGAAAAGGGGAAAAGGAAACTAACTCTCCTAAGGAAAAGGGGAAAATGAAACTTAATCTCTTAAGGAAAAGGAAAATGCCTTAATTAAATAAAGTAAACTAGATGACCTAATTGATGGAAGAAAATAAAATATTTTAATTAAAGGAAGCAATAGAATGTCATCACACCAGTCCCACTTTTCCATAAATACCAATCCTTATGCCAAATCATTCTCCCGGTGGTAGGAAACGTTCGTCCCCAATTTTCAAGTGTGTGATAGTCCAAATTGTCATGCGTGTAAAGGTGACAAAGAGGATGCAACTGGTCTCTAGGACTGCCTTGAAGTCGAGCACTTCTTCCACCAAGCTCCGTTTAGAAACGGTGACATCATTGGTGGTTTGAAGCCATATAAGGTTTTAGCATGTCGAGTCTTTTTTAGTTTTGAGGTCAAGTTTGGTGATGATGTCTGTGACGGTAACGTTCTCACAACTTCTGGGTCTATGACAAAGTGAAAAACTTTATCGCCAATGGTGCATGAAGATTGGAAGATGTTGTGACGAAGCCACCCATCCTCTCAGCTTGGTGGGGTAACCAGACTATGATTGCATGGCCCACGTCTCCCACGACTTCCTCAATCTCTTCCTCAATCGCCACATCATCATCAAAAATAAATTCTCCAAAGAAATCTTACGTGACTTCCTTCATATGTTTCTCAAAATTCATGTCATCATCATAAATTGGTTCACCAAATAGGTTCCAATTCATAAATTAATTCGCATTCACGTTGTCGTGAAACTTGGGAATATCCATTTTGAACACTGATTCCCAGCATTTTTTGCTCTCTAATCCATGTACACATGGTATGACTGTGTTAAGAATGGGAGGGTTTTTCACCAAGGTGTTGTCTTCGCCGATATTGGATCATTCAAGGGAGCGGCTTCGACGAGTTGCGGGGAAGAGCGGAAACGGACTGCGTAAGAATCTCCACTTGTTGATGTGATCCGGTGATATCTCCACATCTATAAACTTTTTCTAGATTAGCCTCATGACTGGGGATACCACCATGGGGTCAATGGCGTGCCATGGAGAGGATCGGAATAGCTCTGATACAAACAACTTTAGATCGTAGTATAGGAAAGATGAAAAATGCTATGGTTTGCAACACAAAGGTCAACTTGTATTGATCAAAACAAGAATTCCAATTACATAACAATGCCTCCAGTATTTATAGGGATGAAGTATTAAAATAAAAGGAAATAGAAACTAAATCTCCTAACGAATATGGGATAAGGAAACTAAATTTCCTAAGGGAAAGGGGCAGAGGATACTAAATATCTTAAGGAAAAGGAAAATACCCTAATTATATAAAAAAAAACTAGATGACCTAATTAATAGAAGAAAATAAAATATTTAAATGCAATAAAATGTCATCACACCGGTCTCACTTGAATGTTTACCATAGCATAGGGTTAGCAACCCTCACACTCAAATTTGATGGTCATAACGTTCTAAAACTATTGATTGTGAATAAGCCCTCATACTTTTATAAGGTTTTCCAATTGTATAGTGATTTTCATGAGGTTGAGGGTCTGTGGGTATTGGCCAAAGGTGAATGGGTTTAACGGGTTTAACGTTGAGATTAGTCTATGGATTATTAACAAATTTATTGATTGTCCTTAAAAAGAACTAGAGGATGTGTATCACTAAGGCCATTAGATGATGTTAATCATAGGTGATAATGGCCTCTTGATGATAAATATCCTAATATAGACCTTGTGGATTGTAGTGTTCGATAATTTCAGCGCAATGCATTTGATCTAGGAAGGCCAGAATCTTTTTGTCTGAATCACCTCACCTTTGACCAACGTATTTTGTATGAATGATAGCTAGGTCCATCTATCAACTCCCGACCACATCACTGAGCCCACTTATACGACACTTACGATGTTACTATGTCATTGACGGGTCAAGAATAAATCCATTGGTGGCCATTTTTAATCATATGATGTGGGTTTCCTCTTCAAAAAAAGGTAATCAAAAGTCTCTCATACGACAACTTGATTACCTTGATATGGAGAAAATTGAAGGGAATGGGGTTCCATGGCGAGGAAATTCCATGCAAGTACTTTGATAAAAAATACTTTGTGAAGAAGAATTGGATACTCTTAAAGCACAAGTGGTGTCACAAGGCACGGGACGCAAAAACGACTAGAAAGAGGCCAAGGTTGAAGAAGGTGAAGCTATTGATGCTTTCACATCTTTCATTTTTCAAATAAATTATTATTAATGTGTTGATACTTTTTATTGCATAGGAATTTGAACCAAAATTCGTTAAAGGTATAAAGAACAGCTAAATATGGGTTCATAATGAGGTGTGCCAATTGAGAGAGTGTGTTTCGAAGGTTGAACGCAAGTGATGTGCATATGAAAGAGCATTTGCAGTTTCAACGAAGTCCTACCTTAAGAGAAGCTCTTCTATGTTATTTCTATGTAGTTTCGTTTTCCTATTTTCTATTCTATGTTTTCATGTGAGGGAGAGCGAATGTGACTGAATTCTATATGTTGATGATTAAGTTTCTACTAATTTTTAAAATTAATGGTGGTTTGATTTTTATCTAATATGTCGTGTTAGTGAATTGTGCTTGTGAATAGAGTTGCTACAACATAAACTTGCAAAAGGGACATGGAAGAGGTGACAGAACTCATGGTGCTAGTTTACCTGAAGCTGTTATGAGCTTGGAACTTCCTCCCAACCTCGGGCCATGTTAACAAAACAGCTACTTGCTCCTACAATTTCACCCTATTTTTCTTTTCTTCTCAGGCAACTTTATTTGGACCGTCCTTCTCTTGGTTTGCTTCTCTCGGCAAATAACTCATATAACTTCATCGTGATTGGTGTGACCCAAATAGCCACGTAAGCTAGCCTCATCTCTTCTAACAAATTATCGTCTTCATTGGATCCAATAATAGTATTTTGACCAAAACAATTCAAATTTTCAAGTTCACATTCCTAAAAAAAAAATCCTTTTTTTCCGTCAACAACAATCTCCCACCTAGGGTTAGTAGGATCTTTTACAAAGAAGACTTGATGAGCTTGTGCGGCCATTATGAATGGATCTTCTCTCCAACCCAACCGACTTCTATCAGCTAGAGTGAATCCCAACTCCTCTATTCTTTGCCCGCTAGTAAAATCAATCCATTCACATTTAAATATTGGAACTCGCATAGTTACAGGGTCGGAACTACTATGGCGCGTGGTAGGGCTCTAGCCCTACCTGAGATTCCGATGCCATGGTAGTACTAGTCAGTAGCACTTCTCGGCGTTCGGGGACTTAGGGCTGAGCTTTTCCGGCAATATCTCTGGTTTTCTGGCAATTGGAGTCGGAGAAGAAGGCCTCTCGCGGACTTTTTTTCCCCATTTTTTATCAAAACGATGTCATTTTAGTTCAAGTCAAACGATGTCGTTTTTGTTAGTACTGAACGAAAAAAATGAAGACATAAATTAAAATTTTAAGTCCTTTGGATTGGGCCTTTTCAACAATCAGAACATACATTTCTCGCCCAAAAATGCAAAAGTGCCCCTCCACTAGCCACGGTCTACTCCAGTTCTACTCCAGCTCCGGGCACCGCCGCCGCCACTGTTTGGATGTTGTCCCACCACCGTCCCTCCTCCAGCTCTCTATTTTCCTCTTCATCTATTCTCCTCTTTATGTTTATGACTTGAAAGAGGTAATTTAATTTTTGAGTTTATTGTTTATTTTATTTTTTCCTTCAAAAATGTAATTTATATGAATATTATTTTAGATTGGATGTCGAATTAATGTTATATGATTGTATCAATTTAATTGCACATGTATAAATTATAATTGTTTGATTTATTATTTATGTGAAATTGACAAATTATGAAATTAGGGATACTTGTTAAATTGAATTTGGATTAATATGATTTTATAAATTATTTGTTATAGTAATTTATTATTGTTTCGTAATGCTTTTAGATTTTATAAGAATTACATATTTTCCCTATTTGATATTAAATAGGTTATGGACAAATTTTTAATTCGAAGTAGAGGATTTCCATCTTCTAAGAGATCGAATGAAGCTAATTAATAAAGGCACGATGAAGAGGATAGTAGTAAAAAACAATCTCGCGTAGAATTCAATCGGAATGATGTTAGAAGTGATCCCAGACTATGTTAACCTATTGAAGAGATTGATTATTCTATTAGATATGAATTGATAAGAGAATATATATTAAGAGGTCCTTGTCAACCTAAGAATCATACTTTTCCCAAGAAATTGTTCAATGTTGAATTTAGAAGTTTTTAAAAGGGTTGGTTTGATGAATTTGATTGGTTGGAGTATAGTGTTTCAAAGGATGCTACCTTTTGTTTTCCTTGCTATCTTTCTATGAATTCAGCAAAGGAGATGGCATATACTGTGGATGGGATGATAAATTGGAAGAATTCCCTTAGATTATTTGGGAAACCTACTACGAATGTGGATGGAAATCATCATGGTGCAGTAATCAAATTGAGAAATTTTAGTCGTCAAAAGCAAAGTATATTACATTGTTTCGACGCTCATGCTACTAAAGCAGAGAAGGCATATCGCCCACGTTTGGCTGTGGTTTTAAATGTGAAAAGATACTTGTTAAAACAAGTTTTGGCTTTTTGTGGTCATGATGAGGGTTGGGATTCCATAAAAAAGGGTAATTATCTTGAATTGGTTGACTGGCATTGCAAGCAAAGTGAAGATGTTGCTAAGGTAATAAATGAAAATGCTCCCAAAAATTGCAAGTTGAATCCCCCAAAATTTGAAAACAACTCTCAAGTGCTTGTGCTGGTGAGGTAACTGATGCTATTGTTAATGACATAGGAGATAGTGTATTATATATTCTTGTTGATAAGGCCAGAGATGCATCAATAAAAGAGAAAATAGGGGTTGTTTTGAGATATATCAACAAGTAAGAATTCATTGTTAAGAATTTTCTTGCTCTTGTGCATGTTTTTAATACTAAAGCTATTACTTTGATTGAGGCTAATAAGCTACTGTTTGTAGATAAGAAATTTTCTTTGTCAAAGTTGAGAGGTCAAGTATATGATGGGGCTTCAAATATGCAAGGTGAGTTTAATGGATTACAAACTTTGAAATTTATAGAAAACTCTTCTGCAAGGTATATTCATTGCTTCTCTCAACAAATTCAATTGGTTGTTGTTTCTGTTACATATAGTACTACATCTGTGCGTGAATTTTTTGGGTATCTTATTAAAACTATGAATCTAGTTGGAGGTTCATGCGTTAGAAAAGATATGCTTGTGCAATTAGAACATGCTAGACTTGTAGAGGCATTAGAGAGTGGGGAGAATGTTAGTAGCAGGGGCAAAAATTAGGAAATGAGTCTGAGACGGCCTGGATACTCGTTCTGGATCACATTACACTACTATTCTTCATTTTGAGACTATGTCGTCTTCTATTATTCAAGTGCTTCTTAGTATCTGTGAGCATAGCAATTTAGATGAAAATACCTCTACAACAAAAGGTTTGATTGATAGAATGGAGAGCTACGAATTTTTATTTTATATGTTTTTCTTGAAGCATTTGTTGGGAGCAATGTAATCTACCCATTGGTGTATCGTATTATTGAGTTAGTATTAGTTCTACCAGTTGCAACTGCTTCAGTTGAGCGAGTTTTTTCTGGCATGAAGAATATCAAGACCGATCTTCATAATAGAATGGGAGATGAATGGTTGAATGATGTTATGATGATGTCTATTGAGAGATATTTTTGTTAAGATTGAGAATGAATCGATTGTTCAACTTTATCAAGGCATGGAGTCTCGTAGGCATTTGTTTCCACCCACTTGTTCCTGGTTCTTATTCTAGTCATTCGAGCATTAGAAAGTAGTTATTTTAGCAGTTTAGCTCAATATATTAAATTATTTACTATTTTAAATTATTTTTAGTTGATTTTTTTAAATTTAAATTTGAGTAGAATTAATCAGCCCAACCTAAAAAAATTACTGGTTCCGCCACTGTATAGTCATATAGTCAAGCTCCATATTTCAATTATGGTTCCAAAGTAGCATGTATGGGCATGAATCAAATTGTTGTCGCCCAAACAAGTAACTTGCAATGCCTCTTACAGAAGAGAAACACCACTATTTTAAGATACACCCTTATCATCCACTGATTTTGTGGCAAACATAAAATTGTCAATGTCGTACCCTCTGTAAGAAATAATTTTACTAAGAGGTCTATGCGGCAGCCACTAAACTATTTCTGGATGACTACTGACTCATAGCCATGATGAAATGTTCTAGTGTGTTGTTGCAGGACTCGTGCTTCGTTAAACTTAGGTAACACCCCTTGTATCTCTTTCATGTGGATGTTGATATATTGGACAACGTCCTTGTGATTCTGAAGATCATAGAGATGTAATCTGCCTGCACCTCAGGGTCATAAAAATGAACCACTAGAGGTCAACTAAATTAACCCAGGGAAGAGAGCGTTCAAGGAGATCAAAGATTTAAAAAGTTATATTCTGCTCCCATTCCCACTACTAAGCTATCTAGAGGGTAGATAGTGGAAAGACCGGGTTTGTCCATAGAGATTGTAGATGTCTAAAATCCAACTACACACAGCTACGTCTGGGTAGTCAATCCCTCTGTGTGCTAGGAATAGCTAACATTGCAAATTAGGTTTTTGAGGGGGTTTTTAACTAACAACTACAAGTTGCGAGATCACGAGAGAGAAAAACTATATATACTAGCACTTGAGGAGTATTTGCTGACATGATTGGTAAAATGTTTTTATTCTTGATTCAATCAAATTCAAGACATATGAACCTATTCTAATGCTTATGATACATAGTGCGGACGATGGTCAAAACTAAATTTATCTGTCACATAAGGGTGCACTCTTCCATCGGCATCGCCTCCATTATTAGGGGAGCGTGACCTGCCTCTTTCCGGGGTCGTTAATTGTAGTTAATTAACCCGAGCGGAGGATTTTGTGGAAAGGTCAAAGATAAAAATTTATAGTTCTACACCCATTCTCACTGCTACACTGCCGATAGGGTAGTTAGCAGTAAGCCCTGGGTTTGTCCACAGAGATGTTAGGGCTCAAGTACCAACTAATTAGACAACCAAGTATGGGTCGTCAATATGTACAAGTTAAAGGAATAGCTAGTAAATGAAATCAAATGGGGGGGGGTTAATTAACACTACTAATCATAAAAGTTAAAAAAACAAATAATCTATAAAGCTAAGCACTTGGGGAGTCACTGCGCAACATGGTTAATCTAATGTGTCAATCCTCATTTCATTCACATGCAAGATTTACAAGACAGCCTAATAGAGTGTTCACAACACGTGGTGTGACCAATGGCATACACTTCCCCGTACCTGTCACGTTGGGTGCGCTTGCAACCCTCCATCGATACCGCCATCATAATTAGGGGAGTACAACAAGGTCCAACCACTGTTGTAGGTATGTTTCTCCCCCGTGCAATTATGTCCCGGGCTTCCACGATGAATGCACTACTTCCCCCTGGTCCTATCTATTATGCCAATGGGCAGTTGGTACCTTATCTATGATACTAGGGCTTCTTACAACCATAGCTTGTTACTTTTTCACTATCTCTACCCATAACCTCTCACACTACTTAACATAATCAGCTAAGACTTGTGCGATGGCAAATAAGTAATAGCAATACTCAGGTCTCCCATGCACACATCTACATAGACGCAACGTACCCCCTTACTCATTCTAACATCCAGGTTTTTCTTCCCAAGAGAGCATCAATATTTATACCATACAATAATATAGCCCAAAGTGTGTGCCAATATGGTGTACTATTCATGCATTTTAAATATTCAAGAACAATCACAATAATATCATAAACACAAAATTAGGATGAACTATAGAATCTCACAAACAATGATTAAACATGAGCTACAATTTATCCCCAAGCTATAGAAACTACTCCATAGATATGGAATTCAAATATGGATTTGAATTTCACATCCAGGTTGAAAGAGAAAATAAAAAAGACAGAAAAACAAATGAGAGAGTGTTTCTCTCACTAAAGTTGCTCTCCTAATATAGCCTTAGAATGAAATAAAACTATGTACTATCTATTCTACTTGTTTAACCTTGTAGAATAAGGCTATGTCTATAGGAGAATGGGATTGGGCCTAAAAATAGGGGGAAAATGACTTAACCCTAGTTCGGCAGTTGCCCGACGAGGGCCGTCGCGGATGGCGCTGTCTGTGCCATGTACTTTTCACGGGCAGCAGGATTGGGCACGGGCCATGCCTCTTCATCCGGTGTGAGAGGTGGGATCTGGCATGAGCTGTGTTGGGTCATCTAGCGTGGACCTTGGCCTTTGACGCTAGCTATCGTCAGCGTGCTTGATTTGAAACTTTTGAACCACGGGGCATGGGTCTTGCGTGGGCCGTCATCTGTAGGGTTGGTCTGCCCAGAAACTTGTGTGGGGCACAGCCTTTGGCACGGTTCATCAGCTGGTCTTGGCATCTTGGACTTAGAACGACACGATCAGTCATAAATGGGATGGTCTGCGACCACACTTAGCTAATTTTGAGTGAAGTTTTGAAACACTGCATGCGGCCTATAAGATTCAGTGGGGTCTGCGCCAAAGCCTAGTGCTAAACACTGTTGGCACAGGCCAGATTCTTTGGCGTGGGCCGTTGGTGCCTAACCATGAATGGCACGCACCGACCTGTGGTACCTTGGCCGGCTGAACTTGTTTCCTTTGCTCTAGGCAAACCTTTAGTCCAATTTTAGAGTCCTAGTAGTTGTTTTTGTAGTGCCCGAGAAGACAAATCCAATGGAGTCAGCCTTGAAGGCTAATTCTTCTCGGATCGATCTCAAACTTTGGTACAACTCATCGGACCACAATTCCCCATTTCTTCATTGGCCACTTTGATCTCTGTTGCCGCCTATCTTTGACTCCAATCTCCTTTTACCATGCATTGATGTTTTTGGCCTTCGTCTACTACCATTCTAGAAGTGAATGGCCTTTGATCTCTTCTATTGTTCTTGCGAACGGCCTTAAATATTTTCTATCGCCCTTACAAACGACCTTCACATAGAATGTAACCAAAAAGTACCCACGGGCAACCTACTAAGGATGATCAAATGGAAAATGTAGGAGCCCATTGATACAAGATGTCCATTAGTACTAATTAAGTCTACAAAATGCAGGATTTAGACATGAAAAACAAAATAACTGTCGAAACCCCTTGTCACATAAACTCGACTGATACTAGAAATCCACCAAATAAAACATGATAAAAACTATGACGAATGCAATGGTTAACGTACCCAAAATGAAAGACATCAGACTCCCCACACTTAACCTGTTACTCATCCTCGAGTAAATAAAGGGAAGACAAAGAATTAAGCGAAATGTAGCGTGTAAGCATAAGTTAACCGATGCATCCAACTTATTCCTAGGTTAACCTATTTCCCCCAAAAAGAGTAAGAATCTCAGAACTCTCACACTCCCCGAAAAATATAAGCAATCTAACCACCCAAAGTAAAATGTGGAAAAAGGTAAGCCAAGAAGATAAATGTAAAACTAGCTTACTTTCCCCCAAAATGATCCCTAAAAGCTATCCAAGAGTCATCCCCCAACAACAACCAACCAAATAAATCCAATAGCCGTTGACTTGGTTGTAACATAGGGATAATTTGTGATTCTTTACCTACTTACAGCCAATGAGTCAAATGTATCGTCAACCTAGTTTTTTTCTCCCTCTCAATTTCTCTCATTTTTCCTAAGAGCCCTTTCAAGTTTTCATCCTAACTTTAACACACCAAGGGTACTCACTTCTCACATTTTTCCACACGACCTCTCAATTTTTCCTAGGCTCGTAAGCCTAGCCGGGCCAAACCTCTCATTTTTACCTAGGTCTTTCTATCTATCCAGGTTTTTCCCAATGTTACCCAAGTTTCCCTTTTGGGTTTTCAACTTGTCCGGGTTTTTGTATTTTTTTTTCATTTTTCAAGTTTTTCAATTTTTTTGGTGCAGCACAAATCACCCCAAAAGTGGGCTTCATACTACAAAAGATAAGATCAATCACAAAAATACACTACCAATATCCTAAAATAACCTACCCCATGCAAACTAGAAAACCTAGGATAGCTTTTCATGCCACCAAATATCCATCCAAAAACATCTCTCAACAATCAAAAACCAAAATCACCAACAATCAAGAAAAACTATAAACAAAAGCATGAAAATGCACCGAGGAAACCCAAAAATGAAATTTCCTAAGTGCTCACTACTCCCTACCCCATAGTTAACCAATGCATAGTATCCAATGCAACAAAATTAATGTCAAAACATAAGTGAGGTGGGGAGAAATAATGACACTCACTCTTGCGGCCCCGAAGGGCCTTCCTCCCCATCGTGACTAGTGAAGCTTCTATCAAGGTATCCTGTTGCTTGAAGCGCACCCTCGATGTGATCCATTCTCAAAATAAGATTCTCCACTTACATCATCACTCCTACTATTTCTTGGACTACCTCTTGCAACACTAGGGTAGAGCTCGAAAGATGATTCCTAGGTGCTTGCAATTGGTAAATGATGTCCGTGGATAGGTGAGAGTGGCCATGATGTACCTTCGATGATATCCCACCTTTGGCCTCCTCAATGTCTATCTCCGAGGTGACTAAGAATCTATAGAACTCTCTCTCAAAGTGTCATCCCAGCATGTGTCATAGTTGATGGCGGTGCACTCCGGCTGTGGAAGTACCACGAAACTATAAGTGCTTGCTCCGCCATAGAGCCATACATGTTTACCCTCCGATGTCCTAGGTCCCACCATGGATGTTTTGGATAAATTCTCGATATTATACCTTGTACCCAATCATCCCAAGTGAGCCAACGCTCTCTGTGTAACCGGATGCCCTAAGTGTTGTGCCAGTAGACCTACCATGCCGCCTATAGCTATCTTACCACTCTTTCTTTCCCCCATCATCGTGTACTCGTGTACAAAGTTCCACACCAAGTTTAGGTAGAAATTATCCTTGCGAGTCATTGCCCAAAGGCAAGGAACATCCAAACTCGGACATTGCGTTAACTCACCATGGCAGAAAACCCCCAATGCCAATTATCGGTGAACGTAATGAAATGTTGGATGAACCAAGGCGGTGCTCTTGCACACATTCTTCCAATCACTCCCTGTCAGCTGCCATTAAAAGTTCCCGAGAGAAAAATACATCCCTTGATAGTGTGTCCTAGGGATCTATTTTTCGTACCTCCATCTGATGGAATGGGCTATCTCCCGGTGTGTCATCTAACGCTCCTTATCGTCAAGATTGAATTTGATCGTCTTGTGTCCATTCTCATTTGTGACTGACTAAATAGTAGCCAAGAACTCTAGGGTCCACCTGATATAAGTCTTAGAATTTTTTTCTAAGAACCTCTCTAGACCTACTGACCCAAGACATAGGTCACGGGCTCGAGTAAGCCTAGAGCTGCCAGTGTATCTTTGCATGCGAAACCAACCTCTAATATACTCCTCTTTGGCTTTCTCAAATTCCTCCACCTTTGTGCTACAGTCACAAAAATATTGGATAGTCTCATAAACTCATTGGTCATAATGGAAGGATTCCGAAGAGTAGGATTCACCGGTTCATGGTTTGTACCATTCACCGGTTTCCTTCTCTTCTCACCCCCAATAGACTTTCCATTCTCCGAAGTAATTCTTTTTTGGTGGCATCCAAACAAATTGAGGCAAAAAGGGGAAATGTGATATTCAAAACAAGGCATCGCTCACATTGTCATTCAACAAGTAGATTCTACCCAAATAACCTAGACATTCAAAACATGATACTCAAAACATGAAGGCTATTTAAACAAGAACATCCTCACTGATGAACATTTTCATGTAAGTCATTAACAACCCATCAATAAGACTATGCAACTAAGATTCATCTCCTCCCGAACCACCCAATACATGAAGAACATTTCCTTCAAACACAATAGCATATCAAACCACCCAAACTTTCTTCATCACAAGATCATGCATAAAAACCAAAACATATATCCCAACAACACGCATACCCATTAGAAAATCATGCTTTTCATGACACCACCACAATGTCATTCAAACATACAAACAAAGAGTTCAATGAATTACCCAGAATTTGAAGCTAAGAATTGCAAAATACACACAAGAAGAAGCAAGAATTGCTAATTTTTGGAAGAAAAGCTTCCATTTTTTGAGTTTCTCGAAGAGCGTGTGTGAGTGAGTGTTTCTTCAGAATGAAGAATGTGTCAAATGATGAAATTAGGTGGAAAAGTGTATTATGGATTTAGAATTTCAGCATAGGTGATAAGAGAGAGAGGTACAATTAGGATAAGAATAGAATTTTAAAATTGAGAACCAGGGGACAATAGTACCAATCGATCAAATTCCTAGGAATATAGGAAGTACTATTTGTATAAAAAAAAATCCTAAGGAAATATGTAATTTCAAAATTCCTGAACCAAAAATACATTTTTGAGTTGGAAATTCAGAATTTTCAAAAATTTGCATTTTTGGAACAATCTGACAATGGAAATTTGATTTTTAGTGCAAAATGTGCTTGGCACGATCCAGACCTCGTGCCAGATCTTAGGCACAAAACAAGGCCTCATGCCAAACATTTTGGCATGAATCAACCCACGTGCCAAACTCATTGGCACGAGGCATCCCTTCGCGCCAACTCTCCTGACAAGAACCTAGGCTCTTTGCATGGACTGTGTCAATTTTTGGCATGAGATTGCCAATAATTTTGACCTAATCCTTAGTTTTTCCCTTTTTTCAAAAATCTATGTAACCCATCAAATATAATTCCATCCAAACACAATCACGAGTCTTGAACTCAAATTTTCAAATGAAAAAGAGTTTTATCTCAAAAATCCTCGTTGCAAATAAAAACATGCAAAATCTATCTAATCACTACTCAAAACACGAAAGTAAAAAAGAAACAATGTATATTTATTGTCGTCCTCACGACTTATTTCTTTTTCATCCTAGTCTAGTTAGAAAAACCTACCGGTGGATCTCCGGAATCGCCATCGATGACTCCACCCACAATGACATCATTGTGGAGAGGTCTCCATAAAGAGCCATCCTTACCTTCAGACCTCTTATCCCTGATGGGAAATGTTACTCCGTGTCTTGCTAGCATTGAGTCCGTGAATGTCACTTTTGGGTTAGGGGGAAGTCGAGGAGGATTTAAACCCTTGACACTCTCCCTTTCTTGTTGCAGGTTAGTTAGCATGGAAAAACAATATAGCACAGATATATTATCCAAAGCATAATGAAATTCATCGGACTCATCAACCATATCTTCAAAACGGGGTTCATCAAAATGTTCATGCTCATTGGTAACAGAAGAGGTTTCATTATGCTCACACATAAGATTACACCTTTGTTGATAAAATAAGAATTTGTCGAATCATGCCTAGATTTATAGATACCAAATTCCACTTTATCCATCTAATCTTCTAGAGTCAAGGTTCCCAAGTGGACATCAATTTTAGTCCTAGACATTTTTTAAAAAATGTTAGGCGTTCATATAGACTATGTGGAATCACATTGATAGATTCACCTACATCTACCATGGCATTTTCAACAAGTTTACCATATAAGGAGATATGGATAGAAAACATTCTGGGGTTGTCGCATTTCTTAGGAAAAGTTTTATGGTTCAAAACGGCGACTCCCCCCATTTTTAAATGTTCTAATCTCTTAGTTGACCTACTTATTTTCTTTGTACATGCAACTTTAAGAAATTTAGCATATGATGGCACATTTTCAATTAATTCCAAGATAGAGATGGTTACCTCGACCTTTTTGAAGATTTTTTGAATGTTCGCATCATTGGTCACCACCTTTGGCTTTCCCCTCAAAGAATTTGGAAATGGTGGTGGAATGATAGCTTGTGCCTTGGGCATTGGAAGCTCTTTAGAAGGTTCCTTCTTGACCACAATCTCCTCTTCTTCAAAGTGTGCATTGGTAGCCTCTAATACCCTATCATCCTCTTGTATAACCCTCTTCTCGGACTAACAAACTTCCTTCCACTTCTCAACTTGAGTGCGCTCACCTTCCTTGGATTATTATCCAGTTGGGAAGGGAAATTACTGGACTCCTTGGCTTCAAGTCGGCTCACCGAGGTGGTAAGTTTCCTGACTTTAACTTCAAGATTTTTGATACTCGAGAAAGTTCTATTACCAAGGTCTTTAATCTCACACCTTTTCCTCTTCGCAAAGACATCATGTTTCTTGCCCAATTGACCGATGGTTTCTAATGTTTCTTCTTGATTCGACTTCTAGATCGAGACATGGTTGTTGAAAGGGCCTTCACCTCGAGGGCATGGTTGAGATGGGGCTTGTCCACCCCGGAATCTTTGAGGTTGGTTATCCTCCCTCCATTAGAAATTTGGATGATCTCGATACCTTGGGTTGAACAAGTTTGCATAAGGATCTGGCCTTGCATCCCCTTGGTTCCCCAAGAATCCTTGTGGTTGACCCCTAGCAAACGGTGGCCTCTCCGGATTGTTGTACTCAATGATCTTCACTTCTTGCAAATTATCTACAGCCATAGAACAATCTTTGGAGTTGTGGTTTAGGTTTCAAACTCCACACACTTTGACTTGATGCACTTTTCCTCGCAAGAGCTCCTTCATCATAGAAACAGGAGCTTGGACTTGCACTTCCTACATAGGTGATTGTGCGGGTTCATCCAAAACCTTAACCCTTGACCTTGTACCAAATTGTTTCATACCATTAGCCATTTCTTCAAAGAGGGTTATTGCATCCTTACGGCTCTTGGTCGCTATCGAACCTTTTCAAATGGTGTTCACCATTTGCATATCTTCATCGCATAACCCCTTAAATAAATAATACACTAAATCCCCCTCCTTTAAGAGATGGTAGGGGAAATTTGCTAACAATCTCTTAAAGCTTTCTCAATAACAACACAAGCTCTTGGTAGCCCTTTGGGTGATGATTTCGAAAAAAATTTCTTTATTCCCACTGACTTGGATGCTGGAAAATAATTCTCCAAGAACCTCCACTTCATGTCCATCCAAGAACCAATGCACCCCAGTGGAAAGTAGTATAGCCAGTCTTGAAGGGAAAACAGTAAGGCTCTCAAGTGAAACTCCAATAGATGCTTGTTTGGGACTTCTGGTGGCTTCATATCCGTACACACCAAGTGAAACTCCAATAGATGCTTGTTTGGGTCCTTCCCCGCCAATCTGTGGAATGTCGGTAGGCAATGGATCATGCCACTTTTTCAGATCACAACAAACATTGGACAATAATGCCAGGAAGGTAATGCATAATGGCTGATTCTCCAGGTTGGGTGCCATGAGCTTCCGTAAGGTACGATTGTCTTCCGTCATTGCTAGCAGTTCTTCAACTAACACTGCTTGCCTCAGTTGAACTTTTGTCCTAGTTCTCCATCTCCTTCGCCTCTGAACACATGTGTTCTCAGTCAGTGTGTACCATAAACTAGGATAACGATACCCTTCTCAATACAACACTAGCAAAATGATCAAAAGGTAACAAAACAACTATTATAACAGCTCAACAACCAAACTATCAACACAAAAAAAATAAAAGCAATTAATAACTACTCTACTAACAAGTTATGCTAATTGATACATTAGCTGGATAGCATCCCCGACAACGGTGCCAAAATTTGACCCGCCTCCACCCGGGGTCGTTAATTATAGCTACTTAACCCGAGTGGAGGTTTTTGTGGAAAGGTCAAAGATAAAAATTTATAGTTCATTATGTGTTCACACTGGTAGGCTATTGATAGGGTAGTTAGCTGTAAGCCCTGGATTTGTCTACAGAGATGCTAGGGCTTAAGTATTAAGTAAAAACACAACCTTGTATAGGTCATCAATCCATACGAGTGAAAGGAATAGCTAGTAAATGCAAACAAAAGGGGGTTTTTGGTTTTTCAATTAACACTACTAAACATAAATGTAAAAAAAATTAATCTATAAAGATAAGCACTTGGGGAGTCATCGCACAACATGGTTAATCTAATGTTTCGATCCTCGATTCATTCACATGTAAGATTTACTAAACAACCTAATAGTGTGTTCATAACATGTGGTGTGGCCAATGACATACACTTCCTCGTACCTGTCACGTTGGGTGCTCTCGCAATCCTCCATCAACACTACAACAAGGTCCAACCATTGTTTTAGGTCTGTTTCTCCCCCGTGCGATTATGTCCTGGGCTTCCACCATGAATGCACTACTTCCCCCTTGTCCTACTAATTAGGCTGAGGGGTTGTTAGCACCTTATCTATGATACTATGAATTCTTACAACCCTAGCTTGCTACTTTTTCACTATCTCTACCCGCAACTTCTCGAACTACTTGATGTAATAGCTAAGAATTGTACGATGGAAAATAAGTCAGAGCAATACTCGGGTCTCCTGTGCACACACCCATGCAGATGTAACATACTCCCTTACTCATTCAAACATACAGGTTTCTCTTCCCAATGGGGCATCAATATTTGCACCATACATGAATATAGCCCAAAGTGTGCTGATATGGTGTATTATTCATGCATTTAAAATATTTAGGAACAACCATAGTAATATCATGAACACAAAATTAGGATGAACTATAGAATCTCACAAAACAAAGATTAAACCATTCGCTACAATTTATCCCCAAGCTATAGAAACTACTCCATATATATGAAATTCAAATATGGATTTGAATTCCACATCTAGGATGAAAGATAAAAAAAGGAGAGAGTGTTTTCTCTTTAATGTTCTCTCCTAATAGCCTAAGAATGAAATAAAACAATCTACTCTCCATTCTACTTGTTTAACCTAGTAGACTAAGGCTATATTTATAAGAGAATGGGATGGGGCCTAAAAATAGGCCAACCTGACTAAACCCTAGTTCAGTCGCCACCCTGAATGGTCTGTTACGGATGGCGCAATCCATGCTATGTACTAGTCATGGGTTGAGGGATCTGGTGCGGGCCACATCGTGCCATCTTCCATAGACTGTGGTCTTTCACGCAGGGTGCCGTTAGCATGCTTGATTTAGAACTTCTGAACCACGAAGCACGTGTCTAGGCACATGCCATCGTATGTAGTCTCAACTTGCTCAGAACTTTGTGTGGGGCACAGCCTTTGGTTCCATTTGTTGGATAATCTTGGCATCTTGGACATGGAACATCATGGGGTATCGTAAATGGGACAATCTGCACCCATACTTCGCCAATTTTGAGTGAAATTTTGAACCAGTGCATGCGGCCTGTGAGATTTGGCGCGGTCTTTGCCATTGCCTCGTGTTACACTATTAGCATGGGCCAACTGCTTTGGTGCAGGCCATTGGTGCCTAACCATGAACGGCCACGCCGTCCCATGGTATCTTGGTCGGCTGAACTTGTTTCCTTTGCTACAGGTGAACCATTAATCCAATTTTAGATTTCTAGTTGTCGATTTTGTGCTGCTCAAGAAGACAAATCCAATGGAATCAGCCTTGAAGGCTAATTCTTCTCAGATTCTTCTCACACTTTGGCACAACTGATCAGACCACGATTCCCCATTTCTTCATTAGTCTCCTTGATCTCCGTTACCGCTTATCTTCGAATCCAACCTCCTTCTACCATGCATTGATTTTCGTGGCTTTCATTTATTACTATTCTAGAGGTGAATGGCCTTCGATATCTTCTACCGTTCTTGCGAACGACCTTCAATATCTTCTATCGCCCTAACTAATGGCCTTCACATAGAATGTAACCTAAAAGCACCCACGGGCGACCTACTAAAGATGATCAAATGGAAAATCTAGGGGCTCATGGATACAAGATGTCCATTAGTGATAATTAAGTCTACAAACATGGCCGTCTAAACCCCTTGTCATATAAACTCAACTAATGCTAGAAGTCCACCAAATAAAATAAGCTCAAAACTATGCCAAATGCAATGGTTGACACACGGAAAATGAAGCACATCAGAGTGAAACAACGGCACAACACATTGTGCAGGTATGATTCTCTCACATGCTATTACGTCATGGGCACTACACTACGAACGCTCTACCCCTAGGACTACAGAGGCAAAGGTAGTAGGCATCTTATCAATAGCTCTAAGGTTAAAAATACGGTAACCCTAGTTTGTTACCAATGCTATATCTATACGTAACCCTTTGAGCAAACATGCCAGGTAAGAATAGTGTGATGTCATCGTAATGGTAACTTGGAACCCACGTGCACACACTAACACGGTCCAGACCCTGCTACCCATATCACATCTAGGTTTCTCTTCCCAGGGGGATATCAATAGATGCACCAAAATAAGTGTAGACTATGATATGTGCCAATCTTAGTGTGACAAACATGCATTTAACAAGAATATGAGGAACAAGCCAACATAATATCATAAATACATAGAAATAGGTAGATCTAAAGAATCTCCCAAAACAAGCACAAAATCATGAATACAAATATAAAACTCAAGTTAATTAACTACTCCTTAAGCATTGAACCCAAGTATTTCATTGGATTCAATGTCCTTGGGAAAAAACGAGAAGAATAGAAATAAAAATAGAGAGAAGGGTTATTCCCTTTCTCTCTCTATCTACTCTGGAAAAATAGAAATTGATCTAAAATGTGGATAAACATAAACCCTAGTAGAAATTTCCTTCTACATATAGTAGTAGGGAAATGGGTCTTGAAAAAGGCCCAAAATGAAGCTGAAAACCTTAGCACCCGCAATGGGCGCGGGCTATCGCGTGTGGCACGGTCATGCCGGTTGGTGTTGGCATGGGTCGTGCTACCAGGCATGGTCATGCTAGTAGGCTCTGGCATGGGCTGTGCTGGTTGGCACAGTTGTGAAGACCAGTCTTAGCATGGGTCATGATGGCTTACATGGACTGCCAGCTAGGGCTTGGTCCTCAGCCTTCTGATGTTGCGTGCCCACATCGTTGGCACAGGCTATCGGCTAGGGGTGTTGTCTCTACCAGTTGAATGGTGTAGACCATGTGAGTCTTTGTAAAACATCGACCAGGTGCTTGATTTTCACTTCTGAACAATAAGAGGCATGTGGATCTTTGCGGTCCATTGGCTAGAAGTCAGTTTCTGAGCAAAAAGATAGCATAACTGTGTATAACATCACACCCCATCATCTAGTCTTTGAATATTGAGTTGAAATGACATGAGTCATTTCAAGGGAAATGACCAAAGTCCATACTTTACCACTTAAGGGTCTTGGGTGGCACGGGCTGTGCTGGAGCCGGTGGCTTGTACTAAGGGGTGATGGCATAGGCTGAGCTGGATTGGGTGCCTCGTGGTAATGCTTCTTGGCACATCTGTTTAGGCTTGCACAGACTGTGTAGGCTAATTAGGTCGTTCCTCATCTTGAAAACTTGAACTTTGACTCCACTCTTTTTCGATCAAAGTCAGCCTTTCCCTTTCATGTTGTACTTCTTCCATCTACTAACACATTTTAACTCGTGGCCTTCTATCTACTACCATCCTTGCAGATAGCCTTCTAATATCTACTACCACCCTTGTGGATGCCCTTCTACAAAATGATGAAAAAATACTCACAAGGAACCTACTAGTAAGCTCACAAAAGAAGATATAGGTGCTCGTGACTACAAAGTATCCATTAGTTCCAATTAAGTTTAAAATAACTCGGGATTTAGATAAAAAAACCAACAATGGTCATCTAAACCCTTTATTGTTTAAACCTAACTAAACCTTTACTCGTCCTAGCTAGGCCTTTAAGCATGTGTTAACTAATGCATTTTTCAACTTAGCCGGGCCTTGGCCTCTCATTTTTACATAGGTTTTTCAAGCTATCTGGGCCTTTCTCATTGTTTCCTAAGTCGCCCTTTTGAATTTTTGACTTAGCCGGGTATATTTTTTTTCATTTTTTCAAAATTTTCAAAATATTTTTGGTGTAGCACAAAATATCCAAGAGGTGGTATTTATACTACATGAAGATAAGGGAAACAAAAAATAACACCACCAAAATCTTCCCAAAACATCCCCAAAAACAAACTACAAAAACTACCAACAAAACACAAAGGAATCTCCCAATACATCCCCAAAAAACAAACTACAAAAACTACCAACAATACACAGAGGAATCTTATAGAAATCCCTAAGTGCCCAACTACTCCCTCCCCACACTTAAACCATGCATTGTCCTCACTGCAACATAATAAAATAAAATTATAAGTGGATTCGAGGAAAATAGTGGCACTTACTTTTGCAATCCCGGAGGACCCTCCATCAATCGTCTCGCATTATGTGTCCTCCTCCTTTATTCTTGCCTCATCTCTTGTCTCTCAATGGGGACTAGGTCTTGGAACCCATCGAGTCTTGAAATGTGGAATCTCTAGATCAATTGCTTAATGGTTTCCTCTTGAACGTCGGACCTCTCATCTATGATGGCAAATTCGTTCTCCACCCTCCTTTCTATGGATTCCAATCTATTCCCCCACGAACTCATGGCATCTTCCATTACACCCATCCTACTCCCGAATGACTCCCGAATAAACTCATTCCCCTGATGGCTTGGCCAATTTCTTGCACTATTTGAGTCAACAACAAAAAGTTTCTCCCCAAACGTGTGGAATTGGTGAAGAAATTCCATCGGTAGGGCATCTCGGGTGAGTGGTGCTCTAAGTGGAATCTCACCATCATCCTCTATCTCCATGTCTGGACTTGAGAGAGTGTTGTAGAATACCCTCTCGAATCTAGGATTGGGGGCTATGAAAAGATCCTTCAAAATAGTATCTTGATTGATAGTTGTGTGTTCAGGTTGTGGCAAAACCATGAAGCTGCACACCATAGCACCACCATAGCACCACCATACAACCAAATGAAATGATCCTCAGATGTGGTGGGGGCAACCAATGACTCCCTCGCTAGCTTTTCCGTTGTGTACCTTGTTCCCGAGCATCCCAAGTTTGCCACCGCGAATGGAGAAGGAACCGGATGTCACAAATGTTGATCTAAAAGTCTAACCATGCCCCCTATTGGTATCTTGCCACCATTCTTCTTTACTGCGGCATAGCACTCTTCCACGAAGGCCCCCACCAGTTGGATTAAAAAGTTCCTTCCAGGGTCATTGCCTAAAGGATTTGGACATCCCGGCTATAGCGCTGTGAGATCTCCCCATGGCAAAGGAATCCCATGGATAAAAGCTGATGGACGTACTGCAAAGCCGGGTGGACTATTGGGGTAATCTTGCACAAATTCTTTCTCTCTGTACCTGATAGAATCCTCCAAAAGCTACTTAATGAGTATGGAAGGCCTTGCCGGTAGGAGTGTGCAAAAAGACCTGAACCGTCCAACCACCGGCACGGTTTAAAATAACTGGGTATTTTTTAAAATTTTAGGGCCGGGTACCCATCCCAGGAATTTCACATTTTAACGGGTCCGGGTCCGGGTCCGGGTCCAAGCCGTAAAAATGCTATTTTCTGGTACCCAAGGTACTCGGTAGATTTTAAATTTATTTAATTAATATTAATAATAGATAATATAGAAAAATTTTAACTCGTAGTCTAAATCCAATTGTTAAGTTACATTCATACTAATCCAAAAAAAATAGTCTTATAGTACTGAATCAGTATGTTGAATCTGCTTCTACTGCTGCAGCGAACAGTACTACTGATATCAAAAATTTATCATAAATTGAACACTTAAAAACTAAACAAAGTGAGTGATAATGTGTTCCAAAAATTTTTTTGACATCATTCAATTATTTTGGCTCCTTTTCTTGAAACTGAAGATTGAAAATAAGACACCTAAAAAAGATCAGTATGCATGCATTCGTGCTCTTTTTTCGTTATTAGTTTCTTCTACAATTTCTCATTTAGTGGTATTTATCTAATTGATTAATGTGCCTTGGAATTGGTTGGTGCATGTTTTGTGTTTTTATTACATCTGAGAATCATATAACATTTGGAATGGCGATTTGATCAAGCTCTGATTATGTATGTTTGATAAAAGATTAGGATATTGGACTATTGGTGCTCTTTGGTGGGTACCATACAATCCGGGTACTCGCATTCCGGGTACTCAGTTCTTTTGGGCCAGGTCATGGGCCACAATTTTAACTACTCACACATGCGGGTACCCAGATGTGTGGATATCCGTAAAGGTGGGTTCCTGCATTTGAACACCCCTACTTGTTGGTGTGTTCTTAGAACTTCCTTCCCATATTTCCACCTAAATGCTTGAGCGATCTCCCTATGTGTCATGGTGTACTACTTGTTGTCAAGGTGGAAATGGATGATTCTCCTCCCATCATTATCCGTTGATTGCTCTAAGATTTCCAAAAACTCCAAGGTCCATCTTATATACGTCTTTGAGTGCTTCTCTAGGAAGCCCTCTAGGTCTATCCGACCTAGAAAGTAGATGACGGGTTCAAGTAGGCCTAGAGTTTCTAAAGTCTCCTTGCATGCAAAACTCATCTCCAAGATTATCCTCTTTGGGCCATTTAGGTACTTATATCTTCAGGTCGCATTCCCGGAAATTGTGGTCAAACCCATGAACTTATCTACCCCAAAGGCGGGGTTGGAAGGAAGGGAAGTTGTTGGCTCTTGTCTCCCAACTTTAGCCGACTTCTTCCTTTTCTCACCCTGGGAAGTTGTCTCCTTGTCTGGCTTACTTCTCTTTGGGGCCATTCTATCACAATAAGAAGAAGATGGTAATGGCAAGAATATACAAGGATATGCATTAATTATCACTTAAGATGAACATTTTTTTTAAATAGCCAACACTTTGCCAATCATGCACTTTCAACACAATGGCTATTCAATCAAGAATCATTCTCCCTAATTAACACACATGGTAAATCATATCATCTCTTTAAAAAGATCATTCATTCATGAATAATTCCTCCTAAGCAATCACAATATGACAATTCATATCATCTTAACCCAAAAACCATGTACTTCCCCAACACTTCAATCATCATAAACTCATTCAATCACATAATCCACATGCTTCCCAAAAACACTTCAAAAATTTGAAATTCAAGCTTCTCATTACAACCCATTCACGCTAAACAAAGAAAGTAAACACAAAGTTCAAAGATTTACCCAGAATTTGAAGTTAAGATTTGAAAAATCACACAAGAAGAAGCAAAAAATACTATCCCTTGAGAGAAAAGCCTTCAACATTTTGAGCTCCACAAAGGTGGAGTGAGAGTGAGTGTTTTTGAAAAACTTGCACTGGGTTAAAGGACTCTTATAGATAAGGGATGTGTACTATGATTCTAATTTCAGCAAAGCATGCTCATCCAAAAGTGGGTTATTTAGGAGGGAAGTACAAAGGAGATAGTGATGGTTTTCTAGAAAATAGAAACTTTAGTAGACAAAAACGCCACGTAATCAATGCTCAAGGGAGGTGGTAATGTTTAACATTGTACTATTTACATCACCAATCTTAGGGAATAAGAGATTTTCTAAATTAATGGGCCAAAAGTACATGTTTTGGCTAAAAATTTGAATTTTTGAAAAATCTGAACGTTTGCCCATTTTTTAGCATGACACGAGGTAGTGGCACAGACGTGTCACATGAAGCTTTGTGTTGATCCCTTCCAGCACGAGGCTGCCTCGGGTTGATCCCTCCTAGCACGAGACCTACCCTAGCACGGACGTACTCCAATGATGTCTCTCCTATTCTTTTGGGGGGAAAATTCACCCACAAAGTGCTATTTCCTATTTCCCAACAACACAAAACACAAGATGCAATCTTACGTTTAATGACCAACAATATTTTCATACCAAGATCCCTTTTCAAATACAACAAACATGCAATATCTATCTATCTACCAAAAAACATCAAATCAAAGCAAGAAAGAGCATTGTATTTTTATTGTCGTCCTCACGACTTATTTTCTCATACATTTCAATTAAAAATAACCTACCATTGGGTCTCTGGAGTTGCCATCGGCAACTCCACCCACGATGACATCCTTGTGGAGAGGTCTCCACAAGGTGTCATCCATACCTTTGTGCCCTTTGTTCATCAAAGAAAATGTATCTCTATATCCAGTTAATGATGAATCCCTAGCTTTTTCCTTGGGTTCAGGAGGTAGTCGAGGAGGTTTTATTTCCTCACTACTCTCTGATAACTGCTGCAAGTTAGTGAGCATAGAAAAACATTCTGAAACAGAAATATCATCACTAAAATCTGGCATTGCGTAATATTCATCATCAATATCATCACTATCATCACTATCAAAGAAATCATCTAGAAATTATTTTTCATTCATCTTGCAAGAATCATCAAATTGGGTAAGTTTATCATACGAGGTTACACCTTTGCACATAAGAGAGGAGTTAAACGAATCATGCTTAGACATGTTATATCGAACCCCACCTTATCAATGTCATCCTCTACGATTAATGTTCTCAAATGAACATCTATCTTTGTCCTTGAAATTTTAAGAAAAGGTATCTCTCGCTCTTCAAAGTTGGTTTTGTCGGCTTCTAAAATTAAATCATTCTCTTGCTCAATGTCTTTTTTGGCCTTTTGCACCTCCTTCCTGCTCCTTAGCTTCAATGCACTCACATTCCTTAGGTTAACTTTGGGTTGGGAAGGTAGCTTTCCAGATTCCCTAGCCTCAAATCAGCTTACCGAGGTGGAAAGTTTATCAACTTGGACTTCGAGGTTCCTAATGCTCGAGAATGCTCTAGTGCCAAGATCCTCCATTTCTTTCCTTGTCTGCTCCGCGAACACATCATGTTTCTTCAAAAGTTTCCCAATAGTATCTAGGATTTCCTCCCGGTCTAACTTGTATAAGGCGACATTGTTGTTGGAAGGTCCGACTTGTATATGGTTGAGGTTGTGGACCTCAATTGTACCCTTGAAATTCATTCTCCTTGCACGAAAAAAACTTGGGATGATCGCGATACCTAGGGTTGAAGGTATTCTCGTAGGCATCTTGTCGTTCATTTCCTTGGTTTCCCCAGACCCTTGTTGTTGTTGTCCCCTTGAAAATTTCCTATTGTCTCCATTGAAATCCAACGCCTTCACCTCTTTGAGATCTTCGACAACTTGTGGACACATGTTAGTGGGATGGTCTAGAGCGCATATTCCACGCACCTTAACTTGTTGAATTCTCTCCTTCATGAATTCCTTCATCATAGAGGCAAGTGCTTGCACTTGCTCTTCCAACTTGGGACATTAAGTTGGCTCATCCAACATTCTCACTCTTGATCTTATGCCGAATTTCCTTGTTCCATTCGCCACTTCTTCGAACAGGGTCATTGCATCCCTCAGACTCTTGTTGGCAATGGAACCATTTCAAGTCGCTATAACCATCATCATGTCATCATCATAGAGCCCTTCGAAGAATAATACACCAAGTTTCCTTCCTTGAACAGATGATAAGGACAACTTGCCAACAGTCTTTTTAATATTTCCCAATACTCATATGAATTCATTTTCCATCTGAGATATGTTGGAAAAAAATTTCTTCAACCCCATAGATTTTGAAGCTGGGAAATAATTTTCAAGGAAATGCCGCTTCAAATCCATCCACGATGTAATGCACCCCGACGGAAGATAATATAACCAATCATTTATTGAATCTCATAGCGAAAAGAGAAATGACTGAAGGTTGTAATCCTCTTATGATACTCCGGGTGGCTTCATGTTGATGCATACGAGATTGAACTCTAAGAGATGCTTGTTTGGATCCTCCCGACCATCTCATGGAAATCCAGTAATCATTAGATCATCCCGATCTTTCACTCACATGTGACATTGGGTGGCAACAGGGGAAAATGATGCAAATGGGTTGATTTTCTAAATTTGGAGCCATCAACTCTCTCAAGGTGTGGTTGTCCTCTGCCATGACTACTTACTTCTCAACTACAATCGGTTCTTGTGGAACCCTCGCTCTAGTCCTCCTTCTTCTTCTCCTCCGAATACATGTGCCTTTCGGTAAATCTTGCAAAGTTTGTAAGTTCGTGGTATGGGTATGCAACATAAACTAGAAACCAAACAATAACCAACCGAAAACAAAACTAGAAAATGGGTTTAAATAAATAGAACAACTATAGGACATGCTCAACATTAAAAACCAACTAAATCAACAAAAATAATACAAACTACTAAACTAATGCGCTGTGCAAGTTAACAATTAAACTTTTAGACTAGCATCCCAGGTAGCGGCGCCAAAATCTTGATCTGCCTCCACTCTGGGGTCGTAAAAATGAACCACGTGAGGTCAACTAAACTAACCTAAGGCAAAGAACGTCTAAGAAGATCAAACATTTAAAAATTTATATTCTGCTCCCGTTCCCACTACCAAGCTACCTAAAGGGTAGATAGTGGAAAGATCGGGTTTGTCCGCAGAGATGCTAAATGTCTAAAAGCCAACTACACACAGCCACGTCCGAGTTGTCAATTCATCTGTGTGTTAGGAATAGCTAATACTGCAAAAACATGTTTTTGAGGGGGTTTTTAACTAACAACTACAAGCACGTGAGATCACGAGAGAATAAAAATGTATATACAAGCACTTGGGGAGTATTTACACAACATGATTAGTGAAATTTTTTTATCCTTGATTCAATCACATTCAAGACATATGAACCTATTCTAATGCTTATGACACATAGTACGGATAATGGTCAAACTACCCCTTATCTGTCACATAAGGGTGTGTGTATACCTCTTCCATCAGCATCGCATCCGTAATTAGAGGAGTGCAGCAATGGTATGGCACATTGCGCAAGTCTGATTCTCCCCTGTGCTATTATGTCCTGGGCACTACACTACAAATGATCTACCCTTACGCCTACAGAGGAAAAGATAGTAGTAATCTTATCAATGGCTCTAAGGTTGCGAATAAATGAACCCTATTTTGCTACCTACAATATCTCTATTTGTAACCATTCGGGTCAACTCACCAGTTAAAACTAGTGTGTTGTCATTGTAACAATAACTCGGCAACCTACGTGCACACACCCACACGGTCCCGGGCCTCGCTACCCATGTCACATATAGATTTCTCTTCCCTGGGGGGATATCAATAGATGCACCAACATGAGTGTAGACTACGGTGTGTGCCAATCTTAGTGTGACAATCATGCATTTAACAAGAATATGAAGAACAAGACAACATAATATCATAAACACATAAAAATAGGTAGATCTAAAGAATCTCCCAAAATAAGCACCAAATCATGAATAAAAATTCAAACCGAAAGTTAATTAACTACTCCCTAAGCATTGAACCCAAGTATGTCATGGGACTCAATGCCCTTGGACAAAAACAAGAAGAAAAGAAATAAAACTAGAGAGAATGGCTATTCCCTTTCTTTCTCTATCTACTCTTCAAGAATAGAAAATGATCTAAAATGTGGCTAAACTTAAACCCTAGTAGACATAGGCTTCTATATATAGTATTAGGGAAATGGGCCTTGAAAAAGGCCCAAAATGAGGTAAAAAACCAAGCAGCCGGAATGGTCGTAGGTTGTTGTGTATGTCACGATCGTGCTGGTTGGTGCTGGCACGGGCCGTATTACCAGGCACAGCTACGCTAGCTGGCTCTGACACGGGCCATGCTGGTTGGCACGATCGTGTTGGTTAACCTTGGCACGGGTCGTGCCGAGTGACACAAACCGCAAGTTGGGCCTTGGTCCTAGGTCTTCTAATGATGAAGTCTATGTCGTTTGGCACAGGCCATCAGTTGGGATTGTTATCTCAACCAGTTGAACGATATGGGCCATGTGAGTCTTTGCAGACCATTGGCCGGGTGCTTGATTTTCACAAATGAATGATGCGGGGCATGTGGATCTTTACGTGTTGTTGGCTCGTGGAAAGAGGTGCTAGATGGGGGACTCGTGCCAAGGGATGCTGGCATGGGGCCACGGTGGACCGGGCGCCTAGTGCTGATGCTTCTTGGCATGGTCGTGTCGGCTGGCAGAGACTATGTCGGCTGATTTGTTCATTCATCATCTTTGGAACTTGAACTTTGACTCCATTCTTTATCTAGCATATTTCCATTTACTACCACATTTTAACTCGTGGCCTTCTGCCTACTACTATCCTTGGGTATGGCCTTCTAATTTCTACTACCACCCTAGCTAATGGCCTTCTAAAAAATAACAACAAAATACTCATGAGAAACCTACTAGTAAGCTCACAAAAAAACTAGGTTCTCGTGAATACAAAGTATCCATTAGTTCCAATTAAGTTTACAAAATAAACAATGGTTATCTAAACCCTTTTTCATGCAAACCTAAATAAAAATAGCAATCAACCCAACAAAACATAATAACAAATGTTTCAAATGCATTAGTTAACGTATGCTTGAAGGTGCAGATCCTGATGCGTAGCACAAAAATCCTTTGCATTAGGGCTAAATAACTTACCTTGTCAAACCCCTTGACCCTTCAACCTTTCTTCAGGTCTAGATCTCAGAAGCCCACACATAATCGACATCTTTCATATAATTGGTATAAAAATACATTACTTCCCCTGCCATATACTATTGTACAATACTTGAATCAAGCCTATATCTATTTGTAACAAAATGGTTGAATTATTCATATACCTCTTAAAGGGATACATCCATCTTGGAAATACGAGACCACAAAGCTTGATCCCTCCACCAAATGAATAATCAAATGGACCATTATGTCAAAGAATAAGGGTGGAAAGTACATCCCCATCCAGAATGAACTTCAACAATCGGCATTTGCAATTGATCAAGCTTTGCAACACTAATGCTTTTGGAACATATACACTTAAACAAAAAACCAAGCTTTGTAATGCACAATCTTACATGGGAAAGTAGTGACAAATTTATGACAATGGTATCCAATTCTAGCATCAGTTTGTGGCAGTCATGTGATTTAAGGCCAACCAAAACTTGCGACCGATAAACATGAACTAATGTTAGAAAAATAAGCCCCTGGAACTCTCACACTGCTTAGCGTCTCACAATACGAATTATTCTCTGACTTAGACATGTAATAATAGGAATGGGGGATATAAAAATCATAACCATTTGCCACGGGATCAAGACTTTCCCTAATACCCATTTCAACCAAGTTAAGTCGAGCCTTCAACCCATCTTTGGTTTTACCTTGGATGTTTAAGAGTGTCTGATGTGTTCATATTATGTAGTAATTTTAGGACATTTTAGACTTACTTTTGTATAATTTTTTGATCTAGATAATTTATTTTTCCTTGAATTCTCTTAGGAGAGTTGAGAGCGACTTTTGCGCTCTTACTACTTTTCTAGGGAATTTCGTGTGACGAGGAAAATGTATGAACATTTGAAGACTATCTTTTGGGGTTTGAAAATTTGAAGACAAAGGAAGTGAAGAGTGAAGCTTGAAGACTTAGAAAAGAAAAATAAATATTTGAAGATGCGGCATTTGTACCTGTAGCGGCCCACGAGAAATACCTCGCGGGTTGCGACAGCGTGCTACAAGTGGGCTATTTTATGATTTTTTTGTACTATAAAATACCAACTCCTGTCCTCTCCTTTCCAATCTTCTTCATCCTGAATCTCCCTCTTTCAAAACCTAGTTTTCACTTTTTTCATCTATTTTCACTTTGGATTATGTTTGGTTTGCTTTGGAATATTAGTATGAACTCTAGTAGCTAAATTTAGTCTTGGGAGAAATTGATTTAAGCTTCCTTGCACATGTCTTGAGAACCCTATCTATCTTTTTAAACTTTGACTATTGTGCATTTATGGAGCTTTTAATATTGTTGTTAATGTCATTTATGTGATTGGGAGTTGGATGATATGAAATGTCTGTGTTTACCGTGTTAGGAGTTTATGAAAGTATCTAATTTTTCCTCTTTTGACATGGAATCCAAGAGCATGAGTTATAGCTTATATTTGTATTTATAATGTATTTAGCTTAAGGTAGGAAGTAGGAGAAGTCGTTGAATGTTGAAGTTTCTTAATGAATCTTAGTAAATGCTCAAAGTGGTTCGATGCTTAGACATTTGGTTTAATGTTTATAAGTGCTACCGAACTTGTTGATTCTTCATACATTATGCCATTAATGGGATAATGTTTTTACTTTCATAAGCTAGCTGTCTTGTTTTTACTTTCATAACTTACAAAAACCAAACCAAAACCCCCTCTTTAATTGCTTTTATATAAATAAATTTATATGCTATTATCCACCCTTATATGCATGAAACCTTAGGAAAATCCCTCATCTTCATGGACTACCTCGATTTTCCACTATTTACTTAGTTGTATTTAGGAAGCATTTTAGGGCTATAAATTTTATATTTGATAGGTACGAAAATGACCTCCCAAATTTTGGCGTCGCTTCGTGGAAGAGGTGTGGTATGATTTAAGTGTTTGGGCATGTTTGTGTGAATATGTGCTTGTTGGTTTTTATTTGGTTTTTGTTGATTTTTTGCTAGTTTGGAGATGTATTGTTCGAGTTCTTGTTGTATGGTTAGTACTCGATCCACTTCACAAGAACCCCAAAACTATGACCCCGAGTTAGAGTTGAACCTAAAAAGGGCTAGAAAGCTTTCTTTAGAGAGTGTGAATAACACCTCTTCTAGTGACTATTTTAAGGAACCTACTACTTCCATGGAGCATCAAGTTCAGAATCCCGAATAAGGGCATCAACACTCTCACCTTCAAGGAGAGAATGCTCCGTTGAGGCAAGTTCTGTTGAGGGAGACTATGGCTCCCAACCTTGAGCAACAACCGATGTGCATCACTTAACCGGCTGTTGGGCCCAATGGGCAATTTGAGCTTAAATCTGGGTTGATACATTTACTACCTTCATTTCTTGGTAGGAAAGGGAAGGACCCCAACAAACATCTCTCTGACTTCTATATGGTTTGTTGTGGTATGATTCTCGAGGGAGGGGATAAAAAGCTTTATAAGTTGAAGGCCTTCATGTTTTCTTTGAGAGATGCTGCAAGGAATTGGCTTCATTATCTTCCATGTGGGAGTATAAACTCATGGATTGAGTGAAGAGGTTGTTTCTTTCCAAGTACTTCCCATCCTCCAAGTCTGCCACCTTGAAGAAGGAAATTAGCAATATTCTCCAATGGTATGAAGAGTCGTTTTATGACTATTGGGAGAGGTTCAAGAAGCTCCTACCGATTTTCCTGTACCATGGCTACTCGAAAGGGGACTTGGAAATTACTTATACAGTGGTCTTCTTGATGAGAATCAAAGGCTAGTGAGGGGAGCTTGTGGTGGATCCACTCGAAACAAGTGTACGGGAGAAGCTATGGAGCCTTATGAAGAGTTGGCAGAGTAGTCAAGGACTTTTAGCTTAAAGTCCGATCTTAGGAAGCAAAACTTGAAAAACACAAGTTCTCCCTCCAACAATGGAAAGATTGTGGATCAAATGTTGGCCCTCACTTCTATGGTGAATTCTTTGATGACTAAGTCCAAAAGTGTGCCATATGTGAAGTCATGTAAAATTTTTTCATCGGCGTATCCTACAGACACTTGTCCTCATTTGTAAGATGACTATGTCGAGGAGGTGTGTGTCATGGGATATAAAGGAGGGCAAGGTTATTAAGGCAACCAAGGCTATGAAGGTGGTCAAGGCTACCAAAATAGGCCTTACAATGCCAATTGGAGGGACCATCCCAATCTTTGGTATGAAAATGCTCAAGGGGGTCAAAATGCTCAACCTTATCACCCCCTTCAACCACAATTGCAAAGGCTCCAAGATAAATCCCATGATCAAGGTGAAAGTTTGGGGATGTCGATGCAAGCTTTGGAGAGATTGAGCCTTAGTGCGGAAAAGTCCAAAAAAAATCAATAAAAGGCCAAGTCAAGCATTAAGAGCTTAGAGACTCGAATGAGTCAAATGGATCAAATCTTGAATCGAATGGAGTCAAGAGTTAAATGAATCAAATGAATCTTGAATCTTGAATCAAATGAATCGAATGGAGTCAAATGGCTCAAAACCTCCTTCCCAACCAGAGTTCAACCCTCACCAAACTGCAAGCGATGTCACTTTGAGAAGCAGTAAGGATATTGGCCATTCCCGGGATAATGGTGAGATTGTTGAAAATGAGCCTAAAGGGGTTGAAGTTTTTGAGAACGAAATGGAGGAAAAGGCCGAGAAATTGGCCAAAGAGAGAGTGAGTAAGGGGAAGGAGATTGAGGAAGAGGTCGTCATTGAGAAATCAGATTCCAACCCCAAACCCTCATCCCCTCCTCACAAGAAAGAAAATATGGCGGAAGTCTCATCCTATGTGCTGGAACCACCTTTTCCGGAAGCCTTTGAAGGATAAATGAAGGAAGGAGGACAACAAGGACATCTACGAAGTCATTCGTAGATATGAGGTATATCTTGAATGTTATTGAAAAATTTCCTAGATATGCTAAATTTCTTAAGGATTTGTATGTTGTAAATAGAAAACAATGATTAAAGAATAAGCTTAAGAGTGGGGAAAATGAACATGTCTCCGCTTTGTACCAAAAAGAGTTACCTCCTAAGTGTAGTGATCCCAGCATGTTTATATTCCCTTGCATGATAGGAAATACACATTTTGAAAAAGCCATGCTTGATTAAGGTGCATCGAAGAATGTGATTCCTTACTCTTTGTATGAAAGCCTCAATCTAGGTACTTTGCACAAAACTGGGGCGGTAATCCAATTGGATGTTTGTTCTAGTGCATACCCTAAGGGTATTGTCGAGGATGTGTTGGTTAAGATGGATTCCTTAACATATATTCCCCACCAATTTTTATGTCCTTGACATGGAGCATGATAAACATGTCGCCCCTATTTTTTGGGAGGCCGTTTTTGAAAACTTCAAGAACGATAATTAATGAGCATAATGGTACCCTCATTATGGAATTTGATGGGATTAAAGTAGAATTTAACATAAATGATTCTATGAAATATCCTATTGGAAAACATTTTTTCCATGCTATAGATATTTTGGAAAATATTGTGCAAGATGTTTTTGAATTAAATGGTGAAGATTCTTTGTTAGTTGCTTTGGAATGTGATACTAATGACGCATGTCGTGTATATTCCACGAGCAATAACTTAAAGGAAATCTTTGAGGACTTGAATATTCTTCAATAGATGAGATCAAACCCTTCTCCTCTGGCCTTAGAGGAGCTAAAGAAACCAGAATTCCTCTCATCACTTGTGAAAGCCCCGGTTGTTGAGTTGAAGTAATTTCCATGTGACCTCAAGTATGCATTTCTCGGGGAAGGGGAGACACTACCGTTTATCATTTCAAGTAGGCTCACCCAAGAGCAAGAGGATAAGTTGATGGTGGTGTTACGGGAACACAAGGAAGTAATTGGATGGACTACTTCCAACATCAAGGGCATAAATGCATCCACTTGCATGCATTAGATTTAATTGGAGGATGATGCAAAGCCTGTGTGATAACCCTAACGACGATTAAACCCACCTATGATGGAGGTGGTGAAGGCGGAGATCCTCAAATTCTTCAAGTGGGAATGATTTATCCGATTTCATATAGCAAAAGGGTGAGCCTAACTCAAGTGGTGCTAAAGAAAAGTGGGGTGGCGATAGTTGAGAAAGATAAGGGTTAAATGGTACCCACTCGTGTTCAAAATTGGTGGCACGCTTGCATCGACTACCGAAGGCTCAATGCAGTAACTCGGAAGGTTCACTTCCATTTGTCGTTCATTGAACAAATGCTTGAGAGGCTAGCAAGTTACAATTCTATTGTTTCATGGATAGATACTCGGGCTATTTTTAAGTGGTCATTTCCCCAGAGGACCAAGAGAAGACAACCTTCACTTGCCTCATTAGTACGTTTGCTTACCGGCTTATGCCTTTTGGGTAATGTAACTCTCCCTCCACTTTCCGAGATGATTGAAAGATACCATAAAACTTTGACGGATGTCTTCTTCTTCAAAAGGAACCCCACTTTCGCACCCACATCAATTTCACTCCACTTTAGCTTGTACCGAGACTCACCACATACTCGTCATCTTTCTTGATTCGCACTTCCTTTCCCATGTACAACATACAATCATTCTGACATGCATGAATTTTTGCAGTTCTAATCCCATAGGGCAAAGAATTCTTTCCATGACATATGATCTATTGGGCATAAGATTACCTTCAGGAAGCAATTCCTTAACCAATTCAAGAGTCTCAGTCATCCCTTTATCCGTCCACCCAAATTTGGCCTTCAAATTCATCATTCTCAAGGTGGCACTCAAAATAGAATGCTTGGACCCTTCATACAGTGTCGTATTCTTGTCGTTATGTAGTGCCTCTAGGACCTCGGGTTTACCGTGGAAATCTCTAGCAACATCATCCACCATCTCATCAAATCAATTGTCTCCATCTAAATCAACCCCTTCCTTACCTTTTAGATTTTCACTGCTATCTGTCTCAACCTCCCCGTGCCATTTCAAACAAGTGTAACTATTTTGAAAGCCTTGCATTACAAGATGTTCACGCAACTTCTTCCTCCCTAAATACACATCATTCCAGCAATCGTTACATGGGCAACGTGCATGCACCACGCCATACTTGGGCACATATTCGAATGCCAACACAATAAATGATTTTACCAAAGGAATGTAATCTAGTGAGTTCCTAAGATCGCTACTACTGAGTTCAATTCTATCAATTACCCTTACGTACGTACCTACATGAAAATAGCATGTAAACCTATGAGGTCATATACAACACATTTCCAATCTAACACATTTCAAATCTAAAACCTAACTCAACACATTTCAAACTTAGCTAATATTCAATGCATTCAATTAAGTAATAGAGTTGTAGGATTAGATGTACCTTCTCCTTTTATTTCCACAAGAAACCACAAAATATTTCCAAGATATTGTTCTAAATTTAAATGGAATTAAATGCCTACATTTGATGAAAGTTTCATTAGTTCTGAGTTCAGAACATGATTTCAAACATCACCCCATTTAACGACATAGTTCCGAGTCAAGCACTAAGTCCTGGAACTATGTCTCGACAAAGTTCCTAAATCGAAAACTCATTTGGTCCTTTGATTGGGATCAAAATTGGATCCCAGTTCTGAGTTCGTAACTAAGTTCGAATATGAAAGTCGTTTTGACATAACTGCCTTTAATTAATTAGGTACAATTAAAGGCGATTAAATGTGAACCACCTTTAATCAAAATTAATCAAAGGCGGCTCTTTGGAAACAACCTTCTAAATCGGTTGAACGCCTTTATATTATTTTGAGGTCCGAATTACAGACATTTCAAATTGAAATCTTTTTCAAAAGGCGGTTCTTCAAAAAAGCTCTGGAACCGCCTTTCATTGCTGTCTTTAATCGGTCATTCTCCACTAGTGTTATTTAAAACCATCAGGATTGTGCATATTATTATCTTTCAAAATATCACATCAAATTGTAGAAAGAGATTGGATTCCATGAATATTAAAGAGTTAGGCCCTATCCAGTTGAGTTAATATAGAGATGATATGATATTGTATCGGATGATATGATATGGTGGTAGATGGTATGAGATGGTGGTAGATGGTATGAGATGATGGTAGATAGTGGTAGATTATTGGGGATGTTTGGAGCTGACCTGAATTTAAATAAATATAATAACTGATTGATCTGAATTTAAATAAATATAATATACTAAACTGAATTCAAATAATATAATATACTGAATTGAATTTAAATAAATATAATATACTAAATGGAATTAAAAAGATAACTATTTGAACTGAACTGAATTGAAATAAATATAATATACCCAACTGAATTGAAATAATCATAATGTATTGAACTAAAAAAAATTAATTTAAATAAATATAATGAATTGAACTAAACTAAATATATATATATATATATATATATGTATGTATAATATAGTGAACTGAAATAAATTTAAATAAATATATTAAACTGAATTGAATACAAATAAATATAATACACGGAATTGAGAAATGAATTTAATTAAATATAATAAATTGAACTTAATATAAATAAATATAATATACTGAACTAAACCTTATTAAAATAATTATAAAAAACTGAATTAAACTAAATTTAAAAATATAACATACAGAACTGAAATGAAATAAATATAAATAAATATAAAATATAAATATTTAAAATAAATATGAAATAAATATTTACTAAAATATTAAGACATAGTCTTGGAAATGACCATTTTTCCATAGGCTTATGGAAAGACGGAGTTTATTGGAATAATAGAAAGGTAAAAGGTCTTAGTTGCAATACTAAATATTTATTATACAACGTGTATTAGTTATAAATTTTATAAACTGATTCATGCAACCAAAATGTTTATCTTTATTTCTATTAATTTGCACTTTAAACCTTGGTCTTTCCATTGTTTATGGAAAGACCGTCTTTCAAGAGACATACTCAAATATTAATGTTTAAAATAGTAATATAAATATACATTTACTAAAATAGTTATATTCCCTCTGGTCCTCTAATAATGTCTCACTTTCCATTTTGAGATGGTCTTTTTATTATGTCTTTTCCCCTTTTCGTAAATCATAAAATGTTTTCATCCACTTATTTTACTATTTATACTCTCAATTTACTTTTCACCACTCCATTAACTTTTTGAAAAACAAAATGTGCCATTTGAAAGAGTGACAAAAAGAGGGTACCAGAGGGAGTATTATTTTTTAAAATAAATATTTAAAATATGAATTTACTAAACTATTAATTTTGAAATGTATATTTGAAATATATATTTAAAATATAAATTAACTAAAATATTCATCTTTAAAATAAATATTTATGAAATATATTTTAAATATGTATATATAAATATTTTAAATTACCATTTAAAAAATATTCATATTTAAAATAAATATTGAATATATTATCAAAAATAAGTATTATAAAATTATTTGATATATTAATATTTAAAATAAATATTTTAAACAACTTTTTAAAATAAATATTTTATATAAATATTTAAAATAAAATTTTACTAAAATATTAATATTCAAAATAAATATTTAAAAAATATTCAAAATATTAATATTTAAAATAAATATAAAATCTGTCTCTTGAAAGACAGTCTTTCCATAAGCCTTGGAAAGACCAAGGTTTAAAGTGCAAATTAGAAGAAATGAAGATAAATTCTCAAATTGCATGAATTGGGTTATAAACTTTATAACTACTACACGTTGCATAAATAGTTTTAAAAAAAATTCATAAATATTAATATTTAAAATAAATATTTAATATAAAAATTACTAAATATTAATATTTAATATAATATTTACTAAAATATTAATTTTTAGAATAAATATTTAAAATAAACATTTACTAAAATATTAAATTAATACTAAAATTATCATTATTTAAAAATAAATATTTACTAAAATATTAGTATTTAAAATAAATATTTACTATAATATTTTCCAAAATTTAATAATTTAATATATTAATATTTAAAATAAATATTTAAAAAACAATTACTAAAATATTAATATTTAAAATAATGTTCATAGCAATTAGAATTGACAAAGTTAAAAGAAGTTGAAAGTAGTTTAGAGGTGAAGGTAGATGATGGTAGATGGTATGAAATGAAGGTAGATGATGATAAATGATATGAGAAGGAGGTAGATGATGCTAGCTTATAAGATATGGAGGTAGATGATCGAAGTCCAGTTCTTCTCTCTCTCTCTCTCTAATACACTTTCTCCTCCCTCTCTCTAAGACAAAACCCTAATATTGACCCTGGAAGAGGCAGCCCCTGCCGGAAACAGCCTACTCTGGCAGTCCCCTCCACCCCAATCCCACCCCCATCACCCCTAACCTAGTATACTTGTTACCCCCATGGTTTTATTTTCTCCTGATCTAAAAACAATAGATGGAACCTTTTGGTTTCTCAACAAAGTTCACGTCTTTTGCTTTCTAGTGTTGGTTTCACCGGAAGTCAGACCGGATTTGCTGATTCCACCGTGAGATCCGCCTTACAACAGCGATCCTGTAGCGGTGGGCGACAACTCCAGCATCGAGAAGCATCCGGAGACTCGAGACCATAGGCGGTGGAGATCCGCCCTCCACCGGCGTCCCTATGGTGGAGACGGGTGGTCTCCTGTAATGAGAACTCCGGCGACTTCAACTTCTACGGAAAGAACTCATGTGGCCTGCGGAGGAGTCCTAAGAACAGATGTGGGAACTACTGGAAAATAGGTACTATAGCACCTGTCGCTAACTAGGTGGCCTCCAGAACCGGTATTGAAATCATAATTGGCACTGATATTATGACATTATTCCACAAAACCAGTGCTGAAACATTTTCCCAGCACCTATTTTGAGGCACCGATTGTTATGAACTAGTACTCTTAATAGTAATATTTGTTGAAGGTTGAAAACAGAGCATGTGCTCTGTTCCATTATTGGCACTGGTTGTAATTTCAGCATCGGTCCGGACACCGATGCTATGTACTTAGACAAAATTTCCAGGATTAGCTCTCGGGTTGAGAAAAAGAATTAATAAATCAATGCAAGTAACAGTAGCAAATGCTTTATTGTTAACAGTTCCGGCTTGGCAATATTTCACCACCAGTTATTGAACCAATGTTGGACCCTTAGATTTATTTTTCAAGTTTGTTCTCGGGTTAAGAGAAAAATCCAAAAAATAATTCAACACAGCCTTAAGCAGCGGTTTTTACGTAGTTTAGTGATGTGACCATTTTATACAGTTATATTAGGACTTTTAGGATTCACTTTTGTACATTTTTGTGCTCTAAATGTGACATTTTGCCTTGAAATTCTCTAAAGAGGTTTAAAAATGACTTTTACGCTTTTATTACTTTTCTAGAGAATTTTGTGTGACAAGGTAATTTGTTTGAAGACTTTGAAGAATACCTTTGAAAATTTGAAGATTTGAAGACTTGTATCTGACCTTTTGAAGACTTGAAGAATTGAAGAAAAGTGAAGAGAAGAGGAGGACATGAAACAAGAAGAAGAAAGAAATCAAAATGCTGGAAGTAGGCACTGTCACGAGGTCGTCGCAAGCCCGTCGCGACTCGCGATGGGCTAAGGGCCAGAAATTCTTCTTACTTTTTGTATATCCTCTCCTTTTCAAGAACACGAATCCAACTTCTTCTTCTTGCATTTTTCTGGGTTCAAACCCTAGTTTTTCTTTCTTTCTTTTCTTAGTTTTTGTATGTTAATCATGTCTTTTAATTGGCTAGCTTAGTTTTATCTTAGGAGCAATGGATTGAAGCTTCCATATCTATGTAGTAAGAACCATATCTATCTATTTAGTGCTTTTGCTATTGTTCATTTATTAAGCTTTGAATGTGAATTGTTAATGGCATTGATGTTGTTGGAAGCTTGAGTATATGAATTGCTTGAATGATTACTTTTTAGGGTTGGGAGAAAGCAGCTAATTCTCCCCTCTTTTAATGTGGAATCCAAGAGCATGAGTTAGAGCTTCTTAATGATGTTGGTGTGTTGATAATTTCTAGATGAATGTGATGATGTCGAACTCGTTGTCATGTTTGTTTTAGGTAGCAACTGAGAGAAGTCTATGAATGTCAATCGTTCTTGACTAATCATGCGTAAATGCATGAATTGGTTTAATGTTTAGACACGGTGTAGTGTTTATAAGTGTTGCCAAGCTTGTTGGTTCTTCGTGCTCAATGCCATCAATGGGATACTTTTAGTCGTGTTTCAACTAAGGGAGTCATTGGTGAGGTTTGACAAGAGATTTCGAATTCACTCTTGCAAACTACTATCTAAGAAAGATGGAGGATTTATCTTCACAACAAGTAGTCGAAGTAGTGAATAGATTGTTTCACTCATTCTTGAAGCCTTTGTTATTTAGCATTCATGTGCTCTTAATGCTATGTTTTATTTATTTATGTCGTGGGTTGTTGAGAATAGGAAGTGTTTGTATGAATTAAGTGTTAGGGAGCTAGGAAAGTGACGAATTCCTTAGCTCCTTTGCATGCAAATCTAAGAACATGAACTTAGAACTTCTTGTTCATAATATGTTGTGATTCTTGGTAGATAAGTATGTTAGTGTGGATTGTTCTCATATTTATCCTATAGGTGCAATGAAAGGTTGAACCCTGAATGTGGTTTGTTCTAGGTTTTGCGTAATGAATGCTATGTTTGGTTAAATGGCTATGTCTTTGGTATGAGGCTTGCTGTTGTCAAATCTATGATCCTTCGTCCATATGTAACAATTGTAATAGGATAAGTGAATGAGTGAATGGTTAAATGATCTACATTTGGTTTGGAAGTGGATATCAATTTCCCCCAAGGCTTTGTTTTTGAAGTTTTAAAACCCCTTTTCTTAGTTTGTTTGATGATTAGCATAGTTACTTAATGGTGAACGTCGTTTAACTCACCAAAATAATCTGCAAACTCTAATGATGAAATTAGTACAGTAGCAAGCAGAGTCGATCCCACGAGGAACGGAGCAAAATCTATAATAAAATTCCTACTAATATAGAGCACTTTTGGTGTAGCCACCACGGCTTAATTTTCAGATTTATTTAACAACTAATAATGCAACTATAAAATATGAAATAATAATGCAACTAACAAATATAAAAATCTAGTAAATATATGATGAATTCAATCGGCTCGGAATAACTCACATTAGTTAAACATCGATCATAGGCGCAAAGATAAATCAATTCATATGCATCTATCAGTTATAGGAAAGTAGGTACGCTTAACCTCCCCAATTCTTTCGTACTTTATCGACAATTAACCAATAATAATTAATTAATTGTTTCTCTTACCAAGATGCCTCCGGAAAGTATTCGCTGAACCAGATACACACCTCGATAGCATTAAGAATGAAAAGAACCCGACATAGCAATTACCCAAGTATTCGCAAGTAGTAATGCACACTTAATTGTTCCCCATCTTGCTATTACAGTCTTAGCTAGTTAGCTATTTTTCACAAGAGCTCGCTACTTACTAACCCTTTCCAACGATTACGTAATGGTGGAATTAGATAGCATTATCCCAATAATATTCAAGTTGATCAGGCTTAAATCTATCAAGAATAAAATAAACCAAGAACAATCAAGAACACATAAGAATCAATTATAAAACAATTAGGCCTCACGATTCATAAACTAATGCTTGTTATTCCATGCCGATATATAAATTAGCTACTCATAATAATTAAACTAAACAAATAATTAATATAAAAACCAAACATAATTAACTAACGGAATAATAATAAAACAAAAGCAAACCGTAATCAAATCGAATGCATAAGCTCCCAACTCCAGTATATTGTAATGCCAATATATATATCCCCTAATTAATCCCTAAGAAAACAAAAACTGCACTAAGAAAACAAAAACTGCACCTTCTCCGTATTCCGCAATATTGGTGTATTTATACACCTCCGTGCGGTTGTCCCATACATGAAACCGAGTCCAAATGCAATTTGGATTCTTTGCGGAATAAATAACATAGTAAAATATATTCTAACTCTAATTAACTAATTCCTAAAATTAAGGAATTTCAATTGGAAAGAGATAATGCAATCCTTATTAATATGGGAAGTGGATATCTTTATTTTCTTCAAATCCACATGTCTTCAAGAATTCACTTTTCACCCCATAACTTCAGCAACTCTGCTTTTGCCTCTCTTCCTTCATCCCTGGAAAAATATCTTATAAAATAAGAACATTTTCCAATGGAGCACATCGCCTCATTAAAAACCTTAACCTGGAAAACCCAGTGGGAAAAAACCGTTGGTTAAGGGAAAAAGAGTACAATGTATAGCTCCCTCTCAATTCTCCGCAATCAATGAATTCCTGCACCAAAAACACCTTAAAGTGCAAATTATATCTCAATAAAATCATAATAATCCCACAAAATATGAACACAATATAACACACATCACTTAACTTTGCTAGTTATCTTGTCTTTTAATTTTCATAACTTAGGACCACCAAAAAACCAAACCCCCTCCCCTTTTTCCATGTTTTTATATGTATATATATATATATATATCTACTACTAGCACAATATCAACCTTCTATGTTTAAACGCTTAAGAAAACCCCCCTTCTCTGTGGACGACCCTCACTTGCCGCTTTCTGCTTAGTTGTAGATAGTAAGCATTTAGGGCTTATAAATATTAACTTTGAGAGGCACGGTGACGGCTTCCCATTTAGCACTGAGTTTCAAGCTTCATACTGGTGCTAGTAAATTTAAGTTCTGTATTTTTTACAGATTCACGCGCAGCTGCTTTTCATTTTCCAAACTTTGTAGAGGAAAACTAATTCATCTTCCTCATCGGTTCAGACTTCCAAACTCTGTGAAGGATTAAGGTTAGTTCTCTTTCACACACCGCTACTATATTGTACTAGATTATTAATCATGAACCCAATGTTTTTTGGAAAAGTAACAACTTTTTTCAATGTTGGTTCACTTTGCTCTCCAACTTTTTCCGATATTGCAATCATGTACATAGAGTTAATGTGTACTAACAACATTTATGTATAGATTGGATTTGATTGGGTCGCAATGAGGGTATGTTGATGTTCAAGAAAGAAAGTATTGTATAGTTCTTTTCGGTTGCATGGAAGGTGTTTGTTGAAATGCCTCATTTAACATTGTAGGATATGGCACCTAAAAATCCCTTTAAGAAGACACACAATGCATCCCCTTCCTCTCCGGAGGTGCAATCCAATGTTGAATAACAGGAGAGGAGTTTCATTTTGGAGAAGGAAAAATTAATGGCACAAACCTGCAAACAAAGGCGACATTTTTCGGAGAGAGGAATAAAACATTCTCCCCCCCCCCCCCCTTTGAAGAAACAATTAGGGCACTTGGGTGGGAGAAATTTTGTGACACGTATAGTGAGTGAGTTCTATGCTAATTTACGGTGTGCTAGAAGGTGGACTGAGGTGTTCTGTCGTGGGAAAATGGTGAAATTAACAGCAGAATCCATAAGCGAGTTGTACGGGTTACCAAATGTCCCCCCCGGGGAGAATGAATTTCTTGCATTCCACTATTATACCAATGATAGGATTTTGAGATCCCATGGGATGGGAGATCATGAGGATGGTAACTAGAAATGGAACTGATGTTGAGTTTATTGTTAAACCAGGTTGGAAAAATATGCCAAAGAAGCTACTGACTGCCGAGATGAATGGATGGTACCAATTTATAGCATCCTAAATTGACCCCACCATAGTGAACAATGAGGTTCACAGTATGAGGCCGAGACATCTGTACGCCATTAAAAAAATCCAATGGAATTTGGGTAAGCTAATAGTGAATGAGTTGAGACATGGTGCAGAGAGTACAGGTTGTTACGATTTCTGCAGCCTAATCTCCGAATTGTGCACAAAAACAGGTGTCCCCCACTATCCGAACGACATATACGGGCATCCAATGGGTAAGATTACAATAGATTGTTTCTTTAAATTCCCTTAGGATATTGTGGGTCCTACTGTAGAATCTAGAGTTGTGGCGTTAGAGGTGGGTGCACAAAGTCTGTTGGGTGTACAAAGTCTGATGCAATCACATGGGAAAGGTATTTCAATACCAGTTCTAGGACGCAATGAAAGCAATTGGACATTTTCCTACATATCCAGGCCCTGGCATTGGGGAGAGAAACGTTGGGACGAGCTCTGAAGATGCACACATGTTTGATGAAGAGTCGTTTGCTAGATATTATTCAACAATTTCGATCCTCATTGTCCTTGTAATACTATTTATTTGAAATAATTATTTTTTTAACTACGGCTTGAAACAATTCTATGTTAGTTTGCAGATGAAATATATTTATTATCCACTACATTGAGGATTATTGTGCTTTTACATTAATCGTGTGATATTAAAGAAATATGATTTTCCATTTATATTTCCCAACCTTTTTGCTCAATTTAGTCTAGGACATGAATTACTGCTTTGAAATTTATACATTCAAATATTCCATTAGACATAATTCATATATTTAGGAATTAAAAATAAGAATCAAGTGTTTCAAATCAATGCTCAAGGTGAAAATTAGTTTTGGGCAACACTGCAATTAATTAAAATGTAGCACTTGTTCTGTATGATCAGATTTGATGATGTTCCATTCACCCAATTAAGTCCCAATCGTGTATTTATGATCATACAATAGTCAATTGCACAATTTAATTGCCAATTTTGTATTTTGACAATTCTAAGATTCTTGGAGGGACCTAGATGCAAAAGGCAAAAGCTTTAGTCAGGCCTCCAAATTCAATTCCTTCGATGCAATCCTACATTCTAAGATCCAAAAGGGAATTCCTAGAATGGTTCAGAAAAATATTCAATATTTGGTGTCAATAAATAACAAAGAAAACTTCCCTTTAGGACTTCCTAACTTCTAGGACATCTAGAGTCAGATACTTCAGGACATATTCTAGCACTTTACCAATTTCTAATAAAACGTGACATTATTTTTTTTAAACATATATTAACCAAAGAATACACCATCTGGTGTTATTTGGCCACCAATAAGGAGTTGAATTTAAGTTTTGCGCAACAATATTATTTCACCAAAGTTCTAATCAGAGGGTTTGCGGGTATCCATTTGACACGTTCTTGAAACACAAGATCTATTGAGTGTTGAATTGAATATTTTTAAGCACAACTGGGTATAAAAAATAATGGCCAAAACTTTCCCCCTTGAAAGGGACTTGAATGAATATTTAGAAATAGTTGTACAACAACTCAGCACCAGTTATGAGTGTTGATTAACCGGTGCTAAGTTATTTCGGATGTATTACACGAAAAATTCGGTCAATTTTTGGGTGGAAAATTCAATATTGTGTATGTTAATATTCAGCACTGGTTTGCGTATACCATCAGCACCAGTTGCAGAACGCAATGCTAGAATTCTACAGCGCGCCGAGATTAAGCTGCATCAAGCAGCTCATTTAACAACATTTCAGCACCAGTTCTTAGTTGTAGCACAGGTCTGACTACCGGTGCTCCATAGTTATAAAAACATTACTTGCTTTCTCTCGGGTCGTAAAAAAAATTATTACCCACGCAACGGCTTTAACCATATTTTAGCACCAGTATTCAGTTCTAGCACCAGACTGACAACCGGTGCTCCATAGTTAGACAAAAAATTACATGTCTGCTCTCGGGTTGTAAAAAAATTTAATTGCAAGGTAGCGTCAGGCAGCTGCAATATCAATAGTTAGCACCAATATTAGTAACGTTCAGTATCGGTTCCCGTCATTAATGAAGATCTCATCTAGGTTTAATCTGAACCCTTGATTTCTATATGTTAATTTCATCTGAACCCTTCAAAAATTGTCTATATAAATCAAACGTGAAACCCTTAAGCTATTCACTCCTTCATTTGCCTCTCATCCTCTCATCTTCCTACTCCACCAACTCTCCCTTACCGTTGCCGCCTATTTCCTTCTCCCTCCATAACCGCCTTCTTCATCTCCCCTACCCCCTGCCACCTCTTCCTAATCATCCAACCATTACCACCACTGCTTTGCCCCTCCTCCCTCCATAACCGCCTTCTTCCTCCTGCCACTGCTCTGTTCATGTACCTATGATTTTGTGTTTTTTTTTGTTGGTTGTGTTAGATTTTTGTCTAGGTCATTATTTTTTATATGTCATTCTTTTCTTTTTTTTATTTTTTGATGGGTGTGTTGGATTTTCAATCATGTTTTCTTTCAAGGGGTGTGTGAGTTCTCTTTTCCATTTTTGTAATTTTTGGGTTGTACGATATTTTCTGCATTTTGTGATGAAATCGAAAGTGTATTACATATATATGTATATATATTTAGTTCCTTTGCTATGGTTTGCTTTTTTGGAATTTTTTCTTACTATGAAATAATTTGTGGAGCACCTGTGACGTATAGATGATTGTGTCATGTGTAGGGGTTTGTGATAATTAGAATTTGTATCATGTTGAACTTGTTTGTACATTGTGATATAAGTTGTAGATTTGTACTATGTGATATAAATTGTATAACCTTTACCATGTGGTATAAATTGTTATTTTATATTTAACTATGTACGACTTTGAAGGTTTTTTCTGAAAGTAATGTGACATAGTTTATTGTGGAATGTTGATGTGTTTATGTTTAAGTTTTAAATGCATCAAACAAGTACAATGTTTTAAATGAATGACAAACTAGATTACGGTTTACAAGTTTTTTCCCATGTTTTGATGATTTCTAGTTGAAGTTTAAATTGTTGAGATATTGCAGGCTAATAGCACCGAGGAAACCTAGAGTGTTTGACATGGTTTGTTTAAACACTCCAGTTTCCTCAGTCCAGTAAAGTTGCTTCATTTTGACATTCTAAATGGATAAACATTAGTTAAAGAGCACTGCATTGGTTTCTTTCGATTCATGTATTGCCCTCTAACTATGTAATGTTTCTTTCGTTACGAAAAGTGTTGTAACATTTTTGCCCATTGATATAAACAGTGATTTTCTATTTAGCAATGTACGAATTTGAAGGTTATTTCTGTAAGTAATGTGATATAGTTTGTTATGGGATGTTGATGTGTTTATGTTTTAGTTGTAAATGAGTCAAACAACTACAATCTTTTGAATGAATGATGAATAGATTAATATTGAAAGCTCTTTTTCCTTGATTCGATGATTTCAACTTAATGTTTAAATTGTTGAGATATTGCAGTCTACCAGGGCCAAGGAAACTTGGAGTGTTTGACATGGTAGTTTTATACACTCCTTGCTTCTGTGGCCCTGAAAAATTTCTTTATTTCAACATTTTAAATGTCAAAATATGCATTAGTTAAAGAGCAAGGAAACTTGGTTTCCTTCAATTCATCTATTGCCCTATAACTATGTAATCCTTCTTCCACTACTAAAAGTGTTGTACCATTTGTGCAAGTGCAAAATTTAAATCGTGGAGAATTCGTAGTGTATGAGCACCGAGGATTTTGGTGTGTTTATTTGTTTGCACAATAGGTATACACACAAAAAGCCTTGGAACTTAAATGCTGCAAAAGTTTGACATTTTAAATCTTTTTGTATTACAAACTTTACGTAGCGGAAGAAGCATTAGTTAAGGTTAACATGTCTTTTTACTTGTTTAAATTGTGGAGATGTTATAGTCCACCAGTGCCAAAGAAACATGACATGTTTGACATGGTATGTTTATACACGCCATGTTTTCTTGGTGTTGTAAAACTGCTTCATTTCGATATTTTAAATGGTTTTCAATGCCTAATCGTGTTGTGTCCAAACTTAACAGAAGTTGCATCAGCACCAATTTACATGTCTTTTTTCTTGTTTTGATGATTTGAATTTGATATTTAAACTGTGGAGATGTTGCAGTCTATCGGCGCCAAGTAAACATGACATGTTTCACATGGTTTGTTTATACATGTCATGTTTCGTTGGTGATGTAAAACTACTTCATTTTGACATTTAAATTATTTTCTATGCTAATTGCTATTTTCAACAAGCTTAACGGAAGAAGAATTAGTTAATGGTCACTGCATTGGTTGCTTTCTATTCATGTAGAGCCCTTTAACTAAGTAATGGTTCTTTAATTTTGAAAAGGTGCTATAACATTTGTAGAACTCCACAATTTCAAATGTGGAGATTTTGCAGTGTATGAGCACCAATGAGACATGGTATGTTTATCATTAACGGTTTAACATTGTGTGTTTAACATTAAATACATTGTTAAAAAATAGTTATACACACCATGTTTCCTTGGTGCTTAAATGATGCATCATTTTAGCATTTCAAATTGTGTTCTTCAATAGATCGTAGTTATTTTGTGCACAGTAGTTTTCCCCCAATAAGAGGAGCGTACAATGACAAGGAAATAAACATCACAGACACAAGGTGTAAAGATTGGGTGAACGTGTTTTCCTAACAAACCAAGACTTTAGTGGACCAAGTGTATTTTCAACGTGTATTTTATTGGGACACAGTTTCACCTTTGTATGAAGCTATACCATGTTGATGGATTGTTTTTTCCAGTGAAGATTCTTACATTTTCAAATGTTCTTGCTTACAATCAATTTAATTTTCTCCGGATTCTAGGAGGGCCGGGAACAATTTAAAAAGGATATTACAAATTTAAAAATAATAAGCACCAATTTTACCAAAAATATGATCGGTGCTAAGACATTCATCACCAAATCAACAACACGAGAAAATAAAATACAACCTGAGGCTGGTTTTTGTTATCTATCAGTTTAAGGCACCGGTTTATGTTGCGAACCGATGCTATAAAGGTACCGATAATCAATATTGAAGACTCAACTTTCAACACCAGTATTTGATATACCGGTGATGTAATATCAAACTTACAACACCAGTTTTTATAACCGGTGTTATAGTGACTACGTTTCAGCGCCACCCTACTTAGGCACCGATCGGTAAGAAGCATGAACGACCGGTGCCGCAGCCCCCAGCAACCGATGCCATAGGGTCTGCCTGCAGTAGTGGGGAGATAAGTCCAGAGCTTGCCGACGATGAAAACATGCGGCAGCGGACCAGATGCAATGTGAGGCTCTCGGCGACCTGAGACCAGAGGCGAGTGGAATAGCCTTTGTCCTTGACTTCGCACCTGAGACATACTCAACTATCTTTTCCCCGAGTCTACTCAGATCTGAGCTGGCCAACTCAGATCCATTAGTGGTCAACTCGGGTCAAGTAGGGGTCTCGGTCGACTCAACTCAGAACGAGTCAATAATGGGTTGACTCATCTCGAATGATACAAATTGGGTAAGCCAAGAGCAGAGTTTACTCGGAAGGTAGCAAGGTCACGAGGGGTTATGCTTCATTTTTATTTTATTTTTTCTACTCTTTGATTTCTCTTTTTTAAGGTGGGGGGCTATTAATAATTTCAGTAGTTAGTTTATTTTTCTTTTTCACCATTATTGGGGTAGTGGATCAAACTAGATCTTTTTACTGGGATATTTAGTGGCATTACCTTCTTATCTAGTCTATATGTTGGTACAGGAGATATCCGAGTCATGGTAGTTACAACAACTTACCTTTGATGATTCCAATCATAGTTTACGGACCAGATTTTACAAACTCAACCCATTAGGATGTTTAGGCCATTCACATTGTTAATTCGATTGAATTGGTCTTTAGATCGTTTATTCGGTATTCTTTTAGGATGTTTAGGCCAATTATTCGATTGAATTGGTCTTTAGATCGTTTATTTGGTATCCTTTTAGCATGTTTAGACCAATCATATTGTTAATTCGATTTAATTGGTCTTTTAAATCGTTTATTCGGTATCCTTTTAGGATTATCAGACCAATCATATCTGATTGAATTAGTCTTTAGATCGTTTATTCAGTATCATTTTGGGTTTGAGTTAGAGATTAGTGCCCCTATGTATCATTTTATTGCCACTGAGGCCTTGGAATGAAATTGTAATATTTAGTTAGTGCTTTTGAGTAAATGAGATTATCCCATGTCATGACGTTCACTCAAGTGTAGGTCTTTTGACCAATCTGATTAATGAAAAGAGTTGGATTTACAAACATCCTCGTTATTGACGGTTAAAAAATGATATGGAAATAGATGATGATAGATGGTATGATATTAAGGTAGATGATATTATATGAAATTAGTTGATATGATATGAAAGTCTACTAGACGGGGCCTTAGTTGGTATTATACGAATACTCCTATATTGAAGGAGTTTTAGATTATAGTGAAGTGAAGGGTATTAACTAAGTAGTTGTCATGCACACCACCAACTGCAGTTTATGATTTCAAAAAAACTCTTTTCCGAAAAGGTGCCATTTTATATACTCCTTCAAGGAAAAAATGAAAGAAAAAAACTATCCTTAGATCCCTTCGAATGGTCGCGATGTTTCGAATCTATAAAATCTACCCCTCCCCTTTGTGTCCTCCCCATCATTTCTCTGTCTTCATAATATTTCCATTCTTTCTTGTTCTTGAAACCATGCCCCCCTTTCATGACTACCTGTCGTCATTGCCTGACGAATTGGTGTTCCACATTATATCTCTTCTACCCTTCAAAGAAGCGGTCCGAACCTCCGTTCTCGCTGCGCGATGGCGGTTCATTGCCCCGGGAATCAAGAACTTGGAGTTCCACGAGACTGATTTCGTTGCACCACAAGAAAACCCAGTTGCTGATGATACCAGGGAAACCCAGAGGAGGGATTTCATCAATTTCGTACTACGCTGGATATCAAAAGCCAATCCGGGTACTTGGAGAAACTCCTCCATAGCATTTTCTAATCCCAAAGATTTTCAGGTGCAATTGCAGCAATGCATACAGTTCGCCATCGATCGTAACGTGGAATTTTTTGACGTCGACTTCTCGAACCCCGAATGGGATGAGGACGACGTTCAAACTCAGTATCACCATTGTCAAGCTGCCATTCAACTTCCCCTTATTCGCGACGGCGATCTCAGGGCTCTGAAAACGCTGAAACTGTCTTCATGCAATTTTCCGACATGGGCCAACAACTTCTCCTTACTCCGAAGCGTGACTCTGCGGTGGATTGGAGTCACCAGTTCGGGAATGCGTAACATGCTGGAGAAATGTGCGTCTCTCGAAACGCTGTCGATGAGGAACTGCTGTTATTCTGGTCGCCTGGAGATTATCAGCGAGAGTTTGAAGAGTTTGGAAATGGAGAAATGTATGTCGGCTGATGGGCCCGACTCAACGTTGTACCTGAGTATTGATGCGCCGGAGATGGAGAGTTTCGGTTACTCCGGCGTTCTGTTTACTCTATGTTGCGATAGCCTAAATTTGGACATGGATGCGAGTTTGGATTTTGGGCTCCAAGCGGAATTCGAAGAATTCGGAGATATTCTGTATGAGATTCTCCATAACATTGGTGGAGTCAGGACTTTGACTGTTTGCACATACATGCTACAGGTACTCATGATTTCATGTTTATGTTTCAATTTTTCCATATAGTAGCTTGGTTATTTATTGAATCATTCATTTTATTCTGTTTAATTTACAGAAATGCATGCTACGTAAGAAACCATTTTACGTTTAATATATACTAGTAGATGCAATCCTTCAAGCATGAATCCTCTTGGTTTGACAAATATTGAATCCAACAACAAAAAAAGAAATATATACTTGTATGATCATATATTGACATTTCTTTTCTGCCATCACTTATTCTGTAACAGGTGATTCCTCTTGGGGAGGAGCCATATCAGATGCGGCCTAGACTTGAGCGTCTAAAACACCTGACACTGAAGGCATCACTGAGCGAAGATGAATTCTACGGAATCTCATTCTTCTTGAAAAGTTGTCCCAATCTGGAGGGCCTCACCATTGATCTCAATACTTCTCCAAGAACTCTCGAAGTAAGCTAATTAACCCAATATTCTTCAATTCTTTTGGTGTGAACAATAACTCAATGTAACACAGGACTACGAAGCTCCAAGTGATATCCGGTACCATCCATTTTATCCGAATAAGTACATGACGCCGCTGTATGTATGCATGAAGAAGAAGCTTAAGAAAATTGAAGTGAAGGGGTTTAGAGGCACAACCAATGAAATTGTGGTGCTAAGGTATCTTCTGCAACATTGCAAGGTTTTGGTGACACTGCACGTCACGATTTCCACGGAGAGGGATTCCGATGGGAATAGCCTGGAAGAAGTGTATGTTGCCAGAGCATATAGCTTGTTGCAACTGAAGATAGCCAACCAACGCCTTCAGATTCTACTCTCTATTAGCGCCTGAAAATCGTGTGTGTTTTAGCTTTCATTTATAGGTAGTAAAAGAATCCGTAGTGAAAGTGCAGAAAATATATGTCTGCCTTTCTTATGCCTTTTCATTGACGGTCTTATTTGGCCTGTCATGAACCCCTAACAAGACGTATTTTCAGTTAGCAAATATAAATTCTTAAACTTGGAAGCATTAGGAACTGGACAGGTTTTCACATGGACAAATAACAGAACTGCTGATACACTATTTAAAAGATTGGATAGAGGCTTATGCACCATCGACGGGCTATTCACTTTTCCGCATAGCTCTACCTAGGTTTCCGCAACCTCGGATCACTCAAAATTGATCCTGCAGGTCCAAACTTCTAAAATAAGTGGACCAAAACCTTTCACATTTCAGGGAATGTGGGTAAATACACCAAATTTCTTACCCCTATTAAAACAAAACTGGGACAAGCCGCTATACTAACTCTACAGAGCCCTGAAAGAGAAAGCCATATTTTGGAAGCAGAAATCCAAGTTGAAGTGGATAAATGAAGGTCCAAAATCCGAAACGAAAATAACACCTGGACCTCTGATCCAGAAGGGATAAAACAAACTGCAATCCACTACATCACTAGCCTTCTCTCTGAACCAACTCATCAAGAGGCAGGGAATTATTACCATATCTTCCTTGAAAACATCCCAGGAATTTTCACGGATCTTGAAAATGATAAAATCATTGCACCTATCAATGCATAGGAGCTCCAATCAGTAGTCTTTGGTTTAGGGGCTGAAAGCTCACAGGTGGTGATGGTTTTTCTGGGAAATTCCTCACGGCAACCTGGGATATACTGAAACAAGAGTTAATCGACGCAACCAGTGAATTCCTGTCAGGGAAAAAATTCCCTAAAATTATAACCAGCACTTAGATTGTGCTGATACCAACAAAAAAAGAGGTAACGACATAATTTTCTGATTATAAACCGATGAGTCTGTCTAACTTTGTAAACAAAATCTTCTCCAAACTCATTATAGCACTAGTATCTATTAAAGGCGGTGTTTTAAAAGCGGCCACCTTTAATTGAGGTCCGGAAGGGGTTCAGAGTTCGGAAGTCCATCCCAGGTCATTTTAAAGGCAGTTCAAATTAATTAAAGGCGATTCCATCTTTAACAGGGAACGTTTCAAGGCAGTTTGCCTATAAAACCCACTTTTAATGAAGGGCCGAAAGCACTTCCGAGTTCGGAAGTGTTATCCCAAGTCACATTCTAAAGGCAGAACCGCCTTTAATGGGTTCATTTTGGCCCAAACCCATATACTTAGAGAACCCGAAACCCTCCCATCCTACTCTTCTTCTCCCACTCTTACTCTGCCATCATTCTCAGGGTCGCCCACCTTCACTCCACCTCTCAGTCGCGCCGCTCTCCTTCTCCACCGTGAGCTCTCCTTCTCCGTTGTGAGCTCAGTTGCGCCACTCTCTTTCTCCGTTGTGAGCTCTGTGTCCACCGCTCGACTCCTTCGTGAGCTCCTTCTCCGACGATCAACTCTGCCGTAAGCCCCTTCTCCACCGCTCGATGCCGCTCCTTCTCCACCGCTCAACTCCGCCGTGAGATCATTCTTTTTCGTGAGCTCATTTGTTGAATTTGCTGGGAAATTTGCTTAATTTGCTGGGTTTGCAGTGTAATTTGTTTGGTATGCTGGGATTGTTGTGTAATTTGTTGGGTTTGTGATGCTTCGATTTACACCAAAAATAATTCGAGCTCTGAGTTAAATTCCAAATTCACAATTCGATGGTCGGGATGATCATCCGGACCAGTACAACAGCGAGCAATTTCATTTCCCAAAAGATTGGCGAGAATTTTCTTAATTCCTAACCTGCGATTTTGTTACCAAAACAATGATTTAATGATGATGAATACAAAAAACAAAAAATTGAGAACAAGTAAAATTGAAAAATGATTACAGATTGCAAAACGATTCAACTATGATGAGAGAATTCTAGTTTCGATCAATTTCATACTGGCTTTCTATCTTGATCATTGATGCAAAAATGACTTCAAATGCATGCACACAAATTGGTTATAGTTGCAAGCAACCAATCTTTCCTTACCTTATCGATAATCAGGAGGACGTCTCACCAGCAATTTATCTAACTAACATATAACCTAAGAGACGCTCTATAGATTCAATATCTTGGCAGCATTAAGAATGAGAAAGACTCAATTCACAACCAACAAACTCGGATGCCAGATTGTTTAATTAAGACTGTTGTTTCCTACCATTGATTGAAATTAAATCACAATTACGGATGATTGGTTCAATTGGTATTAAATTAACTAACATGCTATTTAACATTTGTCACTACTCAATAACATGAAAGCAATCATAAACATTATAATTAAGAACATCAGATGCAAGCATGCAATCATATGATAAAACTAATTAGTTCTCACGAGAATTACTGGTACTTCCTTGATCTTTACCGGAAAGGATAAATTTAGCTTGAAAATATAATTGAATTAACAATCAAAAACATAAAAATAAATTATGAAAATTGTCTTCATATAATGATGAAAAGCTCCAAACGTGAATACTGTTCTACGCAGAAAAGATTGTCTGCGTGCGTATTACTATTGTCTGCATATGAATGTAAAACAAATGTATGGAAAATTACTACAACCAAAAGACAGATAAGGAATAAAATATGTCTTTCCTTAACTATTTAAAATTGAAGAATATTAGAAAATATTTTCTCCTAAAATTTAGGAGTCTTCAATCAATCCAATTCCATTTCTAATTTGGACTTGGAAAAACTAATCTATCAAAATATTCCATGACTTCTTGCACAAAACTTTCCTTATTTTCTTCTCCATGCCATGTACCATGTACGTTCTAGCCCAGCGTCTGAATCCATTTTGCGTTTTTGTTCCCATGTGTCCAAAAAATTGCAACGACTCATCAATTTTATTTCAAAATTCTAAACTACAACAAAATACCATCAAAATATAAGTTTCCACAAATTTAATCAACATATCACTGAAAATACAGCCCAAGGCATATGGTAATGTCAGACCAATCAAACTCCCCCGCACTTATATTATGCTAGTCCTCGAGCATATGCAAATGCAAGACATAAATGTACACGTGAGACTCGAAAAAACTATGGCAGCCCTAAAATAAAAAAAACCATCATGGTTGGAACCAAAACACAATCCACTGTTATACCACCAATCATTCCCATTTGCTTATAAAATCATTTCATCCTCACATTCCACTCAAAAATATGCAATAAAGTCCAACCTCACCAAGAGCACTCAATATCTCTCAAAATCATGACAAGGTAATTCACACAAATCACACTCAATATACATCGCAACAGGTTTGTAAATGCCACTATCTCCACTATATATTTTGAAAATATGAGCATAAATTAATTAGGTATTTTCCAAGGTTGTATCGGGACTAGGGTAAATTGGTAGGATATAGGATATACAAGGCTAAAAATCCAAGAATATGCAAGCAATTCAATCTCCACCATGTGTTCATACTTATAAGATTAATGCACCACGATAAGCATTAAAAATATGAGCTCATTTCCCACAATAACCAACAATATTTATTCTTTTTAAGCTTGCTGCCCAGAAATTTTTATTTTTTTCTTCTTTTTTCTGAAATTCTAATTTTCTTTTCTTTTCTGGGCAGCAGCACTAAGGATTTATTTTCCTTCACAAAAATGAAAACACAAATCCTATTCCATTATATATTCATCTCAAATCACACTAAACATCTCCTCATACATACTCAATTCATTCCACAAGAAATAAAATTACTTGCACATTTTTAGAAAGGTTCAAAGAAGGCTTAGGCTCTGGGATAAATATATAGTGGTTTAAATATCATAGAAAAAGTTTTCGGGCTTCAACGGGGCAAACTAGGGGATCGATGTTAGGTAGGAAATATTTTGTAGAAATTAAGTGTGGTTATCCATAAATGCCTATATCACTTTCATGCTCAAGTAACAAAAATCAGCCTCAAAATCATAGCACAAACCAAGAAATAAATATCAAGATGTGATCACTCAACAAAGAGACAAAGAGCTACTTATGGTCAGTTTTTTTTCATATATACATTTTTTTCACGGTTTTTGCTCTTTAAGGCTCAAATCCTCACAATATATCTAACTTCAAATCAAAATGACTTATTGCACATTCATCATCCTAGAACACGTACAAGAAATCCATGATTTTTTTTTCACAAAAGGGAAACAATCATACATCTTACCACGGACCAATTTCAGTTCCAACCCTTCAAATTTTCAATTCAAGACTGCTTTTTTTACTCAAATATTGAAAGAAAACAAAAAATATTTTTTCCCGGTTTTCTTTTTCAATAATGAAAAAATACAAACCAACGATATTGCACCTCTCCCCCACACTTAAACAACACAATGTACCCATTGTGTAAGAAAGAGATAGCATATGCAAATGTATAAGAAAATATGATTTCATGCAAATAATCTACAAATGAAACAAATGCAACTAAAAGAGAAAAAATAAATAAAGGAAAAAGAAAATGCTCCCTGGGCGGCTAATTAGCCTTGGGGTCAACATCAGGATTGTGATCGGAATGAGCATCCCAACCAGTCCTGGCTGAAAGTTTCTGGGCCAATTCCTAAGCTAATTCAAATAATATTTGTTTTTCTTTCGAATCCTTCCTTCCTCTTTTGAAAATCATCTTGGACCCCTAGAAGTAAAACCATCAAAACAAATCAAAATTAATCAGATGAATTTTTTTTTCCAATTTTTTTCTAATTATTTTTTTACTTTTTTTGGAAAAAAATAAACTAATTGAAAAGAATGAAAATAAAAATAAAAAGGTTGGGTTGCCTCCCAAGTAGGGTCCTTATTTAACATCTTAGGCTAGACTCAGTTGACTTGTTTGGATCAGTCATTTGAAGGCAAAGAAAGTGTATTTCCCTCAACTTTGAAGAGCTCAATTCCCTCGAGATACATGTCATGTACGGCCTAATTCTCCCCTAAGAATGCATATTTGAGATGCTCAGGTAACGTCTTCAATGTTAACTTTGGTACTTTCTCAATCGAAGGAAGAGTGCGTTCAAGAGTGGTCGGGATGATCATCCCGACTGATGTCGACTGAGAGTTAACAAATTGCTCGTCATGAATCGGACTGCTGGGCTTATGGACGTGAGAGTAATGAGAGCCTAAATTTTGCATTTATGGGCCTGGATCGGGCGGGATGGTCATCCCTACTAATAACTTCCGAGACCTGTACTCTTTTGCGGAGTTCAGATGCATGATAATCTCTCACATCGTTTCGTCCATCTCATACATTGCATCAATCTCCTCATATTCATTGAAGAGTACATGTTCAAGCTTGTCATGCCTAGAATAATTTTCTACAAAATCATCAACCAGGGGTGTCCCTACGATTTAAGGGGCCTCGAGCGGAGGAGGTAAAAGGGGCCTCATATATAATTAATGCTCCCTCCGTCCCAGCCTATTCTGCACAAAATCTTTTTTTGGTCAAAGATGCCAAACATTGACCACATATTTGAATAAGTATATGAACAATAATTTTATCATATGAGATATGGTTAGATTCGTCATAACATGTAGTTTCTAAATATCAAATTTTTGTGTGCCATTATTGTCCGTAGCTATACATATTTACAGTCAAACATGTTTATCGGAGACCGTGAAAAGATTTTGTGCAGAATAGGCTGGGACAAAGAAAGTACATAATTATTTTTATAAAAATATAAATAATGAAATATATTAAAATATAATATTTTCACTTTAATACATCTCTATGTGCTTTCTTAGAAGCAAAGCCACCAATCAAGCTTTTATAATCAAGCTCTTTGACCAAATCACTCTCAATAGATAGTGTAGCTAGTTCCCTTAATCTATCTTACGACCAAGTTGAGCAAAGATACGACTTAATCAATTTCAACTTGGAGAAACTTCTTTCAGCGGAAGCAATAGTCACGGGTATAGTGCATAGTATCCTGTAAGCAATCAAGACATTTGGATAACAAGCATCAATGTCCTTCAAATAGTTCAACATTTCGATTGCCTTCATTTTTCTCTTTGGCATCTCTCTCAATTGCTTTAATTCCTCAAACAAATCTCCCACATCTATATCTAAACCCGTATCTTTTTTTAGATACATTTCCAAACAATAACAAGATGCCTTTAAACTATCATCACCCAATACTTTTGATTTCTCCAAATCAAACAAGAATCCAAAAGTTTTTTGGTACATTTCAAATTGCACGAACCTACCTCGGAATGAAGTCAAAGCTTTATCCATCACTTCTTTAAAGTAGAAAACTCTAAATGATTCTTCACGGGACATGATCACATCTTCATCATTACTTTCATCATATTGCCTCTTCCTAACATGGGGATGCTTGTTAGGAAATTTGGGCTCAACACCCATATCCGTGGCAAGAACATTAGCTTCAATAAAGGCTTCCTCATATCCATTTTCCCTATACAATTGAAAAAAAAAAGAGAAGTTCTTTCAATTCAATCAAAGCATCCTCAATATTCATATTCTTGGTTTACAAAATTTCACTCACAACATTCACCCGAGACAACAACTTGTGCCAAATAACCATTCTAAGTATGAATTCAAAATTCTCCATATGCTCGGTTGCAAGAGATTCGGCTTCACTTTTCGAATTTGGATCATCACTACTATTGGCCAAGAAAATTAGTGCATCTCTTACTTGAGAAGTTTGAAACCTTATAGCCCTCACACTTTCAATATGGCTTTCCCAACGAGTTTGCAACAATGGTTTAAGTGTAATACCTTTACCCACTTCCTTAAAAATGATCCACATGTTGGTTGAAGATGAAAATAACGTATAAATACGTTGTACAACTCCAAAGAAATAAATGGCGGGAATACTACAATGAGTCATATCACAAAGAGTAAGGTTAAGAGAGTGACAACCACAAGGAGTGTAAAAGGCTCTAGGATTGATGTCAAGCAATCTTCTTTGCACACTTTTTTTCCCTTCATGTTTGACTCATTGTCATATCCTTGGCATCTTATATCATCAACATCAAGATCAAGTTTAGCCAAAGTACTTTCAAGAGTCTCAAAAAGTCCCTTGCCCGACGTATTATCTACCTTCATAAGCTCAATAAAAAATTCTTCCACCTTAGACAAAGTTGGAGAGGCATCGACACACCGTGTCACAAGTGACATTTGCTCTTGGTGGCTTAGGTCCAGAGTACAATCAAGAATGATTGAATAGTACTTTGCTTTCTTAATTTTCTTTAGAATCACACTCTTCACTTCATTGGCTAACAAGATAATCATTTCATTTTGAATTTTGTGGCTAAGATAATGCTTCCTCATTTCTCTCCTGGATGCGACGAAGGTGCTCTCTCATTATTGGTCAAATTCGGCAATCATTTCAATAAAACTTAAGAAGTTTCCATTGTTCTCTTTATCAATCCTCTCACTACTTCCACGGAATGTCAAGTTACATGTTGCAAGCATTTTCACAACCGCCAATATTCTTCTCAACACTTTGCTCTATCGCTCCTTCTCTTTGAAAATTTTCTCTTCTAAATCACGATCAATAGTTGTTTTTGTTCGAAACCTTTTCTCCAATTCAATCCAACTTGTCATGCATCTCATGTGAACATCACTACTTTCATGAAGTTTGAGTGACCTTCCTAAGTTTTTTCAATCTTTGAATCCTTCATGAGCTAATTAAGTATGATTGTCTCTTTCCTTGACCTTTAACAACCTATAACAACAATAAAACACCACATCTTTTTTTTATCAAATAAACTAGCCATCTCCTCTCTTGAGTGTCCCCATTACTCAAAACCGAGTGTAATAAGAATGAGCAAAACACCTATCACCACTTTTTGGAAACTTGAACTTGGCATCTTCTCTTTGCGGGCCTTTCTCTATTAGATGATCTCCAAGTTTTTGAGAAATGGTACCCCAATTCCTAGGATCATAAATATTTCTACTTTCATCTTCCACTAGTTTCTCATCACTATCCATAGCAATTTGTTCCTCAACATTATTGACATTCACCTCAACTTCAACTTCCTCAATGGCATCACATTCAATCACTTGGACTTCCTCTACCATTTCATCTTCTTCAATATGATATACATTCACCGCAACTTGTTCCTCAACATTATCAATATTCACCTCAACTTGTTCATCACTAATTAGATCTTCATCATTTAGGCTTGCATCCCTTTCTTCCAATGTTTTCTTCATAAATAATCTCTCAAGAACACCTTTTTGTGCTTTCACATATTTTTCGTGTATTTTAACCTTCCTTCTTTTTTATGCTCTGGATGCACACTTTGTTATTCATTTTGACGGCTCCATATTGCAACTACATATCAAGAAAATTTAAATATGCATCATGAATAAATTGATGAAAATTAATTCAATGATTAAACAATATTGAACACAAAAATGGGACAAAATTTATAACAAATTTACCTTTGCCAAACTAAAAAATTCATAAACACAACATTCTTAAACCAATCAAATTTTAGTAACTTCAATATGAAACATGAAAACCCACGGTGGGAATATGCCCAGTAAAACATGTAATTTAGAATTGTTCCCATCCTCATAATTGTAAGTTATAGTTAAATTGATTAAACTTTTAGTTTTTTTAAGCATAATATTTTAACTAAAAATAATGTACCTTTTGGCAAGTCAGCAAATGGCAAGGAAATATGCAGTATGCTTACTGGAGTCTGGGGGATGAATTATGAATAAAACCGTGAAAATAGAGGCAAGCATGGGCAATCCCTCAAAATAGAGGTAAAGAGCGCAGACTAACCGAGTAGACTGAGCAACAAAACTGAAAAATAAAAATTTTGAAATCAAATTCACAGCCGATCAGTAAAGGTGGAAAATTTACAATCCAAATTCACAACAAACTAAAGTATAAATCCAACAACAACAAAACATTAGAAGATTGATATTAATTGGAAATTCTCCAACAATACCGTTAGTGGAAATGCAATTTTGCGAAGAAGAGCGAATGAAGAATGAAGAATGATAAATGAAACCCTCGGAATGAATTTTGTTTTAAAAATAAAATAGAGCAGGCAGCCGCGAATGTGAAAGAAGGAAAGACTTTTGTCGTTGTTTGACTCTTTAAATTTCAGAAATATCTATATATTTGTAGGAGTGTTTTTTAGAAAAATGGGGCCCCAAAAAATGAGTGAAATTTTGGGCCTAAGGCAGAGGGTTCATATGTGATGTGTCCATTTTATATGCATTATTTAGTAGTATTTAGGATCACTTTTGTGCTCTTTTATTATCGAGAGCTTGTGTTTTACCTTGAAATTCTCTTAGGAGAGGTAAGAGCAAATTTATGCTCTTTTACCTCTTCTAAGTGGACTTTGTGTGACGAGGGAAGAACACGGAAGCAACGAAGACCGGGAGACATTGAAGACTACACTTTCTAAGACTTTTGAATACTCACTTCGAAGACATGAAGACCGGAGGCCGTTGAAGACCATTTTTTGGAGCCGTTGAAGACTATTTTTTGGAGCCGTTGAAGACTTGAAGATTGAGAGGGATGACTATGAAGAAGAAGAAGAAAACATGCAAAATTCTGGCACCCATCGCGAGTCGCGACGGACTCGTCGCGACCAACATGTTCGTCGCGAGTCGCGACGGCCACTGACCAGAAATCCACTTTATCTTCTTTGCACTATAAATACTACTCTCTTTCCTCCTCTTCTCCAGCTTTGCCCAGCCCATTTTTCTCTGGTTTTAGTAGCACCTCAGAGCCTCCTCAGCCACTCCGCCGCTCGGCCTCGGCTCCCTCCGGCGTGCGCCCAGATCTCCGCCTCTCGCCGAGCTCCTCCGCCGCTGCGCCTGCCGCCGCGAGTCTCCGCCGCCAGCCTGGGCAACCATCCGTCCTCGGAGATGGCGCCGAAGACGAAGCCGCCGCTCCCACGCGCCTCCCACGCGCCGCCCACTCACCGCCCACGCGCCGCCTGCCACCACCTTGAGCCTGCCGTTGAATCTGCTCCGGCCGGCCTGCAATTATCCATCCCGTCACCGCAATTCCCCGGCCATGAGGTGCCGAAATTCTTCACGAAGAAAACTATGAGAAAATCCGTCAAACCGCCGCCACCGACTTCGGCATTGGCGTTGTCCCACCAGCAAAAACTCACACTGTCAATCCTCACTGAAGCACCGCTGGAGCAACTTTCTTCACTGCCATCTTCTCCGGTGACCGAGGAACTGCCACCACCTTCCGGTCCCAAGCCGACGAAGCCGCCGAAACGCAAGTCCAAGACACCCTTCGCTCCAAAGCGCCGACGTGATCCAGTAATTGATCATTCCAGTGATGACATTGCCAACGCCCAGCCGACTGCGAAACGTACTAGGAGACGGGCGACACAGGCTCCCACCGTTTCAACCGACGAGGAGGAGCCAAATGCCGCTGAATTCCATGGTTTGCCTCCGGAGATCGTTGTTGATTCCAGGGAGGACCTCCTCCAATTTGATGACCCGAAGCTGCAGGCCAGAGCTTTGAAAAAGGGTAAGAAACAGTGTTTGTCAGGTTTGCGACTAAGTATCTCTTCTTTTAGGACTTTGGGCATTTATGATCAGTTTCTGAAATACTTTACGGATATTGGTTGGTCTTTGCTATTTGACTTGCATTCTGTGACCATGTATACGCCCCTATGTGAAGAGTTTGTGGTTAGTTTTTGCTTAAAGAAACCTGTTTCCCTGATTGATGCTTGCATATCCTTTCGGTTGGGTTTGCACCATGTTTCTATGAGTTTGAATGAGTGGAATGTGGCTTTGGGCTTGGTGTCTGTTGATGATTTATCTTCGGAAGGTTATGCTAATGCTTTTGTGGGTACCTATAAAGATTTTCCCAATTTTAGTCCCACTGTTGCTTGGAAAGAATTGGCTCCTGCTTGCCCTGATTTGTATGATGCTAATTGCTCTAATGTTCATTGGATTGCCGATCCTGTATTGAGAGTGTGTTGCCATTTTCTGTTGCGAAATGTTTTTGGGCGATTCACCACATTTACGAGAGTCAGTCAGAATGTATTATTTGTGTTGTGGTGTATGCATCATAGGGAGAAATTGAATCTGGGATTTTTCTTAGCTGATTCTTTGAATGAAATTGCAATTCAGTCTACTCGTCATATGACCCTATGCAATTTGGTTGGTGTTTTACTTGACAAAGGTATGCAATTGCGTGTTCCCCCTTCCCTTCCCAAAGTGCCTGAGCCAACCCTTTGTGATTTGGACTATTTGCGGACTAGCAACTTGATTTATTTGGATAACAATGTACCTCGGTTTTCTGCGCCGGGCATTCCTTGCCCGAGCACCACTTCTTCTCATGCAGGCAGCAGTGCTTTTTCGGTACAAGCTGAGGTGTTGTCCATCCGTGCAGAGGTGCAATCCTTGCAACAAAAGCTGGATCTTCAGGCTGCCCAGATTGAGCGTCTAATGTCATTTTTGGAAGTTCCCCCCATGAACAACCCCCCCGCATGAGTTCCCCTATCCCTTCTCTTTTATGGATTTTTTTTTCTTTCTTTTCTTTTCTTTTCTGTTCCTTTCATGTATATTGTCTCTAGGAATCTTCTCGCTTTTAATCCGAGCTTGCTTGAGGGCAAGCAAGGCTTAAGTGTGAGGAGGTTTAGGTGTCGTTTTTACATTTTAGTGTCTTATTTGTGTGACGTTTTATATGCTTTGTTTGCTGTTTTTTGTGTGTTTTTGTGAATAAATAATTCTGAAAAAGAAAAAAAATGTTTTTATTTTTATTTTATCGAGTCGGTCAAATGTTCAGCATAACAGTGAGTAATGAATTGGCTTTAAAATGGATTAACCTTGCTGGTAAAAGAATCATATTAGCAAACTTTTGTTGGTTGATATCTCCCTTGAAATGCTTAGTGATAAACCTTTGAAATTAACCTGAACTTGGCTAAATGATACATGGGATGACGAACAAGATTTGCATGAAAAAACCTAGTAATAAGTGAGGTTTGAGCCTAGAGTAGAGCACTCTCTACATCAAGATTTTTTCTGAGAGTTGTGGTAACTAAGGTTGATGCATAATGAGTAAAAAAAGAGGCAAATTAGGATTAACCACACATCGTATATAGCCTACCTTTTATATCCTCTAGTAAACTCTTTTGAGCCTTGACCTTTTCTTTGTGTAACCCACTATAAAAACCATAGCCTTTTCTCTGTATACTATTCTTGCCCCATGCATGTATGTTCTTGAAATGAAAATTTCTGCTCTTGCTTGATATTGCATATTCATGATTCGAGTGCCGGTTCTCATTGAAAAATAGTCTTATGGCACTGTAGAGATAATTGAGCATGTAATTCGAAAAAAATTCTGGTCTGGAAAAAAAAAAGAAAAAAAAAGAAAAGGAAAAAGGGAGCTGTTTTGCCAAAAAAAAAACGAAAAAAAAACGAAAAAGAAAAAAAAAAGAAAAATAAATAAAACAAAATTCCAGACCTGAATTAGTATTGTAATCAGTCCAGAAATTTGGTTTTGATGATGTGTATTTGCTGGAATTTTCTACTGATTTGTTCTTGAGCATATGTGCATGTTTGTATGAACCTTAGAGCCCCTAGGATCTCACCAATGTTACAACCCCTAGCCCCGTTACAACCTTTAAAGACCTTTTTGGCTTGTTATGTATTGGCTAAAGCTACCGCATGATTATAATTGAGTGACTGTCCTTACTTATTGTGTGATTGAGTGAAAAACGTGAGGAATTCATGTTTGTCTCCTTTTGATCAGTTGATAGCCGGGTAAAGAGCAATGTAGGGGGGATTGAATTGAGTACTAAAGGGGGATGAGACCACCACTTTTTTGTGAACTGAAACTTAAACTTGGAAGGGGGATGTTTGTTGATGAGCCATGAAATGAAAACTTAATGCTGAATTGTTTGACCAAAGTCTGGGTAATAGAGTCTTAAGTGTGTCATGTATATAGTTGGTCTGTTATATATATATATTTTTTTTTTCTGTTGAGTCAGAGTCAGTTTGGGGATGGGATTTTGAATGAACAACCTGCTTTGGCATTGCTCATCTCATACTTGAGGGCAAGTATGACTCAAGTGTGAGGATTTGATGTGTGATATTTAGTTGTTAATTTTTGGAAGAATTTAGTGCTCTTTTATGTGATTTCTGGTACTTAATTGATTTATTTTGTTGATAGATCACTATTTTTGGAGCAAAGCTGTATTGGAGCGGAAGAGCTATTTTTGGAGCACTATGATGCTATTCCAGCTATCCTTAGTCGGAATCCTTCATGTGGCAGAATTGTGCTTCGTTTAACGATCACTAAGTTGCTCCGTGAAGTCGACCCGATTAAGGTGAAGCTGATGAAAGGGGGATTGTTATACTCTTTTTTCCCGAAAGGGTTTTTAATGAGGTAACGATCCCGATCCCTCGTTAGGGAGTTTACGGAGTTGGAGTCCAGAAGAAAATCAGTCCAGAAAATTCAGCACTGTGATTGGGCCGTTATGAAGCAATGAAGCCCAAGACTTGGATTAATTATTTATTCCAAGTTAGAATTTAATTGTAATTAGGCTGAAATTAAGTGGAAGAATATTTCTTTTTGGATAAGAATTCTAATTTTCCAAAATTAGTTAGGATTTGGGTTTTAATTTTAGTATAAGTATAATCGTGAGAGGAGGAAAAGGAGAAAGAAAATCTGGGAGTTCGGAATTGCTTTGTTTTTGTTTGGACGAAAAAAGGAATCAGAGGAGGGGGGATATTATTATTAGTTTTGCTGGAGAGGAAGTTTTTGGTTTTACTTTGGTTTGCTGGGCGAGAGAAAGAAAAGGCAGAAAACCAAATCTTTTCATTGTTTTTGTTTTCTTGGTGAGAAAGACGCAAAGCAGAGCATTAATTTCATTGGTAATTTTTCTTTTTATTATTTTCAATTGTTAACATGTTTAATTTTGAATTGCTTGTTATATTTAATTTAATCATGAGTAGCTAAATTCTTAATCGGCGAGGTTAATTCGATGGTTCATGAATTGTGAGGCTTCGGGTTTTCAGAGATTTAATCCTATGAGTTTTTAATTGTTTATGCCTAAAATCTATGCATGCTTGTTTGAGTTTGATCACCTCAGTCTTGTTAGGCTATGGCTAATTAAGTAGCACCTCCTGTGAAAAACAGATAACAATTATGACTGTAATAACAGGATGATAAACAATTAATTGGATGAACTGCATGCAAATACGTGCTTGTTGTCTAAATTGGGTTCCCTAGTTCTTAAGATCGTTAAGATATAACTAGTTTAGCAAATACTTGCTAGGAATATCTGAATTAGGAAGATCACGGGTTTAGCAAATACTTGCTCGCGATTGGAAATTTAAGGGGAATTAAGGGGAAATAGCAAATACTGTTCCTGCTTATAACCAATTAATTCATGGGGGTTAAATGACTTTTGAGTAGTCGATGATCAAGGAATGAACCAAAGATTAACCTATGCCGATCCTTTGTTATCCATATATTTGTTCGTACTTTATCTCTGCATTTTTCTGCATTTTTCTGCATTTTTTTGGTCCTATTTTTAGCTTAGTAATTCATTAGTTTATTAAACAAATCTAAAATCATAGGCGTGGTTGCTGAACCAAACTTTGTTGGTAGTTTGAAATTGATAGAAATTACACTGTTCTCTGTGGATACGACCTGCTTCTACTATACTAATCTGTGTGCTAGTTTGCAGTTTATTTGGCGAGTAAAACGACGCTCACCAAAACCCTTGGTTTTCTTCTCTTTCTTTTCTTAGCTTTTGTAGTTTAATTATGTATTTTGTTGTTCTACCTTAGTTTTTACCTTGGGAGCAAAGGATTGAAGCTTCCATATCTATGTATTGAGAACCATTTATATCTATCTATTTGGTGTTTTTTCTATTGTGCATTTATTGTGCTTTGATTGTTAATTGTTGATTTCATTAATGTTGTTGAGAGCTTGAGCATATGAAATACTTGTATGAATTGCTAGCTAGGGTTTGGGGGATCTGGGTTGATTCCCCCCTGTTCTTGTTAGGAATGTATGAGTATGATTTAGAGCTTTTGATTGTGTTGATGGATTGATAATGTGCTAGATGAATGTGATTGATGTTGAACTCTTCGTCATGTTCGTTTGTGTAGCAAACGAGAGAGTTATATGCTCTTGGATGAATGTGTGTTGCACGTTCATCCAATCTCGTGTAATTGCATGAATTGGTTAAATGCTTAGTCACGGTGTAGTGGTCATAAGCATTGCCAAGCTTGTTGGTTCTTCGTGCTAAATGCCACCAATGGGATACCTTGAGTCGTGGTCTCGACAACGGGAGTCATTGGTGAGGTTTGACAAGAGATGTCCAATTCACTCTTGCAAACTACTACCTAAGAAGGATAGAAGTTTAGTCTTCACAACAAGTAGTTGAAGTAGTGAATAGATGGTTTTATTCATCCTTGAAGCATTTGTTATTTAGCATTTGTGTATTCTTGATGGTGTGTTTCCCTTCATTTATGCCATGAGTTGTTTGAGGATAGGGAGTGTTTGTATGATTGAATTGGTTAGGTGTTAGGAACGTGACGAATTTCGTAGCTCCTTTGCATGAAAATCTATGAATGTGAACTTAGAACTTCTTGTGCATAATGTGTTGTGATTCTCGCTAGAGAGGTATGTTAATGTTAAGCCAAGTAACGAATGCGATAGGATGAGTGAATGGTTCAATGATCTACATTAGGTTTGGAAGTGGATATCCATTGCCCCCAAGGCTTTATCTTTGTAGTTTTAAAACCCCTTTTCTTATTTTTGTTTGATGATTAGCATAGTCACTTGACCTTGCTAGTTATCTTGTCTTTTTACTTTCGTAACTTAGGAACAACCAACCAACCAACCCCTCCCCCCATTTTACTTGCTTTTATGTGTGTGTATATATATCTACTCTTAGCATAATATCAACCATTTGTGCTTAAGCGCTTAGGAAGATCCCTCTTCTCCTTGGACGACCCCGATTTGCCGCTATCTACCTAGTTGTAGAAAGTAAGCAAAAAGGGCTTATAAATTATCTTTGCATAGGGGTGCAACGATCGCCCGCTATCAAAATGGCGCCGCTGCCGGGGAAGAGGCATTTATTTTTAAGTGTTTAGGTGTATTTGGTTGCACATTAGCTAGTTTTTTTTTATTTTCCACTCCTTGGTGGTTGTTTTTGTTCGGAGTAGGTATTGCTTGAGTTCTTGGTAATTTATTTTATCGAGAATCCTTACAATATGATCCCAAACTTTTGAAAAAAAATTTAATGGAGCGTCTCACCTTGAGGGAACTAATGATGAGAAGAGAGGCTCAACAAGCAAGGTTTTGTAGGATGTGTCATTCCAATCATCCTACCGAATCTTGCCCTTTGTTGTGGGAAGAGCACTATGACCGAGAAAGAACCCTTGGTTTTCAAAACCATGGGTACTATGAAGAGTGCTACCAAGAGGTAGGAGATGTTGATTTTCAAGGGCAAGAAGCTCATGAATGCTATCCATACCACAACTCTTACAATCCGGAATGGAGTGGTAATCTGGATTGGTGGTATGAGAATGAGCCGTAAAACCAACCATACGAGCAACCTAGTTGGCCATCACCACCCTATACCATACCCCAAAACCAAGCCCAACAAGAAAGTTCAAGTTTGACACGTGAGGATGTCTTAAATACCATAGCAAACTTGAACTCCTTTACTAGTGAGGAGCCGGATACCCAGCTCCCCTATAGTGTTGAGGCCATTGAGGGGCATGTGAGGAACATATTAGAGGTATTGGCCCGCATGGAAGCTCGTGATTCCGAAAATACACCATCTCAACTTGAATTCGATGACTCGGTGAATGAGGTCACCAATAAGAATGATTTTGAGTTTGAAAGGGATGAAGAAAAATGGAGGAAGAGGTGATAGTGCTACATCCATTAGCATCGTCACCCCTTCTTCCACCTAATGAACCAACTCTAATATTTTCGGAAGTTTTGAGGGAAACAAGAGAGGAGCCGAAAGATTATCCCAAGCTCCCTAACCACTCAATTCCCTTTGAACCATCTCCACCTCCACAAGACTTTCCTCTTGAAAGTTTTGTGCCCCCACCTCTCTTATTTTGGATGCTCATGGTGAAGAGCTTCAAGCCTTCACCATACGGATAACATTAGGGTCGTGCCGACGACCTTAAAAATACGGAGCTTCGTCGTGCCGACGACGTAAAATAAATTCGGCATTTCTTTTAGTTTTTATTTCTTAGTTTGTTTTTGTTGTTGTTTTGTTTTGTTCTTTTTATGGTGTGTTTTTCTGTGATTTTGTAGCAAAGTGAAGTGCATTTCAATGGAGGAGATGAAGGAACTAGATCAACGAACAAGGGAAGAAAGCTTGGACAGTTGGTAAGCAAAAGAAAAAAAATTTAAGCCTGGGATACCCTGCCGTCGCGAGTCGCGACGAACAGGGGAGAAAAATCCACTCCCAGCACCAACTTTCTGCGAGTCGCAATGACATCGCGACGAACCCGTCGCGAGTCGCGACCAGTTAAGTCGCGAGTCGCGATGAAAAATCCAAGTTTCCAACTGATCTTAAACATTGAATGATCATTCCTTCTTCTCCACCCAACACTCCCAAGAACCACCACATACCCTCTCATTCCTCCACCATCCTACATATATTGACATATGAACATTCTTGCATCTTTATAGTAGCTTTGTTGATTGTAGTATGCCGACTACATCATTGTGACCATCAGTGCATATCCTATAATGATGCTTGTATATATGTCAATATATGTTGGATATTTTTAATGCATAATCTTATAGTGGTGATTGAGGGTGGATTGGTTGTTCTTTGAAAATACTATGGTTATTAACTCTTGATGCTAAGCCTAGTATTACAAATCCTTATGTACTTGTGAGTTTAATGTTATTCTTTGTGGTGTTTGTCTTGATCAAACGGCGCCACGGAGACTATGCTTTTCTCGAGGGGTGAGTTCTTCTACGACATCTTTGCTCCCCCTTCCGGTTCTAAAACCGATTTTGGGACCATACAAGTACATTGGATTGCGCCATATCACCGGCGAATACACGGAGAAACAAGTGTCACTCTACCCCCTTGCCTTGATTTTTATTGTTCTTGCCTTACATGTTTACATTGAGGGCAATGTAATGTTTTAAGTGTGGGGAGGGGTTAGAGGAATCACATGCATGCTAGATTGTTTTGGAGTGCTTTTTGCTACTTTTCATTGGAAAAACATGAGAAAAAGGAAAAAAATAAATAAACAAAAAAATAATAAAAAAAGAGAAAAGAAAACCCGCTAAGTTGAAAACCCGAGAGGGCAACTTAGGCAACATTGGGGGCCCGGATAGGTCAAAAACCCGAAAGGGCAGCCTAGGCAAAAATGAGAGGCTAAAATGTGCGGAAAAAGGTGAGATGTGAGCTAAAGAAACATGATGTGTGGTTAGGATGAAAACTCGAAAGAGCTCCTAGGCAAAATGAGAGAAAATGAGAGAAATTGAAAAATGCTATGATTTCACTCATTTGCTGGCATTGGAGTCATAAGGTTGAGGTTGTCACATGGATGGATCGGGTAGCTCAACATCTATAGACCTCTTGGGATTGGGTAGCTTAGTGGGTTAGGAAAATGAAGTATGGTTATGAAATTCTTGATCCTTTTCTACTTTGTTTTTGGTTGATATATTGGCATTAGGTGAAGCATGTGTTTGAACCTCTTATATGGCTTTAGCTTCATTTTATGTTATTGGATTTTGGTGGATATATTGGCATTAGGTGAAGTATGTGCTTAAACCTATTAAATGGTTTTAACTTCATCTTGTGTCATTGGACTTTGGGAATATCAATTCGGGGCTTTGAAATATTTTTATGGATAGTGAATTGATAAGTGGTGGGTTTGGTTAGATTTAGGATTGGGGATGTGTGTGTGAAAAAATTCTCATGTGAGCTTTTATTTTGGGATTTATGATATTGAGAGTTTTTGTGAGGATTTGATTGGGGGATTAGTAGTTAGGATATGGATATAGCATTTCCTCTGTGTGCTTCGATCTTTTCTTACTCGAGGGCGAATAAGGTTTAAGTGCGGGGAGGTTTGATGTGTCCATTTTATATGCATTATTTAGTAGTATTTAGGATCACTTTTGTGCTTTTTTATTATCGAGAGCTTGTGTTTTACCTTGAAATTCTCTTAGGAGAGGTAAGAGCAACTTTATTCTCTTTTACCTCTTCTAAGTGGACTTTGTGTGACGAGGGAAGAACACGGAAGCAACGAAGACCGGAAGACATTGAAGACTACACTTTCGAAGACTTTTGAAAACTCACTTCAAAGACATGAAGACCGGAGGCCGTTGAAGACCATTTTTTGGAGCCATTGAAGACTGAGAGGGATGACTATGAAGAAGAAGAAGAAAACATGCAAAATTCTGACACCCGTCGCGAGTCGCGACGGACTCGTCGCGACCAACATGTTCGTCGCGAGTCGCGACGGCCACTGACCAGAAATCCACTTTATCTTCTTTGCACTATAAATACCACTCTCTTTCCTCCTCTTCTCCAGCTTTGCCCAGCCCGTTTTTCTCTGGTTTTAGGGCTTGAAAACCCTTGGTTTTCTTCTTTTTCTTTTCTTAGTTTTTGTAGTTTAATTATGTCTTTTGTTGTTCTAGCTTAGTTTTTACCTTGGGAGCAAAGGATTGAAGCTTCCATATCTATGTATTGAGAACCATTTATATCTATCTATTTGGTGTTTTTGCTATTGTGCATTTATTGTGCTTTGAATGTTAATTGTTGATTTCATTAATGTTGTTGAGAGCTTGAGCATATGAAATACTTGTATGAATTGCTAGCTAGGGTTTGGGGGATTTGGGTTGATTTCCCCCCTGTTCTTGTTAGGAATGTATGAGTATGATTTAGAGCTTTTGATTGTGTTGATGGATTGATAATGTGCTAGATGAATGTGATTGATGTTGAACTCTTCGTCATGTTCGTTTGTGTAGCAAACGAGAGAGTTATATGCTCTTGGATGAATGTGCGTTGCACGTTCATCCAATCTCGTGTAATTGCATGAATTGGTTAAATGCTTAGTCACGGTGTAGTGGTCATAAGCATTGCCAAGCTTGTTGGTTCTTCGTGCTAAATGCCACCAATGGGATACCTTGAGTCGTGGTCTCAGGACAGCCCCAGTGGAAGATCGAGTGGCCATGGGATGAGTACGACGCCGAGAAGACAAATCCGGAGAAGAAGGAACCGAAGACGGTGCCAGGGATGAAATATCAGAGGTGTCTGAAGATGATGCAGCAGAAGAAGGAGAACTGTCCACCGTTGACTGGGAGGGTGGACAGGTCAACGGTCGGCGGAACAGAGTCCATCGGCAAATAGAGGCAGTCATAGAAGGTGGCTGTTCAGAAGTTGAGAGAGGGAGACCAGAACTGCCATCAGCATCCAAAAAAATAGAAACATCCAAAGTCGAGAGAGGAGAGCCAGTTGCCGAGGTCGAAGACGAAGCAAAGGGAAAATAGCCTTCATCGAAGCGTGCATGACGAGTGACAAAAATATTTCCAGTGACAGGATCAATACATCAAAAACCCTTATAATGGCAGCTGTAACCGATGAAAACACAAGGAATGCTCCGTGGAGATAACTTGTGAGGGGCCATAGGGCGAACATAAGGGAATACTCGACAACCAAAGTGATGGAAGTTCGAGTAAGTCAGAGTACGATGATAAAGAAGTCCATACAGAGAAGTGCCTTGTAACACCGGAGTTGGAAGCCGATTAATGGTGTAAACCACAGTAGCAAAAGCATCATCCCATCTCGACAGTGGCAGATGAGAATGAAAGAGCATAGTGAGTCCCATTTTGGCAACATGTCTGTGCTAATGCTCGGCCCAACCATTTTGCTGTGGGGTATAAGGACACGAAACCTGATGATGAATGCCTTTGGAGGCAAAATGGGAGCGTAAGCGCGTATTTAAGAACTCAGTGCCATCGTCACTCTGAAAAACCTTAATTTTGGACGTAAATTGATTCTCAACTAAGGCCTCGAACTGCAAGTAAGTGTCGACAAACTCAGATTTTCACAGCAAAGGGAAAAACCATGTGAAGCAAGAATAATCATCCACAAACAAGGCATAATAAGAAAAACCATTTGATGAAAAAACTGGGGAATGCCCCCACAAATCACAATGAATCAAATCCAAGATGTGCGCAGCACACTTATTATTCTCAACAAAGGCTAACCGCTGCCTCTTTGCTATAACACAAGGAGCACAAGTATGCGGTTTGGGTAATAAAGAAGAAACAGACAAGAATCCAGACTTCTGTAAACTAGGGATGATAAAGGCTGGTACATGTCCCAGCCGAGCATGCCAAAGTTCAAAAGACGCCCGTCCAGAATTCTGCTGCAAGAAGGAAACGAGTGTTGTACCACCCTTGTCCAAAACATACAGACCGTCTTCACTGTGGCCCTTCCCCATGAATTCCTTGGAAACTTTGTTCTAAATCACAAAGTTTCGATCATCAAAGGTAACAAAGACATTTAAATCCCCGGTTAGTTTACTAATGGACAATATATTCTTAGTGATGGCAGGTACAACCAGAACATCAGACAGTGTCAAAGAATCAGAAATCCGAGAATCACCAATATGAGAAATTGGAACAGAATCACCATTACCAACAGAAACATAGGAATTACCAGAGTAAGGTACAACACTGTCAAGGCCAGACGCAGAAGAGGCCATATGACTGGTGGCACCAGAATCAACATACCAGTCAGATGCACGAGAGTGTGGCTCTATCTGTAGCAAAGCTTGAAAATTGTCAGCCAGGTTCGAGGAATCAGAATGACGAGCTGTGCTAACATCTTGTAGCAGGTAGTCGCATAGTGGCCCGGACGACCACACCAAGTACAATGGGGACGGTCATGTCCAGAACTAACCCCAGCCGTGAACTGACCAAGACCAATGCCAAACTGACCGCCTCTGCGACCACCAGAACGACCACCTCGAGGGGCACAGAAACCCCATGCACCACCGCTCCTAGTTGGCGCATGATCCCAAGAACGGCCGGAAAGAGGTTGTTCCCTTGCAGAGAATGCCACTGGACCGGAGGCAGGTATCGAATTGCCTTGAAGATTCTTCAGAAACACCTCATGATTCTTGGCACGAGACAAAACATCAGCATAAAGCGGGGTAGGAAAAGAATTAATCGAGGAGCAGAACAATCCTTGAACTCAGACCCGAGAGCAGTTAAAAACCAAATGATTTGATCATCATTAGAAAGAGGGGAACCTATAAGGGACAACTGCTCAAAAATATCCTTAAATTGTAAATGAAGTTCATGAACAGAGCCACTCTTACATATACCATGGGCATCGGCTCGAAGACGAAGAATGGTGGAAGTGCTGCTTGTCTGAAAAGTGGCACAAAAACTGTCCCACCTTGGCAATCACACACGAGGTCGGAAGTTCGGAGAGGGCCTCAGGAGAAAGAGAAGAGAATAGTAAGCTACAAACCCTCTGGTCTTCATCCATCCAGAGATCATAAGCTTCTTGGCCATATTATAAACCGCCTGAGCAGCAGCACGATCAGGAGGAGGACCGCGGAGGGCAGTGGCAAAGGAGGAAGACGTTGAACCAGCCGTCGACAGAGTGGGCAAAGGAGGATGTGTAATCGACCCGTCGAGATATCCGAAAAGCTTCTGAGGGCGAAGACCATATTCAATCTGGTGCTTCCAGAGAAGAAAATTGGTCTTATTCAGTTTAATTTGTAGCATCTGGAGAAGAGTATTAAACGATAATGTCTCACTGGCCATGATGAGAATGGAAGAAGGAGTTCGGCCGCTAGAGGAAGAAGAAGAAGAAGCGGCCGGAAAAAAATTTAGGGTTTAGAAGGTAAATCAGAACTCTGCTCTGATACCATGAGAAGATGTATTTTGCATAAGTATTATTGTATTGCTGACAGAAATATATAGAGTACAATAAGGTGATAGAATATGAGTAGAACTCTAGCTTAGTCAACATGACTTATCTAGAATCAATTATAATCTAATCAGAAATATGATTTACTCTAACAATATGGAAGAGTATCAAATGTCAGAATAGAAGGAATTTTGCATTTTGCATTTGTGCAGTTTGAGTCGCAGGAAGACGCCACCAGAGCCCTGGAAGCGCAGCACATGAGGTTATTTTCTTGTGAAAAAGATGTTGGAATATGTCATCTTGGATTTCATTGAAATTTTACTTTTCTTGTTGATGAGAAGGGAAGAGTACAGGATAACCATGCTACCTCATGTTCCCCTTTTGGATTCAAATCCCACCGGATTCAATTGTGAGGATCTTAAAATATTATTCAAGCCTTAACATATTCTGACCAAAGAGACATATTAGTAGGCCATGTATCAACGATTAATACACCATTAGCCTAACCAAGGTTTTATCCACACCCACAAAGATATAACACGGAGCCAAACATGAAAAATCCATCAAAATTCGGGAACAAAAGTAGGACTTAGCATATCAATTAAGATCCTAAAATCTCATAAAGGGATTAACCATCACATCATATTGCAACCCACATTTATCCAGCGGCACAAAACTGAATCCTAGACAACTGTGATCATACTTATAATTCAGACGAGCACAATAAAAAGAAGGCGCAAAATCACATGATATCGGACCACCAAATCCCAACTAATCACTTCAACAACGGAAACTTGATAGGGAGAGAATAATATGTAGCCTGAATATGTCCATGTCAGGTCACCTATTCACTATCAATCAAACAAGACAATTGATTGGACAAATTCAGATGTTAAATGACATCTTAACACATTAACCACAAGTGACCGTCGTGAGCTATCTGCAACCACAAAGACAAAAAAATCTAGTCCATCATAATATCATGATAACCAAGGAGCAGGTACAAAGCAAAGGATCCTAAAGATCAAAGATCTATGTAACCACGTAAGAGCTAAACGTAATGAGGACTTATTAGCCATCGCCGACTATTGCTCCATATGGAAACCGCTTTCGATCGTGCGTCCACCATACGCCAGGTTTTATATAGCCACAAAGACCTAAACAAACACGGCATTCTAATTGAAGAATCCCGATCCATTAAAATCCAAAATCATCATGAAGCGATCGATCGTAAACGAAAAACAAAATCAATTAGGATCACAAAGATATCGGAAAATTAATAATTACCCGTCAAGTCTGATCGTCACAACAAGGGCCTCATCGCACCATGCCATGCTAAGCCAGCGGAACAAAATTAGAACCCTACATCAATAATCACATCCAAAATCATATGAGGATGATAAAAAGTAATAAAAAATCACAGGAAAATGAAAATTGAATCCCATAACCCCTGATGGCTACACTCGCAGAGTCACAGCCATGGAGGAGAGCTCTACGTCGTGACAAGATAACCGAATAATATTTCTATCCCCACACAAATAATATTTCGTTCCCCACAGGCGGAGCCAATTGATGCATCCGAGAACTCTGAAAAAACTGCACCACTGGATCCTTAGTTTATGACCTACAAGACAAAGCCCTGCACCACTGGATCCTTAGTTTATGACCTACAAGACAAAGCCCTCCGAAGACTTCGGGGGAAAACCCTCCGATGATAAAGTCAATAATTAATCTAAGTAATTGGACTAAAGATAATATTTAATGAATTGGGCTACGGCCCAATTCTAACTTTATAAGAGTATCATCAATCTCACATGGTGTTTTTATTAATTTCATATATATATATATATATAATGATTATATTTAACTATCAATTATTTATTACAAATTGATTGAATTTGGCTTCAAGTCAGAAAAGCTCATATACCAAAATGTGGGCATATCAACCTAAGTTTTAAATACCCACCTTATAACCTAATGTGTCTAATCCAAAAGGTTGTGACCTATTACTACTTAAATTCTTTTTTATGCATGGTCGAGACCAATGTCCTTTTGAAACATGTAAGATTTTCCAACACCAAAGTAGTTATTTACATCTACACAAGAATAACTGCTACAATGTCAAAAGGTTTTGAGCTATTACTACTTAAATTATTTTCTATGCATTGTCGAGACCAACGTTATTTTGAAACATGTAAGATTTTCTAACACCGAAGCAACTATTTATGTCTACACAAAAATAGCTGCTACAATCTAAACGTTGTAAGCTATTACTACTTAAATTATATTTCAAGCATGGCCGATACCAACGTCCTTTTGAAACAAAGAAGATTTTCTAACACCGAAGCAGCTATTTACGTTTATAGCTACAATGTCAAAAGGTTGTGACCTATTACTACTTAAATTCTTTTTTATGCATAGCCGAAACCAACATCATTTTGAAACATGTAAGATTTTCTAACACCGAAGCAGCTATTTACGTCTATACAAAAATAGCTGCTACAATGTCAAAAGGTTGTGACCTATTACTACTTAAATTCTTTTTTATGCATAGCCGAGACCTACATCATTTTTGAAACATTTAAGATTTTCTAACACCGAACTATTTACGCCAACACAAAAATAGCTACTACAATGTCAAAAGGTTGTGACTTGTTACTACTTAAATTCTTTTTTATGCATAGCCGAGACCAACGTCCTTTGAAACAAAGAAGATTTTCTAACACCGAAGCAGCTATTTACGTGTATACAAATATAACTGCTACAATTTCAAAAGGTTGTGACCTATTACTACTTGAATTCTTTTTCATGCATGGCGTTTTGAAACATGTAAGATTTTCTAACACCAAGCAACTATTTACGTCTATACAAAAATAGCTGCTACAATGGCAAAAGGTTGTGACCTGTTACTACTTAAATTCTTTTTTATGCACGACTGAGACCAAGGTCCTTTTGAAACAAAGAATATTTTCTAACCAAAGCAGCTAAAATGTTCAAAAGGTTATGACCTATTGAATGCAGCAGCTATTATTCAATAATAGTTGTTATATTTTTCCATCTAACTTAATATAGTAGCGGTTTTTAGGAAATAGATGTTATGATTTCCCGCCAATACTAAAATACCTTACTCTAGATGTGGTTTTTCAATTATTAGCTGCTTAACAATTTCTAACCGAAGCGCTAATTAAATAATAGCCGATATAAATAAATAATAGCGGCTACTCACTTACATAGCAGCGGTTTTTTAAAATAGCTGTTATAAACTGCTATTAAAGGGGGGGTTTCCAGTAGTGATAGGAGAGAATGACAAAAATTGCACCGTCTTGTGTTACTTCTTTGCCATGGACGCTTCAAGTCCATTTAACACCATCATTGGTAAGTCCTAGATGAATGTAGCAAAGGCGATATGGTCCCCATACCACTTAGTGATGAAATTCCAATTCTGAAAAGAATTGCAACGATAGCTAGACAATGCATGGTCATAGCAATGAAAGCCGAAAGAAATGCGGAACAGACAAAAATAGTTAGCACTATATCAGATAATGGCTTACTCGGCCAATCTGAACCTCAAGTAGATCTAGGAGAAGAAACTGAAGTTGTTGTTTTGGATGACGAAGACATCTCTTAGTGTGCCAAGATAGGAAAGTATCTCCCAGATGAGGTGAAAAAAAAGGTCACAAAAGTCTTGCGAAGTTATAGCGATACATTTTCATGGAATGTACAGAACATGGGATGGTCGATCTAAGAGTTTCTACACATTCTCTAAATATCAGTGACTCGATCAAACCAGTCAAGATAAAGCAACGAAGCTTTGCTAGTGAGAGACAGAACGCGATCAAAGAAGAAGTTGCAACATTCCTTTAGGCTGGTATTTTAAATGAGGTAATCAACCCAAAGTGGTTAGCAAACCCTGTGATGGTAAAAAAAAGTGGATGCAGGATGGAGGATGTATAGACTTCACTGATCTAAACAAGGCATGCCCAAAATACTGCTATCCTTTGCCTAAAATTGATCAGTTAGTGGAGGCAATATCAGGGAACAAAGTTCTTAAATTCTTGAACGCGTATAAACGATATCGCCTAATTCTAATAAACCCAGATGATGCAGAAAGATGATCTTCATAACAAGCTTTGGAGTGTTTTGCTATGTGAAAATGTTGTTTGGCCTAAAGAATGCAGGAGAAACATATCATAGAGTAGTTGATGTTGCATTTTGCAACCAAATAGAACAAAATGTTGAACCATATGTTGGCGACATGGTTATCAAGAGAGAAAAGATATGCCACTATGCGCAAGACTTGAAAGAAACCCTGGATACAGCTAAGAACGATTGGTATGGAGCTCAATCCCAAGAAATACATAATCATAGTTGGTGCGGGAAATTTTTAGGATATTAAGTGTCTCCCAATGGAATTGGGGCCAATCCGGAGAAGGTACAAGCAATGGTTAATCTCCCCAACCGCAAACAATCAAAGAAGTACATGCATTGATGGGATCGCTAGTGGCACTCAGTAGGTGCATCTCTAAAGCTGCAGACAAACACTTTCCGATGTTCAATATTCTCAAAAAGGCAAAGAAGTTCACATGGAATGAAGATAGTCAGAAAGCATACAATTTGTTGAAGGAATAACTCAAGGAGTTGCCAATGCTGAAGCCACCAATACCAGGAGAAACTCTATACTTGTATTTGGAAGTCTCAAAAAAAGTAGTGAGTTCGGTCTTGGTGTGTCAAGAAGGCAGGGGCAAGTGCCACTATACAACATTAGTAGGATACTACAAAGTGCAGAAATATCGTACTTACCCACTGAAAGGTTAAGTCTCGCATTAGTCTACTCGGTATAGAGACTGCGAAGTTATTTTCAAAGTCATTTCATAGCTGTGTATACTGACCACCCATACAGGAATATTCTAAGCAATCCATAATCATCTAGCAGAATGACTAAGTGGGCTCTTGCATTGGGACAGTATGACATTCAGTTTCAGCCAAGAACTACAATAAAGGTGCAAGTCTTAGCAGATTTCTTTAAAGAAATAACAAGCGCAGAAGCACAAAAAGCATGTACACAATAGAATCTCAGAGTAGACAAAGGAAAATCAAAGTGGGAACCCATCGCATGAAAACTATACATTGATGAGGCATCCAGTAAAGAAGGTTGTAGTGCAGGTTTGCTGTAGGTAAATCTAGATGAGGGAGAACACAAATATTCCCTGCTATTCGATTTTCCACTAACCAACAACAAAGCCGAGTATGAAGCAATGATATGCGGGTTGGATTTCACAATCAAGATGAAGGTGAAAAAGTGTAAAATGCTTTAGTGACTCCCAGATAGTAGTACAACAAATGCATGGAGATTATGACGTACGAGGAGCAGTTAATAAAATATTGAAGGAGAGTTCGCCAGCTCATAAGTCAACTGGAGTAATTTGACAAGGAGTGAAAATACTAAGGCATACTAAGGCAAAACAATGTGAATGTATAAGTCATAACAGTTAGAAGTACAACCATGACAACTGTATCAACAGTTCGAACGAAGAAGCAAAGTGATTGGCACCGTTAAAGGATTATCTTTGAGATGGAAAATTTTCCAGAAGATAAGGTACAAGCCAGAAAGTTGGAGCTACAATCTCATAATTATGTGTATGAATGAGGATTCCTATACAAAAGAGGCTTTCTGTCCCCATGGTTTAAATGTGTAGGACCAGCCTAAGCAAGTGAAATCATGAAAGAACTTCATGAAAGACTGTGTGGGACAAATCAAGGGGCTAGAACGATCGCTAAGAAGATAATTCGAGGAGGATATTTTTGGCCAACCATGTTCAACAATGCACATAACTTTGTTCTGAAATGCAGAAGCTGCCAAATTAACGCTTTGGTTTTGCATAAGCCACAAGCCCCTTTAACAGTGATATACAAAGCTTGGCCATTTGACAAATGGGGAATTGACTTAGTGGGACCTTCCCCAAAGGAGCTAGTAATGAAAATTTTCTAATCGTGGCAATCGATTTATTCACAAAATGGATAGAGGCAAAGCCATTAAGTAGGGTCACAATAAAAGTAGCAAGAAATTTTGTTTGACAGAACATAGTTTTCCATTTTGGTGTATCCCAAACCATCGTTACAGATAATGGCATGCAGTTCACAAGTGGGATCTTTACCGAGTGGTGCTTGAAGTAAGGGACCGTGCAGAAGGTCACGTCTGTTACTCATACTCAAGCTAACAACCAAGTAGAGGTCACTAACAGTACAGTAGTTCAAGGAATACAGAAGAGACTGGAGGGAAAGCGAACTGGTTGGGTAGATGAGATATCTAACACACTGTGGTCGTATAAAATAACAGTAAGAGAACCAACTGGGAAAACACTGTACAACTTGGTTTATGGTCATGAGGCAGTCAAACCATTCAAAATCGGGAACTCAAGCCTTAGGGTGGGAAAGTTCAATAAAGGCGACAATCCAATAAAATAGGATTAGATTTGGATAAACTCGAGGAAAAAAAGGCAACACGCAACGATCATGGGGGTGAAGTACAAGTCGAAGATGGCTAGAGCATATAATGAACATTCAAGATGACACAGTTTGAAGTGGCGATCAAGTCCTGCAAAAGAATGAAGGAAGTCAGGCAGAAGAAAAAGGAAAGCCATATCCAAAATGGGAAGGCCAGAACAGGGTAGCAAAAGCACACCAATCCAACTGCTATGAGTTAAAAAGATTGGATGGCAGCAGCGTCCCGAACACTTGGCATGTGATCAACCTAAGGAAGTCCTATGTTTAGGACATCAGCAAGTGATAGGAGAAACTCAGTTGTACAGGATCTATGATATAATTATTGGCGACCTTCTCGTTGTTGGCATCATTATTTTGAATTTCTACACGATATCATCATGATCGTACATAATCAATATAAAAAAAGGTCTTCCTAGCCAAGTCTTTCATGTTGTTGTTCATTTAAATTTTGCACAGTCTTTGGAAATACTAGCAAAAAGAACAAAATATCAAATATCATAATCATGAAGATACACAGTTGTATATTCGCAAGCCATAGATCTTGCAAAAGGGAAAATATGCCTACAAAAACAACTACAAAAGCAAGAAATAGACCTTGCCGCTTTGCATAATACAAATTTTTGATTTTGCAAGCTATAGATCTAGCAATGGGGTAGATATGCCTGCAAAAATAGCGACAAAAGCAAGCGATAGACCTTGCAGCTTTTCACAATATAAGTTTTCAATTTCGCAAGCTATGGATCTTGCAATATTGAAAATATGTCCACAAAGACAGTGTCAGAAGCAAGAAATAGATCTTGCAGCTTCGTACAATAAAAATTTTCAATTTTGCAAACTATAGATCTTGAAATATGACAAATATGTCCACAAAGACATCGACAAGTGCAAATAATAGATCTTCCAAGAGAACAAGAGATCATACAAGCACAAACAATAAGGCATAACATTTTATAGCAAATGCACAGACTTCCAAAAACTGGTACAAAATGGGAATATTGTTTGAAACATTCGGAAGAGAAAATTATTGCATTATATAAAAAGGAAAATCATCTATGCTTTAATGCACAAGAGGACCCAAAAGATGATGAACCACCATAGCGATGAGATTTTGCAACCTGATGTTCCTCATACATAATATGATCGTAACGCCATTTCAATGCAAGCAAGCAGGATGGCGAGTTTGACCACTTCATTTTGTACGATCTAGATACTTAGCATAATAAGCCGTAAAATCAGTTATAGGACCAAAGTTTTCAGGATCAAGCTACATACTCGTAAGGTACACAATCTCTTGATAGCTTTAGTTCACCTTCTCCAAATTGCGTATCTCTTCCTGTAATTGAAGAATATGAGACCAAACAGCCTCAGAAAAATTAACCCTCTGACCACCAATATACATAGTCAAATCACCACGACCAGTGAAACTACGAGGCCCGGCAGAAATAGCCTTCAGTTTGTCTTTATAATCAGTGCAAGCTTACTCAAGTTGATGAACACGTGAACCAAGACATCACACTCAGCGCAAAGGTGATCATTATCACTACGCAATTGGGTATTCAAAGTGAACTATTCGTCAAACCTGTTTTACCACCCTGCGGAACATGTGGAAATATTTTTTTTTAAAATGAAAACCACCATGACGTGGAGGGAATTATATTGGGCACCCTAAACCCATAAAATTAAAAGAAACTAATAACATTTAGCCCTGGAGGCTCAATCAGTACAAAATAACTACTAAGCTGGAAAAGAAGCCTAGACTAAGTAGCAATAGCTATTGCTTCCAAAACAATGGAATGGATCTATAGGACAAAAAATTCCTATCAGATCAGACAAACCATGAGATATGCCTTGCTTTCTATACCTAGAAATTATAAGGAGCAGGTCGGTGATCGACGAATCGAAACACCACTTAGCCACCTATATCACTAGGAAAATAGGAGCATCAGGCAGAATGATACAAAATGTACAAGTATAGCTATGAAGCCCCAGTGCAAGAAATTGGGATGCTGCTCAGAATGGGTAAGGTAGATGAGTTGCTGCAACTGAAGAAGCAACAGGGCCGAGTGATGAGCAGATTGAAGTAGAGATTGGGGCAAGAAGGCCTGAAGCTTGAAGCCTGAATAGAAGTCCTCTGTTTGAATGTTGCTGCAGTGTAGCATCAGTTCCTGACAATGAAACAGAAGAAAGCGGTTAGTAGCATCAGTTCACCAAATAAGGGGATCTAATTGTAGGAACTTCCAGGTTATCTAGACAGAGTAACCCTTTAGTTCTTGCAGGCAGATTTGACCAACTGAAAGATTGGTGAGTCTTAGTAAGTAACATGTACTTAGCAAGATCATCAGCAGGTTGGTTTCCTTGTCTGAAAATGTGATTCAGTTTAGTATTACCCAAAGAGATCTGAATATTGTCCATTAGATTGAAAAGTTTCCAGTGTCTAACAGAGGGGTGTAAGATCATATTAATAGCTATCAGACAGTCAGATTCAATCACAACCTGTTGAGATGTATAAGATAATCCTAGCTGTACCCCACATTGAATAGCTAGAGTTTCAGCATGCAATGGTGAATCTGCTACAACATAGTACCCCCTGGCATGTAAAAAGCCTTCATTATTCCTTATGATGACTGAAATGCCTGCTTTTTTTGGAGTGATGCCATGAGGCATCTACATTGATTTTTATGCCCCAATCAGGTTTCAGCCAGGTAACTGTGATGATGGGAGATTTTGGAGGTTTTAAAATCAGTGGAATATAACCTTCTGAAGCAAGTTCATGGTCAATCTGTCTAGATATCCCAATGGGAAAGGCAGCAAAAGATAAATAGATGTTGTCTTTGACCTCTTTAAGGATATTATCACAATGCGGAGTAAGGTTATCAAAAACTTTCCTGTTTCTTGCCTTCCACAATGACCAACAGATAAGAATAGGTGCAATGTGAACCAGTCTGGTGTGAAGTTTAGATAGACCATTATATGCCCAAAAACTGGCCAATCTATCCCATAGGTTTACACACTCGAAATATGAAAGACCACAGATTTTATGAACCTCCCTCCAAATCACAGAGGAGATAGAACATTTATTGAACAAATGATGCAGTGAGTCTGAATTATTGCAAAAATAGCATTTAGAGGGAAGGTGGAAGCCAAATTGCATAAGAATATCATCAAATGGCAGTAATGCATTTAAAAGCCTCCACATAAATACTGAGATTTTTTTTCTGAATATGGTTAGCCCATATATTTCTAAGAGCAGGGAAAGCATTAATTGGGAGTCTCAGTTTCAGATAGGCTGACTTAAAAGAAAAATTCCCAATGAGGTCAGGCTTCCAAACTATTTTATCAGGCCTGTGTTCATGGATGGAGGCAGATCTGATAATATTAATGATGGGGGCAGGAAGCACTAATTGGAGTAATGGGAGAAGAGAGTCTTTGTGTGCAATAAATTCAGCCACAGTGCACTGCATTTGTACCTCGTTTGGGTGATAGAAATCCACTAAGGGACCAAAATCAGTCCAATCAGAGGTCCAGAAGTTACAGAGTCCTTCACCATGTATCACCCTGGAATTGGATTCTGCAAATTGGTTAATTTTGCAGATCCTTTTCCAGATTTGAGATTTTCTGTGAGATTCAGGGAGAGAGCTAAGGAAACCAGTCCAGGGAGCTTTACCTAATTGATATTTCCACCAGAGTTTACAGGAAAAGGCTCTAATGATGGCAGCTAGAGATCTCAGTCCTAAACCATTTTGCTCAGTAGGGTAGCAAAGAGACTCCCATTTTTTCCATGACTTTTTAGGTCCTGAATCTGTCTCACCCCAAAAGAAGATAGCAAATTTTCTTTCTATTTTCTTAATAATCTGTTTGGGGGGTTCCATCACTGCCCAAATATGTTGTGGTAAGGAGTATAAGCATGACTTTATAAGGGTCAGCTTACCTCCAGTAGATAGCCACACATTTTTCCAATTCTTCAGTTTTCTATCTATCATTTCCATTACAGGTTGGAAATGAAGATTGAGAACTCTACCACTATGTATAGGAACACCCAAGTATTTAAAAGGTAGGATACCTAATTTCATACCCAATTTGTTCCTAATTTGTCTGAGTTTAGCTTGAGTGGCATTTCTACTGATATAACAGTCACTCTTCTCATAATTTATTTTCTGCCCAGTTACTTCCTCAAATGTGACTAGGACTGCTTTTATTCTGGTTAGATTCTTTTTAGAAGCTTGAAGAAAGACTATAGTGTCATCCGCATAGCTTAAATGAGAAATAGGTATAGCATTCCTTGGCAAAGAATAGTAATGCAATTTTCCAGTCTCAAAAATATAGGCTAGACTTCTAGAAAATGATTCAGAGAATATATTAAACAGAAAGGGGGATAAAGGATCCCCTTTTTTTATGCCCCTGGAAGCAGTAAAGAAGCCCACAGGTTTGCCATTTATGAGAACTGAAAACCATGCATTTGCAAGATTTTTCATGATGCAGTGAACAAATTTGCCATGAAAACCAAACTTGAGAAGTATACTGTTTAAAAAAACCCAGCTTACCCTATCAAATGCCTTCATTAAATCTAGTTTAAGAATGCAATTAGGGTCTCTGGATTTTTTGTGCAAGAATCTGATCATTTCCTTTAAGCAGATGACATTGTCAGAAATGTCTCTATTTTGAAGGAAAGCAGATTGATGTGGACTGATTAATTTAGGCATCATTGGCTTAAGTCTTTCCATTAATATTTTTGAAAAGATCTTGTTAGTCACATTAGAAAGACTAATAGGTCTATAGTCATTGAAACTAGTAGGAGTTTCTTTCTTTGGAATCACTGTGATCCAAGTACTAGAGATACCCCTAGGTATATTAGACCTTGACAGAAAGTCATTTGATGCCGCTAGTAAATCTAAACAGATAATATCCCAGGCTTTTATAAAAAATTTTGCAGTAAAACCATCTGGCCCAGGACTACTACTTTTGTTCAGACTAAATACAACCTGCTTTAATTCCTCTAATGTCACTGGACTAATGAGAGTTGCATTCTCTTCATCAGTAATCAGTTTTGGAATTTGGGACAAAAAATGTGAGTAGAAAAGACCCTGATCTGAGTGTGGCTGGTCAGTCAGAAGCTTCTGGTAGAAGGAGATTGCTTCATTTTCTATGTCAGAGTTATTAACTAACCAAGTGCCATCAGAACTTTTGATTTTAGTGATATTGAGTTTACATCTTTTTTCCATTACTGAACTGTGGAAAAATTTTGTATTCTCATCACCCTCTTTAAGCCATCTCAGTTTAGCCTTTTGTTTCCAGAAACTGTTTTGCTCTTTAAGTGCCCTAGTAAGCATAGCTTTTGCTTGTTTTAATTTTATTAACTCACTAGAATAGCTATTAAGATCAAATTCAATTTCTTGGAGTTTTAGTTTTTCCTCTGCTTGTATGACATTTGCATTTACATCCCCAAAGATCTCCTTATTCCACTGTTTAAGGTACTTTTTAAGGTGATTCAGTTTGAGAAAAAAAGTTAGCATTCCTTGACTTTGCGAGGGGGAACTCCAATGGAATTTTATGAAGTCCATGAAGTCCTTCCTCTTGAACCAGGTATTGATGAACCTGAAAGGTCTAGGGACAGAGGGACTGTTATTACTGATTCTGAGTAAAAGTGGACAGTGGTCTGAGGTATTTCTGTTGAGAACCTGGATGGAAGATTGGGGAAATTTAGAGAGCCACTGAGAGGAACATAACCCCCTATCTAACCTCTCCACAGTATGTCTATTAGCACCATTACTTGTCCTACCATTAGTCCAAGTAAAATAATTTCCAACAGTATTAATAGGGAGCAATGCCATAGAGTCTATAAAATCACTAAAATCATTAATGCTACCAAGGTTGGGGGTAGAGGGTCCCTTGTACTCATTTATAGAGGCCATAGCATTAAAATCCCCAATTAAGAGGGTTTCAGACAGTATCATTGTCTTAAGATCAGACCATAAGTCTTTTCTTTCTTTCCTTGATCTCAAACCATATACAAAAATAGCCTCAGTTGAGGAGTTAAGTGTATGGCTGGTGATCTGTACTGAAAAGAATTGATTATGATCAATCTTTGGGGCAATGTCAATCCTAGAGTTCCACATAAGCCAGATGTTGCAGTTGGCTGCATATAAGCTATGATCAAAATGGAGTTTTTGTCTATAGAGATCACATTCACTGTTGTTATGTTGAGGTTCAATTAGACAAATCATTTCCAGTTTATGTATTCTGATTAGTCTACTCAGTCTCAACAGTGAAGTATCCATGCCCCTAATGTTCCACACTAAGATATTAATTCCTAAGGTTGTAGTAATCATTATTTTTTGGATTTGATGCTTTTAGTGGCTGTTCTAGTAAGGATCTTATTGATCTGAGTGAAATAAGTGGGAACTTTCCCCTGAGCAGATTCGGTAATTTTGTTTCTAGGAGAAATAGCCTGGGAAGTGTTAGTCATAACTGTGGAGGGATTTGGAGAAGAACTGACCTTGTGTAGAAAGTCAACTTTTACCTGGGATAGGTCACATTGTACCTTTTTGTCAGAGATTGGTTGAACATCAGCCTGCTCAAAATTCTCTTCCTCTTCTTGAATAAGTGGGAGAAACCTATTGCCTGAGGACCTGGGCTGAGAGTAAAATGCAAACCTATTAGTGTTGAAAGGATTGTCTGGAGAGATAGGCAGTTTACCTGGATGCACTGAAATATCATCAGTAGCATAATTGTGGACTTTTGGGAGAGTTGAGATCGAAGAGTCTGAAATCAGAGGTTCTTCTTGGAGATTGTGCACCAGAGCTGACTGATCAGAGGTAGCTGGTGAAACCATTGGGAGGGAACCGTCTTCTATCAGGACCACTTCTGGATCAGATATGAGAACTGATTCAGAGTGATTTCTTTTAGGGATGGCTTTGTCCTGAGAACTATTAGAGCCATTTTGATCCAAATTTTCCTGAGAGAGCGTTTGAGCTTGCTGATTGGAAGCCCTAGTCTTCTGAGTATTGTGAGTCTGAATACTAGGGTGCACTACTTGCTTGCTTGAGTCAGGTAGATCATGTTTCTAATTTGTGAAAGATGGAGTGAGGGATTCTTCCTCTTTCTGAGCCAAGATAGTAGTGGCTTTCTCTGAGGGGGTAATACCAGAAGAGCTAGGTTTCATGATATAGGTAGTTTTCCCAAGTGAGTTAACCTGAGGAGGTTTTTGATTGGTAAAATTTGGATGTTTGGAGTCGTTTTTCCTGGTTGTGAGGGGCCTAAGTTCAGGGTGGAGAATTCTACATTCTACAACTTCATGGCCTAGCCTCTTGCAATGCTTGCAGTATAATGGTAGTTGATCATATTCTATTTGATAATCAGCAACTTCATGATCAATACCATTTGTCAGAGAGATAGAAGTATGCAATTTGGACAATAGGTCAACTTCTACACATATCTTAACAGCCGAGGGTCTTGTAACACCTAGGGTAGCAACATCAATTTTGATAAACTTTCCTATTGTATTCCCAATTACTTCAAGCATTGCAGTATTATACCAAAAGAGGGGAATTTTATGAAGAGTAATCCAAACAGGAACTATGGAGGTTTCAGACTCAGGAGAGAAATCAGGGGTCCACTTAAATACCTTCATATGTGCACCTTTGAACGCCCACTGTGATTTCATCCAACATCGCTGAAAATCTTCTGGATCTTCAAATCGGATTAGGACATGTCGGTGGTCTATAGAGCCGAGTTGATATCTTCCTTTAAAGCCAACCGATTTGAAAGCCTCATTCAGGAACTCTATTGATGGCTTGAGTCTTGCAAATTTTCCAATCAAAGCATTACTGTAGTGAGCAGACAGTTGCGCAACCTCTTCAGGGGTGATTATGCAAGCGATCTTACCCTTGTATTCAGTAATTGGTTTAATGGAGGGTGTGGAAGGGAGAGAGGAGAAGAGAGGGGCTGGTTTAGTGTTGAGGGCCTGAGCAAAACTGCGATTCGGAGCAGTTCCACTGCAATCAGGCGGTGGCTCCGCCATAGGGGTGAGCGTAAGGAGGACGTTATCGGTGAGAAAGAGTAAAGTTAGAGAGAAGGTGAACGAATCAATCCTCGAAACACAATCTGGAACATGTGGAAATATGGTCACATTTATCCTGCTTCTTTTTCAAGCAATCTAGTAATTCATCAATACAAGAACACTGCTTATCTATGATACTGGTTTTTTAATACACCTCGTGCACTTTACTCACAGCAAAATTCTTTGCTTCTTCTTGCTGACCAATCATTTTAACTAAGCTTAGCTGCTGCCGATGAATAAGGTCATTTTGTTCTACACAGAATCTTTTTAATTCGTGAATATTCTCCTGTGTCTCATTCAGGCTCTTCTTCCATCCAAGCTCTAGATCATTCACACTGAGAAGCATATATTTTAGACGAAGGCCCATTGACATTGTCGATTCTTGAATATGACTAGGAAGCTTAAGCGAACGGACATATACGTCAACAGATTCAAAATTAACTAAGTTGCGGATGATATCTTTATTAATAGATTTAAAATTATAACCACCAGAAACAAATTTGCTACACGGGAAATTCCTAGAAAAAGATGGAGATGATGAAGATGTAGGAGCGTGCCATCCGAGACGTAAGGGGATAGAATTTAAATCTGAATTCTCAACATTGGACAAACGACCATCAGAAAGCAGCTCAAGATAATCCAAGGATATGGAACTAGTAGCTACAATAAGCTCACTAAGACACCGAGAATTAAAGGATACAAATCAAGGATGATGCCCAAAACGACTACTTGATCCAAACAAGCCAAGAAGATTTAAAAATTTATGACCGATTAAAATATCAAAACCCTGCATACGAATAGATACAAAATAAAAGTATAAAATCAGAGTAGAAACACCAAGTTTTAATAAAATAAAATACAAAGCTCAAACATACACAACAGTACATTACATGTTACAGACAAAAGTTAATATTGTTTCAAATCATATAGCATCTCTAAAAAGCAACTAACTTCGTTATGAGATGGAGATGTATTCTGGACAACAAGAGCAGATTTTTCCTAGTTAGCGGCTTGGGCAAAATCCTCCACATTAGCATCAGCCTCTGGGTTGGGAGTTGGTGTAGCATCAGGAGAAGCAAACGAAAATCTTTTCAAAATAATCAACTTGGTAACTTCGAAGCTCGGGAATAAAGGGCAAGGAAGGAAGACCCACGAGATTTGATAATAGGGCATAAGGATGCCCACCATCAGAAAATCTTATGAACAAACTCCTCATTCAGCGTTGCCTTGTGCTCCTCTAGTATTGCCTCAGATTTAGCCAAGGAAGGCAACTTCTTCACCTTCAGAGTGGGATTCAACTCCCGCAAATCCTTAAAAGCTTTGCAATAACCAAAATTACAAGCAGAGCTAGAAATATCCTCAAACAGTATGAAGAATGACTTCTTTTTACAGAGTCGATCAACAAGAATTTGAGGGTAGCTAGGCGAAGCAGAACCATTAGTCCATATCTCCTTCAACTCATAACAGAGTTCATTGGCTTCTTCTTCAGCGGCTTTCACACGCTTCTCAGCAGCTTTACGAGACATCTCCAAAGCCTCGTACACCTTCTCCTTAGCCTTACACTTTTCCAGAAGTGAACCGTCATTCTTGGAAAATTTGGCATTCGCTCACTAATGAGCTGAAGACTCTCACCAACCTTATAGAGAAATACATGAGTAAATATGACATTCATGCATCGCGATAAGAGAACACCAAATCAAAAAAAAACTTATTTCAAACTTCTAGCGAACTTACCATGGCCATATTTTCATGAAGAGAAAATTTGGAAAGAGTAGCAGGAATAGTCCCCTCCACCAGTAAATTATTGTTTTGTGGTAGAGCCCTAGAACAAAACTGGCTAGTACGCCCCTTTTTCCCAGGAGGCACCAAGGCAGTTGATGATCCATCAGGTCGCCCCTTCCTTCTCTTTCCTCTAGAGGAATCAGTAGTATTATCAACAGCCACCTCTCCACCATCAGTGGCTTTACCTTTAGCAGGTATCAATTGAGAGTTTGCATTTATGATATTCTCTTGAGAGATATCATTAGCAATGGTATATTTGGAATGGACGAGCGCCTCCTCCATCTCTTCATGTTCATCATCAGCAAGAAACGACCTGTCGGCAGCACCTCCAGCTAGATCCATATCTACAATTGAGTATACAACATAGGCCACACAAACACACATAAATAATAAAGTAGTGTAAAAAATGTGAGAAAAAACAAACATAATGCCTTCAGTATCAAAATCAGCTTGGCATAGATATAGTGATTTTCATGGAATGTTAACATGACTTTGGAGTCAGCAGTAAGATGAGATCCCGGACTAAGAAGCTTAGACTTAGGAACATTATAGTTCCAAGACGGAAAGATTCCTTCGAACTCCTGATTTATTTTCACATAAAAATATTTTTTACGCCATACACTGCAGTTACTAGAAAAATCGTTGACGAGCTCAACACCGGGATTAACAGGGTAAAAATTAAATTCATCCAAGAAGTTTTTTACTTTACAAAGCTGATACAAGCTATGAAATAAGTCAATAGTAAAAGCACCATTCACTTTGGCACACACATGGTGGAAATCCATAATAATTACGATGCCCTTAGGATGAAACTGGGACAAAGTAATTTAGTATGATAAAAGGAGATCAATAACATGTTGAGGAAGGGGAAAGGAAAGACCAAAGTTGAGGTAGGCTAAATAACAAAACATATAACCAACAGGATGTGTGCAAACAAACTCAGAGTTAGCAAGAGCCCAAAGCTCAAACGAATATAGAAAAGGAAAATAAGTATTTAAGTCTTCCAAGTAGTGGTCCGACAAAATGCTGTTAACGGTGGATGAACCAGTGATATGATCGAAATCCTCATCGGAGTGAATATAGTCAACCGGGACATCTTCTATGGGATTATCAATACAATTAGAAGAAGGCATTTGGACAGACAGGAGTCCTAGGATTTGAAATAAAAACCCTAATTAGAGCTACAAAACTTTGATACAGGTATTCTGGCGAAAGTTAAAGAAAAGAAAAGGTTGTACGACGGAGAAGATGGCCGGAAAAAATATGATTCAAGTGTAAACGACAAATTGGCAGGGAAAAAAAGATGCTTTTATAGAATCAATGGATACAACAAACAAAGAAAAGAAATATCCAGAAAAACTTACTTTTAACGGGGATGAAGAACAATAATTCCCAGAAGGATTAGGAAGAGACAAAGAAGACGAAAGATTGAATGACTGAAGGGTTGAACAAAAAGCAATAAATTTTAGTATTTAAACTCAAACACTCAAACGTAAAAAATGAGAAGTTGAATCAATAAAAAAAACATCATGATTACAGTTTGACACAAAAGCAAGATACCTTTTACAGAAATCGAGACGGCGGCGGAATTTGAGTAGACAATACACTGAATGATGAAGGAATTAAATCAATTTATTTATATTCATTTTTTAAGGGGAGAAACAATAACGGAAGCTAAGAAAAATTGGAACAGTGTAGCAAAGAATAAGGAGAGAATCTTGGTTCATTGAAACAAAATCTCAACAACTAGTCTATTGGAAGTGCAACATCTGCAATGAAGACTCCAATTCAAAATTCAAAATGAGAAATATCAACAAAATCACAAGGATAGCCAAGATGCAAGCAACAGTTCGCGATGACAATGTAAGTCATACTAATGACGAACATGTTATTAGAGCTTAACAAACTCACAAAACAACAATTCACATATATTCCACAAGCAATGCCATTGCTTCGTGTTTCCTAGTCTTCATGGTTAGGGGGACTTATGGTTTATACCTAGCCCATGGACCACATAATGTTGGCCTTCATGCCCAGCCCAAGATTTAGCTGCAAACTAATATACACAATCACGTCCAAGAGATCTTGAATGCGAACTGAGAAAAGCGGGATCATGTCGGAAGCAACTAAGCCACGAACGGAGAGAGGCAGAGCCACGATCAGGTTTCAGCCATGAAACATGACACAAACCAAGTTTATAGAGACCACGATGTAGCCCACGATTGTGGATCCTAACAATACGGAGCCCACGACTATAATCTGCTATAAATTCAAGAACAACAGCGCTGGTTAAGGTAGGTGCAACTAAACTGAGAAATAATCATTCTCTAAAGGAGAAGACCGACTTGATCGTCAAAGCTTTTTCCCCGAATTCTTTTTCAGAATCTGTTTTACAGGTTCGTAGTGATATGGAGTGAACATCAACCGCATGGCCTGACTGGGAATATCACATCATATATATACAAACATACATATATACATATACATATATACATGCATACATATAGATATATATATATATATATATACATATAATGTATATAGTTTGTTGAAATTATAAACGTTGTGCTCCTCTAACGCCGATGGGTTACTAAAATAAACTTTATTCGCTTCTTTGATCCTCGTCGCTTGCTTCTCCCATGCTACCACTGCCATTACCAATATTTGCATCTCTTTAAAAAAATGAGAAGCCCTCGAGCGGTGCCCGCTACGTGTGCCTCATCACCTTTAAGGGGGCGTCTCTATGTACTCCTATGTACGTGGCATCTCTATGTACGTGGCGGAGACTACAGCATACGTTGGCGTGTTTCCCGCAAAGGTGATGGATAAGAGTATTCCTTACAAAGCGTCGAAGGTGGTGATGGGATTTGCTAACTGGAGATTCGAGTTGAAAATTCATATTCATCCTATATATGATGAACTGTGCATTTTTTTAAAAAGAAGTAACCAACTGTGCAATTTTTAATGAAAGTGTTGGCGTTTCTGTCATTGAAATTATATTACGTTCCATTAGAAATCATATCTGATAAAATAGGCATCGGTCAAGAACCTTGAGGATATATGTTATTTTTTAGAATTATGTATCTTATGACTTGTTTAATTAAATATAAATGATAATCAAAGAACTCAACAAGGTTCGTGGCCTTATAAGTTAATTCTGCATCCATAGTTTGATCAATATCCTTGGCATCTACCCTCCACTTGTAATTCAGAGAAGTAGTAAACAAGGGCTGAAAGCATGAAGATTCAGTACTTTTTCTATGTACTTCCACTTCTTTTTTTTATTAAGCAGATTTCCTGCGTAACAGATAGCTTGACGAGAAGTCAAGTCCCTAAAAGTTGTGAAACTATCATTTCAGCTAGTGGGAGCTTTGAACTGGGATTTTTCAATCGTAGTTCGCCGAATAAAAGATATTTAGGGATATGGTACAAGAACATTCCAGACCAAACTTGTAGGTGTTTAGAGTACAACTTGTAGGTGCTTCAATGTTACGCGTAGGTACTTCTTTTATAACTTACGTGTGTTACTAAAGCAACTTGGTGCTTAGAGTATAACTCGTATGTGCTTCAACCATCTCTTATAAATGCTTCGAATGTGACAAATAGGTGATGTTTTTATAACTTATGTGTGCTACGAATCTAACTTGATGCTTAGAGTACAACTCGTAGATTCTCTAACCATTGGGTGTAAGTGCATCAAATGTATCTTAGGTGTTTCTTTTAAAACTTGTGCGCGCTACAAAAACTATTTGGTGCTTGGAGAACAATTCACATGTGATTCAACCATCACTTATTAGTTCTTCAAATGTAATATGTAGGTGCTTCTTTTATAACTTGTGAGTGCTACGAAAAGTCGAAAACAACTTGGTATTTAGAGTACAACTCATAGGTGTGCCAATCAACACTTTTAAGTGAGTCAAATGTAAGTTGTTGGCGCTTATTTTATAACTTGTGTGTGCTATGAAAACTACTTGGTGCTTAAAGTACAACTCGTAGTTATTTTAACCATTGTTTGTAAGTGCTTCAAATGTAGCTAGTATGTGTTTCTTTTATGTGTTTAAAAAATAACTTGGTACTTAGTGTATACCTCATAGATGCTGATGCGTCTCGAAAACGATCAACATGCACCACAAGTCCCTTGGTCGCGATCTGCAAGAAACAAGCCCCAGGAAGTCCCAAGGAATAATTCTCCGATGCTTAACTTAGTCAACCGTTTGAAAACTTTATGGGAATGAATGAATGCTAAAATGTAGACATACCTTGTATTTATACTTGAATAAGCCTAGTAGTATTTGTGTATAACTTAACTTCTTTGTAATACCTTTAATGCTCATAAATATGGTCAAACTGAAGATAGTTTCCATTCAACCTTATTGGGATGAAATAGCCCCAACAACTTATTTGGGCTTATTAGATTAAACCATCATCAAAAGCCCCTAGAAAATTAAAGATCTCTTTGAGGTCTGAAAGTGTTCGTGGTAATTTAGAAATAGTGACCTCAAGGTGATTCCTCGAGATCACTTTGTCATATGATCGAGTCTCGATATGATATCTTGAGATCACTTGGCTTGGGAATTGTCTTTAAGCCTCGAGGTGATCTTTGGTTTTCTCATCTAGACTTTTTCAAAATTTGTAAGGATGCGTGTTTCAATCAGTTACGAGAAAAGGCGTGTGGATGACGGTTTCTTTTAAGCTTTGATGATATTTTATGATTTTTAGTTGATTTTTTGTTAGTGGTTGCTGATGTTTATAATTTTTAGTGTGACGATTGTTTTGATGTTTTGGTAGTTGTAGTTGATGTTTTATGATTCAGTTAATGTTCTGTTATTAGTGGTTGATGTTCATGATTTTCAGTTTTGACGATCATTCTGATGTTTTGCAATATTTTGTTGATATTTATTTAATTTTTTCTTTGACTTTTCTCTTTACTGATTTTAGCACAAGAGCCCGTCTCTTGAAAGACGGTCTTTCCATAAGTTATGGAAAGACCAAGGTTTAAAGTGTAAATTAGAAGAAATTAAGATAAAATTTTTGGGTTGCATGAACCGGGTTATAAATTTTATAACTACTATATGTTTCATACTAAAACTTTAATATTGCAACTAACACCTTTTACCTTTTATTATTCTAATCAAACCCCGTCTTTCCATAAGCTTATGGAAAGACCGTCTTTCCCAAGACTTTGCCTTAGCACAAGGGAAAAGAATGGGGAAAATGCATATTGGTCATGTGGAAAATTGGGAAAAGTCCTTGCAAGAGATGTGAAAAAGAATGAGGAAGAATTGCACAAAAGTCTCTGTCTAAAGCTTAAGTTATCTCACATGAGATCAACTCTAATAAATAAGTTGCATGTGGCGGAAAAATTTGTATGCTGGAAATTATTCTATGTTAAGGTGAGGGGCCAATCAAATTTTGACACATGTTAAATTGGTTATTTAAAATGAGAAAAAAATGGGGCTAAAACGGAAGAAGGGAGCAATTACACAATTCATTAGACAATTGTAAAATTTGATTGGCCGGTCACCTTGACACAGAATGTTTCCTAACATACAAAATTTTCCGGTTATCACGTAGCTTGACACAACGATTACTCATGAACTGATATGGACCGGTAAAATGGACCGAATCGAACCGGAACCAATATATAGAATTCTGATCCAGTTTGCAGTCCAAGATTTTTCGAGATTCTGGGCTCCGGTTCAGTCCGGTCCAAAATCGGATTTTTCCAATCCAGACCGAGTGGACCGCTAACTTACTCTTATGTATATTTTTTTAAGGATAAAGTCTCAGAAAATGCGGCATGTCAACAAGCTTATGGACAGTCCACTGTACTTTTTGCCTTAAATGTTATAATTTTTATAAAACTTAAATACTATATTTTAAAAGTTAAAATAAATAATAATGTGTATTTGAATGTGTTAATATTAAAAATATAATATAAAAAATATATTTTTATAATTTTAAATTTAGCATGTAATTTAACAAATGCAGTGTGTAAGGTAAAAAAATGCAGTGAATTGTCAATAAACTTATGGACAGACTGCCTATCAGGTGACCCGCGTATTTATATCTTAAGTTTATATACTTGTTTAGATTTATTTTAGATGGGATAGCATAAATCCATATTTTGAGGTAAAATTTTTCTAATTAAAATCTTTTGAGGTAAAATTTTGAAAAACAAAAGGTTCAATTAATTTTCCAACACCAAAATTTTATTGTAAAAGCATAAAGTTTACTAAAATCCGGTCCAACCGATCCATACCAGTCCTTAATTGAAATTATTTTGATCTGGTCTCGCTCATATATAATCACTAACAGATCCAATTTTTTATCCAAACTTTTTTATCGTTTTGGTTCCGGTCTGGTCCGGTTCCGGTCTAGTCTGGTACGATTTTGGATCGACGAACACCCCTACACGTACATGATTCTTTTGGCAAAGATTTGGAAAAAATCGTCTTTACATAAGCTTATGGAAAGACGGTGTTTAATTAGAATAATAAAAGGTAAAAGATTTAGGCAAAGTCTTGGGAAAGACGGTCTTTCCATAGCCTTATGGAAAGACGGGGCATAATTAAAATTATAAAAGGTAAAGGGTCTTACTTGTAATATTAAAATTTTAGTATGCAACATGTTGTAGTTATAAAATTTATAACCCGGTTCATGCAACCCGAAAATTTTATCTTCATTTCCTCTAATTTACACTTTAAACCTTGGTCTTTCCATAACTTATGGAAAGACCGTCTTTCAAGAGACAGACTCAAGATTTTAATTGCAATATTAAAAATTTATTAAGAAATGTGTAGTAGATATAAAGTTTATAATTCGATTCATTCAACCCAAAAATTTTATCTTCATTTTTTCTAATTTGCACTTTAAACTTTGGTCATTCCATTGCTTATGGAAAAACGTCTTTCAATAGACGATTAGTAATTTATATTAAAATATAATTAACTTAATTTTTTATTAATATGACATCATGCATGATGTCAATATTTCTTCTCCACCTCATTCCACGTCAGCAACTACCGACCACCTAACCTTTTCCGAACATCTTTATCTCTCGATTTGGATTAAACGATTTGAAATTAAACGAAACCGAAACCCAAATTCCAAATTCAGTTTGGTTAATTTAAGTTTCTTTGGTTTGGTTTTGGTTTTAGATTTCTCATGGGTCAACTCGATCAACTCGAACCCAACAAATCGAAAATTGATTAAATCGACTGGACTCCTACCCCTAATGATAACTCAAATTGGCACCAGTAGGAAAAATAAGTTAATGTAAGGTCAAGAGTTCAATTCGGAGGTTAGCAAAGGGGCAGCTTTTTCCCATAACACGTAAATCTTGAATACACTGTCCCGTTTGCAACGGACCCTATTTTGGTATTTACCGGCTTGCTACAGGAACAAGTGTTTCCGGCCTCCTTTTCCCTCTCATTTTCCTTATATGTCTCCCTCGTTAGTTCCCTTTGAAGAAAAAAACAAAACAAAAAAAAGAGAAAAACATGGAAAGAAATAACTTTTAAATTGACCAGATTTGAACCAATCCAGGAGTGCACCGTCCTCATGGATTCTGCTTTGGAGTTAAAGAAAATGAATGCAACATGTGTATTTTTCGAACCAAAGCGCATTGTTATAATCAAATAATTATTAATTGTAAGATTTTATAATTTCTCCATGCGGAAGGCATTTGTATTTCAGAGGTATTTGATTCATGGCTAATGTGAAGCAATGCCAGGATGTGCTGCCTCCTCATCAACAAATGTGAGTATCCTCTTTTACAATAACTTGGATTTTGTCAATCTGATTAGTTTTGTTTCGTGTTGTGGAATCGGCCTGTAATTTAATGCGTGCATGAGATCATCCGGCGGTGTTCTATTATTTAAAAAAATAAAATTGATACGACTGAAGAAGATTATGACAATGTGGTGTTATTCTCTAGTCCCTCGCATTAATGTAGTTTGAGAGCTTGCGAGGTGAATCGGATTCATTAAAGAGTTTTGACATGTGTCTGTAAACTCGGTTACTGAGTGACCGTCCAACAGCCATAAAAGGAAAGGTGGAGAGTTAATCTTTCAAGCAGTCTGTGAGCTGTTTTCAGTAGCTGAAACTTGAGAGTGAGTGTTTTTTAGATTTGGTGAAAAAGAGCTCTTAGAATCAATTAGTCTCAGTTTGGTGTTCATCATTTACCTGTGTTTTTTTAGTTGTAAGATGCGGTTCTTCAGAATTTTGTACTTTGAATATGGCTGTCTTTTTGGTTTATAATAGAAGCATGCCTGTGCTTTGATTTGGGAGCTTGCATTTGGTTTTGATTTTTCGATTAGTCCTCTACTGTAAGAAAATCTAGGATGATATTAGTCTGTAATAACATTTTTACCATATAATTTTTCCCCATTCTTCAAGGAAATGATAAATGATTTTCTGTACTTGTGCTGAATTTTGTTTCTATATCCTGATTCATGTGCGGCCTTGACACGGCTGGTTTGGATGTTATTTGCAATGTTAGTAATGTATTGGAGTTCCAGAAGTTAGTTGTCGAATTCAAAGTATGATTTCAATTTGTTGTGCGCTTGGTCTCAGTCTTCATTTGCATTATTGTGGTTATTTCCCCTCCTGTAAATCTCTTAATCTGAAATATCAGAAGGCTTTTAGATTGGAAATGATCAGATGCTAGATTCCTGTAAATCTCTTAATCGGAAATTTCAGATTATTGATTCAAATCAGGCTTTTAAATTGGAAATGATCAGATGCTAGAGACTTGTATTTTTGTTATTTCTTCTTTTCTCTGCATAATTTCATATACTAGAGGTTATCAATTCTGACTGAATAGACTTTTGTGTGTAATTGTTTCTTGTCTGATATTTTACAGGAAGCTATGTAAATATGATTTGAGAAATCATACAAATAGTGAATGGAACCTCTAACATGTTATTCTTGATATGCTGTATCTAATGAGTTTACACTACTTGTGATGTGTGTGCATAGCAAAAACAAGCATTTAAAACTATGACCTTAACCTTTTCTCTGAACTATCTGTTCCCATGCTTACCTCGTCAATTTTGTTGCTTGATCTTGCGCAGTAAACCTGCTGGGGAGTACAGCACGACGCTTAAGGAGGCATTGGAAAACACGCCTTGCATGGCGGGAAGGCTGACATGTCTTTTCCCATCAGCCTCAGCTCAAGGTGGTAGTCCTAACCAGAGTCATGTCCTATATTCGAGTCCTGTCCTAACCTGTGTTTGTTGGTTTCGATGATAGACTTAAGATGCTTTCAGATGGAAAAGGAGAGACATGACCAGGCCTCTCCAAGAGGAGTTGTAGAAGCATGCATTAAGTATATGGAGAAGGATAAGGACTCAGGTTCCCCCAAGAAATGCAGCGCGCCTTCTGAGCCAGAAGCGCCTCATTCACCCGCACATTCGCGATGGCACAAATTTTTCAGACTCTGGAAACATCGGACAGTCAAGCGCCTGCCTACCTTCCCACCGTTTGGATCTAGAAGAATGAGTGACAACCATAGAGAAAGCATGGAGATTGATCATTCTCCTGATCACAGCTCGGCTTGGAAGAACTTCTCCCTCTCTGAACTCAAGCATGCAGCTAACAATTTTAGCCAAGGTTCGCGTTTATTTTCTCTTGCTTAACCACTTTCAGAGTTTCTTTCTTCTCTATTGCTAATTTACAACTATTTTGTCATGCAGACAATCTGATTGGAATTGGTGGATTTGCTCAAGTGTACAAGGGATGCCTCCCGAATGGAGACCTGGTGGCCATCAAAATGCTCAATAAGGGGACATCTGAGGATCAGATCATCAGTTTCTTATCGGAGATTGGCATCATCGCACATGTCAACCATCCTAATACCGCTAAGATGGTTGGCTATGGAACTCAAGGGGGGACGTTTCTTGTTCTTCAGCTATCGTCTTTAGGGAGTTTAGGAACATTTCTTCATGGTTTGTGACACTTCTACCTTTCTTGCATTAGGATTTTTTTTTGTTTCTTACTCCATTTTCTCATCCTCGTATTTCAGGTTCGAAGAAAAAACTGAATTGGGAAGCTAGGTATAAGATTGTTCGGGGGACAGCGGAGGGCTTACTGTATCTTCATGAAAATTGCCAAAGGAGGATCATTCACAGAGACATCAAATCTGACAATGTCCTACTTACTGACAGCTTTGAGCCTCAGGTATTTTGACCTTGACAGGGTACTGAGACTTAACACACAAGTATTGAGCTAAAAGGTCTTGTAAATCCTATTAGCTTTTAAGTGATCCTTTTATGTCTAATTCCTTGAAAATCTTACTACAATCTTTATGCTGTAAATTATATATAAATGAAGCTACTGATGTACCTTTAGTGATTAGCTTATTTGCTTCTGTATTAATCTACTTAATTAAATGGTAACTGAGGTGTCTTGAACCAGAAATTTCTCTCTTCACTATCAATAATGACTTAGCCTAATTAACCATGTTTGCTTCAGATCTGTGATTTCGGTCTCGCGAAATGGCTCCCAAAACAGATGACTCACTACACTGTATCAAAGTTTGAAGGGACATTTGGGTGTGTATTAATTTTGTCCGAGGCTGAATTTTTCAGTTTTTCAATAGGCTGATTGCGTTATGCTAACATGTCGTACTACATGCACAATTCATAGGTATTTTGCTCCAGAATACTACATGAATGGTATCGTCGATGAGAAGACTGATGTATTTGCTTTCGGGGTCCTGCTTTTGGAGGTCATAACAAGGCGGCGAGCTCTGGATGCATCACAGAACAGCCTCGTGCTTTGGGTGAGTTACTTTCCCAGTTTCTCGATGAAAGTAAAGAGTCTATTCATGTAAAATACGCGGTGTGTTGAGAATATGCTCGTTGATTGCAGGCGAGGCCTTTGCTTGATCAGAATAAGCTAGATGAGCTAGTTGATCCGTCTCTTGGTGATGAATATAACAAAGAAGAGATGGATCGCGTTGTTTTAGCTGCTGGCTCATGCATTGAGCCGAATTCACTCGAGCGGCCTAGGATGAGTAAGGCAAGTAGTGTGTTTATACATATCTATGTTTCAATAAAAAATCATGGTGAAAACTTAAGATTGATAGGTTTTGATTATAAAGAAAGTGATCTGAATCATGCATTTCTCATACCTAAAGGTTGTGGCGATTTTGAGAGGCGATGTCAACTCCTTGGAGCATTACAAGGAGCGTCAACATAGGAAGCATTTACAAAGAACTTATTCTGAGGAACTGCACGATGCAAATGAATACAACTCAACAAAAATTTTAACTGATATCAATAAGCTGAAGCGGATTGCACTGGGTTCTTGAATGGACATGTTTGCTTGTATCTATTGCCTTCATCGATGCACTATGGAATTTCAGATTGATTCGACGGATAAAGTAGTTTAAGTCGGTTCAATTTTGCAATAGCGTTATTGACCAATTGATAAAGTTTTGGCTTAGTTCTATATATATAGTCAGTTATCCAACAGCAATGGCAAATCCATGCACAAGAATGTAACTGAATAAAAATATTCTTCAAATGCATAACCAATAAGTGTTATTGCGGTGCTACATAGCAGTCTTGTACGGAAGGAATTGCAGTATTGTTATCGGTGTATTTGTCAGAGTTGTACTTATAAATATAATTTATTTATTTTAAAAGTAAGGAGGCTACCTTCTATATTCTTCCAAAAAAAATAATTTGCACTATTATAATAAATTACCTTTTAGTAGTTCACCAAATATCAAAAAAACACCGTAAAAATCTGTCTAAACACACCCAATAAATTCCACCTACCGTTAGACTTGCTCTCGCATGCATGTCAACAATTCAACCAAGTGGAGGATTCAAGGTTTCAACTCCAGTATCTTGTACGGGAAATTTTGTTACTTTAGCTTTCTTTAGAGTAAAGTTCCCTTATAATCTTATATTTTGAGGGTTTGTGCAGATATAACCATGTGAAGTTAGAAAGTGCTATTGTAGTCCTGTGTTTTACATCAAAAGTGTCGATATAACCCTGTGGCGCTACTCCAGCATTGATCAAATTTAAAATAACAAAAATACCCCTGATTTGGAATCTGAAATTTAAAGTGCCCATTTACACTTTAGTCCATTTTACCCTAAATGTATTTTAAATTCAATTTAAAGAATAAAAAAGGGAATAAATTATAATAATTAGAAATGATTTTTAAACCTCATTATACTACCGTCGGTGGAGGTGGCCAGTAGCGGTGGAGGTGGTCGGCGGCGGTGGAGGTGACCGGCGTCTTCTACGGCGTCCGTTCCCGTTCCCGTTCCCGTTCCCGATCTTCGCCCGATCCCATCCCCAACCTTCAGATCTGGTCCCCGTTCTCGTTCTCCGGCATCTCCGCCCGTTATCGTCACCTGCTCCGGCCCGTTCTCCTCACCCTTCCCTCTCTGGTTCTCGTCGCCCTGCTCCTCCGGCCGGTTCTCCTCGCCCTACCCTCCGACCGGTTCTCCTCGCCCTACCCATTTTCGGCTCTCGTTTCCTCCGCCTCGAGAGACCTAGGTTTTCCAATCGACGCAGTCCGTTCTCGTTTCCACCGACGAGAGACCTAGGTTTTCCGGTGCGATGGGAGATCTTGTTTCGGAGGGATCTGATTCACGAGGGTTAATTATCGCCGGAAAAATGAGATCTTATTTTGGAGCTGGCCTTTAATGGGGGATCGACTGCGGTGGTGGTGGATTTAGGATTTTTCAGTGAGCTGGGCGAGCTGGGCATTGATGGGGGAGCGGATGGGGGTGGCAGATTTTGGATTTACCGGCGAGCTGGGCTTTGATGGGGGGAGCAAATTTTGGATTTTCCGGTGATTTAAATTCAGGGACTAAAGGGTAAAATGGTCACTTCAAATTTCAGATTTCAAGTGAGGGGTATTTTGTCTTTTTAATTTTGGTCAACGACGAAAATTAATCAGTCAACGCTAGAATAGTGTCACATGGTTATATTGGCACTTTCAATCCAAAACACAGGGATATAATAGCACTTTTCAAGTTTACAGGATAATATCAGCATAAACCTTCAAAATATAGGGTTATATCAATATTTTACCCCCTTTCTTTATTTTACTTGACACATGGGTTGAGTGACTTGCCCGTGTGGGCAACCGGCAATGGAGTCGCCAGGCTAGAAGGAAGCATTTATATATCGTCAACGTAATTAAATTGCGTTACTTTTGTCATCCAATCTACCAACTGCCCTTGCACATGCATTGAGTTTAATGTATCTTTAGTACCGGTATCTCGTGCAACCATTTAAATTACTACATGTTCTATGCCTTTGTTTGGCTTGAGTCATGAAGTAAAGTTGATTTTTTTTTAAGTAGAGGAGATTTTATTTTATTTTTTCCTTAAAAATAACTTTTATTTTTAAAATAAGCTATTTTTTTGTATTTTACCAAATACTAAAAAATGTTTTGTTTAGAAGCACAACATATTAAAAGCTCTGCCAAATAGAGTATGTGCGCTCTTACTTATTTTAACACTATATTTTATCAAACTATGATAGCATATTTTAATAAATATATGAACGACAAAATTATCCTATATGATACTGTTCAATTCACCGTAACAAGTAATTTCTAAATATAAAATCCTTTATCTGTCATTATTATATGTAGGTAAGCGTATGAACGGTCTAACATGTTTCTGAATAGCGTGATAGTGATGGCAGTCAACATAGAACTGGGACGTGAGGGAGTAATAATTTTATAAATACGGAAATATAATACATCACCTTCACTGAAGAGTAAAAATTAATAATATTGAAAAAAAAGAGGTGCAAAGTTCATAGATTTATAGATGGTGTAAATAAAATTATTAGAATTATTAAAATTTATTTATCGTTAAATATAATTTTTTTAATATATATGAGTTCCTTGTATTTATTTGTATTTTTTTTTTCTATGATTTATATGATTTTTTGTGGCTGAAACATGAATATGAACTTTTGCAGATTGGGGAGAGTTTGGTATTAGGTGGGAATCGTCTAACGAAGTTTGCTGATCGTCAGGGTTTGGTGCTCAGACAGATGGAGGAGTTGGATGCGCTCGAAATCCGCGAGCTGAAGTTAGCGGAGGAATGTAGCTTGTGCCAGGAGGAAGGGGATTTGAATAAAGTTCTTCGAGCGGAGCTCCAGTTTTTTTGACATGATCTACACACCTGGATTACCTTTGAGCAAGAATTTATTCAAGTATTTGATTCACCTCTGTACGATCTTATTCAAGTATTTTATTCAAGAATTTATTCAAGTATTACATATATGTATATATATATGTATATATATATATGTATATGTATATGTATATATATATATGTATATGTATATGTATATATGTATATATGTATATGTGTACATATATATGTATATATGTATATATGTATATATGTATATATGTATATATGTATATATGTATATATGTATATATGTATATATGTATATATGTATATATGTATATATGTATATATGTATATATGTATATATGTATATATGTATATATGTATATATGTATATATGTATATATGTATATATGTATATATGTATATATGTATATATGTATATATGTATATATGTATATATGTATATATGTATATATAGTTTTTCAAAGAGGTGTTTTCCACCGCTATGGGAGAAGTAGTGTAATGCTCTGCTTCATATCCTCCCGAAGAATCCTAATTTGAAGGCTGAAGATCTTCCTTGAGAGGCTAACATTATAAAACTGCTCTAGGAAGCTAAAGACAAGGCAGGTCGTCTTTCTGTAGCAAAGACTTAGGATGATTTTAAAGTCCAGATTTATTTAATTGAAAATTTGTGGAAATTATATAAATGTGGACTGTTATGTTGTAACATTAAAGAAGGATTTTTTGGTGATTTAAGGAAGCTCGAAGGTGAAATCCTAGAAGAAGTATTTTCATCCAGATTAATTTGATTACAGAATATATAAATTGATATATTTATGGGATTGGATTGGATTTAAGAAATTGGAATTAATCTATGATTATTCGGTTATGATAGATGTGGAAGAGATATTTTAATTTCTTACTTCAAGGGATTAGATTTGATAATTCCTATCTCCAAGGGATTTATTGTTATCAGAATATTTTGTGGAGAAAGAATTCTATTCGAACAGAACTTGATGTATTCAACATAGGTTTGAATAGAAGACATTCTGTCTTACTTACTGATTTAATCAAAGAAAATCTGCATCCAAGTTTTCGATATTCAAAGAAGTAGGCCCGTCAAACGGGTTACGTCACCTGTTGGATAACCGTTACCCATATACTAATTTCACTTATTGGATAAGACTTATTGGATAATGACCCATTGGGTTAATGGATATAATTGGGTTGTAGTTATTGGGTTTAGTTGGGTTGGATAATTGGTAATCCGTTGGATAATTTTGGGTGGGTTGAGTTGGGTTGGATAACGGGTGACCCGTGGATAATTTCATATCATAAGATAACAAAATTTTCACAAATTTGATTACGAATATTTTAATTTTTCCCTAACACATATAATCAACTTAGAAACGATCAAATTCTCGATTCATCATATTTGTCGATTTCGGTTCATGTTTTAATCAATTTTAATTTGAACCAATTAAAATTTGATAAATGATCTTGACGAAAGAAGTAGAAGTAGTATTTAAGAAACTTTTACTAAATTTGAAAAATCTCGAAATATGAAGATTTTTAAAAAATATTTTCTTTTATGGAACATAAGAAAATAATAAATGAAATTCCCATATTTGGCCACTCGAATAAATATTTCTTTTTTTTGTAGTTATGTACACGATTCAGCCTACATCAAAGAATGATTACGGTTAATCGTAATTTTTCACTCCAGGTAAAATGTTACGTGACTTATCCATTTAAAGTTTAAATGGTTGAAAACACCAATTATCCATTGAGTATATAATGAATTATCCATTGAGTATATACTGAATTATCCATTGAGTCTATACTAGTTATCCATTGGGTCTATACGAACTAAATGACCAATTGGGTATATGTCATTTATTTGGGTGAAACGTGAATTACCCATCAAGTCCACGATCTTTCTCAGTTCTCACTTTCCAGACTGTGTTATGTTTCATCAGTCCACGTTTTGTTCATCAATCAGTCTACGTTTTGTTCATCAATCGGTCTGCGTTTTGTTCATATTCGAGTTCATGTTTTGTTCATATTCGAGTTCATAATATTATATTATGTAATATAATATTATGTACATTATATTATATTATATTTAATAAAAATAAAATTATATAATATATAATATGTTGGCTTTGTAAACTCGACGAAACTAATGAACAATATTACTTGGGATCGAGCTCGAGCTCAACTACTGTACGAACTCGAATATTGTACGAACTCAACTGTACGAGATTGAACTCGAATACTGTACAAACTCGAATAGTGTACGAGATTGAGCTCGAATACTGTATGAGATTGAGCTCGAATACTGTATGAGATTGAGCTCGAATACTGTACGAGATTGAGCTCGAATATTGTACGAGATTGAGCTCGAATACTGTACGAACTCGAATACTCTATGAACTCGAATACTGTACGAGATTAAGCTCGAATACTGTATGAACTCGAATACTGTACGAGATTGAGCTCGAATACTGTACGAGCTCGAATACTGTACGAACTCAAATACTGTACGAACTTGAATACTGTACGAGATTGAACTCAAATACTGTACGAACTCGAATACTGTACGAGATTGAACTCGAATACTGTACGAGATTAAACTCAAATTTTGTACGAACTCGAATACTGTACGAGATTGAGTGTGAATTTTGTACGAACTCGAATGCTGTACGAGATTGAGTTCGAATACTGTACGAGATCGAATACTGTACGAACTCGAATATTGTACGAGATTGAGCTTGAATAATTTGTGAATTATAATTTGTATAATTTGTGAATTTTAGTGAATATTTATGTTAAATATTACACATGAATTTAATTGGGTAATTTTGGATATTTATTGGGTATTTGTTACGTTCTTATTGAATTAACATAATATGGGACCCATGGAGATCAAAATTTTCCATTAACACAATTATTTTCATCCCGCTCAATCCCAAAAACTAATGAGCATTTAATACCTGATCCCATTGGATAATGACAGCTTGTAACCCAAATCGATAGAAAATGTTTAATGATAACTTATTGGGTTAATTATATAATGATTTATTGGATAATGACTTATTTGATAATATATTTTAACCCATTGGGTCATATGAATATCTCATGGGTTATCCAATGGGTTATCCATTTAATGATCCAACCCATTTATGACCCAACCCATTATAACCCATTTAATAAATGAGTTAATTGGATAATGACCCATTGGATAATGATCTATTGGGTTTGGATAACGGGTTTATCCAATTAACCCATTTGACGGGCCTACAAAGAAGTAACTGAGAGCTTTGTGTATGTGTTCCAACATGATCAAAACATTTTGATCAACATTCATAATTGAATGCTTTAATTCCTCGAGAGGAGGAGATCCAGCGTTGACGAGTTTCGAGGTCAGAGGGAGTCTGATCAGGGCGGATCGGTAGCCAGGGGAGCTAGCAGAATTCATGTGATATAATTAAATAAGATAAGTATATTGTATGGTATACTTTGTACTATATCTTTCTGGTTAGTGGATTCAAAATGAACATGGTCAGGCTATGCAAATGTAGGTGGTTTACACTGAATTGCGTAACCAAGTTGTGTGCTCTACACTTTACTTTATTTCTCACTTGGTTAATCAGACTATGTTGGAACACGGTAGTGATAATTGAATTAATTAGGTAAAACCAAATTACAATTGGTATCAGAGCTGAGTCACTTGCTCTTACCTTGGTTGTGTCAAGAAAAGTGTGATCCAATTTTACCATGGCGACCAAAGAAGGAGCTTCGGTGTCCCTGCCTCCACTGTTGGAAAGAACGAATTGCAACTATAGGAAAGCACCCGTGATAACTCACTTGATGAACTTGCATGGTACTCTATTGAGACAGAATGAAGTCATCCTACGGAAGATGTCGAATTTAGCTCTAAGGAGAAAGGAGGAGAAACAAGTGCAAAGAAACAAAAGCTTAAGGATAAGCCAACTTGGACTCCAGATGAACTGAAAGCTTTAATGGAGGCCTTAAATTTTATTTTCATAGCAGTGGATGAAAACCAGTTCAAACTCATATCAACTTGCTATATTTTCATAGCAGTGGATGAAAACCAGTTCAAACTCATATCAACTTGCTATCAGGCAAAGAAAGCATGGGATATACTGCAAACAGTGCATAAAGGAACAAGTCGAATTCGTGAATCCAAGCTACAAATGTTGGCCATAAAATTCGAAGAACTGAAGATGGAGAAAGATGAGACAATTGATGTGTTCAATGGAAAGCTAAGATATATCTCCAATATGGCGTATCAACTCGGCAAAACTTACAAGGAGGCAAAATTAGTGAAGAAAACTCTAAGATATCTTCCTTAGAGATTCTCAATGAAAGTTGCAGCTATTGAAGAAGCAAGAGACGTGGAAAATTTGACACTAGATGAATTGATGTGATAATTGCAAACATATGAAATGACACTTGAACAACCCACAAAGAAAACTCATAAAGAGTGGACTTTCAGAGCTTCATCTCCAAAGAATGATAGATCCAATATCTATAATGGCAACGGGAAAAACCTTTTTGGCCTCTTGGTCGATGACAACAACGTTGACCTCCCCTTGCTGCTCGCTAAGGCTTTGGTTTTGGCGGCCCCCGCCAGCAAGGCCCAGCCGAATACTCCGCCGGATAAGTCCCAGCAGCAGCGTCTCTTTTGCCCCTTACGGCGTGTTACAAGCTCACTAACGTTGGGCTGCTTCTCTTCCTCCCTTAATGAGTTTTTGATCACCGAAGGTCCTCCTTGAGACCTCCCAAGCATTGCTAGAAGGTTCCTGGACAACTTCAGGTTCAGAGTCGGTATAGCGTGTGAGATCCACACGGCTTGCAAGAGGAGAAGACCCAGCACGTGAATACCATGCGCTGGTCGGATGCCAAGTTATGAGCGTGTGACTTCGCACACCAAGTTCTTTGGTTGTGCTCTCTTTTATCAGCCTAATGCTTCGGGAATTATAGTGAGTTTCGGAGAATCATCCGCCGGAGCTATTTCATCAGCGGTGACAAGGCCAAAGCAGCGCACCAAGGGAAACCATGTTGTCGTTGTGGCCTTCGAGCGATGAAAATCCCTCATCCCAGGCTAAATGAGTGGCTTTCTTAGTAATATTCCTCAAGAAGTTGGTGCTTTGCGTAAGGAGTGGACCAAATGAGTTGCAAGTAGTGGCCTTCAAACCCGCTACCCGGTGGCCCTTCGAACCCGCTCGTCGGTGTCCCTTCGAACTCGCCGTAATGAGCACTTCAAAATCGTTGGAATCCCTTCGACCTCGCCACCGTGCCTTTGAGTTCGTCGCCGGCCGAAGCTGGGTCCGTCGAAGCTCCACCTTCGAACCAGCCATCGAATTTGAGCTCCACGTTCGAACTCGAACTCGGTCATTCTCCACCACTACTCAATAGGGCTGCCTCGAAGCTACGCCCCTCAGGTTCGAGCCCCAGCGAAGCCTCCTTCGAGCTCACCACCAGCACTCCATCGAAATCACGAAGAACTTTCCCCATAGAAATCCGTAGTTGGTGCCCTCCAGCGCCGCTCTGGCAGTGCCTTCAAACTTGTCGCCGGTTGTCCGAATTTGCCGCCGGCCTCCGAGTTCGTAGCTCTTCAGCTCAAAGCACCAACGATACAATGGCCTCCGAGTTCGTAGCTCTTCAGCTTAAAGCACCGGATACAATGACCTCCGAATTCGAAGCCATCGTCTGCCAATGAGCTCGCCGTCGGCCCCGATCGGTGGTGCCCTTTGATTTGCTAAAGATGGTGGCGTTGGTGGTGCTCATTCAAGCTTACCTCCGGTGCCCCCTGAGACCAATGGAGTCTCTGCCGCCGGAGCTTCTGCTTTCGCTGGTGGCCGTCGAGTCAAGCTTACCGGTGGCCCTTCGAATCAATCGGTGGTGCCCTTCGAATTTCACTGCCTCGACCGGTGATATCCTTCACCGGCAGGGGCGGATCTATTAATACGCGAGGTAGGGCTCCAGCCCTACCTCGATCGCCGGCCGGAGCTAGGAGGAGGCGGGAGCGCGTCTCCGGCGCGGCCGAGCGCGTCTCCGGCAGAGCCCAGCGCCTGCTCGCCGGAGAAGAAGGCCGCGCTGCGGCCTTCTTTTTTTTGCAGACGTACGCACTAAAACGACGTCGTTTCACGTTAGTGAAACGACGTCGTTTCGTTTGGCTTTGATTTTTTATAACCTAAGTAGTAAAACGATGTCGTTTCACGTTAGTGAAACGACGTCGTTTTACTAAGTACTATGAAAAAAAAAAGAGATCGGAAATGGATTGGGCCAAAAACTGAGCGGCCCAATCCATCATCCTATATAAATGCTTCATGCTTGAGCAGTTGAGCGGGAACAAGAACAGCCACAGCTCCTCCTCGTTGCCTCATTCCGCCACAGCGCCACTTCACTCACGCCGCCGCTTCCGCGCCACCGCCGCCGCCGCCGCGCCACCGTCGTCCACCACCGCCATCCCGCCGCCTCTGGTAAGTCTTCTCTAGACTCTAGTTCTCTTCTCTTTATATGCTAAAGCCTAAATTGCTAATATTTATTAATTTTAGGGTTTATAATTTTTTGTCTTTTTAATTTATTTCTTCAAAACTTAAATATATGTATAATGTGAACATGATTTTTAGATTGGATGTTGAATTGAATTTATATGGTTGTATTATATATGATTGTTGAAGTTTAGTTGAATTGCATAAATTGATTTAGTTGAATTGCATATTTAGTTGAAATTTAGTTGGAATTTAGTTGAAATTATAATTGTTTGATTTATTTTGTATAATTGTATGTGACAATGAAATTGTCAATTTGTCATAATCGGTTTATGGAATTATCAATTAGGGATATTTGTTAAATTGAATTTAGATGAATATGATTTTATGAACTTTTTATTTTCATTTGTTAATTATCAATTAGGGATATTTTATTAAATTGAATTTGAATCGATGAAAAATAAATCAATTTACATAAATCGGACGCCGGACGCCGGACGCCGGACGCCGGACGCCGGACGCCGGACGCCTCTGCATGCCGGACGCCGAAAATTTTTCAGCCTCCCCTGAAAAAAATTTCTGGTTCCGCCCCTGTTCACCGGCGGTACTTCGCCGGTGGCGCTTCTACCACTGCCGGTGGCTTGGCCTTCGATCTCATCGCCGCTGATGTCCCTCCAGCATAGTCACTCGGCCCACCGGCGGATACCTTCTAGGATCTGTAATATGGCATATATGGGTCACTCCCAAATTGGTGGTGGAGCACAGTAACGGTAGTCTGCTTAGACCAAGTGCAGTGGTGGAAACCGTTATCGATTTGTTAATAATTAAATATGTTATTTTTTTCATTCACTCTCTTTTACCCCACTTTAAGAAACACTTACAAAATCACTCATTTTCTTTTTGTAAAAAACAATTTTTTACTATTCATATATCTCACTTGATTTTCTCCATCCTACTTATTAATTTTATTATTAATAATTAATTTAAATAAATTTGTCAACCCAAAATAAGCTGAACAATAAATTTATTAATACATTATAATTTTTAAAATTAAATTTCATTTTTTTTTCAATAATTATTCCATAATTTTTCTTAAAAAATTTTCTCAAAAGTTACTCCAAATTTTTATTCCAAATCATTCTAGATTTTAATAAAAAATCATAAAGATTTTTAATTAAAAATCATTTTAAAATTATATTTTACAAATAAATTTTTTTAGATTTTTTTAAAAATAAATAAAAAAACAAAAATATGGACACGTGACCCAATCAAGGCATGCCACGTGTCTCTCCTGTAATCATTAAAAAAAAGACCCAGTTGCACGCAGGACACGTGGCCCAATGCATAGGTGATACATGTCCTGATTGAGGATAAAAAAAAGGGCCACATCCATCGGCCCCATGCCCACGTGCACCGCTGACACATGCGGTTTCCACACTGGTTCCCTCCTTAGCAACCAAGGGCCGATTTCTGGCCTAGAAACCACCATTGTTGGTGTTTTCAGTTTCTAGAGCGGTTTTTTAAATTTAAGAAATCTCCATTGCACTTGCTCTTAGTTACCAAGGCTATGTTACCAGGAGAGTCTTTTCTCTCTTTTATTGCCCAGTACAACAATAAAGGAAGATCTTTTATTGCTCAGTACAACAATAAAGGAAGAAATGAAAATGGGCTGAAACACATCCCAGTTCTCAAAAACAAATTATTACTTCTCCAGGTCCAGCTCCTCGAATCGAACACACCCAGAAAGTTGATCCATGCAACTCGAAAAATGCTGACAAATAAGTTTGAGCACTGAATTAAAATTATTTTAATTATTCTCAATAATGGCGATTAATTAGCTTTTCAAAATAATGGCGATGATAATTACTTTACTTTCTTCTTGGTGAAAATTAGGTGATCGCGTAACTGTTCTTTTTTCCTAGTCATGCCACGATGGGTGCTAAGTGTGCGTTGAATTATTTGCGCTCAACGCTTTCTACATGCAAGGCCTCAGGTCACATATAAACCTTGAAATGTATAATATGTATGCACGTATTGTAGTTTTTGCAAAGTAATTAAAAATCTACCAATGATTGATGCTCTTGGATTGGGGGTAGCACACCCCGGTGAGGGAAGGTTGTAAATCCAAGAACAGCCTCATTGGTACATATTTGAAGGGTCAACAAAGCCCATCCAATGCACAACAAGCACCATATCCTAAAATCGGAGTAATGTATATTTCAAGGGCCAACAAAGCCCATCGAACGCGCAACAAGCGCCCAAGGCACAAACCTTATAAAATATTCAAAGAGCCAACAAAGCCCATCGAACGCGGAACAAGCACCCAAGGCACAAACTTTGTAAAATACTCGAAGTGCCAACAAATCCCCTCGAACGCGCAACAAGCGCCCAAGTCATAGACCTTGTAAAATATTTGAGGGGCTAACAAAGCCCATCGAACGAGCATCAAGTGCCATTCTCCTCAAATCGGAGTAATACATACTCGAAGGGTTAACAAATCCCATTGAACGTGCATCAAGCGCCATTCTCCTCAAATCGAAGTAACACATATTCGAATGGCCAACACAGCTCATCAAACACGCAACAAGCGCCACTCTCCTCAAATCAGAATAATACATATCCAAAGGGCCAATACGGCCCATCGAACACTTAGGGGTAGAAATCCCCTCAACACGCATCAAGCGCCTAAGGTACAAACCTTGCAAACGTGCGAAGGGCCAACACAGCCTATCGAACGTTCAAGGGATCAAAATCCTCTCTCATGATATTAGCCCCAAGGCATTCATAGCATGTTTAGCGCTTTGGGCCAAAATCACCCTTTACGTAAATAAACCTGGTGAAAAATCGAATCCCCGAAGCAATAAAAATTGGCTTCGATCAGCCTTTCACTCTCGAGTTGTAGCCCGGTGGTCCTTCTATCTCGATATTCAGCATAGTCCAAAATTGGATTCGATCAACCTTTCATTTTTTAGTTTCACTCAAAATGGGCTTTGATCAGCCTTTTATTCTGGAGTTTTGGCCCACTGGTTCTTCTATCTCGAGATTTGGCACAGTCCAAAGCTTTGTTTAGCCCTTCATCTTGGAATCTCAACTCGTAATTGGCTTCGATCAGCTTTTCACTCTCGAGTTGCGGCCCGGTGGTCCTTTGATCCCGAGATTTGGCATAGTCTAAAATTGGCTTTGATTAGCCTTTCATTTTTTGTTTCACTCGAAATGGGCTTCGATAAGCCTTTTCATCTTTGAGTCTCAACTCGAAATGGGCTTCAGCCAACCTTTCATTTTTGAGTCTCATCTCAAAATTGGCTTCGATCGACCTTTCACCCTCGAGCTTCTGCTTGAAATTGACTTTGATCAGGCTTTCGTCCTCAATCTTTTGCTCAATACTAGCTTTGATTAGTCTTTCGTTCTCGAGCTTTTTCTCAAAATTGGCTTCGATCAGCCTTTCATTTTCGAGTCTCATCTCAAAATTGGCTTCGATTAGCCTTTCACTCTTGAGTTTCAGCTTGAAATAGGCTTCGATCAACCTTCATTCTCGAGTCTCAGCTTGAAATTGGCTTCGACCAGCCCTTCATTTTCGAGTCTCATCTCGAAATTAGCTTCGATCAGTCTTTCACTCTTGAGCTTGAACTCAAAATAGGCTTCAATCAGCCTTCGTTCTCGAGCTTCAACTCGAAATTGGCTTTGATCAGCCTTTCATTTTTGAGTTTCGGCCCACTGCTCCTTTTATCTCGAGATTTGGCACAACTCGACATTGGCTTCGATCAGCCTTTCACTCTCAAGTTTTGGCCTGATGGTCCCCCTATCTTGAGAAACGCTCAAATGAGAGAATATTATATGAAAAAACCATATAGGTAGCACCTTTTTAGAAAACCAAACATCTTATTGAGGACTTAAGTCTCAAATCCTTTGAACGGGTCCCCCCGAAAGGCTCCTAAGGTATCAACCTATTTGGAGAAGCCTCTCAGACCTCAAAAGGACCTTTGGTTTTCTGGGGGCTTCTTGAAAGTGCATAAATCCCCAGTTGGGCCACAAGATAAAATAATGAATAGCCATATAATATAAACAATTGGGCCAAGATTGGCTCAATATGGTTGAAGGGTAATCACATAAAAGCCCTAGGATTGAGAGAGTACATATACTCAGGTATGTCTCCTATTATGATTATTCTCAGTTATTCCTCATTACACACATTGGGACTAACTTTACCATCAGAGACTCTCTCCTCGGATAACCCCCGAGGGCTTTGTTTTGCAGGTCACGGTGAAGGGATTGGCGGCACTGCGTAATCGGGCTTCATGTAGCATCACTCTCGACATATGACTGGAACTTAGGAATATTTGACAAAGATCAAACCATACAATGGTGGTTTTATTACATTTGGTGATGGAAAGAAGATTCGAGTTGTTGGTAAAGGTGAGCTACAAATCGAGAGATTTCCTATTTTCACAAGTGTTCTACATGTAGAAGATCTGAAAGCTAATCTACTATGTATCACTCAGTTGTGCGATGATAATATGACTGTGGAGTTTCAAAAGGACAAATGCATTGTAAAACATGGTGAACATAAAGTACTTCTGGGAATTCGATCTTCTGACAATTGTTACTTGTTGGAACAATAAGTGAAGTGTCTAAGCTCTAAAGAAGATGGAGGAACTATGTGGCACAGGAAACTCGGATACATCAACTACAAAACATTGGTGAAGATTGCAATTTCAAAAGCAGTTCAAGGTATGCCTACTCTCACTAACAAAAAGGGAATTGTATGTGAACCATGCCAACAAGGTAAACAGATTCGATCTCCTCATTCATCTGTTCAGTATATTACCACGTTAAGAAATCTTGATTTGTTACACATGGGCTTTATGGGTCTGTCAATACACCTAGTTTGAATGGCAAGAAGTATATTTTCATGTATGTTAATGATTTTTCCAGATACACTTGGGTGGCATTTCTCAAAGAAAATCTGATACGATGGATATTTTCATAAGTTTGGTGATCAAATTACAGACAGAAAAAAGGAGTCATGTTGAGAAGATTGTGAGGATCTGTAGTGATCATGGCAGAGAATTTGAAAACTCACAGTACACCAATTTCTATGATGAACTTGGAATTCAACATGAATTTTTTGCACCTATCACACCTAAGAAAATCACCATGGTTGAGAGCAAAAATAGGACTCTACAGGAGATTACACGAGCTATATTGGTAGAAAAAAGAATTAATAAGAAATATTGGGCAGAAGCAATCAACACAGTGTGTTATACAATAAGCAGGGTGTACTTACGTCCATTCACAAGAAAGACATCGTATGAAATCTGGAAGGGCCGAAAGCCTAATATCTTGTATTTTCATGTGTTTAGCAGCAAGTGTTACATTCTCAGAGATAGAGAGCAATTGGGAAAGTTTGACAGCCGCCGTGATGGTGGAATTGTTTTAGGCTATTTAGTGAATAGTCGTGCATACAAAGTGTACAATCTTCGCCTAATGGAATTCATTAATTTAATTGTTGATGATTCGGATGACAAAAAAGTACCAGGAGAAGGAGAATATGAACTAGTACCAGTTTATGTTCCAACACAGAACACTCTGACTAATCAACAAGTCGATATTGGAACACCAGACCATTTTAAAAATCCTAATGACCCTGAAGACATCAATGTTGGAACATCTATTCCCAGTTTTCCACTTCATGTTCCAACACAGGTTAACCCTGGGCCTAGTGTTAACAGAACTCGAACACTACCACGAGTAAACTATAGGGAACTTGCAGGATTACAATGCTTCATCTCGCTCATTGAGCCAGAAAATTACAAAGAAACCCTATGGTGTATGTGTGGCCCAGTGATCAAGGAAATGAGGCCCACTAGGCTCAGCCCGTTTGAATCAAGTAGCAAAGGGAAGCCGTTTCGGCCCAAGATGCCAATTATTTATAAAGGAGATTTTTAGCCACTACAGGGAATATGGGCCAGAAAATGTTGATCGAACAAACACCACATTAGCCACAATCAAAGAGCGTGGGGATCATGATGTAACCCACGATCTTCGTTCCTAAAAATCGGGAGCCACAACTATGCTAGTTATAAATACAACAAGCTCAGGAAGGGTAACGATTCCTAGAAATTCTAATTCTAAAAAGGAAGTACTGACTTGATCGTTGGAGTCTTTTTCCCAGAATCACTTCCGAGCCAAGTCTTGCAGGTAAAGGAACTCTTCGAGAGAATGACCAGTGCACCTTAGCAACCTACCACATCATTTGGCGTCGTGTGTGGGGACGAGAGTGCTTCTTTTCATTTTGAGGTTATTCAGGTGGGAAAATTGTGTTCACCTGGAGTGTGAGGAGTCATAACTATCAGGCACACGAACAAACACTGGGATACGATAGACAAGCACATCATCATCAGGAATGCACACCGAACATGGAGAAAGAACACAACAAGAAGGAAACGGTGGAGGAGGCAGAGTCTGCAAATAATAATCATGACAATGAGAAAAGAGCATTTGCGGCGTTCCTGGAAGAAAATAGAGATTCTTAACGACTTGTTTATGAATACGTTCAAACAGAAACCCTCTAAGCTAGAAGGAAGGGTAAATCAAGGACGTGAAAATCTTAACTATGAAGAGGAGTTACGTGATATTATCGCAGAAGATGATGAAGATAAATCGCCCCTAGCTCCGCATTTGAGTGATTTTAAAATGCCAAAGGATTTTAAACTTCCTTTGCATGTTAAAATTTACGATAGGACAACGGATCCCAAGGAATTTTTACACCCCTACAAAAACAGCATGAGGTTTTTCGATGCTAACATTGATTTGGTTTGCAAGGCATTTCTAATCTTCCTAACAGGAACATCGATCACTTGGTATCAAGACCTTCCGAACAAGAGTGTGACATCGTGGGCACACTTGTCTAATTTATTCTTGGTCCGTTTCTACCAGAAATAAAGGTTTACCAAGATGATTGCAGACCTCAATAACATAACTTAACGAAGCGACAAAAGCCTAGCAGAATACCATAATTGGTTCATTACAGAGAGCTTACATGTTTGGGACTTGTCATTCTAGTCTTCTTTAGGAGCTTTCACAAGAGGTATGTAGTTAGGGGAGTTCTACAAAGAACTCATGAGGAATATGCCCGAAAACCCAAGGGAGTTACAAAAATATGATTAAACAGCACATGTGAACAGAAGAGGTGAACAACCGCAAAATAGAGCGGGAACGAGGTGAGAAACGAACAATGGAAGATTCACATAAATGAGTTATAAAATACAGAGGAAGAGAGTCAGGTTCGCATAATGTGACATTTCAGGATATAATGTTGACGAGATCAAGGAAAGAAATGTGGCAATCACATAAGGATCTGTTCAGAGAACCGGCACCTATGCTAGCACCACCAGAAAAAAGATCCAGGGAACATTATTGTTCCTTCCACGGGGACCATGGAGATGACATCGAACACTGTAGAGACCTAAGAAGACAAATGGAGGAGAATTTGAGAAATGGCCTCCTAGGTCAATATAGAAAAGATGGTGGAAGCCAATATGGGGAAAACAACAAGACTGCGAACACTCAACCAAGAAACCAAGGGACATTGTCTGCACTGCCAAAGAATCAAAAGATGACAGTGGTAATTGATTACGAGGAAAATAAAGGCGACGAACTGCATGAAACAGTAATCTTGTCTATACACGGATCAACGGAGTAATTTTCCAACAATGCTTAGAAAGCTAGAGCATGATATTCTCCTCCACAAGAACCTGTTGACAAAAGATTCTGCTCAGATAACGCAATCATTTTCAATGAAGAAATACAGTACTGAACGCTTCGCCTTATAATTATCCCATGGCAATCATAGCCAAGATAAAAAAGGCTATTGTACATAGAGTGTTTGGGGACAATGGAAGTGCAGTAGAAATACTGTTTGTCGACTGCTTTAACACGCTGGGATTCAAGTCAACGGATCTCAAGAATCCCACGTCTTCGCTGGTCGGGTTCACAGGGTGGTCAAAAACACCCTTAGGCAACATATAACTACCTGTTACCATTGGGGAAAGCGGAAAAAACTGCACCATACTCCACGACTTCGTAGTTATGCATGCTCCAAGCACGTGTAATGTTTTCATAGAAAGGCCATGGATGAACAAAGAAAAAGTTATATGGTCTCCCTACCACCTAGTTATGAAGTTTCCGACTTTAGTTGGAATTGTAACTATAAGAGGAAACCAGCAAACGATGAGGCAATGCATAGTCATCGTAATGAAAACAGGAAAGTTAGATGACAAAGCAAGAATGGTTAATGCAATCTCAAATGGTGGACCCCCAGATCAGCAGGAGCCGACAACAAACCTAGGAGAGGAAACAAAGTTGCTAAGCCTGGACAGTGATGATAACTCAAAGTGTGTAAGAATAGGGAAATACCTTCCTGATGAATAGAAGAAGAAAATCACAAAAATTTTGCGAAGCCACAAGGAAACTTTTGCATGGAACATTCACGACATGGGGGGAGTGGATCCACGCATCGTGATTCACTCTTTGAGCATCAGTGATGAGATCAAGCCGGTTAAGCAGAAGCCGCAAATATTTGCTAGCGACAGGCAGAACGCAATTGAAGAATAGGTCACAACACTACTTCAAGCAGGAATAATCGGGGAAGTCATATACTTGAAATGGCTTTTGAACCCAGTAATGGTAAGGAAGTCTGACGCGTTGATTTCATAGATCTAAATAAGGCGTGCCCCAAAGACTGTTATCTTTTACCAAAGAACAACCAACTAGTTAAAGAAATCGTAGGGTATCAGGTGTTATCTTTCTTGGATGCATACAAGGGCTACCATCAAATTTTAATGAACCCAGAAGACACGAAAAATGGATTTCATTATAAATTTTGGGATGTTCAGTTATGTAAAGATGCATTTGGACTAAAGAATGCAGGGGCGACATACCAGCGAGTGATGGATAACACCCTTTATGGTCAGATTGGGAGAAATGTCAAAGTATATATTGATGACATGGTCATCAAAAATAGGAGGGTTGATAGCTTCACAGCAGACCTGTAAGAGACTCTGAACGCATTAAGTAACATAGTGATGAAGCTCAAACCCAAGAAATGTGTGTTCGGGGCAGGTGCAGAAAACATTTTAGGATACAAAGCGTCTTCTAAGGGTATTGAGGAAAACCCAAAGAAACTTCAAGCTATAGTCAATCTTCCTCAACCTCGAACTGTCAAACAAGTGCAAGTCCTAATGGGATCGCTGGAAGCACTCAGCATATTTATTTCGAAAGTGGCGGACAAACATTTTCCTCTGTTCGAAGTTGTGAAAAAAGGCAAAGAAGTTTAGATGGGGCCAAGACTGCCAGACAGTACATGATGGCTTAAAAGAACAACTTCTGACACTACCAACACTGAAATCACCCGCACCTGGAGAAACATTATATTTGTACATAGCGATCTCATAGAATGCGGACGTTCTATCTTAGTTTGCCTTGAGGAACATAAAAAAGTTCAGTCTATTACATCAGCAGAATGCTGCAAAATGCAGAAAAAATGTATATGCCGTTGGAGAAACTAACCCTAGCCTTGGTTTACTCAGCATGAAGATTGCGAATGTATTTCCATGCTCATTGCATCGTGGCTTATAGTGGTTTTCAAATTAAGAACTTTCTCACTAAGCCTAAGTCATCAGGAAGACTAACGAAGTGGGCTTTAGAGTTAGGCCAGTTTGATATACAGTTCCAACCCAGTATAGTGATCAAAGCCCAGGCGTTAGCGGACTTTACTACGGAAATGATGAGTGAGGAAGTACAAATAATGGCCATGTATCAGAGCTTGAGAATTGATAAAGGCAAGTCAAAGTGGGAAGAAGTTGCGTGGACTTTGTTCATTGATGGCGCATCCAGCAAAGAAGGATGCAGAGCAGGATTTCTATTTATAGGCCCGAATGGAGGTGAACACAGATACTCATTGGGATTCGATTTACTTCTCACCAAAAATGAAGCAGAGTATGAACCCGTAATATGTGGATTGGATTTTACAGTCAGGATGAAGTGAAGGTCAGAAGCGTTCGAGTGTCAAGTGATTCGCTAATCATTGTTCAACAAGTGCGGGGAGACTTTGAAGTACGAGACGAACAGATAGAAAAGTATTTAAAGTGAAACAACTCATAACCCAACTCAAATATTTCAATATACAGCACGTACCACAAAGTAAAAATACAAAAGGTGGACACACTTAGTAACCTATCAATAGCAGGATTCGATTCTCTCACTGAGCAGGGAGATATTACTGTGGAAGTCATCCCAATCAGAAGCATAACATCAACGATTGTCTCACCAGTCCAAACAGATGCAGTAAGCTGGATGTCTCCACTGATGGACTTCTTCACCAAAGGGACGTTACCAAAAGACAAGACACAGGCTAGGAAGTTGGAGTTATGCTCTAAAAATTATGCTTATAAAGATGGAATACTTTACAAGAAAGGTTTCTTGTCTCTGTGGATAAAATGCATAGGACCAGCGCAAGAAGTGGACATCTTAAAAGAAGTCCACGAAGGTTTGTGTGGAATGCACCGAGGAGCTAGAATGATAGCAAAGAAGACCATCCACGCTGGATATTTTTGTCCAACTATGTTCATCGATGCACACAACCTTGTACTTAAGTGTAGAAGTTGTTAAATCAACACTTTGCTATTACATAAACCACAAGAAGCCCTAAGAGGGATCTACGATGCATGGTCGTTCAATAAGTGGGGAATAGAACTAGTTGGATCATTCCCAAGGGGAGAAAGTAACTCCAAATTTCTGATTGTAGCAATTAACTACTTCACAAATTAGGTGGAAGCAAAACTGCTGGGAAGGGACACAACTGAAATCACTAGGAAGTTTGTATAGAAAAACATATTACGTCTCTTTAGGGTTCCACACACCATTGTCATAGACAATGGAACACAATTCACAGGTAGTGTTCACAGACTGATGCTCAAAACTAGGAATTCTTCATAAGTTTATGTTTGTAGCACAACCCCAAGCAAACGGCCAAGTGGAAGTAACAAACAGGTCCATCGTCCAAGGATTTCAGAAGCGTTTGGAAGGACGGCGAATCAGATGGGTAGATGAGTTACCAAACACACTATGGTCATACAGAACATCTGTTCAAGAACCAATAGGAAGGATCCTGTATAGTTTGGTCTATGTTCATGAAGCGGTTATACCAATAGAAATTGGTAAGTAAAGTCTTCAGGTGAGAAATTATAATGAAAAGGATAACCCATAGGTGACGATGCTTGAGTTGGATGAGCTGGAAGAGAAGAGGGACTTAGCGACAATCACAAAAGCTAAGTACAAGGAAATGATGGCTAAGGTTCACAATCAGAAGGTGAAGGACACACAGTTTTAGATCGAAGACCTGGTATTAAGAAAGAACGAAGATAGCCTGGCTGAAGAACGATGGAAACTATGCCCAAAGTGGGAGAGACCATACAAGGTCACAAAGGCTCACAGGTCCAACAGCTACAAATTGGAACAGATCGACGGCACCACAGTCCCTAACACATGGCATGTGACCAACTTAAGTAAGTTCTACATTTAGAAAATAGATGACAGACAACTACATGTATAGAAACTAGGATATTATCCTTGGTCACTTTCTTTCTATTGTTCCATAGTGATATGATTGCAACCGTACGGGAACACGACTGTGTCTCTTTCTTTATTTTCACATTTAAATAATTTGTTCGTAACATGATATGACCAAGTTACTCGGAACTTACTACGACAGATAACACGTCATAGATCCTGCGTATTTATCGTTGATTGAAAGCTTTGGATCTTGCATCTTTGCAAAACTAAGCAAGTGCAAGCTATAGACCTTGCACAGTTATGGACGTTTGCAAGCTTTTTATCTTGCAACTTTGCAACAACAAATAATAATATCATGAGCGGTAGATCTTGCGTAATTATTCATCTCTCCAAGCCTTAGATCTTGATATTAGGCAAACTTGCCTCAATTACAGTGACAAAGGCAAGCAACACTATTAACAAAGCTAGCAGCAGACCTTGCTAAAATGCATATATGCCCCAAAACAAAAACTAGAGTAACCCGTACGGGGTCGCAATAAGTCGGCGCACAAAAAGATAAAAGCACAACAACGAACATATAAGAAAAATCATTTCAAAGCAAGACAATTCATGGGCTCGAAGAGTATATGAATAGATGGACAATTACATCACCTAGAACATAAGAGGAGATATCATCAGCAAAAATAGAAAAATGATAGCATACTATCTACACCTAGACGATCGGGATGGTACAGCGGAAGAGGAACCACCGTGACGATGGCTAGGCTCAACTTCGTGAGGAGGGCGTTCAGCTTTGTGAGATGGGCGTTCAGCTCCACGAGGACGGCGCTCAGTTCTATGACAATTCTCCTTGGCCTCGCTCTCCCCGCTAACTAGATGCTCATATCTCCATCCCATGTGTAAGTATGTAGGATAACGGGTCATACCTCTTCGCTCCATGAGATCAAGATACCTATCATAATAAGCCTTGAAGTCAGTGATAAGACCGAATTCCCCATGGTCCAACTGCATACCCATTACGTTAAATGTTTCCTCATACTTTTCCATTCCATCCTTCAAGTTCCGCACTTCCTCTTCAAGACACTGAATGTGCAATCTCACAGCATTAGACAGTTTCATCCTTTTTCCACCAGCTCCAACAGTCAAATCACCAGGATTAATCAACCGGTATGATGAAGATGAGAGAGTTTCAAGCCTATCCTTGTAATCAGCATAAGCTTGATCTAAATCGTGTACAGACAAATCAAGATGATTACATTCAGTGCGAAGATCTTCATTCTCACCTCACAGTTGGGTGCTTATGGAAAACTATTCGTCAAATTTCTTCTGCCAACCAAAAGTAGGGATGGAGAAGTGATCACACTTATCCTTCTTTTTCTTCAGCCTCACCAGTAAATCATTAATACGAGCACAATGTTTATCAATGATTAAGGTTTTCTGATAAGCTTTGCGAGTCTTACTTGTGCGATATTCTCTAACTTCCACATGTTGATGAAGCATCTTAACCAATTTCAATTACTGATGAATAAGATCGTTCTGCTCACTAAGAATTTTGCATAAAACTCGCAAATCATCATGAGTTTCTCTTATAGTTGCATTCCACTTCTTCTTGAGGTCATTGATTCCCAACAACATATACTTTAAGTGAATGCCCAAACATAGAGCTCACTCTTGAACATGAACAGGAAGGTTAAGTAAGTGACTTAAGATTGGCTAAACCATGAACAATGTCCTTACCAAGTGATTCAACATTGTATCCATCAGGAATGAGCTTATTACAAGGGTAATTTGTAGACGAAGAAGGAGGCGAAGACGGAATGGGAAGTTGGCACCCAATGCATAAAGGAAGCGATTCCATACGAGTAAATAGATCAAAAGAAACAACTCTCATACACTTCTTGGTAAATGATCAGGTGGCTTGAAGTAAATTAATAGGCTTAGAAAGAGGATTGTTACGTCCCATAAAACCAAAAAAATTCAAGAATTTACGATCAACCAAAATATTGAAACCCTGCACACAAGTAGGGGGCAATGAGCAAGCATATGACAACAAACATATCAACTTCAATCACATAAACAGTACACAGAAACATCAAAATATTTTTTTTAATATTACAATCTAATATCCAACAAACAAAATACTCTAAGAATCAACTAACTTCATTTTTGGGGTTAGGCAGACTCTGAGCAACAATGGCACCAGCGTGTTTGCTCGGTAGCTGAGGGGAATCCCCTTTATTAAGCTGCTGGATGGGAGTTTTAGCATTTGCATTACCCTCACTAGCATCGGCATTAGAAGTTGTAGCATTGGCGCTAAGCTTGAATGGAAGTTCTTCAAAATAATTCACTTCGCACCTCTTCAACTCGACCACAGAAGGAAGGATGGAAAGGCTAGAAAGATGCCCAAGAAGAGCATACAGATGCCCCCCATCAGCAACCTTCTGGATGAAGGCTTCGTTCAGATCACCTTTCCTCTTCTCTAGGTTATCAACGCATTGCCTCATCATCGGAAAAATCTTACAGATACAAGTAGGGTTCCACTGGCGTTTATTCTTCGAAGCCTCAAAATACTCAACAGTGCAAGCTTCCTTGGAAATATCCTTAAAAAATGATAAAACGACTTTGTCTTGGAAAGACGATCCACCAAAACCTAGGGATATTGGGGCGAAGCAGGCCCATTGGTGCACATTTCATTTAACTCAGAACGAAGCTGAGTCACCTCCACTCCTGCAAGCCTAACACACTCCTCAGCAATGCTAACCTTTTCCTCAGTAGCCTTTGCCTTCTCCTCGGTAGCTTTAAGCGATTGATCTAGAGTTGCGCATTTCTCCTCCAAGGTTTTAAACTTCTCATATTCTGAATCATCAGGAGAAGAATGTTTGTACAAGCGTTCGCTTGCAATTTGAAGACTTTCACCAACCTTATAAGACAAAAACATGGAATAAAGTCATTCAGCATCATATGAACATCAGATTAAGATATATAGAACAATACCAAAGTTCGCTTGCAGACTTACCGTGGCTAGTGTGTCAGATAAAGAAAGGTTAGAGAAGATAACAGAAATAATCCCCTCCGCCAACGGACTTTCAGTTCTCACCATTATTTGCGAACCGATTTGCTTACCACGCCTCTTTTTAAAGGGGGGAACAGTGTGCCCCATAGACCCACTGCCTTTATTCCTCTTGTTTTGCTTCTCCTTTTGCACAACAAGGGGGAGGCGATCGTTGGGCCCCCCTCCCTCAGCCTATTGCCCTTTTCCCTTTAGGGCCTGTAGTGTTTGCATTATTTGCCATGGTGTCATAAACAGTATAAGTTTTGGCCTGGACAGTAGCCATCTCCATCTCTTTATCATTTCCTTTAAAGAGCGATATGTTAAGCTCACCTTTGGAAAGGTCTATATCTGTTACAGGTTCAATAACATGGATCAAAAGGAACACTCGCAACGATAAAATAGTTCTTCAAATAAAATTAATGCTGACTAAACGCATCAACGCAAAAGCGAACAAAATACCTTCTACTTCAGAGTCAGCTTGGTGAAGATATTGGGTATTCACACGAAGCATGGCCATGATCTCCGTCTTTTCAGTATAACGAACACTCGGATCAGGAAGTTTAGATCTAGGAACTTTGTAGTTCTAGGAAGGTACATCAGATTCAGGAACTTGTTTGCCTTAGTAAAAAAATATTTCCTATGCCAATCACCAACATTACTAGGAAAACCACCCACAAGTTCTACCCCAGGAATCACGCGATAAAAAATGAATTCATCTATATTTTTCTTCAACTTTCGTATGTGATATAAGTTACAAAATAGGTCAATTGTGAAAGGCATATTCGCATTCTCACACACACAAAGGAACCCTATAATGATCGCGACCCTATTAGGGTGAAATTGGGACAACAAAACTCTATACGAGCGATGAAGTTTAATCATGTGCCTGGGAATAGGGAAGTAAAGACCAAATTACAGGTAAGCTAGGCAACAGGAAATGTAGCCAACAGGAGAGTGTGAACACATTCAAATTTAGAAGGTGAATGAAGTTTGTAAGAGGACAAAAAAGGGAAAAACCCCCTTTAACTCATTCACATAAGAACTTGTCAGGATACTGTGAATGGTGGGAAATCCATAAACATGGTCGGAATCCTCGCCGGATGGAGCTTCTTCCATGGGGGACTTACCACGGTTAGAGGTAACATAGAGATCCTAAAGGTGGAAGTAAATATCTTAGTTAGAGTTAAAATCCACGAATGCAAGTTAAGTAGAACAAGGGTTATAAATAGCAGGTCGGAGAAGATGACTGGAAAAAAAATTAGGTAAACCACCAAAAATACCATAATCAGAAGAACTACCCCAAAATTTCAATCCCATAAAATACAGGAAAAGAAATGGGCAAAGTATTTAAGGATGAAACTTACTCTAGAAGGAGATAGAGGAGAATGATGCACGGAAAACCTAGAATTGCTCAGGGGAGAAGAAACCTTTGGTAACAGAGGAGAAGAACTAAAATTAAAAAGTGATGAGGGATACTTAAAGGTCGGCTATAAGAGGCACACTCAAGGAAGACAAATAGTTAAATAAAAGCAATCAGACAGAGGCAATGATGGTAATCAGACACAAAAAGAAAAGTACCTTTTGCTTAACGAGATGACGACGGTATGTGAATAGATAATTCACTAATTGAAAGTCACATTCAATTATCCATTTTGAATTCCTCATTTATGAGGTGAAGCAAAAACAACATTAGAAAATTACGGAATAGAATACTGAAAGTTGAGGAGCGAATCTCGAACTTTACGAACTATATCATCGCAAACATAGGCTCACCATGAGGAGCTCAAAATCAAAATATTCAAAAGTAGTGGATTGAGAGGGGATAGAAATATAGCCTAAAACACTTCATCACTTTGCAATAGCGTTACGAGACGAACATTCCGCATAAGAGCAATATCGGTTCACAAGAAAGCTCCACAGCCATGCCATCGCTTCACATCTTGCAGTATTTATGGCTAGGGGGCTTATGGTGTATGTGTGGCCCAGTGATCAAGATGTTGATGCCTGCTAGGCCTAACCCATTTGCATCAAGTAGCAAAGGGAAGCTGTTTTGGCCTACGGTCTATGAAGGAGATTTCCAGCCGCTACAGGTAATGTGGGCTAGAAAATGTGGATCGAACAAAGACCACATTAGCCACGATCTAAGAGCATGGGGATCATGATGTAACCCACGATATTTGTTCCTAAAAATATGGAGTCACAACTATGGCAGTCTATAAAGGCAACAAGCTCTAGAGGGGTAATGATTCTTAGAAATTCTAGTTCTAAAGAGGAAATATTGACTTGATCATCGGAGTCTTTTCCCGGAATCACTTCCAGGCCAAGTCTTGCGGGTAAAGGAACTCTTGGAGAGGATGAGCAGTGCTCCTAAGCAACCTACCACATCACCTTGCTAATGAATACTGGATTGTGGCAGTGCAAGAAGAACTTGGATAGTTTGAACGAAATGATGTATGGTATCTCACTCCTCGTCCCAAAGGAGTAAATTTTATTGTCACCAAGTGGATTGTCAAAAACCAAGTCAGATGTTAATGGCCAGATTACTCGAAATAAAGCAAGGTTGGTAGCTCAAGGTTATACTCAATTAGAAGGGAAAGTTTGACAGCCGCAGTGATGATAGGATTTTTCTGGGCTATTCAGTGAACATTCGTGCATAAATAGTGTACAATCTCTGCACAAATACCCTTATGGAGTCCATTAATGTACTTATTGATGATTCTATTGGCAATCAAGTACCAGGAGAAGTAGAAGATGAACCAGTACCAGTTCTTGTTCCAACACAGAGCACTCTGATCAATCAGCAAGTTGATATTGGAACACCAGACCCTTCTGAGAATCTCGATGACCTTGAAGAAATCAATGTTGGAACATTTATTCCCAGTTCTCCACTCCATGTTCCAAAAAAGGTAGACCCTGAATCTAGTGTTAGGAGAACTCGAACACTACCACGAGTAAACTACAGGGAACTTGTAGGATTACTATGCTTCATCTCGCTGATTGAACAAAAAAATTACAAAGAAGCCCTGCTTGATGAATACTGGATTGCGGCAATGCAAGAATAATTTGGACAACTTGAATGAAATGGTGTATGGTATCTTACTCCTCGTCCCAGAGGAGTAAATTTTATTGGCACCAAGTGGATTTTCAAAAACAAGTCAGATGCTGATGGCCAAATTACTCACAATAAAATCAAGGTTGGTAGCTCAAGGGTATACTCAAGTAGAAGGAGTTTAATTTTGATGAGACATTTGCACCGGTTTCCAGCTTAGAATCTATTTCGATTTTACTTTTTGCTTCGTGCATAATGAACTTTACACTATACCAGATGGACGTAAAAAGTGTATTTCTGAATGGAGTGGTGAATGAAGAAGTCTATGTTGAACAACCAAAAGGATTTGAAGATCCTCACTATCCACATCATATGTATAGATTCAAAAATGCACTATATGTTTTGAAACATGCACTCTGAGCATGGTATGAGCGACTTGATAACTTTCTTATTAAGAAAGGTTATCATCGAGGGGGAGTAGATCGCACTTTATTTGTGCTGGACAGGTCATCAAAAATCTTGATTGCTCAAATTTATGTAGATAACATTGTATTTGGCTCTACTTTACCATCTGTGGTACATGATTTTGTCAATCTCATGCAGGATGAATTCAAGATGAGCATAGTTGGCAAGCTCACCTATTTTCTAGGACTGCAGGTGAAGCAACAAAAGAATAGATTGTTCATCATAAAATAACTTGGCTTAAGAAATTCTCGATCAGTTCGAAATCCAATTTGTGACAGATGAGAAATGTATTTTAGTTTTTAGAAATTGTACATGAGTATGCTTGATAGTCTATTGTAGCTTATATCCAGTTACCAGATATATGTTTCAGTGTTAGGGTATGTGCAAGATTTCAGGCTAATCCGAAGGAAACTCACCTGACTGCAGTCAAAAGAATTATTCGATATGTTATTGGGACTTCTGAGTATGGTATTTGATACACTAAAAAATCTAGACTTGGATCATTTTGGCTATAGTGATTCTCATCGGGCTGGTAATGCAGATGATCGCAAAAGCACTACTGGTGGTTGTTTCTTTATTGGCATGAATTTGGTACTTGGTATAGCAAGAAACAAAATTCGATTTCTTTATCATCTGCTGAAGCTGGATATTTTGCTGCTAGAAGTTGTTGTACAAAACTATTATGGATGAATCAAATGCTGAAAGATTATGGAATTCATCAAGGGCCGCTGAAGATTTTATGTGACAACAAAAGTGCTATCGATATATCTAAGAATCCAGTCCAGCATTCTTGAACGAAGCTCATTGATATAAGGCAACACTTTATTCAAGATCTTGTTGAAAGAAAAGAAGTTATGGTGGCGTATGTTCCAACATCGGAGCAATTTGATTATACTTTTACAAAACCATTGGATTTGGCCACTTTTGAACTCCTCAGACAACACTTAGGTGTTTGTCACATTTGAGGTACTAATTTACAAGCTTTATTTTAGCTTTTGTTTGTTTTTTTTGTGTACAAAAAATTCAGAAAAACAAAAAAATATTTAAAGAACAAAAAGATGAAAGGGTTGTGCATGTTGGAATTTGGAAGTTAATATGTGGAGAGAGAATGTGATTTGATGCCTGGAAGATGAAAAGACGTAATTATGGTTTTGGAAAGAGAAAAAGGTAGTGTGGTTATTGAGAGAAGAAGAGTAATTTTTTTTCAAATTTTTATCTTTTCATCTTCTTCTCTCTATACCTTTCTCGTAATCCCTCCTCCTATATTCCTGTCGTTTTATTGAATCTGTCGTGATTGTGCTCCAAATCTATTGCAAATTTAACCCTACTAAGCAAAGATTGTAAAAGTTCAAGACTCTACAAATTAAAAGATTTTTTACCGTCAATATGGAGAGGAGTAGTGCTTTCAAGAAGTTGCTCGGACCAGAGGCTGAGAAGAAGATAAACCTTACATAAAGTTCAATGCTAGAGCCCTTTGAAGGCATTCAAGAACAAGGAGTAGAAGTGTTGTCCTCAGGGCATCTGGAAAATGCTCCAATACCAGAGCCTGAATTTTACAGAGAAAATCCTTCACTTTTAATGGTCAGTGGTTCAAATATTTTAATGATTGTAATGAATATTATCTGAAGCATGATAAAAGGGTATATTAAAGGGGTTATAAGTCCTTGTCCGGGAAGATAAATGGGTATGATTTAAGTCACCTACTTAAAGGTATAATTTGAGAGAACCGGTACATAGAGGACCTGAACCCTAGGCTTACTGAATTGTCTTGTATTTATCATGAGGGTTAGAAATTTATCTGCACATACACTAGAGCTTCAGGTAGGAGAAAGCTTAGACTAAGAAGAATGGATGTGTAGCCTGAGAGGTTTGGAGTAGTAAGATATTCTGATTACAAAGCAGTTCAGCTATTTAATCCTGAGGTTTCTAAGGAGATTGAGAGACTTAGAAATGTGACCCCTACAGTTATATAATTGTATCTAATGATGAAGATTTAGAAGCCAAAGAGGCCGGGAATGAAGAAACATATGTTGTTGAGATGGAAATTGATGATACTTATGATGTTGGTGCCAGTGATGTTCAAACACCAATAAATGAGGAATATTATGATCTAGGTGGTGGATCTGAATGTGTTCCAACACTAGCAGAAGATGAGGCTGATAAGATGACAGAGAAAGCTGAAGAACGGAATTGGGAAAATAAAGAAGGTGGGGTAACTGAGAATGTGCATGATATGAACCCCCAAGATGGAGATAGGGGGAGATGAAGTTGAAGTGGGCCTTGATGATGTTCTAACATCAGGCTAATTAAGTGCTCAAGAAGTTGAAGTTATTGAAGTAGAGGATGTTCCAAAAATGGAACATGTGGAGGAAGGTGAAGTTGGGACTGGTGCTCCAACACAAGAGGTGAATTTTCAAAACCTTTTCTACTCCACTGATGAAGTGTTGGATGAGTTTGTTCTAACTCTTCCAAAGAAATCTAAGAGGAAGGTATTTGTGGCTAAGTCTCCACAGCCTGAACTAAAGAAGAAACAAAGTTAAAGCTGGCCAGAGTTCAAAACCTGCTCCTTCTGCTAAAGAGGCATTAAATTTTGAATTTTATGGTGAAGGTTATCTGGTGATCTGCAAAGCTATCTGCTAGAAGAGAATTATGGAAAAAAGGGCAACTGACTTGACTTCCTACAAGAAGTGTGGGTTCACTGATTATCTGGAGCACCTTGGTTTTACAACAACTTTGTTGGTGTATAAGGAGTACAACCAGGATTTGGTGCAGGAATTTTATTCGAATCTGATGGAAGGAAAGTTGGATTCTGACTCAGTATGATTCAATAGTGTTTATATTCGAGGGAAGATGGTTAGATTTTCATGGGAAAAAAGATTAACAAAATGCTTAGACTACCCACTCCAGATTTTGAGATTGTATACCCTGAGGATTTTTCAGTAACCTATGATCAGATTTTGTCAGAAATCATAGGAGGCTATCAGCCTGAGTGGCCAGCTCAGGGAAATGCAAGTGCTTCAAGTCTAAGCACCAAGTACTTATGCTTGTTCCAGGTTTCCATGAATTGTTAGATTCCCTCTCCTAACACCACTGCTCTAACCTGAGACTTGGCTAAGTTGTTATACTATATTGGCACTAAGACTTCTATAAGTATTGGTCTTCTTATCCAAGAAAGCATAGTGGAGCATGCTATTTCTTCTCGGGCAAAGAACTCTTTGCCACATCCTTGTATTATTTCTGGTGTTCTAAAAGGAGAAAAGGTGAAAGTAGAAGAAAGTGATGTAAAGGCTCCTGTTATTCCTCTCAAGCCAAATGAAAAGACCTTCCAGATGAGAACAATTAAAGACCTTCCCTAGAAACCATCAGAGGTGGGACCTTCTTCAGAAGCAACTCAGAAAGTAAGAGAAGTCAAGCAGTTGGAAGTTCAAGCCAAGATTGCAGACTTAAAGGTTCAATTTCCACCACTGGAAGCAGAGCTTGCCCAGGTGAAGCCCTGAATATTCTGATAAGTTTATTTTTTTTAAAAAAAATTAATATTTTGATATTCTAAGACTTTGGCATGTATTATGGCTCAAGGGGGGATATTTTGGATTTCTGGTGGATATTTTTTTGGTTTTCTTGATTATGTGGGATTCTTAGATTTATGGTACTTATTATTTTTGTTGGATCAGTGTTCCATCATGGTTTTCTGGAAAATGTAAGTACTGAGTATTTTGATTGAAGTTCCAACATGGAAGTTGAAGTATATTTTTGGAGATGGAAATTTCAGGGGGAGGTAAGTTTTTGAGCTCATGTTCTAACATCCATACTGGTTTGGTTTGATAAGTCTATTTGTATAGTTGTTGATTTGAAAGTCCAAAATGTTGGTGGGTCCACAAAATTCCAAAGGGAGAGATTGTAAAGTCTAGATTTATTTATTTGACAATTTGCGTAAATTATGCAAATATGGAACTGCTATGTTGTAATATCAAAGAAGGAGTGTTCGATGATGTAAGTAAGCTCGAAGATGAAATCCGAGAAGAAGTATTTTCATCCAGATGAATTTGATTGCAGAATATATCAATTCCGATATTTATGGGATTGGATTAGATTTATGGTATTGGAATTGATCTATGATTATTCAGTTATGATAGAGATATGGACGAGATATTCCAATTTCTAATTTCAAGGGATCATATTTGGTAATTCCTATCCCCAAGGGATTTTGTTGTTGTCGGAATATTTTGTGGAGAAGGAATTTTATTCACGCAAAACTTGATGTGTGCAACAAAGTTTTAAATAGAAGACATTCTGGCTCAGTTACTTACAGATTTATTTGAAGAAAATCTGCATCCAGGTTTTCGATATTCAGAGAAGTAACCGAGAGTTTTGTGTATGTGTTCCAACATGATCAAAACCTCTTGATCAACATTTGGAATTGTAATCCTTAATTCCTCGGGAGAAGGAGATCCAGTGTCAACAAGTTTCGAGGTCAGGGGGAGTTTGATCAAGGCAGATCGGTAGCTAGGAGAGCTAGCAGAATTCACGTGATATAACTAGATAAGTATATTATATGGTGTATTTTGTACTATATTTTTATGATTAGTAGATTCATTCTGAACTGGGCCAGGCCCTGAAGATGTAGGGGGTTTGTATTGAAATGCATAACCAAGTTGTGTGTCTCTACGCTTTACTTTATTTCTCACTTGATTAATTAAACTATGTTGGAACACGGTAGTGATAATTGAATTAATTAGGTAAAATCAAATTAGAATGATGGTTATCTTTTTCCTCTAATCTAATATTTGGGGAATCATAAAACATTGCCCTCGATTACAGAACTATAAATAAAATATCACAAATCCATCCAATGTTGCGAAGGAAGAGAGGGAGAGAAAGTTGCAACTGCTGGTCTTGAGGGTGGTGAGATCCAGGAAAGGTGCCACCTTTAAGACTACCAGCCAGCTGATTGTGATAAGGACATCGTCTAGCAAGCCAACTACCGGGGGTGTCATCCGGGCGGGGGCTTTTTATGGCAAGGTTTTTTATAGTCTAGGTAGCTAGGAATGTTTTTTTTATTTCTATGAATAATGAAGGTGTATGAGTATGATAATCTATTCTAATCTTTTTATAAATGTCTTGAACTTTTTTTGTCGTCTATGTATACGTTGCTTCCAAGATTCATAATACTCTTTTCTTCTTTTATCATTTTCAGCAACTGTCAGTCAGTTCTATATATCTGGGGGTAATCGTGTCATGGATACTATCTTTCATGATGAGATCCTTGTATGTGACTGAGATTTCCAAGGGAATACTCATGGGTTATGAATTTGACTCTGGAATGGTGCAAGATATCAGTAAGAGTATATTAACCTAGCGCACAAATGTGCCTATAGCTCAAAGAAAAAGACTAGCGATAAACAATGTCATAGTGAGTGGGTGTTAGATCATATCACCAATATTATGGATAATCATGGACTTGATGAATGCGTGGAAACTCTCATGTGCCTTAGTGGCAATCATATTGCTCAAAGTGTCAAGAAGAGAGGTTAATGCTCCTGGGTCTAATCGGTTATTCGATGCTTATTTTGTTAGTGATTTTGGTGAGGCTGTATTGTCAAGTATGCTGAGCTTCAAAGTTGTTTGTGCTTACAGTTGGACACTGAATATCACTCAAAAGCCAAGGAACTGGCAACTCATCTAGGAAATTATATAGCCAGACTGTTGCTCGGGTTTAGAGGGATGAAGGGTGAGTGGAAAAAGATGTTGAGGGACTGTGAAGCACAAGTGAGTAAGTGCAAGGAAGGTTATGACAAACAAGATGTTATATTCAGCAGACTGCAACAAGAGTTGATGACCTTTATGTGGCAGGAGAAGGAGTGGAAATTTGTATGAAAGACTCGTGAGACTTCTAAAAAAATAGTATAATGAACATTCAAATGGTATAGATGACTCGTGGGCACAAATTGAGGTGCTAAAGGAAGAATGACACCATCAAGAGTTGGTATCCGGTATATAGCAAAAATAATATGGAGAAGCGTGGGAGTTTAATGTCAATTTGAGGGTAAAGTATAAAGAAGTGTAGCAAGGAGATGATGTTAAGGAACCTTATTGTTGCAAATTGGAAGGACGGTGCCATGTTCTTGAAGCTTCACTCAAAACTCAGCATGAGTTGAGTTTGGGCCTTCGTGAAGAAACTGCAAAGGCCGTGGAGAGATGACATATGATTTGATTGAGATGATGAGCTCGAGATGCCATTATAATGAAAAATGATGCATGGGAATTTCAGTGAAGTTTAGATTCTTCCTCTTACCGTGTCTACCAAATGAGTATGCAACTTGGACGCAGGGAGTTTGGTCCAATCGTTGATCATAAGCCATATTATACGAAGTGCATGAGAAGGATGGAGTCTGTTGGTGTTACTCGTAATGAAGCATATCTTCACATGCAGTGAAATCTCGAGGCCATATTGCATCCAAGAGACTGGAATGATCTGAGCGACTGGAATGATCCGTTGCTTGAGAGAAGAAGACAATGGGATGATCCAGACATTCTCATGGAATAGTCGAACATCGAAATTGTTGAAAACAATGGAGACATCGTCGACTTTGTACTCACAGAGGAGGAGATTAACAAAGACTATTACAAACCATTCTATGGTTTTCTAGGAGTGTTCCCATGAGTTTTCCCTGGGATGTATGCCATACGTACGCTTCTGGTTGCTAAATGGAATGTTCGTGCACTTTTCAGATGAAGCTAAATGGCTACGTTCTGTTTAAATTTAACAATGTTGAGGATAGAGATGCGGTGATGAATGGTCCTGACCATTATTTACATGGTAAGAAGTTGTTCATGACGAAGATAGCTGAATCCGGACAGTATGACATGAGAATCCAGGCCACCAAGCAAGTTTGGATAAGGATGGAGCACTTGCCTAAGAGCTACTGGCACAAGAAGGCGTTTGAGAAGATAGCTACTTCTATTGGAGAACCAATTCTCATGGATAATGGTACACTAGAATTAAGAGGATACTATGCACGCCTCTTAATTTGGGTAGATACATCAAATTAGCTGAAGGAGAAAGTGAACTTTCGTGTACCAAGTGGGGATGTTCATATGTAGAAGATAATTTATGATTACTGCCGCCCTTGGTGTCCGAATTGTGGCGAAAGCACCCACTTAATGGAAGGGTGCAAAAAGTTTTGGAAAACTAGAGAAGAGGAAGGTATTAATCCCACGGAAAGAAATGGAAAAAATGGTGAGAAAATAGGGGGGGAGAAGAATCGCAAGATCGGAGGTAAAGACCGAGTTTGGGTGAGAAAAATGCATGTTCAGAATATTGGAGATAGCCCCAGCTCAGAATCGGCTCAAGGTGGTGATGATACAGTTATTGAAGATATATCCTCAAATAATGAAAAGTCAGAAAGAATAAGAAAGGGGAAGGGTATCCTAACTAAGGAGACATCGGAAGGCAATGGAGGAAAGGGAGTGAATCGCGAGGGTGATGAGACAGTGACCAAGGCAGCCCGAACCACGGAACTGCGTATTGGCATCGCAAGCAATGTCGCCAAGCAGACCGTCATGGTGCTGTAAGCAAATAGGCCCACCGAGATTAAAAATTAGGATGGACAGCGTGATGCCAAGAAGAGTCAGGATGCCCGCCGTGGGCACAGCGCGGAGCGTGCTAGCGTAGAAGAGCCAGCTTTTGGAGATGATAACCACCCTATCCTAGGATCTGGAAAACTGCCCACTCAAATGATACATCTGGAAGCAAGAGTCTAAAAAATTCCGAGGTTGAACAGGAGTAAAAGTAAAAGTAGGCCTCTACCTAGCACAAGGGCCACCACTAGAGCTCGGAGTAAGAGTCGATCCCGTATTCCTGAATTTGGTAGTGCTATTCATACACCATTTCAGCGTACGCTAACTGCCACAAGAAGTAGCTCAGACATTTCAAGCAGTAAATCTGACGAGGGCAGCGGTCCGAAGCCAAAAGGGACCTTAGTTCCCTAATGAATGTCGCATCGATCAATGTTAGGGGCTTGTCGGCCCCTGTCCAGAGGAGGTGGGTTAAAGGTATCATCTCTGAGCATAAGGTAGGCATTTGTGGTTTGCTAGAAACAAAAATGGAGGAAAAAGTTTTGAATATTTTCTTGAAGAGTTTTAAGGGTTGGAAGTTTACACATAATTTTGAGCTGTGGCATAATTCGAGAATACTTATCATATAGGATCCAAAAGGCAATATGGTTGATGTCCTCTGGAAATCTCCGCAATGTATTCATCTAAAGGTGCGCAATCTTTTAACTGGTGTAGAGTTTTTATGTACTTTTGTTTATGGTTATAGTGAGGGTAGGGCAACACGCTTACCACTATGGGCGGAACTTAAGTCTTTTGGTGGAAATTTGAACACTCCTTGGATAGTCCTTGGCGACTTCAATGCAATTCTAAGTCTTAGGGATCATCATGGTTCAACGGTGCCAAGTCTCTATCCAATGAGGGAGTTTGAGGATGTTTGTACTAAGTGTGGACTGGGAGATGCACCTTCTATTGGGGAGCATTTAACATGGCATAGTGCTGATTGGAGAACATGGAGGAAGCTGGACCGAGTACTATTGAACCATGGCTGGGATTCGAATGCTTGCTGAATAACCTTCCTACCGATCTCTGTCTAATCGGATCACAGCCCAATGGTTGTTAGTATGTCTCATGAAATAGATGGCAAGCAAAGGCCTTTCTGGTTCCAAAACATGTGGTTAAATCACCCGAATTGCAAGCAAATAGTGGATGATTTTTGGCAGCCATCGGTTGACGGTACAAAGAAATATTCGCTGCACAGAAAGCTATTAAGGTTGAAACGTCCCTTGAAGGCATTAGGTGTGACAGATTTTAACCACACCTCGGAAAAGGAAAAGAGGGCGGATAGAGAGTACAATGAAGCCTTCAGTAATCTAAATGTGATGAATGCCTCAACTCATGATATAGAAGAGTTGAGAAGGTTGAAGAAAAAGGCAATGCTCTACTATCTCGTGGAATCATCTTTCCTCTCTCAAAAAGGAAGGATTAATCATATTACCATGGCAGACAAGTGATCATCATATTTTCACAAGATGGTCTCGGAAAGAAAAGGTGGAGGTATACCGGCGATTCTTGATGGAGACAACCATATCGTAACTTCCAATATTCGCAATAGGCATCTCTTTGCAGATTTTTATAAAGGCCTCTTTGGAACACCTAGGGAGAGGGTCTCTATTGATCAGGAGATAATCAGTTCGGGACCTATCTTGACAGATATGGACAGGGCATTCTTGAATCAGGATCTTATGAGTAATGAAGTAAAACAAGCGTTATTTGCAATGGCTGATGACAAGGCACCGGGACCGGATGGATATACTGTCGGATTCTTGAAGAAGCAATGGGATATCGTGGGAGAGGATTAACTGGAACGGTATTGGAGTTCTTTCAAACGGGTGATATATTGGCACAGTTGAATCACACTTCAGTAGCACTCATACCGAAGAAGCCAGACAATCTCAAGGTGGGTGACTTTAGACCAATAGCGTTCTGCAATGTGGTCTACAAGATTATCACAAAGATTATTGCCAATAGACTGGAAGGAATATTGCCCAGGATAATTGACCCGTGTCAGGGTGCTTTTGTGAAGGGAAGGAACTTATCGAACAATGTCATGCTTGCGCAGGAATTTGTCCGAGGTTATGGGAGAGCAAGAAACTTGCCAAGGTGCATGACCATGGTGGATTTACAGAAAGCATTCGATACAGTCTCCTGGGATTTCTTAGAAGAAGTTTTACTTGGACTAGGTTTTCCAGAAAGACTGAAGGCCAGAATCATGACTTGTGTAAGAAATTCCTCATTCTCGATTGCAGTAAATGGCAAGCTATGCGATCACTTAAAGGGCCAGAGGGGCATACGGCAGGGAGACCCCTTGTCACCCCTCCTTCTTGTGATCTATATGGAGTACTTTTTAAGACTGCTAAAGAAGAGGGCCGAGTCAAGACACTTCACCTATCATCTGAGATGTGAGGTACTTAAAATTACTCATTTGGATTTTGCTGATGACCTTATGCTTTTCTCTAAGGCTAACACTGGTTCAGTCCATATACTCATGAATGCCTTGAACGACTTCGAACGTACTTCTGGACTCGCCATCAATGCAGCAAAGTCCAAGTTTTTTGACGTTGGACTGAAGGAAAATCTAAGCTTCACTGGAATTCCATGGGCTACATTCCCAGTAAGGTATCTAGGGGTTCCACTTGATTCCGGCAAGTTGAAGGTAACCCAATTTGGAACGCTGCTTAGAAAGGTAGATTCAGAGATTGCTAAATGGAAAGGACATACACTTTCTTATGTTGGTAAACTAGAGCTTGTTAAGTCCATTGTAGGAGGTATTGTAGGGTTCTGGATTCATAACTTTATTATACAGCCTACGGTCATGGATGCTCTGAAGCAAAAGTGCAAGCGTTTCTTATGGGGAGGAAAGTATAAGAGCAAGGTGTTGTGGAAAAAGATATGCACTCCTAAGTCATTTGGGGGTCTCGATTTAAGGGATTTTGTAACGTGGAACCGTGCTTCAATGGCTCAAAGGATATGGGACATCCACATGAAGAAGGATAATTTATGGGTTAAATGTTCATTTTACCTACAGGAAGATGGTTTTTGGGGAATAAACCCGAGGATTCAAAATGGGCAGCAGGGAGAAAGATTTTCAAGCTATTTCGGAGATTTGTGCAAGCTGCGGGATGAATTGCAATTTATGGTCAATGGAGATGTCCAGGAAGTGAGAAATCATCTTAGTTCTTGGGCAAGTTCAGGAAAATTCACTAGCAAGGCTTATGGTTTTATGCACCAACACAAATACCCGAGGCTGTATGAGGAGAATGGAAGACAGCACAAGAGAGTTTTCAATATGGCAAAGCTTTATCCCCCCCCAAAGTTCTCTTTTATTGCATGGCTGGCGACAATAGGGAGGTTGCATACTAAAGAAAAGCATCGTGCAGAAGAAGAGGATGATAATATAGATAGAATTTGTTCTCTATGCCATCTAGAAGAGGAAACAAATAATCACTTGTTTTTTAAGTGTGAATTCTCGGAAGTAGTATGGGGACAGGTGAGGAATTTGATGGGGTTAAGGCGAAGAACAAGTATGATAGAAAGCTCTATGAATTGGGTGAAAATGCAAGTAAAGGGATCAAAGTTACGGAAGAAACTTGGCCCTCTAGCTTTGATAGCTACGGTTTATCGTATTTGGAGGGAAAGGAATAATGTGGTTATGGATGGTGTCCAACCAAGTTCTGATCGGGTACATAAACTCATCATGAAGGATTGTTACATGGTCCTTAATCGCCTATTCCCGGATGAGCATTTGTATTAATTGATTTGGATGCTCGAGGCGAGCTGGGCGCTGGGCGTTCCGGCGCCGACCACTGGTTGTTGGGAAGTGATGCCTTGGATGCTAGGCGAGCCGCTAGGCACTATGCACCAGTTGTTGGATTCGGATCACAGAACTAGGCGCTGACCGTGTCCACCAAGTGCTGAGCGCTCGGAGTTTGTGCACTAGGCGTTGGTTGATGGAGAAGGATGCCCTGGTTGCAGATATGCTGGCGCCAGGCATAGGAATTTTGTGCAGGAGCACTGGCGCCATTCACTGGGCGGCAGACGTGGGCGCCAGGCGCAGGATCGGTGCAGAAGTGTTGGCGCATTCACTGGGCGCCAGGCGTGGGAGCATGGAATCAGGCGCTGGAGCCATTTTCCGGGCACTATGTGCAGGATATCCGATGAGGTCATAAGGCTCGTTTGAGCATTATGGCTAGTTGTTACTTGGAATTAACGGAAAAGGTAATAGGTTTTCAAGTAAGGGCCTTTGGCCTATACGCCATCTCCTATTCCTAGTTTATTACTTTGAATTGACGGTTTTCATGCACTTTATGCTCGTGCTACACTTAGTGTTAAATTGGCATAAAGCTGTCCATTTGCTCAAAATGGAGTGGGCGATTACATAATTGACACGCCTGATGCACGCGGTATAAGTGTGTCCGTTCTCTCATCCTAAGGAGACCATTTTAGTTGGATTCACAAGAATTAGAAGCACGGCTTCAAAACACTCTTGCCTACTAAATTACTCTCGGTCTTCCAAAGAGAACGCTTAAAGGCCAATAACATTCCTCTTTCTCCACCTTAGGGATGCATATGGTAGAAGCAGATTTCCACTCACGCCAATGAAGGTGCAATGATAGTTTTCAGCTTCACTCAGGCAGAACAACATGCAACATCTAAGACACGAGATCACTCTCAGCTGCGCTAGGAACTCACAAACCAACTACATTGGATTTTTGCATCTTCATCAAGATTTCGACGAAGAAACCTCTTCAAGACCTGAGACATCAACACTCAGTTGTAGTATGGAATCCAAATGAAGAAGGCCCTGCATGTTAGGGGTAGAAGCGGTTGTATGGTCATGGGTAGTGAATTTGTTCTCATCCCAGTTGCCTCATTTACCTTCAGAGTCCGTATCCACTTCGGGTTGCTATGTATAGGTCTATTTTCGTTCTTACATCTGGACTTGCTTTTAGTTTTCACTAGGCTTAGCACTAACTAGCTTAGGGTTAGCAGTTCTTTTTTTTTTTAAAAAAAAGGGTGCCAATTATGGTATCCCCCCTCTCACATCATAGTTTTTCCCTAGGTTTCATCATTTAGCTTAGGGTTTGCACTACTTTGTATGTAGTAGGGTCGCCGGCACTTCTCTGGGGCCCTACCACAGACGTTCCACCGCATTTTCTATTTACCATATTTACATCGAGGCCATATTGCAAGATGAAGAGAAAGAGGGTCAGTATATCTTAGATGAACCTCATCATTATTCTACTATTAAGAAGGAAAACACCTCAAACTGTCATCGAGATTAATACTTTAAATTAATTTTTCTGGAAACCAAGTAGTTAGATTTCCGTGATAGAATCATGTTACCATGGCTCTTGTAATAGGTTCATTGTGCATGTAAGTAAGCGACGGGGTATCTCATATTCCTTCTGGCTAAAGAGCCAGTTGTTAATGTTAATTATAGTATGATTTTTATATTTAATCATCACTTGATTATATTATTTTTTCTTTGGGAGGTGAGGGACACGTCCTAGTTTTGGGGAGACGTCTAATATGTATAGCCTTTGATTCAAACGTCTTGAGAGCACCTCCGTATGTTCTAGTAGCTGACCCTACTGCTGAATTGCAGACTACATAGCATGTTCCGCAGCTTCTTTGATATCATGATAATGTAAACTTGGTGTGCGTAATTTATATTGGTGTATTATGTGTTGACGATGTGCATACTACATGTATGGAACATCTTTGCCTATGTGGTATGGAATTTGAGGTGCGTTGTAAGACTAGACTATTTGTCGTATGGTATACGAGGGTGTATAATGTGTGTAATGTCCTATGTGAATTTTGGATGCGACCACTGACCATTGTGGAATAGATATGTGGGCTTTTGTGTGGCCTCTCATGTGCCTATAGTTTCTAGGTGTAGGATATATAATGCCTTAGTGTTGGTTCATTTGTTGATGGTGAAGTTCGGGGGAATGGTTCCTTTTTTTTGTCCTTCGTGGAGTGGCTGATTTTGTGCTAACTAGATTATGGTGCATACATTTCTTTTAGTGATTGCACTGTAATGTTTTATGGGCGTGGGAGTCAAGATTGCATGTCATGTTCATGATGTAATGTAGCATTCTTTGGGTCTTGTGAAGGTGTGATCATATCTGAATCTATCAATGAATGATTTCACAATTTGAGCAATGTTGCTGACATGAGCCAAACATGTGCTCTATCTGGGTTGATTACGTTGCTATGAATGCAAAATCGTAGGTGATATTCCTACTTCTGCCGCTGAGCGTGTAATTTTCCAACTTTTGTCATGAGGTGGGTGAGTTTCCCAAATATTACTAAGCCGTGGGGTGATTAACCTACTTGTGTCACGGAAAACGATGCAAAGTTGTAGGTGATCTTACTACTTTTTTTGTGAGATGGGTGAGTTTTCCAAATATCACGAATCTGCGGGTGATTTAACTTCTTATGTCACGGTAGTGATAAGTTATCCAAGTGATTTAAAGTTTTAGGTTATTTTCCTACTTAAATTGCGATCTCCTTGGAAATAGTTTTATTTGTGAAACCATAGGTGGCTTTTCCTACTTGTGTCTCATGATGTGACTTTGTACCGTGTTGGTATGATGTATATTCTAATCTCATTCAATGCAAGAAGTGAAATGATGTGTGATTTATGTATGATGCACTTAGATGATGGTCTTATATAGTCTTGCCACTTCGTGGGGTAAAAATGTGGCCTTTAGGATGACATATTGTGGTTATATAAGTTATTCATGATAGTTTATTGTGTGTTGCCACATCGTCTTATGGTAGAAATTTGGTGATGGTATCATTATGGATATATGTGTATCTGTACTGGTGGACTTGTTGTTTTCCTACTACATGTATCTTATTTTCATTTTTGGAGGGTGTAAGAGATTTGAACGATTATTTGAGAGACTTGTTTGTGAAGAATGGTATTATTGTCTACAATATGGGAGTAGTATAAGATATGTGCCACTAAGTCGGTTGTAGGTCTTGTAGGATGGACACAAATATGTTGCAAATATTCGCGGGTGCCTTGTATCTCGAGTCTACTGCATGTGGTACATTGGTCTGAGTATAACAGTTGTATCATTGTGGATGTAGGAATAACAGTCTCTTTGTATCATCCAAAGTGAGGGAAAATGTGTGGATATGTATGCCATGTCAATATTGACTTTTTGGTTGCTCTTTCTTGATAAGTTCATAATTTATAAGCTTTACGTATTCTAACACATTTACTCAGTGGTTCGTTAAAGTCTCAAGAAGACGAAAGGTTTTGTAACTACCGGGAGGTCGAGGGAGCTATTATTGCTTGTTGGCTTTCTAAGGAATATCTCATTCTATCTCTATAAAAAAACATCTATTTATTGGGTGCACTCATTATTCTTTATGTCTTACTTTTCTGAAGGTACCATACTGTCATATGTTCTATGGTATTCTGAGTGGGTTGTGAATATGCATAAGATGATAGATCTTTCTTTAAGAATGGTTTGTCTATAGAAGAGAGGTTGTGATATCTCGAGGATAAGTGAGTTACTAGTTATGGGGATAGGCTTGTTGTAGTTATCCATGGGATGAGTTGGAAGATTAACCAAAGAAGGGTTAAACCACAATGTATGAAAGAAATGGTTGCCTTGTTCAGGTTAGCGGCAATTCGTGTCAAGGATAATTCTCTTGTTGGATTTCTCGCGGCTTCCCTTGTTTGTGGTGAGTATTTTTAGTTAAGCACCTTTGTTGATAAGACTGTGGGCTGGGTTGTTAATGATGTATATTGTGTCATTTGTAGGTGCTTTTATATGAAGCCTGTTAGATACTGGAATGTGGCAATAGTGTAGGGTTCATTTTCTTATATGCGCGATGCTCTTAAGCACTGAAGGAAACCAATGCATGCGTATAGTCTAAGCTCACAACAGTTAATCTGGGGGAAGAATATGGGCTACTCAATTGAAGGACTGGTGAAGGAGGAATTATTTCATGAGTTTGTGTAGTTGGGTTCTTGTGGGAAAATGAGAACGTGCTGTGAGAGAATGGGCAACCATTACTTGCATTTGTACCTGCCTTAACTGATGAGCAGGATGGAGCCCAAGGAATTATTCTCCTTTAAGATTTTAAGGTTGGTTTTCAAAGAATTATAACATTGGAGAAATCTAGCCAAAAAGGTTTGTCTCAAAAAGGCTAATAGGATTGTCCTGGCTATATCTCAACTAGTAAAGACTCGTATAGACTTAACCTAGTGTCAGGTGTTAAAGTGGCAGAAAGTTTGTTGTAATCTTTAGTTTTTTTAATTCTCTAAAATTCTGATATAGAGAATTATCTAACAATGTTAGCATAATGATGTGTTGGGTCACACAATCTTAAATAATATAATAATATTTTTGTGTTTTATAGATGTAGTGCCACAGTGTTTTGTTGTTTGATGAGATGTCAAATGCATGTATTTTCCAAAGCATTACATCTCTTTTTTCATATTTTTGTTGTAAGATTTCTAGATTTAGGTAGGTTTACATGAAAAGGGGTTTAGATAGTCATTTTCGGTTTTTATATCTAAATTCTTCATTTTGTAACCTATGTTTAGTCTAATGGATTTTTGGTCCTTACGAGCATCTAGATTCCTTTTTTTGTAAGATTAATTTGTAAATTGCTCATGAGCACTTAGGAGTGGTTTAGTGAAGTCCATTCAAAAGGATGGAAGAATATGGAAGGCCACTCACAAAGTGTAGAAGATAAAGTGAAGAAAGGAGAGCAAAGCAAAGGGTGAAGAATGATCTATGTTTTGAAGCAGAGTTCTAAGAATTTTCCGAGAAGAATCAGCCTCCAAGGTTGGTACCATTGGATTTTTCTTCTCCAGTACTATAAAATTGACTACGAGTACTCTCAAAACGGATCAACGGTTCACCCGTGGGACGGAAAACAAGAAGCCCGGGCGAGGGAATTTCTGAATTTTTGGGCTGAAACCTCCACTGCCCAGGCGACGCAATTTCTGCTCGGGCGAGAGCCTGCTACATTTTTTGGCCTTTCTTGACCAAATCAGACTATAAATACCCCCCCCCCCTTCTTCCCCTTTTGCGCAAGCCCGACTTGGGGGCTCCAAAACCCTAGTTTTCACCATTTTCTTCCATTTCTTCTTCTTTCCTTGTAGATATTTGTTCTATGTTATGGTTTTTTATTATTTAGCTTAGTTTTGTACTTGGGAGCAATTTATTGAAGCTTCCACACCTATGTATTAAGAACCTCTACTTCACTCTTTCTTGAAGCATTTGTTATTTAGCATTCATGTGTTTAAATGTGATGTTTTACTTCATTTATGCTATGGGTTGTTTGAGTATATGAAGTGTTTGTATGATTGAAGTGTTAGGAAAGTTGCAAATTTCTTAGCTCTTTGACATGAGAATCCAAGAAACATGGAATTTGAATTTCTTGTGCATAATGTGTTGTGATTCTTGCTAGATAAATATGTTAGTGTTGATTGTTCTCATGTTTATCCTATAGATGCAATGCAAGGTTGAATCTTGAATGTGGTTTGTTCTAGGTTTAGCCTTATGAGTGCTATGTTTGGTTAAATTACTATGTCTTTTGTAGAAAGCTTGTTGTTATCAAATCTATGGTTCTTCGTGTATAATGTCGTTGATGAAATACCTTTATGGTGTGGTTTGCCTAAAGTGATTATCAATGAGGTTTGCAAATGGTTGTTATTTGTCTTTGCAAATTACTATTAAGAAGGAATGAATGTTGATCTTCGAATGGGATGTTTTAGCATTCCCCATAGGTAACGAATGTGATAGAATGAGGGAATAGTTCAATGATCTACATTAGGTTTGGAAGTGAATATCAATTGCCCCCAAGGCTTTGTCTTTTGTAGTTTTAAACCCCTTTTCTTAATTTGGTGATTAGCATAGTTACTTGACTTTGCTAGTTATCTTGCCTTTTAATTTCATAACTTAGAAAAACTAACTAACCAAAACCCCCCATTTACTTGCTTATATATAATATATATAATATATATATATCTACTTCTAGCCTAATATGAACCTTATATGTTTAAACACTTAATAAAATCCCTCTTCTTCGTGGACGACCCTGATTTGACACTATCTACTTAATTGTAGTTAGTAAGCACAAAGGGCTTATAAATTATAACTTTGAGAGGTACGGCGATAACCTCCCAAATTTTGGCACTGCTGCCGGGGAAAAGGCATTTATGTTTAAGTGTTTGGGCATATTTGGTTGCATATTAGCTAGTTATTTTTATTTTCCACTTCTTGGTGGTTGTTTTTGGCCGAAGTAGGTATTGCTTGAGTTCTTGGTGAATTTTTATCGAGAATTCTTGCAATATGATTCCAGGCACTTGAAAAAGAAAAAAAACAAATGGAACGTCTCATCTTGAGGGAACTCATGATGAGAAAAGAGGCTCAACAAGCAAGGTTTTGTAAGATGTGTCATTCCGACCATCCTACTGAGTCTTGCTATATGTTGAGAGAGGAGCACTATGAGGAGGAAAGAACCCTTGGTTTCCAAAACCAAGAGTATTATGAAGAGTGCTACCAAGAGGTAGGAGATGTTGGTTTTCAAGGGCAAGAAACCCAAGAATGGTATCTATACCATAATTCTTACAACCCGGAATGAGTGGTAATCCAGAATGGTGGTATGATAATGAGCCGGAAAACCAACAATACGAGCAAAATAGTTGGCCATCACCATCTTATACCATACCCCAAAACCAAGCCCAACAAGGAAGTTCAAGTTTGACAAGTGAGGAAATCATGAATGCAATAGCAAACTTGAACAACTTTACTAGTGAGGAACCGGACACTTGGCTCTCCTCTAGTGTTGAGGCAATTGAGGGGCATGCAAGGAGTATATTGGAAGCGTTGGCTCGAATGGAAGCTCGTGATTCCAAGAACATGGAATTAGAATTTCTTGTGCATAATGTGTTGTGATTCTTGCTAGATAAATATGTTAATGTTGATTGTTCTCATGTTTATCTTATAGATGCAATGCAAGGTTGAATCTTGAATGTGGTTTGTTTTAGGTTTATCCTAATGAGTGCTATGTTTGGTTAAATGGCTATGTCTTTGGTGGAAGGCTTGTTGTTATCAAATCTATGGTACTTTGTGTATAATGTCGTTGATGAAATACCTTTATGTTGTGGTTTTCCTAAAGTGATTATCAATGAGGTTTGCAAATGGTCGTTGTTTGTCTTTGCAAATTACTATTAAGAAGGAATGAATGTTGATTTTTGAATGGGAAGTTTTAGCCTTCCCCATAGGTAACGAATGTGATAGAATGAGTGAATGACTCAATAATCTCCATTAGGTTTGGAAGTGAATATCAATTCCCCCCAAGGCTTTGTCTTTTATAGTTTTAAACCCATTTTCTTAGTTTGTTTGGTGATTAGCATAGTTACTTGACTTTGCTAGTTATCTTGTCTTTTAATTTCATAACTTAGGAAAACCAACCAACTAAAACCCCCCATTTACTTGCTTATATATATATATATCTACTTCTAACCTAATAAGAACTTTATATGTTTAAACGCTTAAGAAAATACCTTGTCTTCGTGGACGACCCCAATTTGCCATTATCTACTTAATTGTATTTAGTAAACATAAAGGGCTTATAAATTATAACTTTGAGAGGTACGGGGACGACCTCCCATTGTTACATTCACTATATGTTTACTATGCTATGCTAGGTTGTTATTATCTAGTCATATCCTTTTGAAAGTGTCACAGGGAGTCAACTTTGGATGTTGGGTAAGATCACAGTTTCCCTTATTCGGTGAATTTTTTGGGTGAAGTTATAGTTATTTGACTGATTGGTCGAGGGATGGTTGTTGGGAGTCAAAGTTATATGTTTGGAGGAGGCTTTTAGCCGGTAGTCTTAATCGTAACTAGGTAGCCATTTGGGCCTTGTTACTTATTCTTGCGAGGGTGTACCATCTTTTGTGTACCGTGTGGGAATAAAAACATGGTGGCTAGTTTATTGTCATATATGGGGCTTCCCTTATCAATGTTTCCCATGACAGGTGTTCATCAAAGTATTATGCTTCCCATCGCATATGAACTTTGGCTTTACCCTTCGAGGACTTCTTACGGTCTTCCTATTAACTGTGAGGGGTTTTCCAAGGAACTTTTACACCTTGTGGTTTCCCTCCACGGGCTACATGGTGATTTGTGGGGGATAAACGGTCGCAATAGCTTCATTGGTTGGGAAGTATGCACCCTAATTACTAATACTCATATCCTTATTCCCGGTTGTGACCGTGTGTTTCTTAGGATGTCATGTTCCTGTGCGCTGCTTGTTTTAACGATTCTAATTTTTGGACAGATGTTCTTCCTTGGCACTATCTTTTACAATTGGTAACATAAGTATATTACATTTGCTCATGTTTTTTGCCCGATTATACTAATTCCTTGTCCTACAGGCCCAGGTTTAAGGGTTGTTGGTACCCGCCCAGAATATGCCTCTGGAGAGGAAATCCCGACATGGGAATCTAGCCTCTCTTGAAGATTATCAAAACTCAAAAAGGAAAAAAAACACTCCCCAGCATCGGTGCCAGTGATGTGGCTGATTCCTTTTGAATGATGATAGTACCCAAGATTGGCTCATGACAAATCCTATGCTCTTCAAATACTTGCAAAGGTTCCTAGATTAATTCCGAAGAAAAAAATATGATGCCTAAGTTAGTATTGCATTCTAGTATATCTTTTCATTGAGTAATTTTCACTTACCTTGTTTGGGTGTTTCTCTTATTTACTTATAGTTCTTCTGGGATGTGGGATCAAGGTTTAATTAGCATGTCCTCATCCTTGGATCGTGTTTCCCTTTGTTCGTGACACATCCAGATATGGAGTATTGTGGCCTCTTTTGCTAGTAGTGTCCCCCACTATGTCTGCGGCATATTCCATTAGTTGTGGTGTTGTTATATTCAGAGCTTCACTGAGTAAACTGGCTTATGTATGCCTATTAACAAAGTGTTTTTTTTGTTTCTTGGTTTGTTGCTTCGTTGTACTTTGTTAAATGGGTCGGAACAGGTGGGTCATATATACCAAAGAGTAATGTCCATTTTTAATCATCAAACTAATTTCCTTTACTTTTGATCACTGGACTTTTTGATAAGACCAAAATACTCTCTTGACTTCTGTTTGAAGCTTACTACCATGTTAACTGCGATAATCTAAAAGTCGGTATTTATGAATTTTAGTGATAAAAAGTAGATGAAAATAATTGCATGATCGAAAGGTGGATTTGGGATGGTGCGATGATCAGTTTTACACTTTACTTTATTTTATTTAGTGTAGGTATGTTACCCTAGTTTTTATTTTACGTGTATAATTGCTTAGTTTAGTTTGGGTATGTTTCCCTCCAATCCTATGATTGAAGTTGAAGTTTTGATTCGTAATATTGCTAAATCTTACTCTCGATCGGTTAGAACCGCTAGATACCCATCACTAGGGTTCAGACGGAGAAGGTGACAAAGATAGGCTAGGTTTGCTCTGGGGGAGAGAGAATATTTCCTTTAGTTTTTATGATACATCACATTTTGATTTCCGAATTCTAGAGAATTTTAAAATTTTGACCACATATTAAAATAACTATAGCCGTGACTCTAGATAATATATCAATTGTGAGAATGTATCAATCGTGACCACATATTAAAATAAGAAGTCTCGTCCAATGTGATTTGATTTAGAGAATATATCAATTCGTATATTTGTGGGATTGAATTAAAATTTTTAGAGTTGGAATTGGTATGAGTTTTGGCTGTGATAAAGATATGGACGAGATATTCTAATTCCTATCTCCAAGGGATTAGATTTGGTAATATTATCTCCAAATGATTTGATTGCTATCAGAATATTCTGTAGAGATAGAATTCCTATCGCAGAGGTAATTAAAGACTGCGACCGTGCTATATATTGTGGATATTCTGTCTTAACTACTCACGAATTTATATAGAGAAAATCTGCACATTGGTTTTCATCCTCAGAAGTAGCGCAGAGCTGTATTATTGTGTTCCAACATGATCAAACTCGTTTGATCTTAAAGTTTAGAACGTAAGCCTTAATTCCTCGGGAAGGGGAGATCCAGCGTTGAAAATTTTGAGATTAGAGGGGGTCTGATCAAGGCGGATCGGCAACTAGGTGAGCTAGTAGAATTCACGTGTTTGATTGGAAAAGATAAGTATCTTGTATAGTGTACTTTGTACTATCTTCCTTATTAGTAGATTCATTCTTAATTGGGCCAGGCCCCGCAGATATAGGTGACATTCACCGAACTTCGTAACAAATTTGTGTGTATTTAAGTTTTTACTTTATTACGAACTTGGTTAATTAGGCTAAGTTGGAACACAGTAAACACAATTGAAGTAATTAGGTAAAACCAAATTTTAATTGGTATTAGAGCTAAGTCACTTATTATTACCTTGGTTGTGTCAAGGAAAGTGCTGATCTGGTTTTACCAGGGAGACCAAAGAAGGAGCTCCGATGTCTCGGCCTCCACTTCTAGAAGGAACAAATTACAACTATTGGAAGGTGCGAATGCGATTTTTTTTCAGCTCAATTGATGAACTTGCTTGGTATTTCGTTCAAACTGAATGGAGTCATCCTATTGAAAATGTTGAATCTAGCTCAAAGGAGAAGAAAGGACAAAGAAGCACAAAGAAGCACAAAGAAGCACAAAGAAGCAAAGGCTTACAAATTAGTCAACATGGAGTCCAGATAATCTGAAGGCCTCAATGGAAAACTCCAAAGCCTTGAATTCTATTTTCACAACGGTGGATGAAAATCAGTTTAAACTCATATCAAATTGTTACCAAGAAAAGAAAGCATGGGATATACTGCAAAAAGTGCATGAAGGAACAAGTCGAGTACGTGACTCAAAGTGACAGATGTTGGCCACAAAATTTGAAAAGTTGAAGATACTCAACGGAAAACTAAGAGACATCTCCAATATGGTGTATCAATTGGGGAAAACTTACAAGGAAGAAAAATTGGTGAAGAAGACACTGATATCTCTCCCTAAACAATTTTATATGAAGGTTGCTGCCATTAAAGAAGCAAGAGACGTGAAAACATGACACTGGATGAGTTGATTGGATCGTTGCAAACATATGAGATGACTCTTGACCAACCATCAAAGAAAGCGCACAAAGAGCGTTCAAAGTCTCAGCCTCAAGAAATGATCATGAAAGTAACAGTGAAAGTGAAGCCGAAGAACTTGCACTTATAACCAAGAATTTCTCAAAAACATTGAAAAGAGTGGTGAATAGGAAATCATAAGACAGATCTGGTGGAAATAAACCTCGTTTACAAGAGTTTGGTAACTCTATAGACCTGGAATAGAACAAAACATTTAGCAATTTCAGAGAAATCAGAACAGTGAGTCAAAGTAGCAAGGAAGAATTCAATGCAGAGAATGTGACGCAGTTGGAATAATCGAAACGATTTACAAGCACGAATCTTAAAGAACAATCAAGGGCTACAAGCATAAACCCTAGGGTTTGGTTCTAGAATCCACCATAGGAAAATAAATCTCAAAAATATTATTATCAAAACTGAAATCTTGGAAAATACAAGAGGTCCTTAAATACTGAATTCTGAATAAAAATGGAAAAAAAGAAAAGAAAATCGGAATTAATAAATTCCGAATTTAAACGAAAATTGAACAACACTTAAAAACACTAAATTTCCGTAGTGCTCGTTGAGACGGTTCCAATGCCATCGGAATTGCCTGATTCTCAGCATTGACGTAAAAGTTATGCTTAAAACCGTATCGGACCTTTGCGACCATTCTCCCTGCATCAGAATGTGAAGGTTTTGGGTCACATACAGGCCGAATATGCTAACAATCGAAAGAGGCAAGGGAGATCGTATGTCACTTCATAGAGTGAAGATGAGGAAGTGGATGAATAAGAAGAACTCACTAGAAACTATGTGGCATTTGGAGCAAAGATTGTTGAGTCTGACAGTGCATGTTCTAGCACCGAGAAGACTGAGAAGGCGGGATGTTCCAACATGGAGATGCTGAGTAGAAATTCTTCAAGTATAATGGTCAAGAAGTGAATGATGATGATATCTACCAGGAGTATGAGAATATGTATGCACTGTGGCTCAAAGTGATTGAAATGAACAAAGTTCTAGAAGCTGAAAAACATCAACTTGTGGAAAGAAAGACGAAATTAGTAGATATGTTGAGAAATTGGAGAATGAGATTGAACTGCTGAAACAAAATAATAAATTAGCAACTATTAGAGCTGAGACGGGTGAAGTTACAATCACAAAGTTGAACATTGGAAAGGTAAAGCTCGATGGCATACTATCAATGGGAAAAAATGCTGGAGATAGACAAGGAATTTGGTATAACAAAGATGAGAAAATTTTGAATGATTTTAAAGCAGAGTTACTGGCCATGAAGAAAAGAATCATGAAGACATGATGCCGCAAGCTTATCTTATGCCACTATTGTTCTTATCAAGGTCATGAAGAGGAACAATGTCTCCGGCTACTCAAAGATATTATGAATGGGCAACAATTTTCAGCATGTTCTAACATGAACGATACCCAAAGAGCTAAATTAATTAGAAAGGTATGGATTCCTAAACAATGTATTGTATGTCTTGTTGCTCACACATCTCTTATTGGAAATTCTAGATATTCTTGGTACTTTGATAGTGGTTGCTCCAGGTATATGACTGGAACTCAAGAATACATGAACAACATCAAACCATATGATGGTGGATTCGTTACCTTTGGTGACGGAAAGAGGAGTCGTGTTGTTGGTAAAGGAGAACTACAAATAGTGTGATTCCCTAGCCTTACAAGTGTCCTGCTGGTAGAAGATCTGAAGGCTACTCTATTGAGCATCGGTCAGTTGTGTGATGATAATATGACAGTCGAGTTCCAAAAGTACAAATGTATTGTGAAACATGGAGAAAACAAAGTATTGTCCGGAGTTCGCTCGTCAGACAACTGTTATCTTTTGGAACAAGAAGTGAGGTGTCTAAGCTCTAGAGGGGATGAAGGAACATTGTGCCACAGGAACTAGGTAATATCAACTACAAGATGTTGGTAAAGATTGCAAATGCTAAAGCAGTTAGAGGTATGCCTACCCTTACCAGCAAAAAGGGAATTGTGTGTGGACCATGCCAACAAGGTAAATAGATTCGATCTCCTCATTTATTTGTTCAATATATTACCACTTTAAGAAATCTTGAATTACTTCCTATAGATTTAATGGGATCGGTTAATACTTCTAGTATGATTGGGAAAAAGTATATTTTTGTATGTGTTGATGACTATTCCGAATACATTTGGGTGGCATTTCTCAAAGAAAAATCAGATACAGTGGATATCTTCAGAAGTCTGGTCAGAAGTCAGGTGGTCAAGTTACAAACATAAAAAGGGAGTCCTGTTGGAAAGATTGTGAGAATTCACAGTGATCTTGGAAGAGAATTTGAGAACTCTTAGTTCAATGACTTCTATGATGAGCTTGGCATCCAGCATGAATTATCGTCTCCCATTACTCATCATCAAAATGGGATTTGCGAACGGAAGAATAGAACTTTGCATGATATGGCTTGAGTTATGTTGGCAGAAAAAGGAGTTCACAAAAAATGGTGGGCCGAAGCAATCAACACAGCATGCTATACCATAAACAGGTGTATCTATATTCATTCACAAGAAAAACCTCCTATGAAATCTGGAAGGGCAGAAAGCCAAATGTTTCATATTTTCATGTGTTTGGAAGCAAGTGCTACATCCTTAGAGATAGAGAACAATTGGGAAATTTTGACAACCGCAGTGATGAGGGAATGTTTCTAGGTTATTCAGTGAATAGTCGTGCATACATAGTGTTTAATCTCCATACTAAAACTCTCACTGAATCAATCAATATGATTATTGATGATTCAGATGACAAGAAAGTATCAGGAAAATTAGAAGTTGAACCAGCTCCCGATCATGTTCCAACACAGCATACTTCGACCAGCCAGCGAGTTGATTTCAGAACATCATAACCTTCTGAAAATCCTGATAACCCTGATGACACCAATGTTGGAACATCGACCCCTGACTCCCTATCTCATGTTCCAACACAGGCTGAACTAGAACCAAGTGCGAAGAGAACTCAAACTTTACCACATGTTAGTTACAGGGAACTTGCAGGATTACAATGTTTCGTTTCACTGATTGAACCGAAGAATTACAAAGAAGCTCTCCTTGATGAGTATTGGACTGTGGCAATGCAAGAATAACTTTGACAGTTTGAAAGAAATGATATGTGGTATCTCAATCCTCGACCCAAAGGAGTAAACATTATTGGCACAAAGTGGATCTTCAAAAATAAGTCTGATGTTGATGGACAAATTACTCAGAATAAAGAAAGGTTGGTGGCGCAAAGGTACACTCAAGTAGAAGGAGTTTATTTTGATGAGACATTTGCACCAGTTGCAAGATTAGAATCTATTCGGATTTTACTTGCTATTTTGTGTGCTATGAACTTTACATTGTACCAGATGGACGTGAAAAGTGCTTTTCTAAGTGGAGTGGTGAATGAAGAAGTCTATGTTGAACAACCAAAAGGATTTGAGGATCCATATTATCCTCATCATGTGTATCGACTCAAAAAGGCAATATATGGGTTGAAACAGGTTCCAAGGGCATCGTATGAGTGACTTACTAACTTTCTTATTCAGAAAGGTTATCATTGAGGGGGAGTATATCGCACCTTATATGTGATGAACAAGTCATCAAAATTTCTGAATGCTCAAATTTATGTAGATGACATTGTTTTTTGCTCTACTTCACCATTTATGGTGCAGGATTTTGTAAATCTCATACAGGATGAGTTCGAGATGAGTATGGTAGGTGAGTTGACTTAATTTTTAGGACTCCAGGTCAAACAGCAAAACAATGGTCTGTTTATAAATCAGAGTGATTCTGGTGAAACGTTTTGGCTTGAGCAATTCTCGATTAGTTAGAACTCCAATGGGGGTTACGGATAAACTAGTGAAGGATGAGAAAGGTGTTTCAGTTGATCAGAAACTGTACATGAGTATGATTGGTAGAACTCCATTTTATGTGCATATTTTAGTACTTTTTGGGATCACTTTTATGCTCTTTTGTTATCAAGATCTTGTGTTTTACCTTGAAATTATGTTAGGAGAGGTAAGAGCGACTTTAATCTCTTTTACCTTTTCTAAGTGAATTTTGTGTGACAAAGGAAGAACATCGAGACTTGAAGACCGGAGACAATTGAAGATCACCTTTTGAAGAATTTGAAGATTTGAAGAGTAGCTTTGAAAATTGAAGATAAAAAGAATCGAGGATTTAAAGGCAAGGCGACACAAGGGTGAAAATGGGTAGCCCGCCCGGGCGAGCCCATTCCCGCCCGGGCGGGAGCCTAATACACTTTTGCTTTTTGCTTTTCTTTTCCTCCCTCTTGTACTATAAAAGGAGTTTTTGCCCACATACTTCATATTTTGATACTCTTGGCCAAATTTCCTCTTCAAAGAACCCTAGTTTCTTCATCTTTTTCATCCTTTCTCTCGTTATTTCTCTATGCATTTGTTTATGGATGTTAGTATGATTTGTATTAGCTAATCTAGTTCTTGGGAGAAATTGACCAAGGCTTCCAAGCCCATGTCTTAAGAACAATTTGTAACCTATTTGATACTCTTACTATTGTGCATTTATGGAGCATTGAATGTGTTTGTTAATGTCATTAATGTTCTTGAAAGTTTGAGTATATAAAGTACTTATATGATATGCTTGTTAGGGTTTGGGGAAATGGGTTGATTTCCCCTTTTCTTGATAGGAATCCAAGAGTATAATTTAGAGCTTTTGATTGTGTTAATGGATTGATAATTGCTAGATGAATATGATAACGTTGAACTCTTTGTCATGTTTGTTGCTTGTAGCAAATGAGATAAGTCTATGAATGTCGATCGTTCTTGACTAATCTTATGTAAATGCAAGAATTGGTTAAATTATTAGACATGGTGTAGTGTTTATAAGTGTTGCCAAGCTTGTTGATTCTTTGTACTCAATTCCATCAATGGGATACTTTTAGTCGTGTTTTGACTACGGGGGTCATTGGTGAGGTTTGACAAGAGATGTCGAATTCACTCTTGCAAACTACTATCTTAGAAGGATAGAAGTTTAGTCTTCACAACAAGTAGTGAAAGTAGTAAATAGGTTTCATGTTCAATAATGGATAAGAGGCTTGGAAGAGGAAGTCAATCGCGCCCAAGGTTCCGTTAATTGTTGGTTTAATCACCTTTTAGTTGTTGTTGCATGATTTGTATATTTAACTTGCTTGATTAGTTAACTTGTCTTTAATTTCTTAACTTAGGACCAAAACCAACCAAACTTACCCCCCATTTACATGCTTTTATATATGTGTGTGTGTGTGTGCGCGTGCGCGCTTACATCTAGTATATTTTCTCCTGTATATGTTTAAATACTTGGAAAGATCCCTCTTCTCATGGACGACCCTGACTTGCCATTATCTACTTAATTGTAGATATGAAGCATTAGGGCTTAAAAATATAACTTTGAGCGGTACGGCGACGACCTCCCAAGGCTCGATAATTTTAGGAGTTGTTTGAATGAATCTGATGTTTCTTTACTTGTTGGATAACAGTAGTACTGTTATCTTATTTCCATGTTTTATGGTTTTGATGATCTTTGGGATAGATAATAGGTATGCATAGATTCAAGACTATCAGAATTATTTTCTCATGGGTAAGGTATTAAACCCCCCACTCTCTTATGTATCTGTGATTTTAAATTAATAAACGGGTAGGGGTCTGCCAAACCCCCACCATCGCAGGTGGTTTTTTTTATAAAAAAAAGGAGAAGAAAAGTGGTGAGAGGAATGAAAACTTCCAATATTAATGAGACTTTCATAGGGAAGTGAAAAGATGAACTTCATATTAGGTGGCATTTTATTAATTAATAATTACATTTTCAAAAAACAATTGTGAACCTGATGTGAAAACTATGCAAGTGACATGTTTTAAAAAATGACCTCTTTAATATATACTATAGACTATAGATTTTTTCAACCATATAATAAAAATGAGGGTAATATACAAAGATCACCCTATGTACTTGCAAAAATTGCAAAATAATCCTTAAATGTATGAAGGTAAAAAACAAATTATGTGATGAAAGTGTCAATATAACCTAAGGTGGCACTTCCAGCGTTGACCTTGAGATTCCGCCTGTTGACCACACTTGAAATGACAAACATGTCATTCATGCTAAAAACTAAATTTGTGTGGACAACTATACCTTTACCCACCGTCGCTTCTTCACCACCATTATTGTTTCTCTGTCCCATCGTCACCGCTTAATTTGGGCATGGAAACCCCTCTCCCCACCTGCCGCCACCTCCCATCCCAGCCCATTCTCGCTGCTCCACCACCGCAATTTGAAAATCTCATCCACCCCTACCACCAGCGCTTCTTCTGTTTCCTCGAACCTCGCCTATCACCCACTCCCCTGAAAACCTCGCCCGATGTGAATACCGCCTGCAACTTCCACCCCAACTATCTCTAGCCCAAACCCACCACCCTCAGAATCCTAGCCCCACTGCCCTACCATAACCACAGCCCCCCAAAAATATGGGACTACCGCCAACTATCTCCAGCCCAACCTGATGCCCCGCGGAACCCTAGCCCTACCGTCTTGTCATAACCATTGCCTCCCTAAAACCATAGCGCCTCCAAAACTATCTCCGCTGCATGCGAGAAAAAAGGTGCCTTTGTACGCCTCCTCCATCACATGTGGGAGAAGAATGTACCTCTGCCGCCTCCTCCGGCGTAAACCACATCATGACATCACGGCTTGCGATCGTAGTATATCGGAGTTGGATTGGTGAAGAGAAGAAGAAGAGATGTAGAAGAAGAAGAAGAGATGAAAAAAAAGAAGAAGAAAAGAAGAGGAAGAAGGAGATTAGGGTTTAGGGGGCATAATAGTCATTTCACATTTTAAAATTTTTTTTCAAAGGGGTAAAAAAGTTATTTCACTGACTTCTAGCCAAAATTTTCCAAAATGGTTAGTTTTGCACTTTCAATAATTATTTAGGGTTATATTGGCACTTTCAAACACTGGAGGATTATACTGGCACTTATGTCAATTATATAGGGTTATAAATGCACTTTTCTCTAAAAGCAAAGGGGAAAATTACGGTAATTTGATAATTTTTTATAATGGATATATTATTATCAATCAAAAACATCCCAAACTGTTGCATTTGAGCATATGCGCTCTATTATGTTCTCTTCTCAAGAGCGATCGATGAACTTTGACAAATTTTAGATTCTAAAACTGCTTACTGAGCTCTCTGATGTCTTCAATTAGGGATTCAAGTTCCCATGGTGGTTTTGCATCTTGACTGCCAGAAGATGGATTATATTTTGGCTATCTGAGAGGATATGAGGCTCTTGTACTCCCATCTGTTTGGCCTGGTACATCCCTCGCCAACAAGCTACAACTTCCACTATAATACCAATTGTGCTTAGAAGTGTGTAATTGTGTTTCAGTGTGCTCCCAATTCTGGAAGCGTTCAAGCTGCTAATGCGTGCCCTCTCCCGGATTTGAAATTCTGGAGAGCGATGCGCCGGAGCTTCAGGTAGGTTTCAAATATCCTCCATGTCCGTTGTGTTTCTCTATCTATGATGCACCTCCATTTCCGCCATTGCTGAATTAATGACTGTGCTTACTGGTATATCATTATTATGCAAAACCATCTTATTTCTGGCTTTCCATATCTGCCAAATTATACAGAGTGATGGGACGATTCCCTCTTCATCATGGGCCTCTTGTACCCATTCCCAGAACCACACACTGAACGCGGATACAGTACCACTTGCAAAGTCGAGACCAAAAGGGGAACATCGCCAAATCTGTTGTTTTTTGGGCACTGCAAAAAGGTGTGTTCAACATCCTCCAAACTGTTTCCATTGCATACCTGACATGTAGGATCCATAATAATGTTCCTATGATGGAGATTCTCTGCCGTTGGTAACACATTGTGAATTGTTCTCCATCCATGTACTAATATTTTTGTTGGTAACTTTAACCTCCATATCTTATGCCATCGTTGTTGATTCTACATCTGTAATTGAGATTGCCCACCCATGCATAGTATCCTGATTTTACTGTATAAGTCTCATCCTTGGTTAGTGTCCAAATATGTTTATCTTAGGGTACTATATAAAAGAAATCCTCCCAACCCCATAGTTGACACAAATGGTCGCCAGGGGTAGAAGGGTAATTTTGTAGGCTCCTGTAGAGATACATGGCTGCCTAATCATGTGCATTGACTGGTGCTGTCAAGTGGGTCCAAAGACCCAACTTCTATGTGCTTTTACAGGTGCAGACAGGTGGCTGCCCAAAACGACGTCGTTTTGAGAGTTTCATGGTTTGTTTGATGAAGGTTTCATTGCACGCTTTGAGAGTTGGTTCGAGAGGAGGTTTGAGAGGTACTGATTGTAGAGGTGAAGGTTCCATTGGACGGTTCGAGAGGTGAGGTTCCAGTGGAGGTTTGAGAGGTGAGCGTTCGAGTGATACTAGTTCGAGAGGTGAAAGTTCCAGTAGAGGGTTCGAGAGGTGAGAGTTCGAGTGGAGGTTCGAGAGGGGAGAGTTTGAGTGGAGGGTTCAAGTGGTACTTGTTCGATAGGTACTGGTTCGAGAGGTGAAGGTTCCATTAGGCCCAAAACGAAGTCGTTTTGAGCATTTCAGGGTTCGTTTGATGAAGGTTCCATTCGATGCTTTGAGAGCTGGTTTGAGAGGAGGTTTGAGAGGTGAAGGTTCCAGTGGAGGTTCAAGAGGTGAAGGTTCCAATGGAGGTTCGAGAGATGAGAGTTTGAGTTGTACTGGTTTGAGAGGTGAAGGTTCCAGTGGAGGATTCGAGAGGTGAGAGTCCAAGTGGAGGGTTCGAGAGGAGAGAGTTCAAGTGGAGGGTTCGAGTGGTACTTGTTCGAGAGGTACTGGTTCGAGAGGTGAGGGTTTGAGTGGTACTTGTTCGAGAGGTACTGGTTCGAGAGGTGAAGGTTCCCTTGGACGGTTCGGGAGGTGAAGGTTCTAGTGGAGGGATCGAGAGGTGAGAGTTTGAGTCGCGAGTTCCTCTTCAGTGGAGGGTTCGAGAGGTAATTCGAGAGGTAGTGGGTTCGAGTGGTACTGGTATGAGAGGAACGGATTCGAGAGGTAGTGGGTTCTAGTGGTACTGGTATGATAGGAACGGATTCGAGAGGTAAAGGTTCCATTGGAAGTTTGAGAGGTGAGAATTTAAGTGTAGGGTTCGAGTTGTACTGGTTTAAGAGGTACGGATTCTAGAGGTGAAGGTTTCATTGGAGGTTCGAGAGGTGAAGGTCTCAATGGAGGGTTCGAGAGGTGAGAGTTCAGTTGTAGGTTTGAGTTGTACTGGTTCAAGAGGTACGAATTCGAGAGGTGAAGGTTCCATAGGATGGTTCGAGAGGTGAATTTTCCATTGGAGGCTTTCAGAGGTGAAGGTTCCATTGGAGGTTCGAGAGGTGAGATTTTGAGTGGTACTGGTTCGAGAGGTACAAATTCGAAAGGTGAAGCTTCCATTTGAGGTTCAAGAGGTGCAAGTTCCATCAGAGGTTCAATAGGTGAGAGTTCGAGTGGAGGGTTCGAGAGGTGAAGGTTCCATTGGAGGTTCGAGAGGTGAAGGTTCCAGTGGAGGGTTCGAGAGGTGAAGGTTCGAGTGGAGGGTTCCTCTCCACTGGAGTTCTAGAGGTAGTTGGTTCGAGTGGAGGGTTTGAGTTGTACTGGTACGGTTCGAGAGGTAGTGGGTGTGAGTGGTACTAGTACGAGAGGAACGGATTCGAGGGGTAAAGGTTCCATTGAAGGTTCAAGAGGTGAAGGTTCCATTGGAGGTTCGAGAGGTGAAGGTCCCAGTGAAGGGTTCAAGAGGTGATAGTTCGGCTGATTGATAAAAGCTCTATCCAACCTTTGATATACACATTCCTACTTTTTTCGATTTTTTGTTCACGTGTACCAATTCCCCTTGTGTTTGAGATCCGTCATTTGGGGTTATTCAAAAATCTTAGATAATCAAATCGAGCTCTCCATTTCTCATAAAGGAACTCTTCTGAGCTTGTCTTCTGAGAATAATATCTGATTAAAATCCCCAATGAGCACTACTAAATACTCTAAACTAGGCATATTTTTCATTAATCTAGTTCCAAACTGCAACCTGATTTGCTACTACTAGGTGCCCGTACAAAATATTGGAACCAAGTAAAACCCTGATGCCCTAAACATTAAACTAGGATATAAGAGTTACCATTATCTATTACTTCTCTTTAAACATAAGACAACCATAAAACTGATATGGCACCTACCGGACCTTTCGTTGGTACATGCCATCCATGCCATAATCTTGTTATTTGCTGCCACTTTTGCATTGCCTCCATACTCGCCTTTGTTTTAAATAACATAGTACTTGTGGTTGATATGTACACATTAAACAATTCAACACTGATTTGGTCGGGGAATTGTTAAGGGCCCTACAATTCCATTAATGTTCTCATTCTTGGGTGGCGGGCTGTTGTGGGATAGCCCTGCTGGAACCCTCCGCCATCTTCCTCTTCTCTTTCCTTGGACACCGATTGTACTTCACTAACAGCTTGGTTCGTACCTCCTCATACAACCTTCTTTTCTTCAATGCTATAACCTCTTTCTTCCAGCTGGTAAGTAAGATTGTGTTGATTGAATCCATTTGCTCCATCTCTACCCTTATTCTCTTTTTTTACTTTAGTTCCACCTACTCATGTGCCTTTTCTTCGTCCAACTGTTGCATTTGCTACTTTCCTTTCTTCTCATCATCTAGGCTAAGTAATGCAGGTTGTTAGTTTTCATCCGCCAGAGTGCTCCCCCCTCCCCTAGTTCTGGCCTTCACCTTCTTGTTCAGAGTGAAAAAGGTTTTGGGACAACTCCACCTTCACTTCCTGTCTGCATTTTACAGCTCTAATTCTTAGTTGCATTCTGATGCTATCTACTCTTCAGAGTTTCCTTTCTTTATGTTCCCTTGACCCACGCATCTTACGGATCGCTTTGATTGGACGCAGGTATCTGCTAGTATTTCCCTGGCGCTTCTCCATTGCCCCTTTGTGGGAATTGCATAAGCTCCATTCATATCTCCTCCGGGTCCATGGATGAATTCTCCTCATTGAAATCGTCTAACACTATCATAGGCTCACTGAGACCATCCACACTCTCTACTTCTAGTCTATTGGGTATGATAATACATTTTGGGGAATAGAAATTACATTGCCTCATTCTATGCAAAGTTTTTGGTAAGGTTAGCCCCTCTCATGGTTTCCACCCAATAGAGTTAACTTTCTCTCTTCTATGAGGCCCACTTCGTACACCTTCCACCTATCATTTGTGGAATTTAAATCAAGTGCAAAAACATGCAAAGGTCTATTTTCATAGTTTACCTGTACTATGGTGTTTCCAAAATTGGTTGTGACTGCACATTGTTAGGATCACAGCTTATTCAAGTGGTGGGAAGTTAACCACCTCCATCTCCATCTCCAATGTGTGCTGCTGCGCTGATTCCTCATTGATGCTTCCAAAGTGTCCTCCTACTGCAGGTGTTATTTGCCGGTTAGTTTGCTCTGTCATTGGGCCTTGCAGTACTCCACCTATCCTCTTTCCCCCATCGAAATCCATCAGATATTCTATCCGATGTTCTAAAAAACCATTAGGAAATTGTTGTTTCGGTTATTGTTGTGGCCCTTCAAGTGGTGCCGGTGGTGCCACTTCAGGCCCCTGCCCTTGCAGTTGATGTGTCCTAAAACCCGATGGAAGAATATTGGCTGGATCTTCCTGCATATCATCCTCCGGCAATAGAGTGATGAGATGTTCCTCCATTTCTATTGTGTATTCAAATCCATCAGGTACGTTATCTTCCTGTAAATATCGGGAAAAAATCCCTTTGGAACTCTATAAAGTCAGCTTGGAAGGTCGTATTTCACTTATGAGGTCCATGTCCATGCGGTCCAGAAAGTCAAGAAGACACAATTTCAAATCGGAAATCTCATGTTGCGGAAGAATGAGGTAAGTCTGGCAGAAGAAAAAGAGAAACTATGCCCAAAATGGGAAGACCCGTATAAGGTAACGAAAGCACACCGATCCAACTTCTACGAGCTGGAAAGGTTAGATGGAAGCAACATCCTAAATACTTGGCGTGTGATTAACCTAAGGAAGTTCTATGTTTAGATCCTTAGTGGGCGATAGGAAAAAAATCAGCTTTAAAGGAACCATGATATGATCATTGGTGGCTTTTTTTATTGTTCGCATCATCATCTGGTTTCAAGCACAATGTCATTGCGCCCGCATATAATCAATGTCAGAAAACATCTTTTGGGGAAAATCTTTTGAAGTATTATTCACTTACATTTGCGAAGTCCATAGCAACACTAGCAAAAATTAGTAAACTATGGCACATTGCAAAAATAACAAAGTATCATATCTTGCAATCGCAAATAAGATACAACAAACTATAGACATTGCCAAAATACAAACAAAAAAATCAGAAAGGTGACAAAAGCAAGCAATAGATCTTGCGGCTTTGCAAACTCAATTCGGCAAGCCATAGATCTTGCAAAAAAGCTTACAGGCCTTCAAAATCAACGATAAAAGAAAGCAATAGATCTTGCGGATTCACACAAAATAAGTTCAAATCTTGCAAGCTATAGATCTTGCAAAAAGGTACATATACCTATGAATACAGCTACAAAAGCAAGCAATAGATCTTGCGGCTTCACACAATATAGACTTACAAAGTCAAATTCGCAAGCTATAGATTTTGAAAAAAGAAACAGAGGTAAATGTGCCTGCGAAATCAACAATAGAAATAAGCAATAGATCTTGTGGCTTCGCAGTTTCAAGTGCAAACGCAATGAAAACATAAATATGCCATTTTATTGAAATAAAAAGGTAACACAAAATAGAAGTACATAGATAGTACTCGAAGCATTTGGAGAAGGGAATATTATTACATTCAACAAAAACAAGTTATCTACGTCTCGGCGCGCGAGATGGCCCAACAGAGGATGAACTACCAGAGCGGCGAGATTGCTCAGCTTGATGTTCCTCCTCAGATAAAATATAATTATACCACAATTTCATATATAAAAAAGCCGGATGGCGGGTTAGACCTCTTCACTGCATACGATCAAAATGCTTTGCATAGTACGCTTTAAAGTCAGTTGTAGGACCGAGTTCTTTACAATCAAGTTGAACACTCATCACATCCACGGTGGCTTGATAACTTTTATTCAAATCGTCCAAGTTACACATCTTCTCCTGCAGCTGACGAATATGTGACCTAACAGACTCAGACAAATTAACCCTCTAACCGCCAATATTTATAGTTAAATCCCCACGACTAGTGGAACTGCGTGGCTCTACGGAAACAACCTTCATTTTATCTTTATAATCAACACAAGCTTGCTCAAGCTGATGTACACATGAATTAAGGCGTTTGCACTCAACACGAAGGTGATCATTATCACTACGCAACTGGATATTCAAAGCGAACTGTTCATCAAACCTACTTTGCCACCCTGTGGAACATGTAAAAATATGGTCGCATTCATCCTGTTTCTTCTTCAACCAATATATTAATTGGTTAGTACGATAACATTGCTTATCTATGAAGGCGGTTTTCTTATAAGCCTCGCATGCCTTACTCTCAGCAAAATTCTTCTCTTCTTCTTGTTGACCAATAATTTTAACTAAGCTTAGCCACTGCCGATGAATAAGATCATTTTGTTCGGTGCAAAACCTCTTTAACTCACAAATATAGTCCTGCGATTCATTCGTGGTCTTCTTCCATCCAAGCTCTAGATCATTGACACTAAGAAGCATATATTTTAGACGAACGCCTAGTGACACTGCCCATTCTTGAATGCAACTGGGAAGCTTGAGTGAACAAATATACATTCCAACGGGTACAAGATCAACTAAGCTACGAACGATATCTTTATCAAGTGATTCAAGATTGTAACCACCATAACAAACTTACTACACGGGCAATTCACAGGATAAGATGGAGATGATGAAGAAGTAGAAACGTACCATCCAAGACATAATGGAATTGATTCTAAATCAGAATTCCCAATATTTGAAAAATGACCACCAGAAAGCAGCTCAAGATACTTCAGGGATATGGTACTAGTAGCTTCAACCAGCCTACTAGGACAGTAAGAATTTGAGGATATAAATCCAAGATGATGCTCAAAGCGAACACTAGATCCTAACGAGTCAAGAAGATTTAAAAACTTATAGTTAATCAAAATATCAAAATCCTACATACGAATAAATACGAAGGAAAAATATAAAACTATAATAGGAACACCGAATTCGAATCAAAGACAATATACAGAGGACGAAAGTACACAAAAGTACTATTATATGTACATACATAAGTTCATATAGTCTTAAATCAAATCACATCTCTAAAATTAACTAACATCGTTATGAGAAGCAGACACATTTTGGACAACAAGAGCAGAATTTTCCTTGTTCGCGCCCTGGTAAGAATTGTCCACATGTGCATCAACCTCTAGGTTAGGATTTGGTGTAGGATCAGGAGAATAGAACAGGGGGCCTTCAAGATAATCAACTTTACACTCTTGCGGCTCAAAAATAAAGGGCAGGGAAGGCAGATCAACAAAACACGATAACAAACCATAAGGATGCCCGCCATTAGAAATTTTGTTAATAAATTCGGAGTTAAGCATAGCCTTCTAGTTCTCCAATATCTCCTCACACTTGACCAACGAGGTAAATTTCTTCACCTTCAAATCAGGGTTCTTCTGACGTAGGTCCATCACAGCCTCGCACCAACCAACATTGCGAGCGCAGCTAGAGATTTCCTCGAAAAGGTTGAAGAAAGAAATCGTCTTGAATGACCTATCAGCAAGAACTTGAGGATAACCAGGCAAAACAGGACCCTTAGTTAGCATCACCTCCAACACAACATGGATCTTACTGGCTTTTTCCTCAGCGGCCTTCGTACGTTGCTCAGCAGCCTCAAGCGATGCATTCATAACCTCATGGTGCTTCTCGCTAGCCTTGTACTTCTCTAGCAGCGAAGTGTCTTGCTAGGAGAATTTGGCAGCTCAGTCACCAACAAGTTTAAGACTCTCACCGATCTTATTAGATCCTCTAGAAAAAAGGAGACAAATGAACAAGAGAAATAAGATATCATAGTAAAAAGCATATTAGTATACGATAAAATTATTTTAAATAGAACAAGAAAACATACCATAACAATCAACTCATGTAAAGAGAGCTTGGAAAGAGTGGCAGAAATAGTCCCTTCTACCGACGATCTTCCGCTTCGCAACAGAGGCTTAGAGCGGGATTGGCTAATGTGCCCCTTCTTCTCAGGGTGCTCTGAGGCACCTGATAAACCATCACTCAGAGGTTTTCTCTTTTTCACTTTCTGAGTATCAACTATAGTCATCTCTCCCCCTCTTGGTGTCTAGCCTTCAACATTTATTAGCTGAGGGTTCGCCAGAACAAGGTTCTCCCGGGAGACACCACCAAAATCAGTACTATGGGTTTGGAAAGTTGCGTTATTCTTTTCCTCTTCTTCATCATCCAGAACAAATGGCCTATTAATCTAGTGCCCGACTAGATCCATATCTAATATTCAACACACAACTTGAGTCAAGCAAACATACAAACATACACAAAAACAACAAGGGATAGAAATAATGCATGCAAATAAGATAAAAGCAAACTGAACACCTTCAGTATCAGAACCAGCATGGCGTATACATATTGAGTGTTAGCTGAGTGTCAATAAAACCTTAGAATTAGTGGTAAGACGAGTCCCTCAGCCTAGGAAGCATAGACTTAAGAACATTATAGTTCCATGATGCAAGGATAATTTTGAATTCTTGATCTATTTTTACATAAAAAAATTTCACCATACACCGCAGTTACTAGGAAAACCGTTGGCAAACTCAACACCGGAAATAAAAGGATAAAAAGTGAATTCGTCCAAGGATTTTTTTTTACTTTACAAAGCTAATACAAGCTGCAAAGCAAGTTAATAGAAAAGGGGACATTCGCTTGGATACACAAATGGTGGAAATCCACGATGATTATAAAGCCTTTCGGATGATGGGGCAAGGCGATTTGGTATGATAAAAGGAGATCTATAACATTTTGAGGAAGGGGAAAAGAAAGACCAAAGTTAAGATAGTCTAAATTACAAGAGTGTAACCAACAAGAGGGTGCGAACACTCTCATAGTAACGGGAGCCCTAAGCTCAAACGAATACATGAAAAGAAAATAAGTCTTTAAATCTTCCAAGTAATGGTTGGAAAAAATGCTATTAATGATAGAAAAAATGGTGACATGATCAGAATCCTCCTCGGAGTGAACACCGTCAAGTTGGCCATCCTCTACGGGATAGTCAGTAGGATTAGAAGTAGACATTCAAATCAATAGGAGTCCTAAAGTTCTAAATTAAAACCCTAATTAGAGCTGCAAAACATAGATACAAGTATTTCGACGAAATTTAAGGAAAAATTGGTAGTATGCCGGAGAAGACAACCGGAAAAGATCTGATTCAAGCGTAAATAACAAATTGGCAGAAGTAAGATACCTTACAGATTCAAAATTGATAGAAACGAGTACAACAAAGAAAAAGGGAGAAAAGAAAAGGTCAGAAAAACTTACGATTTGAAGGGATGAAGAATGACAATTCACAAGGAGATTAAGAAGAAGCGAGGAAGACGAATGGCTGTGTTGCTTGAAGAAGCAATAAATTTCAATATTTAAGCTAAAAAACTGAGACGACAAAAATGTGGCATGAAATCAATCAGAATCATCATGATTAAATTCTAACACAAAAGCAAGTTACCTTTTACAGAATTTGAGAAGGTGGCGGAATATGAGTAGGTGGTACGCTGAATAATGATGGAATTAAGTCAGTCGATTCAAAGCACTTTTTAAGAGAAGAAACAATAATGGGAGGTGAGAAAAATTAGAATAGTGTAGCGAATAATGAGGGGAGAATATTGGCTGATATCTCAACAGCTAAGCCTGTCAAATCCAAATTCAAAATAAAAAAGTAGGCATCCCAACAAAAACTCAAGTATAGCCAAGAAGCAAGCAACACTTCGCAAAGGCAACATATGTTACTATGACGATGAACATGTTTGTACGTAAAAAATTAAATAGAACAACAGTTCTTACACATTTAACAAGTATAGTTATCGTTTTGCGTTACATTGACTTCATTGCTAGGGGGGAAGCTTATGGTGTATACCTAGCCCAAAAATTAGAGGTTGATGGCTTTTAGGCCGAGCCCACAACTAAGAGATGAATATGGATAACCTGAGCCGTGACAAGGAGGCTCAGCCACGAACTGAGAAAGGCAGAGTCATGTCTGAAAGACCCAACCACAAACCGATAAAGGCGGAACCACGTTCAAGGTTTAGCCACGAACCGAGATTGTAGGAACCACGATGTAACCCATGATCTCAGATGACGGACATCTATAAATACAAGGAGAGCAACACTGGCTCAACTTAGTAATACTAAACTGAAGAATACAAACTCTCTTAAGGAAGGAACTAACTTGATCGTCGGAGCTCTTTCCGCGGAATCACTCTCGGGACTTTTCTTACAGGTTTACGATAACCACGTGGCAAAGATCAACCATTTGGCCTGACTGGAATACCACATCTCAAATCGTATTTTGTCTACCGCTTTGATCTCCCACCGCAAACTATTACTAATTGCCGATCACTGGTCTTGCATGCCCGTTAGTAATTATTGCTGTTTGGGAAAATGGGAAATTCCTCTATTTTCCTTTCTTCTATGCCTTCCAAAAGGCGATACCCTCGCCCTCAAGGCCCCGGCCGCACCGACACCACAGCCATCACCGAGGAGGTAAATCACAGTAGACACCCAGGCTAGACCCTTGATCCACGACTGTACTCGTTGACCACAAGGGACCCCTCCATTTGGAGAAATCCCCACACTGCGTCTGGCGAGAGTCGAACCCGTGATAGCAGGATTGAAACCAAAGGCCTAACCACTGGATCGATCGTGTGGGTGTTCTTCTATGCCTTCCAAAGATTCTTCTATTGTTGCCTTCACTTCAATTTTTTTGGACTTTCTTCCACTAAGTCTACCTAACTTGGAATAAACGCACAATGCTTTGCTCTAATTAGTGGTATGATGGATTGATATTCTTTTGGATTGGAAAGGTGGGGTTTGATAATTTTTGGTTGCCAAAGTACTGGGAGGTCATCTTCGTACCTTTCAAAGTTAAGTTTATAAGCCCTAAATGCTTCTTATCTACAACTAAGTATTTAGTGGCAAATCGGGGTCGTTCACGAAAAAGAGGGATTTTCTTAAGCATTTAAACATAAAAGGTTGATATTAGGCTAGAAGTGTGTGTATATATATATATATATATATATATATAAGCAAGTAAAAAGGGGGGTTTTGGTTGGTAGTGGTCCTAAGTTGTGAAATTAAAAGACAAACTAACTAGCAAAGTTAAGTAACTATGCTAATCATCAAACAAACTAAGAAAAAGGGATAAAAACTACAAAAGATAAAGCCTTGGGAGAAATTAATATCCATTTCCAAATATAATGTAGATCATTGAACCATTCACTCATTCTATCACATTCGTTACCTATGGGAAATGTTAAAACTTCCTATTCAAAGATCAACATTCATTCCTTCTTAATAGTAATTTGCAAAGACAAACAACGACTATTTGCAAACCTCATTGATAATCACTCTAGGCAAACAACACCATAAAGGTATTTCATCAACAACATTATACACGAGGACCATAGATTTGATAACAACAAGCTTTCTACCAAAGACATAGCCATTTATCCAAACATAGTATTCATTAGGCTAAACCTAGAACAAACCACATTCAAGATACAACCTTGCATTGCATATATAGGATAAACATGAGAAAAATCCACATTAACATATTTATCTAACAAGAATCACAACACATTATGCACAAGAAATTCTAATTCCATGTTCTTGGATTCTCATGTCAAAGAGCTAAGAAATTTGCAACTTTCCTAACACCCTAACACTTCAATCATACAAACACTTCATATAATCAAAAAAACCATAGCATAAATGAAGTAAAACATCACATTTAAACACATGAATGCTAAATAACAAATGCTTCAAGAAAGAGTGAAATAGAGGTTCTTACTCCATAGGTGTGGAAGCTTCAATCAATTGCTCTCAAGTACAAAACTAAGCTAGATGATCAAAACCCATAACATAGAACAAAGATCTACAAAGAAAGAAGAACAAATGGAAGAAAATGGTGAAAACTAGGGTTTTGGAACCCCCAAGTTGGGTTCAGAGAGTAGGGGAAGAAGGGGGTGAAAAACTATTTATAGTACAAGAAAAAATGGAGTAAAAAGAAAGTTGTAGGGCAATTATCGTGAGTCACGACGCCTCCGTCGTGAGTCGCATCCAGATCAGGAAATTGTGAGCTCTCAGGTCAACATTTCGCGAGTCGCGACACACTTGTCGCGAGTCACGACAGAAAAAAGTCCCGTTTTGTTTTACTTCCTCTGGGTGAACCGTTGATCCGTTTTGGGAGTTCTTGTAGTCGATTTTATAGTAATCGAGAAGAGGAATCCAATGGTACCACTCTTGGTGGCTGATTCTTCTCGAAAAATTCTCAAAACTATGCTTCAAAACATAGATCATTCTTCACCCTTTGCTTTGCTCTCCTTTATTCACTTTATCTTCTACCACTTTGTGAGTGACCTTCCATCTTCTACCATCCTTTCGAATGGCCTTCACTAAACCACTCCTAAGTGTTCACGAGAAATCTACAATTTAAGCTTACAAAAAGGAATCTAGATACTCGTAAGGACCAAAAATCCATTAGACTAAACATAGGTTACAAAATGAAGGATTTAGATATAAAAACAGAAAATGACTATCTAAACTCCTTATCATCTAAACCTACCTAAATCTAGCAATCTCACAACAAAAATATGACAAAGGAGATGTTAAATGCTTTGGAAAATACATGCATTTGACGTCTCATCAAGTACTCTGGAAGGAGCTTTCCTTCTTAGTAAGGTAAGAGTTCCACCACTCGCAATTTGATTATTTTGATGACAAGCTATAACTATGAAAAAGTTGATTATTTCTTTTTAAGATTTAAATCGTCGCTAGATTGATGGTTCACAGGGTTTCCATCTCTGTTATATTAAGTTCAACTTTGCATAAATGCGATTACAATAGTTTCTGATCTTCCAATGATCATTTACATAGAATGCACTATACTATAATATACAAATCAAAAGTCTCTGTGGTAATATGAGTAGTCTATAATTGAGATAATGGCCATCTACTGTCGAATAGCCCATCAACCTCGACCCAATCTCACCGAGCTAAATTCTCAAGCTGAAGTCAGTGCCTCAATCCAAACCAATCACAGTATAAAGTATTAACTTGGCATTTCTCAAGAGATATGCCAACCATACAAACTTTGGTCCATATACACTTTCCATATTAACGAAAATCCTCCCTAAAAGTGAGACAATTTAAACACCTCTACTAGAAATTTGATCACTCTCTATTTAACCTATAAACTCTTTTAACTAAACTAGGAGAGTTAATCCAGTCATTTTCGAGCTAAAATATATTTTTCATGTGTATCTGATTAACTATCTATGCAGGAACTACCTATAATCCAAACTCTCCGGATACCGAATAAGCAGTCTAAACACATGTTTGGACAAATAAATGATCTCGCATGCCTGAAACATCCAAACATGCCGAGATATACTAATCTAGCTGAAATTCTCAGTTTGGAAACTCCAAAAGTCCGTTGGTTGAACGACTTCGACTCAGATTCCTCCTAAGGCGCCCTTGGATAGTAGATCAGTAGCCAAACAAGTTTTTTAAGATTTGTGATCACCAAAAAAAAAACCTAGGTTGACATTGGCAATTGCAACTAATACTTGAGACCAAAAAATCCATTTTCATTCTATAGGTAAAAACATAAAATAAAAGGAAGCTAAATGAATGTTAAATAAAATAGTTACTGAATTAAAAGCCCCCCACCCCAAAAAATAATATAATTAATAAATAGTACCCCCCTTTGTTCGCGTGCCTTCACCGGAGAGTCCGGAGAGCGGTGTATTCCGGTCACTCCGGTTTTCTTTCATGATAGCCGTTCTCGCCATGGTCACGGGAGTTAGAACGGCAGACCTGTGGAAACCGAGCCATCTAAGGGTTTTACCGTTAAAAATAACGTCGTCCTGTCGTTAAAATTGTGAGTTCATTGGTGACTAAAATCATGACTGAAGCCGGTGAGTCCATCGATGACCTTCGTTATTGAAGCCTTGACGTTGCCGATAGTTTTTCGTGAGTCCCTTTTGTTAGAATAAATCATAATTTAATCAGTACTCATCACTTTAGGGGGGGAGGGTGGAACTGTGGGGAAGATGCCGCTAGAGATGGTATTGTGCAACGGCGGGCTCCCTGAGAAAATCGCAGCTAGGATTTACTGTGAAGAAAGGGGGTGGTTTGGCAAAATTGATTCCATTATAAAATGAAATAAATGTTACGTATTCATGCATTATATTAACATTCTTTTGAAAGGTAACTTCATTAAAAGGTCACTTTCTTATTAATCATCAAAGAAAAATTGAAAAAGTAAAATTATCCATTTAAGGATAATTATATAAAACCATTATATTGACAGATTGTGAAAATGTTACGTATTCATACACAAAATTAACATTATTTTAAAAGTATTTTGTTCATTTTATTAATTCACAATCATAATTTGTGATAGGTGACATATAATGTTGAGAACATGAATTCATATATCACATTATTTGAGAAGTTAACAACTATACCAAAATTATTATACATGTCCTTTTATGTTCAAAACACGTATACATTGGCTAAAATTGTTTTACCATTGACTTTTTAGTTGAAATTTGAAAACTATCAATAATAAAATTCTTTTGATATATGCTAAAATATTATAGATTTGGTTAGATTTATTTTATTGTATATTTTAAAAATATCAGTATTTAAAATTTCTATTTACTGCAAATAAATATATTAATTTTTTTTAAAAAAAAGAGAGTATTAGAAAGTGTAGAAATTATCTCAAATAGATATAACCGGACACAATGAGTATATTTATGGCGACAGACAATGTAAACTATAAAATGAAGTTCTTCCATTAGCAAATTATATGGTATCTCTAAGTCTCCCAAGCACTAGCGCATTTACATTGGGGTCATTGGGTGCATGTGCCCCTCTGACCCCTTTAATATTTAATTTATACATTTTAAATTTTAAATAGTTTTAGCTTTGTTGTATATGTGTCTAATGTTATAAGTAAATTTTCAGAAATAACATTTTAGACGTTTATTGATTGTGCAAAGTATATTTTGTTGAATTCACGAAGAAAGTGTCATCAAACTTAGCAAAATGTGAAAATTCATAGGCAAATATTTTAAAATTATATCATTTATATGCCCCCACTTGATGTATTTTTTAAATCTGCCATTATTCCCATAGATATTTTGTGTATTTTAAAGTGTAAGGATGTGTATTTCCTTACATGTTATTGTGCATTATCGTTAAATATTCTTATCGTATTTACTATATAAATTTTGAATGTATAAATAAAAGTAGTGAATGCACATTCTACGTATTTACTAGTACATAGAGATATGGTACGAGAATGATGTGCGGTAACAATATTGACTAGTTAAGATCTGTTACTCACAACAAAATATTTTCTCTCCTTTCTCTAAAATCTCCACGCCTCTTTCTCGCCAGTAACGGCTTCCTCCACTGCTAACGGCTCTATCTCGCCGTTAGCGATCTCGCTAGCTACGCCTCACCCACTGCCGGCCAATATGGCTGACAACAACAACTCCCTAAACAATCAAAAATCTTTCCTCTCCGCCCTACAGTCCAAATCCCCTCCTCTTTGCCAATGTCTTCCTAATAACCCTGAGCTGATCCCTAAATTGGAACACCTCGGAGAACCAGTTTGTTTATACTCCGACGAGGAGATCTCAAAGCTCTCTGCCCACTACGCTAATGCCCTGGTCGGCAAATTCACTAAAGGAAGGCTCACAATGGAGCAATTGGAGTCATCTTTCAAGACGGTAGGTTTCACCGGGAAATATTAATTGGGCTCGCTGGACTTCAAACACGTTCTCATCAGATTCAATCAAGTGAATGACTACCAGAGATGTTGGATTAAAGGTATCTGGAGTTTCAATGGTGTTCAAATGAAGGTTCTAAAGTGGTCGTCTGACTTCTCAACACACAAGGAATCCCCAATTGTTCCTATTTGGTGTACAATCAGGGAAGTCCCTCTTTACTACTATAATACTTCATCGATCGAGGCTATTGGTAATAGTATTGGCAATTTCATTAAAAAGGATCTAGCCACTGAAATGCTAACCAGACCCTCAACAATTAAACTGTGTGTTGAAATTGATCTACAGAAGCCTCTAAACAACTCCATCATATTAGGTTCAATCAATAACAATAGAAAATATACAATAGAGTATGAAGATATTCCATTGTACTGTAATCACTGTGCTAAACTAGGGCATTCACTTAGCCAATGTAGAACTATCTCCCAACACTATACTCTGCCTCAATGGCATGCCACTGGGAACAAATTTAACAAAGCTCCAATTAGGTTCACTGAAAACCAGCCTTCTAAAAGGCACCTAACTCGGATAATTTAACTCACCAGTTAGCCAGAACAAACCCTGCCTCTGATTCTTCATCCTATATTCCCCAGGCTCCAGAAACTGTCACTCAAACTATTACCCCCCAGCTACCTCAACCCCCCTCTCCAAACCAGTCCCCTGCTAACCAAACCTCTGACAGGTCCCAACCATCTCTCACAGAACTGTTAAACCAAATAGGCTTTACTCTTCCAAACAGGTCCCACAAAATCTATGCAAAAGATGGTATCCAGATTGGATCCCATAAACTTAATTTTCATCAGCTTTCTCCTACTAACCACCCACTTTCACACCAAGGAAAGATGGAAAACAGATTTTCTATTTTGCAGGATATGGATAACCTCTCTATCACTGATGAATGTGCTGATCAGGATCTCCAAGACCCCATGGAAGAAGGAAAAGGCCACTCAGTTGATCCCCAGACTAAAACAATTAAGTCATCAGGTAAGAATGGATGATGCTAAGGTATTCCACTAAAAGCCATAAATCATGTGATCAATGATACACACCATTAAATTTAATTTTTTGATCTGGAATCTAAGGGGAATTGAAACTTCTATGGTTAGATTAAAACATCTGATCTTTCAGAAGAAAATTCAACTTTTATGTATTATTGAACCCATGCATGATAATACTCAATGCCAATCCTACATGGAAAAGCTTAACTACTCCCATAACCTTTCTCTCCATAATGGAAAAATATGGCTAATGTGGAATGATTCTATATCTGTTAATCTTATCTGCCATTATGATCAATTCCTAAATGTTAAAATCACTCACACAGGTTCTAATAATGATATGGAAGTGGTTTTTGTTTATGCACTTAGGACCAGGGAGGGTAGGAAAGCCTTATGGCATGATCTTAATCTCCTTCCAACTAATGAAACTGTGTTCATAGGAGATTTTAACACAATCACCACACTTTCAGAATATAATGGTCCTAGCTCTCCTAATCTTGGTAGTATTAGGGACTTTCATAACTGGATTAATTCCAAGGGTTTACAGGAAATTAATACTGTAGGGAACATTTTCACATTGACTAACTCTAGACTAAGAAACCCTACCTCAAAGAGATTGGATAGAGGACTATGTACTATACAGTGGAGCAACAAATTCCCAGCTTCTTCTATCCAAATCCTTAATAGGCAATCCTCTGACCATTCACCCCTTCTCTTCCAAATATCATCCCAGGTCCCCTCTCACCCAAAACCTTTCAGGTTCATCAACTACTGGTTCAATAGGTCATAGTTTTTGAACTTAATTAGAAACAACTGGTCCATTCCTGTTCCTTAGTCAGGAATGATAGGCCTATACCTCAAATTGATTAGACTTAAGAAAGTAATAAAGATCTGGAATAAAGAATGTTTTCGTAATATAGACTCCAATGTCTCCACTGCTGAGGATAACATGAAAATGCAGGAAGCTGCTTATGATATGTCTCACTCAGATACTGACCTTATCAAACTTAATGAGAAAAAGGCTTTATTAATTAGAGCTTTAAAGGAAAAGGAAAAATATTGGAAACAAAAGTCAAGATTGAACTGGTTCAAGTGTGGTGATAATAATACCAAGTTTTTTCATAAAATAGTTCAGGAAAAAAACTGCAGATTACACATCTCCAAAATTAAAAACTGTCATGGGCAATGGTTAGATAATTACTCAGACATCTAAAAGGAAACCATTGCTCATTTCTCTGAACTTCTAACTGAGCCTAACCAACCTGTTGACACCACCTACTACCCTCACTTTCTTAGCCAAATACCTACCATTATTACAGAGCAAGATAATTTCAGCCTATCTAAGCCAATAACTGAAGATGAACTTAAATTGGTGGTCATGAGTCTAAACAAAAACAGTAGCCCAGGACCTGGTGGTTTTTCTTGCAAATTCTATACCAAATGCTGGGATTTCATTAAGGAAGACCTAGTAGCTGCTGTCAATGATTTCCTCTCAGGCCCTAACATGCCAAGAGGCATCACCAGTACTTAGATAACTCTAATCCCTAAAAAGTCCACACCATCTTCCTTTGATGATTTCAGACCTATTAGCCTTTCAAATGTTGCCAATAAAATTTGCTCCAAGATCCTAATGAAAAGGCTGAAACCCTACATGGAGAAACTAATTTCACATAATCAATATGCTTTCATGAAAAACAGAGATATCTCTGATAATATACTTTATCTTTAGGAGATGATAAGGTTCTTAGACAAAAAAAACAGAGTTCCCAATTGTATACTTAAACTTGATCTTAAGAAAGCTTTTGATAGGGTAAACTGGGATTTTTTAAATAGTATACTCTGCAGATTTGGGTTTTCAGGTCAGTTCCTCAATGCAATGATGAACAACCTCTCTCAGGCATACTTCTCTGTTCTTATCAATGGTAACCCAGTTGGTTTTTTTAAACTTACTAGAGGTATCAAACAAGGTGATCCCCTATCCCCCTTTCTGTTTAACATTTTTTCTGAAGCTTTATCTAGGAGTCTCTCCTTTATCTTTCAAAATAACAGCATTCAATACTTCTCTTTGCCATCTGCCATCACACCTGCCACTCATTTAACCTATGGGGATGACACCATAATTTTTATGCAAGCTTCAAAACCTAATCTGATCAAGATTAAAGCCTTTTTGCAAATTTTTGAATCAACATCAGGCCAGAAAATTAATTATGAGAAATTAGATTTTTTACATTAGCAAAAGAGCCACAGCTGCAAAGATTAATCAGATTAGGACTATCCTAGGGATGAAAAAAAGGTACTTTCCCATTTAAATACCTAGATTTTCCTATTTTTAGAGGCAGAACATTAACTAAATATTTCCATCCTCTGCTGGAAATCATGGACAAAAAGTTGAAGAACTGGAAAAATAAATGGCAGGAGGGAAAATGATCTTGATTCAATCATGTATATACTCTCTCCCACAACATATATGGACTGTCCTTAAGCCCCCTAGATCTATAGTTAAATCCATTGAAAGAAGAATATCCAGATTTTTTGGGGGTGAATATGAGGGTAGGAAGAATAAGGTCTGGAAAAAATGGACTAATATAGCTGTTCCTAAAACACACTATGGATTAGGTTTTAGATTAGTTCAGACAATTATTGACTCATGCTCACTTAAACTCTGGTGGAAAAGCCAACTGGGTAACACTTTGTGGTCCAAGTTGTTATGGTCATTGTCCCAAACTCATAAAAATTCCCAAACTTGGAAGAGAATCTGCAGTATTAATGCTTTTGCTGAAAATAATTCTATGGTCATCCATGGCCAAGGCAACTGTAATTTTTGGTCTGCAAACTGGTGTCCAAATGGTTCTCTTCTTAACTGTGTTCCACCCTACATCAACTCTACTCTCTCCCCTTGCTCAGTAGCTGACTTTATCAATAACAAAGTCTCTATCTTGTCTCAGATCTCCCCTTTCCTAGAACATGATACTCTGATTTTTTTGCAGGAAGCAGAAATTACTCAAGAAAGAGAGGACAAACTTGTCTGGAAACCCGAGGAGACTGGAAGGTTCACTTTTAAATCAGCATACAAAGCTCTCACATACTTATCATGTACCTTCCCAGTTACAAAACTGATATGGAACCCCAGGCTACCAAAAAAGATTTCTATCTTTACCTGGAAATTGCTACTCTTTTTTACCATTTGATGATGTACTTAAAAAATGTGGTTTTAACATTGCCTCAAAATGTCCTGCTTGTAACCACACTGATTCTCTGGAGCATTTTTTTATCAACTGTCATCTGGCTAACTCTATTTGGACTGATAGTGCTACTTTTGTTAACTTTAACCTTCCAAATCTTGACAATGTAATGGACACATTTTTCACCTTTTGGAACTGTAATGACCTTCCAGGAATGGAAAGAGTGATATGTAGATTGTTGCCCTCACTGATTTGTTGGTCCTTATGGAAAGCCAGGAATGCTTTCTACTTCGACAACAAAACTTTCTCTACTATCCACATAGGCAAGGAAGTTAGAGACCTCTTTTATCTATCCATTTCAGCTTTCCCATGCCTTCCAAACCTTCACCCCAACATAAACCTTCCTTTTTCCTCACTGATTCCCCATCCCAGACCACCACCAAAACCTTCCATATCCATTGTATATTGGGAAATTCCAGGGCCTAACCTCATCAAAATTAATGTGGACGCCTCTTGGTCTTCTAACATTGCATCAATTGGCTTTATTGCCAGAGATAATAATGGAATTCCACACCTAATCAGGTCGGCAATCACCACTGCCAAATCAGCTCTTGAAGCTGAAATAAAAGCTGTTTTATTTGTTTGTCAGATTTGTATCCCTATGTATACTAATCTTATCATTGAATCTGACTCACTGCATGCAGTTAATATGATTAATGATCCAAGATGTTCTAAATGGTCACTGTATCCATTAGTTTTCCAAGTACACTCTCTTTTAAGTAATGCCACTCTTAAACATACTTACAGAGAATGTAACTCAGTGGCTGATGCTATTGCTAAATACCAATCTTCTCATCCTCTGGAAGCCTCTCTAGATTTGTCTAACATCCCTGAAAACATTAAAGGCCTCATCTATCTGGATAGAATATACACACCCTACATTAGGATTCATAGACATGCCTCCAAGGACGATTGATACTGCTAATTTTCATACTGGTTGCCTCAGGTTTGGATGCTATTTACTTGGGCTTGGATGCTATCTACTCAACCTGGTTGCCTCAGGTCTGGATGCTATCTACATAGCACCACCTTACTGATACTTGCAATGTGAATCAGACTCCACACAAGCTTCTGCAGTTTAAGAACCACAATATGCAACCATTCCTGATTCTGAAATCATATCAACATTTCAAGAAGAATGGGGACTCATATGCACAGCCTCTCGGTCTGTTTTCTTCTATGATGGAATGGTAGTTGCCTGGCCAAAGTAATGAATTAACACATGGGGTGAAATTTTTTTACTTTGGAATCGCAACTACCATCACAAGAACAAGCTTCGATTTGTCTACTATAACAATCCGTAGTCACTCAATTTTTATCTTTCTTTTGGAGGCAACGATGTTGCCTCAGTGGAAAATATGTACAAATTACTCTAATGTTTGACTTTCTTTTTTGGTTTGGGGAACCATATATACCACCCCCCACCCTCGAGTGTTTTCATTAAAAAAACAATATTGAAAAGAGAAAGTCTCAGGAAATGCGGCCTTTCCATGAGCTTATGGACAGTTCTCGGGGGTATTTGCCTAAAATGTTGTAATTTTTTATAAAATTTAAATATTGTATTTTATAAGTTAAAACAGGTAATAATATGTATTTTAATGTGAAAATATAAAAATATATGATATAAAAAAATATTTTCAAAATTTTTAAATTTTGTATGTAATTTAAGAAATGCAGTGTATAAGGAAAGAAATAAGTGGCCTGTCCATAAGTTTATGGACAGGCCGCCTGTCAGGAGATCCACTCTATTGAAAATATGACATGAAGTTCTTCTTCTTATACTCCCTTTGGTCCACTAACAATGTCCCTCTTTGTATCTGATATTTTTTCAAGACATGTTTGACAATCGATAACTTTAATTATGCATGATAACATATTATAAAATTTTACTTTTTAGAAACTACACGTTACGGAGAATCCAAAGACATCTCACGTGATGTCTGTTAACATATACTCCCTCCGTCCCACTCTAAATTGCTTATTTACTTTCTCATGGTCTTTAGTGAACATGTTTGATCATAAATATTTATAGTTACTTATAATAATATTGTATAAAAAATTTATATTTAGAAAATAAATGTTAAGCCAAATCTAACAATATCTCACATGATATATTTATTATTTATATATTAATTTATATTTATAGTCAAAGTTTACAAAATTTGACTCTCAAAAAGTAAATAAGCAATTTAGAGTGAGACAGAAGGTGTACAATAAAAGTTATCAATTGTCAAACATGTCATGTAAAAATTATTGGGGACAATATAAAATGATTGGAGGGAATACTATAATTCAAATTTACTATACATATCTCTCACTTTCCGCTTAATTAATTATGAAAGAGATATTAAATAATAATAATTCAAGGGTAATTATCAGAAATTATTGTGCGTAAGAGACTGTGAAAAGGTGGCATATTCATGTATTAAATTAATATTAATTTGCAATCATAATTTGTGAATGGTGACGTATAATGTTGAAAATACAAATCCATATACATTAAGTGAGAAGTTGAGAGATATATCTAAAATTATTATGCATTTCCGTTTATGTTCAAAGCACGTAATCATTTGAGTATTGATGATGGGATAAGTGCAATGACAATAAAAATATTTCCAATTTGAATCTGATTTATTTGAATTCTAGAATGCACTCATGGTTTTCTTTTTCCCTCTTTTTCATTCAAACTTGAAAAAACTTGCAATAAAAAAATAGTTGAAAAAACTGAAGAAGAAAATGGGGAATTGCAGGAATACTAGGAAAGATGCGGACAACTCCGAAAAGTGGATATGTACAAACTACAAACACATCCTGTCACGTTAAGGGGGAGGAAAGAAAAGAAAAGGCCAAAATACAAATTCGATTTAAAAATATATAAAAGAAAATACAGAAAGCAACCGTCTCTCGCTTCATCACCAGTTCTAAGCCTCCAGGAGGTCAAACAAAATCACCGCCACCACCACCACCACCACCACCACCGCCAGGTCCGCAACCACTACCAATTTATAAAACCACCGAGGAATCCTCTGTCTCCTTTCCCCCGAAATGAATGCTATTGGATAATCTGATCGGAATCAATTTTCGCCAGCGTTAGCGCCGGAGGCGGCGGCGGCGGCGGTGGAGGAAGTAAACTAACTTGTGTTTTTCTTCTCTCGTTGTTACTTTCCATTTCCTGCAACTTGTATATATTATGAAGAAAGGCTCGAACAGCGTGAATAATAATAATAGTATTGTAAATAAAGTTCACAGCAATCATCATCATCATAAGAATGGCACTGCGACTCGGAGCAACGGATTTGTACCGACTTCTCTCAAGTTCATTTCTTCATGCCTTAAAACGGTGTCGTCTAATGTGAAGTCTGCCGGTGCCTCCGTTGCCGGTTCTATCTCCGGGGACTCGTCCGACGATCTCCACAAGGATCAGGTATTGTTTTCTTTTTGTTATTTTGTTTTAGTTAGAAATAATTTTGAATTGTTTCTGTGGATCTTTTTTTAGTTGCTACGTGGGTTTGGATTTTGTATCTGTTACAGGAGATTTGGGGAGTTTTGCGGTTAAAGAGATTTGTATTTGACCTGCATTTTCTGTCTTCATCATAAACGAGATTCAAACTGCTATGGAAATAAACAAGATACATATTGGTATGGAAATAAACAAAATTCAAACTGTTATGGAAATAAATGAGATTCAAACTGTTATGGAAATAAATGAGATTCAAACTGTTATGGAAATAAATGAGATTCAAACTGTTATGGATATATATAATTTAATGACATTTGTTGAGTGGATAAACAGAAATAATCGTTTGAGGACATCATATAGAAACTAAGAAGATGGTTAGAGTAATGTTATATTGGTAGAGTCTTGCATTAAATGGTCTTTGATTTCAAAAGGAGTTGAATGCTTATGGATATGCACTTGTAAAGTTGCAATATGGTTCTCAGGCTGACTTAAAATTTTAGCCATAAGAAATATGGTTTTATGAATGTACACTAGATGATGTACTTGAGGAAATTTCATATCATTGTGGTCTTTGTTCTTTAGTTTGCTTTCTAGATGATAGACTTGGAGTAAAAGAGGGAAATAAGCGCAAATGAAGCTGCGTCTTTCATAACAAATTGGAAAAGACCGTCTCCCTAGCTGTATGACATTCATGAGTCATCTGCCAGTATAATACTTAACCCATCTCATGTCAGTTCTTGTATATGCTGACATATCTGTATATGATTAAGTTGTGTCGAATGAGATATCTTTTATGGTGCTTGAATAAGGTGTACTTCGCTGTGTGGTATGGGTCTATGATTTTGAAAGATCCGGAATTTTTTCAGTCTCTAGCAATGACTTAAATTACAGGACTTATGAGCTTCCTTGCTGTTTTCCATCCGCGTCTATCTCGTTCAGTTTGGGAAATTGTGGTAACACCCTAACAGTAACCTGTTATGATGGCTACTTAACTGCTGGTAAATGTGTCATTGATCCTCTCATTTCTCAGATCTCAGAAACAGAAGTGAACTTTTGGATCTGCAATAAAGTTTCTTGGAAGTTCATATATTTGTGTCTACTTTAATTCAACATCCTTGATACTGATTGATAGTCACAATCTAACTTCAGCTGCCTAGCATTATAACGTCTCTTCATTGCTGTATTTTAGTATGGAACTGATCAAAAGATAAAACAGTTCATATGATTGCTCGATGCTTCGCCTATGAGAAAGTACTAACTACATGATGTTATGGAGAGAGTTCGTCATTTGCCATGCATCAGACTTTTTTCTTGGCTATTATAGAATAATATTAAGAGTACTCCGCACATTGGTGTCTCTGAACTCTGTTGGGGGAATGTGAAAGGACATTCTACCACAGTATGTGCTAGTGGGGTACAATTTTGGACTTGTTTTAAACATTTTAATACCCTTGTATTGATTCTTTGGGTTCTCTATCTGTGTACCTTTCTAACCAGCATTATCTTTGTCTCTTTCCTTTTTATCCCCAGGTTTTATGGGCATCGTTTGATAGGATAGAAGTTGGGACTTCTGTAAGGCATGTTCTCCTCATTGGCTACACAAATGGATTTCAAGTCCTTGATGTCAGTGATGGATCTAATGTCTCTGAATTGGTTTCAAGGCGTGACGATGCTGTTACATTTTTGCTGATTCAGCCAACACCTGTAAAGTCTGATGGGCGTGAAGGTTATAGTGCATCCCATCCTATGCTTTTGGTTGTTGCAAGTGATGAGGCTGGTTATTCAGGCCCCTTTCAGAATGGGAGAGAGGGATTTATTGAGCCTCATTCGGGAAAGACTTTAAATTCTCCTACAGCTGTCCGCTTTTACTCCTTACGATCTCACAACTATATCCAAGTTTTACGCTTTCGGTCAACTGTGTACATGGTTAGATGCAGTCCACAGATAGTAGCTGTTGGTCTAGCAGCGCAGGTTAGATCTTCTTGCTATGTATGAGTTTTCTACATTGTACGTTGAATTGAAACGTTTCACCGATTTTCCTTGGATGTATTCAATTTTTCCATGTCAAAATAGTTTTATTGTGGTAATGGAAATTTTGGAAACAAATGCATCTTTTCATAATCAATAACTGAATGTTGAAATGGATATCTAAACATTGAGGATCCTTTTTTTTGGAGAAACATTTTGTGATTGTGGTTTGATCCGACCTTGTTCAGAGGATCTTTAAAAGTCAAAAAGGATATCATTATCTTTTTGTATGCAAAATTAGTAATGTGATTATGTGGCTGTTCCAGTAATCTTATTGACCTTTTGTATTTCTTGGCAGATATATTGCTTTGATGCGCTTACTTTAGAGAATAAGTTTAGTGTGCTCACCTATCCTGTTCCTCAATTGGGAGGCCAGGGTATTACTGGTGTAAATATTGGCCATGGTCCTATGGCAGTAGGCCCCAGGTGGTTAGCTTATGCTTCCAACAATCCATTGCTATCAAATACGGGGCGCTTAAGTCCTCAAAGTCTTAGTCCCTCGCCTGGTGTGAGTCCTTCTACTTCTCCTGGTAGTGGAAATCTGGTTGCTCGTTATGCCATGGAATCCAGTAAACAGTTAGCCTCGGGATTGATTAATCTTGGAGATAAGGGCTATAAAACTATATCAAAATATTGCCATGAGCTTATTCCTGATGGTTCTGGCTCACCAGTGTCATCAAATGTTCACTGGAAAAGTGGAAGAATTGCTGGACACTCATCTGAGTCCGATGCATCTGGAGTGGTTAGCACTTCCAAACCTTGATCTTGTAATTTGCAATAAACTTTTAAAGAAGGAATTATTATCTTTGCATCATGATATTCTTGGTCTGATTATTTTTATGCTAATGAGTCCAGGGGAAAAAAGCTGTAACCACAGGTGCATGCTGAAAATAATTAACTTTTCTTCTTCAGGGGAAATTTCTATTTGAAAAGCAAAATTTTTAGTGGTTGTATAATTTTAAGAGTTGTGTGTTGTGGTGGCGGTGGGGATTGATATAAATGTTCAAATCAGTTTGAATGATGTTTGTCTTGATGTTTTTGATGCAGGTTGTAATCAAAGAATTCTCGTCACGAGCAGTCATTTCGCAGTTCAGGGCCCATAACAGCCCAATATCTGCTCTCTGTTTTGATCCAAGTGGAACTCTACTTGTTTCTGCATCTGTACATGGTAACAACATAAACATTTTTCGCATTCTTCCTTCTAGATTGCAGAATGGGGCAAATGGCGATAATTATGATTGGAGCTCTTCTCATGCGCATCTGTACAAGCTCCATCGCGGCATGACTTCAGCTGTGTGTATCTTAAATTCTACTTTACTATTTATTGTTCCCATGACTATAAATCTCTAAAAGTTTTTTAAATAGCTTTCATGCATTGTTATAATTAACTCACATATTTTATGCATATTTGGTCATTGTAACAGGTGATACAAGACATTTGTTTTAGTCACTACAGTCAGTGGGTAGCTATTGTGTCGTCCAGGGGAACTTGCCATATATTTGTACTGTCCCCCTATGGTGGGGAGAGCGCTCTTCAACTTCAAAGTTCTCATGCAGATGGGCCCATACTCTCTCCTACGCTGTCTGTGCCTTGGTGGGCTACCTCATCTTTTTCGATGAACCAGCAGGCACCCTCACCATCTCCAGCGCTTGTCACTCTCTCAGTTGTCTGCAGGATAAAGAGTGGAAATTGGCTGAACACCGTTAGCAATGCTGCTTCTTCTGCGGCAGGAAAAGTTACTCCCCCCTCTGGGGTTACTGCTGCTGTATTTCATAATTCAGTGCTCAAAAACATCCCTTCTGTTTCCTCTAATGGGAGGGCTTTAGAGCACCTGATGGTTTATTCGCCTTCTGGACATCTAATTCAATATGAATTAGTGCCCTCACTTGGGGGCGACCCGAATGAGTCACCTCTGAGAAATGGGACAAGTTCAATGGTACAAATGCAAGAAGATGATCTGGGTGTAAAGGTAGAGACTGTCCAACGTTGGGATGTTTGTCGCAGAGCAGATTGGCCTGAAAGAGAGGAATATATTCAAGGAGTGATACTTGGTGGACGAGAAGCTATGGAGGCTGTTATGGACACTTCTGTCTCCGAAGATGATGACCTTGAAGGGAAGGGTGTCATGAAACCACAGGAACGATCTCATTGGTATATATCCAACGCTGAGGTCCAGTTGAGGTCCGGGAGGATACCAATATGGCAAAAGTCCAAGGTGTTATGCTTTTGTCTTGAACATTTATCATTAACTTTTTCAAAATTTGCTAACTGCCTCTCTTTACTTAGGTGTACTTCTACACAATGAGCCATAATGTAGATGGAGAATGGAGCTTTATTAATGAAAATATTTCTGGGGAGATTGAGATTGAAAAGATCCCTTCAAATGAAGTTGAAATTAGACGTCGGGAATTGCTGCCTGTATTCGACCATTTTCGTGGGATTCAACCTGATTGGAAAGACAACAGGTAAGAACTCGATAATAGAACATTCATGTTCGACATTGCAGTAGCTTTTGCCTTTCCTTTTTGCACCTATCCTGAGATTGTACTGCCTTTGAGTTACTCCTTGATCTCTGTTAGTGGAGTGTCTGAAAGCACCATGATCTATCTGAAGGCTTCAAATTGTTCTTGCTTCATAGCGTTGTCGTTGTGAACTTGTGAAATATGAAGTTTGTTTGCTGTTCTTGGTTGATCTCTTCAATGTGAGTGCACAGAATATGTTTAATTAAATGCAATCAGTCACCCTTAGTTATGTGTTCAGATTCAACTATTAATAACTATATTTTGACAAGCTTTGTTTCTTCCCATGCCCTTCTTGTCTTTAATGGATTATGGAGCACTGATGGGCTCTCTAATGTATATATCTTATTCAGATTTGAATGAATACCATTTATTTTGTTCTTTTCTTGCCAGTCTCAAATTTTGTTAAGTTTAATGCAGAAATTTGGTTGAAGTACGTTCCTTTGTTTGGAAGTCTAGAAACAGTAATGCCATGTATGTTTGGATTGGGTCACATCACAAGTTTATGGAGGTTTTGGTTCTAATCATAAAAGTTTGTTATCTTTAATGTGAACTGGGCCCCTATCAGGGAATCCTATCTTTATGGAAGTTTTGATTCTAATCACAAAAGTTTACTGTCTTTAGTGTGAACTGGGGCCTGATCAGGGAATCCTATCTTAACCTTCATGTTAAGCCTAAGCTGGGTTAACTGCATTGGTTTTAGCATTTCTTTTTTGTTCTTGATTTTCATGTTTTTTTTTGCAATTATCCCTCATAGCTCATGTTACCCAGATTGAAGAAATTTATTACTTATCCTTGGGTCAATGAAAAAGTTTTTTATTATTTATTCCCATTTTAATGGTTTAGCTTCCAAGATGATGTTTTCTCTGAATACTTATGTAGGTCTCACTCTTCATCCGTTGGCTCTCATAGTGCTAAAGAGAAAGTAGAAGACAGTCTAGCCTTTAATTTTAAAATGAGCTCAGCTGTGCCACCTGAGAAGATTTCTACTGGTTTGACTTCTCTTGCCCTTGATGATTTTGTATTGAACAACTATATTTCCACATTAAAAATATATATGACTTGAAAGTCATTGTTACTTTTCTTCAGCTTGTGACACACCAGCATTTGTGCATGGCATTGACCACTTGCGCACATCAGATTCTGGTTCTGACAGCGCAAAAGTAGATGAGAATGATGGTGTAAGAAGATTTGGTCCTGTTTCTGTCGGCCAACAGTCTACAGCTTCTCCTGAATCATCTGCAAATGTCATATCTACAATAAAAGAAAGTTATATTATAAATAGACCATCATCCCCAAAGACTCGACCTCTTTCTAATGGGGGAATGGATGAACAATCTTCAAACAGTACCATCACCGGTGAACATTCAAACACTAGTTCGAATCGATCGGATCTGAGTATGAAGATAATAGATGAGGGGCCAGCGCATGAAGATATGCATGACTCGGTAGATTTTGGACTGTTTTTCCAGGAGGGCTACTGTAAACCATCTCCTAATGATGATTCTCATGACTTAACTGAGGTAACTACAGAAATTGATAGCAAAAATAGTCCATATGACAGAGAGAAAACTGAGGACGTGGAGAGTGATGATATGCTTGGAGGTGTATTCGACTTTTCTGAAGAAGGTACATGATCTAAAAACCACATTTCACCCTATGGTTTAGAATTTAAAATTTTCATGCAGCGATATGTCCATTAGTTCGATGACCAATATTACGAGAAATATTTGTTGGCTATCATTGATAGTGTAGCCTTTCGTAGTTGTGCAATAGTTACTTTTTTCTTGTCAATGTTTTTGGTGAACAGGTTGTGCGCTGTTCGAGTATTGAATGTATTCTTTCCACTTTCTTTCTTCTCATGGATTACTATACCTCCTATGTGCAGGTTGATGCATATCTTGAAGGTGCCTGCCTTCTGCCAGTCCTCAGCATGTAGAACGGTTGGCAACAAAGAATTGGTCGGATATTGCAAAATGGTACTAACTATTCATGTCAAAACACATGCTCAGCGCTATTGTGTGTGGCCTGTGGTTTGGGTTCTTGTATATATTTGTATATTAAAATCCATTGATGCAAATTATGTGTGAATTCATATTTCTCTTCGGCGTTACAATATTTGTTTCTATAAAGAAAAGGAAAATAAAGAGAAGTCAGAAAAAGAAAAAAGAGATTGTAGAGGAGGGTGGGCTTTACAACATTACTTTTCGATATTGTGTCCTTGTTTAGTGTTTGTTTTAGTTTGGCTGTACTTATCGGAACCTGAAGATGCATCCGTGTGCACTGATATATTAGCTACACGTTACATCCCATATTAGAACTACCAAACTCCACCAAATTGATGACTCGTGTTTAGTATTAGTAGTCTATGCTCAAAACGTACACAAGAAAATGTTTATAGGCTTTGAAAATTATTTGATGAACGTAAACTACTTTAATACGTAACTTCAGTGTTATCTATGTGCTGGTGGAGCTGTTCTTATAAGTAAAATTGACTTATTTTAGAAGTATGACTCATTTCAAAGGTATGAGAGTGTGAGTTTTGTTTTTTTCCCCAAAAATGTATTCTGTTTTTAAAATAAGACAGTATTGGGAAAGACAGTCTTTTCATAGGCATATGAAAAAAATGAGATTTAATTAGAGAGTTCATATATTGAAAAACAGTTTTTTCACAAGCTATAGAAAGACTAGGGATTCAAGTGCAATTTTACCATAAAAAAATAAAAAATTTGGAGTTAAAGCAATTAAAATCTCGATCAAATTTGGGTTGTAACTATTTTGTTAAACTCACACTCCTATTTGATTTGTGGTTAGAAATATTACATATTTAGAGTAAAATATATTATTTATTGTTTTTTGTGTGTGTAAATAAGTATATATACTAAGATCAAAGAGTAGGTCTCCTGACAGACGGCCTGTCCATAAGCTTATGGACAGATCACTTATTTCTTACCTTATATACTGCATTTGTTAAATTACATACAAAATTTGAAAATTTGAAAATATTTTTTTATATCATATATTTTTATATTTTCACCTTCAAATAAATATTATTACTTGTTTTAACTTATAAAATGCAATATTTAAATTTTATTAAAAAATTACAATATTTTAGGCAAATACCCTCGAGGACTGTCCATAAGTTCATGGAAATACCGCCTTTCCTGAGACTTTCCCAAGATCAAAAGTACTAAGTTTTAGGCCACCACTCTTAGCCTTCACAGATTCTTAAAGAAAAAGACTACACCTAGATCTTGCGAGTGCATGCGCCACTAGTCTTGGCCACACGCTGCCAGCGTTGGTAAGCCGCTATATACAATATATGTCGGGCCACCTGGCACTCCACAGGAGGGACCGCAATAGTCTGTATCTTCATTCCCCTTTTTTTCGTTCTTATTTTCTTTCTTTTCAGTGGTGGGTTTTACGATTTTATTTTGAATCTTTCGAATTCCATGTTTATTTTACTAGTTTCAAAATAGAAAAGGGTAAACATATTGGCATGTCAAATTTGGTCTTTTTCTATTTTTTTATATTTTAGCATTAGATTTAGATGGTTTGTACCAAACTATGTTTTTCATCGACCTTTCTCTAGAAAAACATAGTAGGTTTCCAGTATGTTTCCAAACTAGGTGAGGAGAAATCTGAGTTAAAAGTTGTTTAAATACTAACTTTTGGCGATATTGGTGTGAGAATTCAAAATAGATTGGTAGATTCCGGCAAGATAGTTTAGGGTAGTCCAATTTGGAACGAGTTACATACTTTCTTACAGAGTTTATGCTATATGTTGTGTCCAATTTGAGGTGGGACGCCATCTCAAGTTGGTGAACAAATCAAGCTAATGGGTTTGGGTCGAGCTGATTAGATGGTTTCTAGTAGATGACCACTATAGATTATATTTACCCTTATATTGTGCTTCATTATGCTTCTTCATTCAGCCACATAGACCTTTGTTTTAATGTAATGCTCAGTGTCTATACGTAAATGAGCTTAGCTTATACCTTGCTGCTGTAATAGATCAACTAAATGTAGGTCACTGACCAACCTGATAGTCAATATGAAGGATTCTGTTTCCTAACATCCCCGTCATTGACAATTTTAAATAAAAGAAGAAGAAGAAGAAACGAGCAATTTCTCAAGGTAGTTCTATATGTGTTCTGCTTTTGACAGGATTATTTGATTTATTTCCATATTTTACTGTATGTTGTGGTTGTATTGCTCTAGTTTGATGGTGTAACTATTTTGTATGATGTTTTAGGGGGATTATATTGATGTTTCATTTATACTGTATTTATATTCATCAATTTTATGTTTTTTTAGTGTGATGTTATTTTTTTCAATTAATGTTCCAATGTTTTGAATTGATTTCTCAAGGTAGTTCTATATGCTTGACATGCAATTGTTTTAATTTATTCTTTTTTGTTCTTTTGAAAAATAATTGATGTTGCGTTATCTTTTATTGATAATTTAATAATTATATTTCATGTTTCGGATGCAACAATTGTTGGGGGAGGCGCTGTGAGAAAGCCACAATGACTAAGAGAAGATACTTATCCCGTTTTAATTTCAGTTTTTTTTTCTTCTATTTATTTATGTGCATGTTGGATATTTCTGTTTCATATTATTGTTGATAATGTTATTTGGTTGTAGGACTCTCTTCTACAAAGAGGAGAAAGAGGTGACTGCTAAACAAAAAATTGATTTGGTGGAGGAAGATGAAGCTGCAGTTGCTGGGGTGGGAAATCTAGAGAAGGCGCTTATCGAATCCAGTGGTTGTTCTAGTCGTAGTTCCGATGGTGTTCCCGTGAGGAGGATGCTTCACAAGAAAATGGTTATGAAGTGTGGGTCGAGTGCCGCAGATGATGCCAGTGGTAAAGGTATTGTTCCACCAGAAAGGATTTTTGTTTATTTGTTTTTTATGATTTATTATTTAATTGAGTCAATCTCTTGAAAAGCGATTTTTCCATAAATTGTGGAAAGACCAAGGTTTCAACTGCAAAATAGCAGAAATCAAGATAAATTTTTTGGGTTGTGTTAATTGGGTCACAAACTTATAACTACTGCACGTTGTATAATAAATTTATATTATTACACCAAAAACATTTTACCTTTCTATAATTCTAATTCAACCATTTCCATATGCCTATGGAAATGTGGTCTTTCCCAAGACTTTGCCTTTAGTGTTTTATGTTTTTGTTTATTTAATATGATTAGATGTTTTGTGTTTTGTGTTTTGTAGTCGGTGATGATAATAAGGGAAATTTTGATTGCGAGAAAGATGGTGTTGTGAACAAGCAATCTAAAAAGGATGCGAAGAAAATTTAGATGCTGGTGGTTCGGGAGCTACTAGTATGGCTGATGGTATAGATAATATTGTTTTTAAATTATGACGTGACCTTGTAACATTCTGGTTTGAATGTTACAAGGTCACATCAAACCAGAATAGAGGAAAATCACCCTGAGGTGATGTTTCCATGATTTTTAGTTTCCATAATTTAGTTTTTTTTATGATGTGATGTTTTAACACTCTATTTTGATGTTTTGATGATGGTAAGAAGAAAGTTGGTGATAAAAATGTAGGTTTTGTTGTTGATAGGATGAAGCTGCTGGGAATGCTGATTTGGATAACATCAGTCGTTATGGTATTTTTTTTGTTAGGATTTCAGCTTTTGTTGTTATGTTGTGTAGTTATGTTGATTTAATGTGTTAACACACTGATGAGATTTTTTATGTTTTGTAGATGATGAAGTGCATTTTTTTCCTTTTTATTGATTTGGATTTAAATTTTTATATCTATGTTGTGTAGTTATGATGATGTGATGTGTTATCATATGGATATGATGTTTTATGTTTTGTAGATGATGAGGTAAATTTTTTATTTATTTATTAGGATTTCAGTTTTTATAGCTATGTTGTGTAGTTATGATGATGTGATGTGTTAACATTATGATATCGTGTTATATGTTTTGTAGATGATGAGGTGTTCAACACTCTTCCTAACACCTAAAAATTTCAAAAAAATGATCGTGAAGATGTTGTGAAGTATGATTATGTTGAAGTTGATACCGTCGGGGATTCAGACAATGGTTGAGAAGACAATGATTTCAGTAGTGGCAATGGGAATTCTGGAAGTGATGAAGAAGATGATGATGGAAGCTCTGAAAAAGAAGAAGCAATAACCTGGATCTAAAGATTCTTCGAGTGGAGAGGAAGTTTCCAAAGCTTCCGATGAAGATGAGGAGATCATTGGTTCTGATGATGAATTAGAATTTGAAGATGGGGTTGGCAAGAAGCGGGTTAGAACGTTTACAAAGATGAAAGTGAAGAGGAGGGATAAAGGGAAAACATTTGTGTCTACTACCATTGATGATGATGATGATAACGCAAGGCACATTGATGTTTTATTTTGTAGTTGATTTGTTTATTTTAGTTTATTTTTATGTTTTATGACTTTTTTTTCAGTGTTAAGAAGGGCTACAATACTAAGTTTATCCCTAGGAAGGTTGAGAAGTTGGCATGCATGTTGAATGTTGCACTGATGAAATTTGTACAAAAGATTGGGGTTAGTAGTTTATTGAAGATTAATTTCATTCTTCTTCCCAAACACATAATTCCTTACCTTGTTTCTAACTTCAATTTTGTTAACCACATTCAAATTGTTGGGCCTGATAAGTACTTTATCACTCAAGATGATGTCCATAATATTTTAGGACTTGCCTATTAGTGATAAAGAGGTTGTTGAGATTAGTCATTTTGGTAAGGGTGAAAATAAGGATTTAGAATTAAGGGATAAGTGGAAGATTGAGTTGGAGTTGATGGTTTAGGAAATATTCCTTGTGAGAGGTTGCTTGCTAAGAGGATGACTTTAGGTGAAAGTGGTGAGGAGTTTAAGAAATATTTTGTGATGTATGTCGTATGTAATTTCTTGATTCCGACAGCTTGGTTATTCGTGGACTATAATATGGTTGGGATTTTGGAGGAAGTTATGCACTTAAGAATTTAGATTGGTGTGGATATATTTTGAAAATAATTGTATGAAGTTGTGGGTAGGTACAAGTCTAGTTCTTACACGGCTGCGAATGCTTATGTAATTATGTTGTTGATGTGATATTTGTATAGGTTCCCCTTTCAAGGAATACTAGAACGCGTTGTAGTTCCTTTGATTCAGAACTGGAACACTAAGAAATTGTTTAACATGTGTAGGAAGATGGTGAGACTGGATACGATTCAACTTTGATGACTAAGGAATCATTTCCTTTGACTTGTGTGGGTAAGGTTGGGTGCCTTGCTTCTAGTGTAATTTCGAGGAAGGGCACGCATGTGAATTTTGATAAAGCCAGTACAAGTTCGCGATGTGTCACTTTTCAGATTCTTGAAGATTGCCCACTGATGAAGCCATGAAGAAGGAAGCATGCTCTATACGTATTTTTTTCTTCAGCTGTGTTATTTTAGATATTGATGTTGATGTTTTTGGTACTGTTTGTGATGTTTTATGTTTATCATATAAGTGATGTTAGTTGTGTTGGTGTGACGTTTTGATTTCAGTGGTAGATATTTGTAATTATGTTTGTGGCGTGTTTATGTATAAGTTTGTTAGTGATGTGAGTTGTGTTGCTTTGATATTATAATAGCTGATTTTGATGTTTTAATTTCCGAGATTGATGTTTTATATACTGTGTGTGATTTTTATGTTTTAACTGCCTGTGATGTTATTTTTATAGGTTGATGTTTCTTATACTATTTTGTGATGTTTTAATGTTTATTTTTACAGGTTCATGTTTCTATTCAATCTTTGAATATGATGGCTTTCCTACTATGTCGAAGCCAAGATCAAATACAAGCTATATAGAAGCAATATTAAAACATTAAATAAAATATAAAAGATATATAATGATGTGTTGAGGGAATTTTAATGAGAAAAAGGTTTTGCACAGGATATAGAAGCTATTGATACTCAGTCGACTCCTGTCAGTTCACATGATTTCTTTGAAAATTCAGAGTTGAATGACTCCATTGATGAGATCTTCAAGAATGATTTGAAGAGTCGTGCTCATGTTGGTGTTTCTTTGAAGAAAGGACCATAGCCCATATTTGATCTTGGCATTGACGGAGTAGGAGTGCCATCATCTTCAAAGACACCAGGACAAGGCAAGGGAAATGACGTGGCTAACTCTAACAAGGTAGGTGGGAAGGAAACAAGTCTGGGAAGAAACAAAATTTCATTTGTGAAGAAATATTATTTGACTGTGATGTTTCACTATTTTGGAATGATTTATTGGTGTTGATGCACAGGATGATTAAGTAGATTGATGATTAAGAAGATTGACTTTGGATGTTTAAGGTGTTATGTTAGGCACATGTTAGCCATGTTGAGTCCTTTTTTTGATAAATGTGTTTAATTCTTTGACAGTTGTAGTGCCCGACATTTTCATAGAAATGTCTGGGAATAGAAATGTTCTTAATCATTTTCATAGACATTTTCATAAAAATGTGGCTAATTCTAACAAGGTAGGTGGGAAGGGAAACAAGTCTAGGAAGAAACAAAATTTCATTTGTGAAGAAATATTAGTTGACTGTGATGTTTCACTGTTTTGGAATGATTTATTGGTGTTGATGCACTGGATGATTAAGTAGATTGATGATTAAGCATATTAACTTTGGATGTTTAAGGTGTTATGTTAGGCATGTGTTAGCCATGTTGAGCCATTTTGTGATAAATGATGTTTAATGCTTTGACAGTTGTGATGCCCGGCATTTTCATAGAAAAATGTAGATTATTTTTAGTTTTTCTATTTTTGTGTTGACCGAGTTCATTTTGGAAATTCATGTTGTGTTACATTTAGTGGCCGATGTTTTATTCCTTAAAAGTTTTGCTCATATGTTAAGTTTTTTTCTCTAAACAAATTGGCACTTTTAAAGCGTATAAAGTGATGATTTTTTAAATTCATTTGATGTTTAGTTATCAACGATTGATGTTTTATATCTTGAATTAAAAAATATTAATATTACTTGTTCCATAATATACATAAAGTCATACGAATCAACTTACATCTTTTAATCATCATGTGAGAAAAGAAGAACATCAGTGAAGTGGAACATTAAAGAAGTTAATTCAAGTGCAACAACAATGGAATGTATAAGTGTTATGGAGCATATGAATATCTTGTTTAAATCAACATCTTTATTAGTATGTATATGTAAAATATCAAATAAAAAAATTGAATCATAACAGAGTAACCGTGTAACATCACATGATGACAAAATAATGACAATATTACAACAAGGCTTTAGATTAACTGAGCATTTGGTGTTTTGGAACCAAATTATTTTCTCACGGGCTTCTTCCTTTTAAACTTACCTTTCACTCTTGCACTTCTTCCCTTTGTTTTTATTTTTGGCGAATCAAGGACTTCAGGAGCAATCTTTAATGATAAATATCTTGCACTTTTTGTTGCTGAATGACCTTGTGTATCCATTGCTTTCATTTGATTGATTGTAGTTGAGTCTCAATTTAGACCTTCTTCAAGGATTCTTTGAGTTTCTATGAATTCTTCACACTTCAACACTAGATTGTAGTACTACGTATCATATCATGACATCGTGATATTTCACCTTTGATCTCCTTATTTTATGGTGTTGTTCCTCCGAGGATGTAATCCTTAGGTGTGGAAGTGATGTTGTACAAATGGAGGATACGAAGAATATGGAAATACCATAATCGTACTTCTTCAAAGTACTTGCATTGTTTCCACCTTTCGATCATACTTTTTGGTAAGAAATCTTCTCCACACCCTCGTGTGATTATTTTCAGACTGGACTTTGTAGACAACTTTGAACTCAAGGTTGAATATTTTTACATCCATACTCGACATGGCCAGCTTCCATCCCCCCTCGAAGTCCTTGTAGAATTTATGTGTACATATTTCATCTACATGTTAAATCAATTCAGGTCCTTGCTTCGGTGACCTTGGTTTTCCTATTGACCTACTGTATTCTTTGCTTGTCTCCATGCTTCTCAAGCTATGTACATGTTTTTCAAAGATTGAAAAAAAATGGTGTCAAAATTGTTGTTTTGCTCGCACTGAAGCTGATTGCTTTGTTTGTGCTTTCGTCTCTCTGTTATGATAATGTTCCAGCCAACAAGAAGTTCTTTCTTAATGCTGTAAACTATTTCTCTCGAAGTCTGTGGAGGCTCTTAAAGCACTGGTTTTTCTAAAGCCAATATATATCTATCATAGAGTTCCAACATTATTGAAATTCTTCATTTGCACAATTTTCAAACAATGGTCGAATGCCATGACGCTTCACCACTCTTTACTTTACCATAGTGGCTTATGGCATTCTATTTTAAGTGCCATAGACAGAGCATGTTTCTTGTGTTACTGAACACTTGGAACAAGAATTAGTTGTTGTATGAAGCATCAATCAGTTATTATGGAAGGTTATATGCTACTGTTAAAACATCAAGCATACTGTATTCATGTTTTTATTGAATTCAGAAAGCATCAAGCAATTTTTTATGCACCTTTTGGTCATTTCATAGGAACATCATACATGTTTGAGAAATGATTATATACTCTCTGTGTAATCATATATCCTGAGCTCTTAAAACATCAATCCAAAGATAAGAAAAATCACATACAGTTATTGGAACATTAATACAGAAACTGAATCTGGAGGGGGGGGGGGTAGTAAGTACCTTTTGGTATTGCACCTGCAATAGCTGAGTCCTGATATGTAAATATGGTTATTGGATATTTTCATGTCATTGACTTTTTGAATGTCTCCAACAGCCAAATAAAAGTCTCTTTCTTTTAGTCCCCAATGAACGCACATCCAAACATCACATTGTTCCAACCATGTTGGTTCCTACAATCGGAGCATGGGCAAGGTTGTACTTGTTTGTCCTGTAAATTAGTCTCAAATATCATTACATCTCCATAGATAATGTAGTTCTCTTTCATCATTGCATCCCTCCAAAAAGCACAGTCAGTTTATAATCTTCATCAAATTTAACCCTAAAGAAGAAATCCTCTTCCCTTCCATCAGTTTGGTACAGCTCATCGATCACATTGTGTGCATCGCCTCCTTCAATTGATTTCATCCTCAATCTGTTGACATAGTTAATATAGTCCTCCATCGTGTAACCTACATTTTCTTCTCATTTTTCCTCGCACGCCAAATACTTGAAACTCGTAGCCGACCTTAAACTCACTAATTCCTTAGCCATAATTGCTTTTGGCTTTTCATCCTCTATCTTCATCTGACTAGTTACAACTACAGCCATTATTTCCTTGTGAAATCATGGTTATGCTAAGTGATGTGGTGCTTGATTTCAGAGATATTTTCATCGACAAGCTTGATACTGATTGCAACCCCTACATCTTGTTCTTGTAATAGGAAATTCTTTGCATTCTTCAAACCGAATTTCCTTGAAATGAGCACATGTGATATTTTTCCTTGACCTTTCCTTAACTTGTTAGTCTCTGTATTGACTTCCATGCAACAAATCCAAGTGAAGTTGCATGTGAGTGGTATAATGTTTCAAGCTCTTCCCATGTAATTTCTCGTACTCCTTGAAGTGACTCAATTTGATTTATCTCTAACATGTTTGGTAAACTTGTATCTCAAACAAAAAGCACAATGAAATATGAGTATGCTATTACTCAAGAATCCAGTGAATTATGCTTGTCTTAAAACATCATGTCATATATTTATAACATCAAATAGTATGAGAGTAACATTATATATATTCTCTATTTTTTGAACTACAGTTCGAAACAGATTATTTGCGTAATGTTTAGGATCATCAACTTTTCTATTTGCAACATGACATAATGATGTTGCAATATGTAATCCTGAACATGCTGGTGAATTTCAACATAATGCTGTAAAGTTAAAAAATCATATCATGTATTTGTAACATCAAACAATGTAGGAGTAACATCATTAGCTGTTATTTTGAAATTCAGTTGGAAACATGTTTTTTCCATAATATATAGGACCATTAACTATTATATTTGGAACATCACATCATGTTTGCAGCAAATTTTAATCCTGAACATGCTCGATTAAATTTTACCATCATGTTGTATACACTAGTGGAGAACATGCCTATTAAAGGTGGTTACATTAAACGAGCAAAGGCGGTTCAAAAATTTCTTTTTAATTGGTATCCGATTTCAGTTCCGAGTTAGGAACATGAATATGAGAATTTAAAAATAAAAAAATGGTTGGAAACCCAAAATCAATGCATCAGCTATACACCGTAAACCCCCCTCTTTTCTGGCACCGTAAACCTCATCTTCTCATCTCTTTTGGTGCCCAGAAATGTGTCGCCCAAAAAAATACCTTGAAATGCGATGCCCTGAAAAATGCCCAGAAACGCAACGCCCTGAACCTCTTCTTTTCCTGTATCTTGAACTTTCTACTTACATAAGAAAAGCAAAGAAAATTGCACACACTCCAGGCTGAGCCCTTTCATGTAAAAGCGGCGTTAATCAATGAAAAGTGGAGTAAATTGATGAGGCATGAAACCTTTCTGCGTGAATATCAGCAGTGTGAAACCTTCGGCGTGATGGGTGGTGGTACGCAGTGGATATGATAGAGAAGAGAAAGGTTGAGAGGTGGCGGTTTAGAGAAGGTGAAGGAATCCTGAGTTTGATAAAAGAGAAGGTAGGCTATGGCCGGTTTCTCCAAAAATAAAAACTAAGGAAACTTAGTTTTTGAGTGAAACCCTACTTCTTGTTAAATGTTTGGGCAACTTGGCCAAATAACCCAAAGCCCATTAAAGGTGGTTCTACCAGAACCAACTTTAATTGATATCCATTAAATGTGTAATTGCCTTTAATCAGGTATAAATCACCTTTAATCAATATCTCTCAAAAGAAGTTTCGAAAGAACCGCCTTTAATAAAATTCTAACTGCCTTTAAAATGATAGGGACCCGAAAGACATAAGTTCCGAACTCAGAACCTTCAATTAAAGGAGGTTCTCCAAGAATTTGACTAAACCACCTTCTATCACTACCTTTAATATTGACTTCTCCACTAGTGATAGTTTAAACATCATACCAAATACCAAGAATTGAAAGGTTTGAGGTTGATTGTTGATAACAAATTTGGGATGATTTATGTTAAATTGAAACCTAATTGTAGTTGTAGATTACTTGATTTATTGTTTGTTGATATTGATGGATGTTGTTCTTCAAATTCGTTGCAGTTGATTGTTGATTACGGATTTGGAATGGTTTATGTGAAATTAAAACCTAATTGTAGTTGTAGATTACTTGATTGGTGCTTTGTTGATATTGATCGATATTGTTCTTCAAATTTGTTGCGGTTGATTATTGATGATGAATAACAGTTGGAGGATTTAGTTTTGTGAATGATTTTGTATCAGCCTTTGATGTTTAATTAAGAGTGGATGAAGAGTTTTTGGGAAATGATCGTATTTCATTTGTGCGCCTTCAATATGGAGTGGTTTTTGGGTTGATTTTGTCCTAAGCGCTCTGAGGTCCCTCATTTTTTCTGCACCTTATATAATAGACCCCAAGCTAGAGTTACTTAGAGATTTGCCCCCGAATTTGGTTTGTCATTTCCTATTTTTCTTCCTAGTCCCTAGTCTCACCATGAGACGATCTCGCAGGAGATGGACTTATAATTGAGACTTGTCACATTGAAATTTGATTTACGATGTCTGTGGAGGAGACCAAAACTTTAACAATCTTCATAACTACTATTATTCTATCTACGTAACATTAAAGTTCTCTAATAATCCACCAATGAGCTTCTATTTTTATGGATGACGTTCTTTGCATTAAAAAAATATCTATTTAAATGGGTCAATTAAATTGTATTCACATCAGATTGATGGTTACAAGAAACCCTTACATTGTAAATGATTTTTTGAATTAATCGTTTATTATGATGAGGAGGTCTCTTGAGAGGTGGCATGTCCTTATGTTATGGACAATCCACTATATTTTTTCACTTATGCGCTGTATTTGTTAAATTAAGCACTACAATTTTCAATTCAAGTAAATTATTTTAAGTTAAATATCGTACTTTTTATATAATACCTTTTACATTTTCACTTTAAAACATACCTAAGTATATGTTTTAACTTATAATATACAATATTTAAATTTTAAAATATATAGTGTTAAGTTAAAAGTTGAAAACTTAGTTGAAATCAGAAAAAGAAAAATAGAGAAAAGGAAGAAGAATTCAGTATATTCATCATCTGTTTGGTGTTGCCAAAAATTACAGAATAAATGAGCTGTGTTGGTTGCTTTATACCAGACAGCAAAAAACACTAATCCCAATTAGAGAGTGACACGTATAACCCAAAAAAAAACTAAAACAGCCAAATAAATGGTAAATCAAATGATGTCGTTCCACTGTTGGCGCCAATATTTTGAAATGAAGAACTGCCACCAGTGCCCACCCACTTCAACCTCACTTCAAGGTTTAGAAAAATTTAATTCAATCTTCACCCCTCCTGAAGATCAACTATGTGAGCACAAAAGCTGAGCTTGAAAAGATTGGCATGGAAAGGAGTAGGTGGCACAAGGACTTGGTTAAAATGTCAACCAATTGCATCCGAATGGACACAAAAGAAGGAAGCAGAAAGCCCTAAAGATAATAGTCCCAAACTAGATGATAATCAATGTCCAAATGCTTTGTTCGTCATGAAACACGGGGTTTGTAGTGAGATGCAAAGCTGCCTGATTATCACAAAACAAAGGAATAGGAAATTGAACCCGTAGATGAAGATCTACGACTAAATAACTGATCCCTTTGAGTTCACAAGAAGTCATGGATAAACTTCTCTATTCAGCCTCAGCAGAAGACTTGGATACTGAGGATTTCTTTTCATATTTCCAAAAAATCAAAGCAAATCCTAAGAAAACAGCATAACCAGTACATGGCCTTCTTGAAACCTTGCAAGTAGCCAAATCCGCATCACCATAGGCATGGAGCCTAAGATCATTGTTGGAAGCATAGAACAAACCATGATCTGGATGATGGTGAAGATACTTAACAATGTGAAAGGCTCTAGTGAGATGATGATGAGTGGAAGATTGCACAAACTGACTTAGTTTATGTACAACAAAAGGACATCAGGCCTGGTGTAGTTGAGATATAGGAGTCTTCCAATGAGTCTTTGAAATATGCTGGGATCAAGCAAGAGAAGAGAAGACTCATCATGAACTGACCAGGTGGTGGGAAAATGAGTAGCAACAGGTTTACAATTGGAAAGCCCACAGCCTGAGACTACATGTATTTGCTTTGGTGAAGGTGCAGACCAGTGCTTGAATTGTGCGGTTCTTGGCCAAGGAACTAGTGCGCAGCTCCAAGATCTTTGATTGTGAACTTGCTGCAGAGATTTTTAACTTCAGCAATGCCATCTAGAGAAGTCCCCATGATAAGTACATCATCAACATAAACAGAGAAAGTGCACAAGTGGAACTGTCTTTCAAGAAGAGACACTGATCATGATCAGATTGATTAAAATCTAGAGCCAATAGATGTTGTGTAAACTCCTTATTCCACTGTCTAGGAGCATGCTTCAGTCCATAGAGGCTTTTAGTCAGTTTGCATACTAGTGTAGGATCTGGAGCTGAATAGCCATCAGGTAGTTTCATATACACTTCTTCATCAAGATGGCCATGAAGAAAAGCATTGTTAATATCCAGTTGATGAATATGCCATCCAGAAGAATAAGCCAAAGCAAGCAACATCCTGATGGTAACTGCCTTAGCCACAGGAGAAAATACTTCAAAGAAATCAATGCCTTCAATCTGGTTAAAGACCTTGGCCACTAATATTTTCTTATGATTTGCAAGTGTGCCATCTGCATTGTATTTCAACCTATGTACCCATTTGGAACCAATAGCTCTCTTACCAAGAGGCAATGACACCAGATCCTAAGTGTGATTTTTCTCCAAGGTAATTAGTTCATCATTCATGACCTGCAGCCACTCAGATGAATGCTTTGCCTGATGATAGGAGAATGGTTCTCGATCCTGTGAAGAAGAACTAGCAGTATGTACATGAATAATTGACTGAGGCTGTAGAGGAATAAGTGAGGAGGATGACACAAAGTCTTTTGACCAGACAAGTGGCCTGATAATTCTCATGCTATGTCTGACACCTGAATTAAAGGAGGAGAGTTGGTGACAGGAGGGGGATGATTGAAAGATGAAGGATGTGATTCAGAAGAGGGTGAGAGTGAAGGTTGATCAGAATCTAAGAAAGGAAGAGGAAAAGAAATTTGAGTGGGATCATAATAAGGGAGAAGTGTTTCATGAAATACCACATCTCTAGAAATAACTACTCTATGATTTTGGAGATCAAAGAGTTTGTATGCTTTCTCTCCTGTGGGATAACCAATAAAGATGCATGGGAAAGCTCTTTACGTAAAATTTTCTTTGTGAGGAGAAGAATTTGTGGTATAAAATAGACAACCAAAAGACCTAAGAGTGTGAAAATCTAGACAAATGTTAAAAAGAAGCTGATAGGGTGAGGTCCAGGAGAGAGTGAGAGTTGGCAGTCTATTAATAAGATAAATAGCTGTCAAAATTACATCTCCCCAGATTTTTTTTTGGAAAATGAGACTGAAATAAGAGAGCTCTAGCTATTTGAAGAAGGTGTTGATGCTTTCTCTCTACAACTCCATTTTGTTAGAGTGTAGGAGCATTATTTTTGGTGCAAAATACCATTCTCAGAAAATAGTTTGTCACACTTAGTGCTCACAAATTCAGTCCCATTATCTGATATGAGATACTTCACTGAAGCATTGAAATGATTTTTTATCATGAGAAGAAAGGTTTTTAAGGGAATGGTACTTGATCCTTAGTTTTAAGAAGATAAGTCCATGTGCTTCTTGTAAAATCATCTACAATAGTCAAGAAATACTTGCAATTTGGCCTCGAAAGATCAACATGTATGTAAACAAAAGGAGAAGATGCAAAAGAAGTAATTGATGAAAAAGGTACTTGATCAAAAAGTAGTCTAATTTATCCTAACAGTTTTTCCATATGACAAGCAGAACTTAGATGATCATCATAAGTGTTTTCATTACGTCAAGATGCTTTATAACATCAGTAAAAGGATGCCCTAATCTATAATGCCAAGATTTAAACGACCAAATTGATTGACTAGCTACTGCACTGATTTCAGAACTTCTTGGAACTGAGTGAGTGTAAGCTGACTGAATTCTATGCTGAATGACTTCCGATTGAAAAGACTGAGGATCTAGAATATATAAGCCATTGGTCTCTTTGGTTAATGCTAGGATTTTCTCAGTCTTGAGGTCCTGCAGTAAGCAACTCTTGGATGAGAAGTTGAACAAAACTGACATTGACTTTGTGAGTTTACTGACTAAGAGAAAATTGTATTTAAAATATGGAACATGCAAACACTCAAATAATGTGACTGATGGACTTAGGCATACTATTCCTAAAGCTTTAACTAGTTTAGTTGTATGATCTGGCATATAAACTAGAGTAATGTTATGTATTGGAGACACAGAAGTAAAAACTAACATATTCTTGCACATATGGTTTGAAGCCCCACTATCCACTATCCAGCTATCATCATTCAAAGTAAACACATTAAGTGAAAAATTTGTAACAATGTTACCTGCAAAGTAATGATAATGATCATATTTTGCTTCACCACCTTGATTATGCATCTGTTCTTTTCCCTTTTGCTTTTTGTCCAGCTGTGCTTCCACCATTCTTGCAATAAGTGCCTGCAGCTTAGCATCCATATCACTGATTGGAGTAACTTCCTCTTCAGTCACTGCATGAGCAGAATACTTCTGATTGGATTGATAAGGCTTCTGGTAATGTTGTGGAGTAAATTGTGGCTTTTGTACTTGTTGAGCTTTCACTTTTGTGTCTCTACTTCCTTTCCACCACTCAGGGTAGCCTTTAATTTTGAAGCAATTCCCCTTAAGGAGTCCCAACTTTCCACAACAATCACACCTCAAGTATGTTCTCTTCACATTTCTTTTCCTCATGCCATCTGAATCATCCTCATGTCATCTGAATCATCAGATTGCTCAGCACCACCATCTCTCATTTGATAAGGAATTTTTGTATCTCTATATATTCTGACTGCTATAGCAGAATTATTTTGCATCTCATGATAGCCTCCATGCATTGATTTTTTTTCAATCCTGCAAATCATCTAGCAAGCTTTTCCAACACTGGGAAATGGATCCATCAATGGAATTTGATGACTAATAGCACTTTATTCCTCATTAAATCCTATAAAAATGATGCAACTTATCATCTTCCTCTTCAGCAGGCTGACAAGTATAATTGATACAATAAACATTGCACCTCTTTCTAGGTCTTAAACAAGCATATTCATCCCATAAACCTTTCAATTCTGTGAAATAAACAAGCATAAACTTATTTCCTTATTTTAGTTCACATATATCTTTCTCCAGTTTATGGATCAAAGGTCCATTGCATTCACCAAATCATTCCTTCAATTCATTCCATAAAGCACTTGCACTCTCACAAAACATAAATCCTCTTGCTATCTTCTTAGAAATTGAATTCAATATCCAATAAATTAAAAATTGAGTTTACCTTGTCCCATCTGTCATACAATGGATCATCCAAGTATGGTGTCCTGATTTCACCAGTGAGGAAATTTAGCTTTCCCTTTGATCTAATTGCTACAACAATTGATCCGCTTCATGTGATGTAATTATACTCATTCAGTGGCTTTGCAACTAGCACTAGGTTAGAGTTGTCAGAACTTTGAAGATCAAATGGATAATCTGCTTCGTTTCTCTTAGATCAGGTATTTCCTCTGTGAAAATTGGATCTCACCGAATGTCCAATTGAATTCACAGATTCTGAACGGAAGACATGGTTTATGAAACTCAAAATAAGCAGAATTTCAGTGTTATTAATTAACCATCACCGGATCTTCCCAGTGTGCTCGGATACCATGAAAACTTAGTTGAAATCAAAAAACAAAAAATAGAGAAAAGGATGAAGAATTCAGTATATTCATCATCTATTTTGTGTTGCCAAAAATTACAGAACAAACGAGCTGTGTTGATTGCTTTATACCAGACAACAAAAAACACTAAGCCCAATTAGAGAGTGACACGTACAACCCAAAATAACAAACTAAAACAACAAAAGAAAAGGCAGATCAAATAACGTCGTTCCACTCTTGGCGCCAAAATTTTGAAATGAAGAACTGCAGCTAGTGCCCACCGACTTCAACCTCACTTCAAGGTTTAGCAAATTTTGATTCTGTCTTCACCCTAGTGACCATAAGACTTCCCTATAATGATAATTGTAACTTTAATGAACTTGATACTTGTATTATAAATGTTGTCACTACAAAAGACAATACCTATTACCTTGGGTTTTCAGGCCTTTTTACCTTGGGTTTTTGCCCCCAAAAAATCGAGGTAAGTGTGGGTTAAGTAAAAAGTAGACTTTTTACCTCAGTTCAAAACCGATGTAAAAATTAATTTTTTTACCTCAGTTTTGGACCGACGTCAGCAGGTTCTGCAACCGATATCACTCCAAGGAAGTAGGCCAACTATAGTAAACCTTAGCTGCGACATTGTTTTTATCAACTTTAGCGTTCATTAGAAGCAAAGTCGATCACAGCAAGAAGGTAGTCGATGTCACTAGAATCACTGCGACATCGACAAGATTCAAGTCGTGGAATAATTGAAGTGACATCGGTCATGTTTGTAAGAAATATCACATGATCCATGGCACCCTCATTGTGTGCATGCTGATGTGGGAGGCTAAACAATACGACATCGTTTTTAATGGGCGACGTCACAAAAAAAGGCCCAGGTAAATGTGACGTCAGTTAGGTGTCGTATCTTAACGATATATGTGACGTCGGTTAGGTGTTGTATCTTTACTGGTTCGTGTTGCCGCTGTATGATTCATGGAGAAATCGGTTGTCATACAATAATAAATATTTACTTTCAGATGAAAAAAAAACCTTGAACATAAATTACCAATAAATGTCAGAATATATTCAAATTCATATGGTTGATGTGATAATTAAAGATTAATTGTATTTAACGTCTCTTGCCTACGTCGTACGACATTAAAACTATTAGAGGCATTAGGGAAATAAGTAGCCCATGCTAAGGATCCATCGATAACTCTTTTTGTCCTATTAAAACAAATACACATGAAACAAAATTTATGTTAGAATTTGGTAGTCCCATAATAATGTACCCATAATACAGTAAAGTGTAGGTGAAAATAATCTAAACATGGAAAAAGTACACGTACTGACTGAAAGCGATGTCGCTTTGTTGATAAATCGATGCCGCTGCCACCGATGGTGAAGCGATGCTAGGTATACAAGATGGCCATGTCAGTTCTTAGGAAATGCGATGTTGCTCAACATTTGGCTCCACGTCGTAAAGGGCGATGAACATAATGCAATGTCGCAGATTCAACCCGTGTTCATACAAAAATTTGATCATTGTCCACAATCAGCCATAATCTATGCTTTTTTCCACACACCATACAAACAAGACATTATTTTGGAACGACTTATATTGTACATTATATAACATGTAACATAATCATCATACTCCATGAATATATTCAATGATTAGTCAATGAGGAAAAAAACATATACAATTAAGGAGATGCTAAAATGAACTATCTTAATTTATTTGAACTGGGAGATACTCCATCCTAGAATAATTGTTGATATTCGATAGAAAAAATTAGATTGAGCTCTTTAGTGTTTGTAATGGTGTTAATGGAAAGGATGGTGTGGAGTTGTGTTGAGAGCAAATGTGTTAGAGATGAAATGATTCTGTTGGTGCGGGATATTATTGTAATGAGATGGGTTTCGGGGGAAATTTTGGTTTAAAATTTTGGATCAAAATTTTAGTTCCTGCTGAAAATTTCAAGCAGAGCGAAGTCGCTCGGTTGTCGATCCCAGATTCGTTTCATGCTACTAGCATTTGCAAAGTTGGACGTGTGGGGCCAAAGTATAATTTTTTAAAATTGTCATAAAAGACTCCATGTCAAGATTGCGGCCCCTTTCGATGACCCGTTCATGCCAAATAGGAACAAAATTATCCTGTAAATGTGAATAAAAAAATTTTATCTCCAATTTTGCATTTCAACACCTCCCACTTTCATGAAATGACCTAAGAAACAGATGATTACCCCAGTTTCCGGACGGGACCCTTGCTATCCCCCAGTCAAACTCATGATCACCATTAGTTACGATAAAGAAACTGGCATGATCCCACAGAGAATTCCTCAAGTTCTTCCTGAAAGAACCATGTATACTTATAAGTAATCATCTACAATTTACTCTACACAATGTACTAACGCTTTTTAAAATTTGATGGACAGAATTTTATTAGCTTTTAATTTAATAAAAAAAATCTAGAATATTTAATTTTATGTGATTCTATGTGGTGGAAATGATCGTTCTCATAACGCTTACAGTAAGGGTACTAATGGAATACTCCAAAAATGACGGACGATTACCCGGGTTCTCGGACGGGACCCTTGCCACCCCCCAGTCAAACCCATGATCACCGTTAGTCATGACAAAGAAACTGGAATGATCCAACAGAGAATTTCACATGTTCTTCCTGAATGAACCTTGTATACTCATAAGTAATAATCTACAATTTACTCTATACAATGTATTAGCGCTTAAATTTTGATGGACAGAATTTTATTAGCTTTTAATTTTACGAAAAAACCTAGAATATTAAATTTCATGTGATTCTATGTGGTGGAAATGATCGTTCTTATAACGCTTACGTAAGGGTATTAATTGAATACTCCAAAAATGACGGACAATTACCCCAATTCACGGAAGGGACCGTTGTCATCCCCCAGTCAAACTCTTGACAATGCAATTTAGATTATTGGCTAGCTCAATTTTTTAATTGTCCCCCCCCCCACCATCTTGGAGGGGCCTACGTGTAAAAACTGAAAAGTTCACTGGCTATGTTAAAATTGATTCCGATAGAATTGGACGTTAATATGGTGCATGGACAGTTATAAATTTAAATTGGAAGTATCTAATATACAATTACCCTTTTGAAGGTCAATTATGTTCGTCTAGGTCAAACGCGGGCCCAGTTGACATGTTAGAGAGCTGAAATGGTGAGGCCCAATTTCATAGTCACCGATGCTGGTCCTATGTCGCTAAACTAAAATTACATGTGACCTCACACATGCATTGGTCAAACACCGACCCATTCCTATGCTAGTGGGCTGTAATGGTGAGTCTCACATTTATATTAGCCGACGTCGCACAATTGTCAGTCATAGGTCGGTAAGTTTGACTGACATGCGACGTTGCACAACCCTAGGTAAAAGCCACACCGCTTCATAACGAATGTATAAATGGAGACCACCTCTCATACATCACTTCAAACTATTGGTATTCTCTCAAATTTCAACACTCCTCTCGGTCCATCTTCTAAAAGGTATGGTTTCCACATGTGGTTACATTACTTTTGTTTTTGTATTTATCCTTGAAATTGTTATGTATTTGGATTAGGGCGTGAATGTGTTAATTTTTTTAATTTTTGAGGTTTCTATGGTTTAGGGTGCTAGAATATGGTTTTAGGGGTGTTAGAATATGGTTTTGGGGTGTTATTATATGGATTGAATGTGCTACAATATGGTTTTAAGGGTGCAGTTTCTACTGTTGTTTCATTCTCTGCTTGAATGCGACATCGCTAGCATGTCAATCATCCTTCAGTTGTACCGATCCTTAGGCGACGTTGCAATAATGTTTTATGTAGTTGGCCAAATCAATGCGATATCGCACCCTCATCGGTTAACCAATAAGTTATCCAATTTTAGAGCGACGTCGCCTTGACTTTGTCAACAAAACAGATTGTATGTATTTATTTCCCATTTCTAACTATTATAACATTTAACATCCGCGATAATATGAATTACAGAAATTATGGCTAACAATGTTGGTTCCAGTCGTGAATCGATTGAGGTGAGCGATTTCTTGTTATGTTTTAGATATTCCTTCTATTTCATTAATAAGAATAAAATTGAATTTTTAATGATTTCATTGAACAATATAGATCCCTACTGATTCAGATGATAAGATTCCGAGTCGCATATTCTCAGGCAGATATCCGCATTTTGTACATACTCTGACCCAAATGAACTTCAGGTCAATTCCAACTATGGTAAGTCCTCCCTGTGTCAAACAAATTGAATCTTCAATTAACTTTTTCTATAGATTACTTTCATAAGTACTAGCAAAGGTTTTTTTTAAAAAAAATTCAATACCTCCTTGACAAAATTGTTGAGCACCTACCACCGTACAAGTTGGATGTTGTGATTAGGTGAAAAAGGATGGAGTACCACATGCACTACTCGGGGAACAGGATGCTCAAGCCCTGACCCCGAAGGAGTTTGGCCAGTTTCTTGACGCAGAGGAACTAGAGATTGGGGACACACTGTACTTCGAACTCATAAATGGTGTTAGGCCCGTATTTCTCCATGTTATCATTCTTCCCCGCAAACATTAGATGTTTATTTTAGACTTTGTATGCCCATGTATTTAAAACTAACTGATTCGTATTTCGAAGAATTTTTATTTGGATGTATTTTATATCTGAAATCTTTAAACTTTAAATTTGGTTGTGTATTGTTATTTTAATGTTACTCAATGTTTAATATTTAACCTAACATATAATCAACAGGGTTTAAATTTAACGATCATTTAGGCAACTGTAAAAGACTTGTGTGTACTGAATAATTTCTTCCAATTATTCTGTAACAAGCAAATATTTGTTGCTTCAGAATTTTATTAATAAATTGGAATTGTTGACTGGCTGGGTGGTGGGTTAAAATTGTTAGGCCCATAAGCATGTGACGTCGGTCCTAGGTCGGTACATTTTTTTATGAACTGACATACGTGCAACATTGCACCACATTAAGCGGACTTTATAATCTGGTAAAACAATATCGTTCTGAAACAAGTATAAATATGGTAACCCTAACAGAGAATTCAAGCTTCTCTTCACGAGTTTCCTGCGAATTTCAACGGTCTTCAACTTCCTCCCTTCTCTTCTATATTGGGAAAAAGGTATGGTTTTTCCAATCTCCTAACACATAACTTTTATAATTCTTACTTCACAATGTCAGATCTGTAGTCTATGAATTTGTTTTGTTTTCTTAGTTTTCCAGCTTTTGTTTCTAATTATGAGAGTGCGAACTTTCCTTGACTTTGAACGTTGGTACAATGTTTTTGTATGTCTCCAAAGGATTTTTGTTTAATTTGATGTTGATGAAGCCTCATTTTTTCAAGTTTGATGTGTTTCTTCCCGTAGCTACCTCTGATATCTGCGATGTCGGTAGTTTGTCTGATATTGTTTAATTCATGCGATAAAAGTGCGATGTCGCATATTTTTATTTCTATTTGCATATTCTTCAGTTTCTGACGTCGGATGTATCTCGGAAAAACCTTCTGTTTGCCCGAAATGATACCAACGTCGCATTATAGCCTCTAAGTTTACTTTGGATTTCAATACGCGACATCGGTATTGTGTCAGTCCATTGTTCGATTTAACCGACACAAAACCGAGGTCTCATTTACATGTCGACCAAATCACTGTTTTTGACCGAGATACACTTGTGACGCTTGTGGCGACGTTTCACTGGTGAACGTCATTTTACTCGCCAAAATAATCTGCAAACTCTAATGATGAAATTAGTACAGTAGCAAGCAGAGTCGATCCCACGAGGAACGGAGCAATAACTATAATAAAATTCCTACTAATATAGAGCACTTTTGGTGTAGCCACCACGCCTTAATTTTCAGATTTATCTAACAACTAATAATGCAACTAACTAATATAAAATATGAAATAATAATGCAACTAACAGATATAAAAATCTAGTAAATATATATGATGACTGCAATCGGCTCGGAATAACTCACATTAGTTAAACATCGATCATAGGCGCAAAGATAAATCAGTTCATATGCATCTATCAGTTATAGGAAAGTAGGTACGCTTAACCTCCCCAATTCTTTCGTACTTTATCGACAATTAACCAATTATAATTAATTAATTGTTTCTCTTCCCAAGATGCCTCCAGAAAGTATTTGCTAAACCAGATACACACCTCGATAGCATTAAGAATGAAAAGAACCCGACATAGCAATTACCCAAGTATTCGCAAGTAGTAACGCACACTTAATTGTTCCCCATCTTGCTATTACAGTCTTAGCTAGTTAGCTGTTTTTCACAAGATCTCGCTACTTACTAACCCTTTCCAACTATTACGTATTGGTAGAATTAGATAGCATTATCCCAATAATATTCAAGTTGATCAGGCTTAAATATATCAAGAATAAAATAAACCAAGAACAATCAAGAACACATAAGAATCAACTATAAAACAATTAAGCCTCACGATTCATAAACTAATGCTTGTTATTCCATGCCGATATATAAATTAGCTACTCATAATAATTATACTAAAAGTATATATAATATAATAATAAATCATAATCAAAATAATAAATTAATTAACTAACGAAAACAAAGAAATCATGTAAATCACCAATGTGAAGTTTTCGTTGAATAATTAATCAAACCAAGCCCTGCTCCTCCTCTCCTGTTCCGTCTCCTCCCCTTACAAATCTGGCCGTATGTATATTTATATACACAAAACCAAAACCAAATCCAAATCAACTTCTAATTACTTTTCTTCTTATGGAAGAAATAAGGAAATAAGATAATATCTATTCTAATTCTAAATAACTAATTCCTACAATTAAGGAATTTTAAATGGAAGGAGATAATACAATGCTTATCAATATGGGAAGTGAATATATTTATTTCTTCAAATCCACATGTCTTCAATAATTCACTTTTCACCCCATAACTTCAGCAATTCTGCTCTTGCCTCTCTTCCTTCATCCCTGGAAAAATGTCTTATAAAATAAGAACATTTTCCATTGGAGCACATCGCCTCATTAAAAACCTTAACCTGGAAAACCCAGTGGGAAAAAACCGTTGGTTAAGGGAAAAAGAGTACAATGTATAGCTCCCTCTCAATTCTCCGCAATCAATGAATTCCTGCACCAAAAACACCTTAAAGTGCAAATTATATCTCAATAAAATCATAATAATCCCACAAAATATGAACACAATATAACACACATCAAATATCCTCACACTTGAATCATGCTTGCTCTCAAGTATGAAGTGAAGAATATAAGAGTAATCAACAATCCACAACGTTTATAAATTCTCATTCCCTCATATGACTCTATCTAAAATGACCCTAAAAAGAAAAGGTAAGATAGAAACACAAATCACACAACTAAACAGATAAAAATTCAACATTTAAAAACTCTAGATTCTACTCTTATAACGATAAATTTTCCCCTGCCAAGGAGTAAAGGATCACGTTAACGCATCTGGAAATCATCAACCCTTAAAGTATTTTAATTGAAAATGTTCAAGATCAGGAAATCTAATCATCAATTCAGTCAAAATCGGACAAGCAATGAATATTTCTCACGGTTTCACTCAATCACTCTCAACATATGAAGGGCAATCACTCAAATAATTCACAAGTTATAACATAGAGAAGTTAATATGCAAATCAGGAAGGTCTTTCTCAAGGGTTGTAACGGGGCTAGGGACCATTCAGATTGGTGAGATCCTAAGGGTTCTAAGCTCAAACAATATCGATCAAAATATTATGCATATTTTTTTTCCTTCAACCATCATCCATGTATAGTAGACATTCACCAAAAATCTTCATCTCATGCTATTATGAGAAAGCCAAGTAATATCACATCAAAGTAGGTGCTATTTTTTTCTTTTTTTCTTTTTTTTTCTCTTTTTTTTTTCTTTTTTTTTCAGCACCATTCTTCTTCAATACAGTCCAAAACTGGTACCTTTTTTAGAGAAAAATTGCAACTAACAATAAAATTTTTTCCCTCTCTTTTTTTCACTGTTACGCCCCTCCAGTTTGGCCAAACGGAACCCCAGTGTCACTGTTCATCATAAAATTCAGCATTCATTTTTCAAAACCATTCAGTCTGGGCTAACTGGACACATACTCAGTAATGTCATCAACTCAAGAGAACACAAATGGATGAATTCATCAACATTAACTTCAAGAACATGCATAATAGGGCCAAGAGAAAGGATAAAACAAGACTTTGGCTAAATATATAGTAACTCATATCAAAGAACATAGTCAAAGCTTCAAAGTGTTTCACTAGGGGTTAACGTAATTGGTAGACAATTTAAGCTGTGTGGTTCATCCTAGTGTCTTCCATCACTTTCACACATAACAACTCCAATTATAACAATGTGATCTCTCAGAACAAAGATTGATGTAGAGAGTGCTCTACTCTAGCTCAAACCTCACTTTAGTAGGCTAAAATATTCAATTAAACCCATCCTTTTTCGTCATCCCAAAAATCATATCAATCAAATTTCATAAATCATAGAAAATCTCATTCAATAACTTCAAGGCATATTAGATTTACCAAGTTTGTTACAATGAAATTTACAACCGGCAGACTACTTTTATCAAGAGCCACTAGAATTTCATCATGTCAAATTATCGACTCAAACAACACAAAAAAAACACATGTTTCACTGTAAAAATAAAAAACCCAAAATAAATAAAAATATTTTTTTATGTTTTTTAAATACAAAACAAAACACACAAGAAACCTTCTCACACTTAAACTTTGCTTGCCCTCAAGCAAATAATGCAAAGCTCTTATGAGAAAAGGTTTAACACAGAGATAACATCATAAAAAATAAAAGGGAAAGAGGGAACTTATAGTGGTGGGTATCGGAGAAAATCCCAATCAAGAGGAAAGTGTTTGATCATAATCAGGTTCTGCCGCAGGCCCCCCCATTTGGCCAAACGGAACCCTGCGAGTCCAGCTTTCCAAATGTGTGAATTCTCCATGGTGCAAATTCAAGTACTTCAAATCTGTAGATCAAGAATTGAGATCAGATGAGACATTGAAATTCCTAAAAATAAATAAAATCTGAAAAGAAGAAAGAAAGAAAAAACTAAGAAAATTGGGTTGCCTCCCAACTAGCGCTTTTGTTTATAGTCTTTGGCTAGACTTTTGGATGCCTTTAATGAATATTTGTTGGGTACAATGGAATTTCTTCCATTAATGCCACCTGAGAAGTATCATAGTACGGCATAAGGCAATGACTATCGACGAGGAATGCCCTTTTTGCGTTCATGCTTATAATCTCTACCATCCCATCAGGCCAAACATAAGCCACTTCGAATGGTCTAGTCCATTTAGACTTGAATTTCCATGACATATGTCAAAAGTTTGACTCAGATATAAGAACTATCTGCCCAACCACAAATTTCTTAGGCTTCAAATCTCTGTCATGCCACAACTTATTGCGCTCCTTGTACCGCATAGCTTGATCAAACCCTTTCAATCTTAGATCTCTCAATTCTTGGAGTTGGAACTTTGGTTCTTCCTCACACTTGAGCGACTCCATACTCACTGGAAGAGTATCAACATCTTCTTGATAATCACTTGAAACTTGAACATTTTCCTCTTCTGGACTTGTAGGCATTTGAATTCCCAACTTGTCCTGCAAAACTTTAGTCTCAAGAGAATCTTGGACAAATGGGTCAGTATGATAAATTGCATTTACATTCTCAACATCTATAGATTTCTGCATGGGTTTATCGATGTTGAGTGTGTACTTATCACCAAAATAATCAAGTGAAATAGTTCCATTCCCAACATTAATAATGGTGTTTGCAGTTTTCAAGAATGGACGACCCAACAATACCCCTTGTGTTCCCTTATCATTGATATGATTCATTTTTACCACATAAAAATCTGCTGGGTACACAAAGTTATTGACTCGCACAAGCACATTTTCCAACAACCCTTCAGGACATACACAAGATATATCTGCCAATTGGATTATTACTCTAGTATTTACCATTTCTGCCCCTTTCAAAGAATTATAAACAGATAGTGGCATCACATTAATTGAAGCTCCTAAATCACACATGGCAGCATTGATCTTCTTATCTCCTATATAACAAGGTAAGGAAAACATACCTGGGTCCTTGCACTTTTGAGGAATTTTCTTCTGGATCACAGCTGACACGGATTCACTCATTATGACCTTGCTTGAGTCTTTAGGTTTCCCTGCAATAAAATCTTTCAAAAACTTGCTCACAGGTGGAAGCCTTATAGCCTGCAAGAAAGGTAGGTTAATCTCCATTTTTCCAAAGATAGATAGGTAATCAACAGAATCATCTTTCTTTCTAGCTAAACTACGAGGAAAAGGAGGAAGAATTTTAATTGGAGGATCATTCTGACCCAACCTTGGATTTGACTCCTTGGTTTGATCAAAATGCCCTTGTACCTCACTTTCTATTTCTGTCGTCAGCCCCTGTTTGGCCAACTGGGGGCCTCCTGTGGACTGCTCCTTAGCTCCTTTTGCTGCGGTCTTCGGAGGTAGTGGCTCAAGTTCCTTACCACTTCTTAATGTGATCTGATTGCCGTCTCTCTGGGGTTGAGTTGCACTTGAGATGGTAATCCAGGTTGCTTCATTCGGAGCTCATTCATGGAATTCGATAAATGGGTGATTTATCGCGTATGCTCCTCTAAAGTTGTTTCAATCTTCTCAAACCTTTGGTGTTGCTTTTGCATCATGTCCATCATTATGTCCAGCTTGTCATCCATAGACTTCCCTTGAGAAGGTGGTGGATTCTGAGAAAAATGTGGGGGAGGAGCTCGATGGGGTGGAACATATGGTTGTTGTAATGGATTTCCTGGATCTCGCCAACGAAAGTTGGGATGATCTCTCCATCCCAGATTATAGGTAGCTGAGTACGGGTCCCTCCTTGGCTGCCTATCATTCCAATTCCCCATGGAATTAGCTTGTTCATCCATTGCAAAAGAGCATTGTAAAGTGACGTGGCTTGGACTGCAGCAGATGTCACAAGGTTTTTCTTGAGGACCAACTGAGGTGCTAGCAACGGTGACCTTATCCACCAACTTGGATAGTACCCTCTCCATCCTGTCCATCCTCTCCTTAAAATCATCTTGGCTCGAGGGCTCTGTTTGTGCCCCTCTTTTCAGGATTCGGATCTCATCAGTGTCATACTCCTTAGAATTGATCAACTTCTTCACTATCTCCTTTGCTTCATTTACTCTGATTTCCGAAAATCCACCATTGCTTGCAGTATTCAGCAAATCTTTGTTCGCAGCTGTGGATCCTTGGTAGAAATACTGTAGCAGTTGCCCCTCCGTGTATCGATGGTTAGGGCAATGATCTACCAATCGTCTGAACCTCAGCCAAAATGTACTCAGCGGCTCATCATACTCCTACTTGATGCTCGAAATTTCTTTCCTCAGGGCATCCGTTTTAGTGGCTGGGAAGAAATAGTCCAAAAACAGCTTCTTGAGTGCATTCCAGGAAGTGACGGAGTTAGGAGCCAAGCTCGAAAACCACTGGTTCGCTGCTCCTGACATGCTGAATGGAAAAGCCACCAACTTGAACTGATCTTCTGTGACACCAGCTGGTCTTTTCTGAACCTTACAAATCTTGATGAACTCGTTCAAGAAATTGTAAGGGTCTTCATTACTCTTCCCATAGAACTTCGGAAGAACATTCAGCAGTGCAAGATTTATCTCCACAGGGGTCGCAGCATCTGGCAAAGAAATTGGTGTGGGAGGGTCTTCTTCACTATGCCCCGTTAATTCCCACATGTACGGATTGTCAGCATTGGGATCCGCCTCTCCTCTGTCACCCATCTCAGTGTCGGAAACAGATTCAGGCTCAGATTTGGATTCTGCTCCGGAAACAACCTCTGTTTGGCCAAACAGAGGGTCTGCGGCAGCTTTCAGCTTCCTCTCCCTGGCGAGTTTGTAATTCTTCCTAGCTGTCTTTTCAACTTCAGAATCAAATATCAATTCCTGCTCATGGGACCTGGTCATATACCAATAACTAAAGAACAAAAAATTAGTAGCAAAAATAAATAGAAATTAACTACCGCTCCCCGGCAACGGCGCTAATTTGGTGAACGTCATTTTACTCACCAAAATAATCTGCAAACTCTAATGATGAAATTAGTACAGTAGCAAGCAGAGTCGATCCCACGAGGAACGGAGCAATAACTATAATAAAATTCCTACTAATATAGAGCACTTTTGGTGTAGCCACCACGCCTTAATTTTCAGATTTATCTAACAACTAATAATGCAACTAACTAATATAAAATATGAAATAATAATGCAACTAACAGATATAAAAATCTAGTAAATATATATGATGACTGCAATCGGCTCGGAATAACTCACATTAGTTAAACATCGATCATAGGCACAAAGATAAATCAATTCATATGCATCTACCAGTTATAGGAAAGTAGGTACGCTTAACCTCCCCAATTCTTTCGTACTTTATCGACAATTAACCAATTATAATTAATTAATTGTTTCTCTTCCCAAGATGCCTCCAGAAAGTATTTGCTGAACCAGATACACACCTCGATAGCATTAAGAATGAAAAGAACCCGACATAGCAATTACCCAAGTATTCGCAAGTAGTAACGCACACTTAATTGTTCCCCATCTTGCTATTACAGTCTTAGCTAGTTAGCTGTTTTTCACAAGATCTCGCTACTTACTAACCCTTTCCAACTATTACGTATTGGTAGAATTAGATAGCATTATCCCAATAATATTCAAGTTGATCAGGATTAAATATATCAAGAATAAAATAAACCAAGAACAATCAAGAACACATAAGAATCAACTATAAAACAATTAGGCCCACGATTCATAAACTAATGCTTGTTATTCCATGCCGATATATAAATTAGTTACTCATAATAATTATACTAAACAAATATATAATAATAAATCATAATCAAAATAATAAATTAATTAACTAACGAAAACAAAGAAATCATGTAAATCACCAATGTGAAGTTTTCGTTGAATAATTAATCAAACCAAGCCCTGCTCCTCCTCTCCTGTTCCGTCTCCTCCCCTTACAAATCTGGCCGTATGTATATTTATATACACAAAACCAAAACCAAATCCAAACCAACTTCTAATTACTTTTCTTCTTAGGGAAGAAATAAGGAAATAAGATAATATCTATTCTAATTCTAAATAACTAATTCCTACAATTAAGGAATTTTAAATGGAAGGAGATAATACAATCCTTATCAATATGGGAAGTGAATATATTTATTTCTTCAAATCCACATGTCTTCAATAATTCACTTTTCACCCCATAACTTCAGCAATTCTGCTCTTGCCTCTCTTCCTTCATCCCTGGAAAAATGTCTTATAAAATAAGAACATTTTCCATTGGAGCACATCGCCTCATTAAAAACCTTAACCTGGAAAACCCAGCGGGAAAAAACCGTTGGTTAAGGGAAAAAGAGTACAATGTATAGCTCCCTCTTAATTCTCCGCAATCAATGAATTCCTGCACAAAAAACACCTTAAAGTGCAAATTATATCTCAATAAAATCATAATAATCCCACAAAATATGAACAAAATATAACACACATCATTCACCTTGCATTCTACAGGGTATATAGTTTCGCGCTTCACATTTTCACTTTTGATGCAGGACTAATGGTTGGCAAAGGATTGTCTAATTGGCCTTTTTTTCAGGTATTACACCTATTTACTTATATATATGTATATAACAACTAATATATTTTGGTTTTCGTATAATTCACCGCACAACAGAGGCACCCAGAGCCTTTTTTCTTCGACATTGAACATTATTCGATGGCTATTGATAGCCCACGTTTCGACTGCACTTTGAAGCAGCTGAACTTTGGAAAAATACCAACTTTGGTAAAGCTTTTTAAATAAACTTTATTTGTTGACAATTGCATATGTATATATATATATATATATATATATATATATATATATATATATTTCTAATCAATATTTTTTACGGTTAGTACATCCGTGGGAGATTGTACCCCTACTGTCGACTGAGAAGACCCCCGTAGTGTTGAGGTGCTGCGGGACAGAGTGGCATATGAGCTAATCGGGGGTGGGAGGGTCAAGGCCCTTTCCCCAAAGGGTTTTGGCGAGTTCCTTAAGAGAAACAACCTAAGCATCAGGAACACCTTGTTCTTCGAGGTGATACAATCTGGGGGGCCAATCATCTTTAAGGTCATCTTTATCCGAGCTGATTGAGTGTATTGTAATTTTTGTTATGTTGAAGCTAAGACTGTTCTTATTCAAATTAAATTATATACAATATATGTAAGGATATTTTCATGACTACTGTTTTCTAATTATTTGTCTATCTTATTTGAACATTGAACAAAGGGGGTACTGGTCGTGTACGAATTATGGGAGGATTTGTAGGGTGTTTGTAGCACAATGATTGCTAGCAACTGTTGTGCCTAACTAACCTTAATTTTACATTCCCCCGAATTAATCGTGATGACGAGATATTAGGAGGAGAGAGATGCCAAAGACAACGGTGAAAAACGCACGACCTCCATTTTTTTCTATCACCTTTAAATTATTTACTTTAACTTGTTCGCAATACTTATCGGTATCATCGACGTATCAAGCGAAATTGGACAATCTTTTCAAAGAACATGTGCGACGTCACACCTTATTCGGTAACATTATTTACTTCATTTTTAACCTTTTACTTTGGTTCAAATGACAAATGAGGTAAAAAAATTAATTATTTACCTCAGCTTTTTTATAACTGAGGTAAATAATATCTTTTACTTTGGAAAAATATTGAAGTAAAAGAACTTTTTACCGTTATGGCGGGATATTAGGAGGAGAGAGACGCCAAAGACAACGGGGAAAAGCGCACGACCTCCATTTTATATTTTTTTTCTATCACCCTCAAATTCTTTACTTCAACTTGTCTTTTACATATATGCAACTTCTCTAGTTGTTCGCAATACCTATCGGTATCATCGACGTATCAAGCAAAATCATGGAAGTTTTTCAAAGAACATACGTGACGTCGCATAACATTATTTACTTCATTTTTTAACCTTTTACTTCGGTTCAAATAATAAACGAGATAAAAAAATAAATTATTTATCTCAGTTCTTTTATAACCGAGGTAAATAATATCTTTTACTTAGGAACTTTTTACCTTGGTTATTTGGTGTTAACAAAAAAATCGAAGTAAAAGGGACGAAATATCATGTCATGTTTGTTGTAGTATGTAGAGAAACTGTTTTTCAGTTAAATCATGAAGTTCATTTGATAACTTTTATTCTAGTTTAATTAAACAATGAGAGTTATTGCAGTTAACTCATGAGTGGTAGATAAAAAACAAACAAAAACAGGAAATTTTGTTTTGTCAGGATTGATGCACACAATATTGAAAACAATGTGTAGTTCTTGTACGATACTGAATGCAAATGCAAGAGGCGAAAGGACAGCCAAAGAAAATCTTACAGATACGATTTGTCGATTATAGAAGGGACAGAGGTATCATTGACCACTTCCTCTTGTAGGCGCATATGCTTGGCAACCCATGCACATACAGACAAAACTTCCAGACCTCGGGAACTCTATTTGCTGGTCAATAAACCCTAAAAAATTAAGATGAAACAGATCTCTTTGATGTATCCGGAGAGAAATTGACTAAACAAATGTATACTAACCTCAAGCTTGCAGAAACATGCATGTAACCAGAAAGAGGAAACAGACATAATCAAATCTTAATTCCCCCTTTTTAATTTTTTTTTTCTTAATTCCCCATAAGCCCATGAAATTATTTTTTTTTTCTTTTCTGTTACTGAAACTATTGATATCTATCTACTGTAATTTAAGGACGAACAGTTGGTTGAGGAAATGGTTTAGGTACGATGGGTTCGTTTCTCTCTGTCCTCCTAAAACTAAACCTACAATGTGGAACGACCCAGTCATTCAACACAAGAGATGGTATCATGTAAGGCCATATAAACTTTATTCAGGGAACTTTCTATAATTCTAACTAAAGTTTCAGGGAATTATTTTCAATAATTTTACAGGAATCTATCTCTAATTATTTTATAGGGATCTATCGCTAATATTTTTCCAGGGGTTATTTTGTCCAATTTTCCCCATAATTTTCCCGCTATCCGCAAAAAAATTCAAAAACATTAGAAAAATTCAAAAATTTATTTTAAAATGTTTTTAAAATGCAAAAAATCAATATGATCTGCAAACTGAAAATTATGAATATTAGCAAAAAATAGCAGAACATCAACAAAAAATCATAAAACATCAACTAAAAAATTGCAGCAAAACAAATATAAAATAATCAAAAAAATTAACAAAAAAATTGAAAAATCATCGACTACAACTAACAAAAAAATCAATTAAAAATCATAAAAATATGAACAAAACATAAATTATTAAAAAATAATTTGAAAAATACAAATATCAACCTATATAGTTAAAAATATCAATTTATATCATCTAAAGCTCACCCGTAAAAGTCAACACAAGTAAAAAAAAACAATACAGAAAAAAATCATATCACCAAAAAAGCTACAAACATCAACCCCTATCACCTAAAACTCACTTAGAAAATGAAAAACATCAATATGAGAGAAAAAAACTAAAAATATCAACCCATATAACCCCTAAAGAACTACAAAACATCGACTCATATCAACTAAAAGTCACTCGAAAAATGAAAAACATCAACATGAGAGAAAAAAATAAAGAAAAAAGACACAGTACCTCAAAAGAGTATAAACTATTCACTCTGAAAATCATAAAACATCAACAAATTTTTTTTAAAAATAACTACAAATATCACCCAAAAAGCTACGAACATCAACTCCTAATACCTGAAATTCATCTGGAAAATGAAAAACATCAATATAAGAAAAAAGATACTACAAACATCAACTCATATCCCCTAAACCTCAGTCGAAAAATGAAAAACATTAACATGAGAATAAAAAATAAAAAATACAAATATCACCCAAAAGCTACAAACATCAACTCCTAACACCTAAATCACATCCGAAAAATAAAATAACATTAACATAAGAAAAAAAGACAATACAAACATCAACTCATATCCCCTAACCCTCAGTCGAAAAATGAAAAAATCAATATGAGAAAATAAAAAATAAAAACTACAAATATCAATGCCTGTCACCTAAATAAACTACAAAACATCAACTATACCTCACAGAATGATGAAAAACATCAACATGAGAGAAAAAAAGCTAAAACATCAACAAAAAAACTACAAAACCTCAAAGAATGAAAAATTCTTAAAAAAGAATATCATAGGGGGATTTGATCTCAAGTTGCTAACCTGAAAATGTAGACTAATAACCACTACAGCAAAGACACATTACTGAACAAACATTCAGTCAAATAATATTAAACAGTAACTTGTACCTCAAGAACATAAATTCTTCAAAATAAATGTCTAGTAAGACTCAAACCTCAGACCTCTAATTTCAATCACTGAGTACTAACCACTAGACCAGAAAACCTTTGGTAGTCATATGCTCATTCTAATAATATTAAACCTCATCAAGTCTTTGAAAAAAAATTTAAAACAAAATTAAACCTCACCTCACTATCAGAACCTCAATCATCCGCTGTCGACCTCCGCCTCCCCCGTTCGCCGTCAACCTCCACCTCCACCATCAGCCGTCGACCTTCGCCTCCACCGTGTGCCGTCGACCTCGCCTCAGCCGTGCGTCGTTGACCTCGCCTTCACCGTGCGCTGTCGACCTTGCCAACGTCATTAATCTCGCTCGTGAGATGCATGAATGAGCCACCCCATCAGTTTTGGTCGCGTTCGTCTTACGCACCGCGTAAATCTCATCTTCGTCCTCGTTTTCATCTTCATCTCCGTTCTTCTTCAACCTCTGCCGCCGTCGTTAACTCCTTTCCACCATCATCAGTTCTCGACATCAAGGTAGCTAGCGGCGGTTTCCGAGAGAAACAGAGGAGGAAGATGACGGAATAATAAATGAACATTCTAGAGATTATGATATTTATATAGTTTTTTGTTAATTGAACAATAGTCCCTGGGTTTATTAGCATTTTTAAAAAAAATATATATATCCCAAATAAAATTTACAATAATTGCACAATAAACCCTAAACTAAAGTTTAGATTGCATAAAAGAAGATTTTGTGTTAAAATAATATTTCTTTTTAAAATGTACTAACATTATCACTAAGTCCAACAATTTACACGCCACAACACCTCCTTTTAGTATATTAGCACACATCGGACTCTTACGGGTCCTATCTAGGTTACCATTATAACATATATTCCATTACTAGACTATGCACCAGAACTTCGTCTAGGCTAACTACCTCATATTCTCATATTCATCATACATAGTAAATATTGGAATAGAATATGTATTCATGAAAACCCAAAGTTGTATGTGATTAGAATTACCTTAATTTTGTTTATTCTCTGAGCAAACTCTTGTATAAATACATGTTGATATCTTGAATGAATACAACTCAATTTTACACAATTTTTATACAGTTTACAGTAATTTAAACCTTAAGTTATTGCAAATCATACGGGATACACCCGTTAAAAACGTTATAACTCCATACAAAACTTAGTGTCAAAAAAATTTATATAAACCTTACCAATACATAAACTTCCACGATCTCCCATCTCAGAATATGGTCCAACCTTAGGGCATGGGCAGTGGTGGTCTCTTAAAATTAAAAGACCGCTTAAGAGACCGAAAATCACCACAGTGGTGGTCTTTTAAGCGGTCTCTTGTTAAGAGACCGCTGACCGGGCTCTTGGTAAGAGCCCGGTCTCTTGCAGAATTATGGGCCAACGCATCTGACCATCCCACATGCAGCGCCCGCGTTTTTTGATTTTTCAACGGGTGGGACACGTGTCGCCACCTGAGTGGGCCACGTGTCCCACTCAGCCTCTGGTTTTTTTTTTTAAATTTTCTGTTGCTGACACGTGGCACCCACGGGTTGGGCCACGTGTCAACAACGGTATTTTTAAAAGTCGGCTGAATTTTTTCGAATGGGACACGTGTCCCATTCTGGTGGTGACACGTGTCCCAATAGTGTTTTTTCTATTTTTTTCATTTTTTTTTTCATTTTTTTAAGAATTCAAAATTTAATATATTTTTTATTTTCAAATTGTAGTAATTGGTCGGACTAGATCAATATTTTATTTAGTATTGTCTGTAATTTTTATAATTGTTATAATTGATTTTTTCAATTTTAATGGTTTTTATATAATTTTAAAAACTTGGAATTATCTTATTAGTTATATTTTTATTTCATTTTAATAATTATATTAAATTTTAAATTCAACTTATTTTTTTTGGAAAAATTTATTTAAAATAATATTTAATGGTCAAATTAATTATTGTTATATTTGGTTTTTCGCACTGTTGTGCGGAATGGAGAAAGAACAGAAAATATGAACGAAAATAACAAGACACAAGATTTACGTGGTTCACCAAATTTGGCTACATCCACGGGAGACGGATTCACTTTTTATGGTTTCCATATTATTTTATAGAAAAAATGAATTCTCATAATATTTATTTATTTAATTTCGTTTTAATAGTTTCTTCAAAAAAATTGAAATTCATTTTATTTTTTACACTGAAGCATCGTATTGACAAGAACGGGAAAAACAAATTATTTAACATATTTTAAAAAATGAATTTAAATTTAAATATTTAAACATTATATTAAAATAATATGGAAACGAATTTAAATTCAAAAACGTTACAAAATTTTAATTTAAAAACGAATTTAAATTTAAAAACGAATTTAAATTTAAAAACGAATTTAAATTTTGTAACGAATTTAAATTTAAAAACGAATTTAAATTTAAATATTTAAACTTATTTTGGTGGACAAATTTATTTAAAATAATATGTAATGGTCAAATTAATGAGTAGGATAGAGAAAATCAAGTGGGTTCCATGAATAGTGTACAGTGGTCTCTTAACCATTGTGGAGAAAAAAAGGGGGTGTCTCTTAAGTGGTCTCTTAAGCTGAGGTGGAAGAGAGAGAGGGAGAAAAATAATATATTTAATTGGTAAGAGACCGGTAGCGGTCTCTACCACTGCCCATGGCCTTACAATAAAATTCTGACACATCCGCCAAGTAAGGAGGATGTTGCTGACTAAGAAAGAATCAAATTCATTACTCCCTCGGATGCTTTAATAATGGCTTTTTTTTTTATGGTTGTTTTATATTGATTTCTTCCCTTTTAGTAAATTCTAGATTATATTTATCTACATATTTTACTTTTTATACTTTCAATACAATCTCTATTATTCATTTATCTTTTTTAAAAAAATTATTCCCAAAAGTTGGAGTCATTATAAAGGGACAAAGGGACTATCCCAGCTTGAAAAGAAAATCTATAGCAATAGCTATTACTGTACATTTGTAGCAGAAACTATTAGATTGCATAGCTAGTCCATTAGCCACGTTGTTCGCCTGGAGTGCTTGCCCCCACCCCCCCCCACCACACACACATAAACCACATCGATGAGGTAATCTACCCAATGCAGCCACATCATCTTTTTCTTTGTCTTGTGAGATCGCCTCCAACTTCTAGTGCATGTGTAGATATACCTCATTGAGGGTGTCATAAAACAACCTCTATGTCCGATATGAATTTCCTTGTGAAGAATCTGGATTGCGGAATTAAGATCTTTGACAAAACAAGGGAACTCGCAAACTCTTCAATGTTGCATGAAATTCAAGGTCTAGCCCTCGGGGTACACTCAATTTCAACTCGCTCTCTAACTAGCCCTCAGAATCAAATCACAAGGTTTATTCATGTGGAAAATGATGAACTCCTTCCTTCCTTTTGACAATGTTTTACATTCTTTGAGAATTTCACTGGCCTCTAAATGCTGTATGTGCCATAATCATGAGGATTCCCTTGATCATTTTTTTAATTCCTGCACATTTACAATGCATATATGGAAACAGATTCATTCTTTTATGGGGATCAGAGATCAGGTGTTCCCATCCATTTGGGATAGACTATCCTTCTATTTCTCATATAATGGTTTCAGTAGTGTACAAGTTGAGATGATTCATTCTGCTGCATTAATAACCTGCTGGAACCTGTGGAAAACTAGAAATAATTGCTTGTATGATTCAGTTAATCCTGTGATTAGTGTTGTGCTCAATCATATTAGGACACACATCTTTTATCTGTTTACTGCTAAGCCATTCTTTGTTGTCTCTGGGATTGATAGGTTAATTGCTGAACATTCTTTCCTACCTTTGAGCAAAAAACCTCCTAAGCCAAAGATATTTAAAAAAGATACTTAACTAGGCATCGAGGTTAAGCAACAATGGAATAGCTCGCAAGCAAAGAGTATGAACCCAAAAGGTTGTATATTTGATTGATGAAAAGTATTCAAATTCGTCCATAAGGCCTCCCTTTTTATAGGGTTACAATCTTGCCTCAAACCCTAATCACAAATGGAAACTGAATCGACTTATGGCAACTTTAAGAAGCTAAAACCATATCTAACTAAAATACCTAAAATAAATGGTCATCTAAGGTAATTTGGTTGAGTTCTTCAAGAAGTAACCTTGAAGAATATTACCTTATCTAATCTTACCAAATATAATTCTAATTAGAATAAAACTGAATATACTAAACCTTAATGGATTGTATTTTCGAAATTCAGCTCTTCAAAGCCCACATGGCCGAGCTAGCAGTTCAATAAACCCAAAATGAAATAATTTTACAATATTTTACAGTGATCACACTACCTCATTAAAAACCCAGTGGGAAAAAAGAGTATAGTGTTCTTCATGATGTCTTCAGTTCGTCGACAATCTTGAATAATGAATCCAAGATGTTGATGGTGACTCCTTCTTCAATTCTTCATCATAAAGTTGATCCATCAAAGCATTTAAAGCACATCAAAGCATTTAAAGCACATCAAAGCATTTGATATTCGTATCATTCCCTCCCGGATCAAAAAGTTCCGTCCTCGAAATGGGAAACATATAACCTATAAGGACATCCTTGAATTCCTGTAACAACTTAACAAACCGTGAAAACATATTTACAGGAATATCTTCTTTGGAATAGTAACTTTCTTTAAAGGACATTATAAGAACAAAAGAATGATTAGTCAAAGATCAATTCACATCTCTTATTGAAGCATAAAATGATTTATCAGAGTCAGTAGATAGTTCATGCCTCATCATATAAATATAAAGTAAAGGACTAAGATGTGAAGACAAGAATTTATGTGACTTTTCATAATCATTCTGCAACTTACCCGTCTTACCTACCTTAGGGTCGACCTGAAACTTGTCTATGGAGACATTTACTGTCATTTTGGTGTAATTGAAACTATTTTGGTCGAAATTACTTGCTCCTTGTGGGGGAGTAATTTCAACAACATCTGTGGAATACGCCTCAAAAAAATCTTGTGTTTCAGGACCTTTCTCACCTCTGTCAACAATGATGATTTCATCATCTATTTGTTCTTCTTCGGTGTCATACAGTGCAGGCATATCATCATCTTCTTCCTCCTCCATTGTTGTTATAATTCGTTCATAGGGACAGTTATTGTGAACATGTCCTCGTTCATTACAATGAAAACATGTAGGAGTGTTAGAAGAAACTGTATCTGACAAAGTAGAAATTAATTTACTTGTATCTTAGCTAAGAGACTGATTGGTTGAATTAAGGTTTCCTCAGCCACCCAAGTTCAAATTGCTACAACCCCTGGTCGAATTTGGGCTTCTGAAATCAAAGAATTGCCTTTGACTGTCATAGCCGAAATTAGAGTTTCCACTGGACATTAATCTTGACTCAACCAACCTAGCATTGAACAATAAATCTTGCATGGAAACATAATACTGTAGCTTAACCGGAACATGCAGATTTTCTCTTAAACCTTCAATAAATAGATTCATTATAAAGGCATCATTTTCTCTCATGCCAACTCTTCTCATAGCTAATTCAAGATCTTGCCAGTATTCATCTACACTGCGATTTCCTTGCTTCATATTGCTGAGATACGAATGTTGCTCCATCAAATATGTTCGTGGAACATGATGTAATCGAAACTTGGTTTTCAATCTCTCCCAGGTGGAGATAGGTCTTTTACCAGCAAGCTGTCTTGATTCTTTCAAGTTCTCCCACCACTCTGTGGCATAATGGGTGAAAGAATACTGCGCCACTTTGACTTTCTCCTTCTCCCGATAATTGTTGAGATCAAACAGATTCTCAATCTGTCGCTCCCAATCAAGATACTTCACCGGATTGTGTTGACCTTCAGATCGAGGGATGTCATATTTTAAACCCTTGATATCTCGAGCTTCATCAGAACCCTAATCAGATCCTGAATTAATCTTCACTCTCCTTCGGGAATGAGTTTTACTGGGGCGATGCCTTCTAGAAGATGATCACCTTTCTGAACCATCATCAGAATAATCATATGAACTTCCAGAACCATTGAATTGACGGACATATTTATTTGTTTCTTCCCTCTTGACCGATGATGTAGGTGTAGGCGGTGCCATGCTATCAACTTTTCTCGCCAACCTTTGCACTTCACTCATAAGTGCATTTATTGCAACAGCAAACCGATCAGGATCATTGGCTTCATTTGGATTAATCCGATGTCGCTCCCAACTATCTAGAGCCTCTTCACGTGGATGACTACCACGCCCGCCATTAGAGGTGTTCATCAATGGAAAATTGTTAGGATTGCTAACAAAAGGCGGGACGAATGGATTTTCGTCCCCCATCTTCGCTAACTGCTAAGAAAATCAAACGGTTAGTTAAAAAAATTGTCCCCCTTCCCTTTGTTGGTAAGGTCACTCACCAAGTTTATAACACTCACAACTCACAAGGTGAAGGCTAATGCGAAGGCAACTGATCAATTCACTGTAATTCAAAGCAAACTATGGAGATGAGTACTGCAGAACTTATTTCAAAATTTAAAAATATATAAACTCAAAATTTGGCTCTACGATATGGAATTCCAAATTCTACAAAGAATAAGGAACAAAACACAATTTGAATGGCATGAATTGGAGCTGTATTGAATGAATTATGACCAAAACAAGATTGCTTTATATAGGCAACAAATAGGTTCCAAAAATTCAAGAAACTTTTTCGAAAATAAATCGGAATAAGAACTTAAATCCAAATCCTTTGTGGAAAAGGATTTTAATGACTTACTTGTCCCCCAAGTCAAAAATTCAGATCAAAACCCCTCTCTCAATTGGCTTTTATTTCCTTTTTCTCTTCCGGTCAGGATTTTGACTTTTCTTTTCCTTTTTCAAACCAGATTCCTTTTTCTTTCCTTTTTTGTTCAGCCACGATTCATTTTTTTCCCTTTTTTTTGTACTATAAAACTCACAAATAGAATATTATTCCCCAAGAAAAAATTTCGGTCACAATTACCAAATTTATTTGGAAATTGCAAATCTGCCCCCAAACTTTTGAAAATTGCAAATCTGCCCCAAATGTCATCTTTCAAATCCCAAATTTCGATTTTGAAACCCAAAATCTTCTACCTTTTGTTTTTCATTTTCGAAAATTTTTGGAACAAGAATCGCATATACAAAACTTGGAATAAAAAAACTACGACAACTTCCTCTTGATTCCAATGAACTTCGAGGTATTCAAGATTGTAAGGATCAAGAATATGCCACTACATATATGGAAAACGACACAAGACTCTTTTTTTTAAAAAAAAGGTGTAATCAAGAATCAAAGAACAATTCTAGATCACGAAATCAAAGAACGATAAAGAAAGCAAATAAGATTATGAGCATGCAATAATTTTCAGAAGAGTTGACGAAAATATCACAAGCACATAAACTGTTTAAGCTACTTAAAACTACGAAACTGGCCGGGAGGTAAAGATGGATAATACTTGTAAACGCTCAGACCCTTCGACATCCTCCCGACTCGACTGATGAAGGTGAAGGCGGATAGTAATACCAAAGTATTCTAACTCTCGGACCCTTCGACGTCCTTCGACTATAGATTCAATCCTCCTGGTAAGAAAGATCAAACAAACACAGTTAAAAAATGACACGAAAGAGTATATATATATATATATTTGAAAATAAATTAATGCAAAACTCGAAACCCTTTTTTTTGTTTTTTTCAGTCTCAGTAGATCTTTCGCTTTGCTCTGATACCAACTGATATGAATCCCCTTGCAAAGAATTTGGATTGCGAAATAAGATCTTTGACAAAACAAGTGAACTCGCAAACTCTTCAATGCCGCACGAAATTCAAGGTCTAGCCCTCGGGGTACACTCAATTGTGACTCGCCCTCTAACTAGCCCTCAGGATCAGATTACAAGGTTTATTGATACTTAACTAGCCCTCGGGGTTAAGCAACAATGGAATAGCTCGCAAGCAAAGAGTATGAACTCAAAAGGTTGTATATTTGATTGATGAAAAGTGTTCAAATTCGTCCATAAGGCCTCCCTTTTTATAGGGTTACAATCTTGCCTCAAACCCTAATCACAAATGGAAACTGAATCGACTTATGGCAGCTTTAAGAAGCTAAAACCATATCTAACCAAAATACCTTAAATAAATGGTAATCTAAGGTAATCTGGTTGAATTCTTCAAGAAGTAACCTTGAAGAATATTACCTTATCTAATATTACCAAATCTAATTCTAATTAGAATAAAACTGAATATACCAAACCTTAATGGACTACATTTTCAAAATTCAGCTCTTCAAAGCCCACATGGCCGAGCTATCAGTTCAATAAACCCAAAATGAAATAATTTTACAATATTTTACAGTGATCACACTACCTCATTAAAAACCCAGTGGGAAAAAAGAGTATAGTGTTCTTTATGATGTTTTCAGTTCGTCGACAATCCTGAATAATGAATCCAAGATGTCGATGGTGACTCCTTCTTCAATTCTTCATCATAAAGTTGATCCATCAAAGCATATAAAGCATATCAAAGCATTTGATATTCATATCAATGTCTCTCATATGTTTCAAGTAACACTATTTCTGATCAACAATAGGCCCAGACTCATCAATTATACACAAAATTAGTAAATCTCTAGAATCGTTATAATTCTTCAACCCGTTGCTCCAAATAACGACAACGAGTTATTAACACTTCATTAAATTCCCTACATCCTTCCTAAAGATCTATTTGTTAAGTCTTGCATTTAGTTCATGTTGTACCTTAAGCGATGCCTGAAGAGTACAACATCGTTCCTCCAGTCCATGAGAATGAATTTCCCATGTCTCGATCCCTTTCTCCATATCTTCATACTTACTCAACAACTGAACACTATACTCCCACTCTTTCCCATATCGGGTTTTCCACTCATTAGACATAATTTCAAAGTGGTAACACTCCCCCTTGAGCATTTTAATTTGAGCAATCAATTCATCAATACAATTAGCCTACTTTGAAATATTATCCATATTCTAAGAAACTTCACGGGTCTTCTCCATAAAAAATATCCACCATTCTTTCTCCTGCAACATAATATTCATCAAATTTCACTTAAGCTTGTCAATTATAACATCATGTTCCATAAGACCTTTCTCATACACATTTATTCCTGTCATACTTGCTTCCAACTTCATCTTCCATTTAACTTCCAGTTCCCTAAACTTGAGTAGGAATGTACTTATTTGGTGCCACGGCTTCGTTGCCCACTCCTTAGGCTTAGATGGAATGTTAAGGGTATAAAAATAGGTGTACACAGCTTCCAAATAAAGTACACCAAATAAGTGGTGTGTGTACTTCTTCATGAGTTGGTGCGAGTACACCCCAATCTAATGGGCTTGAAAATACGACCGGAGTCTCTTGGTTGAGTGGATGAGTGTGGAATGAGTTTCTCCATTGTCGAGTACTTCTTCTCCGTGTTTTGAAGACTTTGGCTAACGTAGTAAACGAGCACTTGGCTTCTGGGTTCTTGTCGCTCTAGAACGGAGCTGGCAGTATGCGCTAATACTGCTAGGTATAGATAGAGGGTTTCACCTGGCTTGGGAGCTAGTAGGAATGGAAAATGTTGTAGCTCATCTTCGAGTTTTTCATATGCTCTCTGGCATTCCTCTATCTAGGAGAACTTTGATTCTTTCTGCAGGATGTCAAAAAATGGCATGTGTTTATAATGCTGCTTTATAGACAAAATATGAGTGCCACTAAGGAGCCCGTGAGAGTTTAAACTTCATTGACTGGTCGGGCGGGGGGGTGGTAGTGACTGTATTGCATGTATTTTTTCTAGGTTGGCCTCAATGTTTCTCGATGATATGTTGAATCCCAGGAATTGGCTTGCTCCTACTCCAATGGTGCATTTTTTTGGGATTTGGCTTCATTCCAATTAAGTGAAGTGTGATCCATGTTTCCTCCTTGTCTCTCGGGAATTCCTCAAGGGACATGCTTTTGATGACTATGTTGTTTACATAGATTTCTATGTTGCGGTTGACTTGGTGAGAGAAATCCTTTTTGATTGTCTATTGGAAGGTGGATCCGACGTTATTTAGTCTAAAGGGCATTTTATCATAGCAAAAGGCTCCAAAGATGGTGATGAATGATGTTTACTCTGCCTCTTTCGGGTTCATTCGTAATTGGTGGTACCACTTGTGCCCATCAAGGAAGGCCATGGCTTCGTATCCGGAGATAGCTTCAACTAGTTGGCCAATCTTAGACAAGGGGTAGCAGTCCTTCAGACCGTGTCTTTTGAGATTTGTGTAATGAATCCACATTCGCCATCATGTGTCTGCTTTCCTTATCATAACAGGGTTGGCTAACCAAGCTGGGTTTACTAATTCTCTATGTATGGCTGCTTGTATGAGTGTTTGTACCTAAATTTCTATGGCCATGTGTCTTTCGTGTGCAAAGATCCTTTGCTTCTAGCGGATTGGCTTGGTTGATGGATCTATATTGAGATGGTATGTAGAAATGCAGAGGTTGACACATCTAATATCTTTTATTGGCCAAGAAAATGAGGCCTTGTACTTTTTGAGTGTTGATATCACCTTTGCATTAAATGGTTCTGGTAGCTTCTTCCCTATCTTGATTTCTTTGGAATCATCATGTTTGTCTAATTGGACTAACTCATTGTCTTAGCCTAGATCAACCAACCTAGTGGAGATTGTCATTGGTTTTCCTTAGTTTATTGAGTGCACCATCATTTGTGATTTGCGTAATGTAGTTAAATATGTTATTCATAAGATAACCACATCATCATCATCATTCTAATATTCATAAAAAAAAAGTTAATATGGGTAAAGCCTCCCCCAACAATGTTCTTCAAAATTGACTTATTATGACTAACTATATGGTGCACTAAATTCCCAGCATCTTCGTCTCTTCCAGTTCGAGTAGGAAAAAAAGTCTTAACAACCAAAATTAATAAATATGCAAGTCTAGAAATTCATTTCAGCCAATCAAACCTTCTCAAACAATTTCTTTTTAAGAATTAAAAAGATTTGTTAAAAAATAATAGATGCCAAGAAGTCCAAAAGTCTTTTTGCATATAAAAATTTAACAGGGGTAAAGCCCTACCCAACAAACAGTCTTCTTCAAAATTGACATATTATTACTAACAATGTGGTACACTAAATTCCCAACATCTCCGTCTCATTCAGTTCGAGTAGAAAAAAAGGTAAAAATAAGCGAAATTAATAAATCTCCAAGTCTAAAACTTCATTTCATCTAATTGAACCTTCTCTAACTATTTCCTTTTAAGAACCAAAAAGATATGTGCCAAAATAGCAAATGTGGTCTTATTATTTTTGAGTGTTGATATAACTTTTCCTTGAATGGTTTTGGCTGCTTCTTCCATATCTTGACTTCTTTAGAACCATAACGTTCGTCTAATTTGACTAACACAGTGTCTTCACCTAGATCAGCCCCCCTAGTGGAGATTGTCGCTGATTTTCCTTGGTTGATTAAGTGAAAAATTGTTTTTGATTTGCATAGTGTAGTTAGCCCCATCACAATGACCATGAATTGTCTTGCTGCTAGCTGGTTTCCTCTGATTGTTGTTATTCATGTTGGTGTAGGGAATTTCATGACAAGATTGTAAGGGTACCAGATGATTTAACGACGTTTATCCATGGTCTACCTATGATTGCATTGAATTGGATTGGTGCATCCATCACCATGAATTCACAAAGAACCATACACTCTTTGTCTTGTTAACTGATGGTTACAGGGAGTCGTATGTTGTCGAGGGAACATTCAACCTTTCTCGTAAAATCTACAATAGATGATGTTGCTCTCTAAAGGTCTACTCTCTTGAAACCAAGCTTTTTAAAGCAGTTAACGGATAATATTTCTACCATGCTTCCATTATATACAAAGACTCAGTGTACTGTGTCTTTCCCTAATTTTGCTTTATAACCAAAGGGTCGTTATGCGGTGATGTATTTGGAACTATGTCCTTCTTGCTGAACATGATCGTCTCGTCTGCTAGCATTCTCTTTTCTACGGGCTCTTGTGGGGGATGGTAAATTTCTTGTGCGTTTCACGTATTGTTAGACATGGGCCTGTGGATCTGTGATTCAAAAATATCACTCTGTCTAGGATGATGTCATCTATGTGTTCTTCATCTTCTACAGTTATTGTCATATTCTGCTTCGGCTTGGTCTGGTTCTGTGTTGTGGGCATATTCCTCTATGTACTGTATGCTCTAGATCCTCTAACTTGGTGATCTTCCTTCTTGTATTGTGTGAATCATCCTTAGAGCAGTAAGTCTTCAGTTTGTCTCCTAAGACCATTGCACCTATTTGTGTAAATTATGTGATCTCTGTGGAAATCGTAGTAGTAATATTTGGATATTTTGTTTGTCAGAGCTCTCATAGGGCAAGGTTATTTGAATACCTTCTTGTGGTATTGCCAAAATTCTCTCCTTGATTTGGTCAGGCACGTCTCAAATAAGGGCAGGTTATCTGTCATTGGTTCTCTTCCCATTGTGAGTGGGGTGTCTCTCCCTTTTTTATTTGGTTCCCTTCCATGGGATTTTTCTCCGGATTTTTTTTCTCCTTGCTTATTTTATAGCTTTTTATTATTTTCTTCTTCCATGCTGATTAATTTTTCAACGGCTTTTTGGAGATCTTTTGGGTTGTCTGGCATGTCTGCTATGAGCTTTTGGTAGAATTCTTCTGATCTCTTTCCATTCATGAATGCTCCATGCAACTTTTGGTGTGTGAGGTCCTTGACTTCTAGACTTTCTATACAAAGTGAGTGTGATATTCTGCGACACTTTCTCTGATTCATTGTAGGATGTTCATTAGGTCAGCGAATGTCTTTGTAAACTTCTATTTTTGGTAGAAACTTCCTATAAATTGGTCCCCTGGTTGAATCTAGCCACATATGATTATCCTGGGTAGGCTATCATACTAAATTATTGCGGTTCCTGTGAGAAAGATAAGAAAAGATTTGCATACCAATTGAATAGGTGCATTGCGGAACCGCATGCTAGCTCTATATGAATGTAAGAACTCCTTTGGGTCGTTCATTCCATCGTAAACTGTGAGTTGGGTTGGCAGCTTGAATCCTTTTGGCATCACCGAGTTTTGTAGTTCTTCTACCATCAGAGAGTGCTTTTCTTCGTCTTCCACGTTATAGTTCTTAGCCTCCTTTTGAATGTCTTCAATAACTTGCTTCACTAGTCTCCATATTTCTTCTTATGCAAGCATGTCCTTTGGTTCTCCGGTGGTGTTAACAAATTGCCTATATAGCTATTCTCGATTTACTTCAAAGAGGCTGCAAAGACCTGTTTCTCCTTATCGCCTGGCAAGAGGGAGTGCTCTTTCGAGTCATCTCCAGGTTCCTGGGTTTCTTCTATTCTGAATAATGGTTGGTTATGAGTGGGCGGTTCTGGTGGAGATGGTGGTATTGATTCATTTGCACTTTTCTAACGGTTTGATTGTCTTCTATTTTGGACCATGATTGAGAAAGAGCAATGTTGACCTAATATGTTTAGTCCCCGCATATGGAGCCATTGATGTGGTATGAACTCTTTTATAATTTTGGTGGTAACCTTTGGTGTAGTAATTCCTAGGTTGTTGCTCCCGCATGAATTTCTCGGATTGGATCTAGGGTTATGCTCTGATGCCAAATTCAGTATTTTTAAGTGGTATGCGAGTAGGTGTACTTGTTATCGCTTACCTTCACTCTTTCATCCCTTTCCTATTTATAGGGGTTGTTTCCCTATATTCATGGTAGTTCATGGCCATGCAAGATAAGTTTTTGTACCATCTTGTCAACTGTGATGGGCCACGATCACTAGATCGTGGTTATTGGAATGATCCCATGAAGTCACAATCTACTGCATGTTTTATGGGTTTTTTGTTCGGTTGATACTTCAAGGCACCTCGCTCATTCATCTCTCTGGCGTACTTACCTCTCCTATCACATTGACTATGTGGACCGATGATGTTTTCAACACATCATCTCAAACATCACATCGTGCCCATTAGTCTAATAATCCTCTGACACTCCATTTCCATAACTACGTGGTTGGGAGCTTATGGTACATATGATTTACCTAGTCTAACTTAGCTAGCAAGGTATGCTAAGATAGTAAAAAAAAGATATGTGTAATGAACACTTCTCTAAGCTAAGGTAGTTCACCAAGATTGCGAATACTTGAACACAACAAAGTCACTAATTGGCAAACCATGGAAATAGCGAAAGACACCGCTCATCATGAGGCCCCATGGATACATGCTTGCTATTAGGGAGGAGTAGGACCCTCGTAGTCCTAGCTGAGAGTATTTTTATTCTTCCTTTATTCCATATTTATGCCTTGATCATTTATATGCATTGAGGACAATGCTAGATTTTAAGTGTGGGGTGGGGAAATTAGTTGAGCTCATTACTAGCATATGCTTGATATGATATTGTTCATTTTTCCATTGTAATAAATAACTCCTTAGGAGGTATTGAAAAGAGAAAAAAAATTGAAAAATGAAAAAAAATAATCTTGCTAAGTTGAAAACCCGCTCGCGGGCAACTTAGGAAAAAATAAGGGACCCTAATAGATCGAAAACCCAAATGGGCGATCTATAAAAAATGAGAGGCCTAAATTGTGTGGAAAAAGGTGAGTCATGAGGTAAAAAGAATGAGAATCTAGGATGAAAAGCCGAAAGGGATCCTACGCAAAATGAGAGAAATTGAGAGAAATGAAAAAAATTGAAGGCTCATCTTGCCACTTTGGAAACTTTTGGATAAATTAAAAATCTTTTACCTTATTTTCGAAGTCAAATTTTGCAATAATTATGGACTTAATTGGAAAGAAATTGGCATTTTATCAATTAGAGGGCTAGGCTGTTTCAACATGTTTTTATATCCTAATTATTTAATCTATGAAGTGTTTTAGATCGTATTGAAGTGTTCGGGTTTTGAAGAGTTTGAGTTTTGAAGAAGTAAGAAGATTTTGAAAATAAGAAGGCCAAATGCTGAAATTTGGTAGAAGCTGGGCAGATTGGTCATTGTGGGCTGCAACATATACTGTGGCCCGTAACGGGTGGATTTCAGCACTTATCTTCTTCATTTTTGGAATACTCTCTCTCTCTCTTCCATTACGCTTATTTGAAATTTCTCTCAAAAACCCTAGTTCTACATTTATTGATTATCATTTACTCTATGTTTACCATGGATATTTGCTCTTTTGTTATGGGTTTAGTTAATTTAGGTTAAATATATTCTTGGGAACAACTGGTAACATTTCTACTATGAATTTGTGAGATTTGATTTATCCTATTTTGTGTTTTGATTATCAAGTATGTTTTGTGCTTTCTTGTATGATTAATGCATGATTAAAACTAGGGTGATCAACTAGTTGATGATTGTGGGTTGATTATTTGCTAGGTTATTGGTCAAACCCGGAAGACTTTAACTTTTCGTCGATGTGATTAATGTTGGTCAACGCTAGGTTATAATTGGGTGTGAAAAATAATTATGATTATTGATTGATAATATTGCTTAGATTTAGGATGGATTTTAATGTGTTTGACTAATTATCAATGTGGGTCACCAATAACGTCTAACTTGAAACCGATCCTCGTAGCCGTTATTAGTAATCATGTTTGTGTTATTTAATGTTTCTTGCTTGTAGGAAATTGTGTTAGTTAAATGGCTCTCCATGTTTATTTTTATTCTCGGGGAAGTCTATGACGTCGATCTTCTAGGGTGATCCTGGGGTAAAGATTATTGTGTGATGCCGATCACCCACTCTAACTATAACTGAGGAGAGGTGAGAAATGTCTTCACTGGATAAATTGTTGAAACTTTCTCCACAATATGTGGTTAATGCATGAAAATAGGATTGTTAGTCGATGATCAAAGGATTACTATAAATGTAAACCAATTGCGCCCACGACTCATTATCATCTTAATTACATCTTTCGTGCTAGTGTGATTGTATTTACATCGTTCTTTCTAATCATTTGTTAATTTAGTAGTTTAAAGTAATCGCAGTGTTTCCAAAATCAAAACCCCCAAATTTGTTACCGCACACGAGAGTGACTTCTTCATGTGTTTTAATTACATTTAACACTCGATAAAACCCCCTTTTCCTTATGGACGACCCATTATTACTACTAGTTAGTAGTTAGCCATAATCCGGGTACATAAATACTATGTTTGAGAGGCACGCCGACAACATCCCAGATTTTGGCGTCGCTGCTAGGTAGGAGCATGACCCTCTCAATTTGGGAGGCCGTCGTTTGACTCTCAAAGATAGTATTTATGACAATTTTGTGATTTTTGGTTGATATTTTCATAGTCATAGTTGATGTTTATGATTTTCAGTTGATGTTTTGTTACTTGTAGTCGGTGATTTTTCAATTTTTTGTTGAATTTTTATATAGTTTTTGGTAAAAAATTTTAGTTGATGTTTTATGATTTTCCGTTGATGTTTTTCTAGTTGTTGCTGATGTTTATAATTTTCACCTTGATGATCATATTGATTTTTTAACATTTTCTAAATATTGATTTTTTTGCTGATTCTTGTGCAACCAACCACATGACTTCTTCTAAGTCTGCTCTTGATTGCGTGACTCTTTATTTTGGAAACACTCGTGTTATTTTTGGTAATGGTTTTGTTCTAAACATTAATCATGTTGGTCATTCTTGAGTCTTTGATTCATTATCTATATCCGATGTTTTGGTGGTTTCACAAATTACAAAAAAATTGCTGTCTATTAGCAAGTTGACTCGAGATATGAATGTTGTTATTTTCTTTGATGATTCTTCTTTCCCTATTTCGAACAAGCTTACTAGCTAATGATGTTATTGGCAAAGACCATCGTGATGGGGGGTTTATATGTTTTGGATTATGGCGGTGCTGCTTTATCTTCTTTTATTGCATCAAGTGCTTCTAAAGCATCTTTTGAACTTTGGCATAGTAGATTGGGTAATGTTCCTCAGAACGTCATTTCTTCCTTAAGCAAGGTTGGATGTTTGTCAGTACTAGTTTGCTGCCTAAGCCTCATTTACATCCCTCTTGTGAGATGGCTAAAGGAAATCGTCTTTCTTTTAGTGATAATTTAAAACGCACACCACACATACTTGATTTTGTTCAGTGTGATCTTTGAGGACCCTCACATGTTATCTCTCGTGCTAGTTACTCCTATTATGTTATTTTTGTTGATGATTTTTCTCACTTTACTTGGTTATATCCTCTACGACAAAAGTCTGATTTTGTAGAGGCTTATATGCATTTTGAGGCTCTTGTTGAGAACCGGTTTTCTACCACTATTAAAGTATTTCAGTGTGATGGTGGAACCGAGTTTTTAAATCATCGCATGCGATCACATTTTGTGTCTAAGGGCATTCATCATCAACTTTCCCGTCCTTACACTCTAGAGCAAAATGGTTATGCAGAGCGGAAGCACCATCATATCACTTAGAAAGGATTATCGATGCTCTTTCATTCTGACCTTCATTACTCATTTTGGTATGATTATTTCTCTCCACCAGCCTATATCATCAACAGGTTGCCCACTCCGATTTTATCTGGCTAGTCTCCGATCTCTGTTATTTTTGGCACCACTCATGACTACTCCAATTTTTATCCATTTGGCTATCATGTTTTTTGGTATTTTTGCCCATATGTTGCGCATAAGTTGGCACCTCGGAGTATGTCTTGTATATTTTTGGGCTACAATTTTCAGTACAAAGGTTATCGTTGTTTCAATCTTCTTACAAATAAGGAGTGCATCACTCGTCATGCTCAGTTTGATGAAATGTTTTTTCCAGCTACCCACACTGCACTGCCACTGATCCGCCTTCACTTGATGTTTCCGCAGTTTTGGAACCTCTGTATGTGCCTTCAAAGGTGTTTGAGCCATTTTCTCCAGCCGAATTGCCCATTATTTTGGATCATTCTGATTTACAATCTGTACCAAGAGCTTAGGGTTTATCTAAAAATTGTTCATGTTTGCCGCACGACTAGCACCCTAGTCTGCAGCCAGCAGCGCCGACCCACGCGCTGCAAGCAGCACCGTCAATGCCACCAGCCACGGCTCCAACGGTCACGCCTCCAGTGTTGCCAGCATCTGCTGCCTCTCTCGTGCGGCCATTGCAACCTGTGTCCCTCGAGCGGCCATCCGCTTATGAGCTGCCTTCCTCGGGTTCCGCCCCAACTCCTCCATTGGTTCCTTCTATTTTTTAGTTTGACAATTTTGTGATTACGCTTGATGTTTTTGTAGAGTCGTAGTTGATGTTTATGATTTTTAGTTGATGTTTTGTTAGTTATAGTCAAAGATTTTTCAATGTTTTGTTGATTTTTATTTGAGTTTTTATATTATTTTTTGTGCAATTTTTTAGTTTTATGAGTTTTTGTTGATGTTTTGCTAGTTGTTGCTAATGCTTATAATTTTTAGTTTGATGATCATATTGTTTTTTTGCATTTTAAAAATATTTTAAAATATTTTTTTATTTTTTTTTAAAAATCATAGCTGCAGCTGGTGGAAAAAATGATGGGATAAAATTGGACAAAAAAGTTCTCGAGTAAATATTATAGATAGGTTCTTATAAAATTATTAGAGATAGATGTCTGTAAAATTATTAGAGTTAAGCCCTAAAATTCAAATAGAGTTAGAATTGCATAAGTTCACTGTCTAAAGTTTAGGCTGTCTCACATTAAGCCATCTCAATCAAACTGTATCATTCTTTATGACTTAACTTCTACAGTATTATTCAGTTCAATTTGACCAAGTCAGATTAAACTATTAACTAGCAGTTGGAGATGAGTATCGTGTAGAACATAGCTCCTCAATTTTGCTGTAAGAATTATCTATACTTAAAAAGTTTAAACGGGAGAAGGAAAAATGAAGTTAAAGAAAGCTTGAACCCTAAAACCACTACACAGGAGTAAATTTTCAATGGCCAGGTAGGTTAATTGATCAGCCGGTGAACAAGAGTAATTGGTAAAGAGATTTATTAAATTAATACTACTCCCTTTGTTCTTCTCCTAGCTAATGACTCACTTTTTATTTTGGAATGGTCCTTTTGTTTTGGCTCATTTCATTGGCAAATTTTAGCCAAAGTCTTGGAAAACATCGTATTTTCATAACCTTATGGAAATACGAGCTTTAATTAGAATAATAAGAGGTAAAAAGTCTTAGTTACAATATTAAAAATTTATCTTGCAACATGAAGTAGTTATAAAGTTTATAATCCGATTCATGCAGCCCAAAATTTTTATCTTCATTTCTTCTAATTTGCACTTTAAACCTTGGTCTTTCCATGCCTTATGGAAAGAATGTATTTCAAGAGACAGACTCAATTTTAAATTGTTTTCGTTTATTCAATTTACATTTTACTTATCTCAATACAACCTCACCACTCATTCTACTTTTTAAAATAATCTTTGTCAATTTAAGGGGGGGGGGGGGGGAATTATAGAGGACAGAGGTAGTAGTAGTGAAAGAGTGGGGACCGATGCCTGTGTGACCTTTCATTATTGGTATAAATAAGGGTACATGGAATTGGAATACAATCAATAGAATCCTATGAATACGTACAGAGTATTCTAGAGTCATAGGAATGCACATCAACTATACAATGAACATAGACAATAATCTATACTCTAACCCCCCTCCCCGCTCAAGCTAAGCGTGGAATTTTCCGCCACGCAGAGCTTGGATCAAAACTGCTCAAACAAAGGGCGGGGTAAGCCCTTAGTAAATATGTCAGCAACCCGAAGCGAAAAAGGAACATGAGCAACACGCAGCTTTCCAGAGGCCGCGAGTTCAAGAACAAAATGGTAGTCGAAGTCAATATGTTTTTCCCGCTTGTGTGCAACCGGATTTTTGGCGAGAAAGGTGGCACTGTTGTTGTCATACAAGAGAAGCGGAGGCGAGGCTGTAGTGACACGAAGATCCCTTAAAAGGTGACATATCCACACCAACTCGGCAGAGGTATTGGCCATAGCACGATTCTGTGACAAACAACTGGAGCGAGCGATAATAGGTTGTTTCTTAGCAGTCCAAGAAACAAGATTTCCACCAAGAAAAATAGCATAGCCATAAGTGGAGCGGCCAGTCTCAAGGCAACGAGCCCAATTAGCGTCTGAGTGATCCAAAATAGGTAAGGAGCTAGAGGATGGAAAGAAAGAAAGGCCATAATGAAGAGTGCCCCTAATGTAACAAAGAATCCTTGTAACTGCACGAAAACGATAACCACGCGGACTCTGCAAAAACTGGCTGACCGTGCTAACAGCAAAAGAGATATCAGGCCGTGTAATGGTGAGGTACTGAAGTGCCCCAACAAGTGACCTGTACAAAGTGGGATTTGAGAACTCTAGACTGGAAGTACCGTGTAGCTGAATACCCGGAACAAAGGGAGTAGAGACGGGAGTAGTATTTGTTATACCAGCCCACTGAAGAATATCCATGGCAAACTTGGTATGCCCTGAGAAAACAGCGGTAGTAGACTAAGAAATCTCCAAGCCAAGAAAGTAGAGCAAAGGACCAAGATCCATGATGGAGAAGTCCTAATGAGCACGAGAGATAAATCGGCTGATGAGAGAAGAGTCATTGCCCTTCAAAATAATGCAATCAACATAGACAAGCAGATATAACATCTGAGAACCTCGAGAATAAATGAAAATAGAGGTATCTGCTGCACTGCATGTAAAGCCTAAATGGAGTACAAAAGTACTAAAGCATTGAAACAAAGCACGAGGCACCTGGTTGAGACCATAAATGACCTTCTGAAGTCGGCAAACATGAGAGGGTCGAAGTGGGTCCGTATAACCTGCAGGTTGTTCCATATACACATGAGCATCTAAGGCACCATTTAAAAAGGCATTCTTGACGTCAAGCTAATAAAGTGGCCAATTGCATAAAGTGGCCAAGGAGAGAATAATGCACACCATCGTAACTTTGACCACAGGGCTGAAAGTGTGAGTGAAGTCAAATCCTGGTACTTGAGAATATCCCTGGGCAACAAGACGTGCCTTGTGACGATCAATATTACCATCAGGTCGATACTTGAGGCAATACACCCATTTGGAGTCAACAACGTTGACACCTGAAGACCGAGGAACGAGATACCAAGTTTGCTGGTTACGAATAGCCCGTATCTCTTCATCTATAGCAGCAACCCATTTAGGATCCTTAAGGGCTGAGCGGTAACCCTTAGGCTCAGTCTCTGAAATAATTTTTGTGAGAAAACTGCGAACCTCAAAACCAGGATATTGTTTTGGCTGAAAATACCATTATGAGAATGGGTCTTCATAGAATGATTCAGACGAGGAGGAGATGGTGATGGAGATAACGATGGCGGGGCCAAAGAGACAGGCGAACCCTTGGGAGAATGAGATGTGGATTATGAGAGCTCAAGAGTAGATTGATCCACATGGGAGGGACACAAATCACATGGAAAATGTGAAGATGACGTAATAGGAGAGGAGACATGATCAACATTAGTGACACTGGAAGCTGGTGAAAATGTCGATGCAGCTGTGGGCTCAATGAAAGAAGAAATTTATAGATGAGAGGGTGATCGACTATTCCAAGAAGATGAAATGTAAGGAAAAGAATGCTCATCAAACTGAACATGGCGAGAGATATAGATGCACCCACAAGAAGGATTAAGACATTTGAACCCTTTTTATTGAGCGCTATAACCAATGAAAACACATGGAAGGGAACAGGGCGCAAACTTATCAGTGGCAATATCACGCAAACATGAATACACACGGCAATCATATGGATGGAAGAGAGAATAGTCAAGAAAAATGCTGTAAACTATCTCAAAAGGAGATTTACCACTGAAAACTGAACTAGGCAGACAATTTATAATATAGACCGCTAAGAAGAAAGAATCCACCCAATAGTACTATTGAATGGACGAGTGATATAACATTGCCAACCCTATCTCCGTGATGTGACGGTGCTTTCGCTCAGCTCAATCATTCTGAGCAGGTGTATAAGGGCTTAATATCTGATGATGAATGCCACAAGAGATAAAATGATCACGAAAGCGATGATTAGTAAACTATGTTCCTCCATCAGATTGGGTCTTCACAAACTTCTGAAACATCAAGAAGACATCAAAGAAATTGGACTTGCGACGCAAGGGATAAAACCAGGTAAAACGTGAAAGCCATCAATGAAGATAACATAATAAGAATAACCAGCCACTCATGAAACTGGTGTAGGCCCCCACAAGTTACAATGAAGTTTTTCCAACAAAAAAGTCGATCGGCGATCACTAATGGAAAAGGGTAAACGATGGCTTTTAGCCATCATACATGAGGAGCAACTAACTGGAGCGGGTAAAATACTGGTAATAGAAATATGACCCTGCTTATTCAACAATTGGAGAGTGTCATAAGACACATAACCGATCCGAGAATGCCATTGCTCAAATGAGGCACAGATTTTTCCAAAACGAAGGTTACTAAAGAAACTGGAGTCACTACTCTCAAGATAATAAAGGCAAGCTTTATGATGGCCAGTACCAATGATTTTTTTGGTGTGCTTATGCCAAATGATAAACACATCACCATAAAATAGAATAGTAACAGGTAAATCTTGAGTGAGTTTACTTATAGAAACTAAACTCTTAGTAATTTGAGGAACCATAAGCACATCACCTACGAGATACCAAAAATATCACATTGACTAATATAAGAAATTGATAATGAAGCTCTATTGCCCATGTAAACAGCATTAGAACCACGGTAAGGAAGTACCTTATCAAGAAGAGAGGTCTGAGAAGTCATATGAGTTGTTGCACCAAAATCAACAATCCATCGAGAACGGCTATCGACCCCACATGTTATAATAGTAGAGAGCGGTCTTTAAAACTACTCCCTCCGGTTCACTAAGATTAGCTCCGTTTGACAGCAAAAATTTTCAAAGCATGTTTGACCATCAATAACTTTAATGGCATATAATAACAGACGTCATGTGAGGTGTCTTTAGATTCTCCGTAACATGTAGTTTCTAAAAAGTAATATTTTATAGTCCGTTATTGTATAAAATTAAAGTTATCGATGATCAAACATGGCATACAAAATTTTGCAGTCAAACAGAGCCGATGTTAAAAAACCAGAGGGAGTATGAAAGAAAGCTAACATTAAGTGCGTGTAACGCGCTGTACAGAACCCAACACGTGTGTAAATCATGCGCCTAAAGGCTATCTGATTTGGTGTTGCAGTGCGTGGAAGAAACACACATGTCACGATCGGAGAGAGACTGAGATTGGGCCGAAGAAGAGCGCTGCCGACGCTGGAGAAATGAAAACTGGAATGAACGCTCGACCTGTAGTTAGAACTAGGGAGGAGAGATTCGTCGGCAAAATGGAGGTGGTAAAAAATACTTGAATGGAGTCATCGGATGGGGTAAGTAGCCATGAAGAACAACAGAGGGAGTAGAATCAGAGGACTGGAGTATGACTGGTTTTCGGCGGCAGAAAAAAAGATTATAATTTAAGAAAAGGTAAAGAAAATAGGATATTATCACTGCTCTACTGGAAAAGAAAAGAGTGATAACCGATGCCTATGTTATAGAGTCCTAGGAATATACATTGATAGACTATGTGTTTGAAGCTCATATCCCTATCAACCAGGCTCAAATGCCCAACATCCGACCTAAGTAAAGAAGAAACCCTACAACTATATAATGAGGGCTTCCCTCTCATTTTAGGGTAAGTGACTACAACCGCCATGATACTATAGTTTCACCCTCTCCACACACATATTATCACATCTGACTTAGGCATCGGAGCGGGCAAGGCCACAGGGCACCCCACCTTGAGTGACCCGTGTTCTTTTACAAGTACCCCATTTATACTGGAATCATGTCGGAATGAGGCCTGAACATGGGCCACATCAGAGCTTTCACCGCAGCTCCAACAGACCTTGACCAGCCGGCTGTCAGGTCTAGCCCATGACAAAGTTTTGCATTAACATTGGCACCGTCTGTGGGGACCCAGCATCAAGGCCCTCACGCAGCTCTAATAGATGATGACTGCACAACAGCTAGAGCAAATGCATCTGCAACGCAAAGAAAACCTATTTTTCATACTATCATTTATTTTCATTCTTTCATTTATTTTCATTCTTTAAAAGGAAGAACATACCCATTCTCCAGATCCAAATGTCCATCTATTTTTTTTCTGGAAAAGAAAAAAAAAATTAAAAGGGGGCAATAGAGAGGCCCGACAGAATAGAGAAATGAAGTAGAAAGGAGAGTGGACTGGCCTGGCTTAGTGAGAAAACCCGGTCAATCTTCTAAGTCGACCCAACTCGGCGAGCCGACTCAGCCCAACTCAGAGAGTTGACTCAGCCACCAAGTAAGATGAGTTGACCCAGCCAACTCGCCGAGTCCGCTCATGATTCTCAACGATCTCGTCAGTGGTGGGCGCCACCTTCTCCGACTAGCAGCAAATCATCCGTTGTCTGCAACGTTAGCATATCCACTAGCGAATTAGGCGGATAAGCTCCCTGCCATATCCACCGGCAGGAGGAGTTTTCCAACGCCATCGCTTTGGATGCCGCCTTCTCCGGTGAGCACCAGTTGTCCACTATCCTCACCGGCACCAGAACCACCAACGGACATGGCGGACGAGCGCTAGGCCTGTCAAATGGGTTAATTGGATCAACCTATTATCCAAACTCAATTAACCTATTATCCAATGGGTCTTTATCCAATTAACTCATTTATTAATGGGTTATAATGGGTTGGATCATAAATGTGTTGGGTCATTAAATGGATAACCCATTGGGTAATTAAATGGATAACCCATTGGGTAACTCATGAGATAACTCATATGACCCAATGGGTTAATATATATTTTCCAATAAGTCATTATCCAATAAGTCATTATATAACTAACCCAATAAGTTATCATTCAATATTTTCTTCTGATTTGGGTTACAAGTTGTGATCATCCAATGAGATTGGATATTAAATACTCATTAGTTTTTGGGATTGGACGGGATGAGAATAATTGTGTTAATGAAAATTTTTGATCTCAATGGGTCCCATATTATGTTAACTCAATGGGAACCTACCAAATACCCAATAAATATCCAAAATTACCCGATTAAATGCATGTGTAATATTTAACATATATATTACTATAATTCACAAATTATTCGAGCTCAATCTCATACAATATTTGAGTTCGTACAGTATTCGAGCTCGTACAGTATTCGAACTCAATCTCGTACAGCATTCAAGTTCGTACAAAATTCGCACTCAATCCGTATAGTATTCAAGCTCGCACAACATTCGAGTTCAATCTTGTACAGTATTCGAGTTTGTACGGTATTTGAGCTCAATCTCGTACAGTATTCGAGTTCATACAGTATTCGAGCTCAGTCTCATACAGTATTCAAGTTCGTACAGTATTCGAGTTCAATCTCGTATAGTATTCGAGTTTGTACAGTATTTAAACTCAATCTCGTACGGTGTTTGAGTTCGTACAATATTCGAGTTCGTACAGTATTTGACCTCGAACTCGATCCTATTAGGGGAAAATTAAATCATTCGTAATCAAACTTGTGAGAATTTAGTTATCTTATGATATGAAATTATCTACGGGTCACCCATTACCCAACCCAACTCAACCCATCCAAAATTATCCAATGGGTAACCCATTATCCAACCCAACTAAACCCAATAACTACAACTCAATTGTATCCATTAACCCAATGGGTCATTATCCAATAAGTGAAAATAGTAGATGGATAACGGTTATCCAACGGGTAATCCAATCCGTTTGACGGGCTTAACGAGCGCTCACCATCTTACGTAAATCCACCGGTGAACATGGATCGGTGAATCGATGTGCCCGAGATGGGCCATGATGCGAGGGCTTTTCTTAGCGAGCCGACACTACAGACGCTTATTGCCGAGGCAGCACAGTCACGTAAGAAGCAAAGAAGAAATAGGCAGCGATGCTAGTAGAGAAAAAATGGGTTGGAGAAGGAGGAAAAGAAAAAAGAAAGAAGAAAAAAAATAAGGAAAAGTAAAAAAGAAATAAGACAAAGAAAGAAGAAAACAAAAGGGCAAAGGAAAAGAAAGGAGAAAAAGAAAATTTCAGGAAAAAGAAAAGAAAATTTCCTTTTTCATAAAGAAAAGTGGAGGAGGAAAGGATAATGGCAATAATAATCATTGCTCTGCTCTAACTTATTCTTCTCATTTTAGGTAAAGCACTAAAAGCTGACAACAAAGTCTTTCACAGCAACGGGACTCAACAGAGCCTAGGTAACAAGACAGAACATAGCCACAATGCCACAGGCCAGCTGGAGCGCAAAGAACAGCCACACAGTGGAGCATCCACATGGCAAGGTTGGCTGCACCAGCAGGACAAGGCTGGCTACAGCAGCAGCCGCCAAGGTTAGAAATATACGATTGTTCACTTAAACAAGAACCTTGGCATGACTCTCTTTAGAAGCTTACATGAAGTATTTCGAGTAGAATCACATACTCTATTAGTACACAATGGTAAGCAAATAAATTTAAGATATCATGTATGTGACTGCCATGTTGAAATCCAAAATTAAAGACACTTTGCATGGTTACTTAAAGATAAAAAGGATTCATATGAGTGCCAAATATGTTCTACATGCCTTTGTCATTTATGTTTATGCATGATAGCATGGTTAATAAAGTCAAACTCTCATAACTGTTGTTTATTAAAGAAAATTAAAGTAAAGAGTTGCCAAATCATATCATCTGTTAGACTGATGCATGCTAGTTTGGTCTGTTTAATTTGAGACACGTTAGCATGAAATGCGTAGTTGTACACGTCGGGCAGCAAATAACAGGCAAAGAAAGTATAGCCATCAGCCTGTTCACCAGCCTGTCAGACAGGGTGAGACCAACCCTCTACCTATTCAGGCAGGCAGGGAGCACCTCCCAGCCTGCACAAACAGGGTAATGCTTTGTGAGGTTATCGCTGGGTAAAACTCAACCACTTCTACATGTTCATGCAGGGCCATAACATGACAGACTCAAGAAAAGGTTGTATGATCATGCATATTATTTATGACATTATGCATACAAATGATGCCTACATCTACATGCCTTTGTCAAATGCGTGGGTAAATAATAACACTCACTGTGAAACTGAATAACTGATATATTATGTTCATTTTAAAACTAATGTGCATTAACAACACCTGCTGGGGGGGCTGTGTTAGCATGAAATGCTCGATTATGCAGGCCTGATGGTTAAAACGACAAGCAAGACACCCTTAGCCCCATGAAAGGCAAGACCATGACCTGATACGCCGCAACAAAGAAAGTTCAGTCTTCAGCCTGTTCAAGCAGGGCAACAATCAACCCCTAGCCTGTTTGGGAAGGGGAACAACAACCGCTCAGCCTATTCAGGCAGGGCCATGAGATAACCCCCTTAAAGAAAAATAAGAAAAGAAAATAAAGGAATGGTATTGCTATATATATCGCTCACATGCATTCAAGATATATATACAATAGATGTTTTATGTTTACATGCCTTTATTAGTTATTGAATACATTCTAAGTATCATAGGCAAGAGCTGATGTATTACACTGTCTTCTAAACTAACATATGTCGACGTTATTCACGCAAACATGAAATATGCAGTTCTTACAAGTCTGACAACACAACATCCAGCAGCTTCAGCAGCAGCTAGCACCATTGAAGTTAATAAGCCGACCCTGGCTAAAGGTTGCGAACCTGGCTCTGACAGCAAGGGAAAATGCCAAGCCAGGGGCAAATAAGCAAAAAGACTTCAGCCGCAGCCAGCACCGTTGAAGTTAATAAGCCGACCCTGGATTAATGTTGTGAACCTGGTTCTGACAGCTAGGGAAAATGCCAAGCCAGGGGCTAATAGGCAAGAAGACTTTAATCGCAGTCAACACCGTTAAAGTTAATAAGCTGACCCTAGCTCAATGTTGCAAACCTGGCTCTGACAGCTATGGAAAATGCCAAGCCAGAGGCAAATAGAGAAAAAGACTTCAGCCGCAGCCAACACCATCAAAGTTAATAAGCTGACCTTAGCTCAAAGTTGTAAACCTGGCTCTGACACCTAGGGAAAATGCTAAGCCAAGGGAAAATAAGCAAAAAGACTTTAGCCGCAGCCAGCACCGTCGAAGTTAATAAGCAGACCCTAGCCCAAGGTTGTAAACCTGGCTCTGACAGCCAGGGAAAATGCCAGGCCAAGGGCAAGTAGGCAAAAAGACTTCAGCAGCAGCCAAATCCGCTGAAAAAAAATGCACAACTGACCCACGTAGGCAAGAAGATACAGAAGGTACACCTGGCCCACGCAGGAAGGGAGATACCGGATAGCACACCTGACCCACACAGGTAGGTAAACACAAAATGCACAACTGACCCATATAGGAAGGAAGATACAGAAAGGTACACCCGGCCCATGCAGGTAGGGAGATGCCGAATAGCACACCATGCAGGGAGATGCAGGACTGCACACCTAACCCACGCAGGTAAGGAGACGCAGGAACGCACACCTGGCCCACGCAGGCAGGAAGAATCAGCCCAGCGCTTCGTGCCTGGCTCAGCCAGTCGAGTCTTGAGCTGGGGGGACTTGACAACATACATGCCTTGTGGCCTAACTTTGGGGCTCTCCGATGAAGCAACAACCTGACAAGGTAGGCTGCATCATCAACCACCAGGGTAAGAAACATACAATTTGTCACTTGCATAGAACGACCATAAATGCTATGTGTGTACTAGTGAGAAAACAAATTCGGGCTAGTACATACACAATCATCGTCATGAAATTGAAAAATAAAAACACTATGTATGACTGCTCGAGAGAAGAATTCATACAAGTGTTAATTACATTTTGGTCACTTAAAAAGATGCATGACAACATGGTAGATAAGTTAGCTTTGGAAAATAAAGTTTAGCCACGACATGTTCAAACTACCAGATGATCACGATTTAGAAGGCCTGGCCGCAGAGCCCAGACCGACGCCAGAAGGGTCGCCATGAGCGACCAGGGCAGAACTTCACGAAGCAGTCAACAAAGTCCAAGTTGACGCAGCAGGTAGCAAAGCATGGTTCTACCTGAAAGATTAATAATGCCAAAAACAAAAGAGTTTGTTTATAATTTATAAGACCTAGTCGCAGAATCTAGGCCGATGCCAGAAGGGTCGCTATGCGCGACCCGGGCAGAACTTCACGAAGCTGCTAGCAAAGTCAAAGTTGATGTAGCAGACACCAAAGTATGGTTCTGCCTGAAATAATTAATAAAGCCAAAAAAATGAAAGAGTTAGATTATAATTTAGAAGACTTGGTCGCAAAGCCAAGGCGACGCCAGAAGGGTCTCCATTAGCGACCCGGGCAGAACTTCACAAAACTGCCAGCAAAGTCCAAGTTGACGCAGCATGCAACAAAACATGGTTCTGCCTAAAAGAATCAATAAAGACAAAAACAAAAAGAGTTCAGTTATAATTTAGAAGACCTGACCGCAGAGCCTAGGCCGACGCCAGAAGGGTCACCATGAGCGACCCGGGCAAAACCTCACGAAGCTACCAACAAAGTCCAAGTTGACGCAACAGACAACAAAGTATGGTTATGCCTGAAAGAATGAATAAATTTGAAATGAAAGAGTTCGGTTTTAATTTAAAAGGTTTGACTGTAGAGCCCAGGCCAACACCAGAAGGGTAGCCATGAGCGACCCGGGCAGATGTCCACGAAGCTGCCAACAAAGTCCAAGTGGACGCAGCAGACAGCAAAGTATGGTTATGCCTGAAAGAATGAATAAAGCTGAAATGAAATAGTTTGGTTTTAATTTAAAAGGCATGACTGTAGAGCCCAGGCCGACGCTAGAAGGGTCGCCATGAGCGACCCGGCAGAACTTCACGAAATGGCTAGTGAGGTCCAAGTTGACGCAGCAGGCAGCAAAGTATGGTTCTACCTTAAAGAATTAATAAAGACAAAAAGGAAAAGAGTTTGGTTATAATTTAGAAGACCTGGCCGCAGAGCCCAGGCCGATGGCAGAAGAGTCGCCATGAGCGACCCGGGCATAACTCCACGAAGCTGCCAGCGAAGCCCAAGTTGAAGCAGTAGACAAAAAAGTATGGTTCTACCTGAAAGAATTAATAAAGCGGAAATGAAAGAGTTCGGTTATAATTTAGAAGGCCTGGCCGCAGAGCCCAGGCCAACGCCAGAAGGGTCGCCATGAGCGACCCATACAGAACTCCATGAAGCTGCCATCGAAGTCCAAGTTGATGCAGTAGGCAGCAAAGTATGGTTCTGCCTGAAAGAATTAATAAAACCAAAAATGAAAGAGTTTGCTTATAATTTAGAAGACCTAGCTGCAGAGCCCAGGCCGCCGCCAGAAGGATCGCCATGAGCAACCCGAGCTGAACTTCACGAATTTGCCAGCAAAGTCCAAGTTGATGCAGCATGCAACAAAGTATGCTTCGGCCTGAAAGAATTAATAAAGCCAAAAAAGAAAGAGTTCATTAATAATTTAGAAGACCTGGCTGCAGAGCCCAAGCCGCTGCCAGAAGGGTCAACATGAACGAACAGAGCAGAACTTCACGAAGCTGCCAGCAAAGTCCAAGTTGACATAGTAGGCAGCAAAGCATGGTTCTGCCTGAAAGAATTTTTTTAAAAAATGAACAGAGTTCAGTTATAGTTTAGAAGGCCTGGGTGGAGAGCCTAGGCCGACGCTAGAAGGGTCGCCATGAACGACCCGTGCAAAACTTCCTGAATTAGCCAAAAAAGTCCAAGTAGACGCAACAGGCAGTAAAGCATGGTTCTATTTGAAAAGAATTAATAAAGCCGAAAATGAAAAGAGTTCGGTTATAATTTAGAAAACCTGGATGCAGAGCCCAAGCCGACGCTAGAAGGGTCGCCATGAGCGACCCGGGAAGAACTTCACGAAGCTACCAGCAAAGTCCAAGTTGACGCAGCAGGCAGCCAAGTATGGTTCTGCCTGAAAGAATTAATGAAGTTAAAAATGAAAGTGTTTCCTAGGCCGCAGAGCCGATGCCGCCCTCAGAAGGGTTGCCATGAATGACCCGGGTAGAACTTCACGAAGCTGCCAACAAAGTTCAAGTTAACGCAGCAAGTAGCAAAGCATGGTTTTGCCTGAAAGAATTAATAAAGCCAGAAATGAAAAGAGTTCGGTTATAATTTAGAAGGCCTATCTGCAGACCTAGGCCGAAGCTAGAAGGGTTTCCATGAGCGACTCGGGCAGAACGTCATGAAACTTCCAGCAAAGTTCAAGTTGACGCAGCAGGCAGCAAAGCATGGTTTTGCTTGAAAGAATTAATAAAGCCGAAAACAAAAGGAGTTTGGTTATAATTTAGAAGACCTTGATGTAGAGCCCATGCCGATGCTAGAAGGTTTGCCATGAGCGACTCGGGCAGAACTTCATGAAGCTGCCAGCAAAGTCCAAGTTGCCGCAGCAGGTAGCAAAGTATGGTTCTGCCTGAAAGAATTAATAAAGCAAAAAATGAAAGAGTTCGGCTATTATTTAGAAGGCCTAGCTGCAGAGCTCAGGCCAATGCTAGAATGGTCGCCATGAACGACCCGAACAGAGTTTTACGGAGCTACTAGCAAAGTCCGAGTTGACGCAACAGATAGCAAAATGAGGTCCCTCCTGAAAAGTGAACGAGGCCGAGGAAAAATAGTTTACTAAGTTGCCACGCAATATCCAAGCTGATAGCAGCAGGGCTGCCACACAGATCAGCGACCACAAGAGACGAAATCAAGATGAAGAATTCTACCTTAATGAATAAAGATGCCCGCCAGCAACGACATTCCGACAAGCGTTCACGACGCTCAGACATGTATTACCCCAATGCCCCGTATTGTTCAGCAGCACGACATCGGGCTAGGGGGACTTGATAAAGTATGGGGTTTGAAGCCCATATCCCTATCAATTAGGCCCAAAGGCTCGACATCCAACCTAAGCAAAGAAGAAATCCTATAGCTATAAAATGAGGGCTCCCCCCTCATTTCTACAGCCGCCCTAATACTGTAGCTTCACCCTCTGTACACTCATATCATCATATCTGACTTGGGCATTGGAGGGGGCACGACCACAAGCCGCCCCTCCTTAAGTGACCCGTATTTTTTACAGGTACCCCATTTATGTCGGAATCATGCCAGAAGGAGGCCCGAACAGGGGCAAACATCAAAGCTCTCACCGCAGCTCCAACAGACCCTTACCAGTCGGCTATCAGGCCCGACCCATGACAAATTTTGGCATTAACACACATCAACTATACAATAAACATTGACAATAATCTATACTCTAACAAGTAGAAAGTAGCACTCCCTCCATCCTAGTATAAACTGCAAAAAAAAAAATCATGGTATTTAGGAAACGTGTTTGACCGTCAATGTGTTTAACTACGTATAATAGCAGCAAATAAAAAATCGATATTTAGAACTACTTATTACAATGAATCCGATAATATCACACAGGGGCGGATCCACAAGGGGGCTACAGGGGGCTCTAGCTCCCGTCGAGAAGAAAATTACGGGGAATTTGGGTTGTAAAATTTTTTTAAAAAAATTATCAGCCCCATCCAATAAGGGAAAAAATTGAGATTTTTTTTTTACTTATAGATCAGCCCCCGCTATATATGTATCATGGATCCGCCCCTAATATCACATACGATAATATAATTATTTAATCTATTCAGTGTTTACTGTCAAATAGTTAGTGTGCAACTTATGATAGGAGAAAAGGAAGTATGAATAAATAAATAAAGATGGATCCAGGTCGCTGTAAAGTCATCATAATATAATAGACACTGCTCTCTTCTCTCAAACTTCTAAAGGAAAAAAATAACTTGCTAGTCCTGCAGATAGCCCCGGACGAAAATGGTGTCTGTTCTTCAGTTGCAGAGACAGCTAGCTGAATATTCCAAATCCCTTTACAACGAGGTTTGCACACACACACATTTACTCACTGCTTTCATTTTTTTCTCTCTTAAAAGATCGATTTCATTATGAGATGTAAACTGCAACATAGGATCTGATGAATTTGTTTGTTGAATTTTGATTGAAAATGACAGGGGTTTCTGGATGATCAGTTCAAACAGCTTCAACAATTGCAAGATGAGAGCAACCCGGATTTCGTTGTTGAAGTTGTGTGCCTCTTCTTTGAGGATTCCGATAGGCTGCTTAATGAGCTCACTAAAACCTTGTTAGTAGTTCTGTTTCTGCATCTTTTTTCTTCTTTTTCAGGGCGTTCATCCTTTTCTGAGATTGGAGATTTTATGCCTAGGAGTCAACCAACTGTGGACTTCAAGAAAATTGATGCCCATGTTCATCAGCTGAAGGGCAGCAGTTCCAGGTATTCCCTCCTTTCCCTTTAAATTGCATAGAATTTTTTTTACGATATTCAAGAAACATATTTAAACGAACATATACTTAATTATGCTTAATAGCTACAAATTATTTGAAAACTAAGGGGCTGTTTGGTTTGGGGAATCAGAATGGGGAAAGGGAATAAAGCGTGAATTCGTTAATTAATGATTGGTTGGTATATTTAATTATTCCTTTTCCCTCTTTTACGGATTGAGATTTTCTTAATTGGGAGAATGGTGATTCTCTACTCCCATCCTCGTATTCGGATTTCCTATTTTTCAAGTTTCGTTTTCAATAATAAAAAACTAATTTTTCCATTCGTAATCGTTCCAACTTCTTAAATAGTGAATATTCTGAAAATATATAATATGTTTACTGTTATTTAAGATTTTAGTCTCGTACAAAAATGAATTGAGCATACCATTAATCATATATATTGCTATATTTTAAGAGAATAAATTATGAGTATTGCTATATTTAGCCTTAAATTTGTTATATACAAAAATATTATTAACACTAATGAAAAAATAGTATTTTATATATTTTTTGAGCGTTATATGGGTTGAATATTACTAAAACTATAGTTTTCTGATAAACTAAAATTTAATAATAAATCATATTATTTCATATTTTATACTATAAATAATAGTTATATTTTTTAAATATTAATATATATTATTTTATTTTATAAATAATAAATTCATTATTTTATATTATAAATAAAAATTATATTATTTTATATAAATATTACTATTTTATATATCGTAATTGAGTTATACTTTATTTTATTATCAAAATAAAAATTACAATAGTTTGATTATTTTTTCAATAAAAATATTATGATATTATTTTTCGAATTGAATATGAGTCAAATTTAAATAAAATTAAAATTTTAATATGAAGTGGAGTATTTATTTTTGAATTTATACTTCGAAGAATAGTTATATTATTTTTATGTAAATAATATTCTTTAATAAATGTATAATATAAATAGTAATAAATTAAGTAGTAATATATACTCTAACTTTAGTGAATTTAATATAAAACAATTAATATTATGCGTGAACTTTGTTTTTACTTTTTTGAGTTGTATATGGGCCGAATATTAATAAAATTAATAGTATTATTATTTTCATAAAAAATAATATTATTTAATAATTTATACTGTAAATAATAATTACAATATTTTAATATAAATATAAATATTTTATTTTATTATATAAATAATTTTATCTATTATTTTGATTGATTAATTTAGTTCCCTATTCTTAAAGCAATTTACTTGATTAACTTATATATGATAAAGTGCACTGTATTAAAAATAAAAGTTTGTTTTCCCTTCTTGAACCAAACCGTTACAAAGGGAATAGAGGGGAACTTAATTCCTTTCCATTGCTAAACCAAACAGTTTGAGAGATCCAGTATCCTTTCTTTTCTTTTCCCTTTACCCTGGTTCAACCAAACGGTCCATAATTATTAGGATGAATCCATCAATATTATGATAAATTGTTTCTTATATCTATTCAAATATGAAAGTAAGTGTGCAATTTGAACTGGAATAGAGACAAATCTCGCATGTCATCTGTTCTTTTTGTTTGTGTTATTCCAACAACTTGAGATCCTAGTTATTGTAACAAATCTATTGATCGGTACATTTGATCTTTTCCTTGTTGGTTGTGTGTACATGAACTGTCATGGCTGACTAGCTAGTTAAAAAGAAATTTATAAACCATTTTCCAGAAAATAAGGCATTGATATTAATTTTCAATTCTACAGTATTGGAGCACAGAGAGTTCAAAGAGTCTGCATCGCTTTCCGCAACTATTGTGAAGAACAAAACAATGAAGGGTGTGTTTTCTTGATCCATTTGCATTTGCAACAGTTAGTTCAAATCAGACAAAAATAACCGGACTTTAATTTACACTCGAGTTGATTAAAAATTGGGTGATTTCATTTTGCAGATGCTTCAGATGTCTTCAACTGGTAAGGCACGAGTACTCTTTGGTGAGGAACAAGCTTGAGACAATGTTCAAGGTACCACGATTTACATGTCTAGCCAAGTAACCAGTTATATCTAGTGATCTTTTTGATCCAATGAAAATTAAGCCTCATTCTAATACTAAAAGTAAAATTATTATAGTTAAAAGTACTCATTCTGTCTCATTTCAAACTGTAGTTTAATTATTCATTTAATTAAAATTTTCTTACCCTAAAATTGAATTGGTATATAAGTATAAATACTATTGTGTAATATGTTGTTAGATTCGTTGACATATATTTTTAAAATATCAAAATTTTACAAGTTTAATTGAAGATATTAAAAATTAATTATTTTTTAAGTCAGTTATTGAACGTCAAAGTGTACTACTTGAAATGAGATGGAAGGACTACTAAAATCACTATATATTATAGGTTTGAATCAATTTTAATACCAAACTTGAGTCCACTTTACATATATAGGACTGTCAAAAATGTTCAAATTTGATTGTTGAAATATTAATTGTAGCTGGAAAAGCAAGTTTTGGGTGCTGGTGGATCAATTCCAATGCATTGATGGGAGAAGAAGGAAATGCAACATCAAAACCTCAAAATTATCCAAGAAATATAATCTAAAAGGAAATGGAAGAAGAAACAAGAGAAAGAAAACACTTGAGAATTAATGCATGCTAGCAACTGGCCTGGATTCTGATTTTGTTGTTTTGTGTTTGTGTCTTCATTTTCCAAGTGGGGTCAAATATGGTGTTGAGGTTATTTTGTTTCCATCTGTTGTAGTACCTAACTCTAAGAAATGGGGAAAAAAAAAACGATGTGAATAGGCTCTTGCAATTTTGCAAATGTCACCAATTCTGAAATCCTTTCTAGTTCTCCTCATGTATATTTTCGACGCTCTTGTAGTCGATCATGTTCACTTGCATTAATTTAGATATTTAATTAGAATATTTATTGAAATTTGATTTTATCTAAATTATTCAATAATTTCTATTATGACCAACATAACATTTTTTTTATAAACTCACGTGAGTGAGGGGGGTATATATTCGGCTCCCCAGGCCTTTCATAAATAGAAGTTCAATACGTGTAATACAATAGTGGAAGCCAATTACAAGCTGATATTTATCCAAAACCTTCATCTAAATACCTTATCTAAATGAAGGAGTTGGCCCTATATCCCGTTTGAGGACTAGCTATGGTCTTACACTTTCTTGCCTCCACACCCCAGTGTCGACAAGAAGAGGTGACCTTCCATAGAGTCCCCTTGCAATTATCTTCCCCCGAAGATAATTACTGATATCTGTAGACTTCGTGCAGCTGGAACTCCCTCTGTCCCTCTCTTCTGCACCTTGCTTATGGACTTCAAAGTTCCTCTTTTCTCCATCTGAAACAAAAGTTACAGCCAGCAGTAAATAGTTCGAGATGATAAAGAGGTCCAACTCAATTAATTCGTTTCTGATGGTACCTAATCAAACAGAATGTTCCTGTGGCAAAGTATAATAGCATAGATCTTATTCAACAGAAAAAACTGACATACATCAGGAATCCGGGAATTACATGCTAATAACGACTAAATTCTTCTAATAGAAGGTAAACCTTGTTTATCTGCAGTTATTATAGCTTTCAACTCTCTCGGTAACTGAGTATAGCATTTGAAAGTGTTTACCTGATTTGAGCTGGCCATTTTAGCTAGAAAATATACTGCTCCATTGGCTTCTCTATAGATATGATTTATAGAGACTTTAATCTTCTTCATTAGTTCCCAGATTGTCCTAACTTCCTCAATAATGTTCCAGTGAGGTTGTAATTGTCTGCTTACAACCTTAATGAGCATTTGATTGTCACTTTCAATCTGTAGGTGATTAATACCCATGGAAATTGCTAACTGTAAACCTGCTCTAACTGCCCCTGTTTCAGCATGAAGGGGAGAGGGGCTGTTTAACTTTTGAGCATCAGCTACTAATATATTACCTTGAGAGTCCCTTATAATTATTCCAATTCCATCCTTATCTGAATTCTTCCATGAACCATCTGTATTTAATTTATGGAGGGGTGGTGATGGAGCTTTCCAGGTAACAGTGACAGGGCTACCAGGTTTTATTTGATTGCTCATTAGTAACCTTGGCAAGGCAGTAGATAAATCCCATTTGAAGTTTAGTTTGTAGGCTAACAAAATATCATTAAAGAGGTGTAAAGTTTTCCTAAACATGTTTATGATGTTTGGTCTTACACTTTCATGATAGTGTTTGTTCCTAAAACACCATATTATCCATACTACTAAACAAGGGATAATATGAATCATTTTCTTATGATCTGGAAAACTATTGCAATTCCAGTAATGGAAATATACATCCCACAGATATGGAGTATGCTTTGTTGGAACATTGAAGACAGTATCTATCCATGTCCATAGTTTTTTAATTTCTGTGCAAGAATTAAAACTATGGTGTATGCTCTCTTCATCTCCTAAACAAAAACAACAAATTGATGGTAGATTGAAAGATAGATCCTCTAAAACATCAGGAAGGGGGATTAAATCGTTAAGCATTTTCCAGTTCATAAAACCTACTTTTCTAGGCATAATTGAGGACCAGACATGTTTTAAGGAGTTTACTCTTGTTCTTTTTTTTCTGATCAGTTCATAAGCACTTTTTAGAGTGAACTGTCCATTGTCAGTAGGTTTCCATATTATAACATCCTCATATTCAGGAAAAATGGCTTGATCTTTATCCAGTTCATTAATTATGTGATCTGGGAAAAGATGTTTCAGCTGGTTGATATATATTGGTCTGTTAGATAAAAAATCACCAACGGTTAATTCAGGGAAAGGATTGATTAGACTATTGTCCCATATCCTATACAGTGGACCACAAGTTGACCAACCAGAGTTCCAGAAAGAAACTTCCCTTTTCCCTACTTGTATTTTTTAATTTAGAATGGCTATTCCTTGAATATCTTTGATTCTCTTCCAGGTTTTGGAATTTTTGTGGTGATCTGGAATTGACCACATAAATTGTGACCAAAGAGATCTTCCCACTTGCAGCTTCCACCATAATTTAATGGAGAAGCTTTGAACCAGAGTCTCAATATTTTTAAAACCAAGGCCATTTTCTTCGAAAGGATAACATAAACTTGGATAAGCCCTCCAAACTCTCTTCCTTTGTGAGGCATCTGAGTTGAAGGTCCACAAGAATTTGCCAAGAATTTTATGAGTTACATCAATAATGTGTTTGGTAGCTTTTAGATCTGCGATCTGGTGTATTGGAATAGAGGACAATGTGTGCTTGATCAGAATTATTTTTCCAGCTTGAGATAGAAGTTTATTTTGCTAGCTATTAATTCTGGACTGTATGGATGATATAATGCTTGAGAAGTAGACATTTTTATTCCTACCAATGTAAACTGGGCAGCCTAGATATTTAAAAGGAAAATTGCCCTGTAGCATTCCTGTTGAGCTTTTAATATCACCAATAGTCCTGGGTGGACAGTGTTTGGCAATATAAAATGAGGATTTTTCAAAGTTAATCTTTTGGCCTGTAGCCATTTCATAGAATTGTAGAAAATAATTTAGTGTTTTAATTCCTGATTTGGAATAATTTATAAATATTACAGTATCATTTGCAAAAGATAGATGAGAAATCTTCTTAATTGGATCAGGAAGCTTATAGAAATTCAGGTTTGAGTACTGAAACAGGAAGTTTATGTTCCTTGAAAAAGCTTCTGTCATTAAGATGAATAGAAGTGGAGATAAGGGGTCTCCTTGCTTTAACCCCCTGGTTGCTTGGAAGAAACCATATGATGAGCCATTTATCAAGATGGAGAAAAAGGCTGATCTTAAGTTTTTCATTATTAGATCAATTATTTTGATTGAGAAACCCATCTGACCTAATAACTTGGACAAAAAGGTCCAAGAGACTCTATCAAATGCTTTCACCATATCAAGCTTTATGATCATGTTAAAACCTTTGTTTTCAGTATTAATGAAGGAGGCAAGTTCTTGACTTAGGAGAATAGTTTCTGAAATATCTCTTCCTGAGATGAATGATGTTTGTTCTGGGCTTATTATGGCATCCATAATTAGCTTTAGCCTTTCAGAAATGATTTTGGTTAAAATTTTATTAATAAAATTACAAAGACTAATTGGTCTCTAGTCTTTGAAGGATGAACAAACCTCTTTTTTAGGTATGAGAATGATTAAAGTGGCTGCAATTGATTTTGGAATGTTGGTTGACAAAATAAGTTCATGTATAGCATGTAGGACATCTGTGCTTATGATATGCCAGCATTTTTTATAGAAAAAACCTGAAAAACCATCCGGCCCTGAAGCTGAATGTTCGTCCATTGTTTTAACTATGTTAGTCAATTCTACCATTCTTACAGGGTTAGTGAGTTCACAGTTCATTTCTTCAGTAATTTACTTTGGAATATTTTCTAAAAACCAAGCAGTGTTAATTCCAGAAGGATCTTTGAACTCTTCCTGTAATAAATTAGAGAAGTATTTAACACCCTCTTCTGCAATTTCCTCTTGTGTATTTAAAGATATACCAGCTTCAGTTTTAACTGAAATTATGGTTTGTCTTTTATGCTTAGATTTAACTTTTTGATGGTAAAATTTTGTGTTTTGATCTCTTTCTTTTAGCCATTTTACCCTTAATTTCTGCCTCCAGTAACTTTCCTGATTCTTCAGTGCCAAAATTAACTTTTCTTTTGTTTTTTTTAATTGTTCCAAGCTAGCTTGTGTTTCATTTTGTTGGAGAACAGATTCTGCTTGAAGAAGATCTTCTTCGCAAACTTTGACTGTATCAAAAATATTTTCAAAGGTGTTTTTATTCCAGAATTTAAGCGCATTTTTCAAGTTTTTTAGCTTGAATAAGAAATTTGTTGATTAGAGGGGATGTTCCATGAATCTTCTACAATCTTCATAAAAGTTGGATGATTTAACCAACATTCTTGGAACCTGAAGGGGGTTGGTTTATTAAATATTTTAGTTTTACCTATGGTAAATAGTAAGGGGGAATGGTCTGATTGCCCTCTTGCTAATGTTTTAATGCCAGATTCCCTAAACAAGTCCCACCACATGTTGTTAGATAACCCTCGGTCTAACCTTTTCCAAATCCTTCCTTTGGATCTCATACCTGTCCAAGTAAAAATAGATCCAGATGTTGGAATTGTAGACATATTGGCTTTTTTTTCTGGAAATTATTAAAATTTTGGATACTTTTTGTGTTAGGTTGAGATTGACCCAGATATTCTTCTGTGGAACTTATGACATTAAAATCTCCTATTAAACTTAACGGTGAATTTTTATGGTTCGGAATTTGTTTCCACGATGTATTTCTTTCATTTACAGTATGCTTGGCATAAATGAAACCTGTGAAACAATCTTGGGTTAATAAATGATTTTTGAATTTGGTTAAAATCATTTGCTCATCCACTGAGATGATCTGCATTTTAATTGAATCATTTCACAGAATCCAAATTTTACATTTTGGATCTGAGAAATGAGGTTCAAACTGAGTCTGGAAGGCCACTTTCTCGATGGAGTTGGCTTCCAGCATTGGCTCAATTATTGTTAGGATATTGATTTGATGTCTTTTTTAAATATCTTCTAATCTATTTATAGTAGCAGAATTGCCCACTCCCCTAGCATTCCATACACATATTTTCAAACCTATCATTGAGATGATTTGTCATGTGTCGACGCTGAATGGGTAAGGACCGTTTTAGGGGTTTGAGTATAATATTTTTATTGTATCTTCTGTTCTTGTTTATGTCAAGGTTATCCAAAACATCTTATGAATTTATTAAATGGTTGAAGTTATTTTGTGATTTCTTTAGAGTGGCTTTAGAGTGTTCTGTATCTTCTACAGACAGAGGGTCAAGAACTAGCTTTGAACTTTTGTTGAGTTTGGAGTTGGAAGAGAGAAGTGGAAAATTCCCTCTGTTTATTTCTATGAAAGCTTCGTCATTGTTTTCTGTCTCAACCATAGCATTGTTTGACTCAGAAATATGGCTGTCTGTTTGGTTATTCTTATGAGTCTGATTAGGGATAGTTTCTGATAAAGGGGGTGGATTTGATGTCTTGTATGGATTTTCAAAAATATGATTATTGCTGCTCATATGATTATTAACAGTTAATGGAACTGCTTGTTTCATATGTAGACCATCATGGTTTAAAAGAGGGACAGAATCTGAGTTCAGATTTTCAGTAGAACCTTCTGTACATACAGTTAAATTGTTTACTGAAATATTAGCATCATGTTCCATAATGAGTATTTCTGTATCATTAATGTTTATATTATGAACAACATGATCAGTACTCAGATTAACTTGTGAAGAGTTCCCTGTATTCACATTTTCAATATGTTGAGTGTTTAAGAGAGGAACCTGGGAACCTTGTCCAAGGTTCGAGACTTCAGAACTTATAGTATTTGCTTGATGTGCCTCCTTTGCCCCTTTCTGAACTTCTTTATGAACGGGGGTAATGTTGCTTTTGTCTGACCCCTTGTTAAGAGTAGCTTTAGTAACCTACAGTTGAGTGTTAGCTTTGTTCTTGCTGACATGTATATATATTTTTTCTTGAGAAGTTAAACCTGAAGAGGAAGATTTTATGCCCTTACCATTAGACCTTCTTTGTTCACCTGTTGTGTCATTACCTATATTGATGGAAGGTCTCCAGGCATGAAATGTTGACTGGCTTTGGTCATTCCTACATGATGTGATAGTGTGTCCTAACTTAAGACATTTAGCACAGTATTCAGTCATACCCTCGTATTCTAAATATTTCCAGAATCCTACACCTCTATACTCTATCCAGATCCTTTCCAATTGTGTTTTCGTGATATCTATTTCCACACAAACCCTAGCTACATGTGGTCTGGATCGACTCAACGTAGCTTTATCTACCTTTACTGGTTTTCCTATAATATAACCCAACGACAGCAATACCCATTCATCAAAGAATTGTTGGGGGAGGCCATACATAGCAATCCATACAGGGCATATAGGAGAATCCCCATTTGGTGAAAAGTTAGGTTCCCATTTGGTAATTCTAAGTGAGTATGGACCAAAGTTCCATACCTTGTGGAGCCAGCATCGATAGTAATCCTCCTGCAAGGAGAAACGAATCAGTACCTGACGATTGTCTAAAAGCGAGATATCCGTGTGACCTTTGAAATCGGCAGTTTGGAAGTCCCTTCGGAGATGATCCAGTTGCGGTCTGCTCCTAGCAAATTTCCTGATCAGGGTTAGCCATAGAGGAGCCTCGAGTCTTTCACATTCATCGATATTGAAACTCAATGCTAGTTCCCCTAAATGTTCTATCAGCTATTTTGGATTGAATTGACCTCTAGGTTGGGAAGATTGGGAAGGGGCGGATTCAGGGTTGGGACGTAGAGACTGAAACAAGTCTTTGCCTAGGGCTTGCTTATAGGAGAAGGCCAGTTGAGGTTTCGGCGGCGGTGGTGGCTCCGCCATGTGGCATCGTCGTTGGAGCAGTCAGGAGGTAGGGTTTCGCCACAAATCGCCACAAATTGCCTCAGAGCCGAACGTTGATCGTGCATTTTCATGTCCAACATAACATATTTAACCAAGTATGCAATAAAGTAAAAGATTAACACACAAAAATTGGTTACGCAGTTCGGTGAAATTCACCTACGTCAGCAGATCCTGGCCCAATTAAGAAGAAATCCACTAATCAGAAAGAGATAGTACAAAGTACACCATACAACTATTATTATCTTTTCTAATTATAGCACGCGGATTTTAGAAGCTTCTCTTGCTACCGATCCGCCTTGATCAAACTCCCCCCAACCTCAAAATTCGTCGATGCTAGATCTCTTCCTCCAGAAGAATTAAGGTGTATGCTTATGAACTAATCAACAGATTATGGTATGTTGGAACATATAAATTCTGGCTCTCGTAATACTCTCGGAATGATGGAAAATCTGAATGCAGGTTTTTGTTATTAAGTTCGTGAGTAACACAACTGTGATGTCCTCTATTTATATTACATGAGTAGATCTAAAATCTCCATCTTTATCTCCACAATATTCCAATTCCAAATATGCTTTTGAATTATATCCAAATCCCTAAAATAATGAGATTTTCCTTATCTCAATATATCGCATAATATCCCATAAACCAATTCCTTAAGAATAGGGATATTCCATAAATCCAATATTCTTCAATCACACACATGAAATAATATATTGCAAAATCCCCAATCTTCCATAAATAAATATTCACGCAATAGATTCAAACGATTAAATTCATTTAGGCTTCAACTTTCCATATGTTCCAGAATGGAAAGTCTTTGCACGCGTGAAGTGTTGTTCAAAAAAAATTCCTATTCCATCTCTAATTCTAATTTCAATCAACCATGCAAATATGAATTTCCAAATCTAATCCCTTGATGTAAGGAATTAACATATATCCATCCAATCAAACTAAATCCCATATGGAAAGGGATATTACCAAATTAATTTTAATTTCTTCCAATCCAATCATATAAATATAGGAATTGATATATTCTTCAATCTCAAACATGGACAAAATATTTCTACCGATTTTCTTTTTCCGCATATATATCCATATTGAAGTTTCAACATATACTTTCCATATTTACAAAATTTCCGCAAATTGCAAATTAACTAAATATGGACTTTACAATATCCCCTTTGGCATTTTATGGACCCGACCACCTTTTGGAATTTTATCACAAGAACTTATGCTAATACGGACATCAATCTTTGAAACTCACTCTGGATGTTGGAACATAAAAAACATAATATCTCCCGAATTTCAGAATTCCCTCAACATCCAGGAATAATAAGCATGTTGGAACATCAACCCAATAGAGCGAATAAATCATCAAAAACAAATCCAAAATATATCCCCCTTGGGACCATAAAAAGCCAAACACATTACACATAATACCAAAGAAAAATATCCAATAAATGCAGCTCTCCCTGAAGCAAATATCTGGCCTATGTTGGAACATAACCATTGCAGAAGCTTCAAACCTCTTCAGGAGCAGCTAACTGTGCCTGTAACTCTTCTATTTTGGCCTTATCTGTATCTAGAAATGTTATCTGAGCATCAATAGACAGAATCCAAGCCACCTTAACCAAATCGGTCTTCTTGGCCTTTACCTTCCCACATTTGATCAAAACTGAGATAATGCATGAATGCGACAAGGAAAATCTTAAACCTGAAAGAGATAGCTTGAAAGACTACACTTTGTTAATCAGCCAACCAAGATTCACTGGAGTCTTAGTACTAATGCGGTTGAGAAGTTTGGCCATTTTTTGAGTAAGAGTTGTGGTATTTGAAGAGGGAATCCAATAGTTTACAAAAATAAAAAAATAGATAGAAATACATGGTAGTCAAGCTGGATGCAATAGTATTCCCTTGAGTGGCCATTGAAACTGAAATACTCCAGTGAATTTTGACAGAATCTGATCATATTTCAGTGCAAAGTCCTCAGCATAAACAATCTAAAAATCCCGAGAGATAGGTAGTCCTAGCCACTAATTGATAAGCTTTCCAGAAAATCTCACCACCTTGCCTCTGATATAAACCCTATTATATCACTCGGAATCTGGATCAATGCTACCTCCAATCAGATTAGAATAAAATTCTTATACAATATCATGGTTGTACTCCTTGCAGATTGAGACATATGTGTTGAAACCCAAATAACCCATATAGGCTGTAAATCCACACTTCTCATAAGAAATCAATATTCCATTTCTCCTGGCAGTCTGCATCATATAAAATATTGCTCAAAGCATCCTTGGCAGAAGGTGTTGCCTTAGTAAAGCTCTGTCCAGACTCAGTCTTAATATTCTTCTTCTTTGCAGGTTGTGGTGAATGTGTGGTGCTGCTTCCTTTCTCTTAGACTTCCTCATAGATGACCTCACATTTTACTCAACAATCTGATTATCTCGTGTTGGAACATTAGGCACTGAAATTGGAACATAACTGCTTTCAGTTTCAGGTTCATGCTGCAGTGTTGGAACATGGATGCTCTCAGTTTCTGGATCGTTCTGCTGTGTTGGAACATGAGAGTCCCTATCCTCTTCAACCTGCTCTACAAATGGTTCTTCCTCCTGTGTTGAAACATTTGACACTCCTTCATCAACATCACAATCCTGATCAGTGTTCCCATCCCAGTTTGGAATATAATCATCATCAAACAACTTAGGTTCATCAATCTCCATATTCACATCTTCTCCCCCTGTCTCCATATCCTATGTTGGAACATAATCAGCATCCCTGGTTTCAAACTCTTCATCATCCGAAACCAAAATAATAGGTGGAGCCATTCTCCAGGTGGAACCAAAACAACACATTTCAAATTATTATTTTGACTGCAGTCAAGTGAGATGCTTAGGATCAGTTTGAAATCTTGCACATACTTCCTCCATACTCATCTCAAATTTGTCCTTCATCTAAGTCACAAAATCATGTACCAAGGATGGTGAAGTAGACTCGAATATAATATCATCAACATAGATTTAAGCAATCAGTATATTTGATGATTCAGGAAAAATAAGCAAGGTGCAATCAAGCAAGGTGCGATCTACTCCCTCTCAACGATAGCCTTTCTGGATTAGAAAGGTAGTGATTCACTCATACCACGCCCTTGGTGACTTGATAACGGGCGGTCGTCGCGCCCCCTATGCAAAAGATAATTTATAAGCCCTTTTTGCTTACTTTCTACAACTAGGTAGATAGCGGCAAATCGGGGTCGTCCAAGGAGAAGAGGGATCTTCCTAAGCGTCTAAGCACACAATGGTTGATATTAGGCTAGGAGTAGATATATATACACACACATAAAAACATGTAAATGGGGGGGGGTTGGTTGGTTGGTTTTCCTAAGTTACGAAAGTAAAAAGACAAGATAACTAGCAAGGTCAAGTGACTATGCTAATCATCAAACAAAACTAAAGAAAAGGGGTTTTCAACTACAAAGATAAAGCCTTGGGGGCAAGGGATATCCACTTCCAAATCTAATGTAGGTCATTGAATCATTCACTCATTCTATCATATAGCATTACATGACTCAACATCAACATACCCATCTAGCAAGAATCACAACACGTTATGCACAAGAAGTTCTAAGTTCACGCTCATAGATTTTCATGCAAAGGAGCTACGGAATTCGTCACGTTCCTAACACCTAACCAATTCAATCATACAAGCACTCCCTATGCTCAAGCAACTCATGGCACAAATGAAGTGAAACACACCATCAAGAATACACAAATGCTAAATAACAAATGCTTCAAGGATGAATTAAAATCATCTATTCAATACTTCAACTACTTGTTGTGGAGACTAAACTCCTATCCTTCTTAGTTTGTAGTTTGCAAGAGTGAGTTCGACATCTCTCGTCAAACCTCACCAATGACTCCCGTTGTCGCGACCACGACTCAAGGTATCATTGGTGGCATTTAATCACGAAGAACCAACAAGCTTGGCAATGCTTATGACCACTACACCGTGACTAAGCATTTAACCAATTCATGCAATTACACGAGATTGGATGAACGTGCAACGCACATTCATCCAAGAGCATATAACTCTCTCGTTTGCTACACAAACGAACATGACGAAGTGTTCGACATCAATCACATTCGTCTAGCACATTATCAATCCATTAACACAATCAAAAGCTCTAAATCATACTCATACATTCCTAACAAGAAAAGGGGGGAAATTAACCCAAATCCCCCAAACCCTAGCTAGCAATTCATACAAGTATTTCATTCAAGCTTTCAACAACATCAATGGCATCAACAATTAACATTCAAGCACAATAAAAGCACAATAGCAAACACACTAAATAGCTAGATATAAATGCTCCTTACTACATAGAAATGGAAGCTTCAATCCTTGCTCCCAAGTACAAAAACTACTCTAGAACAACAAAAGGCATAGAAACTAAGAAAACAAGAAGATAAAACCTAGGGTTTTGGCCCAAAACAGGGGCCAAAAGCTGTGGAGAAGAAGGGGTGAAGAGGTATTTATAGTGGAAGAAAAGGGGAGAAAAAACGCTGCTGCAGAGCTGGATTCGCACTGTCGTCGCGACTCGCGACCAGTTCCATCGCGAGTCGCGACCAGCAGTGAAATCCAGCCCTGTTTTGTTTTGCTTCCTCCGGGTGAACCGTTGATCCGTTTCGGGAGTTCTTGTAGTCGATTTTATAGTGCTCGAGAAGAGGAATCCAATGGTGCCACTCTTGAGGGTTGATTCTTCTCGGAAAATTCTGAGAACCCTGGATCATCATTCATCCGTTGCTTTGCTCTCCTTTCTTCATCTCTTCACTTCTTCAAATCTTCATAAAGCTCAAATGTAAAGGTCTTCAAATATTCAAATCTTCAAAGATAAATCTTCAAAGTCTTCAAATCTTCAAAGTCTTCAAACAAATCACCTTGTCACACAAAATCATCTAAAAAGTGATAAAAACGTCAAAGCCGCCTTTATCCCTCCTTAGATGATTTCAAGGCAAAATGCCACATGTAGAGCACAAAATTGCACAAAACCTAATCCTAAAAAGCCTAAAATAACCATCTAAAATGGACACATCAAACCTCACCACACTTAGACCTTACTCGCCCTCGAGTAAGAAAAGATTCAAGCACACGGAGGAAATGACGTATCCACATCCTAAAAACCCTAAAATAACCACATAAAATGGCCTCATCAAACCTCCCCACACTTAAACTTTACTCGCCCTCGAGTAAGAAAAGATCCAAGCACACGGAGGAATTTATATGGCCATATCCTAAACTAATCCCCCAAACAAAGCCTCACAAAAACTCTCAATATCATAAATCCCAAAATAAAAGCTCACATGAGAATTTTTCACACACACATCCCCAATCCTAAATCTAACCAAACCTACCACTTATCAATTCACTACCCATAAAAATATTTCAAAGCCCAGAATTGATATTCCCAAAGTCCAATGACACAAGATGAAGTTAAAACCATTTAAGAGGTTTAAGCACATACTTCACCTAATGCCAATATATCCACCAAAATCCAATGACATAAAATGAAGCTAAAGCCATATAAGAGGTTCAAACACATGCTTCACCTAATGCCAATATATCAACCAAAAACGAAGTAGAAAGAGATAAGGAATTTCATAACCACACTTCGTTTCCTAACCCACTAAGCTACCCAATCCCAAGAGGTCTATAGATGTTGAGCTACCCGATCCATCCATGTGACAACCGCAACCTTATGACTCCAACGCCGGCAAATGAGTGAAATCTTAGAATTTTTCTTTTTCTCTCTTTTTCTCTCATTTTGCCTAGGAGCTCTTTCGAGTTTTCATCCTAGCCACACATCATGTTTCTTAAGCTCACATCTCACCTTTTTCCGCACATTTTAGCCTCTCATTTTTGCCTAGGCCACCCTTTCGGGTTTTCGACCTATCCGGGCCCCCAATGTTGCCTAAGTTGCCCTCTCGGGTTTTCAACTTAGCGGGTTTTCTTTTTCTTTTTTTTTCTTTTCCTTTTTCTATTTTTTTCTTTTTTTGTTTTTCTATATTTTTTTTCTTTTCTCATGTTTTTCCAATGAAAAGTAGCAAAAAGCATTCCAAAACTATCTAGCATGCATGTGAATCCTCTAACCCCTCCCCACACTTAAAACAGTACATTGCCCTCAATGTAAACATCTAAGGCAAGAATAATAAAAATCAAGGTAAGGGGGTAGAATGACACCCGTGTCTCCGCAATTCGCCGGTGATATGGCGCAATCCAAGCACTTGTATGGTCCCGAAATAGGTGTCAGAACCGGACAGGGGGGAGCAAAGATGCCGTAGAAGAACTCACCCCTCGAGAAAAGCATTGTCTCCATGGCGCCGTTTGATCAAGACTAACACCACGAAGAACACATTAAACTCACAAGTACATAAGGATATGTAATACTAGGTTTAGCATCAAGAGTTAATAACCATAGTATTTTCAAATAACAACCAAATCACACTCAACCAACACTATAAGAATAATCATGAAAAATATCCAACATATATTGACATGTATACAAGCATCATTATAGGATATGCACTTACGATCACAATGATGTAGTCGGCATACTACAATCAACAAATGTACTATAAAGATGCAAGAATGTTCATATGCCAATATATGTCGGATGGTTGAGAATGAGTGGAGATGTGGTGGTTCTTGGGAGTGTTGGGTGGAGAAGAAGGAAGAATCATGCAATGTTTAAGATCAATTGAAAACTTGGAATTTTCATCGCGACTCGCGACTGAAGTGGTCGCGACTCGCGACGGACTTCATCGCGACTCGCGACGGGTTCATCGCGACTCGCGAAAAGTAAAGGCCGGGAGCATAATTTTTGGAAAAATTTTCTGATCATGTTGCGACTCGCGACCTCTTCGTCGTGACTCGCGATGGCCCATCGCGAGTCTGTCGTGACTCGCGGAAAGTTGGTTCCGAGAGCCCAAAAATTCTGAGCTCGTCGCAACTCGCGACGAAGCTCATCGCGACTCGCGACGAGCATCGCGAGGTCAACGCGACTCACGGAAAATTGGTGCTGGGGGTGGATTTTTCTCCCCTGTTCGTCGCGACTCGCGACGAAGCTCATCGCGACTCGCGACGACAGGGTATCCCAGGCTTAAAAATTTTTCGTTTTCTTACCAACTGTCCAAGCTTTCTTCCCTCGTTCATTGATCTCGTTCCTTCATCTCCTTCATTGCAATGCACTTCATGTTGCTACAAAATCACAGAAAAACATGCCATAAAAAGAACAAAACAAAACAACAACAAAAACAAACTAAGAAACACAAACTAAGAAACAAAAAATAAAAGAAATGCCAAATTTATTTAACGTCGTCGGCACGACGAAGCTCCGTATTTTTAAGGTCGTCGACACGACCCTAATGTTATCCGTATGGTGAAGGCTTGAACCCCTTCACCATGAGCTTCCAAAAGTCGAGAGGTGGGGGTACAAAACTTTCAAGAGGAAAGTTTTGTGGAGGTGGAGATGGTTCAAAGGGAATTGAGTGGTTAGGGAGCTTGGGATAATCTTTCGGCTCCTCTCTCGTTTCCCTCAAAACTTCCAAAAATGGTGGAGTTGGTTCACTAGGTGGGAGAAGGGGTGACGATGCTAATGGATGTAGCACTATCACCTCTTCCTCCATTTTTCTATCCTCTACAACCAACTCCTCATCCCTTTCAAACTCAAAATCATTTTTATTGGTGACCTCACTCACCGAGTCATCGAGTTCAAGTTAGGATGGTGTATTTTCGGAATCACGAGCTTCCATGCGGGCCAATACCTCTAATATGTTCCTCGCATGCCCCTCAATGGCCTCAACACTAGAGGAGAGCTGGGTATCCGGCTCCTAACTAGTAAAGGAGTTCAAGTTTGCTATGGTATTTAAGACATCCTCACGTGTCAAACTTGAACTTCCTTGTTGGGTTTGGTTTTGGGGTATGGTATAGGGTGGTGATGGCCAACTAGGTTGCTCGTAATGTTGGTTTTCCGGCTCATTCTCATACCACCAATCCAGACTACCACTCCAGTCTGGATTGTTAGAGTTGGGGTATGGAAAACACTCTTGAACATTTTGCCCTTGAAAACCAACATCTCCAACCTCTTGATAGCACTCTTCATAGTACCCATGGTTTTGAAAACCAAGGGTTCTTTCTCGGTCATCGTGCTTTTCCCACAACAAAGGGTAAGATTCGGTAGGATGGTCGGAACGACACATCCTACAAAACCTTGCTTGTTGAGCCTCTCTTCTCATCATGAGTTCCCTCAAGGTGAGACGCTCCATTAAATTTTATTATTTTTTTTTCAAAAGTTCGGAATCATAGTGCAAGGATTCTCGATAAAATAAATTACCAAGAACTCAAGCAATACCTACTCCGAACAAAAAAAACCACCAAGTAGTGGAAAATAAAAACAGCTAGCCAATACACAACCAAATACACCTAAATACTTAAGAATAAACGCCTCTTCCCTGGCAGCGGCGCCATTTTGATAGTGGGCGGTCGTCGCATCCCCTATGCAAAAGATAATTTATAAGCCCTTTTTGCTTACTTTCTACAACTAGGTAGATAGCGGCAAATCGGGGTCGTCCAAGGAGAAGAGGGATCTTCCTAAGCGTCTAAGCACACAATGGTTGATATTAGGCTAGGAGTAGATATATATACACACACATAAAAGCATGTAAATGGGGGAGGGGGGTTGGTTGGTTGGTTTTCCTAAGTTACGAAAGTAAAAAGACAAGATAACTAGCAAGGTCAAGTGACTATGCTAATCATCAAACAAAACTAAAGAAAAGGGGTTTTCAACTACAAAGATAAAGCCTTGGGGGCAAGGGATATCCACTTCCAAATCTAATGTAGGTCATTGAATCATTCACTCATTCTATCATATAGCATTACATGACTCAACATCAACATACCCATCTAGCAAGAATCACAACACGTTATGCACAAGAAGTTCTAAGTTCACGCTCATAGATTTTCATGCAAAGGAGCTACGGAATTCGTCACGTTCCTAACACCTAACCAATTCAATCATACAAGCACTCCCTATGCTCAAGCAACTCATGGCACAAATGAAGTGAAACACACCATCAAGAATACACAAATGCTAAATAACAAATGCTTCAAGGATGAATTAAAATCATCTATTCAATACTTCAACTACTTGTTGTGGAGACTAAACTCCTATCCTTCTTAGTTTGTAGTTTGCAAGAGTGAGTTCGACATCTCTCGTCAAACCTCACCAATGACTCCCGTTGTCGCGACCACGACTCAAGGTATCATTGGTGGCATTTAATCACGAAGAACCAACAAGCTTGGCAATGCTTATGACCACTACACCGTGACTAAGCATTTAACCAATTCATGCAATTACACGAGATTGGATGAACGTGCAACGCACATTCATCCAAGAGCATATAACTCTCTCGTTTGCTACACAAACGAACATGACGAAGAGTTCGACATCAATCACATTCGTCTAGCACATTATCAATCCATTAACACAATCAAAAGCTCTAAATCATACTCATACATTCCTAACAAGAAAAGGGGGGAAATTAACCCAAATCCCCAAAACCCTAGCTAGCAATTCATACAAGTATTTCATTCAAGCTTTCAACAACATCAATGGCATCAACAATTAACATTCAAGCACAATAAAAGCACAATAGCAAAAACACTAAATAGATAGATATAAATGCTCCTTACTACATAGAAATGGAAGCTTCAATCCTTGCTCCCAAGTACAAAAACTACTCTAGAACAACAAAAGGCATAGAAACTAAGAAAACAAGAAGATAAAACCTAGGGTTTTGGCCCAAAACAGGGGCCAAAAGCTGTGGAGAAGAAGGGGTGAAGAGGTATTTATAGTGGAAGAAAAAGGGGAGAAAAAACGCTGCTGCAGAGCTGGATTCGCACTGTCGTCGCGACTCGCGACCAGTTCCATCGCGAGTCGCGACCAGCAGTGAAATCCAGCCCTGTTTTGTTTTGCTTCCTCCGGGTGAACCGTTGATCCGTTTCGGGAGTTCTTGTAGTCGATTTTATAGTGCTCGAGAAGAGGAATCCAATGGTACCACTCTTGAGGGCTGATTCTTCTCGGAAAATTCTGAGAACCCTGGATCATCATTCATCCGTTGCTTTGCTCTCCTTTCTTCATCTCTTCACTTCTTCAAATCTTCATAAAGCTCAAATGTAAAGGTCTTCAAATCTTCAAATCTTCAAAGATAAATCTTCAAAGTCTTAAAATCTTCAAAGTCTTCAAACAAATCACCTTGTCACACAAAATCATCTAAAAAGTGATAAAAACGTCAAAGCCGCCTTTATCCCTCCTTAGATGATTTCAAGGCAAAATGCCACATGTAGAGCACAAAATTGCACAAAACCTAATCCTAAAAAGCCTAAAATAACCATCTAAAATGGACACATCATGACTGTTTTAAACCGGAAACCAATGCAAAAGTCTTATCAAAATCAACTCCTTCAACCTAAGTGTATCTTTGAGCTACCAATCTTGCCTTATTCTGAGTAATACTTCCATCTACATCGATCCACTTAGTTCCTATGACATTGAATCCTTTAGGGAGAGGGGTAAGGTACCACACATCTTGGCATTCAAATTGCCAAGTTCTTCTTGCATTTCCACAGTCCAATGGAGGGCCTCTTTGTAATTCTTGGGTTCAAAGAGGGAGAGAAAACACTGTAAACCAGCAAGTTCCCTATAATTATCCCGAGGGATCGATCGAGTCTTTCTTCTGCTTGATTCAGCCTGCACTGATGTTGGAACATGGGAGAGTTCTGGGGAGGATGGTGTTCCAATGTCGCTGAAGTTATAATAGTCATCAACTTCATCTGTAAGATCTACCTAATATGATGTTCCTCATTACGTCTATGATGTAAGAAATAATCCAATGTTAGAACATGGTCACTCGTAAGATCTACTTCATCTGATGTTCCAACATCATTATGTCCCTGATCTAAGAAATCATCCAATGTTGGAACATGGTCAGTCTTTGGCATTTGAGCTCATTATTTCAACACTCAAGCAGTTCACTTCTTGTTCCAACAAGTAACATTTGTCTGCTAGCCGAATGCCAGTAAGCACATTGTTGTTCCCATGTTTCACTATGCACTTCTTCTTATGGAATTTCAAAGTCATATTATCATCACATAGCTAGCTGATACTTAGGAGATTAGCCTTTAGATTTTCCACCAACAGAACATTGGTAAAGGTTGGAAATCCCTTTATAGATAGTTAACCTTTTCAACCAACCTTGCTTTTCTTCCCATCGACAATGGTAACATATACACCATCATAGAATTTGATCTTCTTTAGGTACTCTTGAGTTCCAATCATATGTTAAGACCATCCACTATCAAGGTACCAAGAATCCCTAAAGTGTACAATAGAGAAAGTGTGAGCAACAAAGCACAATTTAGGGTTAGGGATCTATACCTTTTTGACCATCCTTCACCGTTGAACTTGATCCATGTTAGAATATGTTGCGGGCTGACGTCCATTCATAATATCTCTTAGAGGCTCAAAACAATGATCTTGTGGATGACCTTAATAGGTATAATATTCACATCTTCATACACTTTTTCTTAGAATAGTAGAACCATGTGATGCTTTGACAAATTTTCTTTGAACTTCAACTTTGAATTTCCCAGTACTCCTTGAGAATTCATATATTCCAAGACTTGTCGATTCCTAGAACTCTGTCACATGGTGAGTATATCATCCAATTGTACTCTTCCAGTATTCAACCTATTTATAGCCATCTCAGCAACTCCATCCCTTTTTGTCGTTGAACTCAGATTTAATTTCATCAACTCAACTATCTGTAGAGTTGTTCCACTAGGGACTCCATCTCTCTTCTTTCTTTAGCTAAGAGGTTTTTCTCTTTTTTCCATGAGATTTTTAGTGCCAACAAATTTCAGCCACATTTCATACATATTTTCATATGCAGCATATACATCTTCATCATTCACACTCATGTCATCATCATCGCTTGGGGAGTATTCTTCACTTACCTTCTTTGTGTTGGAATATCGGACTTTAGCTGCCTAAACTATGTTTGAACATCGATCCACTTCTTCATGTCCGGTGTTGGAACAATCAGTATCAACGTTTGAGCCTCCTTCAAGTTTTGTTTCGAAAGCCATATAATTACTGACATGTTCCTATTCATGATTCTTCTCTTCTTCATCTTCACTCTATAAGGTAACATATGATTTTCCTTGCTTCTTCCAAGTGTTGATACATTTAGCCTGGATATGTCTATACCCTTCACATTCTCTGCATTGAATCTTTCTTGACTGTATTAGTTCTCCATTTTGACTTCTTGAGAATTTCTGAGTGGTTTGCTCTATCTGTGGCTTACGGTTGTTTCCAGAGTCTTGAAAGCGTGACTTATTCCCATTAAACCTTTCTTGAGAATTCTTATTTACCACGTTCTTCAACATCCTTGAGAGATTCCTTGTGATAAGAGCAACTTCTTCATTTACATCATCAATATCCTCTTCATGATTGTTTCTTAACGACAATTTTTTGAATGTCAACTCCTTCTTCGTTGGATATTCTAACATCATCTCATAGGTTTGTAATGATCCCATCAGCTCATCCAAAGTCATTTTGGCAACATCCCTTGCTTCTTCAATTGCAACTACGTTAATGGAAAATCTTTGGGGAATTGATCTCAGCGTCTTCTTCACTAATTTAGACTCTTTGTAAAATTTTCCAATTGATGCGCCATAATTGTGATATCTCTGAGTTTTCCATTGAACTCTGCAATAGTCTCATCTTCTTCCATTTTAGTTCTTCGAATTTTGTTGCCAGCATTTGTAGATTTGATTCACGTACATGACTTGTTCCATCATGCACCATTTGTAGGATATCACATGCTTTATTTGCCTAATGACACATAGAGATGAGTTTGAACCGATTTTCATCTACTGCAGTAAAGATGTCATTTAATGCTCTGTAGTTCGCCAAGACACCCTTTTTTTCATCTGAGTCCACAACTTTTCAGGCTTAACTACTGGATGTTTAGAACTAGATTCTCCTTGTTCAGAACTTCCAGCAACTGGGGGTTTCTATTCTGTTTCAACATAGTGCCAAGCCAGTTCATCCAGTGAATTTATGAACACTTGCATGCGAGCCTTCTGCTAGTTGTAATTCGCTTCTTTCAGCAGTGGTGGCCGAGACATAGAAGTTCCTTCTCTGGTTGCCATTGGTAAAATTGGATCACACTTTCCTCTTCAAACCAAGGTAAAACAAGTGACTTAACTCTGATACCAATTGAAATTTGGTTTTACCTAAATAATTTGATAATTACTATTGTGTTCCAACATAACCTATTTAACCAAGTATGCAATAAAGTAAAAGATCAACACACAAGACTTGGTTACGCAGTTCGGTGAAATTTACCTACGTCTGCGGGGCCTGGCCCAGTTCAGAAGAAATCCACTAATCAGAAAGATATAGTACAAAGTAGATCATACAACTATTTTTTTATCTTTTCTAATTATAGCACATGGATTTTGCATGCTCCCCTTGCTACCGATCCGCCTTGGTCAGACTCTCTATGACCTCGAAACTCATCGACGCTGGATCTTCTCATCCCGAGGAACTACGTTATACGCTTCTGAATTAATCAAAAGGTTACGGTATGTTGGAACATATAAATTTGGGCTCTCACAATACTCTCGAAAAGATGGAAAATCTTAATGAATATTTTTTCTATTAAGTTCGTGAGTAACATAATCATGATGTCTATTTATATTACATGAGCAGACATGTAATCTTCATCTTTATTTCCACAATATTCCAATTTCGTATCTACTTCTGAAGCATATCCAAATCTCTTAAATATAAGGATTTTTCTTATCTCAATATCTCACATAATATCCCATAAATCCAATTCATTAAGAAAAGAGATTTTCCATAAATCCAATATGCTTCAATCACACGACTAAAATAATATATTGAAAAATCTCCAATCTTCCATAAATCGATATTCATGCAATGTCTTTTAACGATTAAATCCATTTAAACTTCAGCTTTCTGTATGTTCCAACATGGAAAGTCTTTGCATGTGCGAAAACAATTCCTATTCCATCTCCAATTCTGATTGCAGTCAAATCCCAGGGAAATAGGAATTTCTAAATCCAATCCTTGACGTATTGACTAACACATATCCATCCAATCAAACTAAATCCCATATGGAAAGGGATATTAACAAATCAATTCTGATTTCTTCCAATCCAATCTAGTCGCCAATCCAATCTAGTCGCATAAGTATAGAATTAATATATTCTTCAATTTTAAACATGGATTGAACATTTCTACCTCCTCAGATTTCCTTTTGCCGCATATATTTCAATATTGATATTTCAACATATACTTTCCATATTTGCATAATTTCCATAAATTTCCAATTAACTAAATATGGACTTTACATCTATATGTTAATCATGAGAATTGGAATTCAAATAGATAACAAACTAGAAAAGAAAAACATATATAGTATTTAATTTGAGAGTTTGAAAGAGCAATTAGATTTGAAACATATAATTGGTCGTATCCATTACGAATTTTAGATTTTAGAATTTTTAGGGGAGCTTACACTCTATTTACTATAGCTTTATCACCTTTGGAAGCTAAATTGAAGGCTATTAAGTTTGCCATCCAGATTTCACATGATTTAACTGGCCCCCTATACATGGAATCAGACTGTCTTTCTGCGGTTCTTTTTTCTACTGAACCACTCCGATGTCACTGGAAATGCTTTTCCTTAGCTGATGAGATCCATCAATCACTTAATGACATCAATCTCGTACATATATATAGACAGGCTAACCTGGTGGCTCATACACTTGCTAAACATTGTTTGCAACTAGAATGTGATTCATCTTTTATTACCATATCTGAACTTCCGAACACGGTACAGGGGTTAGTGAGACTAGATCAAATTGGCACCCCTGCTCTACGATTTGTTAGTTCGGATGCTACTCATTCTCACTCTTGAATGCAGGTTTCTGATGTCGCTGCTGCATATCTGCCTCCTATTCGTTTCAACAAACTACGCACAGCTTCGAAGATTTCGAAGTAACAACCTTTTGGTAGAGCTTGCAATGTACATTCCTGATCAGTTCACATTGGATTAGGGCATCATGAAAGCTCAATTGCCACAGTTTTCCTTCATAATCTGCTCGTTTCTTTTTTGTTGCAAAAATTAGAGGATATGCTCATGGTTATTCTCTCTGACTGACCTGTGTTTCGTTTTCGATTCACTAAGAAGTTCGAGAGCTCATCCTATAGCATCCCAAATACTCTAGCTCATTCTTTTGGAAGCAATTTATGGTTGCTTCAAGAGCAATACGCTCAGCCTGTACAGTAACTTAGCCTTTGGCTTCTTTAATTTTGTTTATTACGGCTCGGGAAGGCCAATATAATTTCCCCCATCTAAGGATGGTTTATTTAAAAAAAAAACTAAACTCATAATTATATCACAAACTCTTGGTTTATACGGACTATCTGTTAGACATAATTATTTTATAATTGATGTAAATAATGAGTGATTTGATATTTGTTTTTATTTACTACAGTGAGATTCCTATAATTTTATTTTTTTTTAAAACGTATCACAATATATAAATAATTATAATTTAATCATAAAAATTATTTAAATGTAAATTTTTTAATTGATCTAACTATTAGTCCGTCTAATAAGAGATTTTCTCTAATTATATCTATTTTAGATTTTATTTTTACTTGAAGGATTCTTTTCCAAAATTGAATTTCAATGCTCTGAGTCACGGCTCAAGACCACGCACTAGTTCCACATTTAATTGGGGTTTGGACGAGGTTCTGAACTCGAAACTAATTTCAAGTAGAGTGGGTCTCCTGACAGGTGGCCTGTCCATAAGCTTATGAATAGGGAGGGGCCACTTTGCAAATAAGGCAAACTTAAAAAAATATATAACGCAAAACCACAAACACAATTTTCACACACTAACACATAGTACTCTGTTCTTCTTCTCCGGAAAGCTCTCAACGCATTTTTCGATCTCCTTGCCAGCACGTTTTCGATCTCTCATCAACAACGCCTTTCCGATGTACTCCGACGACAACAACCAGTGCGATTACGACTCTTTTTGTCCTCCAGAATCCTCTCAACACCGATCAATTCTTCCTCACCAGTCCTCCGATGTGTTTTCAATTCCTCTCATCCAATCCGTTGACGGCGCTTTTTCGATGTCCTTCGACAACAACAACTGATGTGATTCCGACGGAATTGAACGACAAAATCTGTCTCTAGATCCTATTGAAGCAGATGAAATTTCAAATGCTTTAATCGTAACCACTACTGCTATCGAATTGGAATCTGCAAGAGAAAACACGATTCTAAACGTCAGGATTCAAATTCAAGGAGAAGAAATTCAATTGCAAGAAGCTGAAATACTACTCAATTCATATGAAGGTATGATTTTCTCTCATCAGACTGAAATTATTGTGTTCAAATGCAATTGATATGAATATAGTTGTTTTTTAAATTTCTAGACACTGATATTCGACTGCTATGAACATGTATGAACATGTGGAAACATTAGCAATTTAAACTACATGCTGCACAGAAATTTAGTATAATTTATGCATTTGTTAACATAAATCACGTATATGTTACAAATAAACATGCATTAGATTAAAATCAACAAAACACAGAAAATGCATTTGTCAATTCCAACTTTTAAGAAACTTGTGCGTTGTTCAGATTATAACATGTAAAAAATACACTACACTCTGCATATGTTACACTACATGTAGTATTTCTTATGCTTATCAGAACAGAGCTTACATTAGAAATTGTATTCTTTATTATTACAGATACAAAATTTCCAAATTTAAATGATATTGATGCCACTGAAAATCTTAGTGGCATAAAAGCAAAAACATTGGAAGCACTTCATGCTATGTACAAGAAGCATGCAAATGCTATTGGTTTCAGCTACAGGAAGGACTGCCAACGTCGAAATAGCAAAGGCCAAATTTGTGAAAAGTACTACAAGTGCTCTGCTGGAGGCCAATTGAAAAGATTAAAAACCAGTACTACCAGCCCTGTTCTTTGCATGGATAATGAAAATCATTCTGAAAAGAAGAAGAAGAGGAAGAGAAAGGACCTGATTACAAAAACAGGATGCCTAGCTGAAATTAGAGTGAAGCTAGAGCAGGATTATTACATCGTGGCACATCACAATACCGTACACAATCATGAGCTAACAAGACCAGCCTGGCAGTATCTCAGTAGGAGTGAACGGTGGATTACAGAAGACAAAGGAAAAGCCATCAAAACAATGGAACAAGCAGGTTTAAGACCTACTATAGGATATAAATACATGACTTTTGAAGCTGGTGGAGAAGAGAATCTAGGGCATACAATGAAAGACCACCTCAACTTTGTGTGTCGACTTCGGATGAAAGAAATAGAAAGTGGAGATGCTCAGAAACTTGTTGACACACTTATGGAAATCAATGCCAAGGACAAAGATTTCTTCTTCAAAGTCAAGTTCGACGAGGAAACAAAAACTATCAGCAGTGTTTTGGAGGGATTCAATGATGCTGGAGGACTACAAACTCTATGGAGATGTCACCATATTTGACACTACATACAGAACAAACAAGTATAACTTGATTTGTGCACCAATAGTTGGAATCAACAATCACTGGAACATAACAATGTTTGCTTGTGCTTTTATAGCAAATGAGTTGGCTGAAACTTTTGTGTGGCTCCTCAACACTTTCAGAAAATCAATGGAAAGAAAGGAACCTGTCACAATATTCACAGATCAAGATCCTGCAATGGGCAAAGCAATAAATGAGGTATGTTCTGAAAATATGTTGCATACAGTTCTGATCACTGAATATGCACTGGTAGACATTGAACCTCTTACCTTACAGTATGCATTACATAGATTATAAGTTGCATTTGTTACTTTAGAAATCAGGTTTCCTAAACATGATGCAACTTCAGAAATTCCATTTCTTAGACCTGAAACTGAGTAGGAAATGTTAGCTTCTGCACGTGTCAGGTTACAATATGTATACTGATCAACATCCATTTCTTGTTGCAACTCCCAGGTCTTCCAAAACACAAAACACAGGTTGTGTCTGTGGCATATAAAACAAAATGCAATACAACATTATGGGAGATTAAAGAAAGATGAATCCTTCAAAAGCGATCTAGACTACTGTATGAAAAGATGTCATAATCCTACAGAATTTGAAGAAAAATGGACTTCCATGATCAGCACATACAAGCTGGAAACTAACACCTGGTTTCAATGCCTATACGGCATCCGTGAAAAATGGAGCACGACATTCAGCAAAGATATTTTCTCAGCAGGCATCTTATCATCACAACGAAGTGAAAGCACAAACCACGTACTATGCTTCAATGTAAACAAAACAACAACACTGACACACTTCTATGAGCTCTTCAACCAAACAATCAGAAAGTGGAGGAGAGATGAAGCAGAAAAGGAAAATGCATGTACAAAAGCAAATCCAAATTATCAAAACAAAGCACGTATGTTCCCATTTGAAAATATGTATTACTTAGTCTAGAACAAGAATTTGTTAACTTACAGTATGCATTTATTTCCCACTACTGGGCTTGTATAGGTTTGGTAAAATATGCTGCTCAGGTTTACACACTTGCTTTGTACAAAGGATTCAAAAAGGAATTTTCCCTAGCAATGGTAACTAAGGTCAAGGAACTTTTCTCTGAACCACCGATAAAAAAATATGAGGTCAGCCTAGAACATGATGAATCCAAATACGAGACAGTTGAGTTCAAAAATGAAGATGGGCTAGTTCAAGTACAATGCACATGCAAGTCCTTCGAGGTGTCAGGTATGCTTTGCTTTCATACCCTCAGGATATTGCACCTTCATTCCATCACAGAAATGCCTTCAAAGTACATCCTCAAAAGGTGGACAAAAAAGGCCAAAACAGAAGTTTGGGACAGGATTCTTGGCTAAGAAAAACATCAATCAGAAAGCATCAACAGTGTACTCTCATGGAGGAACCACATGTCTAGCAGATTCTACAATCTGGTTCTAAAGAGCGAAAGAAACTCAGAAGCTAGAAGCACTCTTCAAGAGATGTTTGACACCTGCTTGGTAAGAATAGAAGACTTGTTGGCATAAAAAACAAATGCCATTGAACAATCAACCACAAGTAGCCAAAGCAACTCAACCATAACAAGTGCACCTAAGATACTCGATCTAGCCCAAGTGAAGACAAAAGGAAGAGGAAAAAGGCTAAAATCAGGCATGGAAAAGAAAAAACCAAGGAAGAAAACTACTGAATTCGGCACAAAAACACCAGATGTGAAGACACTATAAAAAGTAGCATTCTAGATGATACAAGTTGCATTTGTTTAGCTATATATTGTATTTGTTTTTCAGGATCATACTGTATGCCACTGATTTTTATGTACCTAAGATTTTTATACATTCAATAACATACTATATTTTTTAGCTTCGTATTAATAAGCATACAAATATTACTTCTTAACATTCGACATGAACTTGTTTCCCTAAAAGGGACTTGTAATATATTTCACATAATTTTAGTCATACAAAAACCACTGAATACATGTAGAACTACTTAGCTTACACATGTAGTTTATTAACCTACCAATTGCATTTGTTTTCCTATAAGCTCAGAAAAACAACACAATAAACCCCATCAAATAATTAAAAAATAAACTTGGAATTAAAAGCATACAAATAGTACTTCTTAAAACTAAACATGCATTTGTTTCATTAAACCTGCAACCTTACAAACAAATCCTAAAACAACGTCTCAAATGCGCTCAACGTATCACCCACAAAACAGTCAGTCACAAATCATCCAAATACACCTTCAACTTTAAAACAACTCCTAAAACAGCGTTTCAATTGCACTTAACATACCACCAACACAAAATAAGGTGATTACAGATCATCCAAAAACAATCCAAAGATGCTAAAGCTACAAATCATCAAGTCCTTCAATCCCAAGGGAGAATGAAGGAATCATAGAACGAGCTTTCATCATGTATTCTTCAACTATATTATAAACCCACTCATGTGTGGCTGGGTCTTCCATAATTTCTTGTGTTGTCTTCACATGAACAGCATCCTCATTGGCTGTGGTTGTTCCTTCTTCCTGAGGTTCTGATTGTGGCTGCGGCTGCGGTTGTGGTCGCACAATTAGGCTAGCATTTGCCCTCTCAAGGTTTTGAACCAATACACGTGTAATGACCTCCATGTCTCGTTTGAAAATGAGGCAAGCCCTATTAAGAGGATGACACAGAAGAACAAATATCAGTCCAATAAAAAAATCAGAATCTATCTAAAAAGGAAATATGAACTACAAACTGCATTAGATTAACTAACATCTGCATTAGTTTTAAAACAACATGCACTAATTTTTACAAACTATATAAAAAAAAGACAAAAAATACTTACATTGCTGGTAGCTTTGTCAATGTCTTCATTGCTCATCACACCGTTCGGTATTCGATAAGAAATAAATCCTGGCTCCTGAGCAATACCATCACATGCAGCAGTAGGTGTATGAAGCCCATCGTGGCTATGACGAGTTCCCTTAGATTGCTGTTGGCTACTTGTGTTATCTTTAACCCTCCCATCCTTTGTCAAAGGAAAACCAGCAACTACCATAACACCCTTATCATAACCCATTTTTTTTCCAGATGATGAGCCCTGTCGAGCAAAGATTTGTTCGACCAATGCATGTATAAGGGAAGTCTGGTAGGGTCAGGCTGACCTCTAAAGGGAAACCTATAAATATAAGCTAGCAGCAATACAAACACACAACCCCCAACACAAGACATATCTCTTTTACCTGAATCAGATTTGAAACTCCTAACACCCTCACAGAGACGATTAAGCACTAAGCCACACCAATCAAGACTCTTGATGGCCCCAACATTATCTAGAGCACTAACCAGCTTAAAATCAACCAAATTTCTGGTAGTTGGCGCCAAAAAAGTACACATGACATACATAACAAAAAATCTCTTAAAGCACTCACCACCATCACTTAGTCTACCCAGCTCCTCAAAAAGATTAACATGAGAAATATTACCATATTTATCAGCACCCAACTCTTCTCTCCAATTATTCCTAATGTCCACATCCCTTGACAAACCCCTACCATTATTCCTAACCAAACCAACGGCACAGCCTGGAATCCTAGGGATACAGAATATATCAAACACATCATCAGGTGTAATAATGTACCTTGAGCTTGATATTTCTTGCACACAGCCAACAGGATCAAACCTAAAACAAAACAAAAAAGGTCCGCCTAGAACAATTTGTAGTCATCATTAAACAATATGAAATCAGCCCACATAATCAGACCTGTCAACCAGCCAAGGAACAATTCCAATAGGAATGGATGAGATGTCGAACGCAAGAAGTCTACCAAAACCTATATCTTCCACGTCAATCTTCTGGGCGGGAGTGAGTGAGGCAATTAATGATTTCAGTTTCAGTTTATGAAGATTGTAAGTTTATTTGAGACTGTGAATAACAAATGAATACTGAATCTTATCAAATGCATCATCTTATTAATCAAGTACAGTTTATAACACATTAAAATACACTTATTGTTACCCTCCTCATCAGTACGTTGGACCACCTGCTTCTTCTGACGGTTGCGCTGTTGTTTCGCAGCTCCTTCTTCACCAGCAACCATTTTTTCTGACCCGGAAGCTTCACCAACAGTGCTCTCCGTTTTCCTCTTCAAACCAGTTTTTTTCGCCACTTCAACAACTTTCTTCACCTTCTCAGCAGACTCCTTCAAACCAGTTTCTTTCGCTACTTCAACAACTTCCTTCACCTTCTCAACATACTCCTTCAAAACCCCACCAAATTTCTTCGCCTTCACAGCACCTTTCTTCACAACAACTTTTTTAGTCTTTGTCTTCATCGCCTTCTCAACAGGCAACTTTGCAGCAAGTTCTTCTGCCTTCCTTTTATTCTGTCCAGTAGAAGTCTCACATTGTTTACCCTTCTCTTTGCTCAACAAACGAGGTGACAACCTCTCCTTCTCTCCTTCAAATGAGACCACCACAGTAGGCCGAGCTTCAACACTCTCCCCCAATTCCACATCAGCTTCACCACCCTCACTTTCCCTCTCACACGCAGCCGCAGCAGCTTGCGCCGCCTCCGCCTTTGCAACTGCACCCAAAATCCACTGATTTTCATTAATATAGTCTTTAATCATATTGTCCATACTTTCACCATCATCACTGGACCCGCCTTCACCATTATTCTCAACAGGTACAGCTACATCAACACCAGGTACAACTTCATCAACACCAGATACTTCTCTACTCATTCTAACAACATCATTCACCAGTGTGTCATAATCAAAATCTTCACGTGATCCACCTTCACCAGCAGCTGATTCGCCTTCACCATCTTTCAACTGCTCAACAACCACATTCATCCGTTTCTTCTTTCCCGGTTTAGGAACAATAGGAACTAAAATCTGTGGAGTAGAACCACCAATCCTGGCAGACCTACGTGCCAATACAACTACTACACAAAACAATGAAAAACAAAAAACTGTATAAGCACATATTTAAAAATAAACATAATCACACAAATAAAATGCAACATGTAAATAAAAACCTCCAGAAGCATAAGACTCCAGAAGAAAAAGGCTGACACAACTTCTCAACTTTAGAAAAACATATTTTAATGCATACTCTGACAGCCAATAAGAAACCTGATCTAGGAAAAAATAGTATAACTAACTATTTAATAGGCTATACTAATATATGCAACTTGTAATGAAACAAAATGCATACATAGTCTGACAGTCAGTAAACAACATAATCTGACATACACATTCTAACTAACTTATGCATATAGTAAACTAACATAAGCAACTTGTAATTAAACAAAATACATACTACCAAATCAGAAAGAATAACAATAACTAACTAACAATCAGTGAAACTAAAACACAACCTAAGTAACTAATGCATAAGTTATATTAACATTTGAACATTCTAAGAAAACAAGTACACAATGTAACAATCAGTCAACAACAAAAATAAGCAACTCGAAAAACACATTACCTAACTTCTAAGAAAATGCGGACCTGACATACAAATCAAAAGAATAGGATGACTAACTAATACAGCTGTTAACCTAACATATGCAACTCCTAAGAAAAAAAATGCACATTATAACTAATAACATGCTGGGAAAAACAGAGCAACTAACTAGTGCATATCTTACAATAACAAATGCAACTTCTAAACAATCAAATGCTTGTTATATAAAAAACTCAAAACATACAGATCTGACTAACAAAAAAGTCAACATCAACAACTCATATGCAGATCTGACTTACGAATAAAATTCTAAAAAAAGTCAACACCAACAAGACTGAAAAAACACAAACACACACAACAAGAACAAAAAAAGCGCGAAACTACAAATATTCAAAACAGAAAACAGGAAGAATTCGAACTAGGAAAAGAAGAAGGCTGAGACAACTTCTCAGCTTTAGGAAGAACAGCTTTCCCCTTCGCCTTACCCATCACTAGGTCAAATACACACAAAAAAAACCTCAAATCAGATTCGCGTACAACTATAAAGCAAAAATGGAAAAGAACAGCAACGAAATTTCAAAACCTAGAATATCAACATCAACAACTCATATGCAGATCTGACTTACGAAGAAAATTCTAAAAAAAATCAACATCAACAACACAGAAAAAACACATACACACACAACAATAACAAAAAAAAGTGCAAAACTACAAATATTCAAAACAGAAAAAATATGAACCAGGAGAAGAAGAAGGCTGGGACAACTTCTCAGCTTCAGGAAGAACAGCTTTCCCCTTCGCCCTACCCATCACTAGGTCAAATACACAAAAAAAAACCTCAAATCAGAATCGCATACAACTATAAAGCAAAAAGAAAACGAACAGCAACGAAATTTCAAAACCTAGAATATCAATCTTACCGAATCCAAGCAATTCCGGCGCAAACTTTAGCAACACGATTCCGGCAAAATTTCGTGTGATAAAGGAGAACGAAGAGCAAATTTGAAAAAACAAAAATCAAAGTATAGAGAAATTGAAAACCGAAGAGAGGAGAAGAAAGAGCAAAACACGCGTGATAAATGATTACACTTCCCAAAAATTACACTGCTGATTAGGCACGATTTATGATTCGGCACAAATAATTTTTAGGCACCCCATTTTTAAAATAATTATAATATGACCCCATTTTACATATCAGTCCATGGCCTGTCCATAAGCTTATGGACAGACCGCCTTTCCTGAGACTTTCTCTTTCAAGAATTATTGTGGTAGCGATCGTATGCTAGAATTTTCTTATGTTATTCTTTTGCTTATGAGACAATACAATGTTTCATGTAGGGTGTTTTATTAATATTTTATCGACTGTTGTGAACTCAGAATAATTTTCTTGTACGTTTTACATTCCAAGTTCTTGTTTGAACTTTTTAGCTGTCAATTGAACCTTAGTTTGTTGTGTGTGTCACATATTTGTCTTAAAACAATACTTGGTTGGAACGATGACTTATAGACATATGTGTTAGCTCGCAAGAATTAATTTATTTTTGTGGATTTAGGCATTGTCTTCAATCGACTACCTTACCGACATTGTATGCGACGTCGCCAACTCCTCTTTTCATGAACATGAGGCTCATATGTGATGTCGCAAACTGGTGATCATTCTTACCATTTTGTACAACGACTAGTTGTGGGATGTCGGCTAATAAATCTCCAAAACCATTACTTATGTGCTTCGATTCAAAATTGGAATGCTAAATGGTTACCATTTACATAGGAACAAAGAGCAAGAAATAAACATTATACAAGGTTAGTAAAAACGATTTTTAAATCTAATCTATGTCTTCTTTTTCTTCTTCTTCTTTGATTTGGGATGTCATTCGATCCACAAGCCTTCCTCGTGGTCTCCCCTCAATGCTAGCTCCACCCCAATTACCTCTTCCCTGCCGACATCACTGGAGCTAGGTCATATATGTGGAATAATCCCAGACAATGAAGATGGACTAACCTCCCTCACAAATTGGCTTTTCCCTTCAATGACCACTGATTTAATAGAATCACAAGGATTATCAACATAAAACACTTTTATAGCTTGTGATGCAAGGATGTAAGGATCACTAGTATAACGTGTCTTGTTCAAGCCGACGACTGTAAAACCTAGCTCATCGATCGATACACCTATATGTTGTCAACCCATTTGCATTTGAAAATTGGGACCCTGAAACTTGTGTAGACCAGTTCCTAAATTTCCTCACGCACCCCATAGTACGACATGTTCCCGAAGACTGGATTCTTATCTTTTGAGCTGCTGACATGTAATGCTTCTGCAACTATGCTAATGCCGCTATTTTGTGTTGAGGTGTGTGTGTCCCATTCAAGGAATAAGAAGGTAAACCCATTCATGTTATAGCCAGTGAAAAAAATTGCAGTAGCAGAAGGCATGAATGCTAACCAATGAAAGGTTTCACCATGACTTTCTCCGACTACAGTTTTTTGTAACCAATCAGTGAAAGTGTGATTGTGTTATGCAAGTACTTGCTTCTCCAACCAACCAAGGTGCCTCTCTTTGATAGAGATCATGTGCATATCCACATAGGGGTGAACCACATATGAATAGCGCAAGACATATAAGTGTGCTTTCATCAACTTGTCATGGGCTAATACCCGAGTCGTTCCTTTTCGTAAACCTTTGCCCTCACTCTGTCTCTATGGTGCAATTTTGGTACACCAACCAACTCTTCATTTTTCAAGAATTCCATGCAGTATTCTACCGCTTCCTTAGTCACATACCTCTGGCTAATGCTGGCATCCGAGTGAACAGAATTTTCAAATAACCCTTGAATATCTTCATATACCTCTCGAAGGGATACATCCATCTAAGATAAATAGAACCACAAATAAATATTTCCCGTACACCATGAACCAACAAGTGCATCATAATGTCAAAGAATGAAGGGGAGAAATACATCTCCAACTCGCAAAACACGATAACTATTTCCTCCTGCAATTCCTGCAATTTTCTACGCCTAATCTCTTTACAAAAAAATTTCTGTAAGATCACAACCGGGTAATGCACTTCCTAACGTGATTTGGCAAGATGGATCTAATCACAACCGGTAGAAATTCTTGAATCAAACAATGTGAATCGTGAGATTTCATACTCCTCAATCTTTATCCCCCATCAGACACTAGATTGCATACTCGGGATGAGTATCCCGTCGGGACATCCATTCTTTTCAGACTAGAACATATCAACTCTTTTTGTACTTTTGAAAGTGTGTAACAAGCTGCTGGTAAGTACGTCTTTGTCCCCCGCACCTGTGGGGCCAACACATGTCTAATTCCCATTTCGACCATATCTTTCCTTGACTTCACACCATCCTTTGTCTTACCCAGGATATTCATCAAAGTACTAACCAAACTGTCACATACATTCTTTTCAATATGCATCACGTTCAGATAGTGTCGGACGCCAAGTATCTCCCAATATGGTAGTTCAAAAAACATGGAATGCTTCTTCCAACTACCGACAACCTTAGGTTTCCTCTTCCTCTTCCCAAAGTCATTATGCAGATCTCGCAACACGTGCAAGATTGAAGCACCCGTTAATACGAGAGGAGGGGGAAAACTCTACCTTTCCATTAAATTCATCACATTGATCCTCCACCGTTGAGTTGTTGGAAGCCATCTCCGATGCCCAAGGTACACAGTCTTGCTTCCATGACTCAACTGACAATAATCTATTCCATTGAAACAGTTGGGGTATGCCTTGTGACCTTTCACAGAATAGCCAGACAAGTTTCCATACGCGGGAAAGTCATTAACAGTGCAAAACAACATCTCTCTAAAATCAAACTCCTCCTTCCAAAACCCATCATACATCCTCATTATTTGATGCCACATGTTTTTCAAGTCATCCACCAAGGGGGCTAGGTACATATCCATATCGTTGCCCAGTTTTTTCGGACCAGAGATCATTATAAATAACATTATGTACTTCCTTTTCATGCACAACCAAGGGGACAAGTTGTAAATCATTACCATCACCGACCAAGAACTATGATTGCTGCTCATATTACCAAAATGGTTTATTCCATCGGTGCACAAACCAAGCCTTAAGTTACCTGGATCATTCCCAATGACCGGAAAGGTTGCATCTATCTTCTTCCACTATCACAATCAACCAGATAAATTATCGGTTTAGGATCTACCACTGTCCAATCTGCATACCAAATCAAATTATTTGCATCCTCAGGATTGTCAAACAATATTCCCAAACGAGGAATAATAGGTAGATACCAAACAACTTTGATAGGAACCTTCTTCGTCCGCCGATTTCTAATTTCTCCATCAACATCGACCTCCTTCAATTTGAACCTTGGAGCATTGAGTTAAGGGAAATCCTCCGCATTCAGGTGATCTCCCCAATACAAGATATAATCATTCCGACAAGCATGTATATTTTCATAATCCATGCCCATTGGACATTGTACCTTCTTTGACTCATATACCATTTCGAGCAGTCTATTGCCAACCAGAAGCATATCTATCAACACTTTCAACAAACCAGAGAAACCTACATCACTATAGGAATACTTAGCTTTCACATTCATCAACTGTAAAGTAGCCTTCAATATAGTCATTCCTTCGGGGCATCCATTGTACAAAAGCGTCTCATTATGTCTGTGGAGGACTGAAAGTCTTTTAAGATTTCCACTTTAGTTCTTAACAATCTCCTCAACCAACTCATCCATCATATCATCCTTCTCAGACTCTTATTCATCTCTAGTATGCTCATCCACATTCTCTCCATGCCAGAACCAAATTTTGTATGTTGGATCAAAATTGTATATAAATAAGTCTTCCTTCAAAGAAATTGCTTGTTCATGAATAGCGGTGTTCCGACACTTCTTGGAAGGACAATATACATAAGACAAATTCTCCTTCCCGGAATTTGGAAATGCATATTCAATGAAGTTGGCTACAAAATATTGATACCCCTCGCAGGTTCGATCTTCATTAAAACAATGGGTTTTATCCATAGATATTCCAACAGTACAATAATAAGTACACACTCTTTATCAACCTTTTTTTAGCAAAAAAATACATCCACTTACATTCATTCCATTCATGGCATGCATACACAAATCATATACATAAGTGTCAATAAAAGCATTCATTATATTATCGCGTGCGCACACACACATATATATAACATCAACTATATACAGTGATAAAATGCCTAATTTCAATCAACCCATACTTAAACACATCCTCTCATATGAAATGAACTAACCTAGAAACTAATTTGAAGATGAAACTACAAATATTTGGTATTGGAAAAATTACTTGGTAATTGAGCACAATCAATAGCCATATTGCCCACCTCCAAGAATGTGGATTTGGATTTTGAAGAGGCAACTCGAAATGGGGAGATAATTTTTGGGTATCATGATTGAGTTTGGTCAATAGAACCAAACTTAATAACCAAATCCCGGTGTATGCGACATCGTTATTAGTTGTTGACTAAAAATTAGTCGTAATGATGTAGAGAGCGAGGTCGGTCTTGTCACAATTAAGTACTATTGCATGATTTGACCATCAAAACTGATATTGCACTTACGTTGGTCATTCTATTTACTTCGATTTTGAAATTTATTTACCTTGGTTTCCATAGAGCTGAGGTAAAAAACCAATTATTTACCTTGGTTTTTTTAATAACCGAGGTAAAAATACCTTTTACTTCAAAAAAGCCAAGGTAAAAGAACTTTTTACCTCTGTTATTTAGAGTTAAGAGAAAAACCGAGGTAAAATTGACGAAGTAAAAGACCATTTTAACAAAATAAACATATTCAAAGGCTAGTCAAACAAGTTGGTCTATTCCATCATTCTATCAATCGAGGAATCAGTATCTTCCCCCTCTTGGTTTTCAACCCTGCCTTGACCAACATCCCCATCATCCCCACCATGTTCACCATCATCGTCATCATCAACTTCATTCTCCAAGAAGTTAGGCACAAAGTTTGGTGGGTCATCATCTTCACTCAATTCCAAGTCGAGGCCTTAGGAATCCATGAATGCAACGTGCTGGGAATGTGCACAGGTCAACATCTCGTGCGTCTCGGTCATATCCGCTCGTATACAATCAAAGTATTTGCTTAACCACCCATTTCATCTACTTCCAGCACGTGCAAGATAAGATCAAAAAATTTTAACCCGTTAACAATAACTCGTATAAGTTAAAACTGAATGTTTTAAGATAATTCCTATCTAAACGTACGTGAGCTCGATGCTTCCTCTCCATCTTCAGCCGCTTCACGATCTCTCTTTGCACTATTTTCTTTTTGACCTGGTTTTGGCCATATCTCCCATTTGTTGTCAAACCCGAGTCTCAGTTGTTTGTGTGTGAACCATGCTTCATCATAGTATTCCAAGCGGCTAGCCCTGTCTCGAAGAATCACTCTCTCTTTCTTCAACATAGCGCTTATTAGACCACCATAAGGGAGATCCTTCTTCTTCGTCTGCGCAACCCTTAGCATAAATGAGATGATGGTGAATTCAGGGTTGATCTTGACCCCTTCCGTGATGTAGTAAAACATCATGAGGTTAGCTATTGTTGGCTCACAAGTGTGGCCACCCATGGGAAACACATTGAGACAAATTCACTCATAGACTAGACACCGCTCTATGGTAAATACTCCGATGTCAAATCTCCCCGCTTTCCCCGCATCAGTCCCCCGTCTCTTAAAATACTTCCTAGCTATTTCTATCAGACACGGTGGGGTTGCATCGCTAACTCCCGGCCAAACATGTCTGTGGTAAATTTCTAGGGGTCCATTGGGGTCATCCGGCCTTAATTTGTTTTGGGGAAGTGTAAGGGCATTCTAGGGCAGCATTAATAGTATACTTGGTCACATGCACCATTTTTGCATTCACCCTAATAACCTCACGGTTGTCATTAATTTGCCCCAAATTCTCATAGAATTGTATAACTTCATCGATATAGACATGCTCATCCATACACATTAGTTTTTCAAGATGCTGAGTTATGAAGTATGCTAGCAAGTATTCAAACGATAATTTGGGGATATGAAATTCTAAAATTACCTTCGAATTAATTACCCTTCTCTTACAAAAGTCAACATACTTTTTCTATGCAGCTTCTTCAAAGAATTTTTTGGAGGGGGCAATCTCCTTAAATGGGCGGTGACTCCTGTCGCTAGCCTAACCTTGTTTTACGGTGAGCTTACTTTTCATGGCGAATGGAATGGGTGAAAATGGATTGAGGAATTGTTCGATTGTAGTGTTTTGAAATCAAGGGTTTCTGATTTGGGGTTTTATTGAAAACCCATTTATGGTTTTTTTTAAAACTTTTTTAAAAAAATTCCAAGTTTGGAAAGTAGTTTGGACTTCTTGTTTGAAGAAATTTCATGTTTCCGAGTTCGTAAAGTCATTTAACAGGGTTTCAAAGTTTGGAAACCCCTTCTCACGCAAAAAAAGCCCATAAAGTGGGTTCCAAATGGGCATTTAATACCCATTTGATAAAAGCGGGAATTTCCCACTATTTCCCTCTCCCAGAACCCTCCCTCAATCTCAACTTCATTTCCTCTCATCTAAAATTCAAGATCCTCCACAAGATGTTAAGAGGTTATTTTCCAATCCATAATCTACTCCAATCCCCCTTCTCATGGAATTTTTTTGATTTTCTTAATGTTTTTGTAACTTCTAATAGGTAGAGGACATGGTTGAGTATTTCATGTCTTTTGATTTCTCCAGAATGTAGATCTTACTATTGATTCATTAGCTAGGGTTTATGGTTTAGGAACAAAAAATGACCATAGCAAAATATTTGTTTCCAATATGGCTAGGGTTTACATTTTATGATTCTTATTATGAGTATTTGTACATTGAGTTTGTTATGTAACCCAATTAGTGTTTTTTTATTTTGATTTGGGGGCCAAAATGGTGTTGGATGATAAAATAATGCTATGTAATGCGGAAATGTGTTTTTACAATAGGTAGATATATTGAATGTACAAGGTATTAGAGTGCTTTAAATACTTGGTTAGATAATATTTTGTTTAAACTTCAATTGCAATGTCTTGATACATTTTCTTATTATGTTATAAAAAAAATATTCTCCTTGAATGGGGCTTTTATCTTATTTGATAAAATAGTGAATTTGTTTGTACAAGGTTAAATTATATATTTTTAATTGCAGAGTACATAACGACATCTAAGAAAAGGAATCGTGACGATGTGACACTTTCAGGCAATGTTAATCTCCCATCGACGGGCACAACATGGGATGAGGATGACGGATTGGGTGATGCAGGAATACCAAGAACTCATTGTAGAGCCTTGGAAAGTAGAATGCCTAGGAAAGAGTCCACATCGGTGAGTTTTGACAAGTTGGGAAATTGTGTCTCGGAGCAACATGCTAAATGATCTAGTTGGGTTGCAATGTGTGTAGAACAAGGGTAGATATCCGCTACGATAGTTGGCATGAAGTGCCAAGATATTACAAGGGCACATTGTGGCTAGAATGCAAGGAGTGTTTTGTCAATAAATTTCCATTTAATTTATCTAACAAACTTTAACCTACTAGTGTCAACCTTGTAATTCAACCAATGTTCTTATGATAATCCCCTTAGAGACCTTATGAAATCGAAGCACCGAATGTGGGTGCTTTGTGGAAAAAGGCTATGTTTATGATGTGCAAGGGTTGGCGTGAACATAAGTACCAATTGTCCAAAAACTACATATTTGGCAACAAGAAAGGTGATCGGCCATGGCTAACATATAGCACATTCAACCGAAGAGTTGGGAGATTCACAAGAGAAGGGAATTAGAGAATAATGAAAATGTTAGTAAAGTAATATATTCTAAAGCTTAATTAGATTAATTATCTTTGGTGATTACACTAACTTAACCTTTAACTTAGTATACTAGGAAAGAAAAGCAACACGTTGTCGGGGAGAATAAGATTCCTCACCGATTGAGTTAAGGGGGTTATGTGTTTGCGGCATTGGAGATAGTGAAAGAAATACTAGAAAAAGAAGTGAAAATTGCAATGGAGGGCGGATGACAAAGGATGAGGCAAGAGTTTTGGTGCAACCGATTAATGTGGATGACATTGAAAGGTGTGATCTTTTTCTCCGAGGCCGGCAAAACAAGGATGGAATATACGTAGATGAAGAAGTAAAAGAACTGGCGGAAAAAGTGGTATGAAAATGTGTAAGGTAATCTATTATTAAGGTTGCAGTCTGTTTAGGGTATAACAAACTAACTTTCATTTATCTATTTATGTTTTTACTTAGAAAAATTGAAGAAGAATCAATTGATTGGGAAATTAATTCCCACTGGCAAACACGACATACTTTGTGAAGCCACAAAAAATCTGACCACGCGGAGCGTGCGAGAAGCGTTGGTGGTTTCTTGACCCAACGGGAGGTATTTGGCATTGTACGGTGCTCCAATGGATCAGAACCCATGAGAACCCATAGTTTGGAAAAGAAAGCACAACAACAACAAAAATGAATCGAGCAACAAGACATACTAATCCGGAGATTGGTCCAACACACCAGGCTCGTTCTTCCCAACAGTTTAGAAGACTTGATGCCAGATTGGACACCGCCATCGAGGGATTCATGACATTATTCTACAAATGTAGAGGTCAATCATGAGCTAATACTTCAGAATCCAAGAATCGATAAGCAATTGTTCAAACTCGACAACCTCGACAATGCCATACTTGCAAATGAGAAAAAGGTACATAATTCCTTCTAATGATTATCACTCTATGAATATGTATTGATTTTAATAAATATTTTATCCATGTCCATAGAAATCATGTCCAAGTGAACTGTACATTGATCAAGACATAGAAGGTACGCCGCTCCATGTTGCCGGTGAAAAGTTTTGCATGAGTTAATGAGACATCATCACTATGTGCCTATTGCTGATGGTCTTTTGAGGGTTTCATTGGCAAATACTTTGGTGATGGGCCCCCCTTTGCCAATCCCGGATAGAGAATACAAAAAATTTGGCCATGCCCGAGGAATGTTCCTTACTTGGCCCCGAAGACTTATTTACACCGATGCCCTCAAGGATTGACATTTGAAGGAAACATGGCCCGCATAACCTAAACCGGTGAAGACTACACCAAGACTAGTTAAAGCAACCCCCAAATCCGTAACACCAAATAGGGTTAGAGCTCCATTGGGAACAACACAAGCCCTACGAGACTGACCTCACTTTGTACAGGTGCGTTATAAGTTGCTACCCCCGCATGATCAAAACTCAACATACGCATTCTTAGGAAATGAATGCGTATTTGGATGCAAACGTGAAATCATGGTGTTATGGAGTGATTTTGAAGACGTGTGGATATGTGACCAAGTTAATCAAGCGATAATGTCGATCTACACCTTGTGAGTGATTTTTTAAAATTCATTTATAAAGTCTACTTTTAATGCACTAAGCATTACTGCTAATGAAGACTTAATTTTAATTTTTGAGGTACATGTTTTTCACCACTAATAAAAAAAAGGGATGGATTGGATACATGTGCCCGGTTAAGATACAAGAAGTTGGTTGTACAAAACAAGAGAGGATCAACTACATTAAAAAAGCCTTGACCGGAAGGATAAAAAGCTTTTCATTGCACCATACATCAAGAGGTTATCTACAACATTCATTTTCTTTTCCAAAATTATTACATTGTCATTTATATCATAATTTTTTAAAAAACATTAGCGACCATTGGAGATTGATATTGATAGTGCCCACAAATAAGTGGGTGCATTGGTTGGATCCCATGCACTTTCCACCGTCGAATGCATTCATTCACATTTTGGAATTCGCAATGAAGGAACCAAGCGAAGAAACTAAATTTTTGTTTCAGTTGATCAACATCAAGGTGGTCTGCCGATAACTTTATTTTTATTTTAATATACACTATTGGTCCAACATAAATAAAAATTTAGGTTTTTCACAATTGGTGCAAGAACAGGCACAAACGTAGGAGTGTGTGTTTTACGTCATGTTATACGAGACTGAGTGCATAGAGAAAATCGAGGAACATGCACTTGAACTTGACAAGGTAATTGTACAATTGTTTGTAGACATCTTTTTATATAACCTTTCCTAAATATTAACGGTGTACCATATTGTTGTTAAAATATTTTCAAAAAGCATTCGACGCCCTACTCGCTAGTTGAAATCAACTATGCGTGGAATTGTTTGGAAAAACATCTAATTCTCAATCGGTCCCATTCTCTGGGGAATCCTACTATTGGTAGGGTGGTGCAACTTAGATAAATATTGTAGCCTAGAAATGGCGGAATAGATTTGTGTTCATATCTATTCCTATCTATATATTATTGATTGGTTAGCTTTATCTATAGATTTTTTTAAGGTAGAACATACTATCGTGTATTGTTTTAACATTGTGGCTATTTACTGATAATGTCTAGCCTTGTTTACTAAAAATTATTGCATTTTACAGAAAATCAGTACGAGGACTGTGATTGGCGTGGCTGAACAGCAAGGGGGGGGGTTTTATTGGTTTCGTCTCTTGGATACTTGCGTTCGTCCTCATATCCTAGAGTCTATTCCGACAGTTGCTTAGGTTTCTTCATCTGATTTATAGCATCAACATTTTGGTCATCCATCATCTACAGTGTTGTCTTCTATTCCTACCGTTGATTTTAGCACAAATAATACTACTATACCTTGCTCTATATGTTATAGAGCAAAACAACCTAGACATAGTTTTCCATTGAGTTCTACAAATGCTACTGCATTATTTGAATTAGTACATTGTGATGTTTGGTGTCCTTATAGAACACCATCTTCTAGTGGTGCATTTTATTATTTACAGTAGTTGATGATTATTCCCGAGCTATTTGGGTTTATTTATTAGTGGCTAAATTAGAAGTAGCTTCTAGATTTTTGGAATTTTGTACTCTGGTCAAGAATCAATGGGGTCGAACTATACTGCGTGTCCGGGCTAACAACGAGACTGAATTTTTGCCTTTGAGATCTCATTTTGCTGCATCTGGGATTATTTTTGAGACATCTATGGTTGATACACCACAGAAGAATGGTAAAGTTGAACAAAAGCATCACCATTTACTCAACGTGACACGTGCCTTATGGTTTCAAGCCAATCTTCCAATTGAGTTTTTGGGAGAATGTGTTCTTACTGCTGCTTATTTGATTAATCGGACGCCGATGAAACATCTCAATGGTCGCACTCCCTTTGAGATGCTATATGGACACGCTCCAAATTACTTATCTTTAAAGATATTTGGATGCTTGTGTTTTTCTGCTCATGTTCCCAGATACTGCGACAAGTTTGCACCAAGAAGTCGATGATGTTTGTTTCTTGGTTATCCTGTGGGAAAGAGAGGTTATCGCCTTTTGACCTGGAATCTCGCGTTATCTTTAACAGCCGGGATGCTAATTTTTTTGATGACCAGTTCCCGTATGCAGTAACTCCGATATCAGCCTCTTCCGTGGATCCCGATGGCATCAGCACCTCATAGCCAGAGTCACATTCTCAAATTACGGCTCCACCGGTTCTGCCGACCACCGCCGACCCTATGCCACCGGTCGTAGCCACTCCTGTCCCGCTGGTCATCATCGTACCCTTACCGTCAGATGCCGTCGCGCCTATACTACCGGCTGCTTCTTCAATTCCGGTGACCGACCTAGATCACTGGCAACCCTTAACAGTTCGGCCTAATAATGCACTGCCTAGGATGCCACCAGCAATCGGTGATCATGCACCTCACGCACCGCCAGCTCCAGTGACTCCTTCTGCTCCGCCGCCCAATGATGTGTCTCCGGCCCCGAATAATTCCGCTCACCATTTGCTTCTATCAGCTCCGCCACCTATTTTTCCAGTTTTTCAGACTTCTCCTCCCGCCGCTGGGTTGCCTCCTATCAGACAGAGTGTTCGCGCTCGCCGACCTCCTCCTTATTTGGAAAATTATGACTGTGATGATTATGCTTGTTCTCTTACTACTAAAGACCCCCTTCTTAATGCTACGTTCACTCCTAAGCCGTCACGATCCTCATGTGTTCTATATCCTCTTACTGATTATGTAAATTGTGATAATTTTTCTAGTATGCATTCTCGATTTTTGGGTGCAGTAACGTCTAGTGCAGATCCTACCACTTATTCGGAGGCATCACAGCTTGCTCATTGGTGAAATGTTATGACTAAAGAGCTTACTGTGCTTGAGCGCAATCAGACTTGGACTTTGGCCCCTCTACCTCTGGGTAAGAAGGCAATTTGTTGCAAATGGGTTTACCGGACGAAGTTCAAGTCATATGGTGCTATTTAACGTCATAAGGCGCTCCTAGTGGTTCTTGAGAATTGCCAAGTTGAAGGGATTGATTATACTAAGACATTTTCTCCGGTTACAAAGATGAGTTATGTTTGCCTATTGTTATCTGCTGCAGTCATTCGTGGTTGGGAATTGCATGGTGATTTGCATGAAGAGGTTTTTATGTGACCCCTACTAGGCTATGCTGCGCCACATGGTTAGGTATGTCGCCTTCAGAATTCTCTTTATGGTCTTTGCCAAGCTTCTAGAAATTGGTTTGCCAAATTGGCTCAGGCTTTACGAGTATTTGGTTTTGTTCAGAGTAAGGCAGATTACTCTTTGTTTGTCTTTTCTTGTGGGTCAGTTTCTTTGCATGTTCTGGTTTATGTGGATGATTTGGTCATTGCTGGAAGCTCTTCTGCGCTCATCTCTGAGTTCAAGAAATACTTGAGTTCTTGTTTCCATATGAAAGATCTTGGTTTACTTAAGTATTTCTTGGGCATAGAGATTGTTAAAAGACCGGAGGGGATGTTTCTTTCGCAAAGGAAATATGCCTTGGACATTTTATCTGATACAAGTTTGTTTACCTCTAAATTGACTGACTTTTTGATGGAGCAGCAACACGATCTGGCGTGTGTTGATGGCACGCTTTACCATGATCCTGAGCAGTATAGGCGTCTGGTTGGGCGCCTGATATACCTTACCATCACACGTTCTGAGCTTAGTTATTCAGTTCACACACTTGCTCAATTCATGAAGCCCCCTTTTGTTCCCCACTGGCAAGCTGTAGTTCGTGTGTTGCACTACTTGAAGAGACATCCTGGTCAGGGTTTATTTCTCTCTTCCCGTAGTGCGTTACAGTTGACTGCTTACTGTGATTCTGATTGGGCTATTTGCCCTATTACACGGCATTCTCTTTCCAGTTACTTTGTGATGATTGGTGATTCTCCGATATCTTAGAAGACTAAGAAGTATCCTATAGTTTCTCGGTCTTCTGCTGAAGTAGAGTATCGTGCTATGGTTGTTACCTGTTGTGAGTTGTTATGGCTTAGGTCTTTATTGCAAGACTTAGGGGTTGCACATACTGCTCCTATGCTTTTGTTTTGTGACAGCCAATCTGCTCTTCATATTGCAGCAAATCCAGTGGTCCATGAACGTACGAAGTATATTGAAGTTGATTGTCATTTTGTCCGGGATCTTGTGCAGTCTGGAACTATCGTTACTTATCATATCCGCACTACAGATCAACCTACGGACTTGTTTACCAAAGTTCTCGGACGTAACCAGTTTCATTCATTACTTGGCAAGTTAGGCATTTCTGATCCCCATGCTCTAACTTGAGGGATGGTGTTAAAGAATATAAATATTACTTGTAATTGTAATTAGATTATATTTTTTACTTTTCCTAGCTTGTATAGGTATTTTGTACTACAATATAATCGACCCTAAGGTCATGAATAAACAGCATCATTACTCTTCTTTTCTACAGCAGCACATCAAAAGTTTGAATTATGAATAGTCGATTAATACAAAAATGATTTAATATCTAATTGAATAATTTAAAACTAAAACAATTTAAATCATTTTACCTCGGTACAAATCATTGGAAGCAATTGAAGTGATTAAGATTGAATTTTCATTTGATTCAAACTTAAATTCATCTGTTTTGTTGGTCATAGAATTTGCCTCTCTCTAAAATATTTCTCTCTCGCCTCTCTCTAAAAATTCGGACATGATAACGGCAATAAAAGGCTCTTTTCAACCTACGCCACCGCTACGCCACCATAACTCTTCCTCTGGTTCAAAGCTTAACTGCCACTATAGCGGCACCAAACCCGCCCATATCCATCTCACAAGCTCTCCTATCACGAAGCCCTATATTCTCCCAAACACTTCCGTCAAATGACAACCTAAATCCAACCACCAACTATAAGGGTGAGCCATCTGTCTTATTCACAGATAGCCAAATCCCTGAACTATACTACTAGAATGCCCTAATTGGTAACTACCCCAAAGGACGAACATCAATGGAAATAATTGAGGCAAACTTCAAGACTATTGGATTTGAAGGTAACTATCAATTAGGGGTTATTGATTCTTGCAACATACTAATAAGATTCTAGAAGAAACAAGATTTCCAAAGGTGTTGAATGAAACGAGTATGGTCATTCAATGGTGTCTATATGAGAGTTCTTCGTTGGATACCCGATTTCAAAACAAACACCAAGAGCTCAATAAATCCTGTCTGGATCACAATTCGGAGCATTCCTTTATACTACTACAATACGACTGCAATTGAAGCCATTGAGAATCAAGTAGGAGCTTACATAAAGATGAACCTGGCAACAGAGAAACTTACAAGACCATCTGCCCTAAAACTCTGTGTTGAGGTAGATCTCCAATCCCAGTTGCCAGCATCAATCAGATTAGGTTCTATATCTGAAAATGAGAAATTCAATATTGAATATGATAATCTGCCTTTATACTGCTCCCACTGCAAAAATATTGGTCATGACAAACCTAAATGTAAAATTCAGAACCCTGAGCTAATGCCTAAGACTAGTCCTAAACCAATCTAGAAACCAATTCAGAAATCCACTGTGATTAGTACTAAGCAAAACCAGGTATACCAATCTATTAACCTTGGAAAAACCACCCACTTGCAACATAGTTAGGGTATATCCATCTCCCAAAAATAGGATGAAGCCAATGGCCAATCAGACCCAACCCATGTACGCCCCTTAGAGAGCACACAGACTAATATTAAAGCCCCTGAGGCTACTGTCACAATCACACACACTGAAAATGTGATCCAAGACATAGGTTTAGGATTGCAGGAGCAGTTAGGAATACATATGTCTCAAATCAAAAACCTAAATAAGGGGACGGAATCTAATGAAATTCTCATTAATAACATAGCCACCTCATCAATCATCCAAATCAAAGCTATAGATGACTAGGTAATACCCCAGGAGACTGAAGATTCTAACCTTGCTACTAACATCCCTTCCATTGTATCAGGTCCTTGTAGCAAAAATAGCTTCAGTGTACTTGGAGATGACTCTGGAAATGAAGACCAGGTAGAATGAAGTTCTCAAGAGCATCTGCTGGAAGGGGTAAGTTTCCCATCTCCCTTAAAGGTTAAAATCACTAGTGATAATACCCGTAAAAGAACACTATTTAATAAACTAAATAAGATGAACCTTAGGTCATCTTCAAAGGGAAAAAACAATGTGGTTTAGTTATTAATACAAACATTAATCTAAAATTTATAATTTGGAACATTAGAGGACTAGACACATCAATGACTAGACTTCTTAAACTGATATGAACACATAAAATTCTGCTTTTAGGTATACTGGAACCTGATGTTGTAGGATTCTCAGGTGCTCTTTTCATCTTCTCCAGAAGCTCCTTAACTTCAAGACTTGGCTAGGAAGTGATTTTGGGGAAAATACTCCGACGATCAAGTCAGTATCTCCTATGGAGTTGAATTGTTTTTAGGAAAGTAACGCTTACCTTAACTCCTTCAGGGTTTGTTGTATTTATAGGCTTACATGTTTGATGGTTCCTTGATTTCTAGGAGTTGGGATGGTGGGAAAACACTACTCCATGTTCTTCGTTCATGGTTATCACGTTCGTCACCAGCTCCGTATTCCTCAGCCCACGAATCCTGGCACGACTGAGTGTATACACATGCCTTGCTCTTCATCTTGGGCTGAATTTATCCATCTCTCTATAGAAATCTTATTGGTTTGGGCTTAACGGCCATCGACCTTTACATTATAAGGCTCTCCAGCCATGAAGGCAATAAGAACGAAGTGATGGTCCGACTGTGGATTAAGTGCGAAGTGACGTTGAGGGTGTACAGAGCATTCATCACATAATACTACTGTCGTGTCCTTGCGAAGTGATGTTTGTCTTAATGGCTATGTCTCTATTTTCAATCGTTCTTCAACTTTTTAATATTTGAACTATGGGCTCCTAATGGTAAGGCTATGTTCACATTCCCTTGGTTTGTAAATCCCGAGATCCGCTACTCATCACTTGGTATTCCTGTTCACGATTCCCTGACGTTTGTTTTCGCTCTACTCCTTAAATGAAGAATTTGAAACGTGTAATTAATTGTGACTTTCAATCAATGTGTTGTCTTTTCAAGTACCGCTGCCGTCTCATTATAAGGAAATTGTGTTTTTCTTTTTGTGTCAGAACATCATTGTATCTTCCTAATCCAATCAACTTCCTCTACTATTCTTTCTTAGTGCGTGCTTAAATATTCTTTTTTCACTTCAGTTTGCTTTCTTTTTTGCCAAAGAATTCTGGTGAGTGTCGCTTAACTCGCCAAATAACCTGCAACTTAGATTAATAATATTTAGTAAACTGGTGAGCAGGGTCGATCTTACGAGGAGCAAAAGCAATAGTTAATAGTTATATTTTCCTACTAGTTTAGAAAACCATTTTGGTGATGCCACCACGTCTTAATTTCAAGAATGTTTTTAAACCCGGAAATGCAAATACTGACTCTAAAAATGAGAAAATAATCTATGGATGAATGATATTGGCTAAGAATAACTCACCCTAGTTATTATCGATCAAAGACGTAATAATGAATCAATTCTTACACATATATAGGTTATAGGGAAGTAGGTACGCTTAACCCCCAATTCTTTTTACCTTATCCACAGTCAACCAATTATCATTAATTAACTGTTTCCCTCACCAAAATGTCCCCAGAAAATATTTGCTAAACCATAACACATTTTGATAGCATTAAGTATAAAAAGAACTCGATATAGCAATTGCCAAAGTAAAAGCAAACAACAACGCACACTTAATTATTCCATATCTTGCTATTACAGTCTTATCTAGTTAGCTGTTTTCACAAGATTGTGCTACTTACTAATCTCATCCAACAATTACGTATTGGCAAAAATTATATAGAAGTATTCTAAAAAACATTCTGTGAAGAAATGTGGTTTTCATCCAATTATCCATGAACATTCACTTCTTTGGAGGATAGCAAAGACAATCATTCAAAGCATTAAATTGCTACACTATTCTCATCACATGCTTAGCAAGCTGAAGCATTATTTCTTTGACTACTGGGTTTAACTATCATGATTTTTTGGCAAGAAATATTTGGAAGTAATGCTCACAACCCATGCTTGAAGCAGAAAGGAGGATTTCTTGGGATATTGGGATAAGTTTGGTTTGAGAGCTCTTGGCCATTGGTGAACATAAAGTAGTATAAATAGGGGATGAACTTAGTAGTTCAAACACACCTCAAGCATAGCATTCCTTTGCTACTTGCTTTCTTCTTCCTTTAACTCGCCTTTGTAGTTGTAGAATCCAAATCCCTCATATTTATATTTTGCCACATAATTCCTTCATATGTGGTAGGCAAAGCCTTGTAATACTTTCTCCACATATAGTGTAGCTTCTGATCTCCTCCGGCCCTGGATGTAGGTCAACTTGACCGAACCACATAAAACCTTGTGTCCATTATTTCCTTTATTTTCTTTACGTTGTCTTTGTTATCCATCTTTTTAGGCTAACAGATATCTTGTGGGATTCGTATTCCTAACAAATAGGTATCAGAGCCATATCTCATTTTTTATCTATTAGCCATCATGACAGTAACAAGAACTTCTATTGAAAAGTTTGACCGGAGTGTAAACTTTGGTATGTGGCAACTCAAAATGGAAGCCATCCTAATCCAAGATGGATGTGAGCTAGCCCTTGAAGGAGTGGAGGAAAGGCCAGCGGACATGTTGCCGGAAGATTTTGGTGATCTAGACAAGAAGGCTAGATCCGCCATTATTTTAAATCTCTCTAACGAGATTTTGCAAGAAGTTGCTAGTGAGAGAACTGCCAAAGGTATGTGAGATCAGTTGAAATCTACAAACATGAAGAAGACAATGGAGAATTGCCTCTATTTGAAACAAAATGTGTACATGTTGAAAATGGCGGAAGGTACATCTATACTCTCACATCTTGATAAATTTGATTCCATCATTTTGAATTTGGAGAATGTAGATGCTAAAGTTGATGAAGAAGATCAAGCCATTTTATAGTTATGCTCCATTCCCCTGTCCTTTAAGTATTTTTGAGATACTATGATTTATCGGAAAGAGACGGTCTCATACAATAGTATAAAATCTACATTAAAATCTAAAGAGCAGATTGATAGGGACATTACGGGGGAATCAAGTGGAACTCATGATGAGGGTTTGTTTGTGGGGGTAGAGGTGAAAATAGAGATTCTGAAGGTGGTAGATCCAATGGGAGGTTGAAGTCTAGATACAGAAATAAAATTTGTAACTATTGCAAGAAAAAGAGGCACATTAAGGCTGATTGTTTTAAATTAAAAAATAAATAAAAATATAAAAATGAGAAGAATAGCAACAATGCTGGTGAAGCTAGTGTAGTAGAAGATGAGAGTGATGGAATCATATTTGTGTCCATGGATAATAAGTCAAGGTCTTCTAGTGAGTGCCTCTTAGATTCGGGTTGTTCTTACCACATGAGTTATGATAGGGGGTGTTTTTCAACTTATGAAGAATGGGATGGTGGAATTGTTTTGATGGGTAATAATGCTCCTTGTAAGGTTGTTGGTAGAGGAACAATTCAAATCAAAATGTACGATGACATTATTAGGACACTCACTAATGATAGGCATGTTCCTGACTTAAAGAAAAATCTCATTTCTCTTGGCACTCTTAATGCTCTCGGGCATAGATATTCAGGTGATGGTGGAATCCTGAAAATACGTAAAGGTGCTCTTGTGCTAATGAAGGCTTGCAGAGTTGGCACTTTGTATGTTTTGCAGGGATCTACAGTAACTGGGGCAGTGGCTGTCTCAACTTCCTCAGATGAAGACACCACCAAATTGTGGCATATGAGTTTAGGACATATGGGTAAGAAAGGCTTAACATTGTTAAGAAAGAGAGGTCTACTTTGTGGTAAAAGTACTGGTAAGTTGTACTTTTTTGAACACTGTATTTTTGGAAAACAGAAAAGAGTTAGCTTTCATTCACCTGCAGTTCATAAAACAAAAGGTACTTTGGACTACATTCATTCTAATCTTTGGGGGCCCTCTCGTGTTCCTTCTAAGGGTGGTGCAAGATATATGCTTACTTTTATTGATGACTATTCAAGAAAAGTTTAGGTATATTTTTTTAAGCTTAAAAGTGATGTTTTCCTAACATTTAAACAATGGAAGGCTTCGATTGAAAAACATACAGGAAAACAAATTAAGCGACTGAGAACTGACAATGGGTTGGAATTTTGTGGAAATGAATTCAATGAGTTCTGCAAAAATGAAGGAATAGCTCGACATCGTATTGTTAGAATGATGCCTCAACAAAATGGTGTGGCAGAGCGAATGGATCGTACTCTTTTGGAAAGAGCTTGGTGTATAATCTCAAATGCCAAGTTGACATTAGACTTTTGGGTAGAAGCCATATCTACGGCTTGTCACATCGTCAACCGCTCTCCATGTGCACCTCTTGATTTCAAGACTCCGGAGATAGTTTGGTCAGGTACTCCTGCTAATTACTCTAATTTAAGAATATTTGGGTGTCCAGCTTCTATGCATGTTAACGAGGGAAAGATAGAGCCTAGGGCTAAGAAATGTATTTTCCTCGGTTATGCTTCAGGGGTGAAAGGATATATATTGTGGTGTCCTGATCCCAAATCACCCAAATTTGTAATTAGTAGAGATTTTACATTTGATGAATCTTATATGTTACATCCTGGAAAAGAGTCTTGTAATCCTTGTGATTCAGAAAAAGAGGATAGTGCACAAAAGCAGGTGGAGTTAGAGATTTGTGGTTCTTCTGGGAGAAACCCAACCCAAGAGGTGGTTGAAGAATCTGATCATGAACGTACTGAAGATCAACCAGGAGATGAGTATTATTCCATTGCCAGAGATAGACAGAGACGTGACATTCAACCATCATTGAGGTATGCAAATTTGGTTGCATATGCTTTATCAGTGGGACAAGAAACAGGTGGAGACGAGGAACCTTCCACATATTCAGAGGCAGTTTCAGGTGCTAATTCAGACAAATGGTTGGTGGCTATGAACGAAGAGATGGAATCTCTACACAAGAATAGAACATGGGATCTTGTGGTGCCACCAAAGGGAAAGAAAATTGTTGGTTGCAAATGGGTTTTCAAGAGAAAGGAAGATACTTCAGGTGTTGATAATGCAAGGTACAAAGCACGATTGATCGCAAAGGGCTACAATCAGGTACAAGGTGTAGATTTCAATGATGTTTTCTCACCTGTTGTGAAACATAGCTCTATTCATGTATTGCTTGCTTTGGTTGTCGTGTATGATCTGGAGTTAGAACAGCTGGATATCAAGACAACTTTCTTGCATGGTGAATTAGATGAGCATATCTATATGAGTTAACCTGAAGGTTTTGAAGTTCAAGGTAAAGAAGACCAAGTTTGCTTGTTGAAGAAATCCTTGTATGGATTAAAGCAGTCTCTAAGAAAAATGGTATAAGAGGTTTGATTCATTTATGTTGGGTCATGGTTTCTCTAGGAGCATGTATGATAGTTATGTTTACTTCCAGAAGTTACAAGATAACTTATTCATTTATTTGCTATTATATGTTGATGACATGCTCATTGCAGCTAAGAATCTTGCAGAAATTCATGATTTGAAGGCCTTGTTGAATAGTGAATTTGAGATGACGGATTTGGGTGCAACTAAGAATATTCTTGGTATGGAGATAAGAAGAGATCGAGGAGTTGGAAAGTTATACCTGACCCAGGAGAGTTACCTTAAGAAAGTTTTGGAGCGATTTGGCATGCATGATGCCAAACCAGTTAGCACTCATCTTGGTAGCCATTTCAGGCTATCTGCTGCCCAATCACCAAAAACAGGGGAAGAAGAAGATTATATGGCTAGAGTTCCTTATTCAAATGCAGTTGGGAGTATAATGTATGCAATGGTTTATACTCGGCCAGATATCTCACAAGCTGTTAGTGTTGTTAGCAGGTATATGGTCAATCCGGGCAAATCACATTAGTAGGCCGTGAAGTGGATTCTTAAATACTTAAAGGGTACTTTGAACAGGTGTTTGGAGTTTGGTAGAACCAATAACACTCTGGTTGGTTTTGTAGATTCAGACTTTGCCGGTGATCTTGATAAGCGCATGTCTCTTACAGGTTATGTATTTTGCATTGGAGGTTGTGCAATTAGTTGGAAAGCTACTTTACAACATGTAGCTGTTTTATCTACTACTGAGGCAGAATATATGGCATTCACAAATGCAATCAAAGAAGCTTTATGATTGAGAGGTCTCTTCGGCGAATTAACTCTACAACAAAGGGTTAGTACCATTCACTGTGATAGTTAAAGTGCAATTTACTTGACTAAAGATCATATGTATCATGAGCGGACGAAGCATATTGATATTAAGTATCACTTCACTCATGATAACATTTTACAGAAGAAGGTCCTTGTAAAGAAAATCCATACAAAGCATAATCCTGCTGATATGTTCACGAAGGCTCTTCCCTATTTCAAGTTCAAGCAGTGCTTGGACTTGATTGGTGTTTGGTGATTCAGCCTATTAGAGCTATGCCGGAGGAGGGTGAGTAAGCTATTACTTTTGGGGTTCAAGCCAATGTGGAGATTTGTGAAGAAATGTGGTTTTCACCCAATTATCCATGAACATCCACTTCTTTGGAGGATAGCAAAGACAATCATTCAAAGCATTAAATTGCAACAATATTCTCATCACATGCTTAGCAAGTTGAAGCATTATTTCTTTGACTATTGAGGTTCAACTATTATTGTTTTTTGGCAAGAACCATTTGGAAGTAATGTTCACAACTCACGCTTGAAGCAAGAAGGATGATTTGTTGGGATATTATGATAAGTTTTGTTTGAGAGCTCTTGGCTATTGGTGAACTTAGAGTAGTATAAATAAGGGATGAACTTAGTAGTTAAACACACCTCAAACATAGCATTCCTTTGTTACTTGTTTTCTTCTCCCTTTAACTCTCATTTGTAGTTGTAGAAGTCAAATCCCTCATATTTATATTTTGCCAGATACACGTAAAACCTTGTGTCCATTATTTCCTTTATTTTCTTTACGCTGTTTTTGTTATCCATCTTTTCAGGGCAACAAATATCTCGTGGGATTGGTATTCCTAACACATTCTAGTTGATCAAGATTAAACATCTTAGGAATAAAATTCAACCAAAAATAATCAAGAATATGCAAGAATAAATTATAATGCAGTTGGGCCTCATAATTTAAAACTAACATATATTATTCTCTGTCGATATATGAATTAGTTACTAATAATGATTGAATTAAACAAACAAATAATATTAAAATATATGAACATAATGATATAAAAGATAAACTAAATTAATCAACCAGAAAATTGGTTGCATGCAACCAAGAAGTTGCAAGTCCGCGCACAAAATCCAATGCCCAGAATAATGCTCATAACTGTTTGGATCTAAAATATTGTCTGCAGTAAACAAAGTTGAAAACCAAGAAGAACTGATGTCTGCCTAACTTTGAATCCGAAAATAATGACTAAACCAAAACTGCGACCCTCCTCGAGTCTGCGTCTGCGTAAATATACGCATGCAGTCCGATTACAGAATCAAGTCTTTATTGGACTCTTTCAAATCAAATATAAACCTCTCTAAAATTAAATTTAATTTGAAGAGATAATCAAAATTATCTTCAACAATATCTCTGCAAATCTCTTAAAATTAGCTTCACATATTCTCTAAAATTCTGCTCCACGGTTTATGATCATTCTGCACATTCATTTTGATGCCTTCTTTTTGCCATAATTGTCAAATGCTCCTCATTTTCCTCCAAATTCTCTAAAGCCCAAAAAGTGTGATCTATTATAAATAAAACACCTAAAGTGCACACTAATCACGTAAAATCACAGTCAATTCCAATAAAATAAACAACATAATTCGTACACATCAAATATCTTCATACTTGAGTCACGTTTGCCCTCAAGTATGAAATGAGAATCAAATCATTTGTTTATCACAAAGTCTCATGTATCCCCAATTGACTCTAACAAAGACCCAAAAGAAAAATAACAAAAGACACTAACTACAACCCAACAAACAATTAAACTCAGCATACCAATCCTTGATCTCTTGATACATAGACAAACTTTACCTTACTAATAACAAATGCTCATGTATAACACACTTGATACTATCACACCCTTCAAATGACATTGGTAAAATAATCCTCAAATCAATGCAAACCAGCCCTCAACTTAGTCAAAATCAGACAAGTATCAAATATTTCTTACGTTTCACATATACGCTCTAGATGTAAGGGACAGTCACTCGTATATATGAAGTTCACATGGCAATACTCGAATCATTCAATGTAAATGTAAATCAGAAAGGTCTTTATTCAAGGTTGTAACGAGGCTAGGGAGAATAAGAATGAGGTAAGATCCTAAGGATTCTAAGCTTAAAATATAAATATACATGCATGCTCATTTCGGCCAAAACTCTCAATCAAAGAAACAGTTTCCAGCCATCATAAAAATGGAAAATCTGCTCAAAACTGACCATAAACATTTTGTGTTGGTGTTGGAATTTTTTTAATTTTTTTAAGTCTGTTTTCTTTTTCATTTTTATGATTTTTTTTCTGTCATTCTTTTTTTCTGGGCAAATTAGCCCCCTTTTCCTATAAATCACCAATTTTTATCCTCATTCTACTGTACTTCTGAAATCAGTACCACATAGTCACTTTATACATCAAAATTAAGATACTCCATCATATTTTTCAAACACAACATCAAATAATCTGAGATATCCATATAGTCAGAAGAATGCATATATATGGGACAAAAGAGAGGATAAAAATAGGTTTTGGTTTCATTTTTTTCTGTGGTTTCGGCTTCAAAGGGTTTAGTAAGGGTGATATATGGTAGGTCATATAAACTGGGAGGTTAAATTCTAATGTCTTTTATCATTTCCACACCAAACAAGTCAAGTAATGCTATGACTCTCAGAAAATAGATTGATGTAGAGACTGCTCTACTCTACCTCAAACATCACTTTTCCTAGGCTAAAATGTTCAATAACTTGTCTTTTTTCATCATCTCAACTCTTATTTAGGCCAATTTACACCAATCATATTAGATTCATTTACCAACTAATTTTGGAGGTGTATCAAGTAGTCAAATATATCACACAACTACTTTATTACTAGTAAATTCAGTTCGTCAAAGAAAAATAATATCAAAAATAGTATGCTGAATTTGACTCGACTAAAAATAATCAAATTTTGTTTTACTTTTTTTAATGACACTAACACATAAACACATAAAACGCCTCACACTTAAATCTTGCTTGCCCACAAGCAAACTCAGTGAAAATGTAATGTAAATAGTACTTGATTAAACAACAACTAAATTTTAAAAGAAATTTTTTAAAAAATTAATAACACAAAAAAGGGAATCGGGGACTTGTTGAGAGGGGGTATGCTCATCAGCGTGTTTCTGGTGATGACACGGCCGGGAGAAGGTGGCGCGTTGGCGGGGCGTGGCAGCGGCGACTCGGCGCATGGAGGTGCGTAACGGTGCCGCGTCGTCGTGTACTTCTCTACTGGTAACGGATCTGGAGAATCCGCTGCTGGTGGGCAGATTTCGGCGATGTGATTACCGGAATAGGGTTTCCCGGTGGAGCTATCGTCGTTGCTGCGGGGCTTGTGACCGGCGGCACTTCTGGAGCTTCTAGACGCAGATGAGGGGTGGAGCTTGGGGGATGCAAGTGCGGCGCTGGGTGGCGCGTGGAGCTGCAGAGGCGGCGCGAGCAGGGCCGCCGGTTGAGGTCATTCCATGCCTGCGCTGGGAATCAGTGGCAAAGAGTAATTAGACGCAGACAGAGCTCATGTTGGTGGAGGTATATCTTCGGCGCTCGGCGAGCTAGGGATCGCCGCTGGGAGACCGGTTGGGTCTCTCTAGGTTCTTCAATCAGCCCCAAGCTTTAATCTCCTCTAAACCTTTGAATAGCCCATAAGTTACCCTAAAGCCTTCATCAACCATTCTTTAGTTCAACCCGTAACCCATACTTGCTTTCTTCTTACGAAAACGAGGGGGGAATGAAAAATTAGAATAAAATACCCAACCAAAATTTTCTTTCTTTTCATTTTTCTATTTTTTTATAAAGAAAATGAAATAAAAAAGAATAAGAAAGAACAACTAGGCTACTCCCAGTAGTGCCGTCATTTATAATCTTGGGCTAGACTGTGGGTGCCATCAATTTGGCTGGGTGGTGTTCAGTGAGATTTCTTCAACCGTTTCCACCTGAGAGAAATCATGATATAGCTTGAGGTGATGACCATTATCTAGGAATACTTTATCTGTCTCCGAACTTTTAATCCCAACAGTCCCGTTTGGCCAAACCGAAGACACCACGAACAGGCATATCCATTTCAATTTGAGTTTTCCGGGCATAAACCGAAGCTTGGACTGAAAAAGTAAGACTTTCTGCCCAACCACGAACTTCTTGGTCCTCAGATTCTTGTCATGCCACATTTTAGTCCAATCCTTGTACCACATAGTATGATCAAATGCTTCCAACAAAGTTCTTGTAGTTCCTGAAGTTGGAATCTCCTCTCCTCCTCACACTTGAGAGGTTCATATTCACTTTCTTCACAACCCAATATGCCCTATGCTCAAGCTTGACTGGTAGATGGAGCATCTTCCAAAAAATAAGGCGATATGGGGACATTTCTATAGGTGTCTTGAAAGCAGTATGGTATCCCCAAAGAGCATCCTTCTAACGCTTGCTCCAATCCTTTCTGGAAGGATTTAAAGTCTTCTCTAGGATATTCTTAATCTCTCTATTTGACACCTCTTCCTGGCCATTGGATTGAGGATGGTAAGTTGTAGCAAGTCGAGGGAGAACTCCATACTTCTTCATAAGAGCTTCGATGGTACGATTCTTGAAGTGAGTTCCCTGGTCACTAATGATTGCTCGTGGCACTCCAAACTTGCAGAATATTGTTAATTTCAAGAACCCTGAAACAACTTGGGCATCATTAGTACATGTGGCTTTTAGCTTCCACCCATTTTGACACATAATCAACTACTAATAAAATTTAAACATTTCCAAAAGAACTCGAAAAGGGACTCATAAAATCCATGCCTCACACATCAAATATTTCACAGACAATTATAGTCATTTGTGTCATTTCATCACGATGAGAAATATTTCCAGTCATTTGGCATCTATCACAATTCTTTCAAAATGTGTAAGCATCTTTATGCAAGGTCAACCAAAAGAAACAAGAATCAAGCACCTTACGAGCAGTACGTTTAGGCCCAAAATGTCCACCACATGCATATGAGTGACAATGTAAAAGAATACTACCTTGCTCGTCATCAGGAATGCAGCGTCTAATAATCTGGTCAAAACCAATCTTCCAAAGATATAGTTCATCCCAGATGTAATGCTTGCAATCACTTTTCAATTTTAATTTATGGGCATGACTCTGTGTGTGTGGCATATCACCAGTGGTCATAAAATTTACGATATCCGCATACCAAGGATCCGTATCCAACTTACCTGAATTCAATACTGGCGGCAGATTCCATTTGACCATACTGAACCCTATCGCAGCGTATAAGTGTTCTTTGGAAAATGCCTCAGGAACTATAACTTCATCCTCAGGCCTTATCAAATGACTCAGATGATCAGCAACATGGTTTTGTGCACGTTTCTTGTCTCTGATCTCAAAGTCAAATTCCCGCAACAATAAAATCCAATGAATTAATCGAAGCTTAGAATCCTTCTTAGTAAAAAAAATATCTCAAAGCAGAATGATCAGTATAAATAATAATTTTATAGCCAAGTAAATAAGATATGAATTTATCCAAAGCAAAAACAATGACCAACAGCTCCTTCTCAGTGGTGGTGTAATTTTTTTTTGCCCGATTCAAAGTATTTTATGCATAATGAATCACATGGCTCTCTTTCCCTGCTTTCTGCCCCAAGACTGCGCCAACCGCATAATCGCTCGTGTCACACATCAACTCAAATGGAAGGTCCCAATTGGGTAGCTGCATGATTGGGGCTGATATCAACTTGTTATTTAACAAATCATAGAACTTTTTGCAATCTTCAGTCATCTCAAAAAGAACATCATCTTGGAGAAATCTTGTTAATGGTTGTGCAATCTTGGTGAAATCTTTGATAAATCTCCGATAGAATCCCGCATTCCCCAAGAAGCCACGAACCTCACGAACATTAGAAGGATATTGAAGATATTCTATGGTCTCCACCTTGGCTTTGTCCACTTGAATTCCCTTTACCGGGATCACATGTCCCAAGACTATGCCCTCTTTCACCATTAAGTGGCACTTTTCATAATTAAGAACAAGGTTCCTCTTCACACAAAGAATTAAGACTTGTTCAAGATAACTTAAACACGCGTTATATGAGTCACCATAGATGCTAAACTCGTCCATGAACACCTCGATACTTGTCTCAATCAAATTGGGGAAGATACTCATCATACAACGCTGGAAGGTGTCTGGGGCGTTGCATAGACCAAAGGACATTGATCTGTAAGCATAAGTGCCGAAGGGACAAGTAAATGTGATATTCACCTGGTCCTCGAGTTTCACACAAATATGAAAATAGCCGTTGTACCCATCCAAAAAGCAGAAGAAGCTATTTCCCTCAAGTCTCTCAACATCTGATCGATGAAAGGAAGTGGAAAGTTATCCTTGCGAGTGGTAGAGTTTAACTTCTAATTGTTAATGCACATCCTCCCACTAGCAACCAGCCTTGTAGAGACCATCTCACCCTTGTCATTTTTCACCACTTGCAAACCCGAATTTTTGGGCACTACATGAACATGACTCACCCACTTGTTGTCAGAAAAGGGATATATGATCCCAAGTGAGAGTAGTTTCAATATCTCCTTGAAGACCCCCCCTCTCATGTTGGGATTTAGCTTCCTCTAAACCTCCCCAGTAGGTTTCGAATCATCCTCTTACAGAATGTGATGCATACGAATGTCTAGACTGATTCCCGTAATGTCCGCCTGTGTCCACCCATTGGCCTTCTTGTATCACTTATGCAAAGCAATTAATCTCTCCTCTTGAGATGTGGATAACTTCGTACTAACTATTACTGGAAGAGTATCATTATCACTGAGATATACATACTTCAGATTTGGGGGCAAGGACTTTAACTCCAAAATTAGGGCTTTCATGTTCGATGGTACTGGTTTGTCAGACGAGTGCGGTTTGGCCAAACTGGACCATTTCCGTACTTTAGAATTTTTTTGCACTTCCGTATTAGGTTGTGATGGGCTGGATCTTTTGGGGTCTATATCAATACTGAGTACCACTTCCTGAGAGTACATTGAGCACAACAACTCACTAAATTCCTTGCCGCTCGAGCCTTGAATATCTATCTCTTCTGAACCTGTTGGGAATTGAATTCCCATTCTCTCCTGCAAAATTTCAGTCTCAAGATGTTCTTGGACGAAAGGTTCAATGAGAACAATGGAAAACACATTCTCAGCATCTATTGCTTTTTCATGGTCTGAAAGTATACTTTTCACCATAATAATTAAGACAAATAGTACCATTTCCCACATTAATGATAGTATTTGTAGTTCTAAGAAATGGACGACCCAACAATACTCCTGTTGTTCCCTAACCACTAGAATGATTCATTTTTACCACATAAAAATTTGCATGGTACACAAAATTATTGACTCTCACAAGTACATTCTCCAACAACCCCTCTGGAAACACACAAGATTTATCACCCAACTGAATCACTACTCTATTGTTAACCATTTCTGCTCCATTTAAAGTTTGATATAGAGACAATGGCATCACATTTATAGAAGCTCCTAAATCACACATGGCAACAGCAATCTTCTTATCTCCAATATAACAAGGTAAGGAAAACATACATGGGTCCTTGCACTTGGGTGGCAGTTTCTTTTGAATTACTGTAGACACCGATTCACCCATTATTATTTTGCTCGAATCCTTTGGCTTCCCTGCAGTGAAATCTTTCAATAACTTGCTAATTGCTGGTAACTTTATGGCCTGCAAGAAAGGAATGTTAATATCTATTTTTCCAAAAATTGATACAAGACCCATAGGCTCTTCCTTTTTCTTTTCCAATCTACGAGGGAAATGAGGCAAAATTTTAAGTGAAGGATCATGTAAACTCAACCTTTTACTTACCTCAGTTGGTACCTTAGATTTTTACCATTATCTTTGGTCTCAGTATGCTTAGGGTTCTCAGATTTTTCAGTGGTTTTGTTGCCTTTTTCCTCCATTTCTTTATTCTGAATTTCTGCTGTAGGGTTAGGTTTGGGCAAATCAGGCTTCCGTCAGTGAACTCCTTCGCTTCTTTGCTAGCAGATTTAATGGAAATGCACCAACTACCTTTCCACTTATGATTGTGACCTAATTTTCCATCTCATGAGGTTTCACTTGGGCCTGAGAGGGCATTCCTCAGGGCTGCTTCAGCCCGAGTTCAGAGAATTCGATAGCTGGGTGATTTGTTGAGTATGCTACTCCAATGTTGATTCAATCTTCTTGGATTGCTTCACTATTATGTAAATTAACATATACATCTTCTCATTCAAAGATTTCTCTTGACCACCTTGTTGGGGCTAAGGAAAAATCGGAGCTTCTCATTGCATTGGTGGAACATAGGGCTGTTGGTAATGTTGAGGCTGCTGCGGTGGGGGACCTTGATCTCTCCATTGTAATTTCCCATAGCATTTGCTTGGACAGTTATCTCTCCCATGGTAAGAATACATTGCGACGTCGTATGGTTGACTGCTCCAAACATATCGAAAAGCCCTTCTTGTACAGACACAACCTTGTCAACGACCTTGGATAGCATTTTCTCCATTCTTTCCATCCTCTCCTTGATCTCATCTTATTCGGGAGTTGATGTCTAAGCCACCTTCTTCAAAATTCAAACTTCTTGCTGATCGTACTCCTTCTTGGAGTCCACCAACCTCTTGATGATCTTTCTAGCCTCATTCACTCGAAGGTGAGAAAATTTGCCACTACCAGAAGCGTTCACCAAGTCCTTGTTGCTAGATGTCATACCTCGGTAAAAACACTAGAACAACTGGCCTTCCGTCAGTCAGTGATTAGGGCAACTTTCCACCAACTTCCTGAACCTCAGCCAATAAATACCCAATGGTTCGTCATACTCCTGCTTGATGCTTGTGATCTCATTCTTCAAAGCATCTGTTCTTGTGGCTGGAAAATAGTACTCCATGAATAATTTCATCAATTCATCCCACATTGAAATAGAGTTGGGTGGCAGGCTTGAAAACCACTGATTTGCTGCTCCTATCAAATTGAATGGAATTGCCACCAATTTGAATTGATCTTCCGTCACGGTGGATGGCCTCTTTCTGCACCTTACAAATTTTCAAAAATTCACTCAGAAAATTGTAAGGGTCTTCGGTGCTTCTCCTGTGGAACTTCGGAATTACGTTTAGGAATGTCAGCTTGATCTCAATCTGATTTTCGGTCTCTGGCAACTGAATAGGAATTGGGAGGGGGGGCTTCACTATGACCAGTAAGTTCCCACATGTATGGATTGTTTGGGTTCTGCCCAAGATTCTAATTGCGGCCAACTCCATCCATCTCAATATCATATCCCGAATCAGAGGTGGTTGCGAAACCGTGACGGGTTCGGTTTGGCCAAACAAAAGGGTCTCGACAGGAACTACTTTCCGCGCCTTTGTTCACTTTCTGTTCTGCTTGGCTCTCTTGTCAATTTCCAGGTCGAATATTAAATTTGGCCTAGGTGATATGCTCATAAACCAAGCACAATAACACACAGATTTGTTGGAAAAAAATAAAAAATAATTGACTTATTGCTCCCCGGCAACAACGCCAATTTTGTGAGTGTCGTTTAACTCACCAAATAACCTGCAACTTAGATTAACAATAGTTAGTAAATTGGTAATCAAGGTCGATCCTACGAGGAGCAAAAGAAATAGTTAATAATTATTTTTTCCTACTAGTTTAGAAAACCGTTTTGGTGATGCCACCACACCTTAATTTTAATAATGATTTCGAACCCTAAAATGCAAATACTGACTTTAAAAATGAGAAAATAATCTATGGATGATTGATATCGGCTAAGAATAACTCATGCTAGTTATTATCGATCACATGCGCAATAATAAATCAATTCTTACATGTCTATCGGTTATAGGGAAGTAGGTACGCTTAACCCCCCAATTCTTCGACAGTCAACCAATTATGATTAATTAACTGCTTCCCCTACCAAAATGTCCCCAGAAAGTATTCGCTAAACCAGAACACATTTTGATAGCATTAACTATTAAAAGAACCCAATATAGCAATTGCCAAAGTAAAAGCAAATAGCAAGGCACACTCAATTATTACCTATCTTGCTATTACAGCCTTATCTAGTTAGCTGATTTTCACAAGATTGTGCTACTTACTAATCTCATCCAACAGTTACGTATTGGCGGAAATTAGATAGCAGTATTTTAAAAAACATTCAAGTTGATCAGGCTTAAACATCTTAGAAATAAAATTCAATAAAAAACAATCAAGAATATGCAAAAATTAATTATATTCCAATTAGGCCTCACAATTTAAAACTAACATTTATTATTCTCTACCGATATATGAATTAGCTACTCATAATGATTAAATTAAACAAACAAATAATATAAAAATATATGAACATAATGATATAAAAGATAAACTAAATTAATCAACCAGAAAATTGGTTGCATGCAACCAAGAAGTTGCCAGTCTCATTAGTCAATTTTGATTAAAAAAGAAGTTGCCAGTCTGCGAAAAAAATTTAAGGCCCAGAATAATGCTCATAACTGTTTGGATCTAAAATATTGTCTGCAGTAAACAAAGTTGAAAACCAAGAAAAACTGATGTCTGCCGCTTAACTTTGAATCCGAAAATCATGACTAAACAAAAACTACGACCCTCCTCAAGCCTTCGACTGCGTAAATATACGCACGCTGCCCGATAACAAAATCAAGTCAATATTGGATTCTTTCAAATAAAATATAATCTTTTATATCTTATTTAAAAAGATAACATCTAAATAAAAATTTAAAATTATCTCCAAGGATATATCTACAAAGGTAAAGTCTTATGAAAGACGGTCTTTCCATATGTTTATGAAAAGACGGTGTTTAATTAGAATAATAAAAGGTAAAAGGTCTTAGTTGCAATATTAAAATTTTGGTATGCAACATGTAGTAGTTATAAAATTTATAACCCGGTTCATGCAATCCAAAATTTTTATCTTCATTTCTTATAATTTACACTTTAAACCTTGATCTTTCCATGATTATGGAAAGACCGCCTTTCAAGAGACGGACTCATCTACAAATCTCTTAAAATGAGTTCCAAATATTCTCGCCTTCTTTTTGAGATAATTGCCAAATGCTCCCCATTCTCCCCCAAATTCCTCTGACGCCCAAAAACTGTGATTTGTTACAAATAAAAACTTAAAGTGCACATTAATCCCTTAAAATCACTGTTAATCCCAATAAAATAAACAACATAATTCATACACACCAACTTCATCTTCTCTGAGTGCTTCTAGGTTTCCCGTGTGCCTCCCTCTGCCATCTTCCTCCAGTGTAAGTGTCTTCCTTAAATATTAACCTCTCTTTGTTGTATGCACTTCCTATTCTGGGATCTATGTACTAGATATGCCGCCGGTATTTAACTTTTTTCCGGTCTTCTTCTACGGCCAACTTTCTGTGAATTATTCTTGTGTGAAACGTTTGTTTATCACCTATTGCCTGAACTAAAATTATTATCTCTAACCCTAGGATCAATATATCTTCCACTAATCGTGCCAAATCTCCAACGGAAGAAACTGCCTCCGATGGGGATTTCAAAATTTTTTCGTATCTGTCACCATCCGTAGTGTGCTGACCAGTACCTTTGTAAATGACTTAAGGAATTATTTTCTTTTTTTATCCCATTATAAGCTTCACTCTCCTTTAAAACTGAGTGCGTGCGCACTCCTCCTCCTGGCTATATTTCATGTTACATAGCCTATCTGAACTTCGGTCTCTATTTTCCTCTTCCGGAACATATGATTGAATTTATTTGCTCGTATAAAGTGTCATTGTATCACTTTCACCCTAAGGGCGTAGCTATCATAATGGGCTTTCTTAGGGTATGCGAGAATGCGAACATTCCTTTCACCATAGATTTGTTCCGCAATTTCTATCACCTCTAAAAGGTGAAAAACATCAAAGACGATTTCACTTTTTATCCTGTGATTTTTGGGGTTGAACTCGTGAGTGGTTTCCCTTGTAACGTTGGTGATTAGCGTAGGAAATATTTTTTGTTATAAATGCCAAAAAGGTTCCTGAATCTGATGTACCTTCCTGGAACTATAAAGCTCCCAGGTGTAAGCTCCCCCACTTGGGTGTCCGCTATACCAAGGATACGGAGATCGTGGCTACGCTTCACGTCCATACAAAACATCTTCACCACGTAGAGTCTGATGCTGAAAGTTTTTCGTTTGCTTTTATTTTGATGTGCTGAATCTGTACACATGTATTTTTTTTGTCCTAATTGTCAAGCTGTTACTTTCTCTATTTTCGTGTGTTCACGTTAATGTATGGCGTTCGCCTTGTTTCAGACATGCATATGTCTAAGGGTGAAATAAACATATCTCTCTTCAATGAGGAATCAGAGAAAGTGGAGCTGTTTAGACCAAAAATGGTGCTGGCATTGGCACGATGACAGGCGCGGGCGGTCGTCGCGCCCGCGCGCCAAAAGATAATTTATAAGCCCTTTCTGCTTACTGTCTACAACTAGGTAGATAGTGGCAAATCGGGGTCGTCCAAAGAGAAGAGGGATCTTCCTAAGCGTCTAAGCACAAATGGTTGATACTAGGCTAGGAGTAAATATATATACACACACATAAAAGCAAGTAAAAGGGGGGGTTGGTTGGTTGGTTTCCTAGGCTAACAAAGATAAAAAGACAAGATAACTAGCAAGGTCAAGTGACTATGCTAATCATCAAACGAAACTAAAGAAAAGGGGTTTTAAACTACAAAGATAAAATGCCTTGGGGGCAACGGATATCCACTTCCACATCTAATGTAGTTCATCGAATCATTCACACATTCCATCATATAGCATTCAGGACCCAACATTCACGCACCCATCTAGCAAGTACCACAACACACACACCACAAGGAGTTCTAAGTTCATGCTCATAGATCTTCATGCAAAGGCGCTACGGAATTCGTCACGTTCCTACACCTGAACAATTCAACCACACAAGCACTCCCTATGCTCAAACAACTCATGGCATACATGCAGTGAAACACACCGTCAAGAATACATAAACGCCAAATAACAAATGCTTCAAGAATGAATTTAAATCCTCTATTCAGTACTTCAACTACTTGTCGTGGAGACTAAACTCCTATCCTTCTTAGTTCGTAGTTTGCGAGAGTGAGTTCGACATCTCTCGTCAAACCTCACCGATGACTCCAGAGTCGCGACCACGACTCAAGGTGTCATTGGTGGCATTTAGCACGAAGGACCAACAAGCTTGGCAATGCCTATGACCACTACACCGTGACTAAGCATCAAACCAATTCATGCAATTACACGAGACTGGATGAACGTGCAACGCACATTCATCCACGAGCATATGACTCTCTCGTTTGCTACACAAACGAACATGACGAAGAGTTCAACATCAATCACATTCGCCTAGCACATTGTCAACACACTAACACAATCAAAAGCTCTAAATCATACTCTCACATTACTAACAAGAACAGGGGGGAAATTAACCCAAATCCCCCAAACCCTAGCTAGCAATTGATCCAAGCATTTCATATCATCAAGCTCTCAACAACATTAATAGAATCAACAATTAACATTCAAAGCACAATAAAAGCACAATAGCAAAAACACCAAATAGATAGATAGAAATGGTTCTCAATACATAGAAGTGGAAGCTTCAATCCATAGCTCCCAAGTACAAGAACTACTCTAGAACAACAAAAGACATAATTAAACTAAGAAAACTAAGAAAAGAAAGAGAAGAAAACAAAGGGTTTTGGAGCCCTAAAACCCAGAGAAAACGGGCTGAGCAAAACTGGAGAAGAAGAGGAAAGAGAGGGTATTTATAGTGCAAAGAAAATAAAATTGATTTCTGGCCGCCCGTTGGTCGCGACTCGCGACGAGTTTCGTCGCGACTCGCGACGGTGCCCCGATGGTCGCGATGGTGTCGCGACGGGAGCCAGAGTTTTGCATTATTTCTTTGTCTTCTTCATAGCCATCCCTCTCAATCTTCAAGTCTTCAACGGCTCCAAAAATGGTCTTCAACGGCCTCCGGTCTTCATGTCTTCGAAGTGAGTATCCAAAAGTCTTCGAAAGTATAGTCTTCAATGTCTTCCGGTCTTCGTTGCTTCCGTGTTCTTCCCTTGTCACACAAAATCCACTTAGAAGAGGTAAAAGAGTACAAAGTTGCTTTTGCCTCTCCTAAGTGAATTTCAAGGTAAAACACAAGCTCTCGATAATAAAAGAGCACAAAAGTGATCCTAAATACTACTAAATAATGCATCTAAAATGGACACATCAAACATCCCCACACTTAAACCTTACTCACCCTCGAGTAAGAAAAGATTCAAGCATACGGAGGAAATGGCATATCCACATCCTAAAACCCCTAAAATAACCACACAAAATGGACACATCACACGATGCCTGTGGGTGTAGACGGTACAGGCCCTAACGTTACAAGCAACCAAATTGAGGGCAGGAAAACCAGTAATCATCACCCTGTCAATCTGCCAAAGGTGAGAAAGAGCAAAAGGGATAAGGTTGCTGAGCTCTTGGAGCATTCTCATCACCCCTTGAAAAAAAAGGTGCGACGATGAAATCGATTTGCAAGTGATTGCGTGAACTGAGAATGTTTTGGTGGAGGGGATGATCGATGACATCCTCTCAAACATGTCTTTACCTAATACTCTAGTTGTGGTTAGTCTGTTAATTATCTATGATATTTTTTATTACATTTTTCACAGTTTTTGTTGTGGAGATAGTAAATAACTCCGTTTCATGTGTTGTCTTCCTATAACGTTGGTGAGGGACTTCAAATCACAAGCCACCAACTGGCTAGGCGCTCCCCCATTGATGACTATTTGTTGGAGAAATATAAGATGCTTGAAGTCAAGTGTTCAACACTGGAGAGTCCGCTTAAGGCTGCTGAGGAGAATGCAAAAATGGCTGAAGAAAAAATGAGCATTGCTAAGGAAAAGGCAAAGGTGACTGAGCACTATTGAGGAAAGCGCTAAGATTGTAAGAGTAGGGCTTCTGAGTTGCGTTCTCAGTTGAGCGTGATCCAAAAAAATGGGTTTCCTCTCCCCAATACCCACAAGTGCTGGTAGATCGACTTTATCAGAAGAAGTCGTTTTATGAATTCTTTTAAGGTATATCCAAAGAAGCTCGCCTGGTCGGGTATTGTGAGGCTTTGAGGATTCAGCGCCATCAAAACCCCTCTTGTGACTGCAAGACATGTCCTTCCCTGACAAAGTGCACTAAAGTTCTTGATGAAAAGAAAGCTGCTCTGAATGCACCTTTTGTTCAGAAATTGCTGATGGGGGACATCTATATGTCTTTCTTTCGCATCTGGCTAGTCTCCTAAACTTTCCCTCCTTGGCCGAGCTGAAAGCGTGCGAAGTGGATTATATTGAAGAACTCCCTTTCAAGCCAAGCGGTGATGCTTCCGCTTCAAATGCTGGTGCCAATACAGCTAATGCGGTAGTTGAAACTTCCATCCAGCAAGCTAGCCAGGGGGTTTCCATTCAGCAGCCAAGTCAGGATGCCACTGCCATTATTGCTCAGAACCCCGCTTCTTTTAACATCGAAGTTAGTTAACTTTTAGAGTATTTTTGCTTGTTGGATTTCAGAATGTTATCTTTAAAACAATACTTTGATGCTTGTTTGTACTATCCATGCAATTTTTATTATGGAAACTGAATTTATTATCTTTCTATGCTCACTCATTGCCCCTATTTGTGTGCAAGGCTTCAATATTTTTGTTGATCGCAAATTGTTGAAAAGTTTTGATTTTATGGGACATAGAAGTCGGTTCTCGGTGTCCATCAGGTTGCTGAATGCCACTCGATTATTTACCAAGAAGTGTGTGAGGGTTGTTTCATCTAATGTATTTACTCATGTGGAATCTCTCCCTCTACGTATTGAGTGGAAACTTTGTATTCCATCTTCCGCTTCTATTAGTTGTCCTTGTTTTAAAATCATTCCTGATGGATACAATGTTAAGTCGCTTAGTAGAGACATTGTTCATGGTCTAGTTAATCTTGAGTCTGTCGGCCAATATATACGATCGCTTAAACTTCCTGTTTGAGTTCAAGAGTGGGCTTTATGTTTAGGCATTCGCTTAAAGTACATGTTACTGGGTGTCAGTGATGTTGATAAAAAATGGAATGCTGTAGTAAAAGGCAATTAGGATGCTTTACGAGAATTGCAGAGAATTCTCAATGAAAGAAACTGTCTTATTCAACGGCAACAGCTAAGCCTGGCGAAGATGCTCCTTCAACAGGTAGAGGCTAGGGAATATGGTGCTGGCAAGGCTCGAGAAGCTCATAAAAACACTTCAATCATTGATATGCAGTGCACTCGCATTGATGACCTGATGACGAAGCTTAAGAAAAAGCAAGATGAGTGTGATCATTTTCCACTTCTGCTGCTCTCTGGCAGAACAAATTTGACGAACAGTTCGCTATAAATATACAAATGTGAGGTGAAAATGAAGAACTTCGTACTGAATGTGATCGTCTTGACTCGACTATACACCAACTGGAACAAGTTTGTGCTAGTTATGAGGATAGGCTTCAAGAATTTGCTTCCTTATCACGGAAGTCTACCAACTATGGCGATCTGGTTATTGCGGGTGGTAGTTGAAGAATTAGATCGCCTGATGCTGTCCGATTGCACATTCATAGTCTTGAAGAAGAAGTGCAACTCCTCAAAGATGGCATGGCACACTCTAAGGAAATAGTGAACATTATGAGTTTGCAGCTGGATCGTGAGGAATTTGGCCTTATTACTGACTTCAAGGCATATTACCAGATACCTCACCCTCATGGAGCGAAAGGGTATGACCAACCATCCTGCGTATTTATATATGAACTGTAGGTATGAATATATGGTTAGAAATGAGCGTGAGGCACAGGAGAGCCATCATAGGGATGAGCACCGTGTACGTGAAGCTGAACAGCTTCCTCGCACCGCTGGAAGTTGGGCCTAGTCATCGCCGTGGTGGTTCTTCTTCTGGTGAATTTTCTCGATTGTCCAGGCATAGATAGTATGCTTCCTCATTTATGTATTTTGCATTGTTTAGGTGGAACGACTTTTTTTTATGCAAATGTTCTCTAGATTTACGATATTTCCTTTTTGCCTTCAAGAAGTTACTTTGTTTCTACAAACCTATGTAGGTTGCTTGGGTATATATGCATTGTAGAAAGCTTTACACGAAGTCACAAGATATCTTGCTTGTTTTTGTCGCTGTTATAGAGGCATGTTTTCCTACTAGCAAGATCTAAAGCTTGCATTAGAATATATGGGCGTCTTTGCAAGATCTAAGGCTTGCAAAGATTAATAGTTTTGCAAGATCTATAGCTTCTTGTTATTTTGTATGCAAGACTGCAAGATTTAAAGCTTGCCAGCCTATATGATTGTGCAAGGTCTATAGCTTGCGTTTGATTAAATTTTTGGAGGTGCTAGATCCAAAGCTTGCAACCTCCGACATACGCATTATCCAAAGCCTGGTTGTCCCGATAAGTGATTTGATCACAATGTAATGCTCCCAAATTATTTTTTCAATGTGAATGTAAGGCAAGTAAAGCATAATCATGGGCCCGCAAAGTGGATTTTTTATTAAGTATGTACGGAAGCGATTATATTGCTTTGGGACAATGTAAAGCAAGTAACCAAGGATAATTTCCTAGTGCCTATACATGTGAGTGTTTCTTATCCTCCTTCTAAGCATAAGACTTCTTCAAATTGGTCACGTACCATGTGTTAGGGACTAAGGTATCATTCAATTGCTTCAGTTCGTAACAATGTGAGTCTTCGTGACCTTGTAGGGATCTTTCCATTTAGGGTACAACTTTCCTCGTTCTACCGCCTGGAAAGCTTCGTTGTCTCCTAATACCAAGTTTCTAATCCAAAACTATGTATCCTTCATCTTCAGATTGTGAACCTTAGCCATCCTTTCTTTATAATTAGCTTATGTTCTCATTGCTAAGTCTCTCCTTTCTTCAAGCTCATCCAACTTGGGCATCATCATCTCTTATCTAACATTTTCCTCATAATTACTCACTCGAAGACTTGAATTGCCAACTTCTATTGGTATAACTGCCTCATAACTATAGACCAAGTTGCACAGGGTTTTTCCTGTTGGTTCTCGAACAGTCGTTCTACATGCCCATAGCGTGTTTAGCGACTCATCAACCCATCTAGTTCGCATTTCTTCCAAATGCTTGTTGATTCTTTGAACAATGGTTCTGACTTGGCCATTTGCTTGGGTGTGTGCTACATAGGTAAACTTCTGAATGATCCTGAGTTTTGAAAACCACTCTACAAACACTTCACCAGTAAATTGTGCCCCTTTGTCATATATAATGGTGTTTGCCATTCTGAAGCGACACACGTCTTTATCCCACATTGTTTTGCCTTTATCGACTCCTAGCCTCTGATACATGGTCAATTTTTATACTTCCTCACTTGTCATTCCTGCCATAAATTCTGCTAACGTATGGGCTTTGATCATTGTTCTGGGTTTGAACTGTATCTCAAACTGGCTTAACTCTAAAACCCACTTCGTCTATCTTCCTGACAATTCTAGCTTGCTGGGGACGTTCTTAATTGGGAAACCAGTGTAAACCACATTGTGATGAGCATGAAAATACAAACTCAGTCTTTTTGTTGAGTGGACTATGACTAGAGTTAGCTTCTCCGGTGATATGTCTCCTTTCTGCAGATGTAATACATTGGCCCTTGTTTGTGATCCTCAAGGGGAAACAAGATGGAGCTTACTGCATTATGCTAGATTGCCTTGTACCAACGTAACGTTTCTTTAGGTGTAAGAAACTTCACTGTTAGGAGTGTCTGGATTTTTGCTGTCTAGAAGTCCTGGTTCCAGCTAAAGTTCTTTGCCTTTTTGGGAATTCGAGCAAAGGAAATTATTTGTCCGCTGCCTCCAAAACGAATTTGCTGAGTACTGCTAGCAGTTCCATTAGGACTTGCACTTGTTTTACAGGTTGTGGTTAGGGAAGATTGGCTATAACCTGTACTTTCTCTAGGTTGGCTTCAATCCCCTTAGAAGACCTTTTGTGGGTTGAAAATATTTCTGCGCTTATACCGAACACCCATTTTCCAGGGTTGAGCTTTATAACTAAGGTATGTGATGTGTTCAGAGTCTCTTGTAGGTCTGCTGCAAAGTTGTCGGTCCTCCTGCTTTTGATGATCATATCATCAACATACACTTGTGGCTTCACCCTTCCCATGTTATGAGTATTCAATGCGAAGGCTTCTTTGTAGCTTTGCACAATCTTCTTCTTCTCTTCTTTGGCAAGGTTTTTTCCTACTCTCACCCATCTTGATCTATCTTTTTCATCCATGCTTAGTAGCTTTGCTTCCCCTCGTAAGTTTACCGGTCCTCGTTGATCTAGGAGCCTACCATTTAAGATCGCGTTAACCATATTTGGTTTGTTATCTAACTTTCCTGTCTTCATTATGATGACCATGCATTGCCTCACAGTTTCCTGGTTTCCTCTTATGGTCGCAACCCCGGTTGGAGTCGGAAACTTCATGACTAGGTGGTAAGGAGACCATATAGCTTTTGCTCTGTTCATCCATGGCCTTCCTATTATAACATTGAAAGTGCTCGGTTCGTTCATAACTACAAAGTCACAGAGTATGGTGCAGTTCTTTCCCTTTTCCCCAATGGTAACACGTAGTTGTATGTTACCTAATGTCATTTCTGATTGTCCTGTGCATCCAACCAGCAAAGACGTTAGTTTCTTGAGATCCATTCATTTGAACTCCAACCTGTGAAAGCAGTCGAAAAATAATATTTCTACCGCGCTCCCATCATCCACAAATACTCTGTATACTGTAGCACTTCCAATTTTGGCTATGATGACCAGGGGATCATTATGAGGGAAAGCGTTTGGTACTGCATCGTCTTCGCTGAAGGTGATTACTAATCTGAGCTGAATCTTTTGTCAGCAGGCTCTTGTGGAGGTAAATATTGTGCCCTAGCTTTCCAAACATTGTTGGAAAGTGACTCCGTTGATCCGTGTATAGAAAGAATTACTATTTCGGGTAGTTCATTGCTCTCCTTGTAATCAATTACTGCAGTCATTTTTTGACTCCTTGGCAGTGTGGATATGGTCCCTTGGTTTTTGGCTTAGTGTTTGTGGTCTTGTTATTTTCTCTATATTGGCCTCCCCCATATTTTCTCTGTTGACCTTGAAGACCATTTCTCAAATTCTTCCCAATTTATCTTCTTAGATCTCTACAATATTCAATGTCATGGCCATGGTCCTTGTGGAAAGTGCAGTAATGTTCCCTGGACCTTTTTTTTATGGTGGTGCCAATATTGGTGCTTGTTCTCTGAACAGATCCTTCTATGCTTACCAAATCTCTCTCCTTGATTTGGTTAACGGTGTATCCTGAAATATCACATTCTGCGAACCTGACTCTCTTCCTCTGAAAGAGGTATTTCCCTTTCTTTTTTTTATAATTCCTTTCAGTGAGTCTTCCATCTGTCTTTTCTTCCCTCGTTCCCACTCTATTTTACAGTTATTTGCCTCTACTATTTGTACATGCTGTTCCATCAACTTTTACAATTCCCTCGGGTTTTTAGGCATGTTTTTTGTAAGTTCTTTGTAGAACTCTCTTGACTGCATGCCACCTATGAAAGCTCCTAGAGAAGACTGGAACGACAAGTCACGAACCTGTAAGCTTTCTATAACAAATCGATTATAATATTCTGCTAGGCTCTCATCGCTTCGCTGAGTTATGTTGTTGAGATCTGCGATCATCTTGGTGAACCTTTTTTTTTTATAGAAACTCCCCAAGAATATATCTAACAATTGCGCCCATGACTTGATACTCCCATTTGGAAGGTTTTCGTACCAAGTGATTGTTGTTCCTGTCATGAAGATTGGGAACACCTTAAAAACTAGCTCGATGTTAGCATCGTGAAATCTCATATTGTTTCTGTACGAGTGTAGAAATTCCTTAGGATTTTTTGTACCATCATAAATTTTAATATGCAAAGGAGTTTAAAATCCTTTGGAATTTTAAATTCACGTAAGTGCGAAGCCAGGGGTGATTTATCCTCGTCATCCTCTGCGATAATATCATGCAAATCTACATGGTTAAGAACTTTGCGCTCTTGATTTACCCTTCCTTCTGACTTTGAGGGTTTCTGTTTGAGTGTTTTTAGAATTGGTTATACATATTTTCTCTGTTCGCTTCTAGGAATGCTGCGAACGCACCTTTCTCATTGTCGTGATTGTTGTTTGGAGATTCTGCTTCTTACTTTGCTTCTTCCTTGCTTCATTCTTTTTCTCTGTTTGGTGTTTGTTTCTGATGACGATGTGCTTCTCTATCATGTCCCGGGGTTTGATCATGTAACTGAGGGTTGTGGCTCCTCTCACTTCTGGTGAACACCATTATCTCCCATGAGTAACATTAAAATGGAAACAAGAACTCTTGTCCCCACAATCGGCACCAAATGATATGGTAGGTTGCTCATGTGCTCTTGTTGTCTTCTCTAGAAGGTCCTTAACCTGCAAGACTTAGCCCGGAAGTGATTCGGGGAAAATACTCTGATGATCAAGTCAGTATCTTCTATAGAGTTATTTTTTTGGAATAGTAACGCTTACCTTAGCTCTTTCAGGGTTTGTTGTATTTATAGGCTTACATGTTTGATGGTTCCTTAATTTCTGGAAGTTGGGATCATGGGAAAAACACTACTCCACATTCTTCGTTCATGGTTATCACGTTTGTTAACTGCTTCGTATTCGTCGGCTCATATATCCTGGCATGACCGAGAATATGCGCATGCCTTGCTCTTCATCCTAGGCTGAATTCATCCACCTCACCATATAAATCTTATTGGTCTGGGCTTAACGACAATCAGCCTTTTGATTGCTGGAGCACATATACACCGAAACCAAAGCATGACGGTGATTAAATTGATAAGTATAGACAAAAACTTGGTTTTCGACAATGCTTTCAGTTCTAATAGTAATAATATATGGCTCTTATGGAATAATGGCTTGCAAATGATAATTAAGTCAGTTAATAAAGAGTTTACCCATACTGAAATTGTACTGACCTCTTTTTAGAAACAGATGCGCGCTATTTTTATCCTACTGCCACCAATAGGTAAGATAGGAAAGAACTCTAGAAAGATTTAAATGACTTAGACATAGAAAACATAGTTTTAATAGGGGATTTTAATGCTTTAATCTCTGTACATGAATATAAAGGTCCCTCAAATCCTAGCCCTTGAAGCATTAGGGATTTCTCAGGTTTCATAAAATTTTACAACTTAAACCACAACTTCACTGTTGGTCATTTTTTTACATGGTCAAACATGAGAGCTAAACCCACACTGGAAAGGCTAGACAGAGGTATAGCAGATGATAAGTGGTTCTTAAACATTCCAAAAATCTCCATTCACACCTTAAATGAGCTCACATCTAACCATTGTCCAGTACTGCTTACAGTAGGTAGTAACTTACCATCCCAACCTAAGACATTTAGATTTCTACACATCTGGACAAATAGGCTAGATTTATTTTCAATCATTCAAAAGAGTTGGGATAAACCTATAAGAGAGAAAGGTATGATAAAGCTTTTTTTAAAGCTTAAAAGATTGAAAGGTGATTTGAAAACCTGGAATAGACTATCCTTTGGAGAAATTAATGAGAACATTAAAATAGCAGAGGAAAATGTTAGGATTCGGGAAATTGCCTTTGAAACCTCCTCCCTCACATCTGATTTAATTTATTTAAATCAGAAAAAGCTCTTTTACTTAGAGCACTCAATGAGGAGAAGCTTTTCTGGAAGCAGCTCAAGTAGTTAAAGAATGGTGATGAAAACACTATGTTCTTCCAAGCCTCAGTCAGGCAAAGAAGAACAAAGCAAACCATCAAAAAAATGAAAATGAGTACAGGTCAATAGACTGGTAATCCATTAGAGATAGCAAAAGAAGCAATTCTTTTATATCAGAACCTGCTTAAAGAAGAAGAAACACTGGATTCAAAAAAAAGTTTCAGGATCATTTTTAAAACTAGATCCCAAATTTAGTTACAACTGATGATAATTAGAGGCTACTAGATGAACCTTCTCTCACTGAAATCAGAGAAATCATTTTCTCTCTCAACCAAAATGGATCCCCTGGTCCTGATGGTTTCACTGCCCATTTCTTTACACATTTATGGGAAATTGTATCTGAGGATGTCAAAGAAGCAACAATTGACTTTATGAAAGGAGACAACATCCCTCATGGTATCTCAAATGCATGGATATGTCTGATTCTAAAACAAAAGAGGCCACAGTCTCCTTTTCTGACTATAGGCCCATATCTTTATCCAACTTTGTGAATAAAATTTTCTCAAAGCTGTTGGTAAATAGGATTACATGATTTATGCCTAAGCTTATCTCACCTCAGCAGATTGCATTCATAAAAGGGAAAGAAATTGCAGATAATGTATGCTAAAACTGTAAGATTGTAAGATAATGTATACTTCAACTGTTGGTAAAGAAATTGTAAGATTTTTAGATAACAAATCTGCTTCACCTAACTGTATACTTAAACTGGACTTGGTTAAGGCTTTTGATAGGGTTGGGTGGTCTTTCCTTGAAGCAATTTTAAAGAGGTTTGGTTTCTCTACTCAGTCTATCAAGATTATCATGTCTAACCTCTCATTTCCTTGGTTTTCTATACTTATTAATGGTAAAGTAGCTGGTTTTTTTTTCAACCGTCAAGAGGGATTAAACAAGGATATCCCCTGTCCCCCCCCCACTTTTTAACATATTCTCTGAAGCATTTTCCAGAAGTCTATTTTTCTGTTTTCAAAACAGAAAACTAAGGTATTTAAAACTCTATCCTTTTGCTATACCTGTTTCCCATCTAAGTTATGCTGATGACAAAGTTCTGTTTATGAATGCAACTGAGGATACATAGGTTAGACTCAAGGCTTTTCTTGATATATTTGAACTCACATCAGGTCAGAAGAAAAACTTTGAATAAAGTAACTTCTTTCTGAGTAACATGCTAACCTGGCATAGAAACACATGGTCAGAAAGGAGCTCAATATGATACTTGAAAATATGCCTTTCACTTACCATGGATGCCCTATATACACTGGTAGAACTAATCTTCCCACTTTCAGCCTTTATTTGAGAGTTATGACAGAAAACTAAAAGATCAGAAAAATAAATGGCTAAGCATAGCTGGTAGATTAGTTCTCATTAAATCACTGATGTTTTCTATTCCCCAGCATCTATGGGCTATCATGAATCCCCCTCAAAATGTTATTAAAACTTTGAAATGGAAAATAACTAGATTTTTCTGGGGAAATTCTGAATCAGGTGAGAAAAAGGTTTGGATAAGTCTAGATAAGATGTGCTACCTATTTGAACATAATTATTTAGGCCTTAGGAAATTTAGGGATATTATTGACATATTTTCCATCAAGCTTTGGTGGAAGTTTGATTTAGGGAACATTCTATGGTTCCAATTTTTATGGTCTATTCCACAAAGTCAAATAAATTCACCTAATTGGAAAAGAATAGTAAAAATTAACCACCTTGCTCAAGAAAACACTAGGATCATTCATGGTGATGGACTTGCAAATTTGCTGACATCAAGATGGACTGAATATGGCCCTATTGCAGATCTTAACTCACCAGCAAAAATCTCTAATCACTTAACAATCAGTGATTTCATCAGAGATAAATCTATTTATCTCTATCACCTCATTCAGATGGCTGTTGATTTGTTTGCCTTTTTGCAGGAGGGAAAATTCACATTGAGAGGCAAGATAGACTTATCTGGAAACCCTCAGCTAATGGTAACTTCACTTTCAAAAGTGGGTACAAGACCATTGTCCAACAGAGAGCACAACTAAGACATCTAAAACAGGTTTGGCATAGCAAACTTTATAAGAAAATATCTGTTTTCATTTGGAAATTAGCAAATGCTGCTCTACCTTTTGGTGACATTCTAATATTTTCTAATATTCAGTTGGCATCCAAAAGTTCCTTTCTGTTTTCATACCAATACACTCTCACACTTCTTCAATAACTTTACAACTGCCTCTTTCCTGTGGGACTGGATGAATATCATTTTAGGGAGTAGAACACCACATTTTGAATCTATCTTTGACAGGCTTAGTTTTTATTGGACTTTAACTGGTACAACCAAGATTCACATGGCTATCACACATATGCTGCCTTCACTAATTTGTTGGAACTTATGGAAAGCAAGAAATTGCTTACTGTTTGAAAACATAAAATGTCTCCCCCTGAACTTATTAAAACAAGTCAGAGAAGGCCTCTTTTATGCTTTCACAATTAAGCCCACCCTCAACAGCAAATCTCAGGATATTTACTGGTACTCCTCTAGCCTAATACTTAAATTTGCATCACCTCCAAAGCCTAGGATAACCACTGTTTCATGGAAGAAACCTAGGAATCTCAAAATTAATGTTGGTGCTTTATGGAGCAAAAACACCAATTATAGTGGACTTGGTTTAATTGCCAGAGACGAGGAGGAAAAATTTATCCAGGCTAAAATACTGAGTGTTAAGGCCATCTCCTTTTTACATGCTGAATTATTGGCTATCCTGGAAGGATATAAAGTGGCTGTAGACTTGAATTTTAATGATTTTATCATTGAATCAGACTGTTTGTTAGCCATTAACTCAATCAGAGAACCTTTAACTGCTCCTTGGTCATGTTTTCACACTACTAATACATTATTTTCCTTACTGCAAAATGTGGAACTCACTCACACACACACACACACACACACACATATATATAGGCAAGGTAATCTAGTTGCAGATATACTAGCTAAATCAGCTAACAAGGTTACTCTCTTCTACTCTTTTATGTCCTCCTTTATGGAATTAGATATTAAAACAAGAGGTTTAATCTTGCTTGATGGAGCCGGAACTCCAACAATTAGATTGCACAGTTGGTTACCTAGAATGGATGCTACTAATTTGATGTCTTATATGATACATGTTGGGCTCAACTTCAAAGGGAGATGAAATGGAGGCAAATGCAAAGTTAGAGCAAAACTCAGGCAATTTGCTATTGTAATCAAGACCATATGCTCATTTGCTACTGGAAGAGCAAACCTGGAGGCTCTCTCTTTTTTTACTCAGCAACCAGACTCATCTCCAATATACATGGAAGATCACGAATACTTTTGGAGTTGGGACTTTTACTATCACAAACTCAAGATACTTTCCACTTTTCTGACAGGTGCTTATACAGCTCAAACACAAGTAGTTTGCTTAGGAAAAAATTGTAGGTCTGGCCAAACGTTCTACTCTAACACAAGGGGTGGAAGTTTAACGATTGGAATCACTTACAATATTTTCCTTTGCATTAGTTTTTACTACATATTGGCATTTTTGGTGCCTTTTGTACAAACTATCTCGAATATGTTCAAGTTATACCTTGAACTTTTTGCAACCTTATCAAGCCATGTTGTTTATAGGACTAAGGACCCTAATATATCTCCCTCCATTAATATGGTCATTATTTTAAAAAAAATCACCCGTTTCAATTTGCTCTATTTTCACTCACTTGAATTTTGATAATTATTGAAGTATCTATTGTGTTGGAGGGGAACAACGACGGTGTTGTAGAGTGGATCAGAGCGATGGTAGGGTGGTGGTTGCAGAGATTGGAGGAGCGATTGAAGGGTTTGGGCGATGGGAACGGGGTGACGATGAGAGAGAACGAGAAACGGTTTGTGATATCAAACCTTATAACCGACTCATTTTTAAAGACTGACAAGTGAATTTGGTTACAATTTTTAGAAATAGCAGTCATGTCTCTGATTACTGCTTTGTTTGAGAAAAGATCGGTATAGAAGACGGACCCCTCGTGTCAAGATGGGCTGCAGACCCATGAGAGATTCCACCTTCCATCTTTGGAAACAAAATTTAAATGTAAAATATTCACACAAATTAATAAAAAGAATGAATGTGTAGAGAAGAAATAGTAAGAAAAAAAAAAGAAATAGTATAAGTAAATAGATGAAAACAAATGAAATCTTTCAAAATAAGGAAAATGAAAAGTTAATCTGGTGTACAAATAATCAGAGAAAGCACTCGACAAAGAGTTTTAAAATTGTTGATTCATTCACTAAATAAATCACATGATGTAATATTGACGTTCTTATACAAAATTAATGTACTTTCTTTTTTTATTTTATTATTGATAGCTTATTATATTACGTAGTATTATCAAATATAAAATTGGTTTTATAAATAAGTTCTATAATTAAAGCTATACAATTAAAGAGATGATCTACTGTGAGAGACAGTCTAAGATTTAGGCAGGGAACTTTATACAATACTAATTATTTTCTAGCTCCATATTTAAAAAAAAAAAAACTCACATAAGTGAGGGGGTGTATATTAGGTTCCCCAGACCTTTAAAAAAAAGATGGTAGAAGAGTACATCAATAGTCCATTACGTGTAATCTATTGTGGAAGCTAATTTCAAGCTGATGTAAATCCAAAACCTTCATCTAAAACCCTATCTCGATGAAGGAGATGGCCCTATATCCCGTTCGAGGGCAAACTATGGCCTTACACTTTCTTGACTCCACACCCTAGTGTCGACAAGAAGAGGTGACCTTCCATAGAGTCCCCTTGCAAATATCTTCTCCCGAAGATAATTACTAAATTTTGTCATCTTAGAATAGCCTTTGCATACTCCAAACAGCTGATTGTATTGCGGATACTCCTCATCATATGGTTTTTACTTGAATGTCCCTCTCTTCTGCACCTTTCATATGGTTGATACTTGAAAGTCCCTTGCTTCTGCACCTGTAATAGAAACTGACAGCCAACAGTAAACAGTTCGAGCCAAAGATATCCAATTATTTCCATGCAAAGAGATTTTTAGCTGGTACATAATCAAACCCTATCAGAATTAAAGTAGCAGAAATTGTTTTAATCAGAATATTGCATGCTAAAATAAAAAAACCCAGCTATATTCTTCTAAGAGAAGGTAAAGAATGTTTATATGCAATTATTATAGCTTTCAACTCTCTCGGTAACTGCGTATAGCATTTGAAAGTGTTTACCTGATTTGAGCTGCCCATTTTAGCTAGAAAATCTGCTGCTCCATTGGCTTCTCTATAGATATGATTTAAAGAGACATTAACCTTTTTCATTAGTTCCCAGATTGTCCTTACTTCCTCCATGATGTTCCAGTGAGGTTGGAATTGTTTTCTTAAAACCTTAATGAGCATTTGGTTGTCACTTTCAATCTGTAAATGATCAATACCCATAGAGATTGCCAACTGTAATCCTGATCTGAATGCCCTTACTTCAGCATGAAAGGGAGAGGGGCTACATATCTTCTGAGCATTTGCTATTAATATGTTTCCTACAGAATCTCTGATAATTGTTCCAGTTCCTGCCTTATTTGAATCTTTCTATGAACCATCTGCATTTAGTTTATAGAAGGATGGTGTAGGAGCTTTCTAGGATACACTAACAAGGCTACCATAATTTTGGTGATTGTTTATTAGTAACCTTGGCAAAGCATTGGATAAATCCAATTTGAAGTTTAGTTTGTAGGCTAACAAAATATCATTGAAGAGGTGTAAATTTTTCCTAAACATTTGTATGATGTTAGGCTTTATACTTTCATGACAATGTTTGTTCCTGAAACACCATATAGTCCATACTACTAAACAGGGGATAGTTTGATTTAGTTTCTTATGATCTGGAAAAGTATTGTAATTCCAGTAATGGAAATATCTATCCCACAGGTATGGGGTATGCTTTGTTGGAGCATTGAAGACAGTATCTATCCATGTCCATAGTTTCTTAATTTCTTTGCAAGAATTAAAACTATGATGTATACTCTCTTCATCTCCAAAACAAAAACAACAAATGGATGGTAGATTGAAAGATAGATCCTCTAATACATCAGGAAGGGGAATGAACCTGTTTAGCATTTTCCAGTTCATAAAGCATACTTTCCTAGGCATAATTGAGGACCAGCCATGATTTAAGGAGTATACACTTGTTCTCCTATTTCTGATGAGTTCATAAGCACTTTTCAAAGTGAACTTGCCAGTTTCAGTTGGTTTCCATATTAGAACATCCTCATATTCAAGAAAAGTGGCTTGATCTTTGTCCAGTTCAGTAATTATGTATTCTGGCAAATGAGGTTTCGGCTGGTTGATATATATTTGTCTATTTGTTAAAAATTCAGCAACTGTCAACTCAAGGAAAGGATTAATTAGATTGTTATCCCATAACCTATACAGTGGACCATGAGATGACCAACCAGAGGCCCAAAAAGAAACATCCCCCTTCCCTACTTGTATTTTGGAATCCATAATGGCTATATCTTGAATTTCTTTGATTCTTTTCCAGGTTTTGGAAGTTTTGTGGTGATCTGGAATTGACCACATAAATTGTGACCAAAGAAACCTTCCCACTTGCAGCTTACACCATAGTTTAATGGAGAAACTTTGAACCAGTGTTTCAATATTTTTAAAACCTAAGTAATTTTCTTCAATTGGATAACACAAACTTGGATAAGACCTCCAAACTCTCTTCCTTTGTGAGGATTCTGAGTTGAAGGTCCAAATGAATTTTCCAAGTAGTTTGTGAATTACATCAATAATATGTTTAGTTGGTTTTAAAACTGTGATCTGATGTATTGGAATAGAAGACAAAATATGCTTAATCAGAATTAGTTTTCCAGCTTGAGATAGTAGTTTATTTTGCCAGTTATTTATTTTTGACTGTATTGATGATATAATGCTTGAGAAGTAGAAATTTTTATTCCTACCAATGTATACTAGGCATCCTAGATATTTAAATTGGAAAATTTCCCTGTAACATTCCTGTAGAACTTTTAATATCACCAATAATTCTGATGGGGCTGTGTTTGGCAATATAAAAGGACTTTTCAAAGTTTATCTTTTGGCCTGTAGCCATTTCATAGGATTGTAGAAAACAATTTAGTGTTTGAAGTCTAGATTTTGAATAATTCATTAAGATTATAGTATCATCTGCAAAAGATAGATGAGAGATATTCTGAATGGGATGAGGTAGCGTATAGAATTTCAGGTTTGAGTACTGAAATAGGAAATTAATGTTCCTTGAAAAAGCTTCTTCCATTAAGATGAATAGAAGTGGAGATAAAGGGTCTCCTTGTTTTAACCCCCTGGTTGCTTGGAAGAAACCATAAGATGAACCATTTATCAAGATGGAGAAGAAGGCTGATCTTAAGTTTTTCATTATTAGGTCTATTAATTGGATTGGAATTCAAACTGACCTAATAACTTGGACAAAAAAGACCAAAAGACTCTATCAAATGCTTTCATCATATCAGGCTTTATTATCATGTTAAAACCTTTGGTTTTAGAATTAATGAATGAGGCTAGTTCTTGCATCAGAAGGATATTTTCTGAAATATCCCTTCCTGAGATAAAAGTTGTTTGTTCAGGGCTTATTATTGAGTCCATAATTGGCTTTAGCCTTTCAGATAGGATTTTGGATGATTAAAGGATGAACATACCTCTTTTGTCTGTAGTCTTTAAAGGATGAACATACCTCTTTTTTAGGTATTAGGATGATTAATGTAGCTGAAATTGCTTTTGGAATGTTGGCTGAAATGAAGAGGTCATGTATAGCATGTAGAACATCTGTGCTTATGATGTGCCAACATTTTTGATAGAAAAAACCAGAGAATCCATCTGGCCCTGAAGCTGAATGTCTATTCATTGTTTTAACTATGTTTGTTAATTCTTCAATGGTTACAGGTTTGGTGAGTTGTGAGTTCATTTCTTCAGTAATTTGCCTTGGAATATTTTTTTAATAACCAAGCAGTGTTAATGCTAGAGGGATCTTTGAACTCTTCCTGTAATAAATTAGAGAAGAACTTAACACCCTCTTCTGCAATTTCCTCTTGTGTATTTAAAGTTATACCAGCTTCAGTTTTAACTGAGATTATGGATTTTCTTTTATACTTAGATTTAACTGTTTGATGGTAAAATTTTGTGTTTTGATCACCATCATTTAGCCATTTTACTCTAGATTTCTGCCTCCAGTAAATTTCCTGATTCTTTAGAGCCAAAGCTAACTTTGCTTTTATTTTATTTAAGTTTTCCAGGTTAGCTTGTGATTCATTCTGTTGAAGGACAATTTCTGCTTGAAGAAAATATTCTTCACAAGCTTTGACTATATCAAAAATATTTCCAAAAGTGTGTTTATTCCAGAATTTAAGAGCATTTTTTATGTTTTTTTAGCTTGAATAGGAAATTTTCAATTCCCAGTTTATTTAAGGGGATGTTCCATGAATCTTCTACAATCTTCATAAAAGTTGGATGATTTATCCAACATTCTTGGAACCTAAATAGGGTTGGTTTATTGAACAATTTAGGTTCAACTATGGTAAATAGTAAGGGGGAATGGTTAGATTGACCTCTTGCTAGTGTTTTAATGCCGGATTCTCTAAAAATGTCCCACCGCATATTTGTTAGATAACCCTCTATCTAACCTTTTCCAAACCCTTCCTTTGGATCTCATACCAGTCCAAGTAAAAAATGATCCTGATGTGGGAATAGTAGACATATTGGCTTTTTTCTGGAAATTATTAAAATTCTGTATACTCTTTGGTTCAGGCTGAGATTGACCTAGATATTCGTCTATGGAGCTTATGACATTAAAATCTCCTATTAAACTTAATGGTGAATTTTTATGGTTCAGCACTTGTTTCCACAGTTTATTCCTTTCAGTTACAGTATGCTTGGCATAAATGAAACCTGTGAAACACTCTTGTGTTAGAAATTGGTTTTTGAATTTGGTTAATATCATTTGCTCATCCACTGAGATTACCTGCATTTGAATGGAATCATCCCACAGAATCCAAATTTTACAATTTGGATATGAGAAATGATATTCAAAGTTAGTCTGGAAGGCTACTTTCTTGATGGAGTAGGCTTCTAACATTGGCTCAATTATGGTTAGGATATTGATTTTATGTCTTTTTTTAATATCTTTTAACCTATTTATAGTGGCAGAGTTGCCCACCCCCTTGCATTCCATACACATGTTTTCAAACCTGTTATTGAGAAGATTTGTTATGTGTCGATGTTGAACGGGTAAGAACCGTTTTTGGGGTTTGAGTATAAGATTTTTTGCTGTATCTTTTATTCTTATTTGATTCCATATTGTCCAAAACATCTTCTGAGTTTATTAAGTGGTTGAAGCTATTTTGTCCAAAACATTTTCTAGCTCCAGATACCTACCTATCTCTAATAATTTCACAGAGACCTATCTCTAATATTTTTACAGGGCTTCTTGTCCAATTTTTTCCACATTTTCCCACCATCTGCAATTTTTTTTAAAAAAATCATTTTTTTAAAAAAATGCAAAAAATCAATATGATCATCAAACTTAAAATTATAAACATCTGCAAAAAATAGCAAAATATCAATGAAAAATCATAAAATATCATCTAAAAATTGTAGCAAAAGATATAGTATAAAGAATCAAATAAAAATCAACAAAAAATTGAAAAATCATCGACTACTACTAAAAATAAATTAACTGAAAATCATTAAAACATCAACAAGACTTAAATTATAAATTAATTAAATTTTTTTAAAAAAAACTACAAACATCAATTTCTTTCCTCTAAACATCACTCGGAAAATGAAATAGTAAACATAAGGAAAAAAACACTACAAACATCAACCATATTGCCAAAAAGGCTACAAATATCAACCCCTATCTCCTAAAACTCACATAGAAAATGAAAAACATCAAAACGAGAGAAAAAAACTAAAAATATCAACCCATATAACCCAAAAAAAAACTACAAAATATTGACTCATATTAACTAAAACTTACACAAAAAATGAAAACATGACATGAGAAAAAAAACTAAAAACATCAACAAAAAAGCTATGGTACCTCAAGGGTATAAATTATTCACTATGAAAAATCATAAAACATCAACAATTTTGTTTTTTTATAAAAAAATTACAAATATCAATCTATGTCACCCAAAGCTACAAACATCAACTCCTAACACCTGAACCTCATTTGAAAATGAAAAACATCAACATAAGAAAAAAGACACTACAAACATCAACTCCTATTACCAAAACCTCAACCGGAGAATGAAAAACATCAACATGAGAAAAATATATCACCTAAAAAAACTACAAAACATCCACTCGTATCAATTAAACATCACCCAAATAATGAAAAACATCAGCATAAGAGAAAAAAAGCTACAAACATCAACAAAAAACTACAATATCTCAAGAATAAAAATTCTTTAAAAAAAATACCTAGTAGGATTTGAATTTAGGTCTCTAACCTCAAAGCCTAGAGCAATAACCACTACACCAAAAACCCTTATAGAACAGACACTCAGTCAAATAATATTAAATCTCAGCATGTACATAAAGAATATAAATTCTTCAAAATAAAGGTCATTGTGAGATTCGAACCCCAGACCTCTAACCTCAACAACAAGAGTGCAACTACTAGAAAAAACAATCTTTGACGATAATAAGCTTAGTCAAGTAAATATTAAACCTCAGCAAGTCTTTGAAAAAATGAAAACACAATACTAAACCTCACATCACATGATGAGAAGCTCAGTCGTGCGTCGTCGCCTCCGCCGCCGTGCGCCGTTGCCTCTGCATGTCTGCATGCGCAAGCTTTTTCCTCAATGACGCATATGGATGTCGTGCACACACCGTTGCCTCACCTTTGACAGGCTTCTCCACCGTCGCCAGGCATGTCTGCACGCGCAAGTTTCTTCTTCAAAGATGCACGTGGATCTCACATGCCCGATGTTGCCACACCTCTACTAGGCTTCTCTGCCGTCACCTGCATCGCCAAAACCCTAGCTCGTCCGTTTCCATTGCCTCTGCCGTCGCATTCACCTTCCTCGTCAAAATCGTAGCTCCGGATGCTGCAGTTACCCACCGTCGCCTACAATTATCCACTGCCGCCTGCACTAAATTCTTTCGCCTGCACTAATTTCCTTCTCTCTACATTGCATTCTGCTATGCCGTGAGCTCGTCGCAATATCGTCGTCGTAGAGCTTCTCCACTGTGAGCTCATCCCTGCGCCGTCATCTTTGTCAATCCAGCATCGGAGGCTTTGCAGTGTGGATATTCTATTCTCTGGTGGATGAAGAAGTGCGATGGAAAACTGGTGAATTTCTAGTGTAAATCCGACAGAAAACTAGCGGAAACTGTCGGCCGGTGGCCGTTTCATATCGGTGAGAGAAAAAATGAAAAATGAAAAATATGAAAATTTTGTGATATATGTAGTATTTTGATAGTTGCACAGTAGGTCCCTATATTTATCAGCATATTTTTATAAAAACCCAATCCCAAATGAAACTTCTTATAATTGCACAATAAACCCTGGTCTAAAGTTTAGGATGACTAAAATAAGACTTTGTGATAATGAAAAGATACTCAAATTTCAAGTAAAATTTACATTGAATAAATATATAAAAGCTACATAAAATGTACCTATTATATTTACTCAAATTTCAAGTAAATTTTACTTGTATTGTACCTTTTGTTTTACTTTAATATTATTACATTAATATTATTATGGGAGTATAAAATTTGTTTTTAAATAAGTTAAAAATTAAAGATATAAGTAAAAGGAGAAAGCCTTCTATGAAACCGTCTCATCATAAGTTATGGTGAAACGTGGAATTAAGATGTAAATTTTAGAAAAATACACTAGGAAGACACCCAATCAAAGGTTGTTCCTGAGGAACCGCCTTTGATTGAGATTCGAAAGAGGTTTCGAACTTAGAACTCCTCCTAAGTCACGTTGGAAGTTTTAAAGACACTTTTAAATCGTTTAAAGGTTTTCAAGAACCGCCTTTAATGAGCATCAATTAAAAACGGTTCTATTAAAGAACCGCCCTTAATGGTCTGTCTTTGTTTAATTTATGGGCCTGAGTATAAATAGCTTGGTTTTCTGCCTTCTGTCCTTGGAAAAGTTTTCTAAAATTTCCAAACACTCTAAAGCTCACTACCGCCGCCCACTTTCCAAATTAAACCCTAAACCCAAAACTCACTCCCCTTCCCTCCCTCCACGGCTCCACCGCTCACCTCTCCCTCCCGCCCACCTTCCACCACTCTCCTCTCCCTCCCACCTCCCTTCTCTCCCTCCCGCTGCTTTGCCCTCTATCACCGCAGCTCTCCACCGCTCTCGAGAAGCCTCGCATCCACCGCCGATTCCCATACACTGCAAAGCGCCCTCCGTCGAGAAGTTCCTCTGTGGCGTCGCCTCCACCAGTGTCGGGCCGCGTCAATGTTAGGGCTAAAGTCTAGATCTTAATGTTTGTTGTCTGTTCTTAATTTTGATGTCAATATCTTAATGTTTGTTGTTCTTAAGCAAAAATATTAATGTTTTTATTGGTTATTTTAGTGTCTGTAGATCTATTTATTACCCTGCTTTTTTTTGCTAGCTGTTGGAAAGCACAGGTTTCTGCTGGAAACTTGAGTTTTCCGGCCATTTTTTTAAATAGCCAAAAATGAGTTCCAAATTTGGAACTAAAATTTGGATCCGATTAAAGGTGGTTTTCGAACTGCAATCAAAGGCGGAACCGGAGATGACACTTCAAAAGTGTTTCTCTAGTCCGATATAACCACCTTTAATAGACCATCCTTAACTAGTGATAGTCAATAGTTTGTGGGTAAACGGAGTATATCTCGCGCACCCTTCTTTTTCTCTGTTTATCTTGATTGTCTCTAGCTAAATTATGCTCCTAAACTTCTTCCTCTAATGGCATCCGACTCATATAATGATGTTGATTCAATGGCACTATCAGCATCGTCTTCTTCCTAAAAAATGAATTGTTGAGATTGTTTTGTTTTTGTGATGCTCTCATTGATTTGTTAGGTTTACTTGTCCATTTGATTAAATAAGGAATTTCTCAACAACGGAGATGATGTGTAAAATGTAATGTTGGTGTGTATATTCATCACTAGGATTACAATTTATAGGAGTGTACAAGGAAAAGATTCAAATCTATATAATAAGCAATATTCACAAAATATTCCTTAACACTCCTTCTCAAGTTGGAGCAAGTTGGAGCATGAAGATCGAGACTGCCCAACTTGTCAAGTAAATTTTGAAATTGAATCTGTCTAAGGGCTTTAGTAAATAATCTACTGGCTGATCAGTAGTACAAATATGATGCGTTACAATTTCATTAGAATGCATATGATCATGCACAAAATGACAATCCATCTCGATATGCTTTGTACGTTTATGAAAGACATGATTAGCAGCAATGAGAATGGTCGCATGGCTATCGTAAAAGAGGCACATAGGTGCCAAATGTCCCACTCTTAACTCGAAGAAGGGCTTTGAGCCATAACAGCTCACAATAAGTCACAGCCGTATCACGACACTCGGTTTCAACAGAAGAACGAGAAACAATAGGTTATTTCTTCGAAAAGGAAATAACGCAAAATGGGACATGCAACCCAGTCAGAATCATAGTAAGTAGTCAACTGTAATGAACTACGAGAAGAAAGAAAATAAACTTAACTAGGATGACAGTTCAAGTAGTGAAGAACATGTAGAGCAACATGCAAGTGAGGAACATAAGGAGACTGCATGAACTGAGCAAGTGTGTGAACAAAATAACCAAGCTTCAGATAAGTAATAGAGAGATAAATTATCCTGCTAACAAGTTGTTGATACTTCTCAGGATTATGATAAATGGGCCTTTCCATGCGTGCCAAATTATGCTATTGCTCAATGGGAAAATTGGTTTCTTTGGCATCCAATAAACCAACATAAGATAAATATCAAGGTCATATTTTCATTGTGACAGAAACATCCCATCTGCTCTCCAAGCAATATCAGTTCCCAAGAAATACTTGAGAAGACCAAGATCTTTCACGTGAAATAAAGAGCTCAAGTAAGACTTGAAATCAGGCAAAAACGACGAAGAACTTCTAGCAATGACCAAATCATCCACATAAAGAAGAACATGGAAAGAAGAACATGGAAAGAAAACTGAATCTCATATGTGGGAAAAGAGGGAGTAGTTGGCCTTACTATGCACGAATCCAAATATGCAAAGAGCAACAACCAACAGGGAAAACCAATTTTGAGGAGCCTAGAGTAAGTTGTAGATGGATTTCTGAAGTCATCAGACAAGCTTGAGAGGTGTAGAGTAGCCAGGGGGAGGTCGCACGAAGACAACTTTGTCAAGTCCACCATGCAAAAAAGCATTGTGAACATCCATATGATGAAGTTCCCAGCTGTGGATGACTGCAATTGGTAGAAATGATCGAATCAAGCCTATCTTAGCAATAGTAGCAAAGTTATAGTGAAATCAAAACCCTCGCTCTGGTAGTTTCCAAGAAGCACCAAACTACCTTTGTGTCGTTAAATCGTACCATCTAAATTGTACTTGATACAATACACCTATTTTTAACCAATAACACCTTTGTCCGGAGGAAGCGAATCCATAGTTCAAGTATTATTTGGCTCAAGAGCACTGAGATCGCCTGCCATAGCGGCTCGCCAATGTGCATGCTATGAATCCTCAGAATAAGTAGTAGAATATGCATGGGAAGTTACATACAATAAAAAATCTAGAATGTGAAACTGAAAAAGTTATTACAAGTTACAAAATAAGTTAGAAAACTCGAGAAAAGTGATGGCTACAAAGTAAACAAAGCCGGAGGTCAACGATAAGCCAGAGGTCAATGATCACGAGTAAAATGGTGAATGATGAGCTTCAAAGAAAAAGAATCTAAAGCCAAATCAGAGGAATCATCCAGCATGGTTAATGCATGCTAACCCAAAGCTAGCGAAGGCTCTGGAGAAGGTGACACAGATGCCAATTGAGCATCCAAGGGTGGCGGAGTAGCCTCTGCAGATGGCGGTGCAGTGCCCGATGATGGAAGCACAATATTTGATGGTAGCGCTACGAAACCCAAGGCCGTGTCACTGGTTCAAAGAGGGATGACCGTGATAAGTCGTGTTGTGCATCCTGGAATGAAGTGGGAGATGGTTCGGAAAATGGAAAATGGTCCTTATAAAAATCAATGTCATGACTATTAAAGAAGGTAAGAGATTCCAAGTCATACAGTTTATATCCTTTCTTACCATAAGGATAAATGATGCATTTACATTTTTGAGGACTAAACTTTTCACGAAATCTGTGAATCTGAGAGGCAAAGTACATGCAACCAAAGACACGAAGAATCCGACAATTTAGAGTGTGATTGTCTAGCACCTCAAAGAGCGTACAACCAATGAATTAAGGGTTTGAAGTCTGGTTGATAAAAAATGCACCAGTAAGTGAACATTCACCCCAAAAATAAATTGGCAGACTTGCTTGAAAGCACAAAGCTCAAGCACCATTCAGAAGATGTCGATGGTTGCGTTCAACACGACTATTCTTCTGTGGTGTATCAACGCATGAAGTTTCAAACAATATACCAGATTCTTCAAAATAAGATCTCAAAGGCAGTAATTTAATTCCATTATCAGCCCGGACCCATAAAAAATAACAATTGTAGTAAGTCTTAACCAAAGCACATAAATCCTTAAAATCGAGAAGCTACTTCTAATTTATCAACCAACAAATAAACCCAAAACGCATAGGAAAAATCATTAATGATGGTTAATAAATAAAATGCTCTACTAGTAGATGGCGAGCTATAAGGCCCCCAAAAATCATAGCGTGTTAATTCAAACAAAGTACTGGCTTTCAAAAATCTCAAAGGAAAACTATATCTAGTATGATTTTCTGTATGGTACACGGAGCAGGGAACCACATTATTATTGGCACTAAAATGAAGAGTAGGAACATAAGAAAACACTGTTGAAGAGGAATGTCCAATAACCTGGTGCCATAAATAAAACAAAGAAGCAAAAACAGAAGCGACCAAACTCGATTCCTAACCAGAGGTGCTTAAATCTAGTCATCCAACAATTGAAACCAATAAATCCCCCATGTTGTCCACCCATGCCAATCACAGTCCTCGAACTGATTTTTGGTATGATGCAAAAATGTTCATTAAGGAAAGATAGAAATTGTAATACATAATGAAATCTAGAGAAAGATAATAAGTTGCAACAAAGTGCAGGTATGTAAAACACATTAGATAGAAAAATATCTCCAGAAGTCAAGGATCCATATTGTGCAGTAAATGATATATATCTATACGGTAAAATCACATCAATTGAGTTGGCAATGATAGTAATGTCAATAAGAGAATCCTTGTCACTGGTTATGTGATATAAGGCTCCAGAGTAAAGACTCCAAAGTAGAATAAGCTTACATGATGTATTCTAAGAAGTATTTTTCAATTGATTTAACCATTTTAAGATTGTACTCCATTGTTTGCCAGACAGAGCATGGTCGAGAGCGGCCCGGTCAAGATTGGCTGAAATTGCGGCCACAAACCTGGAAAGCGGCGAGAGAACTGAGCAGGTGAATAACATGCTAGGTTAAGGTCGGCAAGGAGCGGTGCCAACAGTGGTGCTTCTGGGGCTACTGCAGTGTCGATGGAGTCACCGAAGTCTTGGATCCAACTGCTGTAGTTGTCGCTCCATTCCTCATCTTGGTTATCCATTCTTGGTATCCAATTAATTGAAACAATTAGCTTTCTGGTTACCCTTGCAATTTTTAGTTGGAGTGCTAGGCAAGGAGCCTAGCGTGGGTGGTCGACAAGCAGCAAATACCATGGAATAAGTTGAAGTTTCATAGGCCCGAACAATGGATTTGTGACACTCCTCCTGAATTTCAAGAGCATAAATTTGACGGTTACAACGGTTCTTAAGGCATATTATTTGATTGTGGGGGTATTGTAGCAATTATTTAAATCGAGGAGAAATTGATAAATTGTCTCATTCTCACGACCAATGATTGCATGATAAGTAACATTGTAAATGCAGAGTTTAATGTGCACTATATTGAATGCATTCACCAATGCATTCGACACAATAATTTTCATGTTTTACTTGTTGAATTTCTAGTTTTAGTTAGGTTTACACAACAAAGGGTTTAGACGACCATTGTTGGTTTTATTGTCTAAATCTCGAGTTTTGTAGACTTAATTAAAGCTAATGGACACGTTGTGTTCATGAGCACCTAGATCTTAATTTATGATCTAATTAGTAGGTTGCTTATGGATATTTTGTCATCATTGTATAGAAGGCCATTCGCAAGAATGGTAGAAGGTATTTGAAGGTCATTCGGGAAAATGGTAGTAAATATGAAGGAAACCGACTTAAAGTGTGGTAGTAGCTAGATGTAATTCAGCCAAGAGATGCAGATTTAAAGTTCAAAAAGGTAAAAAATGAAGGAAGGCTTCAACCGACCGAACTAACCGATTGGCCGACTGACCAGTCCAAACCAGCACGTACCAACACAAGACTAAGCACGCGTCGATACGAGGCTAGCCATTCCAGCATGGATCAGAGGCACCACAACCCGTTCCATGGGTGCTTAGCACGGACTGTGCCACTTCCTCAAGCACGGACCATGCCCGTTCAAGCAGTCCGTGCCCATTTTGTTGCATTTCTCTCCAAATAAGCTAAGTATGGGAATCGACCGTTCTATTTCACACGTTCCACGCTGTTTCAATTCCAAAATGTGAAGACCAGCTTACAAGGTGTGATAGATGACACGGCTTGCATTGTTTTACGGATTAAAATGAGGCTCTTGCTTACGGCTAGCACCGAACGACACATGATGTGCAATCAAAAACATCAAAATAGAGGTCCAGTCGCTGGTCCATGCCAGTTGACACAGCCCGCGCCAGCATGATGTATTTCATTATGCATGTGTTAACCATTGCATTCGACGTAATAATTGGCTTGTTTTCTATGTTAGATTGCTAGTTTTAGTTCAGTTTACGTGACAAGGGGTTTAGATGACCATTTTTGGTTTTCTTGTCTAAATCCTGTATTTTGTAGACTTAATTGGTAATAATGGACACCTTTTATCCATGGGAACCTCGATCTTCCTTTGGGATCATCCTCAGTAGGTCGCTCGTGGGTACTTTTCATTACATTCTATGTAAAGACAGTTTGCAAGGACGGTAGAAGATATCAAAGGCCATTCACAAGGATGGTAGAAGAGGTCAAATGACATTCACATTAGAATGGTAGTAGATGAAAGCCACAAACATCAATTTGTGGTAGTAGAAGGATGAAGCCAAAAGATAGGCAGCATTAGAGTTCAAAACGGCCAAAGAAGATAGGCGCCAACTTCTTGGAATAATCTAAGAAAAATTACCCTTCAAGGTTGGTTCTATTGGATTCGTCTCCTTGAGAACCATTATATCGACAATAATAACTCTCAAAATGGACTTACGGTTCATCTATAGCGAAGGAAGGAAGTTCACCCAATTGAATCAAAAATAGGTTGGCGCTGACCGCTCATGGGTGGCACCAATGGCCCACACCATAGGTCTTTGGCACAAGCCGTGCTAAGGCCTGGCTTGGACCACGCCAACTTTAATGGGCCGCATGCTAAGGTGCCCTTTTTAACTCAAAAATAGCTAAGTATGGGTACAAACCGTGTTGTTTTCGATGGCCTGCGCCATTTCAAGTGCAAAATGTCAGGACCAACTGGTGGGATGTGAAGAATTGAGTGGCCTGTGCCAAAATACTGAGCAAAATGAGGATTTTGATGATGGTCCACGCCAAAAAACACATCCCACAAATTAGAAATGCAAAAATAAGCATTCCGACGATGGGCCATGCCAGACACTTCAGACTGTACCAGACACGACCGACAAAGGATTCTATGGCCCACTCCAATGAGAAGGCACAAACCATGCTAGATCTCATGGCCCGTGCCAACGTGAATCTAATGGGCCACGCGAGATCTGGGGCCTCACTACTGCACGATCCCTATGAGTGGAGTGGACCGCCCGCAACGGTTTGCGCTAGTGGTGGCTGAACTAGGGTTTACATGCTTTAGCCTATTTTTAGGCTCAATCCCCTACTACTATAAATATTACCTTCGTCTAATTGTGTTAGAAACTTTTTCCACTTTTCATTAGTTCATTTGTAATTTGGAGAGCATCCTAGAGAGAGAAACATTCTATCTTCTTTCTTTCTTTCCTTTTTATTCTGCTTTGATCCTATGAAGTGGAATTCAAATCCATGTTTGAATTCTATGTTTAGGGAGTCATTTCCATAGCTTGGGGATAATTTTATTCTTGTGTTGATTTATTCTTTTGGGAGATTCTTAGTTCACCCTAATTATTGTGCTTGTGATATTATTGTGACTTGTTCTTGAATGCTATAATTGTATAAATAGTACACTCTATTAGAAAAGACTCTAGTCTATATTCATGTTGGTGCAAATTAATACCCCCCGGGGAAGATAAACCTCAAATGTGTTATGGGTAGCAAGGTCCGGGTCCACGTGAGTGTGTGCACGTAGGTCTTTTCCGAGTTTTACTATTTTATTGCTAGTACACTAGTCTTAGCTGACTATTTGGAGTAGTTCAAAGGGTCATGGGTAGAGATAGCAAAAGGTAGCAAGCTAGGGTTGTAAGAGGTCATAGTTTCATAGATAAGATGCCTACCTCCCCTTGCCTCGTTTATAGGCCTAGGGAGTAGAGCATCTGTGGTGGGGTGCCCGAGACATAATTGTACGGGGAGAGAAACAGACCTATAAGAATGGTCGGACCTTGTTGTACTCCCGTAATTATGGAGGCGGTGCCGATGGAAGATTGCAAGCGGGAAGTGTTGACCATCGACTAAACCATGTGTTATGAGCACTAGATTAGGTTGTCTAAATCTCACATGTGAATGAATTGATGATTGAAGCATTGAATCAACAATGTTACGCAAGCATTCTCAAAGTGTGTAACTAATATAGTTTACATGTTTTTTTACTTTCATGTTCTTAGTTGCTAGTTGAAAAACCAAACCCCCTCTGGTTACCATACTATCTATTCCTAGAAATAAGTACGAATTGAAAACCTGGACGTGGTAGTGTGTGATTGAATTTTAGGCCCTAGCATCTCTGTGGACATACCCAGGGCTTACCATTAACTACCATATCGGTAGCATAGTAGTGAGTTGGGTGCATAACCATAAATCTCTATCTTTGACCCCTTTGAACTCAGTGCCTTTTATTGGATTAATTAGCTACAATTAACGACCCCGAGTGGAAGCGGGTTAGTGCCAGACACGGTGGGCCATGCCAGCACAAAGAAGTGGTCCGTGCTAGACCGAGTAGGCTACGCCAGCACAAAGGTCCCTAGCCGGCACGGATCGTGCCAGTTTCCACAAGTCGTGTCTGTTGTGATTTCTAGGATTTTCAGGCCTATTTTGGGCCTATTTTAAGTCTAAATTCCCTACTATTATATATATGGACTATATTTTACTAGGGTTTAAGTTTATGCTCATTTTAGACTTCAAGAGTTGAGTAGAGAGAGAAAGGAGCTCTTCCTTCTCTCTAGAATCTTTTCTTTCCATCTCTTTATTTTTCATTTGCCCAAAGGTATTGAATAAAAAAAAATACTTGGGTTCAATGCTTAGAGATTCGTTTATTTTTCTTGGGGATTATATTTGTTTTCATGATTTGGTTTATGTTTCGTGAGATTCCTTTGATCTACTATTTCTATGTGTTTATGATATTATGCTGGCTTGTTCTTAAACTGTTTATGAATTGCATGAATGATACACTAAGTTAGCAAAAAATGTTGTATACATTCATGTTAGTGCACATATTGATACCCCCGGGGGAAGAGAAACCTGGATGTGATATGTGTAGCAGGGTCCGGTTCCACGTGGGTGTGTTCATATAGGTCTTTTCCGAGTTTTACCATTACAATGATAGCACACTAGTCTTAGCTGGAAAGTTGGTCCAAAGGGTTACAGGTAGACATAGCATTTAGCAGCAAACTTTGGTTTGGAAACCCTAGAGCCATCGATAAGGTGCCTATTTTCCTTTGTCTTTCTAGGCCTAGGAATAGAGTTTTCGTGGTGTAGTGCTCGAGACGTAATTGTATGGGGGAGAAACAGACCTGCACAATGGCAGGGGCATTGTTGCACTCCCTTAATTACGAAGGTGGTGCCGATGGAAGATTACAAGAGCACTATACGTGACAGGTATTGGGAAGTGTTGACCATCGACCACACCACGTTTTCTGAACACTAGAATAGGTTTTTATGTCTTGTACGTGATGAAATCGATTATCAAAACATTCAATCAATCAAGTTACACAATGTTCCCCAAGTGCTTGTTTGCATAGTTGAATTTCGTGTTATATTTTATGCTCATAGTTGTTAATTGAAAAACCCCCAAAACCCCATTTTACAATATTTGGCTATTTCTGACACACAGACGGATTGACGACCCGTACTAGGTTATGTGTAGTTGGCTATTAGTCACCTAGCATCTCTTTAGACAAACCCGGGCTTGCCACTAGCTACCCCATATGTAGCTTAGTAGTAAGTTTGGGAGAAAAATATAAATTTGATCATCTCTCATTCAACCTGTTTGTTTGTTTGATCACAAGTCTTCGCTCGTGTTAGCTTCTAACGACCCCGAGTGGAGGTGAGTCAAATTTTGGCGCTGCTGTTGGGGATGATAGTGTAAAAATATAATTGTTAACTTGCTTAGCACGTTAGTTGAGTAGTCAGTGTTGTTTTTAAGTATTTTTTGTTTTCTTTGTTAACCTTTGTATGATGCGCAAAAAAGAAATTAAAAGTGAAATTTTTGAAAATGATTTAGATGAGGTATTGCTCGATATTGAAACCTTACATGCCCTATCTTGTTGAATGATCATTGTTGGGATACTATTTGTGTTGAGCATGTTTCTCCTAGTTTGAATGAGGATGTTTTTCCTCAAAATTTCACCACTAACATGCACTGGAGGAAGAAGCAGACTAAGGAATTTAAAACTTCGAAGCCCCTTCCTATTTCCAAACTCAACAATAATGTATCCACTTTTGAGAAAGATGATTTTGTTTGGTTCATTTCTCCAAAGGTAAAGGGTAAACCGAGAATGATGTGGAGACCCGTTCATAGAGATGTGGTCACTGGTGGTGTCAAGGATGGTGATTCTAGCAACCCATCAATCCACTCTCCTTAGTTTTTTAAAAAATTGAAGGGGAAAAAAGTCATGCGGACGACAATAAAGTAACGGTGTTTTATTTCAAGTAGTAGTCTTTTCAAAAATTTTAATGAATTTTTGGGGATGTGTTTGATTTTTGGTGGTGTTTTTAGAAACTTTTAGTCATCAATTTTGTTTAGAACAATACTACTTGTGGTTTTTGGTGTTTTTAGATGCAGGGATTTCATGAAAGAGTTGGAAGGGAAAAATCAACATGGCCTCGTGCCAAATAGCCTAGCACGGTCCGTGTCAAAGAACATTAGCACAAAGTTGATTGGGCGGCACAGAACTGATAAGGTGTGCTGTGGCACGCAGGAAATGTGCAGACACAAGCTGGCACACTGCACACACAAAGCTCCCATGCGCTGGCACGAGCTAGCACACGCCGGCACAGACCCTACATGCGTCAGTATAAGCGCCACATGTCGGAACGGATCTGGCCTATGGATCCGTGCTACCTACCCAACCTACCCAATCAACACCCATCCTAAACCCTATAAATAACCCCCCTTTGTGCCAGCCTTCACCATTCCATCTTCTCCCTTCTTCTTCCCCTCATAGCCGAGCTTCACCTCTCTCACCCCATAAACTAATTTTGGCCATCACTTTCCCAATTCTTGCCCAAATTACCTCCACTTGGTATTGAAATCTTCATCTTTTTTAGCCCTATGAAACACATTAATTTTTTACCCTAGAGAGATCATGATTTTACACAGATGATTCAAGGATCAGCTCGGTTATTAATTGAGTTTTCTCCCCAAAACTCAATTTTTGGTCCATTTTAGGTGTTGGAGGTTGCTTCAACTTGATCTAGGATGAGTTCGCACACTTCTCAAGTAAAGGTTTCAGCACTCTCTCCATTTGAGGTACTTGGCCAAACTACTTGGTTATTTTGAGGTCTTGGATTTTTGAAATTATTAGTATTGTTTTTGGAGTAGTGTGGTAGAGGCTAGTTTGTGTGGGGGTAGTTGGTGAAGATTTGTTACACTATTTGTTGTTGGCCTGTTATATTTGTTATATCCATCATGCATCGTAGACACAGAGGGGAACCTAGTGTGCAATTTATGGGGTTTACCAACTTCACCATGGCACAACAGGAAAGGTGGGGCCACCTAGTAGGGCACCCTATTCAAGAGATGAAGTTTGTAGATGATGAGACCCATAAGGTTCTCAAACCCTATAAGCCCATCAGGGTACTATTAGGGAGGATCAGTATGAAGAAGTTTACTACCACATCCGTCCCCACCTATGCTTGTTATACCCTATATTTTCTGGCTACTCTGATGAAGGATAACGACAGATAGATAGGAATTCCAGTGAGTGATTAGATGAGGGTGAACTCACAATCTCCTTGTACACACACTGTTCCATTCAGGGAAGATGCGAGATTGATACAAGTGGATGATGGGGTTATCTCCTGGATATATAAGGGAAAGAAGTTCATAAGATAGTCCCAGCGTTCGAGGACCTCTTTAAGCATGAAGTTCAAGATGCAGCATCTCATCATCGAGCCAGATGCAGGTTCATATGTTGTTTTGGGAGGGCATTACCCAGGAGAGGATGACTAGGAGCGGGAAGAGGATGATCAGGAGACAATTCATCAGGAACAGGTGCTGGTGCATCCTCATGTAGTATTTCCCCGTCAAGCATCATCCTATTCGGCATCAGCCTGTACCTCCTCAGGTTATGTCAACACTGCCTTTGGAGCAGCCTTTAGCTCTACTACCCACTTTTCAGCAGGTACTTAGAGGGCCACCCCCTTATCAGGGGCAGTTTATCATTCATGAGGAGCTACATACATTTTCAGGGCATAGCGCTAGCGATTATCATCGACACATTATCTCCTGCCACTATAATGACTTCGCAGAGTCTAGCAGGCACGACAGTTGTAGCCCCTATCTAGCTCAAGCCCTGAGCCACACATGCACAGTGTTTCGGGCCATTCCTAGCAGGAGGCTCACCCTTGGAATCATCTTCAGTTTATCCCATTCCGGGAGCATGGGTCACAAGGTTTTGCGTTAGCTTCTTCTTATCCCATGTGGACTCAGCCCTTGCAGTACGGGCCGAACTGTGCACAATCTTTGTGGGACTACATTTTCGGGGATAACCAGGACTTACACCTACTTGGCGCTCAGCTAGACTACCACGATTAGGATACGGTGATAGGATTTGATAGGGTTGATGGTCAACTGCATCACATGAAGAAAGATATGGGGGCACTGCAAGACGACATTAGAGAGATCAATGATAGGTTGAGGACTTCTGGTATTGGAGATGGCTACTACAAATAGCATCCCCAAGGGCAGGGGCCATGAGGCAGACATCGTAGATGGAATTGAGTATTTTTGGTGTCTCCAAACTCTCTTTTACCTTGTTAAAATGCATTAGGGACAATGCAAGAACTAAGTGTGGGGGAGAGGTTGGGACACCTTCACGGTGGTATCTCTTATACTAGTATGATTTAGATATTGACTGTTCTGATGGCTATTTTTAAATGTTTTTATTTCTTTCCCTCATTTAGATTCTTGAAAATTTTGTTGTTTTAGGTGCGAGGGCACCTCTTTGTACTTTGTATTTAGGATGTGTTTTGGAAACTTTTGGTGGTGTAATTTTGTTTTCTTATCTTCATGTAGTATGAATCCCATCTTTCGGGCATTTTGTGTTACACCAAAAAAATTGAAAATTTTGAAAAAAAATAAAATACCTGGCTAAGTTGGAAACTTGAAAGGACAATTTAGGCAACAATAGGAAAAACCCAGATAGGTCGAAAGGCTGAGGTAAAAATGAGAGGCTAGGCCCAACTAGGTTTACAAACCTAGGAAATAATGAGGGGCTAGGTGGAAAAAGGTGAGAATGTGAGCTCAACATGTGTGAAAGCTCGGATGAAAACCCGAAAGGGCTTCTAGTAAAACTGAGATAAATTGAGAGAAATGGAACTAAGTTGACGATTCTTTGGAATAATCCTTGGTTGTAACTAAGTTGAGAATCTCGAGTTATCCTTAGTTACAAGCAAGTTGAGGATCATTTGGATTTCCTTGGTGGTTTTTTTACAACAACTCTTGGATTGCTTTTGGAGGACCATTAAGGCAGTAAGCTAGTTTAACACTCATCGTTTTTGCTTACCTTTATCTTCACTTGATTTCAGGTCGTTAGGTTACTTTAGAATCTTTGGGGAGTGTGAGATTTGTGAAATTCTTTCTTGTTTGGGGGAACTAGGGTAGTTTGGGAATAAGTTGAATGCATTGGCTAACTTATCTTTGCATGCTACACTTTGCTTGGATCTTTTTTTATTTTTGTTTACTCGAGGATGAGTAAGGGTTTAAGTGTGGGGGGATTGATGTGCACCATATTGCATGCATTAACCAATGCATTCGACACAATAATTGTCATTTTTTACTTATTGGATTGCTCTGTTTAGTTAGGTTTACACAACAAGGGTTTAGACGACCATTGTTAGTTTTCTTATCTAAATCCCAAGTTTTGTACACTTAATTGAAGCTAATGGACATGTTGTATTCACGAGCACGTAGATATTCATTTATGATCACATTAGTAGGTTGCTTGTGGACATTTCATCATTATAGTATAGAAGGCCATTTGCAAGAATGGTACAAGATATTTGAAGGCCATTTGCAAGAATGGTAGTACACATGAGGGCCACAGAGTTAAAGTGTGGTAGAAGCTAGAAGGAATTGAGCAAAGAAGGGTGGACTTGAAGTTCAAAAAGGTAAAAAATGGAGGAAGGCATCAACCAGCTGAACCAGCCGACCAGCCAAAACTAGCAAGTGCCGGCACAAGGCCAGCTCCGCCAGCATGGACCAGAGGCATCATCGCCTTTGCCAAGAGCATGAACCATGATAGAGCCCCCACCACGGACTGTGCCCGTTCAAGCCGTCTCTGTCCATTTGTTAAGTTTCTCTCCAAATAGGCTAAGTATGGGAATAGACCCTGTTGTTTCACACGGTCAATGCCATTTTGATTCTAAAATGTGAAGACCAGCTCATGGGGTGTGACAGGTGACACAGCCCACACTGTTTTACTAATCAAAATGAGGCTCCAGCTGACGGCCCACACCAAATGACACAGGACGTGCAATAAGAAGCATCAAAATAGAAGTCCAACCGACAGTCTGTGCCGGTTGGCGTAGCTTGCACCAGCACGAGAGGCACGGTTTGTGCCACACAAGTGGGTCACGGAAGAAAAAAGCAGTGGGCCGTGCCAGACTGGTCAAGCTGCGCCAACATGAAGGGTCCTTAGCCGTCACGGACCGTGCCGGTTTCCACTAGCCGTGTCTGTTGTGGCTTCTAGGGTTTTTAGGCCTAGGTTGGGTCTATTTTAAGGCCCAATTCCCTACTATTATATATATGGACCTATGTCTAATGGGGTGTAAGTTTATGCTTATTTTAGACTTCAAGAGTAGAGTAGAGAGAGAAATGAGCTCTTCCTTTTCTCTAGAATCTTTTCTTTTCATCTCTTTATTTTTCATTTGCCCAAAGGCATTGAATCCGACAAAATACTTGGGTTCAATGCTTAGGGAGTCATTTATTTTTCTTGGGGATTATATTTGTATTCATGATTTGGTTTATGTTTTGTGAGATTCCTTAGATCTCCCTATTTCTATGTGTTTATGAAATTATGTTTACTTGTTCTTGACTTGTTTGTGAATTGCATGAATGATACGCTAAGTTAGCATAAACCGTAGTCTAAATTCATGTTGGTGAACATATTGATACTCCCGAGGGAAGAGAAACCTGGATGTGATATGGGTAGCGGGGTCCGGGTCCACATAGGTGAGTGCACGCAGGTTTTTTTTACAAGTTTTACCATTATGATGACACCACACCAATCTTAGCTGGCAAGTTAGTCCAAAGGGTTACATGTAGAAATAGCATTTGGTAGCAAATTAGGGTTTAGCAACCCTAGACCCATCGATAAGGTGCTTATTCTCCTCTGCCTTTTTAGGCTTAGGAATAGAGCATTCATGGTGTAGTTCCTAGGTCGTAATCGTACGGGGAAGAAATAGATCTGCACAATGGCAGGGCCATTGTTGCACTCCTAATTATAGAGGTGGTGCCAATGGAAGATTGCAAGAGCTCTCTACGTGATAGGTATGGGGAAGTGTTGACCATCGACCACACCACGTGTTATGAACACTAGAATAGGTTTTGATGTCTTTTATGTGATAGAATCAATGATCGAAACATTCAATAAATCATGTTACGCAAATATTCCCCAAGTGCTTGTTTATATAGTTTAATTTTGTGTTATCTTTTATGCTTGTAGTTGTTAATTGAAAACCCCCAAAATCGCATATTGCAATATTTAGCTATTCCTAGCACACAAACGGATTGACGACCCGCACGTGGTTGTTTGTAGTTGGCTATTAGACACCTAGCATCTCTGGGGACAAACCCGACCTTGCCACTAACTACCCCATAGGTAGTTTAGTAGTATGTTTGGGAGCAAAATATAAATTTAAATTTGATCATCTCTCATTCAACCTGTTTCTTTGTTTGATCACAAGCCTTTGCTTAGGTTAGCTAATAACGACCTCGAGTGGAGGTGGGTCAAAGCTTTTTACAAGCTGCAAAGGTACAAACTTGAGGATGTATGTGAGAGTTGAACTCATCATATAGATTATTAAGTTTTCCGTAGTAGACTATTATGGACTTTCCGTTCTAAGGGAAATTTATAATCTCACCGTGCATCTGAAGAATCTTTGGTCTATTGCCAACTGAGAATCTTTCAACAAGATCATCCCATAATTTTTTAGAATTATCAAATTAGCTATCCAAGGATCGTATAGACAGATCAACAATTTGAAAAATCCAACAAATAAGCACAACATTAACTCCATTCCAATATTAATAATTATGATCGTCAACTGGGGGTTGGGTAATGGTTCCTTCAATAAAGCAAAGTTTCTTCTTGGCAAGCAAAACACTCTGAATAGCAGAGGTCCACTCTATGTAGTTACCCCTTTAAGGATCACAAGAATGATCACGAGACAGGGGTGATTAAAAGGGTGGGGATAGTATGGAGAGTTCATCGGGCGACCAAATGGCTATGGCTACGACCCATTAACGTGAAGCTATAGGTGATAGAGGAGAGCTGCAACGACATCAAAGGCTAACATGACCTTGGATTTGGCACCGATGCAGGAAACATTGGCATAAAAATTTTAGAAAATTTAGGATTTGACATCCGGGCCACGATTACAAAAGGTGGAGGTCAGCAGAAGCAGAAATGATGGGTGATATGTGGAAGTAGTAGCACATAACATCCATTAGTGGAAATGCATGGATGATCGACATGTATAGAAAAAGTGGATAAGAAATCAGCCATTGTAGAAGCACGGTGCGGTAAGTAGTGGGTTGATCAATAGTGAGCAAATGACGGTGGTGGTGGAAGGTGTCAGCAGCTATGGAGATCATCACCAAAATTGGGATTTTTGAATTTTCGAGGTTTTAGGAATTCAGACTATGATACCATGTAAAATATAAATGTGTATGTATATTCATCATCATGATTATTATTTATTAAAGTGAACAAGGACATTGTCATAGCAGAAAAAAGGATTCAAACACCAATGGAGATTTTATCGAACCAGAGAAGGCACCTTTTAGGTGCCTTCCCTTGTAGTTCCTTTGATCCTGCATGATCAAAGGCGGTTCTAAGAACTGACTTTAATGTAAAAAATCAAAGGTGGTTATTTCTGCCTTGCTCGCACTGGAGGAACCGCCTTTGAAGAGCTTCCGAGTTTGGAAGCTTATTGACTCCGTCGGTTGTGCTTGCTACTTCTGGAACCAGAAGCTACATTAACTTCCGATACCTGAACTTGTAGTTGATGGAATGCAAAGGATACTAAACCGGGTACAATATCCGTTGGATACGTGGTTTTTTGTTTTAGAATTTGTTTTTTACTGAAATCTATTACGAGTTCGTAACTGTCGTCAGTTGTTTTGGTTCCGAGTTTGGAAATATCTTTGGTTGTTAGGTTCCGAGCTATGAATTTGTAAATTTTTCTTTAGGTTTCTTACGAGAGAAACTCGACTTCCGAGTTCATAAGACAAGTTGGCTCCAATGGAAATATATTCAATTTCTTGCTAAATCTAGCCTAAAATAGACTCAAATCACCAATAATGTTTTCAACAAATATCTAATACATTGTTAGTGTTTACAAAAATGTATAGACATCGCTATATTAGCATTTATCTGAACATAGGAATAAAAATCACGTAGATTCTATTTTGCACATAACATTAATCGACCTTTATAACTATCTAACACTAAACTACATGATAGTACTTCCAACGAGAATCTATAAACAATGCTAATCAAGCAACTATCTATAGATAGGAATAGAAAATATATATATATATATATATATATTTATGCAAAATACATGTAAAGATTGTTGAGATTTTTATAATACCACATTAAGTCTTCCAATAGTTGCGGAACAGACATTAATTAGATGTCTTGCCAAACAATTTGTTTCCAGGTTGATGTCTTCCTGTGAATATGGCTTGCATTTCTCAGGAAACATCTGTGCACATTACAGTATAATAAATTAGTTTGAGTAGGTTAGTAATGTATTATTAAATAAGAAAGAAATGATTTTCTTGCACTTCATACTTACTTTATCAATCTCTAGGTAATCCAAGCAGACATCTTTAGCGCACTCTGCTGCCTATAGCATCACGTAGTACCCACACTCCCATGTTTTTGCTTGTTTCTTGTACTAATTATGTTCATGGAAATAAGTTACTAAAAATTAAATTGAAATAATTCAGTACGAGATGATTGTAGTAATTCGAACATTGATTTGGACAACTTTTAAGTCATTTTTACGATTAGGCCCCTTGAATGCACTCTCCGAAATATCTACAAATGCTTGTGAAGGTTCAAAGTGCAATGGATCCATCCAATACACTCGCTTGTTTTCTGGAACAATAAAATTCAATCTTTAGTGAACCCTACATCCAAATTTTATATAAGTATACATGAATATGTAAGTATGCATGGTTATGCACAATAGTAAGAAAATAAAAATGATTACTTTTCAATGTAAGGTGAAACAAAGAATTTCCCCCCCTTCCATCCTATGCATTTGCGTATGTATTATATCCGCTTTTGGTTCAAACAACCAATCCCTTGAGTCATTAATAAACACAAATAGCCTACCCAACCCTTCTTCCTTTCGTGAGAAAAGTAATACATGTACCTTACACATACAATTTATAATGTTAGGTACGAATATGTATTGCTATTGCATTTTAAAAATTGAAACATTAAAAATGAACCTCTCACTTACAATAGAAAGAGGGACATGATTGTTTGGTTGACTTGGTCACACTTACATAAATCTTCAAAGTCACTCCATAATGCAATGATGTCTCGGATTTTTCCAAAAATACACTCATTCCCAGAAAAAGTGTATGTTGAGTTAAGTTTGTGTGCCGAGATCCAATCGGACAATACCCAGACAAAAGGCGGTGACCCCGTTTCCGCTCTTCCTATCGTCGTTTGTGGTTTGGTGTATTCCCTATCGGTACAATAGCTTTTGTGACTGTCAGAGGTTTCACCTTCAAATGACCATCCTTCTTGGGATCAGCATAAACAAGACGCCGAGTCCAAAGAAGTAATATTCCTTGGGCCGGGCCAATCTTCTTGTAATATCTATTGGGAATAAGAAACATTGCATTATGCCCAAACGGATTCTCCACGGATACCCTTGCAATTCCATCCCCGATTGGTTTGGAGTGATGATGTCTCATCGATTCATAAAAAGTATCATTGGCTACATGTAGTGGTTTGAAATTTTCACCAACCTCTACGCAAAGCTGACATAGTTGAGAACCCTTCACAAATGAAACAATATTTTGTTACCAACAACCTCAATATATGTCATTTATTGTTGATAATTGTTAGTACCTTTTTTGGGATGATAAGATTGCCTTGTTGAGGATTGACACAATTTTGGGTCCCAGTTGTAATACATTTTTGTTCACTTCAATGTAGCTCGAAGAGTGGTGCGAACCTCTCGATGGCTGCTTCTAGTCTTTGTTAAGATCTTCAGGATTTTTAGGTACGACAAGGACGGTGTGATTCACTAAACTTCTAATCAAAATCTCCAGTTGATGTAATCATTTTTCCCGGAGAATGGCTTCCTTTCACAACATGTAGATTCTTGATGGCTTTTCCCTCTCATAAGAACGAAGAATTCCAAGAGCCTTATTTTATATCACTAATGACCAACCCTTCTAGCACATCCCGGGTGATTGGATTCTCCCGTTACCTCACAAAAGATGTCATTCTTACCAATGGGAATGAATTGACCTTCCATTTAATCTTGTATCAATTTAGCCTACCAATCCAAAAGTGATGAAAAGCATTAATACCCTTAACTGGAGTGCAAACAAAATTTGAATACGTGCAAGCAAATAAAAAAAACACGTACCACTTTTTCTGCAAGTTCAATGTCCTCATTTTTGACAAACTCACCCTTCTTGTTTCTCCACACCTTAAGAAATAGATCATGCCAATCGATTTGTTTGACTTTGATCGGAACCACCAGTGCCCTAGCCTCTTCCTTGGACATTCCCCTTTGAATTGCTAGTAGAACATCTTGTTCTAGTTGTTCTCTCACCATCTCGAGTGATGCCCATCCATAACCTCCATGACTCTTCCGATACAGAGTTATGTTCAACTTAGCATTTCGTGTTTTCTTTTTCCTCGTACCCTACGAGAAAAGAGAAAAGCAATGGAACATGAACACTGCCAATTTCTAAATGTAAACCATTATAATTTGTAGTGTACTAACGTATTTATCATTCTCTAAGGCTTTTCTTTTGTGGATCTCCCAACTTTCCGGTTGAATATGTGTGTAAGATATCCATGGGTGATCCCCTCTTATATAAGAGAAAATGTAATTTCTAGAAAGTGTGTGCATGTGTTCTCGCCAACTTTTGGATAAAATCTTCATGGCTATCTTTCTTACCTCGTCCATGCCGGGGGCATCGATCTCAAATGGTCTCTATTTATTTTCACGTTAAAGGAAAAATTAAATACGCTTTGCTTCCCCATGCATGGGAGGTTGTCTTTGTACCTCTCAAAGTTATAATTCATAGCCCTAAATTTCTTACTAAATACAATTAAGTAGATAGTGGCAAATCGGGGTCCTAAGGGTTCATGCAAATAAATGTGGATATAAGCATAGATATAAATATATAAAAACAAGTAAAGAGGGAGGAGTTTGGGTTGGATTTTCCTAAGGTATGAATTGAAAAACAAGACAACTAACAAACTAAGGTGATTATACTAATCATACAACAAACTAAGAAAAAGGGATAAAAACACAAGTGACAAATACTTGGGCGCAATTGATTTCCACTTCCAAGCCTCTTATTAATCATAGAAACAATCACTCATTTACTCATCTTGATTACCTATGATGAATGTAATCACTTCCATTTCAAATATAAACATTCTTTTCTTCTTAAGATTAATTCACAAACACTACAAGAAACAAGACCTATTACTTTGCCCCTTTTACCTCAGTTTTTTTTGTGAACCCCAAATAATCGAGGTAAAAAGTTCTTTTACCTTGGTTTTTTTTGATGTAATTAATATTATTTACCTCGGTTATAAAAAAAACTGAGGTAAATAATTGGTTTCTTACCTCGGTTATTAAAAAATGAAGTAAATAATGTTACCGAATATGGTGCCATTTTGCAAATGTTCTTTGAAAAGCTTGCCCGATTTTGCTTGACACATCATTGATACTGATATGTATTGCGAATGACTAGCAATGCCACATATATGTAAAAGACAAGTTAAAATAAATAATTTGAAGGTGATAGAAAAAAAATAAAAAAATAAAATGGAGGTTGTGTGCCTTTTCCCTTTGTCTTTGGCGTCTATCTCTTCCTAATATCCCATCATCATGATTAATGAGGGAGAATGTAAAATTAAGGAAAATTAGGCACAATAGTTGCTAGATATCATTATGCTACAAACACCCTAGAAATCCTCCCCCAATTTGCACAAGACCAGTACCCCCCTTTGTTGAATATTCAAATAAGATAGACAAATAATTAGAAAAATAATAGTCATGAAAATATCCTTACAAATATAGTACACAATTAAATTAGAATAAGAATTGTCTTAGTTCCAACATAACATAAATTACAATACACTTAATCAGCTTGAATTATGATAACCTTAAAGATGATTGCCCCCCAGCTTGTATCACCTCGAAGAACAAGGTATCCCCGATCATAGGTTATTTCCCCTGAGGAGCTCACAAAAACTCTTTGAGGAAAGTGCCTTGACCCTCCCACCCCCCGAGTAGTTCATATAACACTCTGTCCTGTAGCACCTCGGCACTACGAGGGTCTTCTCAGTCGACAATAGTGGTGCAATCTCCCACGGGATGTACTAAGTCACCGTAAAAAATATTGATTCGAAATAGATATATGTATATACACACACACATGCAATTTTCAACAAATAAAATTTATCTAAAAATCTTTAGAAATTTTGGTATTTTCCAAAAGTTCAGCTGCTTCAAATTGCAGTAAAAAAGTGGGCTATCAATAGCCATCGACTGATGATCAATGTCGAAGGAAAAAAAATCTCTTGGTGGCTCTGTTGTGCGATGAACTGTACAAAAACAAAAAAGTATTAGTCGTTATGAAGTGTGAAGTTGTGCCAAGAAATATATATATATATATATGTAAACATGTGAAATACCTAAAAAAAGGCCGATTAGATGACCCTTCGAAAAAGGGTTTCGAGGGCTATGTTCCCTTGACCAAGTCCCTGATGGAAATACATTCCATCCACAAGTGGCTATTTTGAACCCCACCCCCCGGAAGAGACTACCCTGGAAAAAGAGATTCGTCCAAGTTTTGTGACCATCACAAAGAGCAAGGCCATGATACGAACGAATGCACTCACTTGAAGAAGGAAATCTAAAAATGTGCAAGAGAGGGTTTGCTCCCAGACTGCGTCGAAAGACCGAGATGAGAAGCCTTCTCGAGGGGACGAGGAAAGCTCCATTGAAAAGGAAAGAAAATATCTAATCGAGGAAGTAGAGAACAATAGGAAAATAATGGTGAGCAAGTTGGAAACCAGGCAGGTACCCAGCCCGATACCGAGGCTCGATCGGATAGAAACCAGAGGGACGGGGCTAATCGGGTGATCAACTTCATCAATGGAGAGGTAGGTGACCAATCTTCAAATTCCATCATCAAAGCTCAATCCCAATATGTGCCCCCCTAAAGAACCCTGCTAGAAGTGGTTTCAAGCAGAAGAAGCAACACCTTCTTGGAAGTTGACCCAGTGCCAAGTCGTACCCCCCATATGGATCCAATGGTAATCCATGCCACCATTGGAGAATGTTACATCAAAAAGGTGTTCGTGGAAGATGGTAGTAGTGTGGAAGTGATGTTATTTAATTACTTTGATCCGCTAGAGCTCGGACACAAAAGTTTGAGGAGAAGAACCTCTCCCTGTTCGGTTTCACCGAGAAGACGGTGCTACCCCTAGGGGTCCTGACCCTCTCGGTCAAAGTAGCCAATAGATACAAGGAAGTCATAATTAACTATAGCTTTACAGTGATTGATGACGTACCCCCCTACAATATAATTCTGGGAAAGTCCTGGATGTGCCATAAGCGAGCTGTATGGTCCCCTTATTACTTGACAATGAAGTTCCCCACTAAGACAGGGATGACATTAATAAGGGGAGACCAGCTTGCGACTAGGAGCTATTTGGCTATAGCTTTAAAAGAAGATTGAAAGAAGGACATGGTGGCTTCGATCAATGGAGAAATCAAACACACGGACACAGAGCCAATGACCATTCAATGAAAAGGAACGGTTCTCTTGGGGAAAATAATACTGCTCGTAATGAGAAAGAAGCTGAAGGACCTCCTAGACGACTATTTTGATGTGTTTTCATGGGACACCTTCGACCACACAGGGGTACTGAAAAAACTGATGGTCCATAAACTAAATGTAGACCCATCCCAAAATCCAATCAAGCAAAAATGAAGATAATTCGCCCCTGAGAGGGCTGAAGCCATAAAAGAAGAAGTTTAGAAACTGCTTTGGGCTAAGGTTATCGAAGAGGTATTTTACCCTGAATGGATAGAAAATCTGGTGATGGTCCCCAAGCACGATGGGGCTTGGAGAATGTGCATAAACCTCATAGATATTAACAAATGTTACCCCACTGATAGCTATTCCCTACCCTTCATGGATGTACTAGTCGAAGCAATAGCAGGATATGAGGTGCTAGGCTTCTTCAATGCATATAAGGGCTACCACCAGATACTCATGGCGGAGGAGGATAAGCAGAAAACATCCTTCATAACAGATGTGGGGACATTTTTCTATAAGAAAATGCCATTCGACTTGAAAAATGCTGGAGCCACCTACCCAAGGCTGGTTGATAAGCTCTTCAAAAAGCATATTGGCAGAAACATTGAAATATATAGGGATGAAATGGTAGTCAAAAGCAGAGGCTTTGACCAGTTCTTTTTGGACCTCAAAGAAACATTCTAAATATGTGATTGGAGTAGGAGTCGGAAAATTTGTGGGTGGTTTCGGAGAGGGGGATCGATGCGAACCCTTAAAAAGTTGAGGCTTTGATGGGTATGAAGCCCCCCAAACAATCAAAGATGCTCAAAGGCTAATAGGATCGTTAGTCACGCTCAGTTGATTCCTTTCAAAGGGGGCCAAAAAACATTGTCCATTCTTTGACGTGCTTCGAAAGGCCAAAATATTTGAATGGACATAAGAGTGTGACAAAGCCTTCTAAGTATTAAAGAAGAACTTACGAAGTCTTCCCACCATGATGAAACAAGAAAAAGGGGAAAATATGTACTTATACATCTCCTCATCCCCCTTAGCAATAAGCGCGGTTCTAGTAAAGGAAAAGGACAAAGCCCAACACCTAATTTACTTTGTAAGAAGAGCATTGCATGGTCCAAAGACTCGATATACTACCCTTGAAAAGTTAATCTTGGCCCTAGTCCACGTGGAAAGATGCCTCCTGCCATACTTCCAAAGTCATAAGATTATCTTGCTCACCAGCCATCAAATTAGGCAAGTGCTTCTTAAGAAGAAGGCCTCAAAACCAATGATGAAACGGGCAATCGAATTGGGAGAGCATGACATCCATATTTCCCAATAACAGCCTTCAAGGGCCAAACCTTAGTGGATTTCATTGTGGAAACTACTAAACCAAGAGTAGTCGATGATGAAAAAGAATCCAAAGAAATATGGCAGCTGTACATCGATGGATCATCACACTCTAGAGGCACTGGGCCCAAAGTGATGCGTCCACTTTATATGCTTATTTTAGTACCATTTAGGATCCATTTTGTGCTCTTTCATTACCAACAGCTTGTGTTTTACCATGAAATTCTCTTAGGAGGGGTAAGAGCAACTTTGCGCTCTTTTACCTCTTCTAAGTGGATTCTTGTGTGACGAAGTAATGAAGACCGGAGGCCATTAAAGACTACACTTTCGAAGATTTTGAAGACTTGCTTCAAAGACATGAAGATCGGAGGCCATTGAAGATTACTTTTGAAACCATTGAAGACTTAGAAGTTGAGAGGAGTGTCTATGGAGATGACTACATGCCACAAGGAGAAGAAAAAGAAATAATGCAAAAATTCTGGTTACCATCGCGAGTCGCGATGGACTCATCGCGACCAACATGTTCGTCGCGAGTCGCGACGAACTTCGTCGCGAGTCGCGACGGCCACTGACCAGAATCCTACTTTCATTTCCTTCCACTATAAATACCATTTTTTCTCTCCTCTCATTCCAGTTTTTAGAGCTGTGGATTTTGTACTGTTCTAAACCCTATTTCTCCATTTTTCATCTTTGATTTATCTTGTTGTTTTGATTTGTTGTTTTAGTTAGATTAGCATGAACTCTAGTAGCTAATCTAATCTCTTGGGAGCAATTGACCAAAGCTTCCAAACTCATGTCTTAAGAACAATTTGTAGCTTTTTTATTACTCTTGCTATTATGTATTTACGGGTATTGAATGTGTTTGTTGATATCATTAATGTTATTGAAAGCTTGAGTATAGGAATTCTCGTATGAATTGCTTGCTAGGGTTTGGGTGAGTTGGGTTAAACTCCCCCTTGTTCTTGTTAGGAATGTATGAGTATGAATTAGAGCTTTTGATTATGTTGATGGATTGATGATTGCTAGATAGATATGCAATGTCGAAATCTTTGCCATGTCTATCATTTGTAGCAAACGGGAGAAGTCTATGAGCGTTGAACGTTCTTGACCAATCCCGTGTAAATGCATAGATAGGTTAAATGCTTAGTCACGGTGTAGTGGTCATAAGTGTTGCCGAGCTTGTTGATCCTTCGTGTTAAATGCCATTAATGGGATACCTTGAGTCATGTTTCGACTACGGGAGTCATTGGTGAGGTTTGACAAGAGATGTCGAATTCACTCTTGCAAACTACTATTTAAGAAGGATAGAAGTTTAGTCTTCACAACAAGTAGTGAAAGTAGTAAATAAGTTGCATGTTCAATGATGGATAAGAGATTTGGAAGTGGAAGTCAATTGCGCCCAAGGCTTCGTAATTGTATTTTCATCACATCTTTACTTGTGTTTACATGATTAGCATCATTATCTTGATTTGCTAATTGTTGTATTTTAATTTGGTAATTTAGGAATCATCCAACCAAAACCCCCCTTGTTTACATGCTTTTATATATATCTATGTATGTATGTGTTTAGTACGTTTTCTCATATAGGTGTCTAAGTACTTAGAAAAATCCCTTTTCCTTTGGACGACCCTGCCTTCCCACTATTTACATTATTGTGGATAGGACGCATTAAGGGCCTAAAAGTATTAACTTTGAGAGGTACGACGACGACCTCCCAAATTTTGACGCCGCTGCCGGGGAAAAGGCGTTCATTTTTAAGTGCTTTAGCATATTATGTGTGATTATATGCTACTTGTGAATATTTGTTAGTTTGGTTTTATTTTGATTTCTTAGTTAATTTGCCATTTTCGCTTGGCTTGGAGACGTATTGTCTGAGTTCTTGGTGTATGGTTCGCACGCGATCCTCTTCACAAGAACCCTTACACTACGACCCCGAGTTGGAGTTGAATTTGAGACGGGCTAGGAGGCTTTCTTTGGAAAGTGTGAATAACACCCCTCCTAGTGACCATTTTGCGGATACATCTTCATCAATGGAACATCAAATCGAGAAAGAAGATGAGAATCCGAGAAGGGAACCACACCATCCTTTGGGACAACCCTTGTTGAGAGAAATCATGGCACCCAATCTTGAGCAACAACCGATGTGCATTGAGTACCCAGTGGTTGGGCCAAATGGGCATTTCGAGCTGAAAACCGGGTTCATCAATATGCTACCCACATTCCTTGGAAGGCAAGGGGAGAATGCCAACAAGCATCTCACTGAATTTCACTTCTTGTGTAGCGGTACGGTTCATCATGGAGTGGATGAAGATTTTTACAAGTTGAAGGCATTCCCTTTCACTCTTAAGGATGGTGCTAGAGATTGGCTCCATTACCTACCGCCAAGGAGCATAAAGAGTTGGCTTGATTTGAAGACAAAATTTCTCGCCAAGTACTTCCCGGCCTCGAGGTCCGCTGCTATGAAGAAAGACATAAGCAACATTCTGCAGTGGCATGAAGAGTCTTTCTTCGAGTATTGGGACAGATTTAAGATGCTCCTCGCAAGTTGTCCCTACCATGGCTATTCGGAGGGAGATTTGGTGTATTACTTCTATAATGGCCTTCTTGATGAAGACCAAAGGCTGGTTAGAAGTTCTTGTGGTGGCACCCTTGGAAACAAAATACCCACCGAAGCCATGCAACTATATGAAGAGCTAGTGGAAGAGTCGAGGAATTTTAGCTCAAGGGATGATTTGAGGAGGAGAAACCCAATACCTGCAAGTGACTTTGCCAACAGTGGGAAATTGGAGGATCAAGTCACGGCCCTCACATCCATGGTGAAGACCTTGATGACAATGCCCGGAGGAAATGCGCCACATGTTAAGTCATGTGAAATTTGCTACTTGGCGCACCCTACGGACACATGCCCCACTCTACAAGAAGATTACGTTGAGGAAGTAAGTGCTATGGGGTATCAGGGAAATCAAGGGTACCAAGGTAACTATGGGTATCAAGGTGGTTAAGGTTACCAAGGTAACCAAGGCTACCAAAGGTACCAGGGTACCAAAACTGGCCGTATAATTCGAGAAATCGTGATCACCCGAACCTCCGGTATGGAAACCCTCAAGGAGGCCAGAACTCTCAACCGTACAAGCTTCCCCCACAACAATACCGGCCACCTCAACAACAGTTCCAAAGGCTTGAAGACAAACCCCGAGACCGAGGGGAGGGCTCGGGGCTATCCAAGGATGAGGTGTTGCAAGCTATTCACCGATTAGGCATGAGTGCTGAAAAGAGCGAACAATTCCAAGACGAGGCTAAAGCAAGTATCAAAAACTTGGAAACTCAAGTGAGCCAAATAGCCCAAATGGTGAACCGGATGGAAGCCCGGGAAAAGGGTAAACTACCTGCCCAACCAGAGATCAACCCAAGGCAAAATGCAAGTGCTATCACTTTAAGAAGTGGTAGAGAGGTCGGTGCTTCACTGGAGGATGAAAATGTTGAAAAGGAGCCAACGAGAATTGAAGAGTTTGAAAAGGGAGTTGAGAAAGAGGCAGTCCATGAGAAGGAGACCAATGAGCTAGCCAACAAAGGCAAGGAGGAAGAAATCGAGTTGGAAACATTGCCACCAAGACCGAAGTCAACCTCCATCCCGAAACCATCCTCTCCTTCACATAAAAGAACAAAGGTGGTGGATACCTCTCCATATGTTCCGGAACCCCCATTTCCGGAGGACTTGAAAGACAGGAGGAGGACGGAGGATAACAATGACATCTACGAAGTCTTTCATAGATGTGAGGTAAACATCCCTCTCTTGAATGCAATTGAACAAATTCCTAGATATGCCAAATTTCTCAAAGAATTATGTGTTGTGAATAGGAAACAAAGGGCCAAAAACAAGTTGAAAAATGGAAAAAGTGAGCATGTTTCTGCATTATGTCAAAAAGAGCTACCCCTTAAATGTAGCGATCCCGGCATGTTCACAATCCCGTGCATAATAGGAAATAATCATTTTGAAAAAGCTATGCTTGATTTGGGTGCATCCATAAATGTGATTCCTTACTCTTTGTATGAAAATCTCAACTTGGGAACATTGCATAAAACCGGGGTGGTAATCCAATTGGCCGATCGTTCTAGTGCATACCCTAAGGGTATTGTCGAGGACGTGTTGGTTAAGGTGGATTCCTTAATTTTCCCCACGGATTTTTATGTCCTTGACATGGAGCATGATAAACATGCCGCCCCAATTTTGTTGGGGAGGCCATTTTTGAAAATGTCTAGGACAATGATTGATGTGCATAAAGGTACCCTCACCATGGAATTTGATGGAATGAAAGTAGAGTTTAACATAAATGACTCTATGAAGTATCCTAGTGAAGAACATTCTTGCCATGCCCTAGATATTGTTGAGGAAGTTGTGCAAGATGTTTTTGAACTAAATGGTGAGGATTCTTTGTTGGTTGCTTTGCAATGTGATGTTAATGATGCCCACAATGTATATTCTATGAGCACTAACTTGAAGGGCAGCTTTGAGGATTTGAACTTGCTTGAAGAGATGACACCGAGTGTCTCAACACCTCCCCCTCTACTCTTAGAGGAACCTGAGGAACTGGAATTCCTCCTCTCACTTGTGAAAGCCCCGGTGCTTGACCTTAAACCTTTGCCAGATGATCTCAAGTATGCATTTCTTGGGGCAGGGGAGACGCTTCCGGTTATCATTTCGAGCAAGCTCACCAAGGAGCAAGAAGAAAAGTTGATGGTGGTGTTGCGGGAGAACAAGGAAGCAATTGGATAGACTATTGCTGACATCAAAGGCATAAGTCCATCCACTTTTATGCACAGAATCTTGTTGGAAGAAGGTGCAAGACCCGTCCGACAACCCCAACGCCGTTTGAACCCGCCTATGATGGATGTGGTGAAGGCGGAAATCCTCAAGTTGCTTCAAGCAGGCATGATATATCCAATCTCGGATAGCAAATGGGTGAGCCCAACTCAGGTGGTACCCAAGAAGAGTGGAATGACGGTAGTCGAAAATGAGAAGGGTGAAATGGTGCCCACCTGAGTTCAAAATGGGTGGCGAGTTTGCATTGACTACCGGAGATTGAATGCGGAAACACGAAAGGATCACTTCCCATTGCCATTCATTGATCAAATGCTTGAGAGGTTAGCAAGCCACACTTTTTATTGCTTTTTGGATAGGTACTCAGGGTATTTTCAAGTGGCTATCGCCCCGGAAGACCAAGAGAAGACCACCTTCACGTGCCCCTTTGGTACGTTCGCTTACCGATGCATGCCTTTCGGGTTATGTAACGCCCCAACCACTTTCCAAAGGTGTATGGTAAGCATTTTCTCAGAATCTGTTGAAAATTTTGTCGAGGTATTTATGGATGACTTCACCATTCATGGTAATTCCTTTGACGATTGTTTAGCAAATTTATCGCAAGTTCTTAACCGTTGCATTGAAACTAACCTAGTGCTAAATTATGAGAAATGTCACTTTATGGTGGAGAGAGGTATTGTCTTAGGCCATGTTGTCTCCTCTAAGGGTATTGAGGTTGACAAGGCAAAGATAGACACGATTCAAACTTTGCCTTATCCTACTAATGTGCGCGAAGTGCGCTCTTTTCTTGGCCATGCAGGATTCTATCGCCGGTTTATCAAGAACTTCTCAAATATAGCATCTCCTCTATGCAAATTGTTGCAAAAGGAGGTGGAATTTGTGATGGATGAGGGGTGTAAAGGGGCGTTCGATGCATTGAAGAGAAGGTTAGTCTCGGCCCCTATCATACAACCCCTGGATTGGGCGTTGCCTTTTGAGATAATGTGCGATGCGAGTGATTACGCCGTTGGAGCAGTGCTTGGTCAAAGGGTGGGGAGAGTACCTCACGCCATCTACTACGCATCCATCTCCCTAAATGAAGCCCAAAGGAACTACTCCACCACTGAAAAGGAGTTGCTAGCAGTGGTATTCTCTTTAGAAAAATTTTGATCTTACTTGCTTGGTACAAAAATTATTGTGTACACTGACCATGAAGCGCTTCGTCATTTAATGATGAAGAAAGAGGCCAAGCCAAGATTGATTAGGTGGATCCTGCTTTTGAACGAATTTGATTTGGAGGTGTGGGATAAAAAGGGCGCTGAAAACCTTGTGGCCGATCATTTGAGCCGGTTGACTCCGGGAGAAGACATTGAGGTAAGCCCCGCAATGAAGGAGCAACTACGGGAGGAATTCCCTGATGAACAATTGTTCACCATTAGAGATCTCCAACCGTGGTATGCCGACATTGTAAACTTTCTTGTCGCTGGTAAATTCCCTCATCATTTTTCAAAGGCCCAAAAGGATAAGTTAAGGAGTGATGCGACATATTATGTGTGGGATGATCCCTTTTTGTGGAGACATTGTGCGGATCAAGTTGTTAGAGGATGCATCCCTGATAGTGAAGTACACTCAATTCTTGAGTTTTGTCATTCTCATGCATGTGGCGGTCATTTTGGAGCAAAGAGAACTGCTAGGAAAGTTTTAGAGAGTGGGTTTTATTGGTCTACGTTTAATAAGCATGCATACACCTTTTGCAAATCTTGTGATGAATGCCAGAGAGTAGGAAATATTTCCACTAGGAATGAAATGCCCCAAAAACCTCTTTTGTACTGTGAAATCTTTGATGTTTGGGGTATTGACTTTATGGGGCCTTTCCCTAGTTCTTGTGGCTTTACGTACATTCTTCTTGCTGTTGATTATGTATCGAAGTGGGTTGAAGCAAAACCCACTAGGACTGACGATTCTAAAGTGGTTGCAGAATTCTTGAAAGATAACATCTTTTCTAGGTTTGGGGTGCCCCGAGCCTTGATTAGTGACCGTGGCACCCATTTTTGCAATCGGACCATAGCAGCACTCTTGAAGAAGTATGGAGTCACTCACAAGACATCCACCGCCTATCACCCACAAACCAACGGGCAAGCCGAAGTTTCCAATCGGGAAATCAAGTCCATCCTTCAAAAAATGGTTAACCCTAATTGGAAGGATTGGAGTTCTCGGTTGAATGATGCCCCGTGGGCGTATAGGACGGCTTACAAGACACCAATCGGTATGTCCCCATACCGGTTAGTGTTTGGTAAGCCCTGTCACCTACCGGTGGAAATTCAGCACAAGGCTTACTGGGCGGTCAAACAGTTTAATCTTGATGTAGATGAAGCCGGTTTGCATAGGAAGTTACAATTGGAGGAACTGGATGGAATTCGGAGGGAGTCCTATGAGAACGCCGAGATCTACAAAGAGAAGACAAGGCATGGCACGACAAGATGATCATCAGGAAGGATTTTGACATTGGTCAGAAGGTCCTCCTATTCCAATCTCGCCTTTGCCTATTCCCAGGTAAGTTAAGGTCCCGATGGATCGGTCCTTTTGAGGTGGTTAAGGTATTCCCACATGGTGCGGTGGAGATTCTAGATCGAGCTAAGTTCAATACCATTAAGGTTAATGGACAACGGTTGAAACCTTACCATGAGACTTTTGTACCGGAGAAAGGAGAGGACGTTGATCTCCTCGATCCGGTTTGTGAGTAAACTCCAAGGAGAGAAGTGAGTCGTGCCGACGACGTTAAATAAACTTGGTTTTGATCATCCGGATTGTCACTCGTGACTTTCTGTTGATGTTGTTTAGTTTTGAGCTTTTATCATTAAGCTTCATTGTTTTGCTTTATGCTTTTCACAGGTTGTTTTCTCCATGATTTTTTTAGCAATTTTGAAGCCAAGGCATTGGATTTTGGAAGGGGAAAATACTTGAATTCGACAAGAAAGAACTTGGACAAGAGAAAGAAGCAGAAAAATTTTTAGAGTGCCAGGTTAGTTGCCCGTTGCGAGTTGCGATGAACTTAGTCATGAGTCGCGAAGGGCTCAGATTTTTTTGGAATTTTTTTGGGCTTTGGATCCCACTTTCCGCGAGTTACGACAACCTCGCGATGATCATTGCGAGTCGCGATGATCTTCGTCACGAGTCGCGACGGGCTCAGAAACTTTTGGGAAATTTTGGCCTTTCGGACTCAACTTTCTGCGACTCGCGATGACCTCGCGACACTAGTCGCGAGTCGCGATGAGCTTTGTCGCGAGTCGCGACGGGCTCAGAAACTTTGAAAAATTTCGGCCTTTCGGATTCAACTTTCCGTGACTCGCAATGACCTCACGACACTCATCGCGAGTCGCGATTGCTTTTGTCGCGAGTCGCGACGTGCTCAGAAACTTTGAAAAAAAAATTGATCTCAGATTTCACTTTCCGCGACTCGCGATGACCTTGCGGCGCTCGTCGCGAGTTACGATGTATTCCATCGCGAGTCGCGACGGTCAAGCGTACAGAAAAAAAGGGGTCTGATTTAAAATCCGAATGAACAGTTCTTCCCCTTCACTCGTTAGTCTCTTTTTCCCCATCAACCCGATACCTCTTCCATCCTCTCAACTTCCACACCGCCGCGATCTCATCGCCGCCGCCACCTCGTCGCTGCACCGCACCACCACACTTCCCACACTCTCCACACTCTCCACAATCGAAACAATCTTCACACCTCAAATCACATCTCACATTTGCGAAGAACCGAAACCCTAGATTTTGGGGGTTTTTGACGCTTTAGGCAATTCAAACCCGAATTGATCGTGGGCTCCCATTTTTCTTCTTCCTAAGCGTATTATTGGTACACTTCTTCACTCTATTGAGCCCTAATTGTGATTACGAATGTGTATGCTATTTATTGGATATTGTGTAGATTGTGTGGTATGGTGTTTGGAATTTAAATCATTGATCTTGGCCGATTGTGGTGAATATGTTGTGCATCCAATTTTATTTGATAGGTATTGTGTGAATATTTTGCAATTACAGTTTGCACGATATATTTCCTTAGCGTGGTTTTGACTGTATTATACCTGCTTAGTTTTGGAATGTGTGCATTCATGTTGTTTTGGCTGGGGAGTAGATGGTGACTCTGTATTTGAAGCATGTTAGCCCGGGAGCAAACATAGTTGTTATTGAAATAAAATGTTAGTGTGCTTTGGAATGCTATTTTGTTTAGAATAGTTTGGCCATGGAACATAGAGGTTGACATTGTCACTGTACTAATGATGGCTAAATTAGTTGAGCATAACTGTGATTTTGGAATATAGCATATTGATTTAAACTATGTGAGAACTTCGTGGATTTGATGGTCTGGGCTTGTTGGACATCATGTAGATTGTATATGCAATTGCAATTAGAACTTGAACTAGTTGAGTTGATTTTAATCCGGCCTGTGATGATGAACTAGTTTAAGATTGGTTACAGATTTGCCATATTGCATATACAGATATTCCTTCGCGTTTAACCTATTTGCTCTGTTTGCTGTGATTGACAGATATGGCCCCCAAGAGGAGATTTAGGGCTCCCCCGCAAGATGAGCGCACTGCCGCTCCTCCTCCACCTCCACCACCGGTTCCGGAATCGGGCCCTGCACCTTCCTCGTCGGATAGGTACATGGGCTTGACCCGGATCACCGGGTCCTATGAGGACAGATGAGAGGCCCTAGAGAGGCGCCTGCTTAAAGAAACAAGTTTTGTTGATATGCCCACGTTGGATGCCCTCGGCCTTGCGCAGCCTGTCAGATGCCTCCTCGCCAAAGGGGGAATGGAGGGATTCATGAGCAAGAGCGCGCCCACTTACCAGAGGTACACGCTGGAGTTCCTATCCACTGTCCATATAAGCATCATGAGGGGTGACCAACCCTGTGAGAGGTACATCACCTTTCACCTGGATGACCTATCTTGGCAGATGACCGTCTCACAGGTTGAGGAGGCCTTTGGTTTTGACACTGCTGCGATACGAAATAGACTGGACCCAGAGGCCCAAGAGCGGACAATTGAAGATGACATGCAGTTCTGGAATGTCATCAATATGAGGCAAAAGAACTCCCACGACAAGTGCAGCGCCATCATTCACCCTGCGCTCCGTTATGTGCATAGACTCTTGGCCGGCACAATCTTTTGCTCCGCGGAGCCGAGGAATGTGCCAGACAATGACATTCACTTCCTATGGCACTTAACGAGCGAGGGGCAAGGATATGGGCTGTGGGCAGAGCTCTGGATGAAGAGAATTGTAGAAGTGGCAGGAAAGGCAAAGGGGAAGATCATGGTCGGAGGAATGATAGGCCTTCTAGCGGAGTACTTGGGATTAGTCCCTCCGGCCGACTTCCCACGTTTGGGGAGGCGGACATCTTATCTGATCACCGTCGAGCGACTGGTTCGATTTGAGATGCTCAGTGTCACCCGGACCACTGGGCTCTTCCATTGGTTATACGGTGCGAGGAAGGTATCATTCATGGCACTTCCTCAGCAGAGAAAGACAAAGTTGGAGTTCGACACGCCGCTGGAAGATTTGAAGATCTCTCCAGACTCCTCATGTGCAGCTGAGTTCCAGCGCGAACTTCGTGACCTCGACCCAGCCCCTGTCCAGCGTGATGATAGCACCCTACCTCCTTCGGAGCCGCAGCAGCAGCAACAGTACTACTCTCCACAGCCTCCACCACAGACGGATCCCATGCAGGAGGATGAGGCTACACCTCACCACTCCCAGCCTCCGCCAGATTTCTATGAGCGAATGATGCAAACCATGCACAATGGTTTCCACTGCCAGGACAGGATGATTTTGGAGCACAACGTGTTTGTCTCCCAGGCTTTGATCAACATGGATGAGGAGATTGACCACCTGTCAGCTCGCATCCATGAGTTGCAGCCCCAGTCGAGTGGTACATCAGGCCCCGATCCGAGAGCAGAGAGGCGGAGGGCATGGAGGCAGAGCAACACGGAATGGCTAGCACAGTACCAGCAGCGCTACTCCGGCGGTGACCCTTCGTCTTCACAGCATTGATAGTGTGAGCACTACATTCCCCCCTTACCCATGTTTTTCTTTGTACGGCTCTACCTTAGTCTACATTGAGGGCAATGTAGCATTTTAAGTGTGGGTAGGGGTTTCTACTATCGTAGGGTGATACACTTTTGCACAACTCTGTTATTTTCTTTTGGATACTTTGCTTCCGATGTATTGGGGATAATGTTGGTTTTGATGCTTTTCTTAAACTTCACATTTGGAAGCAATTTGCTACTTTTCGGATGGGGAACCAAAAAAAAACAAAAAAAAAACAAAAAAAAACAAAAAAAAAACAATAATAAAAAGGAAAAAGAATCCCGCTAAGTTGAAAACCCGAGAGGGCAACTTAGGTAACATTGGGGCCCGGATAGGTCAAAAACCCGAAAGGGTGGCCTAGGTAAAAATGAGAGGTAAAATGTGTGGAAAAAGGTGAGGTGTGAGCTAAAAGAAAAATGATTGTGTGGCTAGGATGAAAACCTGAAAGGGCTCCTAGGAAAAATGAGGGAAAGCGAGAGAAATTGAAAGACATCAAGTGTTTACTCATTTGCCGACGATGGAGTCATAAGGTTGTGGTGACCACACGGAGGGATCGGGTAGCTCGACATCTTGAGAATCTTTTGGGGATGGATAATTTAGCGGGGAAAAGACGAGTAAGTTATGAAATTCTTGATCATTAAGATGCTTCGTTTTTAGGTTGATATATTGATGTAAAGTGGAGCATGTGTTTTGAACCCTATATACACTTTTGGCTTCATCTTTTATCATTGGATTTGGGATTATCAATTTGGGATTAGGAGATGTCTTAGGGAAATTGATGAATTGATGGGATGATATGGTTCGGGTAGATTTAGGAATAGGGGTTGTGGGAAACTTCTCATTTGACTTTAACATTGAGATGTGTGATATTGAGAGTTTTGTGAGGTATTGATTTGGGGGATTAGTAGTAGGATTTGGAGGTGTCATTTCCTTCGTATGCTTGGATCTTTTCTTACTCGAGGGCGAGTAAGGTTCAAGTGTGGGGGGGGGGGGGGTTTGATGCGTCCACTTTATATGCTTATTTTAGTACCATTTAGGATCCATTTTGTGCTCTTTCATTACCAACAGCTTGTGTTTTACCATGAAATTCTCTTAGGAGGGGTAAGAGCAACTTTGCGCTCTTTTACCTCTTCTAAGTGGATTCTTGTGTGACAAAGTAATGAAGGCCGGAGGCCATTGAAGATTACTTTTGAAACCGTTGAAGACTTAGAAGTTGAGAAGAGTGACTATGGAGATGACTACATGCCACAAGGAGAAGAAAAAGAAATAATGCAAAAATTCTGGTTACCGTCGCGAGTCGCGACGGACTCGTCGCGACCAACATGTTCGTCGCGAGTCGCGACGGCCACTGACCAGAATCCTACTTTCTTTTCCTTCCACTATAAATACCATTTTTTCTCTCCTCTCATTCCAGTTTTCAGAGCTGTGGATTTTGTACTGTTCTAAACCCTATTTCTCCATTTTTCATCTTTGATTTATCTTGTTGTTTTGATTTGTTGTTTTAGTTAGATTAGCATGAACTCTAGTAGCTAATCTAATCTCTTGGGAGCAATTGACCAAAGCTTCCAAACTCATGTCTTAAGAACAATTTGTAGCTTGTTTATTACTCTTGCTATTATGTATTTACGGGTATTGAATGTGTTTGTTGATATCATTAATGTTATTGAAAGCTTGAGTATAGGAATACTTGTATGAATTGCTTGCTAGGGTTTGGGTGAGTTGGGTTAAACTCCCCCTTGTTCTTGTTAGGAATGTATGAGTATGAATTAGAGCTTTTGATTATGTTGATGGATTGATGATTGCTAGATAGATATGCAATGTCGAACTCTTTGCCATGTCTATCATTTGTAGCAAATGGGAAAAGTCTATGAGCATTGAACATTCTTGACCAATCCCGTGTAAATGCATAGATCGGTTAAATGCTTAGTCACGGTGTAGTGGTCATAAGTGTTGCCGAGCTTGTTGATCCTTCGTGTTAAATGCCATTAATGGGATACCCTGAGTCATGTTTCGACTACGGGGGTCATTGGTGAGGTTTGACAAGAGATGTCGAATTCACTCTTGCAAACTACTATCTAAGAAGGATAGAAGTTTAGTCTTCACAACAAGTAGTGAAAGTAGTAAATAAGTTGCATGTTCAATGATGGATAAGAGGTTTGGAAGTGGAAGTCAATTGCGCCCAAGGCTTCGTAATTGTATTTTCATCACATCTTTACTTGCGTTTACATGATTAGCATCATTATCTTGATTTGCTAATTGTTATATTTTAATTTGCTAATTTAGGAATCATCCAACCAAAACCCCCCTTGTTTACATGCTTTTATATATATATCTATGTATGTATGCGTTGAGTACGTTTTCTCATATAGGTGTCTAAGTACTTAGAAAAATCCCTTTTCCCATGGACGACCCCGTCTTGCCACTATTTACATTATTGTGGATATGACGCATTAAGGGCCTAAAAGTATTAACTTTGAGAGGTACGGAGGCGACCTTTCACAAAGTCTTACTCATGATCCCCGAACTGAAGGATTATCCTTATGCCCTACATTTTGACTTCAAGGCCTTCAACAATGAAGTGGAATATGAAGCGCTGATATGAGGCCTTGGAATAGCCAAAGACCTAGGATTTTGAAGGCTAGAAATGCTCAGTGATTCCCAAATCATTGTCCTTCAAGTCAAGGGGGAGCATGAGACCCGGGAAAGAAGTCTGCATCGTTACATGGAAATGGTATATCCCCTCCTTGAACATTTCCACCATTACACCCTTAATCAAGTCCCTTGAGAGAAAAACCATAAGGCTGATGCCCTGAGAAAATTGGACTCGTGGAGGCTCTATGCCACTTTTGATATCTGATTGTGGCTGTGGACTACTTCACAAAGTGGGTTGAGGACAAAGCCCTAACTGGTGTCAAAGGGTAAGCGGTGATTGGTTTTGCTGGAAGAACATCATATGTCGTTTTGGGATCACTTGAACAATTTTAAATGATAATGGTGCCCAGTTCGTCAATGACCCATTTAAAAGCTAGTGTAAGGAGTACAAGATCCGCCAGAGAGTCACCAGCGTTTACCACCCCCAAGCCAATAGGCAGGTGGAGGTCAGTAATTGAACCATTTCTAATGGCATTCGATCAAGACTTGAAGGGGCAGGCAGGGGATGGATCAATGAGTTACCTAGTGTGCTTTGGTCATTTCGAACAACAGCATTATCTACCATGGACGAAACCCCCTATGGCCTGGTCTATGGTTCGGAGGCGGTTATTCTTGCAGAGATAAAGCTACCTACCTTTTGAAGGTTTGCTATAATCAATGAGCGACAAGAGGTTAATGATGAGCAGTGCCACTTGGATTTGGACCTTCTCTGAGAAAAAAAGAGAAGGCATCCCTCCACGAAGCCAAGGTTAAGGAAAGGATCAAGTGGTATCATGATCGGAGGGTCCAAAAAGTTAAGTTTTCCCAGGGAGTCCTCGTATTGAGGAGAAACGAGAAAAACTGAAAAGAGCTGGAGGGGAAACTTTCAGCAAACTGGGAAGGACCCTACTGAGTCATTGAAGCCGGTCCTAGAGGCTGCTATGAGCTAGAAACCCCAAAGGTGAACCAATTCCACATAGATGGAACATTTCTAACCTTAGGAGGTACTATTCCCCTAAATCGCCGTAGGCTTGATGAGGCCCAAATATGGCTCACCCCAAAATTAGTTGTGGGTCAGAGGACGCCCTAAAAAAGATGTTGATGTAAGTCAATATGGCTCCTTTGTTTTTGTCAAACTATCTAGTGAAGTGCGTTTCCTATAAATACATGTTGAGCCAAAACACACCTCGCCATGAGGGTACAAAAATTCCCCATTCTCCTCAAATCAGAGCATCGAATGTTCGAAGGGCCAACACACCCATCAAATGTTTTGGGTCGAATTCCCCTTAAAGTGCATCAAGCACCCATGGCTCAAACCTTGTAAAAGATTCTAAGGGCCAACACACTCCATCGAACGTTTTGGGTCAAATTCTCCTTAAAGTGCATCAAGCGCCCAAGGCATATACCTTGTAAACATTTGAAGGGCCAACACAGCCCATCAAACACTTTGGGGGCCAAAACCCCCTTAAAGCGCATAAAGACCTCCAAGGCACATACCTTGTACACATTTGAAGAGCTAAAATAGCCCGTCAAATTATTAGGGACTGGAATCCCCTTAACAAACATCAAGTTATTTGTGTAGATTCTAACCTTGCGTGCAGACAAAGGACCAATATAGTCCTTCTAACGCTTTATAGGCTTAGCAAGGAAAATAAGGAGTTGAAATATTTAGCTCCACTAGAAAGAGTTAATTCATATCAAAAGGAAAAATTTCCAAATGCTCAAAAAAGGGGCGGACAATTTTATTTCAATTGTACAAGGCTATAAAGGCTTACAAGTAAAGAGTTACAAAAACTATTTATATTTAAATAATAGAAAACTATCCATCCTAGTCCCTAGCTTCAGGTTCTTGAGCAGAGTTTGAAGATCTACGGTAGGAGCTTCGAGGTTTTCTCACCATGGGAACATCCTCAGCGCCCCCAGAACTTGTAGGAGATGCCCCACCCCTACCGTCAGCAATGCCGCCCCTCTCTCGAAGAAGGCCCTCTGGAGGAAGTAAGGACCCCACTCTTCCAAACGGAGGCACCAACCTGGCTACTTGAAAGGTTAGTCCTCGAAAGTGGAGGATCGAAAGGCCTTGATTGAGACCCAAGGGTCTCCACTTGAGTACGATCAGACTGCGAGGCAGGAACCCTAGGTGGGTGGCTTAAGGCAGAACCTCCCCTTTTGCGGGATGCTCTGGAGGGGCCATTCCCCCATGGGTTTGGAACCCCACTCCTTCCCAAAGCAGCATGGGAGGTCAAAGCCCCACTTGTATTCTTCTTTTTCCACAAATCCTTTACAACCCCTTAGTATCTTCATAAGCATCTCAGTACCTGGGGACTGTCGTGATGTGTTTTCTCTCTATAATATTGATGGTATCTTGGAGAAATGTTTTTGAAATCTTCAATTAGGGGCGCATCGAAAGTCCTAACCTGAAGCCTATATGCTCGAAGACTATTAGCAGTCGCTATGTAAGTCTGATGCAGCTCGGAATTCTCCCTACTGACCTTTTCCTTGTCTTTGTATGTGAATGCAATGATTTCTCACTTCTCTCTAATGGTCATTTCTAAGGAAGGAATTATGTTAAACCTCTATGTTTTCTTAAGCCATTTCTATGTTTTCTCGAGCCACTTGAGCCTCGCGGTAGTAACACTCGATGGTCTTGTTGGGCTGAGAAGATGATGCCTCCCAATAGCCTTAAAAGCTTTAGCGACAATGATACATTCTTGCATTAAAGTGAACCCGACTCCGGTGGTGATCTTTTGAAGGTCCTCATTGTGCCGAGCCTCGAGAGAGCGGTAATATCCCAAAATATGATACTTTACCGCTGCTGGAGAGCGGTACCCCTTTGCAGATGGGTGGGAGGCGATAAGGTACAAAGTCTAAAGTTTACAAGTGACAAAAAGTAGAAACAAATAAGTAAAGAAACAAAGATTTTCATTCATATAGAATACATCCAAAGCCCTAAGGAAATAGTTCATACATATTTTCCTATGTTTGGATTTGTTTGGGTAGAGGCCATATTGGTAGGCCTGCGTCGGGACTTCAGAACGGTCAAGGGGTCCAGCTCGCTCCACTTCTTGTCTTTGTCCACCACTGAGAAGTATTTACCAGAAGCTTTCAAATGGTCAAGCAATGAGAAATCGACTCCCCCATCCTAGATGGGCTTCCACCAGAGGTTGTTCAGGTGCTCCGGCTCCAAATTATTTTTATGAACATTTAGCATTGTCGCATACTCGGAGGGGAGTACCTTGTAGAGGGAATGGGCCAGGTACCAAAACTGTGGAGAGGGACGAAAAGAAGTCCTTAAACCTCTAAGTTTTCATGAGCTTATTGGTGTAGGCCTCAAAATCATATGCCTGCTACTTGGGAGAACAAAGGATGACCCGCCTAGAATTTTTACTGGCCAAGGTCCCATTAGCGGCCTGGGCCTTTGATAGCCTCGTTTTGAGCTCTTTCAGGTGGACATCCTTCTCAAGACATAGCGTCTCTGGCTCCTCCTTGTGTTGGGAGGCTATCTTTGCGCGTTCGGCCTTATGATTGGAGGCAATTTTCACCAACTCCCTCCAATGATCAGAGCCAACTTTCTCCAGCTTTTCCTCAATATCCTTGTACTTGGCCATAGCCAATTGGGCTTCTTTAGCCTTCACTACGTAGGTTTGGAGAGCACAATCCAAGGCAATACAGAAGGCGGCCACCTCTGGGATACAAACCAAAGTAGGATCCATCGCACCTGGAGGGGTGGGATTACCCTTCCCCAAGAGATGACCAACTTGCAACACGACATTCTTTGAGCCACCGGCTTGGGATTCGATGAGAGGGTTCGATGATCGCATGACCTCGCTAGTCCGAAGCTTCATTGGGGAGGGGCTGTATGAAGAAGCATTTTCCTAAGGCCACTTATTTTCACGGAGTCATCACAGACCTCCGTTCGAACCTCCGAAGCGAGCTCCATTTGGATAGGCCCTTAGACAAGGGGCTCAGAGTGAACCTCCTAATTGGTTTCCTCGAAAACCACCTCCACATCATCCCCATTTTTTAGACCAAGCATAGTAGCGAAGTTTGCTAACACTGAACAAAGTAAAATAAAAATAGGCCAGGATAAGAAACAAACATAAGGGGGGGGGGGGCTAAAAGTTAAATCAATAATAGTAAAAAGCTAGGATGTAGTAAACATCTTCGAAGGGTAGGAAGGAACTCCAAGAAGGGGCCTCTTTTGAATTGTTTGCCTCTAAGGGCTTCGAGTCAATTTCGACGTTCCTTGAAATATGCTCGGCAGGCTTCGAGGCATTAAATTTTTCCTTCTTTTTCTTTGGCTTTTTTAGACCCTGATGTGTCCATTTTAGATGAATTATTTAGTAGTATTTAGGATCACTTTTGTGCTCTTTTATCATCGAGAGCTTGTGTTTTACCTTGAAATTCACTTAGGAGAGGCAAAAGCAACTTTGTACTCTTTTACCTCTTCTAAGTGGATTTTGTGTGACAAGGGAAGAACACGGAAGCAACGAAGACCGGAAGACATTGAAGACTATACTTTCGAAGACTTTTGGATACTCACTTCGAAGACATGAAGACCGGAGGCCGTTGAAGACCATTTTTGGAGCCGTTGAAGACTTGAAGATTGAGAGGGATGGCTATGAAGAAGACAAAGAAACAATGCAAAACTCTGGCTCCCGTCGCGACCCCGTCGCGACACCATCGCGAGTCGCGACGAACTCGTCGCGAGTCGCGACCAACGGGCGGCCAGAAATCAATTTTATTTTCTTTGCACTATAAATACCCTCTCTTTCCTCCTCTTCTCCAGTTTTTGCTCAGCCCATTTTTCTCTGGGTTTTAGGGCTCCAAAACCTTAGATTTTCTTCTTCTTTCTTTGTAGCTTTTAGTTCTTTGTTATGGGTTTTGTTTATCTAGGTTAGTTTTGTACTTGGGAGCAAAGGATTGAAGCTTCCATTATCTATGTAGCAAGAACTCATTTTATCTATCTATTTGGTGTTTTTGCTATTGTGCATTTATTGTGCTTTGAATGTTAATTGTTGATTTCATTGATGTTGTTGAGAGCTTGATGATATGAAATGCTTGTATGAATTGCTAGCTAGGGTTTGGGGGATTTGGGTTAATTTCCCCCCTGTTCTTGTTAGGAATGTATGAGTGTGAATTAGAGCTTTTGATTGTGTTAGTGTGTTGATAATGTGCTAGACGAATGTGATTGATGTTGAACTCTTCGTCATGTTCGTTTGTGTAGCAAACGAGAAGAGTTATATGCTCGTGGTCTATGAGTGGTCGCTCTTGACTAATCTCGTGTAATTGCATGAATTGGTTAAATGCTTAGTCACGGTGTAGTGGTCATAGGCATTGCCAAGCTTGTTGGTCCTTCGTGCTAAATGCCACCAATGACACCTTGAGTCGTGGTCGCGACTCGGGAGTCATTGGTGAGGTTTGACGAGAGATGTCGAACTCACTCTCGCAAACTACGAACTAAGAAGGATAGGAGTTTAGTCTCCACGACAAGTAGTTGAAGTATTGAATAGATGATTTAAATTCATTCTTGAAGCATTTGTTATTTGGCGTTTATGTATTCTTGACTGTGTGTTTCACTGCATGTGTGCCATGAGTTGTTTGAGCATAGGAAGTTCTTGTGTGGTTGAATTGTTTAGGTGTAGGAACGTGACGAATTCCGTAGCGCCTTTGCATGAAGATCTATGAGCATGAACTTAGAACTCCTTGTGATGTGTGTGTTGTGGTACTTGCTAGATGGGTGTGCGAGTGTTGGATCCTGAATGCTATATGATGGAATGTGTGAATGATTCGATGAACTACATTAGATGTGGAAGTGGATATCCGTTGCCCCCAAGGCATTTTATCTTTGTAGTTTAAAACCCCTTTTCTTTAGTTTCGTTTGATGATTAGCATAGTCACTTGACCTTGCTAGTTATCGTGTCTTTTTATCTTTGTTAACTTAGGAAACCAACCAACCAACCCCCACTTTACTTGCTTTTATGTGTGTGTAAATATAGTTACTCCTAGCCTAGTATCAACCATTTGTGTGCTTAGACGCTTAGGAAGATCCCTCTTCTCATTGGACGACCCCGATTTGCCACTATCTACCTAGTTGTAGAAAGTAAGCATTTAGGGCTTATAAATTATCTTTTGCACGGCGGGCGCGACGACCGCCCGCCCGTCAAAATGGCACCATTTCCGGGGAAGAGGCGTTTATTCTTAAGTATTTAGGTGTATTTGGTTGTGTATTGGCTAGTTGTTTTTATTTTCCACTACTTGGTGGTTGTTTTTGTTCGGAGTAGGTATTGCTTGAGTTCTTGGTAATTTATGTTATCGAGAATCCTTGCACTATGATTCCGAACTTTTGAAAAAAAAAAAATAAAAAAAAATTTAATGGAGCGTCTCACCTTGAGGGAACTCATGATGAGAAGAGAGGCTCAACAAGCAAGGTTTTGTAGGATGTGTCATTTTGACCATCCTACCGAATCTTGCCATTTGTTGTGGGAAGAGCACTATGACCGAGAAAGAACCCATGATTTCCAAAACCATGGGTACTATGAAGAGTGCTACCAAGAGGTAGGAGATGTTGGTTTTCAAGGGCAAGAAGCTCATGAATGCTATCCATACCACGACTCTTATAATCCGGAATGGAGTGGTAGTCTGGATTTGTGGTATGAGAATGAGCCGGAAAACCAATATTACGAGCTACCTAATTGGCCATCACCACCCTATACCATACCCCAAAACCAAGCCCAACAAGGAAGTTCAAGTTTGACACGTGAAGATGTCTTAAATACCATAGCAAACTTGAACTCCTTTACTAATGAGGAGCCGGATACCCAGCTCTTCTCTAGTGTTGAGGCCATTGATGGGCATGTGAGGAACATATTAGAGGTATTGGCCCGCATGGAAGCTCGTGATTCCGAAACACACCATCCCAACTTGAACTCGATGATTCGGTGAGTGAGGTCACCAATAATAATGATTTTGAGTTTGAAAGGGATGAGGAGTTGGTTGTAGAGGATAGAAAAATGGAGGAAGAGGTGATAGTGCTACATCCATTAGCATTGTCACCCCTTCTCCCACCTAGTGAACCAACTATAATATTTTTGGAAGTTTTGAGGGAAACGAGAGAGGAGCCAAAAGACTATCCCAAGCTCCCTAACCACTTAATTCCCTTTGAACCATCTCCACCTCCACAAGACTTTCCTCTTGAAAGTTTTGTGCCCCCACCTCTCTTATTTTGGATGCTCATGGTGAAGAGCTTCAAGCCTTCACCATACGGATAACATTAGGGTTGTGCCGATGACCTTAAACATACGGAGCTTCGTCGTGCCGATGACGTTAAATAAATTCGGCATTTCTTTTAGTTTTTGTTTCTTTTAGTTTTTGTTTCTTAGTTTTTTTTGTTGTTTTGTTTTGTTCTTTTTATGGCATGTTTTTCTATGATTTTGTAGCAACATGAAGTGCATTGCAATGATGGAGATGAAGGAACGAGATCAATGAACGAGGGAAGAAAGCTTGGACAGTTGGTAAGAAAACGAAACAATTTTAAGCCTGGGATACCCTGCCGTCGCGAGTCGCGATGGGCTTCGTCGCGAGTCGCGACGAACAGGGGAGCAAAATTCACTCCCAGCGCCAACTTTCCGCGAGTCGCGATGACTTCGCGAGGCTCGTCGCGAGTCGCGACCTACTTCGTCGCGAGTCGCGACGAGCTCAGAATTTTTGAGCTTTCGGACTCAACTTTCCACGAGCCGCGATGACATCGCGAGGCTCCGTCGCGAGTCGCGATGAACTTCATCGCGAGTCGCGACGTGATCAGAACTTCTTGAGCTTCCGGACTCAACTTTTCACGAGTCGCGATGACTTCGCGAGGCTCGTCGCGAGTCGCGACCTACTTCGTCGCAAGTCGCGACGAGCTCAGAAAATTTTGAGCTCTCGGACTCACCTTTCCACGAGTCGCGATGACTTCGCGAGGCTCGTCGCGAGTCGCGACGTGCTCAGTAACTGTTGAAAAATTTTTGAGCCCGGATTTCAAATTTCCAAGCTTCCAAGTTCCCAAATAATTTTAAACATTGCATGATCCTACCTTCTTCTCCACCCAACACTCCCAAGAACCACCACATACCCACTCATTCCTCCACCATCCTACACATGTTGACATATGAACATCCTTGCATCTTTATAGTACATTTATTGATTGTAGTATGCCGACTACATCATTGTGATCGTAAGTGCATATCCTATAATGATGCTTGTATACATGTCAATATATGTTGGATATTTTTCATGATTATTCTTATAGTGTTGGTTGAGTGTGATTTGGTTGTTCTTTGAAAATACTATGGTTATTAACTCTTGATGCTAAACCTAGTATTACATATCCTTATGTACTTGTGAGTTTAATGTGTTCTTCATGGTGTAGTCTTGATCAAACGGCGTCATGGAGACAATGCTTTTCTCGAGGGGTGAGCTCTTCTATGGCATCTTTGCTCACCCTTCCGGTTCCGAAACCTATCTCGGGACCATCCAAGTACTTGGATATCGCCATATCACCGGCGAATTTGCAGAGAAATGGGTGTCACTCTAACTCCCTTACCTTGATTTTTATTGTTCTTGCCTTACGTGTTTACATTGAGGGCAATGTAATGTTTTAAGTGTGGGGAGGGGTTAGAGGACTCATATGCATGCTAGATTGTTTTGGAATGCTTTTTGCTACTTTTCATTGGAAAAACATGAGAAAAAGAAAAAAAAAATATATATAATAGAAAAACAAAAAAAAATAGAAAAAGAAAAAGAAAAAAAAAGAAAAGAAAAAGAAAACCCGCTAAGTTGAAAACCCGAGAGGGCAACTTAGGCAACATTGGGGGCCCGGATAGGTCAAAAACCCTTAAAGGGCGGCCTAGGCAAAAATGAGAGGCTAAAATGTGCGGAAAAAGGTGAGATGTGAGCTAAAGAAACATGATGTGTGGCTAGGATGAAAACTCGAAAGAGCTCCTAGGCAAAATGAGAGAAAGTGAGAGAAATTGAAAAATGCTATGATTTCACTCATTTGCCGGCGTTGGAGTCATAAGGTTGCGGTTGTCACACGGATGGATCGGGTAGCTCAATATCTATAGACCTCTTGGGATTGGGTAGCTTAGTGGGTTAGGAAACGAAGTGTGGTTATGAAATTCCTTATCTCTTTCTACTTCGTTTTTGGTTGATATATTGGCATTAGGTGAAGCATGTGTTTAAAACTTCCTCTATGGTTTTAGCTTCATTTTGTGTCATTGGATTCTGGGAATATCAATTCTGGGCTTGGAAATATTTTTATGGGTAGTGAATTGATAAGTGGTAGGTTTGGTTAGATTTAGGATTGGGGATGTGTGTGTGAAAAAATTCTCATGTGAGCTTTTATTTTGGGATTTTTGATATTGAGAGTTTTTGTGAGGCTTTGATTGGGGGATTAGTTTAGGTTTTGGATATATCATTTACTCCGTGTGCTTGGTTCTTTTCTTACTCGAGGGCGAGTAAGGTTTAAGTGTGGGGAGGTTTGATATGTCCATTTTGTGTGGTAATTTTAGGGGTTTTAGGATGTGGATATGCCATTTCCTCCGTATGCTTGAATCTTTTCTTACTCGAGGGCGAGTAAGGTTTAAGTGTGGGGAGGTTTGATGTGTCCATTTTAGATGCATTATTTAGTAGTATTTAGGATCACTTTTGTGCTCTTTTATCATCGAGAGCTTGTGTTTTACCTTGAAATTCACTTAGGAGAGGCAAAAGCAACTTTGTACTCTTTTACCTCTTCTAAGTGGATTTTGTGTGACAAGGGAAGAACACGGAAGCAACGAAGACCGGAAGACATTGAAGACTATACTTTCGAAGACTTTTGGATACTCACTTCGAAGACATGAAGACCGGAGGCCGTTGAAGACCATTTTTGGAGCCGTTGAAGACTTGAAGATTGAGAGGGATGGCTATGAAGAAGACAAAGAAACAATGCAAAACTCTGGCTCCCGTCGCGACCCCGTCGCGACACCATCGCGAGTCGCGACCAACACCGTCGCGAGTCGCGACCAACACCGTCGCGAGTCGCGACCAACGGGCGGCCAGAAATCAATTTTATTTTCTTTGCACTATAAATACCCTCTCTTTCCTCCTCTTCTCCAGTTTTTGCTCAGCCCATTTTTCTCTAGGTTTTAGGGCTCCAAAACCTTAGATTTTCTTCTTCTTTCTTTGTATCTTTTAGTTCTTTGTTATGGGTTTTGTTTATCTAGGTTAGTTTTGTACTTGGGAGCAAAGGATTGAAGCTTCCATTATCTATGTAGCAAGAACTCATTTTATCTATCTATTTGGTGTTTTTGCTATTGTGCATTTATTGTGCTTTGAATGTTAATTGTTGATTTCATTGATGTTGTTGAGAGCTTGATGATATGAAATGCTTGTATGAATTGCTAGCTAGGGTTTGGGGGATTTGGGTTAATTTCCCCCCTGTTCTTGTTAGGAATGTATGAGTGTGAATTAGAGCTTTTGATTGTGTTAGTGTGTTGACAATGTGCTAGACGAATGTGATTGATGTTGAACTCTTCGTCATGTTCGTTTGTGTAGCAAACGAGAAGAGTTATATGCTCGTGGTCTATGAGTGGTCGCTCTTGACTAATCTCGTGTAATTGCATGAATTGGTTAAATGCTTAGTCACGGTGTAGTGGTCATAGGCATTGCCAAGCTTGTTGGTCCTTCGTGCTAAATGCCACCAATGACACCTTGAGTCGTGGTCGCGACTCGGGAGTCATTGGTGAGGTTTGACGAGAGATGTCGAACTCACTCTCGCAAACTACGAACTAAGAAGGATAGGAGTTTAGTCTCCACGACAAGTAGTTGAAGTATTGAATAGATGATTTAAATTCATTCTTGAAGCATTTGTTATTTGGCGTTTATGAATTCTTGACGGTGTGTTTCACTGCATGTGTGCCATGAGTTGTTTGAGCATAGGTAGTGCTTGTGTGGTTGAATTGTTTAGGTGTAGGAACGTGACGAATTCCGTAGCGCCTTTGCATGAAGATCTATGAGCATGAACTTAGAACTCCTTGTGATGTGTGTGTTGTGGTACTTGCTAGATGGGTGTGTGAGTGTTGGATCCTGAATGCTATATGATGGAATGTGTGAATGATTCGATAAACTACAGTAGATGTGGCTGTGGATATCCGTTGCCCCCAAGGCATTTTATCTTTGTAGTTTAAAACCCCTTTTCTTTAGTTTCGTTTGATGATTAGCATAGTCACTTGACCTTGCTAGTTATCGTGTCTTTTTATCTTTGTTAACTTAGGAAACCAACCAACCAACCCCCCCTTTACTTGCTTTTATGTGTGTGTAAATATAGTTACTCCTAGCCTAGTATCAACCATTTGTGTGCTTAGACGCTTAGGAAGATCCCTCTTCTCATTGGACGACCCCGATTTGCCACTATCTACCTAGTTGTAGAAAGTAAGCATTTAGGGCTTATAAATTATCTTTTGCACGGCGGGCGCGACGACCGCCCGCCCGTCAGACCCCCAACATCAGTAATTTATAGGGCTTTCCTCTTAATATTCTGAGGCTTATCGCCCTTAACCACTTTCGGTTTCCCCCTTCCTTTGCCCAAAGGGGCTTTTGAAGATTTTGTCGGAGGGAGGGGTTTTATCAGAACTGATTTATGGTGGATTGACTCGTAAACCTCCTATGGCTAGATATAATTAAACTTATTATAAATGTCAATGGGGTCACTTAACAGTCTATCCCTATCTGCCACTACACTCTTCAGAGCAACATAAATGGTAGCATTCTCGTACTTAGGATTCAAATTCCATTCAAGTACGTAGTAATCCTCCACCTCTTTCTTGAAGGTGTATGGGGGTCCTATGCCTCCCTTTACAGTTAAACAAGATCTTAATAGGGTCCAAAAACCTATTACTAAGGTTATAATCCCCTTAAGCTTTGTATCCCTACAGCCGGGTGTTTGCACTACGGGTATGTTAGCAGAGATATATTACAAGGACTTAAAAATATCGTAGCTAGGGGTTATTCCTAATCTATTACATCGAGTTATCAATGCAATCACAAAGAGTATGACATTCTAATGTAGCTTAGATAGATTAACTTGGTGCTCCTCGAGAAGATGAGAGAGGATAGGGGGCAAGGGAAATCACAGCCCAAATCTGAGATGGCGCTCTTAGAAGGTGCATCGACCAGGCCTCGTATCCCTTGGTTTTTCATCTTTGTGAAGGACCTCTAATTGAAAGTCCTCCAAAAGCCTAATCCAAAGAGGAAGAGAACACATTAAATTGGAAATCTCCTTAGCAATTGGCTGGGTACTTTCGAGAACTGGGTCAGAATCTTCTCAAAATAGAAAGGGCCCCCTCCCTATCCTCCTGAATCCTGGCCTCCCTTAGAATTTGAGACCTCAATGTAATCCACTTGCGATGGTAACCTTAAGGTGGCACGGGGCAACTGGAAGAGCTTCTTCCGGTGCCGAGATCAGCTGAATGGAAATCGACGGCTGAGAAAGAAACGATGCCAGAGTCTTGAAGGTGGGAACTTTTGACACTGCCAGAAATTAGGCCGGAATGGAGTTCTTTCTCACTGATGGTGTTTTTGCGACATCTCAATAAGAGAAAAAGAAAGGTCAAAGGAGAGGGAACTTACTGGTTAATAGTCAGAGTTTTACCGGAGCTCTCTGAAAAGGTTAACTTGGAGAAAACACCTGGAAGCTGCTCTGAGAGAGAAAGTGGAATTTTGAAAATTTGAAAATGCTTTAAGTAAAGAGAAAAGCAAAGGGCCTAGAAATACCTTATATAGAAGAAAGAATAAAGGGTAATGATAACCTCAAGCCACTACACAATAAGTAAGTACGTGGGTAAATGGGCCGTGTGGGTGAGAAATCCAAGGCATTTATGGGGAAAGTGGCATGCGTGGAACTCAACCTTGACTTCACGCACTCAGAAATAAGAGTGAGCATCACGTCCTTGTGACCTTTCCACTTCTCGCTTTGAAATCAAATGCCATAATTCTGACTATTGGGATTTGAAGGACCTCAGATTCTAACACTTATTAGAAGCCTGAAGGTCAAATCCCCTATTCTTAAATACTAGTATTCAAACACCCTCAGATTCTAACACAGACTGGAAGCCCAAGGTCGAATCCCCTAGTCCTAGAATATTTGGATTCAAGCCCCTTGGATTATAACATAGATTAGAAGCCTTAAGGTTGAATCCCCTTTTCCTAAATATTGGAATTCCAACACCCTCTAATTATAAAACAAATTAGAAGCCCAAAGGTCAAATCTCCAATTCCTAAATATTGGGATTCGAACACCCTCAGACTCTAACACAGATTAGAAGCCCAACGGTCAAATCCCATGTTTTGTAGGTGTTAGTTGAAAATAGCAACCCCCCAATTGCATTTTTACATTACTAGCTGTTTCTTTCACTCGTGCGTATTAACGACCCATATGAGGTTGTGTTTCTAACTTGTACTTGAGCCCTAGCATCCTTGTGGACAAACCCAGGGCTTGCCACTTACTACCCCTTTGTAGCTTAGCAGTGAGAACGGGTGCAGAATATAAATCTCTATCTTTGACCCTTAAGCCCCCCAGCTCATGTTTTAACGATGGCCGGGTCGAGGGCAGGTTAAAAAACTATTTTCTAGTTAGAGAATAATCAGAAGAAATTATTCAGTATACATAAGTCTTTTACAGTTTCCTAAATGATCGTTAAATTAAAACTCTGTTGATCATATGTTAGGTTAAATAGTAAGCACTTAATAACATTAAAATAACAATAAACAACCAAATTGTAAAAATACGTCCAAATAATTATTCTTCCAAATACGAATCAATTAGTTTTAAATACATGGTCATACGAAGTCTAAGTTAAACATCTAATGTTCGCGGGGGGAAGAATGACAACATTGACAACTACGAGCCCTGCACTATTTATGAGTTCAATTTACTGTATTTCCCCAATCTCCAGTTTCTTTACGGCAAGAAACTGGCCAAACCCCTCCGCAGTCAGGGTCTTGAGCCTCCTGCTCCCCAAGTAGTGCATGTTGTACTCCCTCCCCCTGCACCTGATCACAACACCCAACTTGTACGGGGCTAGGAGCTCAACAATTTGGTAAAAAATGTACTAAATTATAAACAAAAAACCTTTGTTAGTAATTATAATAGTAATTTATAAAAAGAGTTAATTGAAAAATCACTTTGTTTGAAACTGGGAGGACTTACCAAAATTGGAATTGATCTGAAGTTTGTCTGGGTAAGAGTATGTATAAAATGCAGATATCTACCTTAGAATATGCGACGCAGAATGTCATCATATGAATCAGTACAAATCTATATTTTTCAATGAAATTATTAGAAATTCAATTAGAATCTTTGTAATGAAATAGAAGGAATATTTAAAACATAACAAAAAAAGCTCACCTCAATCAGTTCCCGCCTAGAATAAGCATTGTAAGACATGATTGCTGTAATTCATATTGTCATAGATGTTAAATATTATGTTAGACAGAAAATGGGCAATAAATACATACAATCATTTTTGTTGAACAAGTGAAGGCAACGTTGCTAGACCTTCGGTATAATAGATAAAGGTGTGACATCGCATTTACTTAGCCAACTACACAAAACATGACATGCGACATCACCTAAAGATCGGTACAACAGAAGGACAACCGATGTGCCAACGACGTTTCATTCAAGCAAAGAATGAATAACAATAGAAACTTCATCCTTAAACCATATTGTAGCACCCTAATCCATATTCTAACACCCTAAAACCATATTCTAACACCATAAAACCATATTCTAGCACCTAAATCATAGTAATTTAACAATTTTTTAAAAATAACACATTCACACCCTAATCCATATACATAACAATTTCAAGGATGAATACAAAAACAAAAGTAATGTAATCACATGTGGAAACTAGAAGATAGGCAAGGAGAAGTGTTGAAATTTGAGAAAATATAGAAAGTTTAAAGTGATGTATGATAGGTAGGCTCCATTTATATATTCGTTATGAAGCGTTTGTGCTTCCACTTAGGGTTGTGCAATGTTGCATGCCAGTCGAACTGACCAACCTATGACCGACATTAGTGCAACATCGGCTAATATAAAGGTAGGCCTCACCATTTTAGCCCACTAGTATAGGAATGGGCCAGTGTTTGACCAATGCATGTGCAAGGTCACATGTAATTTTAGCTTAGCGACATGTGACCAACATAGGATTGGCGTCGGCGATGATGAAATTGGGCCTCACCATTTCAGCTCGCTAGTATGTCAACTGGGCCCGCGTTTGACCAAGACGCACATAATTGACCTTCAAAATGGGTAATTGTATATTAGATACTTCTAGTTTAAATTTATAACTGTCTATGAACTATATTAACGTCCGATTTGATCATAATCAATTTTAACATAACCGATGAACTCTTCTGTTTTTACACTTAGGGCTCTCCAAGATGGCGTGGGAGGACAAAATGCAAAATTGGAGCTATCCAGTAATCTAAGTCACATTCTCATTAGTTTGATTGGGGGATGGCAAGGTTCCCGTCCCCAAACCGGGGTAATCATCCGTCATTTTTGGAGTATTCCATTAATACTGATATACCCATTTTATATGGTTATATTAGGACTTTTAGGATTCACTTTTGTACACTTTTGTCCGTTAGATGCGGCATGTTTCCTTTAAATTTTCTAAGGAGAGTTAAAATAAACTTTTACGCTTTTATTACTTTTCTAGAAGATTTTGTGTGACAAGGCAATTTGTTTGAAGACTTTGAAGAATACCTTTGAAGATTTGAAGACTTTCATTTGAGATTTTGAAGACTTGAAGACTTGAAGAATTGAAGATAAGTGAAGTGAAGAGGAGGACTTGAAAAAAAAGAAGAAATAAATCAAGATGCTGAAACTTGGCTCGGTCGTGACTCGCGATGGATTGTTCGAAAGTCGCACTGGACTGGTGGCCAGAACCTTTATTACTTTTTTTTTACTATAAATACTAAATCTTATCCTCTCCCCTTCCACTCTCTTCTTCTTCCTGCGGTTTTCTTGGTTCAAAACCCTAGTTTTCCTTTCTTTCTTTTCATAGTTTTTGTAGGTTAATGATGTCTTTTAATTATCTAGGTTAGTATAATCTTGGGAGAAATTTATTGAGACTTCCTTGCTAATGTCTTGAAAATCATATCTATCTATTTATTGTTTTTTCTATTGTGCATTTATTGAGCTTTAAATGTGAATTGTTAATGGCATTGATGCTGTTGGAAGTTTGAGTATATGAATTGCTTGTATGATTACTTGTTAGGGTTGGGAGAAAGTAGCTAATTCTCGCCTCTTTTAATATGGAATCCAAGAGCATGAGTTTGAGCTTGTAAATGATATTGATGTGTTGATAATTTCTAGATGAATGTGATAATGTTCAACGTTTTGTCATGTTTATTTATTATATCAAGTAGGAGATGTCTATGAGCGTTGAACGTCCTTGACTAATCTTATGTAAATGCATGAATTGGTTAAATGCTTAGATACAATGTAGTGTTTATAACTGTTTCCAAGCTTGTTGATTCTTCATTCTCAATGCCATCAATGGGATAATTTTAGTCGTGTTTCGACTAAATGAGTCATTGGTGAGGTTTGACAAGATATGTCGAATTCACTCTTGCAAACTACTATCTAAGAAGGATAGAAGATTTATCTTCACAACAAGTAGTGAATAAATTGTTTCACTCATTTTTTAAGCCTTTGTTATTTAGTATTCATGTGTTCTTAATGCTATGTTTTACTTCATTTATGACATGGGCTGTTTGAGAATAGGAAGTGTTTGTATGATTGAAGTGTTAGGGTGTTAGGAAAGTGACGATTTCCTTTGCTCTTTGGCATGAAAATCCAAGAACATGAACTTAGAATTTCTCATGCATAATGTGTTGTGATTCTTGCTAGATAAGTATGTTAATGTGGATTGTTCTCATATTCATCCTCTAGATGCAATGAAAGGTTGAACCTTGAATGTGGTTTATTCTAGGTTTAGCCTAATGTATGATATGTTTGGTTAAATGGCTATGTATTTGGTAGAAGTCTTGTTGTTATCAAATCTATGGTCCTTCGTGTGAAATTCCATTGATGAAATACCTCTATGGTGTGGTTTGCCTAGAGTGATTCTCAATGAGGTTTGCAAATGGTCATTGTTTGTGTTTGCAAATTACTATTAAGAAGGAATGAATGTTCAACTTCGAATGGGAAGTGATAACATTTCCCATAGGTAACAAATGTGATTGAATGAGTGAATGGTTCAATGATCTACATGAGGTTTGGAAGCAGATGTCAATTTCCCCTAAGGCTTTATCTTTTATAGTTTTTACCATTTTTTCTTAGTTGTTGCATGATTAGCATGGTTACTTGACTTTGCTAGTCAGCTTGTCTTTTAATTTCATAACTTAGGAAAACCAACCCCCCCATTTACTTGCTTATATATATATATATATCTCTATATATTTATTTACTTCTAGCAAAATATCAACCTTATATGTTTAAATGCTTAAGAAAATCCCTTTCTTTGTGGACGACCCCAACTTGCCATTATCTACTTAGTTGTAGATAGGAAGCATTTAGGGCTTATAAATTTAACTTTGAGAGGTACGACGATGACCTCCTAGTTATCCTTACAACACGCATTATGAAACGATTATATCCACCACAGAGAATCACATGAAATTTCATATTATAGGTTTCTTATTAAATTAAACGCTAATAAAATTCCATCCATCAATTTTTAAAAAGCACTAGTACATTGTGTAGAGTAAATTGTACATGATTACTTATAAGTATACAAGATTCATTCAGGTAAAACTTGTTGAATTCTTTGTGGGATCGTGCCATTTTCTTTGTCACTACGGTGATAATGAGTTTGACTGGGAGATGGTAAGGGTCCCGTCTTCAAACCAGGGTAATCATCCATCATTTTTGCTAGTATTCCATTAATACCCTTACTATAAGCGTTATGAGAACGATTATTTCCACCACATAGAAACACATAAAATTTAATATTCTAGGTTTCTTATGAAATTAAACGCTTATAGAATTCCATCCATCAAATTTTAAAAAGCGCTAGTAAATTGGGTAGAGTAAATTGTAAATGATTACTTATAAGTATACAAGGTTCATTCTAGAAGAACTTGTGGAATTCTCTGTGGGATCCTGCCAGTTTTGTTTGTCACTAACGGTGATTATGAGTTTGACTGGGGATGGCAAGGGTCCCGTTCGTGAATTGAGGTAAATTTCTGTCATTTTTGTTAGTATTTCATTAATACCCTTACTATAAGCAGTTTGAGAACGATCATTTCTACCACAGAATCACATGAAATTTAATATTCTAGGTTTCTTATGAAATTAAAAGCTAATAAAATTTTGTCCATCAAATTTTAAAAATCGCTAGTACATTGTGTAGAGTAAATTGTACATGAGTACTTATAAGTAGATAAGGTTCATTCAGGAAGAACTTGTGGAATTATCTGTGGGATCATGCCAGTTTCTTTGTCATTTTTGGGACTACCGGTGAAAGTATTGGGACTAACGGTGAAATTATTGGGACTACCAGTGAAATTATTGGGACTACCGGTGAAACTTTCATATTTTCCAGTTAGGTCCTTCCAAAAAAGTGGGAGTCTTTGAAATGCAAAATTGGAAATAGCACTTTTTGATTCACATTTAGCGGATAATGTTGTTCCTATTTGGCATGAACGGGTCATCGGAAGGGGACACAATCTTGACATGGAGTCTTTTACAAAAAATTTCAAAAATTTGCCTTTGGCCCACACATCCGACTTTGCAAATACTACTCACATGAAATGAATCAAGGACCGATAACCTAGCGACGTCACTCATCTTGAAATTTCCTGCATGAACTGAAATTTTGAGCCAAAATTTTGAACCAAAATTCCCCCCCAAACCCATCTCATTACAATAATATCCAGAACCAACACCCATTTTTCATCTCCAACACATTTTCTCCCAACACCATTCCACACCATCCTTTCCATTAACACCATTACAAACAGTAAAGAGCCCAAGCTATTTTTTCTATCAAATATCAACAATTATTCAATGATGGAGCATCTTCGGGTTCAAATAAATTGAGCTAGTTCATTTTAGCATCTCCTTAATTGTATATGTTTTTTCCCTCATTGACTAATCATTGAATATATCCATGGAGTATGATCATTATGTTACATGTTATATAATGTACAATGTTTGTCTTTCCAAAATAATGCCTTGTTTGTAAGGAGTGTGGAAAAAAGCATAGATTATGGCGGATTGTGGAGTATAATCAAGTTTTCGTATAAACATAGGTTGACTCACTACAAGAAACACCACCTTTTACCTCGCCCCTACCTTGGTTTTTTTCTGAACCCCAAAATTCCGAGGTAAAAATTTCTTTTACCTCAGTTGTATTTTTTTTAAGTAAAATTTTTTTAACCTCGGTTTTTTGAAAAACCGAGGTAAAGAGTACACTTTTCACCTCAATTTTTCAAAAGACCGAGGTAAAAAGTCTGACAAGACCAACGTCACAAGCATGTCTGGCTTACCTACGTCTGTTGTTTTTGTGACCGAGGTCGCATGTACCTATCCCAGACACAAATGATTGATGTCGCACCCATATCTTTCCTTCCTACATCAGTTGTTTTTGTGATTGAGATCACACATACCTATCCCAGACACATATGACCAACGTCGCACGCATGTCTGGCTTACTTACGTCGGTTGTGTTTGTGACCGACGTCGCACGTACTTCTTGCAGACATGAAATGCCCAACGTCGCTGCATATCTGGCTTACCGACATCGTTTATTAATGTGACCGACGTCGCACATACCCATCGCAGACATGAAATGACCGACGTCGTACGCATGTCTTTCTTGGCGACATCGCATGTACCTCTCGCAGACACCCTTGTGATGCACGATGTAAAATAATTGAATATATATGTATATATATTCAATTATTTGTATATATATGTATATATATTCAATTATTTGTATATATATGTATATATATTCAATTATTTGTATATATATGTATATATATTCAATTATTTGTATATATATGTATATATATTCAATTATTTGTATATATATGTATATATATTCAATTATTTGTATATATATGTATATATATATATATGCAAAATTGCGACTGTATATTATTGAACTGAATTTTGATGTTGCCAATTTCGTGATTCGACAATTCCAACTTTCTTGGAGAGACCCAAGTGCAAAATGTTAAAACTTTACTCGCAACTCTAAATTGAAATCTGCTCGAACGTGATGCTACTCTATATACCCCAATTGTATTTTCCAAGTCCGTAACATACTATTTATCAATAAACATTCACAAAAATATTTTTGTAATCTTTTCCGATTTCCCCTTTTTACTTATATGTAACCAACTCTATGTTACTCAACAACATCTACTAGCGCTTTCCAACATATCATAAAAAATTCATCTATTTAATATTTCTACATTTATGCAAGGATAACAAAATTCATTTATTTTGGGGAAATGGATTATAGGGTAACACAATTTTGGGCCATAGTGTAAATTTTCAAGACTGTGTATAAGTAATCAATGTTGACCCATACATGCACAAATTGAAAAATAGCAACCGTGTATTATTGAATTGCATTTTGTGTTTCCAATTTTTTGATTCGACGGTTCCAACTTTCTTGGAATGACCTAAGTGCAAAAAGTAAAAAATTTACTTGTAACTCCAAATTGAAATTTGCTCAAACGTGATGCTACTCTATACACCCGAATTGTATTTTCCAAGTCCTTAACATTGTATTTATCAATAAACATGTATAAGAATATATTTGAAATATTTTCTCATTTCTCTTTCTTACAACTATGTAACCAAGTCTAAGTTACTCTAGATCATGTATTAGCGTTTTCCAACATTTCACCAAAAATTGATTTATTTAATATTTCTATATTTATGTAAGAATAATAATAACCATGTATTTTGGAGCAATGGATTATAGGGTGACACAATTTTGGGCTATAGTGTAATGTTTTTCAATAAATGGCTAACACTTACTTGACATTCCACAAATAAATACTAATGAAATGGTTAGAACATAACTAATCAACGGTCAACCCTTACTTGACATTCCATTCATTAAACACTAATAAAATGGTTATAATATAACTAATCAATTGTCAACCTTTACATGACTTTCCATACATAAACACTAACAAAATGGTTATAACTTAACTAATCATTGGTCAACCCTTAATAATTTATTTTCCACATATAAACATTAATAACAAAGGTTTTACTAATTGTTTTTTACAATAATTTATTTTTTAAAGTAAAAAAATTCTTAATTTTATCATACTCAAATGAGAATAACCTAAGATGATTACTTGTGCTGAGTATGCAGCATTATTGTAGTTAAATAGGTTGAGACACAGTTTGCTCTAAGTTTGCTCCAAAAATTGTGGATCAACGATCTTTAGTATGCTCCTTCTACCTCTCTTCGTCAGTGCTGCCATGATGGCAGAGCCATCACCTGCTCCTAATCCATCCTTCACATATGTCCAAGCCCTAAAAGACAAACTCCGAGATGCCCTAAACCTCAATCCACCCAAAAACATCATCGACAATAGCACTCCCTTCAATTCAAAATTGAAAATCGAGCACTTGGGCGAGCCTGGTCTACACTTTACAGATAAAGAATGCTCGAGATTGGAAGCTCCACTTCATTGGACGCTGGTAGGGAAGTTCTCTCGAAGCCGGCCACAAATGGATAAACTGAGGAAGGACTTCCATACTGCAGGTTTTAAGGGTTACACTGATATCACTTTGTTAGATAATTGTCAGGTTTTGGTCTCATTTTCTTTCCCTGATGATTATTATAGTTGTTAGCCTCACAAAATATGGAATTTTGGTTCGTATTTAATTTGTATGACGAACCCTATTTGGATTTCCCTGTATTGTTTACCACAACAATTCTTTGATTAATGGGTGTTAATCTCAATTGGTAATCTCATAGGTACTCCAATTAGGGTAGGTAAAGCATCACTCAATAGGACTAGACCACATGTAGCCAGGATCTGGGTGGAAATTGATGTTACTAAGTCTATTGGAAAGAATAAGGTTAAACTTTAGAGATATAGGGTTTTGGCAATACCTTGAATATGAGGGAATTCTTATGTATTGCTCTAGCTGTCTTACTCTAGAACATAGAGCTACTGTGTGTAGGTTTGATAAAAACACCTCCAAATTCACTTCTTGGAGGCCAAAAGAGTCAAGCAATCATACATGTAATAAACCCATTCCCACAGATGAACATGGGAGAACCAAAGGTAAATGGAATGGTCCTTCCTCTTCTGGATTTACATTTTGGGAAAAAAGTTTATATCTCTGTCCATAAGAATAAAGCTGATACTCTGTCTAAGAAATTGTTTCATGATAAGGAAACTGAGGGTAATGGAATGAAAAGCACCAATCCAGCAGATAAGCATGCCAGTACTGAAGTTCTAATCCTTGAACAATGATCCCAGGTTCAACTCTAACTCAAAAAAATTATGCTATATTAAATTCTGAGGTATAGATTAGATTGGCTATGCGTCTATCCATTCTCCCAAATTTTTTAGATGTGAATAATCACCTTAATCAGGTTACAAAAAATTCTAAAACTGTTGTGCCAATCAACTCCCAAAACGAGATGGTTATCCCTAACCCTTATGAAAGTCTATCTACTAGCTCTGAGATGTTAAAAAGGAAAAAATAGATTAGCAAAGAATCAACTAAAGCTAAGGAAGTTGTATTGGAAATGCTCAAGTTCACATCTTAATAAACACATAGATAAATGGAAACAATAATGTTAACATATTAGACACACGAGATTGTAGCCTTGAGGATATTCCTGATAGGGTAGATAATAATGCTTCTCCAGTTTTGAGTGTTGATCCAAAGAAGAAGTGACCCATAAATGATCCCCCTTTTGAACCAGAAGAGGATTATATATATATTAATGGAGGTGATTCCCCCCTACCATCCTCTAACAGGAAAAATAATAAAAATCTTGACTGGCTTAACAGTGAAACCTCTAAAAGACATAAAGAACAAATATTTAACCTAGAAAGACTGAACTTTTGATGAGACGTCAAATGCATGCATTTTCCAAAGCATTTAACATCTCTTTTGTCATATTTTTGTTATAATACTGCTATATTTAGGTATTTTTACATGATAAGGGGTTTAGATGAACATTATCGGTTTTTATATCTAAATCCTTCATTATGTAACCTATGTTTAGTCTAATGGATTTTTGGTCCTTACGAGCATCTAGATTCCATTTTGTGAGCTTCACCTTTGGAGTGATTTAGTGAAGGCCACATTCCAAAACATGGTAGAAGATAGAAAGGTCGAAGAAGGAAGGCAAAGAAGCGGATGAATTGTCACCCGGAAGTTTAGACAAAGTTCTTAAAATTATCCGAGAAGAATCAGCCTACAAGGGTGGCTTCATTGGATTTGAATTCTTGAGCACTATAAAATTGACTATAGGAACTCCCAAAATGGATAAATGGTTCACCCGTGGGAAGAAAAACAAGAAGCCGCAAATTGTACCCCATCTGAATTTTTTGGGCTGAAACCTCCGCCACTCGGGCGACGCCATTTCTGCCCGGACGGGAGCCTGCTGCATTTTTTTGGTTTTTCTTGACCAAATTAGACTATAAATAGCCCCACTTCTTCCCTATTTTCCTAAGGCCGACTTGGGGGCTAAAAAACCCTAGTTTTTCACAATTTTCTTCCATTTCTTCTTCTTTCTTTGTGGATCTTTGTTTTATGTTATGGGTTTCGATTATCCAGCTTAATTATGTACTTGTAATTGATTGAGATTTCCTTGCTAATGTCTTGAGAATCATTTCTATCTATCTATTGCTTTCCCCATTGTCCATTTATTCAGCTTTGAATGTGGATTTTTAATGGCATTAATGTTGTTGGAAGTTTTAGTACATGAATTGCTTGTATGATTGCTTGTTAGATTTGGTAGAAAGTAGCTAATTTTCCCCTCTTTTAATGTGGAATCCAAGAGCATGAGTTAGAGCTTCTAAATGATGTTAATGTGTTGATAATTGCTAGATGAATGTGATGATGATGAACTCGTTGTCATGTTTGTTTTAGGTAGCAAATGAGATAAGTCTACGAATTTAGATTGTTCTTGACTAATTTTGTGTAAATGCATTAATTGGTTAAATGCTTACACACAATGTAGTGTTTATAAGTGTTTCAAAGCTTGTTTATTCTTCGTGCTCAATGCCATCAATGGGATACTTTTTGTCGTGTTTCAACTAAGGGAGTCATTGGTGAGGTTAGACAAGAAATGTCAAATTCACTCTTGAAAACTACTATCTAAGAAGGATAGATTTATCTTCACAACAAGTAGTTAAAGTAATGAATAGATTGGTTCACTCGTTCTTGAAGCTTTTGTTATTTAGAATTCATGTGTTCTTAATGTTATGTTTTACTTTATTTATGCCATGGGGTGTTTGAGAATAGGAAGTGTTTGTATGATTAAAGTGTTAGGGTGCTAGGAAAGTGACAAATTCCTTAGCTCTTTGGCATGAAAATTCAAGAATATGGACTTAGAACTTCTCGTGCACAATGTGTTGTGATTCTTGCTAGATAAGTAAGTTAACGTGGAATGTTTTCATATTTATCCTATAGATGCAATGGATGGTTAAATCTTGAATGTGGTTTGTTCTAGGTTTAGCCTAATGAATGCTATGCTTGGTTAAATGGCTATGTCTTTGGAAGAAGGCTTGTTGTTATCAAACCTATGGTCCTTCGTGTGAAATTCCATTGATGAAATACCTCTATGGTGTGGTTTTCTTAGAGTGATTTTCAACGAGGTTTGCAAATGGTCATTGTTTTGTCTTTGCAAATTACAATTAAGAAGGAATGAATGTTGATCTTCGAATGGGAAGTGATAACATTCCCCATAGGTAACAAATGTGATTGAATGAGTGAATGGTTCAATGATCTACATGAGGTTTGGAAGTAGATATCAATTGCCACCGAGGCTTTATCTTTTGTAGTTTTTACCCATTTTTCTTAGTTTGTTTGATGATTCACATAGTTACTTAAGGGTATTATGAAGAGTGCTACCAAGATGTAGGAGATGTTGGTTTTCAAGGGCAAGAAACCCAAGAATGGTATCCATGCCATAATGCTTACAACTCAGAATGTAGTGGTAATCCAGATTGGTGGTATGAGAATGAACCGGAAAACCAAAAATACAAGCAAAATAGTTGGCCATCACCATCTTATACCATACCCCAAAACCAAGCCCAACAAGGAAGTTCAAGTTTGACATGTGAGGAAGTCATGAATGCAATAGCAAACTTGAACAACTTTACTAGTGAGGAACTGGACACTTGGCTCTACTCTAGTGTTGAGGCTATTGAGGGGCATGTGAGGAGTATATTGGAAACTTTGGCCCAAATGGAAGCTTGTGATTCCAAAAATACACCATCCCAAGTCGAATTCGAGGATTCAGTGAGTGAGGTCACCATGAGAAATGGGTTTGAGTTTTAAAAGGATGAGTAGTTGGATGTTGAGGATGAAAAAATGGAGGAAGAGGTGATTGTGCTACATTCATTAGCATCATCTCCCCTACCCGCACCTAGTGAACTAACTCCACTATCTTCGGAAGTTTTGAGGGAGATAAGATAGGAGCCAAAAGACAATCCCAAGCCTCCTAACTACCCAACTCCTTTTAAACCATCTCCACCTCCACAAAACTGTCCTCTTTACACTTTTGTATCCCCACCTCTCTATTTTTGGATGCTCATGGTGAAGGGGGGGGGGGTTTCAAACCTTCACCATATAGATAACATTAGGGTCATGCCGATGACCTTAAAAATATGGAGCTTCTCGAGAGGCAACCCGAGTTTCTAAGTTAGGTTAGTATTTTCTTTTCTTGAAAAAATAAATCCTCAACCATGTCCTCAAACCCTTACCCAAAACCACAAGAATACCACCATAATCCACCACAAAAAACACTACCAAAACCACCATCTAGGAGTACTAATAGTTGTTGTGCTTTGTGAGTGTTGATCGGGATTTGCATAGTTGTGGCTTCGTAGTGGATGGATCAAAGTGTCATATGGGGTGGAGTTCGAGAACATGGAGGAGAGAACATTCATTGAGAAGGGAGTATTGCCATCATCGGGAAGGACCTCCAAGGTCCTAGTTGTGAGTATTTTGTTTCTTTCTTTCTCCCTTATTTCTTTATCTTGTCCTTTTCACATTGAGGACAATGTGTGTTTTGAGTGTGGGGAGGTAAAGAGAAATATATCTATTGTATTGTATTGTAGTGTGCATATGCTCCACTTTGATTTGTTTTGTTTGAAAAAAAAGAAAAATGAAAAAAATTCCCGCTAAGTTGAAAACCCAGGATGGCAACTTAGGCAAAAGTGGGAGGCCCGGATAGGTTGAAAACCCGAAAGGGCGACCTATGCAATAATGAGAGGCCAAATGGTATAAAATAAAGTGAAGGTGAGCATTGAAAAATAAAAATGTGTGAAGCTAGGATGAAAACGCGAGAGGGCTCCTAGGCAAAATGAGAGAAATTGAAAAAATTTATGCTTCTCCTGATTTGTCTATTGAGTGGCTTTTTCGGTGGAGTAAGTTAGCTTGGCATTATATGTATACCTCACTTTTGTTATGGTTTATGGGTTGTTTAGATTATCTTTGGCTTTGGGATGTGAGAGTGTGAGAGATTCTTATATTTTGGGGGTTAGGGTAGTCTAGGAATATGATACTGGATTTTTTGGGGATACTTTTACATGCAAGTTTACACTTTGATCTTTGCTTGTTCTTGTTTACTCGAGGTCGAGTAAGGTTTAACTGTGGTGATATTTGATGAGACGTCAAATGCATGTATTTTCCAAAGCATTTAACATCTCTTTTGTCATTTTTTTTATAAGATTGCTAGATTTAGGTAGGTTTACATGATAAGGGGTTTAGATGACCATTTTTGGTTTTTATATCTAAATCCTTCATTTTGTAACCTATGTTTAGTCTAATGGCTTTTTGGTTCTTACAAGCATCTAGATTCCATTTTGTGAGCTTCATTTGTAGATGTCTCGTAAGCCCTTTGGAGTGGTTTAGTGAAGGCCATGTGCCAAAACATGGTAGAAGATAGAAGGGTCGAAGAAGGAAGGCAAAGAAGCGGATGAATTGTCACCCGATAGTTTAGACAAAAGTTCTTAAAATATCTGAGAAGATTCATCCTACAAGGGTGATTTCATTGGATTCTTCTTCTCGAGCACTATAAAATCGACTACAAGAACTCCCAAAATGGATCAACCGTTCACCCGTGGGAAGCAAAACAAGAAGCTGCAAATTGTAGCCCATCTAAATTTTTTGGGCTGAAACCTCCGCCGCCCGGGCAACGCCATTTCCGTCCGGGCGGGAGCCTGCTGCATTTTTTGGGTTTTTCTTTACCAATTTAGACTTTAAATAGCCCCCCTTCTTCCCCATTTTCCTAACTCTGACTTGGGGGATCCAAAACCCTAGTTTTTCACCATTTTCTTCCATTTCTTCTTCTTTCTTTGTGGATCTTTGTTCTATGTTATGGGTTTTGATTATGTAGTTTAGTTTTGTATTTGGGAGCAATTTATTGATACTTCCTTGCTAATGTCTTGAGAATCATTTCTATCTATCTATTGCTTTCTCAAGTGTGCATTTATTGAGCTTTGAATGTGGATTGTTAATGGCATTAATGTTGTTGGAAGTTTTAGCATATGAATTGCTTGTATGATTGCTTGTTAGGGTTTGGAGAAAGTAGCTAATTTTCCCTTCTTTTAATGTGGTATCCAAGAGTATGAGTTAGAGCTTCTAAATGATGTTAATGTGTTGATAATTGCTAGATGAATGTGATGATGTTGAACTCATTGTCATGTTTCTTTAAGGTAGCAAATGAGATAAGTCTATGAATGTCAATCGTTCTTGACTAATTTTGTGTAAATGCATGAATTGGTTAATTGCTTAGGCATGGTGTAGTGTTTATAAGTGTTTCCAAGCTTTTTGATTCTTCATTCTCAATGATATCAATGGGATACTTTTAGTCATGTTTCGACTAAGGGTGTCATTGGTGAGGTTTGACAAGAGATGTCAAATTCACTCTTGCAAACTACTATCTAAGAAGGATAGAAGATTTATCTTCACAACAAGTAGTTAAAGTAATGAATAGATTGGTTCATTCGTTCTTGAAGATTTTGTTATTTAGCATTCATGTGTTCTTAATGTTATGTTTTACTTCATTTATGCCATGGGGTGTTTGAGAATAGGAAGTGTTAGTATGATTAAAGTGTTAGGGTGTTAGGAAAGTGACAAATTCCTTAGCTCTTTGTCATGAAAATCCAAGAACATGGACTTAGAACTTCTTGTACATAATGTTGTGATTCTTTGTAGATATGTATGTTACTGTGGATTGTTCTCATATTTATCCTATAGATGCAATGAAAGGTTGAATCTTGAATGTGGTTTGTTCTAGGTTTAGCCTAATGAATGCTATATATGCTTGGTTAAATGGCTATGTCTTTGGTAGAAGGCTTGTTGTTATCAAATCTATGGTCATTCGTGGGAAATGCCATTGATGAAATACCTCTATGGTGTGGTTTGCTTAGAGTGATTGTCAACAAGGTTTGCAAATGATCGTTGTTTGTCTTTGCAAATTACTATTAAGAAGGAACGAATGTTGATCTTCGAATGGGAAGTGATAACATTCCCCATAGATAGCAAATGTGATTGATTGAGTGAATGGTTCAATGATTTTCATGAGGTTTGGAAGATGATATCAATTGCCCCCAAGTCTTTATCTTTTGTAGTTTTTACCCCCTTTTCTTAGTTTGTTTGATGATTAGCATAGATACTTAACTTTGCTAGTTGTTTGTCTTTTACTTTCATAACTTAGGAAAACCAAACAACCAAAACCCCCCATTTACTTGCTTATATATATATATATACACTCTAGCATAATATGAATCTTTTATGTTTAAAAGCTTAAGATTCCCTCTTCTTTGTGGACGACCCCAATTTTCCACTATCTACTTAATTGTATTTAAGCATAAAGGGATTAAAAATTATAACTTTGAGATGTACGACGATGACCTCCCAACTTTGAAGAAATAAAGGCCAGTCTCACTGTTGCCTAGGTTAAATTTAATGCCCTAATCAAAACAATCTTTAAACATAGAAAAATCTGTTGAATTAGAACATAAAAATAAGCAGAAGAAATATAATAAGAAGGATTACTCTTCCACTCCTAAAATGGTTTTTACCCATTCCTCTTTGAATATTTCCAAAACACGTTTATGATAGGTCTACATATATGTGTATGGAATATAAGAGAAGTAGGAAATAAACCTACTCAAATCAGATTAATAAACATTAAAAGATGTAATGCAATCAAGATCTATGTATTAATTGAACTAATACTAAACTGTGATCAAGCTCAAGCCATGGCAAGAGACTTGGATTCAGTAACTCTTTTGCTAGTGAAAATTGTAAAATATTGATTTTATGGGATGAAGACATATCAGTGGATATAATATCTACGGATGAAAAACTTCTTGTAACCAAAATAAAATCACAGAATCTTTCAACATAATTCCAAACATAATTCCAAGTGGGATTTATCTATGCTAAACACACCATCAAAGAAAGAAATAAGATGTGGCAACTCTTAGCACCATTAATTAATGAACCTCTGTGTCTAATTGGAGATTCTAATGTGATCTTAATAAAGGAAGAGTACTTAGGTAAATCCATAACTGATCAGAGAGTTATTAGAAACTTTAACAGGTTTCTAAATACTCAAAATATGTCAGAAATACCTACCTCTAGAAGCCTATTTACATGGTCTGGAATGAGACCAAAAGGAAGGGTTTGGAAAAGATTGGATAGAGGAATATCTAACAATCTATGGTGGTCACTGTTTCGAGACTCTATGATAAAAACACTAGCAAGAGAAGAATCTTACCACACTCTCTAAATAATGCACATTTCAGAAAATGCACCAAGATAAAATCCAAAACCATTCAAGTTTCAAGAGTGTTGGATTAATCATCCAACCTTAATGAAAACCATTGAAGATGCTTGGTGTATTTGCACTCATAAAAAAGGAATGAACAGATTAGCATTCAAATTTAAAAACTAAAAAGACACTCTAAAAGTCTGGAATAAGAAAACCTTTTGAAACATCTTTGACAATGTTCAAATCTATGAGGAAATGGTTTTAAAAGCTGACCGTGACTTGCAAGAATCAGAAACAAATGAGAACTTGCAATCCATGAACTTGGAAAAAACAAAATTTAAAAAACTCTAATTAATCAAGAAGTGTTTTGGAAACAAAAATCCAGATTTAAATGGATGAAAGTAGGAGATGCCAATTCTAAGTTTTTTCACCAATGAGTCTAAAGTAAGCATAAAAAACATATACTCTCTTCAATTTAAAACATTGAGGGTCACTGGTTACATCAATCAGAAGAAATAGAGGATGAAGCAATCAGATACTTCTCCAATCTTTTAACTGAAGAACATCAGGATCCATCATGAATCAAGACTGCATGGATCCTGGAAAAAATCCAAGAGTTGTAACTGATGGCATGAAATCTGAGTTAATTAAGCCATTAACAATGCAAGAGCTGACTGAAGTAATAAAGTCCATGGACAGTCAATCTTCTCTTGGACCTGGTGGTTTTTCTGGTTTTTTCCCCCACAAATGTTGGGGAATCATAAAAGATGATGTGTTAATGGCAGTTGAAAAGTTTTTTTTTGAAAAAAAAAGATATACATAAAGCCATATCATCAGCTCTAATTATACTAATCCCTTAAAAAGATGTGTGCTCCACATTCAAAGACTATAGACCTATAAGTCTTTGCAATTTTACAAAAAAAAATTTCAAAGATAATATCTAATAGATTAAAATCCTTCGTTGACTTGATATTAAGCCCTGAACAATCAGCTTTTGTTTCAAGCAAGGAACTGTCTTATAATGTCCTTTTAATGCAAGAATTAACTAATCATTTACACACAAAAATTAAAGGACATAGTATGATTATCAAATTGGATATAATGAAGGCATTTGATAGAGTTTCATGGACCTTTTTACCCAAAGTTCTCATTAAGCTGGGTTTTACAAACAAACTGGTTAATTTAATCATGCTGAACATAAAATCAGCTTTCTTTTCATTATTGATTAATGGAAAGTAAGTTGGAAAGCCAATTGGCTTCTTTCATTAATTATTAAAACACTTTCCAGATTTTTTTGGAACTTTGATTCCAGTTCTAAGAGTGATTCAAGGAAGAAAACAGGGAAATCATACCTTAAACTATATTTTCCATCAGATGAAAATGGCTTAAATTTTTAAAATTTAAACACTTTAACTAAATTTTTTCCCATCAAACTATGGTGGAAATTTCAAGAAGGGCACTCTCTCTGGGCCCAAACCTTGAGATCAATGAGTGACACTCATAAGACCTCAAAAACATGGAAAAGAATCAAAGAGATTAAGCAAATAGCATCTGATAACACACAAGTTCATATTGGCAAAGGGTCAGTCTCTTTCTGGTATGGAAACTGGACTGAGACTGGCCCTTTAATGGACCAAATCCAGAACACATCAGAAGTTCCATATTCAGAAATAACTATTTTTGAATTCTTAACAAACAAATCCTTCTATGTAAACCATTTCGGAACATAATTAGCATTCAGAATTTTGGATCATACACTTTTCTCATAATATGATGATAAAATAACATGGAAACTCACTCAAACTGGTCAATTCACAATAAAGTCATCTTATGAATTAATTAGACCAAGGAAAACAAAGATACCTTCATTTAAACATTTGTGGTCTAACTTAATACCAAAAAAAAAGCTACATGAGCTGGAAGCTACTTAACAGGTTAATTGCACTCCCAGATGTTTTAGAAGATTTTCAGTTTCATCTTCTATCAAGATGTTGCTTCTCTTTTAAGGACTCTTATTCTATACATCATAGTTTTTACAACTGTGAACGAGTGCAACATATCTGGAACACCATTGATAGAGTTTTCAACTTGAGCACAAATTACTTTCAGTACCTATGGGATAGATACTTTTTTTATTGGAATATAGACACTATTGATGCCATATTTTCTAAACTTGTTAGAATCATACCCTGCATTGTTATCTGGTTTCTCTAGTGTGCCAGATGTTCTTATAACTTTGATGGGATAAAGCCAGTGACAAGAAATATCATCAGTAGAATACTGCATCACATCAATGACACTCTATTGGCTTTGAAACTAAATTTCAGATGGGATTCATCAAATATTCCAAAACTGTTGTACCATAAAGTAACAGTTCCGAAGCCAATAAGAATCATCAGATGGACTTTACCTTCTAGTTATAAGTTAAATACTATTGGTTCTTATCTAAAGAATGGGAATGTAGGGATTGGATTCATTATAAGAGATCATAGGGGTAAAATAATTGTAGCTTTATCAAAGATTATCAAGGCTGTTTTAGCTTGCAGGCTGAAGCCATGGCTCTGATGCATAGACTTCAACTAGTACAAAGCCACTGTATAAGCAAAATTGAAATTGTGACTGATTCAGAGATACTGACAAGAATGGTTCATCAACAGTATAAAATTCCCTGGAAGTGTCTAAATCAGATGAGAATAATTTGGCAGCACCTCCAACAGATGGACTTCACCATTCAACATATCTTTAGGAAGCCAAATATAGTTGCTGACTCGCTATCTAAGTTGGCTAGTAAAGATCAGTTTAACCAATCTTTTCATACTGAAAACTTGCCACAAGAAATTCTTGGTCAAGTTAAACTTGACTCAGAATATTTCCCATACATCTGAGTTGGCTAAGATGTTGCAATTGGGCTATTTTCACATGTTTATCAACTGATGATCGAGCAGAACCTTATGACTAGTAGATGGATGTCTAAGCTTCCCTATAGAACCTTTTACTTCTGTTTGCTTTTGCTTATGACATGTACGGAAGACATTTACTGGAAGCAAGAGGCTGAGAGAGACACAAATATGGAGATGGAACAATATGGCTGGTTCACGAAACATTTCAAAGAGGCTTTATACTGGACACGGACATTGCTGATAATTCTAAGCAGAGTTTCATTTGAATAGCTTCCGATTGTTCATTTGGTAGCAGCTAGTTTGTACCTGAGCATGGCTGCCTTTCTGCTGAGAGGCTCTAGTAGTGAACCACTTCTGGGGAAGTGTTTTGCAAGGGGCTATTACGGATGGCCATCCTTTTAAACATGGGGTGTGGAGGCATAAAAATGGTGGGCCATATAAGACTCTGATATGGGTTTAGAGGGCCAAAACTTTGGTTTACACAGGGATGTAAACAAAGGTTTTCGGAAAAAATCTTAGTGTACATACTCTTCCACTTGTATATTTTTTATGCACCTCGTAATGAGCATATTACGTAACCTTTTTTCAAGGCTCGGGGAGACTAATACAAACCCCCTCACTACGATGAGTTTATAATTTAAAAAAACATTCTTGTAATTAAATATATATTTATTTATACTATAAAAAATAAAAGTTAACTTAACATAAATATTTAATTTAGAATGACATTATAAATTTTCAAAATAGATTAGAATCTTTAATAATTCAATAAATTAAACTAATCATAATATTAATAAATTTAAACCTTGATTTCTTTTCAGCCCAATCAAAATTAAAAATCGGACCCAAACCTAGTGATATAAATATGAAAACCCTAGTCCAAACATTACACTCTATACCCGCCCCCATCTTCCTCCATCTTCTCTATCTTGTTTTCCATCGCCTCCATCATCTCCACCTTATTTTCCACCGCCTCCTCACCTTCTCAACCTTCTTCGGCGAGATTGATACCACCTCTGCACCCTCCGCCGTGCTCTGGCCTTCTCTACCACACTCTGCCCTTCTCTGCCGTGCTCTGCCCTTCTCCGCAACCTCTGCACCCTCCACCACGCTCGGCCTTTCTCTGCCACACTTAGCCGTGCTTTGCGACACTCACCCGTGTTCCGCCATCTCCCACCATTTCTTGCTAGGTTTCAACTACTCGGCTCATTGCCAGACCCGCCGCAGAAGAGCCCTCTCCCGCCGTGCCACCAGATGCACCAACCTCTGACCTCCGTTCCATTCCCGACGTCGATATTTGGATCAATCCAATAGGTTTGGATAGTTTTCCACAGTAGATTTAGGTTTTGATATTTATTATTTAGAACAGTGATTCATATGGTAAATATGGAACTGAAATGGTGTATTTCTTGTGTCAGTTGTACATTTTCTGTGTAATGAAGCCAAATCTGGCCTATTTTTGCGATTTGATTCTATTAATTAGGCTATGAAGTGGCTGAAAATTTGTTACTGGCCGGAGAACTACCAAAAGTAGATTCGATATCGATTCTACTTTCGGTAGTATTTTTTTCTGGAATTTTATGTGTGGCGTCGCACTACCTTTCTCTCATAGTTTTGGTCTTATGAACGTCGACACCATATCGGCCTAAAAATTTTTAGTGCATTTTTTTCATGTGTGACCTTGCAAGGGTGTATGTCATTAACCGAGGTAAAACATATGTTGAGCGATATGGAGTCTAATGTTGAGCGACTTTGAATTGTCTTGGAACTGACATCACCATCTTGTAAGTTTGACGTCGCTCGGCCATCGGTGTCATCGCATTGAGTCAGTAAATGTAATATTTCCATGTTTAGATTATTGTCACCTACACTTGACCATATTATGTGTACATAATTCGGGGACGGCTAAATTATGATATAAATTTTGTTTCATATGTATTCATTTTAATAGGACAAAGAGAGTTATCGATGGACTCTTAGCTCAGACTACTTATTTCCCTAATCCCCTTAATAGTTTTAATAACGTACAACATAGGTAAGAGATGTTCAATACAATTAATCTTTCATTATCACATCAACCTTATCTATTTGAATGTATGTTTACATTTATTGGTAATTTATATTCAAGGTTTTTTTTGTTTCATCAAATAGTAAATATTTTATTATTGTACGACAGCCGATTTCTCCACGATTCATATTGTGACTACGCATGAACTAGTAAAGATATGATACCTAAGCGATGTTGCATAAACTTGTTAAAAAAATGACACCTAAGCAACGTTGCATGAACCGGTAAAGATACGACATTTAACGACGTCGCACAAATCAGTGGCGTTGTTTTTTCTGCGACGTTGCCCATTATAAAATACGTCATATGGACTAGCCTCGTACGTTAGCATGAACACAATGAGGGTTCCCTGGATCATGCGATCTCACTTACAATCAAGAACGACGTTGCTTCAATTATTCCATGACTTCGAACTTGTCGATGTCATAGTTTTTCTAGTGCCATTAACTGCCATCTTGCTGTGATCAACTTTGTTTCTCATGAACGCCGATGTCGGTGGAAACAATGTCGTAGTTAAGGTGTACTATAATTGGCCTACTTCTTCAGACCGGCATCGGTCCCAGAACCTGCCGACAACGGTCTAAAACCGAGGTAAAAAAGTACTTTTTACTTCAAAAGCTGAGGTAAAAAGCCCTGAAAAACTGAGGTAATAGGTTTTGTCTATCGTGGTGAAAATCAATCAATGACTATTTTCAAACCTCATTAATGCTCACTTTAGACAAACAATGCCTAAAGGTATTTCATCAATGATATCATACACAAAGAACCATAGATTTGATAACAACTACAAGAATTCTACCAAATGCCTAGCCATTTAACCAAACAAAGCATTTATTAGGTTTAACCTAGAACAAACAACATTCAAGATTCTACCTTTTAGTGCTACCTGAGGATAAATATGATAACAAACCACATTAACATAATTATCTAGCAAGATTAACATTATTTACCCAACAAGAAGTTCTAGTCAATGTCCTTGGATTTTCATGGAAAAAGTGACAAAAAATTGTACACTTTCCTAACACCCTCACATTTAATCATACAAACACTTCATATTCTCAAATAACCTATTGCATAAATGAATTAAACATCAACATTAATGCCATAAAAATGATAAATAATCAAGATTCATAAATGAGTTTAAGAGGTTCTCACCACAAGATCATGGAAACTTTAATTAACTGCTACCAAGAAGAAAAGTAGCTAGATAATCAAAACCCATACATAGAACAAAAATCTACAAAAGAAACAATAAGAAATTGAAGGAAAAGTGGAAAAGCTATGGTTTTGGAACCCCCAAGTTGGAGTTGGACAAAAGAGGAAGAAGGGGGCTATTTATAGTTCGAGAAAAAAGTCAAATTTTTGGTTAATTTCATGGACCGCGACATATATCGCAACCCGCGAAGGGCCTGATACCCTTTTCTGATTTCCTTCTCTATGGGTGAACCGCTGACCCATTTCGGGAGTTCTTGTAGTCATTTTTATAGTACTCACGAAGACAAATACAATGATGATTTCCATGGACAACAATTCATCTCGGGCCATTCTTAGAAATCAGCTACAAAAACCCGGATCATTTTCCTCTACTACATTGCCTCCCTTCTTCAATCTATCTACCACTTTGTAAGTGGTCGTCCTTCTTCTACCATTCTTGTTAATGGCCATCTTCAAATTCTACCATCCTTGCAATTGGACTTCTTCATGATGGTCTCCAAATAAGCTCACAAAACACATATAAATTGACCAAATCATAAAGGTAGAACACGTTAGGCACTACATTCTTACAAACTAGGGAAATGAGAGCAAATAACCACACAATGTGATTCTAAACTCATATTTTTATAGTAATCACAAAGACAAATACAATGATGCTTTCCATGGACAACAATTCATCTTGGGTCATTCTTAGAAATCAGCTACAAAAACCCGGATCATTTTCCTCTGCTACTTTGCCTTCCTTCTTCAATCTATCCTCCACCACATTGTAAGTGGTCATCCTTCTTCTACCATTATTGTTAATGGCCTTCTTCAAATTCTACCATCCTTGCAAATGGCCTTTTTCATGATGGTCTCGAAATAAGCTCACAAAACACATATAAATCAACCAAATCATAAAGGTAGAACACGTTAGACACTACATGCTTACAAACTAGGGAAATGAGAGCAAATAACCACACAAGGTGATTCTAAACCCATATTTTGTAAAAACCCTAATAATCTAAATAACCACTAACAAAACAAGCTAAAAGGGATGTTAATTGTACTAAGAAAACATTAAATTCACATCTCATCACCACCTTGAATTAGATTAAGTGGATTAGAAAAGTAAGGTATGCAAATATGAAGGGCTACCTTGCATTTCATCCATAGGGTGGCTTTGTATTCCTTTGGCACATTGTGCTAATTATCGTAACGGATGTCCACCTGTGTAGGACCGACTTTACCTACCCAACTTGAACACTTTGCACGGTCTTCCGACAAACACCATCCCATTGTATTGAAAATCAATGGGGTCAATTCCTTCCAAGCGATTCTCCTTTCCAATGTTCTACAATGCGTTTTTGTTATTCTCGACTCTTCTTTCCCTTCTTTTTCCTCATCCTCATCCTCATCCAACGTTGTTTCCATATTTCTATCATTGGAGTTTAATGCATCATCTCGACTCTTCTTCCTTGACACTGGACAACCACCCAATCATTAAATTCAAGACATGTACATTTTTAATCCTCATGTTTTACAAACCCGAGCATAAGTAAGAAAATAGTAACATGATCTACAAATGTACATACACACACACACACACCAAATTCGTATTGAGGCAAAAATAATGATTCAGCAAAACTTGAGAATATTAATTTATAGAACATAATCACACACATAACATAGTGTAATCAATTATGCACAAAACATATATAGCAATCATTTACCTTAAACCCTAGTAACATAGTTACTAGTAAGCAAAGAAGAATGGGAGGTCATCGCCGTACCTCTCAAAGTTATAATTTATAAACCCTTTATGCTTACTAAATACAATTAAGTAGATAGTGGCAAATTGGGGTCGTCCATGAAGAAGAGGGATTTTCTTAAGCGTTAAACATTTAAGGTTTATATTAGGCTAGAAGTAGATATATATATATATATATATAGATATAAAAAAAGTAAAAATGGGGGTTTTGGTTGGTTGTGGTCCTACGTTATGAAATTAAAAGACAAGATAACTGGCAAAGTTAAGTAACTATGCTAATCATCAAACAAACTAAGAAAAAGGGATAAAAACTACAAAAGACAAAGCCTTGGGGGCAATTAATATCCACTTCAAAACCTAATATAGATCATTGAATCATTCACTCATTATATCACATTCGTTACCTATGGGGAATGCTAAAACTTCCCATTCGAAGATCAACATTCATTCCTTCTTAATAATAATTTGTAAAGACAAACAACGACCATTTGCAAACCTCATTGATAATCACTCTAGGAAAACCACACCATAAAGGTATTTCATCAACGACATTATACACGAAGGACCATAGATTTGATAACAACAAGCCTTCTACCAAAGACATAGCCATTTAATCAAACATAGCATTCATTAGGCTAAACCTAGAAAAAACCATATTAAAAATTAAACATTTCATTGCATCTACAGGATAAATATGATAACAGTCCACATTAACATACTTATCTAGCGAGAATTACAACACATTATAAAATAGAAGTTCTAAGTCCACGTTCTTGGATTTTCATGCCAAATGAGTTAAGAAATTTGCAACTTTCCTAACACCCTAACAATTCAATCATACAAACACTTCCTATTCTCAAACAACCCATGATATAAATGAAATAAAACATCACGTTAAAACACATGAATGCTAAATAACAAATGCTTCAAGATAGAGTGAAATAGAGGTTCTTAGTACATAGATATGGAAGCTTCAATCAATTGCTCCCAAGATTAAATTAACCTAGATAATGAAAAGACATGATTAACCTACAAAAACTAAGAAAAGAAAGAAAGGAAAACTAGGGTTTTGAACCCAGAAAATCGCAGGAAGAAGAAGGGGCTGAAGAGAAGAGGATAGGATTTAGTATTTATATTACAAAAAGGTAATAAAGTTTCTGGCCACCCGTCTGTCGCGAGTTGCGACCGAGCCCAGTTTCAGCATCTTGATTTCATTCTTCTTTTTGTTTCAAGTCCTCCTCTTCACTTCACTTATCTTTAATTCTTCAAGTCTTCATAGGCTCAAATACAAGTCTTCAAGTTTTTAAATCATCAATGGTATTCTTTAAAGTCTTCAAACAGATATTCTTGTCACACAAAATCCTCTAGAAAAGTAATGAAAGCGTAAAAGTCGCTTTAAACTCTCCATAGAGAATTTCAAGGCAAAATGTCATCTCTAGAGCACAAAAGCGTACAAAAGTGAATCCTAAAAGTCCTAATATAACCATATAAAATGGGCATATAAAGAAGAAACCATAGCCTCTACTAACATTTGTAACCAAAATTCACATTGATGAACAAACCCTAGTTTTGCACATGAATTTAAATGAAACAATTTCACCTAAGATCAAACCCTAACACAAGATGGATGAGTTCATAATGTTTATCTTTGATTGAGTGAAGAATTTGTGGAGAAGAAGGTGATTAGAAGAGTGTGGGTTTCGGAGGAGAAAAAAGGTTGGAACCTACCGCTTGAACATTTGACATTCATTACTCTATTTGAGTTGTGTTCAATTATGAAGTATCAGCCCTCACGTATCTAAGTTCCACAATCGGAATTTGTCGGCCCCTTTATTTTTAAGGTCAAATTAGGTTACGGATCTGGAAGTTGTTCTGCTCCAACAGATGGACAATCAGAATAACTTCCGAACTCAGAAGCTGGGGGTCGGGGTATAAAAAAAATCCCCAAATCGATTCAAGTTTCACAATATCAGAAATTCAAATTAAAGAACCCTAGCATATCCATAGTCTATCAGAAACATTTAAACTTTCAACTCAAACATTTTTGGATCATCAACCATGTCTATAATGAGAGGAGGAGAAGGATGGGTGGACAATGCATTGTCGTATAACAATGCTTGGTTCACTGAGGTGGCAGTATTGGACAAATTTTTCAGCACCAAAGTGGAGAGGAGGTATGTTAATTTTCTACGAATGAGGAAATGCACAAATCCAAAATTTGTTCGTAGTGCCGATATGCATGATTTGTCACTAGGTTACATATTGTGTTGATTTGGAAATGAAGGTATGGAGAAATTGTTGACTTGTGAGAAGAGTGTGCACACGGACGAGGTCGTCCAATTCTATTCTAACTTAAGTCAAAGCTTTAAAAATGATGATTTGACCCTTGTTAATGGAAAACAAGTGACCATCACAAAATATATCATAAATGTTGTCTTAGGTAATGCATACACCACTGCTTCAAGTTTAAGACCCTTATAATCCCGAGGGTCCCCTAGATATATATCATCAACAACAATGGCTCGGAATTACCGAGGCCACCCCCCTTTCCCCCGTAGAGATGGCTAAAAATATTTCGGTAGGAGAGGTAGTTCGGCTGGTCAGGTAGATTCATACAATGTAGGTGTCCTGACTATTGAACAAAGGCTTATTTACGAGTGGATTTGCCTGAATGTCCTACCGTACAGTGGCCACATCTGCGAGCCAACTATTGGAAATATGATTTTGTTTTATTATGTGATGGAGGGATCCCTATAAATTTGGGGTACACAATTTTGTGCTATATGTTAAAAGCGGCGGGAACTAAGAAGAAGGATCTACCTTATAGTAGACTTATCACTGCTATGCTAAAGCAGTTTGGGGTCTGACTAGTTGATAAACCATTGCGTTTGGAGTATTATAACATGAGATGGTTTGAACACAAGAAATTTGATATGGGTGATGGTGGGAAATGGCGACACAAGGAGCTCCCGGGCACCACTTGGCTTAAAGGGAAATGGATGCATAGTTAGACATGACTGAGTCATCTACCTCTCGTGAGTTTACCGAGTATTCTTTGTATGTAGAGTATGATTTTATTTTTTTGTTGTAATTAATTGGAAGATTTTTGTCTATTTTATTTGTACAGGTGGGCGATCTGGTTAGAAGAGTACCATTAGTAGGTACCATGCCTGCATTCGAGGTGACATTACTAAAGTTAATGAGGGATAAGCCCAATTAGAAGAAGGACGGGCGAAGCTGATTGAGGCCTTGGGGTTTCAATTGGAACTTGATGATGAGCCAATGCCAAACTTTGCTCCAGAATTATCAGAGAGTCAGCCAGAAGAAGAATATAATGTCAGAGAAGACGGTGCTCGTAAAGATGCTGTGGGGTTAGAGACGGTTTTTTGTGAGCCCGATAATGTGGATGGTGCAAATTCTGGTGAAGATACCAATGAGACTGCGGAAGAGAGCGACCCGGGATTTATTGAGTTGTTTTTATGATTCATGAATATTGACTTCAGTATTTTGTATAAACTTTAATTGCGTTTTACTGTTTTGAGATGAATTCGTTCATTGGAAAGATGAATTACCCTTGCTATGTTAGTGATTTAAAGAATTAAGAACTCATTTAAAAAAAGTTTTGAAGATTTACACTTCAATGTTATTACGTACACAATATTTTTGATATGTATCTCAATGTGTATGTAAAAGTGTCATTGTTTGTAAATAAGCTTTGCTCATAAGGCTTCAGTTTTGGCCTCACTTCAAGAACTTCTTTCGAGTCCAGAAGTAGGACTGGTCTTTGTTAATTTAAGGGCGGAATGGGTTCCGGACTCGTAAGTAAATCTCGTGTTACTGCCGAATTTAAGTACCAATGCTTCCAAGTTCAAGTACAAATTCTGGCATGAGCCTAGTGAGAATTAGTTTATTTGTCGCCATTTTCTTGTCACTTTAAGATCTTCCGAACTCAGAAGCATGGTTCCGAGTTCAGGTCCATTTTCTGGACTTAGCCTGGTGGTTGAGCTTTCTTTAAGGGTTTCCTGTTGTAATTTATTTCTGCACTCGGAATTTAAATTTCCGCTCTTCACATTTTGAGCACGACAAGCTTCCGGACTCATAATAGTATATTCAGCTCTTAATAATCATACAACTGTATCATATTCCGTACTCAGAAGAGAGGTTCCAAATTCAGGCCCAATTTTGGTGCAAAACCTGAAAGATTGGCTCTTTAACTTCAATTTTTTTTCCGGACTCGTAATTTGAAATTTGGCCCTTACCAGTATGAGCATGAAGATCTTCTGGACTCGGAATACTATAATTGGCTCTTCATCATCATAGGGTAGACCTACCTTCTGGACTTGGAAGATAGGTTCCGAGGTCAGATATACTTTATGGGATAAAGTTGGTAGTTTTTCTCTTCCAGTTCAAATAAAATTTTGAACTCGGAAATTGATAGTCAGATCTTAATATTATGAACATAAAGATCTTCTGGATCCACAACAATATATTTGTCTCTCCGTTATTGAAGATCCAATAGACTTGGAAGAAACGTTGGTATGTAACAAAAAATTGACAGTCGACCGATAAAGAATCCCCAAATCAAAAACCTCAAGACCAAAACCTCTAAATTCTAGAGCCAAAAACTGCAATCCATATCCCATTTCAATTGTCTTTATGGGGAAAACCCTATCAAACCAAGGTGTCATAACAACAAGGAGATCTAAGAGGAAAATGAAAGTCGAAAGGGGGTAGATCAAGGTGCTTGAAAAACCACTAATAATGAGCAAATTTCTAGATTTGTCTCCACTCAAGGACATGAGAGGTATGATGCTTTATGCCAAAGCTAGAAATTGCTAGATTGCTACGTTATAGATTTAAATGTCTATCATAGCATAGGTTTAGTATATCTTGTGTTTAAGTTTAATGGCCAACATATCCTTAAGTTGCTAACGTTAAACAAAACCTCCCACTTTGACGAAGTATGTCAATTTTATAGCAATTTAAGTGACGTAGAGGGGGGTGCATACCAAACAAGGGTAAATGGGTAAACCATAGAACTCAGTCCATGGATTACTAACCAAATTTTGGAGTGTCCAAACAAAGGTCTCGAGGATGTATTCCCCCAAAAACTTGATGGCCCGTTAGATGACGTATATCATAGGGAGGCCTTTCCCTTTAACTCTGACTACATGTATATTGATCTCATCAGTTGTAATCATAGATACTTCTTATGCAACCCCGCCAATTCAGGGAAACTACAGAGTTTTAGTTTGAAAACTTTGACCATAGATAAGCATATCATGTACGAGATGATAGCTAGGAGTATTGTATCCACCTCTAGAAACATTACGAAACCCAACTATGCAGCATTGATGATGTTTTATTACATCATTGAGGGGAGGAATATAAATCTAGGGACTGCAATATTTAAACACATGGTATGGGTGGTGCATCTAAGAGGGTGATCAAGAGTCTTACATGCGGGGAACTTGATCACTTTGATTTTGAAATGTATTCAAGGATTGACATTGCACAGGGAAGAGAGACCGTGTAAGTGGTTCGACAATCAGTATTTCACGAATAAGGGTCTTTTTTGAAAACAAATGGGCGCACAGGACACTAGAAGCAGAAAAGCCCAAAAGAGGCCAAGAGTTGAACCAGGTAAGTTTTAAGTTTCTTACTTTAATGTTTTGAAATTTAACTGTATTTGAAACTAAAAATATTTCTTTGTTAACAAATTTCAGAGCAACCTGACTCGCAGTTCATGAAAGGCTTTAGAGCATGCTACAAATGGGTTGGAGGGGAAGTTTCTCACATGAGAGAAAGGATATGGAATTTTGAGCAGAGTCAGTGTGCTTTGCAAAGCCATTTGGAGTCGACATCGGGATCCCGGGCGGATGGAGGGTCTTAAGTGTGATGGATAAACCATTAACTGCCCTGAAGACTATTTTGTTCTGTGATGAATATTTTGGGGAACTATTTTTATCTTTGAAATTAGGCAATGAATACTTGTTATTACTATTTTTTGTGATGAATATTTATGGTGACTATTTTTATATTTGAAATTCGGCGAAGAATACATGTTGTGACTATTTTGTAGATGCACACTATTTGTGTTATATTTATGTTTGATTTTCATATTCAATATTTGTGATGACTATTTTTTAGAAGTATAACATTTGTGAGCTGAAGGACAATAGGTTACTGACCTGAAATAGTTGTTTTACCATAACTCAAGATGAGGTTCCGGGACCGGAACCTCCCCTGTCCTTCATGATTACAATGACACAACAACAAATAGACCAAAAAACTTAACCCTAGTTTGTTTTTCTTCCTCTTTCCAATATTTTTCTGCTTTCTTCTCCTCTTCTTGATCTTTCCTTAGGCATCAACCCAAACACCTTCATCATGATCAGTATTCCCTAAATGGCCACGTAAACTCTGATCATTCTCCACAAGTGGGACATCTTCCCCATTGGATCCATTCTCTACGTACCAACCAAAGCCAATTTTATTCGCGCCTTTATAATCTTCAACAAAAGCTCTTTTTCCATCAACAACTATCTCCAAACGAGGGTCAACATGGCCTTTTACATAGAATACTTAGTGAGCCTTTGATGCCAATATGAACTGATCTTCTTTCCAAGCAACTCAACTGCGATCCATGAGGGTGAATCCAAAAGTTTTTGTATGTTGATCCTTATTAACTTAAACCCATTGGCAAATAAAAGAGGGAATTTTAATGGTCACACAATCAAGCTCCCAAATCTCAATTAAGGTATCAAAGTAATACGATTACGCGTACATTGGATTGTCGTCGCTTGCACTTGCAACATGAAGGGCCTCAGATACAAGTGTCACCCTGCTATTTTGGGATACACCCTTGTCATCCATTTATTTTGTACCAAAATTAAACCCATTAATGTCGTAGCCTTTATATGATAGTACAGTTCCTAATGGTATACAAGCCAACCATTTCATGATACACGGATAATCACCAATATCTACATGACCTCTTAGCCATGAAGCAAAGGTGATTGTATGTTGTTGTAGAACACATGCTTCATTGAACTTAGGATGCATAACTCTTATCTCCTCCATGTGGATCTCAATATAAAGAACAATATCTTCATGGTTTTGAAGTACATAAAGGTGAGCAACACACAAATATTTTGCACAAGGGAGCAATAGTTTTCCCTGTCTTAAACCTTTGCTAAGTACCCGCCCTTCGTTTCGAGCATTAGGAACACCAACAGACTCAAAATCCTTCAAAATGTTGGTACAAAACTATATAACCTCTTCTGACACATAATGATGCACAATACTTGCATCCGATTTATACCTCTTCTTCACAAAATGTTTAAAGGTTTTTATATACCTCTCAAAAGGGTACATCCACCTCAAGAATAACGGTCAGCCCAACTTGATCTAATGGACCAAATGAACTATCAAATAGACCATTAAATCGAAAATGAGGTGGGGAAGTACATCTCTATCTGACACAAAACTTTGACTATCATCGCTTGCATTTAGTTGAGTTTAGCGACACTACTGCTTTTGGAAAAAAATAACTTAAAAAAAACTTTAATATACACTGTCTACCGTGAGGAGGTAATGACGACCTTTTTTTTTTAATTTAAAGCACCACCATAGGTGGAGAGGGATATATATTAAGGATCCCTAATCCTCATAGGAAGGCCTAGAGATGGCCAAGTTTGTATAGCGAAATTCTCCCTAAGAGAGTTGTAGGGTGGGATCTAAGCACCCGTAGCAAAGCAAAGATGCCATCAACTTATCCCTAACTGCTTTTTCTATCACATCACCCATTTTTTGAATTTTATACTGGTTCTAACATTTTTATACTACAACTATATACACAGATTGCTAGAGGCTTCTTCTACCAATTCTAAAACGTGGAGTAGAAATCTACCCTGTATTCTCCATGGATTCTTCAACCCAAGCTCTGTAAAGGAACAAGGTGAGTTCTCTTTCAAATATTATTTATCATTATACAAGATTATTTACCATTAAAACAATGTTTTTGGAAAAATGTTGGTTCACTTTGCTCTCCAATAAGAACTTTGTTCGATATTGCAATCATGTATATCGCTCTAATGTTTAATACCTACATATATCTATATCTAGGATTTTATTGACTTCCATTGGGAATTTGTTAATGTTCATCAACACTAGTATTCTATACGTTCTAAGATGCATGAAAGGTGTTTGTTAAAATGCCTGAGTGAACATTGTAGGATATGGCACCAAAAACTCCCTGCAAGAAGTCGCGCAATGCAACCCCTTCTTCTCTGGAGATGAAATCCAATATTCAAGAACAAGAGAAGAGGTTAATTTCGAAGCAAGCAAAGTTAATTGAACAAACACACAAAACAATGCGACATTTTCTGGAGAGAGGAATAGAAGCATCTCCCCATTTAGGAGAATCTATCCGGGCATTTGGATGTGAGAAATTGTGTGACACGCCTCCAATGTTTAACCTTAGCATAGTGAGTGAATTCATTGCAAAATGGATTGATGAATCCATCAACGAGTTGTACAGTTTGCCAAATGTTTCATTGAGTCAGATGAATTTCTTGCATTCCACTACAAGACCGATAAGGATTGGGATTTTGATGATCCTATAGGAAGCGAGATCGTGAGGATAGTAACTAGGGCGGGAACCGAAGTCGATTCCCGTATGAAACCAGGTTGGACAAAGATTGCAAAAAAGCACCTCATGCCCAAGTTGAATGGATGGTACCACTTCGTAGCATCAGAATTGACCCCGTCACGGCGAATGCTGAGGTTCACAGTATGAGGCTGACACATCTGTACGCCATTAAACACAAAATGCGTTGTAATGTAGGTAGGAAAATGGTCAACTCTTTGAGACAGAGTGCTGAGAAATTAGGTTGTTACGGTTTTTGTAGCCTTATCTCCAAACTATGCACAAAAGCCGGTGTCCCACACTATTTGCACATCACATACGAGCAACCAATGGGTAAGATTACAATTGAGTCTTTTTATGAAATGGCTTAGGATAATATGGGTCCCTCATTGGAATCCAGAGTCGTGGTGTTGGAAGTGGGTGTACAAAGTCTGCTTATGAAATCAGAATATCAACGATCGTGATGCAATCACATGGGTAAGGTTTTTCAATATCAATTCCCGGACACCATGATAGCAGTATGACATTTCCTTACATACCTAGGCTTGGGCATTAGGCAGAGTGACATGGGAACCAACTCAGAAGATGCACAGATGTTGGATGAAGAGTCGTTTGCTAGATATTATTCATGATTTTCGATCCTGATGATCTTTATACTATGGTTTTTATCACATTTTATTTTGTTTTGATGTTCAGAACAATTTTATGTTATTTTGCAGATGTAATATAATTATTATCACATGTTTCAAGGATTATCATGCTTTAATATTGATTTTTTGGTGGTAAACAAATATAATTTTCTGTTATAAATTCCAAACTATTTTTACACAATTTAGCCTACAACATGTACTAGCGATTTAAATATATACTATAAAAAATTCTATTATATAACATTCTGATGCGTCCACTTTATATGCTTATTTTAGTACTATTTAGGATCCATTTTGTGCTCTTTCATTACCAACAACTTGTGTTTTACCATGAAATTCTCTTAGGAGGGATAAGAGCAACATTGCGCTCTTTTACCTCTTTTAAGTGGATTTTTGTGTGACAAAGTAATGAAGACCGGAGGCCATTGAAGACTACACTTTCAAAGATTTTGAAGACTTGCTTCGAAGACGTGAAGACCGGAGGCCATTGAAGATCACTTTTGAAACCATTGAAGACTTGGAAGTTGAGAGAAGTGACTATGGAGATGAATACATGCCACAAGGAGAAGAAGAAGAATTATTGCGAAAATTCTGGTTACCGTCGCAAGTCGCGACGGACATGACCGTTGCGAGTCGCGACGAACAAGTCGCGAGTTGCGACGACCACTGACCAGAATCCTACCTTATCTTCTTTCCACTATAAATACCATTCTTTTTCCTCTCATTCCAGACTTTTGCAGTTGCGATTCTGTACTGTTCTAAACCCTTTTCTTCCATTTTTCATCTTTGATTTATCTTGTTGTTTTGATTTGTTGTTTTAATTAGATTAGCATGAACTCTAGTAGCTAATCTAATCTCTTGGGAGCAATTGACCAAAGCTTCCAAACCCATGTCTTAAGAACAATTTGTAGCTTGTTTATTACTCTTGCTATTATGTATTTACGGGTACTGAATGTGTTTGATATCATTAATGTTATTGAAAACTTAAGTATAGGAATACTTGTATGAATTGCTTGCTAGGGTTTGGGTGAGTTGGGTTAAACTCCCCCTTGTTCTTGTTAGGAATGTATGAGTATGAATTAGAGCTTTTGATTATGTTGATGGATTGATGATTGCTAGATAGATATGCAATGTCCAACTCTTTGCCATGTTTATCATTTGTAGCAAACGAGAGAAGTCTATGAGCGTTGAACGTTCTTGACCAATCCCGTGTAAATGCATAGATCGGTTAAATGCTTAGTCACGGTGTAGTGGTCATAAGTGTTGCCGAGCTTGTTAATCCTTCGTGCTAAACGCCACCAACGGGCTACCTTAAGTCGTGTTTCGACAACGGGAGTCATTGGTGAGGTTTGACAAGAGATGTCAAACTCACTCTTGCAAACTATTATCTAAGAAGGATAGGAGTTTAGTCTTTACGACAAGTAGTGAAAGTAGTAAATAAGTTGCATGTTCAATGATGGGTAAGAGGTTTGGAAGTGGAAGTCGATTGAGCCCAAGGCTCCGTAATTGTATTTTCATCACATCTTTATTTGCATTTACATGATTAGCATCATCTTCTTGATTTGCTAATTGTTGTATTTTAATTTGCTAATTTAGGAACCATCCAACCAAAACCCCCCTGTTCGGTGACATGTGTTCATATGTATCTATGTATATATGTGTTTAGTGTAATGAGAAGGTGTGATAACGGCACTGTGTGCGATTCCTCACTCACTGTGTGCGACTAATCTGTGCTTTCCTCTTCTCCAATCTCCAGCACCGCCGTGATGGCGGAGCCACCACCAGCTCCCCCTTACCAACCTTTCTCTTACGCCCAAGCAGTGAATCAAGAGTTACGCGAAGCTCTGGGTCTTCCCCAATCAGACCCGATTGATACCAACTACTCCTCCTTCGTCCCCAAATCGAGAATCGAACATTTGGGAGAGCCAGGTCTCCACTTCTCGGAGGAAGAATGCCTCAAACTGGAAGCTCCGCTCAAATGGACTCTGGTCGGCAAATTCGCCCGAAGCCGGCCTCAACTGGAAAGACTCCGGAAGGACTTCCTCACCGCCGGTTTCAAAGGGCACAACCAGATCCCCTCCTCGACAACAAACAGGTTTTAATTTCCTTTTCGCTCCCCGATGATTACTACCGTTGTTGGCTTCACAAAACCTGGGATTTTGGGGCTTACTCCATTAGAATTACCAAATGGGAGCCAAATTTCAATCCAAATGCCGACTCACCCATTGTCCCAATCTGGGTCTCACTATATGGCTTACCCCAACAGTTTTTTGACAAAGATGTTCTAATGTCTATCGGTAGTATTATTGGCTCTCCGGTCAGGGTGGATAGAGCATCCCTTAATAGAACAAGACCTCATGTGGCTAGGATTTGTGTCGAATTAGATGTTACCAAACCCAGATTAGATAGAATATGGCTTAGTTTTAGGGAGGTGGGATTCTGGCAATACATAGAGTATGAAAACATCCCCCATTATTGCGCTAACTGCTTGAAATTAGGCCATCTTGACACTGTCTGCAGGTTTGATAAAAGCTCCTCCAAATTCACTCCCTGGAAACCACAGGGGAACTCACAACTCCCAGGTAACAAGCCCATTCCCCAGGATGTACAGGGCAGGTCCACAGGTAAAAGGAATGGCTTATCTTCCACTGCTGTTTACATCCCTAAATCACAGCCGACCCTCAAGAACAAAGCTGACAATGCTGCTAACAAGCTCCCCCAAGTCCCCTTGTCTCAAGCAGGTACCTCGGCCCCAACCAAAGTCATAAGCTCGAATCACTCCAACCTTGGAAATGGACCCCAGGACTCCACCCCACAAGCAGAGATCGAGTTTAGAACCAAAGACTCAAGTTCGAAAGATTGGATCCCTGATCAGGGTCCCCAGGTTCCCTCTATTACCCTATTAACTGCTAATGTGATGCCTAATGTGATGCCTAATGTTGTAATCCCATCTGCTCCTGAATCTGTTCCCACTCAACTGATCTCCACTAACTCTATACCTTATTCACCAAACAAGCTTTCCTTATCCTCTCCACCGAGTCCACCTGAGATCACACCCAATCTCTCCCTACAAAATCACTCTCAGGAATCTACTGAAAACAAGTCTCCCGCAGCTCCCTCTAACCCCCAACCCCTAAACAACTCCCCTTTGCAAGATCCCAGCCATCTTCCTGTGTCGGTCACTACCTCAAAAAACACTGTTCCCTCACCAGTAGTACCTAGGACTGGTAAAAACACCTCATCCCCATGTGAGCACACCATCTCCCCCTCAATGGCCTCGGCCGGAAACTCTCACCACATGTTTGCCAAAAGTCACTTCCATAAATCCCTAGATTGGATTAACACAGAGGTCTCCCTCAAACAACAATCCCACCTACATAATCAGGAAAACCTCAGTTTTGAACATTTAAAAGCTATCCTCCTCAAAGACCATCAACGAATAACAAACATTCTCAACCCCCCTCAATCGGATGTTAAAAATAAACAAAGAAAATACACCAAAAAGGATTACACCTCCACTCCGAAAATGGTTTTCACCCGTTCCTCATTGTCTCTCTCCAAAGATTATCCATGATTAATATCTGTGTCTGGAATATTAGAGGAATAGGCAACAACCCATCTCTGACTCGTTTGAGAAATATTAAAAGACGTAATTCGATCAAAGTCTGTGCCCTAATTGAACCTATCCTGAGCACAGCCCAAATCCAGCCCACCTCAACCAAGCTAGGATTCAAACATTCCTATGCTAATCCAATCACCAAAATCTGGCTTCTATGGGATGAAGACATAACAGTTGACATAATCAAAGTGGAAGACCAGTTTATCATTGCAAAAATCAAAGCTACTCTTCTACCTTTTGAATGCCAAATAGGTTTCATCTATGCTAAACACACGATTCTCGAACGAAATATTCTATGGCAAGCTTTAGCTAATTTCAACAAGGATCCTTTATGCTTGATTGGAGACTTCAATGTCATAGCTAAAAATGAAGAGTATCTGGGAAATTCCATCCCAAACCAAGCCAGTATAAGAAACTTCAACACCTTCCTAAATGATCAACAATTGTCTGAGATCCCCACCTCTGGAAGTTTATTCACTTGGACCGGGATGAGAACAAAAGGGAGAGTATGGAAACGTTTAGACAGAGGCATCTCCAACAATAGTTGGTGGGCAAACTCCCCCAGCTCAAAAATCAAAACACTTGCCAGGGAAGGCTCAGACCATACCCCTCTAATCCTTACTAACTCTAGCGCACAGTCTAAGTCTTCCCCCAAGCCTTTTAGATTCCAGGAATGTTGGACCAACCACCCCTCCTTTACAGACCTTGTGAAAGATGCTTGGAACATCCACACCCATCTTAAAGGAATGAGAAGACTAGTCTTCAAACTCAAGTTTTTAAAACAATCTCTCAAAATCTGGAACAAGGAAACCTTCGGTAATGTGTTTGACAAGACCCAACTATGTGAAGAACAACTCCTTAAAGCTGAACATGATCTACAACAACTTGAGTCCAGCAGTAACATTCAAGCCCTTAATAAAGCAAAAGCAAACCTAAAACTTGCTTTAACAAACCAGGAAACCTTCTTAAAAAAAAAATCAAGACTCAATTGGATGAAAGAAGGAGATGTCAATACCAAATTTTTCCACCATTCCATCCAAAACAAACATAAAAGACAATCCATATCCCTCATCAAAGCCAGAGATGGAAAATGGCTCAGTGACATAGAGGAAATAGAGAAGGAAGCTATTTTCTTCTACTCAAATCTCCTAAAGGCTGAATCCTCGGACCCTTCTGGAATCAACACATCTTGCATCCTGGAAAATATCCCTTCTGTCGTCACCGACGACATAAACACATCCCTACTTAGAGAAATCAATTTAGATGAACTGACCAGCATAGTTTCCTCCATGAAAGGCAACTCAGCACCAGGCCCGGATGGCTTCTCTGGCCATTTCTATCATTACTGCTGGGATATCATTAAATCAGATGTTCTCATGGCAGTGACAGATTTCTTTGCTGGTACTGCTATTCCTAAAGCCATCTCAGCTACCCAAATCATTTTAATTCCCAAAAAAGAGGTATGCTCTTCTTTCTCAGATTATAGACCCATCAGTCTGTGCAACTTCTCCAATAAAATTTTCTCAAAAATCATCTCCACACGACTGAAAACCTCTCTTGACATTTTAATCAGCCCTGAGCAATCTGCTTTTATCAAAGGTAGAGACATTGCAGACAATGTGCTCCTTATGCAGGAATACACAAATTTCCTACATAACAAGTCTAAAGGACCTAACATGATTATCAAGCTAGATATGATGAAGGCCTTCGATAGGGTATCCTGGCCCTTTTTGGCTAAGGTGCTCGTCAAACAAGGCTTCTCTACTACCTTAGTTAACCTGATCATGTCTAATATCAAAGCTGCCTGTTTCTCCCTCTTGATCAATGGCAAATCAGTTGGTTTCTTTCCTGCTTCCAGAGGTCTAAAACAAGGGGATCCTCTCTCTCCCTTGCTTTTCATTTTAATGGCTGAAGCCTTCTCACACAACCTCAACTTTCTTTACCAATATGGTAACATTCTGCCCTACAAACTTCCTAGGCAGATGAAACACTCGTCTCACCTATCCTATGCAGATGACACAGCCATATTCCTGAACTACACAAAACAGGGCCTACTTACAATTATGTCCTTCCTGAAATCCTATGAGCTTGCTTCCGGCCAAAAGATCAATCTTGAAAAATCTACCTTCTATATTTCCAAGCATACCCCCATCAGAATCACATCACTTATCAAAAAAGATACCTCCATGCTAGAAGGCTCTACCCCTTTTAAATACCTGGGCTGCCCTATTTTCAATGGCCGAGTAAAAAACTCTCTTTTTCATGGCATGCTCCTCTCAATCCAAAACAAAATCTGCCACTGGCAAAATAAGCTTATCTCACCAGCAGGTAGAGCTACTTTAATCAACCATGTCCTAACATCAATGCAAATCCACCTCATAACGGTTCTTAAGCCCACCACACACATCATAAACCAAATACATAACATCCTGGCCAGTTTTTTCTGGAAACATTCCTCGGATCACACCCAGAAACATAGATCCTGGAGATCTTTCACCAAGCTTTGCCTTCCAACCTCAGAAAACGGTTTAAATTTCAAAAATCTACACACCCTCATCAAATCCTTCTCCTTGAAACTTTGGTGGAAACTCCAAACTGGTAACTCCCTTTGGGCAAAAGTAATGTGGACAATGAAAGACTCGCAAAAAACCTCCAGAACCTGGAGAAGAATTAAGGAGGTCAATGACACAGCTTTACTAAACTCAAAAATCATCATTGGGTCTGGAGATTTGTCCTTCTGGGAATCGAATTGGTCCTCAAATGGTCCTCTCTCTTCTCACCTAACTAACCACCTAGAGTATCCGTACCAGGACCTAACCGTGGCTGAATTTCTGCAAAACAAAGATTCATACTCGGATCAGATCAGAGACTGCCTCCCAACAAACATTTCCAAAGCCTCTCCCTGGATCACCAAATCTCCCACCTTTTCGAAGACTCCATGGTTTGGAAAGCTACTCAATCAGGCCTCTTCACAGTCAAATCTGCCTATGAACTGATCAGAGTAAAGAAACCAAGAATCCCTTCCTATTCACACCTCTGGTCTAAGATACTTCCAAGGAAAGTCAGTCTATTCAATTGGAGATTGCTCAATAGACTTCTGGCTCTTCCTGATGTACTGGAAAGCTTTCACTTTCACCTCCCCTCCAGATGCTGTTTCTGCTTTAATAGCTCCGAATCCATCCATCATTGCTTCAATTCTTGTGTCAAGGTAAACCTGATCTGGAAAATGCTCAACTCCACTTTCAGTTTACCTAACCATCCATTCGAACTCCTATGGGACCGCTTCCACTTCTACTGGTCTACTTCGGATTCTCCTCATCTTTCAAATTTGATCAGAATCCTCCCTTGCATTGTCAATTGGCACCTGTGGTGTGCCAGATGCACTTACTTCCACGAGGGCATTAGGCCGGACTTAGGGTTTCTTTATAGACGCATTTTATTACACTTAAATGACACTATACTGGCATTCGATCTGAAGTTCACATGGTCTCTTGGCCCGATTCCTACTCTTCTAAGCCATAATCCTTTCAAACCTAGACAGGTCCGGATCACCAAATGGTTAAAGCCCAGTGGCATCAAACTAAATACTGACGGCGCTTTCAACAATGGTGCGGCGGGCATCGGCTGCATTCTCAGAAACTCCAACGGCCAGGTATTAGTAGCTCTATCCAAACCTATACTGTCTGACTCTGCTCTGCAGGTTGAAGCTACTGCCTTACTACACGGGATCCAGCTAGTGCGACAGCAAGGCATCACCAAGGTCGACATAGAAACAGACTCGAAACTTCTACTGGGGATGATCCTACGTCAATTCAAAATACCGTGGAGATTGCTTACAACGATCCGAGACATCTGGTTACTACTACACGGAATGACCTACACTCTGTCACACATCTTCAGAGAAGCGAATGGTGCAGCGGACTCCCTCGCCAAGTTGGCATGCCGGAAGCAATTGCCCAGCATTTTCGGATCACTGGATCTCCCCCCACCAGTAGCGGGTCAGGTAAGGTTAGATGCTGCAGGTACTCCCAACGTCAGAATAGACTAGAATGATCAAGTATTGTAACTTTATTTCAAATTGTCATCGCTGATCTGTTAGTACTTTAGCCCTTTGTATTATCCCTGTTAAGATCAGCCGATGCACACTCAGAGGTAAGGTTTTTACGTCCCCCTCTTTCTTTGTACTCTTTTTTCATATTAATAAACGGGTAGGGGTCTGCCAAACCCCCCACCATCACAGGTGGATTTATATATAAAAAAAAGTATATATGTGTTTAGTATGTTTTCTCGTATATGTGTTTAAGTACTTAGAAAAATCCCTTTTCATGTGGACGACCCCGTCTTGCCACTATTTACATTATTGTGGATAGGACGCATTAAGGGCCTAAAAGTATTAACTTTGGAAGGTACGGCGACGACCTCCCAAATTTTGGCACCACTGCCGGGGATTAGGCGTTCATTTTTAAGTACTTTAGCATATTATGTGTGATTATGTGCTACTTGTGAATATTTGTTTGTTTGGTTTTATTTTGGTTTCTTAGTTAATTTTCCATTCTCGTTCGTCTTGGAGCCGTATTGTTCGAGTTCTTAGTGTATAGTTCGCACGCGATCCTCTTCACAAGAACCCTTACACTATGACCCCGAGTTAGAGTTGAGTTTGAAATGAGCTAGGAGGCTTTCATTGGAAAGTGTGAATAACAATCCTCCTAGTGACCATTTTGTGAACACATCTTCTTTAATGGATCCCCGGACCGAGCCTGAAGATGAGCAAAGGGAAGAGGAACCCTACCATCCTCATCCCCACCAAAGAAGGATCCCTTTAGGACAACCCTTGTTGAGAGAAATCATGGCACCCAATCTTGAGCAACAACCGATGTGCATTGAGTACCCATTGGTTGGGCCAAATGGGCATTTCGAGCTGAAAACCAGGTTCATCAATATGCTACCCGCATTCCTTGGAAGGCAAGGGGAGAATGCCAACAAGCATCTCACTGAATTTCACTTCTTGTGTAGCGGTACGGTTCCTCACGGAGTGGATGAAGATTTTTACAAGTTGAAGGCATTCCCTTTCACTCTTAAGGATGGTGCTAGAGATTTGCTCCCTTACCTACCGCCAAGGAGCATAAAGAGTTGGCTTGGTTTGAAGATAAAATTTCTCGCCAAGTACTTCCCGGCCTCGAGGTCCGCTGCTATGAAGAAAGACATAAGCAACATTCTGCAGTGGCTTGAAGAGTCTTTCTTTGAGTATTGGGAGAGATTTAAGATGCTCCTCGCAAGTTGTCCCTACCATGGCTATTCGGAGGGAGATTTGGTGTATTACTTCTATAATGGCCTTCTTGATGAGGACCAAAGGCTGGTTAGAAGTTCTTGCGGTGGCACCCTCGGAAACAAAACGTCCACCGAAGCCATGCAACTATATGAAGAGCTAGCGGAAGAGTCGAGGAATTTTAGCTCAAGGGCTGATTTGAGGAGGAGAAACCCAATGCCTGCAAGTGATTTTGCAAACAGTTGGAAATTGGAGGATCAAGTCACGGCCCTCACATCCATGGTGAAGACCTTGATGACAAAGCCCGGAGGAAATGCGCCACATGTTAAGTTATGTGAAATTTGCTACTTGGCGCACCCTATGGACACATGCCCCACTCTACAAGAGGATTACGTTGAGGAAGTAAGTGCTATGGGGTATCAGGGAAATCAAGGATACCAAGGTAACTATGGGTATCAAGGTGGTCAAGGCTACCAAGGTAACCAAGGCTACCAAAGGTACCCAGGGTACCAAAACCGGCCGTATAATTCAGGAAATCGTGATCACCCGAACCTCTGGTATGGAAACCCTCAAGGAGGCCAGAACTCTCAACCGTATAGGCTTTCCCCTCAACAATACCGGCCACCTCAACAACAGTTCCAAAGGCTTGAAGACAAACCCCGAGACCGACGGGAGGGCTCGGGGCTAGCCAAGAATGAGGTGTTGCAAGCTATTCAACGATTAGGCATGAGTGCTGAAAAGAGCGAACAATTCCAAGATGAGGCTAAAGCAAGTATCAAAAACTTGGAAACTCAAGTGAGCCAAATAGCCCAAATGGTGAACCGGATAGAAGCCCGGGAAAAGGGTAAACTACCTGCCCAACCAGAGATCAACCCGAGGCAAAATGCAAGTGCTATCGCTTTGAGAAGTGGTAGAGAGGTCGGTGCTTCACCGGAGGCTAAAAATGTTGAAAAGGAGCCAACGAGAATTGAAGAGTTTGAAAAGGGAGTTGAGGAAGAGGCATTCCATGAGAAGGAGACCAATGAGCCAGCCAACAAAGGCAAGGAGGAAGAAATCGAGTTGGAGACATTGCCACCGAGACCGAAGTCAACCTCCATCCCGGAACCTTCATCTCCTCCGCTCAAAAGAGCAAAGATGGTGGAAATCCCTCCATATGTGCCGGAACCCCCCTTTCCGGAAGCCTTGAAAGACCAAAGGAGGAAGGAGGGCAACAAGGACATCTACGAAGTCTTTCGTAGATGTGAGGTAAACATTCCACTCTTGAATGCCATTGAACAAATTCCTAGATATGCTAAATTTCTTAAGGAATTGTGTGTTGTGAATAGGAAACAAAGGGCCAAAAATAAGTTGAAAAATGGAAAAAGTGAGCATGTTTCCACATTGTGTCAAAGAGAGCTACCCCCTAAATGTAGCGATCCTGGCATGTTCACAATCCCATGCATAATAGGAAATACTCGTTTTGAAAAAGCTATGCTTGATTTGGGTGCATCCATAAATGTGATTCCTTACTCTTTGTATGAAAATCTCAACTTGGGAACATTGCATAAAACCGGGGTGGTAATCCAATTGGCTGATCGTTCTAGTGCATACCCTAAGGGTATTGTCAAGGATGTGTTGGTTAAAGTGGATTCCTTAATTTTCCCTATGGATTTTTATGTCCTTGACATGGAGCATGATAAACATGCCGCCCCAATTTTGTTGGGGAAGCCATTTTTGAAAATGTCTAGGACAATGATTGATGTGGATAAAGGTACCCTCACCATGGAATTTGATGGAATGAAAGTAGAGTTTAACATAAATGACTCTATGAAGTTTCCTAGTGAAGAACATTCTTGCCATTCCCTAGATATTGTTGAAGAAGTAGTGCAAGATATTTTTGAACTAAATGGTGAGGATTCTTTATTGGTTGCTTTGCAATGTGATGTTAATGATGCCCACAATGTATATTCTATGAGCACTAACTTGAAGGGCAGCTTTGAGGATTTGAACTTGCTTGAAGAGATGACACCGAGTGTCTCAACACCTCCTCCTCTACTCTTAGAGGAACCTGAGGAACCGGAATTCCTCCCCTCACTTGTGAAAGCCCCGGTGCTTGACCTTTAACCTTTGCCAGATGATCTCAAGTATGCATTTCTTGGGGAAGCGGAGACGCTTCCGGTTATCATTTCGAGCAAGCTCACTAAGGAGCAAGAAGAAAAGTTGATGGTGGTGTTGCGGGAGAACAAAGAAGCAATTGGATGGACTATTGCCGACATCAAAGGCATAAGTCCATCCACTTGTATGCACAGAATCTTGTTGGAAGAAAATGCGAGACCCGTCCGACAACCCCAACGCCGTTTGAACCCACCTATGATGGATGTGGTGAAGGCAGAAATCCTCAAGTTGCTTCAAGCGGGCATGATTTATCCAATCTTGGATAGCAAGTGGGTGAGCCCAACCCAGGTGGTACCCAAGAAGAGCGGGATGACGGTAGTCGAAAATGAGAAGAGTGAAATGGTGCCCAACCGAGTTCGAAACGGGTGGCGAGTTTGCATTGACTATCGGAGATTGAATACGGAAACCCGGAAGGATCACTTCCCATTGCCATTCATTGATCAAATGCTTGAGAGGTTAGCAAGCCACCCCTTCTATTGCTTTTTGGATGGATACTCGGGGTATTTTCTAGTGGCTATCACCCCGGAAGACCAAGAGAAGACCACCTTCACGTGCCCCTTTGGTACGTTCGCTTACCGACGCATGCCTTTCGGGTTATGTAACGCCCTAGAAACTTTCCAAAGGTGTATGGTAAGCATTTTCTCAGAATTTTTTGAAAATTTTGTCGAGGTATTTATGGATGACTTCACCATTCATGGTAATTCCTTTGACAATTGTTTAGCAAATTTAGCGCAAGTTCTTAACCGTTGCATTGAAACTAACCTAGTGCTAAATTCTGAGAAATGTCACTTTATGGTGGGGAGAGGTATTGTCTTAGGCTATGTTGTCTCCTCTAAGGGTATTGAGGTTGACAAGGCAATGATAGGCACGATTCAAACTTTGCCTTATCCTACTAATGTGCGCGAAGTACGCTCTTTTCTTAGCCATGCAGGATTCTATCGCTGGTTCATCAAGGACTTCTCAAAGATAGCATCTCCTCTACGCAAATTGTTGCAAAAGGAGGTGGAATTTGTGATGGATGAGGGGTGTAAAGGGGCCTTCGATGCATTGAAGGGAAGGTTAGTCTCGGCCCCTATCATACAACCTCCGGATTGGGCGTTGCCTTTTGAGATAATGTGCGATGCGAGTGATTACGCCGTTGGAGTGGTGCTTGGTCAAAGGGTGGGGAGAGCACCTCACACCATCTACTACGCATCCATGTCCCTAAATAAGGCCCAAAGGAACTACTCCACCACTGAAATGGAGTTGCTAGCAGTGGTATTCTCTTTAGAAAAATTTCGATCTTACTTGCTTAGTACAAAAGTTATTGTGTACACTGACCATGCAGCGCTTCGTCATTTAATGACGAAGAAAGAGGCCAAGCCAAGATTGATTAGGTGGATCCTGCTTTTGGGTGAATTTGATTTGGAGGTGCGGGATAAGAAGGGCGCTGAAAACCTTGTGGCCGATCATTTGAGCCGGTTGACTCCGGGGGAAGACATTGAGGTAAGCCCCGCAATGAAGGAGCAACTACGGGAGGAATTCCCTGATGAACAATTGTTCACCATTAGTGATCTCCAACCGTGGTATGCCGACATTGTAAATTTCTTGTCGCTGGTAAATTCCCTCCTCATTTTTCTAAGGCCCAAAAGGATAAGTTAAAGAGTGATGCTAAGTATTATGTGTGGGATGATCCCTTTTTGTGGAGACATTGTGCGGATCAAGTTATTAGGAGATGTATCCCTGATAGTGAAGTACACTCAATTCTTGAATTTTGTCATTCTCATGCATGTGGTGGTCATTTTAGAGCAAAGAGAACCGCTAGGAAAGTTTTAGAGAGTGGGTTTTATTGGCCTACGATGAATAAGCATGCATACACTTTTTGCAAATCTTGTGATGAATGCCAGAGAGTAGGAAATATCTCCACTAGGAATGAAATGCCCCAAAGACCTCTTTTGTATTGTGAAATCTATGATGTTTGGGGTATTGACTTTATGGGGCCTTTCTATAGTTCTTATGGGTTTACGTACATTCTTCTTGCTGTTGATTATGTGTCGAAGTGGGTTGAAGCAAAACCCACTAGGACTGACGATTCTAAAGTGGTTGCAGAATTCTTGAAAGATAACATCTTTTCTAGGTTTAGGGTACCCCGAGCCTTGATTAGTGACCGTGGCACCCATTTTTTCAATCGGACCATAGCGGCACTTATGAATAAGTATGGCATCACTCACAAGACATCCACCGCCTATCACCCATAAACCAACGGGCAAGCTAAAGTTTCCAATCGGGAAATCAAGTCCATCCTTCAAAAAATGGTTAACCCTAGCCGGAAGGATTGGAGTTCTCGGTTGAATGATACCCTGTGGGCGTATAGGGCGGCTTACAAGACACCAATCGGTATGTCCCCATACCGGTTAGTGTTTGGTAAGCCCTGTCATCTACCGGTGGAAATTCAGCACAAAGCTTACTGGGCGGTCAAAGAGTTTAATCTTGATGTAGATGAAGCCGGCTTGCATAGGAAGTTGCAATTGGATGAACTAGATGAGATCCGGAGGGAGTCCTATGAGAACTCCGAGATCTACAAAGAGAAGACAAAGGCATGGCACGACAAGCTGATCATCAGGAAGGATTTTGACATTGGTCAAAAGGTCCTTCTATTTCAATCTCGCCTTCGCCTGTTCCCAGGTAAGTTAAGGTCCCGATGGATCGGTCCTTTCGATGTGGTTAAGGTCTTCCCGCATGGTGCGGTGGAGATTCTAGATCGAGCTAAGTCCAATACCTTCAAGGTTAATGGACAACGTTTGAAACCTTACCACGACACTTTTGTACCGGAAAAAGGAGAAGATGTTGATCTCCTCGATCTGGTTTGTGAGTGAGCTCCAAGGAGGGAAGTAAGTTGTGCCGACGATGTTAAATAAACTTGGTTTTGATCATCCGGATTGTCATTCGTGGCTTTCTATTGATGTTGTTTAGTTTTGAGATTTTATCATTAAGCTTCTTTGTTTTGCTTTAAGCTACTCACGGGCTGTTTTCTCTATGATTTTGCAGAAATTTTGAAGCTAACACCTTGGGTTTTGGAAGGGGGAATTTCTTAGATTTGAGAAGGAAGGACTTGGACAGGAGGAAGAAGAAAAAATTTTTCTAAGTGCCAGTTTAGTGGCCTGTCGCGAGTCGTGACCATTACATAGCGAGTCGCGACGGGCTCGGAAATTTTTGGTACAAAACTGACCCCTCGGATGAAACCTTTTGCGAGTTGCGATAAACCCATCGCGAGTCACGACGGGACGTCGCGAGTCGCGATGAGCTCAGAAAGTTTTGGTTAAAAATCGACCCTCGGACTCAATTTTCCGCGAGTTGCGACGAAACATCGCGAGTCGCGATGAGCTCAGAAATTTTGGTTAAAAATCGACCCTCGAACTCAACTTTCCACGAGTCGCGACTACTCATCGCGAGTCGCGACCAATAAGCTGCGAGTCACGACGGTCGGGCAAAAATTATATTTAAGAATGGGCCGAACAGTTTATTCTAATCACTTCCACCCCTTCCGCTTCCATTCTCCTCCGTCCGCCCATCTTCTCTTCTCAACTTCCACACCGCCGCCACACTTAACCTCGCCGACGCACTTAACCCCACCGCCGCGCCGTTGCGGCCGTACCGCCACCGTCACCCTCACTGTCAGGAAGATTCAAACCATAGATATTGAGTATTTCGGCAATTCCAATTCGAATTGCTCGTGGCCTTTCAATTTTCTTCTTCCTACGTTCAGTATCGGTACACTTCTTCACCCTATTGAACTCTGATTATGATTGTGTATATATTCTATACGTGTTCAATATTGTGTGAATTGTGTCGTATTATGATTTCGATTTCTGTTCTTGATTCTGGTCGATTGTGGTTATGCTGTGGTGCTGGCAGAAATTTTATCTCGTGGGTATTGTATACATATTTTGCTTCGTGCCATAGACCGTCTATTAACGGATAATTTTTATTGTATTCAGCATACTCGGTTTTGGAATTTGTGCAGTTGTGTTGATTTCGCTGATAGTAGATGGTAGCTTACACTGTGTATTGAGGCATGCTCGCCCTTTATTTCACATAGTTGTTATTCGACTAAAGTGTTGCTGTGCTGTGTTCTTTTGCTAAGCATCGTTTAGCCATGGTCATAGATATCAACATTCTGAATGTACTGTTAATGGTTAATCCAACTGGGCATCATTGTGAGTTTGAAATATAGCATAGCATATCTATTTCGACTATGTGAGGACTTCTTGAATTTGATGATATGGGTTTGTTGGGCATAACATAGATTGTATATGCAATTGTGAGTACGACTCGAACTAGTTAAACTGCTTTCGTTTTGGCCTTTAATAACAGACTAGTTTGAGATTGGTTATAGATTTGTCACATTGCTTGTACATATATTCCTTTGCGTTTGACGTGCCCCAAGGAAGAGGTCCAGGGCGGTGCCCCGGGACGAACACACCACCGCTCCACCTCCTCCGGCTTCAGGTTCAGGTTCTGCACCTCCTCCTCCAGACAGGTACATGGGTCTGACTCGGATCACCGGGGCTTATGCAGAAAGGTGGGAGACCCTCGAGCGGCGCCTGCTACGGAGCAGACTGGATCCAACGGCCCAAGAGCGTTCTATTGAGGATGACATGCACTTCTGGAGTGTCATCAACCTGCGGGCGAAGAACTGCCACGACAAGAGTAGTGCCATCATCCACCCGACACTTCGTTATGTGCACCATTTCTTGGCTGGCATGATCTTCTGCTCCGCGGAGCCGACGAACGTGCCGGACAACGATATTCACTTCTTGTGGCACCTGACGAGTGAGGGGCCTGGATATGGTCTTTGGGCGGAGTTATGGATGAAGCGGATCATGGAGGTAGCCGAAAAGGCTAAAGGGAAGATCATGGTCGGAGGCATGATAAGCCTTATGGCGGCCTACTTGGGATTGGCCCCTCCGGTCAACTTTCCATGCTTGGGGAAGCACACGTCTTACCTGATCATCGTGAAGCGGCTTGTTCGTTTTGAGATGCTCAGTGTTACACGGAACACTGGGCTATTCCACTGGCTATACGGTGCTAGGAAGGTCACCTTCATGGCGCTCCCTCAGCAAAGCAGGACCAGGCTGGAGTTCGACACACCTTTGGGGGATTTGGCGATCTCCCCGGATTATTCATGTATAGCTGAGTTCCAGCGCGCGCTCCACGACATCGAGCCTACCCCAGTCCAGCGCGACGACAGTGCCCTACCTCCTTCTCAGCAGCAGCCTTACTCTCCACAGCCTCCACCCACAGAGGAAGCACCCATGCAGGAGAATGACACTCCACCACAGTATTCCCAGCCTCCACCGGATTTCTATGTGAGGACGATGCAGAACATGATTCTGGAGCACAACATGTTTGTCTCCTGGGCATTAATTGATATGGATGTGGAGATCGACCACTTGTCATCTCGCATCCACGAGTTGCAGTCCCAGGCGGGCAGCGTTGCTGGCCCGGACTGAGAGCGAAGCAGCGGAGAGCACGGGGGCAGAGGAGTGATGAGTGGCTAGCTCAGTACCAGCGGCTACTCCGGCGGTGGCCCTTCGTCTTCACAACATTGATAGTGTGAGCACTACATTCCCCCCTTGCCCATGTTTTGCTTTATACGGTTCTACCTTAGTCTACATTGAGGGCAATGTAGCATTTTAAATGTGGGGAGGGGTTTCTACTATCGTAGGGTGATACACTATTGCACAACTCTGTTATTTTCTTTTGGATATTTTGTTTCCCCCTCTTTTGTTTTGGGATATTTTGCTTCCGATGTATTTGGGATAATGTTGGTTTGGATACTTTTCTTAACCTTCACATTTGGAAGCAATTTGCTACTTTTCGGATGGGGAACATAAAAAAAATAAAATAATAATAATAAAAAGGAAAAAAAATAATAAAAAGGAAAAAGAATCCCGCTAAGTTGAAAACCCAAGAGGGCAACTTAGGCAACATTGGGGCCCGGATAGGTCGAAAACCCGAAAGGGAGGCCTAGGTAAAATGTGAGGTCAAATGTGTGGAAAAAGGTGAGATGTGAGCTAAAAGAAAAATGATTGTGTGGCTAGGATGAAAACCTGAAAGGGCTCCTAGGCAAAATGAGAGAAAGCGAGAGAAATTGAAAGACATCAAGTGTTTACTCATTTTCCGGCGATGGAGTCATAAGGTTGCGGTGACCACACGGAGGGATCGGGTAGCTCGACATCTTGAGAATCTTTTGGGGATGGATAATTTAGCGGGGAAAAGATGGAGTAAGTTGTGGAATTCTTGATCATTAATAGACTTCGTTTTTAGGTTGATATATTGATATAGAATGAAGCATGTGCTTTGAACTTTATGCATACTTTTGGTTTCATCTTTTATCATTGGATTTGGGATTGTCAGTTCTGGATTTGGAGATGTCTTAGGGAAATTAATGAATTGACGGGGTGATATGGTTTAGGTAGATTTAGGAATAGGGGTTGTGGAAAATTCTCATTTGATCTTAACCTTGGGATGTGCGATATTGAGAGTTTTTGTGAGGTAGTGAATTGGGGGATTAGTAGTAGGATGTGGAGGTGTCAATCCCTTCGTATGCTTGGATCTTTTCTTACTCGAGGGCGAGTAAGGTTCAAGTGTGGGGAGGTTTGATGAATCCACTTTATATGCTTATTTTAGTACTATTTAGGATCCATTTTGTGCTCTTTCATTACCAACAGCTTGTGTTTTACCATGAAATTCTCTTAGGAGGGGTAAGAGCAACTTTGCGCTCTTTTACCTCTTTTAAGTGGATTTTTGTGTGACAAAGTAATGAAGACCGGAGGCCATTGAAGACTACACTTTCGAAGATTTTGAAGACTTGCTTCGAAGACGTGAAGACCGGAGGCTATTGAAGATCACTTTTGAAACCGTTGAAGACTTGGAAGTTGAGAGGAGTGACTATGGAGATAACTACATGCCACAAGGAGAAGAAGAAGAATTATTGCGAAAATTCTGGTTACCGTCGCGACTCGTGACGGACACGTCGTGAGTCGCGACCAACATGACCGTCGCAAGTCGCGACGAACAAGTCGCGAGTCACGACGACCACTGACCAGAATCCTACCTTATCTTCTTTCCACTATAAATACCATTCTTTTTCCTCTCATTCCAGACTTTTGCAGCTGCGATTCTTTACTGTTCTAAACCCTTTTCTTCCATTTTTCATCTTTGATTTATCTTGTTGTTTTGATTTGTTGTTTTAGTTAGATTAGCATGAACTCTAGTAGCTAATCTAATCTCTTGGGAGCAATTGACCAAAGCTTCCAAACCCATGTCTTAAGAACAATTTGTAGCTTGTTTATTACTCTTGCTATTATGTATTTACGGGTATTGAATGTGTTTGTTGATATCAGTAATGTTATTGAAAACTTGAGTATAGGAATACTTGTATGAATTGCTTGCTAGGGTTTGGGTGAGTTGGGTTAAACTCCCCCTTGTTCTTGTTAGGAATGTATGAGTATGAATTAGAGCTTTTGATTATGTTGATGGATTGATGATTGCTAGATAGATATACAATGTCGAACTCTTTGCCATGTTTATCATTTGTAGCAAACGGGAGAAGTCTATGAGCGTTGAACGTTCTTGACCAATCCCGTGTAAATGCATAGATCGGTTAAATGCTTAGTCATGGTGTAGTGGTCATAAGTGTTGCCGAGTTTGTTGATCCTTTGTGCTAAACGCCACCAACGGGCTACCTTAAGTCGTGTTTCGACAACGGGAGTCATTGGTGAGGTTTGACAAGAGATGCCAAACTCACTCTTGCAAACTATTATCTAAGAAGGATAGGAGTTTAGTCTTTACGACAAGTAGTGAAAGTAGTAAATAAGTTGCATGTTCAATGATGGATAAGAGGTTTGGAAGTGGAAGTCAATTGAGCCCAAGGCTCCGTAATTGTATTTTCATCACATCTTTATTTGCGTTTACATGATTAGCATCATCCTCTTGATTTGCTAATTGTTGTATTTTAATTTGCTAATTTATGAACCATCCAACCAAAACCCCCATGTTCGGTGACATGTGTTCATATATATCTATGTATATATGTGTTTAGTATATTTTCTCGTATATGTGTTTAAGTACTTAGAAAAATCCCTTTTCCTGTGGACGACCCCGTCTTGCCACTATTTACATTATTGTGGATAGGACGCATTAAGGGCCTAAAAGTATTAACTTTGGAAGGTACAGCGACGACCTCCCACATTCATTTATTTAGGCTATAATAACAAGAATAAGTATTTCAAGTCAATGGTGAATGTCATACTTTGTTTTGGGAAACATTGTAATTTTTGAAAATTTTGCACTAGTTTTCTATGTTCACTTTCGAGGATGTTCCATTTACCCAATCATGTTCAAATCTCATAGTTGTGAACTTCAAGTACTCCCTCTGTCCCAGCAAGATTTTCCCTATTGCTTTTTGCACGTTGTTCAAGACACATGTTTGACCGTTAATATATTACCTACGTACAATAATAAAAAATAGAAAATTAATATTTAACTTCTTGTTATGATGAATTGAAAAATGTCATATACAATAATATTTTTGTTTATATATTTATTTAAATATGCCATCAAATTTTGATCGAGAATATCGTTCAAAAAGCAAGATTGAAAATTCATATGGGACGGAGGGAGTATTTAATTTGAATATAGAATCTCCAACTCCGATTTTAGACAGTTCAAAGAATTTTGGAGGGATCTACGTGCAAAAAGTAAATATTTAACTCAGAGGTCTAAATCAAAATCCGCTCAAATGTAATGCTACATTATAAATCCGTAAAGTATATTCCAAGACCAAATAATTTTTTTTATTATTTCTTGGGAAAACTTACCAATAATTCTCCCTGTTAGGATTTCTTAACTTCTGAGTAATATATAGTAAGATACTCTAATGCATGTACTAGCGCTTTATTAAATTTCATGAAAGATTAATTTTCTATTTCAAAACATAAATTTACCCAAGAATACCCAATATAGAGTTAATTCGATACAGAATCGAAGGTGTAACTAAAATTTGGGAAATAGTGCAATTTTAGCAAACATACATATGGATCAATTTTGGGGCCCCGTCAAAGAAAATTTTGGAACACGGGAAAGACAGAATGTTTAATTGAATTTTTTCAATCTAATCACTTAGCTACAATAACAAAAAAAATTCCAACGTTTAGGGCCAATGGATCAAATTTTTCTAAACATTGCATTAAGAAACTCAGCCCGGTATTTTATGAAAGTAAATCGGTGCTGACTAAGCCACTAACAAAAGATACGTAATTTAGCTCCAATGTTTGGGGGGATTTTTTGAAATTTTGGAAATTTCAATATGGCACCGATTCATATCTCGGTGTTGTAAAAAATTACTACTTCCCGCCAAAAATTAAATGGGCTGAAATATTATTTAAGCCCAAAACATATCCAGCACCGGTTTATACTACAAGTTCTACATACGTAGTCAAATTTTTAAACGTTTCCCTTCTATCCTCAATTATTTTCTCAAAACATTATCTAAAGCAGCCATAGGCAGCAACTTTAAAGGTAAATGGGCACCAGTTTTTGCTTATTGGCACCTTTATATGTATTGATGGTATGGAGTTCGAATTTTTTTAAAAGTTTTCCTCTCTTACTTGGGAAAATAGAATTTAAAGCAGCCTCACGCAACTGCTTTAGCTACTTTCAGCACTGGTATATAAGTCTTCAGCAGTAGTATTACACTGGTGTTGTGCACTATTAACAGTTCTAGAATTTTGTAGATAGATTTTTAGCGCCTGTATTTTGGTTATGTAGTGGTGTTAACCTTGCTTAAATATAAAATGACCCGGCTATTCCCATGTACAAGGGTCACATCTTTCAATATTCTCCCTCCATCTCTAGGCTTTCTCCTCCTTCAATCCCTTTTATACCCAGGTTCTCCATCATTTAACCCTCATTCAACATCTATTACTCCACTTACTCAATCCTCCCTTATATAAGACACCTAAAAACCCCATTTTCTACCTCCGAACCATATTTTCCCATTTTCTCTACTCCGCGCCGGCGAACTCGACTTAACAAGGTTAGAGTTCTTCAATGTGTAATGTTGAAGTGTGATATTCATGATTGCATGATGTTGAATTGTTTGTTATTAAATGTGTGGGATTTTAATCATTTTGTGATTTTTGGGGTGTTTGCACAGAAATGTATGACACATAGTTCATTATGTGATGTTTGAACTGTTCAATCCAAAGTGTATAAGATATAGTAATACAGTTCATTGTGTGATGCTACTGTGTTTCTCCTAAAAGTTTGAAATATAGTGGAGTATGGTTTGGTGTTTAGGTGTTTTTCCTAAAATGTGTGAGATATTGTATAATGGAGTATGGTTTGATGTTTAGGTGTTTGTCCTAAAATGTGTGGATATTGTTGGTTGTGTTATGTTGAAGTGTGATATAGTTGATTGTGTTATGTATAGGTGTTTGTTATAAAATGTGTGACATATTGTTGATTGTGTTATGTTGAAGTGTGATATAGTTAATTGTTTGCTTTTGAAGTGTTTGTCATAAAATGTGTGAGATCCTCTTGATTGTGTTACGTTGAAGTGTGATATAGTTGATTGTGTGATGTTGTAGTGCTTGTCATAGAACATGTGAGATATAATGGAGCATGCACGATGGTAAAGTTTGTTTCTAAAATGAATGAGTTATAGTTGGATGTGGGGTGTTGAAGTGTTTATGATATATTTTGAATCACCTCAAAGAACTACAATGTCATTGTTGTTGATATTGTATATGTTTCATGGTAATGGATTCTATCATATTGTATATGTACTGAGTATACACGTTTTTGGGGTAAAATGGTTTATTATTAAATTGTATTATTCTGGATTGAGGCGGTGCCCACTATGCGTTTCACTTTGATCAATGGTTCTTTTGAGCATTGATTCCAGGATGAAATAGATGAAGGTTTACCGGTCTCTTTTTCTTGTTTTGATGATTTTAAGTTGATGTTTAAAATGTGGAGATTTTGCAGTGTATGAGCACCAAGTAACCGTGGTGTGTTTAACATTAAGTGTTTAACATGGTGTGTTTAACATTAAAATATAATTAACGTTAAATACATAGATAAAACATTGTAATACACATCATGTTTCCCTTGTTCTTAAACACATCATAATTTTGACATTTTAAATCGTTTTTGATAGACAAATCGTACTGTGCAAAAACTTAATGGAAGAAACATTAGTTATGGGGCACCGCATGCAACACTTTTGCTTGTTTTGATGATTTGAAGTTGATGTTTATGCCTAGTATGGGATGAATTTTGATTTTTCTTCGGTTTTTTGGTTGCTCTCTATTCATATAGTGTCCTCTAACTAATTAATGTGGAGATTTTGCAGTGTATGAGCACTAAGCAAACATGGTGCATTTACATTAAATGTTTAACATGATGTGTTTAACATTAAAACATAGTTAATTTTAAATTCATAGTTAAAACATAGTTATACACACCATGTTTCCTTAGTGCTTAAACATTGCATAATTTTGACATTTTAAATCTTTTTCTTTGACAAATCGTACTATGCATAAACTTAATGTTTGAACTAGTGCTGAACAGCCTCTCTACAGATATTCTGGAGGTTAGTTGACATATTAAAATGAAACGCTTCTTATTCTTACTTACCGATTACTCTCACGTAATTAATTATTGAGTTATTTTGTACACAATGGATATTTCCCCCGGCAAGAGGAGCGTACAATAGCAAGGAGATAACAAACGTCGCAGACACATGGTGTGAAGCTTGGGTGAACGTGTCTTCCAAACAATTCAAGACTTCAGTGACCTAGTGTATACATGTGTATTTGATTTCGGACATATCTACTTTTTTTCTTAAATTATCATATTGATGGATTCCTTTTTTTTTCACTTGTTTAGATCTTTACTTTTTTAAAATTTTCTAGCTCAACATCAATTTAATTTTATATTCTGTCTTCTTGGATCTTCTAAGTTTCTTCTATAAATTTTCCCGAGTTTATATTTGGAGTAGACCTGGATAAATTAAAAGAGGAAATTGCTAATTGAAAAAAAAATTCAAGTATCGGTTTTATAGATACAAGCTCGATTTTAAAAATATTAGCACTGGTGCTATAAACATTCATCCTCCAAAGCTAGAGCACCAGAAAATCATTAACATACCAGTGCTGGTATATGTAATATGTCTAGTTTTAGGCACCGATTTATGTAGGAAAGAACCAGTGATCATTATCAACGTGCCTAAACAACGATTCAACAACCAGCACCGATGTCAAAATACAGCTGCTGAATTTTTATATAGAGCAACGGTTTATTATACTGGTGCTGAATATATATTTTTAGCACTGATTTCTATACCAATGTCTTTGTAACTACGTTTCAGCACCACCATACTTAGGTAATGGTAGTTCAGAGTCCCGAAATACCGGTGCCTATGTACCCAGATACCGGTGTCATAGGGGGTGTCTGTTGTAGTGTAAGCTTTCTTCAGTCCGTTAATACGTACGTCCTTCGCCAGAAAACAAAAGGACTAAGGCTGGAAAGGATTTGAATTGTTTTTGGTTTTGCGTTCATAACAAAAAAGGAATGGGAAAAGTTGGTTCTGAAGCGGAAAAGTGAAAAGACGCTACTAGAAGATTTGACGTAGGGAAAAAACGACTTTAGACAAATTTATAATATTTGGTTTTTTAAGGGACACAACAGCCAGTTCTTTGAATCTGGCAATGAACAAACTTTACCAATTTTTAAAATAACACCAGAGGTACAAGTGCAATTTTGAAAAATAAAAGGGGTATATGTGCACAAATTAAAGAAGTGAGGGGCATAAACACACTTTTTTTCTAAAAAAAATTAGAGAGTTCATAATGAATTGAGAAAAAATATACCAGATATTTTGCATTGCCATTCTTTTTTTTTTTTTTTAAATAAACCATCATAGATGGGGGAAATTATATTGGCCTTCCCGAGCCGTAATAAAACAAAAATAAAGAAGCCAAAGGCTAAGTTACTGTACAGTCTGAGCGAATTGCTCTTGAAGCAACCATAAATTGCTTCCAAAAGAATGAACTAGAGTATTTAGGATGCTATAGGATGAACTCTCGAACTTGTTAGTGAATCGAAATCGAGACACAGGTCAGTCAGAGAGAATAACCGTGAGCATATCCTCTTAATATTGCAACAAAAAGGAACTAGCAGATTGTAAGGGAAAGAAAACTGAGATAATTGAGCTTTCTTATTGCCCTACTCCAAAGTGGATGATCAGGAATGTACATAGCAAGCTCATCCAAAAGCTTGTTACTTGAGAATCTTCAAGGCTGTGCGTAGTCTGTTGAAACGAATAGGAGGCAGTTATGCAGCATAGACTTCAAACCTGCATTCAAGAGTGAGAATGAGTAGCATCCGAACTAAAAGATTCGTAGAGCAGGGATGCCAATTTGATCTAGTCTGAGTAGCCCCCTTACCGTGCTCGGAAGTTCAGATATGTCAATAAAAGATTAATCACATTCTAATTGCAAACAAAGTGTAGCAAGTGTATGGGCCACCAGGTTAGCCTGCCTATATATATGTACCAGATTGATGTCATTAAGTGATTGATGGATCTCATCAGCTAGTGAAAAGCATTTCCAGTGACATCGGAGTGGTTCAGTAGAAAAGAGAACCGCAGAAAGACAGTCAGATTCCATATGTAGGGGGCCAGTTAAATCATGTGAAATCTGGATGGCAAACTTAATAGCCTTCAATTCAGCTTCTAAAGGTGAAAAAGCTACAGTAAATAGAGTGTAAGCTCCCATGAAAGCCCCTCTAATGTCTCTAATGATCACTCCAATCCCACACTTCAAAGTATTGCATGACCAAGAGGCATCAACATTAATCTTAACACCTGATGTAGGCCTAGTCCAAGCAATTTTCCAGATTTTTGGCTTTGGTGGAAGTTTAAGAAGTGGTAGAAAGGAATGATCAGCAATACTCACATCCAGAGGAGATGTTATGTGAACCGGATTTGCACTGAAGGAGAAAAAAATCTGATCTCTAATGTGTTGGAGCACAAGGGTGGAGGAAGGCTTGGTAGATTCAAATAAGTATCTGTTTCTCATCTTCCAAATATTCCAAAAAGTGAAGATGGCAGCAGTACGGATCATTATAGCATGTAAGGAGGTTAGAGCTGGCAAAGTAAAGTAGTATGAAATTCTTTCCCAAACCGAAGGGAAGGCTCTATCTTGAATACCCATAAACTGATGAATGATTTTCCAAACAGATAGAGAGAAATAACATGTGTTGAAAAAATGCTCTAAAGAGTCCTCATGGTTGTTGCACATACAGCATTTAGAAGCCAAACTGAATCTAAGTTTCCTGATTATGTTATCAAAAGGCAGCAGAGAATTCACTACCTTCCACATGAAAACAGAGATTTTTTTCTCAAATCTGGGGTTCCAAAGTAGTTTAGCAGAGGAAATCAAACCTGAGTGGTTACTTAGCAAATTATATGTATCTTTGAAGGAGAAGTTTCCAGAGATACCTGGTTTCCAAATTAATCTATCAGCTCTGTGGGGGAAAAATTTTGACTCCTGCAAAAGATTGATAATGTGAGATGGCAGAAATGGCTCTATTTTTGTGATAAGAAAATCTTTGTTAGATATGAATTCAGAGACTGAACATTCAACATCAATATCCACCCTATTATGGTCACACACATCAATCAGTGCACCTACATCCAGCCAGTTTGAAGTCCAAAAATTACAATCACCTCTCCCTATGATGACTCTAGAATTAGCCTCTGCCCAAACATTAACTGAACAAATTCTCTTCCAGTTAGGAGAAGACCTATAGGATTGAGGGAGGGCAGCCATTAAGTGAGTCCAGAGGGCATCACCTATTTGATACTTCCACCACAATTTAACTGAGCATGTTTTAATTATTGTGCTGATAGACCTGAAGCCTAGGCCATTCTGATCAGTTGGGAGGCACAAATCAGACCACTTTTTCCAAGATCTCTTAGGTTTTAAATCATCCCCCCAAAAGAATTTGCTCATTTTTTTCTCAATGATGGTGATGATCAATTTTTTTGGTTTAATAACTTGCCAGATGTGTTGTGGAATGGCATATATGCAAGACTCAATCAATGTAATTTTCCCACCCATGGAAATCCATCTATTTTTCCAATTACCAATCTTATTATCAATAAGTTCAAAGAGTGGTTGAAAGTAAATTTTTTTTGCCACACCAGTAAAGATTGGAACTCCTAAGTAGGTGAAAGGGAAGGAACCCAATTTCATTCCAAGTATCCTTTTAATGTGGTTCACTTTATGTTCTGTAGCATGTTTACTTATGAAGATGTCACTCTTGTTATAATTGATAGACTGACCAGTGACCTCCTCAAAGATAGACAAAAAAGCCTTTAATCTAACCAAGGTTAATTTTGTAGCTTTAAAGAAAATGACAGTATCATCAGCATAAGATAAGTGAGAGATTCTTGGAGGATTACCTGGGAGATCAAAGTAGTCTAGCTTACCCTTGTCAAAAATGTAGGTCAGGCTCCTTGAAAAAGACTCAGAAAAAATATTAAACAACAATGGAGATAGAGGATCACCCTGTTTAATGCCTCTAGAAGACTGAAAAAATCCCACAGGCTTACCATTAATTAGAATAGAGAACCAAGCCTGTGACAAGTTTTTCATAACAGTGAAAATGAATTTTGCATGGAAACCAAATTTTGCCAAAATTTTATATAGAAATGACCATCTAACCCTGTCAAAAGCCTTTTTGAGATCAAGTTTAATTATACAATTCGGATCCCTTCTCTTTCTGTTAATGAGTCTAACCATTTCCTGTAGATGAATGACATTATCAGAAATATCCCTATCATGTAAAAAAGCTGTTTGGTTAGGAGAGATAATCTTAGGCATAATAGATTTAAGTCTTTCCATAAGCACTTTAGAGCAAATCTTATTAATCACATTGGAGAGACTTATAGGCCTATGGTCATCAAATGAGGATGGGGTTTTCTTCTTTGGGATAATGGTAATCCAGGTACTACTTATACCCCTTGGCAGGTTTGATGAAGATTGGAAATCCTGAACAGCTAGAAGAAGATCATGTGATATTATATCCCAAGATTTCATGTAGAATTTGGCCTTAAAACCATCCGGACCTGGAGAGCCTGATTTGTTAAGGCTATACACTATCTTCTTAAGCTCCTCCATAGTGACTGGTTTTAATAGGTTCTCATTATCTTCCTGAGTAACCATCTTGGGTATATGGTTGAGAAAATGAGATGTGAATGGAGAACACTCAGTGAGGCAGTCTTCACTCAGTAAATCTTGATAATACCTGATTGGCTCCATCTCCACATCCTGTGTATTTTCCAACCATTGACCATTTCTACCCTTGATTTTTGTGATCCTCAATCTATTATTCTTATCTTGTACAGATTTATGAAAGAAAGATGTATTATTGTCTCCATCTTGTAGCCATTTTATCTTAGCCTTGTGTTTCCAAAAATTCTTTTGTTCAGACATGGCCTTGACTAAACTAGCCCTAGCCTTCCTAAGATTAACCAGATTATTAACAGAATCATCCTGATCAGTTAAAGCTTCCTGAGCCTGCAAGGCTAATTCAGCCTGAAGAACATTATCATGAATGTTACCAAAATGTTCTTTGTTCCATCTTTTTAAGGCTTTCTTAAGTCTAACTAGTTTTAAGTAAAAGGCTAGCATTCCAGATTTATGCATAGGAGTATCCCAATCCTTCTTAATTACTTCATTAAATTCTTTCCTCTTGTACCATGTATTTAAGAACCTGAAGGGTCTCGGATTGGATGGTATGTCACTTCCTACAGTTAGCAGCAAGGGGTTGTGATCAGAGCTAACTCTATTCAAAATCTGAATTGTAGAGGAAGGAAAAGAAAGAGTCCATGATGAAGTGCATAATCCTCTATCTAGTCTTTTAATTGTAGGAGATCTTAAACGATTATTAGTCCAAGTAAACAAGTTTCCAACAGTATTGATTTCTTCCAAACCCAGTCCATTAATAAAATCATTAAAATCTCTAATACTACCAAGTTTTGGAATAGATGGACCTCTGTATTCAGATATAGATGAAATGCAGTTAAAATCTCCAATAAACAAGGATTCAGAATGATTAAGTGAACTAAGATCAGACCAGAGATCCTTTCTTCCTAATCTGGTTCTCAGACCATATACAAAAAAGACATCCATTGGCTTAATGAGAGTAGAACTAGTTAGGTGAACTCCAAGAAACTGAAGATTATCATTTCTAACTGTCAGAGTTATGCTTGAAGACCAAAAAATCCATATCTGACCATTAGTTGCAGAGAAACAATTATCAAACCTCAACATTTGTCTATATAGATCACATTGTGAGTTATCATGTTTAGGCTCAATTAAACAAATGAGTTCAAATTTATGTCTGTTGATGAGATTAGAGAGTCTAAGCATAGATGTATCCATTCCTCTAATATTCCAAACCAGCATTTTAATTCTAGCAGTTGCACTATTCATAATGAAACATTAGAGGAGCTTTTTGATCTAGTCATAATTGTGTTCTTCTGTGTGAAAAAGGTGTCATTATGTGGTTTACAATTTTTTATAACAGACTTACCTTTTTTCAACTTACTTGGATCAGAAGATGGGACACTGTGTCCCTGTGATTGATCAGTTCCAGTTTCAGGAGCAGTATTCAAACAGGTGGCTTCTTCTTCGGTTGCAGAGAGTTCAATTTGGGTGCCCTCATCTCCAAATGATTCCTCACCAGCTAAGGGTAGAAATCTATTGGACCTATTTTTCTGCTGAGAGAAAATAAAATTTTTTGCTGCAATGATGGAGCTGAAAGGGGAAAAGGATTTACCTCGTTTACTTGGTAGATCATCTTTGGCAAAAACTGACCTAAAAATAGGTGGGGCAGATTGAGGATGCCTATCTTGTGTCCCAAATGATCTAGGTTCCATGGGAGAGGCTCGAGGGGAGGGGGTGGGAATTAATTTTTCAGGTTGAGGGGATAGAGAAATATCTTTCTCTGTCACAACAACCTCTGTGCTGCTAGCTACAATGGTTGGCATGTCAACATTACTGGGAGTGAATTTTTGAGGGGGCTCCCCAGGTATCATAGGATCAACCAGGGGGTCAGAGTTAGTTAGAAAAGACTCATTAGGTTCCTGCACTGCATCTAGACTCTGCTGTTTCTTAGGAACATAGATAAATTTCTGAGACTGATAACCCTTTTGTTTTTCTGTTATTGAGATCCCTGAACTCTCTGCTCCTAAATTACCAGTCTGATTACTATTTGAGTTCCCTTTTGTCTGTCCCATCAAACCCTTCAAATGGGAGTCATTTAAATTAATTACAGAATCATTTTTCCTAGCCGAGGATCTCTTTAGTTCCGGATGCAGATAAATACAATGATTGTCCTCATGCCCTATACATTTACAATGTAAACAGTAGGGGGGAATATCCTCAAAATCTAGGGGGAGCTTTACAACATTGAATTCATTTCCATCCTCTTCGATTCCCACTCTAATGCAAGATGGTAATTTCTTTTTTAGATCAATTTCAACACACATTTTTACACAGGAAGGCCTAGATAGAGCCTCAGTAGCAGCATCAACTTTAATAAAGTTCCCAATTTGGTTACCCATGATTTCAAGCATGGCTGAATTATAAAAGTAGATTGGGACATGAGGAATTGTTACCCATACCGGGACTATGGATGATTCTGCCTCCGGAGAGAAATCAGAATTCCATTTCAATACCTTCATTTGCGCATTATTGAATACCCAGTGACCCTTGAGCCAGAACCTCTGGTAGTCTTCTTTTTCCTGGAAGCGAACTAGGACGTGCCGGAAATCGATGGATCCTATTTGAAATTTGCCTTTGAAGCCTACAGAATTAAAAGATTCGTTTAGTTGGACCATAGAAGGCTTTCCTCTAGCAAACTTACCGATCAGAGCATTCCGATAATGGGAGGAGAGAGTGTCTGCATCCTTGCGACTGACGAGGCATGAGATTTCTCCTTTGTACTGAGTTTTGGGGATGATTTCCGGGTTTGATGGAAGGGAAGCTTGTAATAGAGGAGGTCGATTAGCAAGCGCTTGAAGGAATGATTTGGTCCCCCCTTGGCTTCGATCGGCCGGCGGGAGAGCCGCCATGGCGGCGGTGAAAGGAACAAGGTGAGAAATATAATATGACCGTTATCAGTTAAGGTGACTGAGAGAAGGAGAGGAAGAGGGTGAAAACGACAGAGAACTGCTCGTTTTGGTTAATTCGCACCGGAATTCGCACGTAGCTACAGTGGTTAATTCGCTGCAACAACCAATTCAATTTTTTTTTTTGCCATTCAGTTCTTCTAGTTTCTCGAGGATGTTTGGACTTTTTCTTAATGTATCTATCTTTTAGCTCCTCACATATATTGTGTAATATTAAAAACTTTATTTAGTCATATTAAACTAATGTCTCAAAATTGTGATTTAATCAATTAAATAAATAAAGTAAAAAATTTATATCACCCATACAGTTTTCTTTACAACAAAAAAAAATCTATTTAATAATGATGAACTAATGCATTATATTTGTGATCTAATTCCCTATGGTGATGCTATCACCATTGGAAATATTAGTTCAATGTTGATTCACTTGAAGTGAGGAAATATTTTAGGAATAATAGCAAAAAGAGAAAAAAAAACTTGTAATTTCACTTAAAAGTGGATACTAAAACTACATTTTCTCTTTTATTTAATACCTTGCTATTTTATTTTCATTTTACTTTCACTCACTTACTTTATTTTGGAAAATTATTTGGTAGCTAGGATACCCAAGAATATCGTATCCCCGAGAGATAATTTATAGTTTGAAAATTAATATCCTAAAATCATGGACAATGGGCTAATGTGAATCTTGCCTTTTAGATTACTAATAATAATTGGAAAAAAAATGGGGGGAGGGGGGAGGGGGGAGGGGGGAGGGGGAGGGAGGGATACAAATTTCATTGTACTCACGAGAGATAACTAATTGGACTATAATCAAAGCACAAAGTCTTATTTTAAACCGTTGTATGGTTTGAACACCCAGAATAACAAGGACCTTGGGTTGCAAGAACAGTTCTTGCAAGAATCTCCCATATTGTATCCTGGTGGAGATCTCTGATGGTAAAGTCAGTATCTTTTGGTTGAATGCTAGAATGCTATTGTAGTTACTTACCTTGTTTTTCTCATTTGGCATCCATTTACAAGGCTAGTTTCCCTACATTCCTAGTCATTCGTGCCCACGTTGGACATGCCGACTTATCTGCTATCATGTGCCGCAATTCCTACTTCGTGGCTATTGTGTTGCGTTGCACAAGGTTACCTCTTGCGAGCTCATGATTTCCACGCTGTGTTAATTGAAGTTATCACTTCGTGTTATTTATGCTAGTTTTCGCGAGGTGGTCTCCTCAGTTCACTGTATATGGTGCCTCACTTTCTAGCCTTTCCTCCGTACTTACCTCTCTAATACCATAAGCCTCCCTAGTCACGGAGGACAAAGAGTGTAAGAATAGGAAACACATTGTGCTCCAAGGGGGGCATTGTCATCTTATTCAAATACCTTGATTATATCAATTCAAATAGGTGACGTCCTTTGTGAGTTAAGATTTATATATTTTGTCCCCAATGTGAATAATCTGTTGTGGTCGCAACATTCTGGACATCCGTCGAAATTAAACACCTTGGTTATTACATTTCTTCCTTTTTTTCCCCTATAAAAGCCTTTAACTTTATCCATATGTGGTATAGGTGAGATTTATTCTTTGGATTTTGCGATTAGAGACGTCAAAGTTAAGTTGCTTGATATATGTTTCTTATTTTCTAGGTATTTTTAATCTTCCTCTGGTGTGAATTTCCATCTATATTCTACTTGTAAATTCATGATTTAGTTTGTATTCCTACGGCGATATGGGCCTTTCAAATTTATCTGTTTCCGTGTTGTCAATTGTTATCCCACCTACTAAGGCCAATACTGAGGTTGTAGCCATTCTTCAGGGCATAGGCCAGGGAGAGAAACATGATCTTCCACAGGCAAGTGTTGATTCTTCTTTCAATAATGTCATAAAGGTTGAGAAAAATGTCGTACTCTTTCTTCTTTCCAAGAGAGAGAGAGAGAGGTGACCCTGCTGAATGTGTGAGTCGCCACATTGATGTGTCTACCCATTATGCCATGATATGATATCACACAATATGCTTAAGATATATGGTCTCGATCTTCGTGTAATGATGTTTCTCTTAGTTTGTAGGTTGTTGCTGATTCATCTGCCATGACAAGTCATTTAAATGAGATGGAGCTTCTTATTCATGAGCTTAGAAGTATGAAGGCTGAAATAGACGATACTCGTGAGAATTTCTTTATATCTAAGGAAGATGTTTCACTACAACAACGTGCAATTAAATGTTTGGAGAATACAAGGTATTCCAATAATGATTATTCCCGAGCTGTAGTTCACCGAATTTTACAATCTTTGGGATTTTGAATTTTTTTTTCTGAAACTGCAACTGTTGCTTGTGAGCTCATGAAGTTTCTTTGTTATGAACTAATACAGTCTTCTAACCCCATTGTTGTGTGCAATCTTCCCCTTATATGAGATATAAAATGAGGCTTAATCTGGCGTCGAAATGAAGTTCACTGATTACACTGAACCAAGGTAGATGATAGAGCTTTTTTGATTCCACTTCTGCATTTCTTGGAAGGCTTCCTAAAACCCATAGCGTGGAGGAATTAAATACTTGTGCCATGGATGCATGAAGGCTTAACTTTCTGATTGGGGTGAGATGATTATTGGGAATAATAAGGCTTCATCCTTGAATGATCAAGTTCGTTAATGATATTGTATTTGTTGTATGGATAATAGTTATATTACTACTATCGAAATTCTTGTTTTGGGTCCTCCAATGATGTTCTTTTATTGCAACTAGTGGAGGATGACCCATTAAAGATACCATTTTAAAGGGTGTTCCGTCCAATTTCTAAGGTATCGCCTTTGCAAAAATGTTTTTAGCTTAGAATTGCCTTCATTTGGGCCGTCCCAGATTTAGAAGGCTGTTCAACATTTGTGGTAGGCAGTTCGTTTTGAACCGCCTTTAAATGTCCCTGTTAAAGGTAGTTCTATTAATAACTGAAGTTTTGGTTTTACTGATTTTTATAATCCTAGTTAATATGTTCCAACATGACCTATTTAACCAAGTATGTAATAATTAAAACCGTAAACGACACACGACTTGGTTACATAGTTCGGTGAAATCCACCTACATCTGCGGGGCCTGGCCCAGTTCAAAAGGAATTCACTAATTAGAAAGATACAGTACAATATTACAAAATACTTATCTTTACTAACTATAATGTGTGAATTCTGCAAGCTCCCCTTGCTACCGATCCGCCTTGATCAGACTCCCTCTGACCTCGAAACTCATCGATGCTGGATCTCCTCCTCCCGAGGAATTAAGGTATATGATTATGAACTTTGTGCAGCAGGTCAGGTATGTTGGAACATAGGAATTAGGCTCTTAGCAATTCTCGAAATTCTCAAAAATATGTATGCAGCTTTTTGCTCTATTGAATCCATGTAGAACACAGCCGTGTTTGTCCCCATTTGTATCCATGAACAGATCGGAATGCTCCTTGGTTATTCTACAGTATTCCTATTCCAAATCTGCTTCTTGAAGCATATCCAAATCACATAAATAAAGGGATTTTCCTTATCACCACATATCTCATATATTCGACAATCCCATCTCCATATATGTAAGGATTTTCCATAAATCAACTATGCTTCATACGCCTGATATATAACAGAATATAAAGATTTCCATAATTCACAAATACCATAATATTCTGTCTTCTTTTTTCAATTAAAATCCTTGGCATAAACATGCTCCTTTCAAGTGTTCCAACATGGAAGTTTTTTCGTTTCCAAATATGTTCACAAAAACTGCCAATTAAATATTCAACGCAAATCTCTGACTTTACAATCTCCTCCTTTGGCATTTTGTGAACCCATAATGTTTTGGCCATGAATCTAGCAACGAAAAAACTTGTCACACACATAAGTCTTCCAAACTTCACCCTATGTTGGAATCACTTAACAATATACACACTACTGAATCTAAAAACAAATGAATACCAGAATTTCCACATAACGAGAATACTAGAAATCCAGAAATCCAACAAAAGATAAAATAAGTCAGATTACAGAGCCAAAATATCCAAAAATCTCCCCCTGGGATCACACATATGCCAAAGACAACAAAAAACAACATATGCCTAAGGCAATAACCAAGCATCAGGATACTCCCCCTGAGTTTGACCTCTATGTTGGAACAGAGAGCAGAAATCCAGATCAGGGTCAAGCCTTCAAACGTGCTTTCTTGTTTTCCAGATTTGTCTTTTCTGCCTCCAGCACTGCTATTTGAATTGCAATGGCTCCCAATCTTGCATTCAGAAATACTATCTTGGCCTTCTTTTCTACTGCTGCTGATGTAGAGCCTTATGGTTTCCAAGGTAAATCATGAATGTGCCTCAACCCAAAAGTCTTCTTGTTTGGCCTCAAGAATTCAGTGTCAATCACCACATCCTTTGCTTTTCCATTCACTTTGGCACTCTTAGCTAGTGCTAATATCAACGCAGGATAGATAATCGCATCTTTGGCCTTAGGAGCAGTTGCTTGTTTAACCAGATTTTGCTGAATGAATAGCCCAAGATTTACAGGCTTCTGTTTTCTAACACAGTAGAGCAACTTGGCCATTTCTCTTGTCAATGCAGTGGTATTTGTTGAAGGCATCCAACAATGAACAACAATCTGATACAACCCAAAAAATCTTGATGATAAGCATGATGCTTGTGAATACCCCATTGTAGGCCACTCTACCTTATATCCACCTGAGATAGTTGCTAGGATTTGATCATCAGAGACTTCCAACTCCACAGGAAAAACTCCATCTATCTCCGGCGTTTGAAGACCCAGTACTCTGTTAATTCTGGTAGCAGACTGGTCAATTATCTTTCCCCTCACATAAACCCTTCCATCCCAAGGGGAATCAGCTTCCAGATTTCCAATCATGAGGTTAGAGTAGACCTCAATCACAACCTGCCTATTATACTGCAATTGAATCGTGGCTGCTTTTGTCATTTCTACTACCTCCAAAAATTCTGAGAACCCACTTTCCCTGTATGCTACTAAGTCCATTGGTCTCTCAGGGATGAATTTTCTTTCAAAAAAGACTTCTTCCATTTATTCTCCTTTCGAATCAAAATAAGAAAATGAAAATGCTTCACTTACATAGAGGGGAGGGAGTATTTTCTTCTTCATGCATTCCTGCCTCTTCTTGCTCCTTTTTGCTTGTGAAGATACCTTGCCATCAGAAGCCTTCCTCTTTCCTTTTGCTGTCTGGAAAAATTCATCGCAAACTTCATCACTGAGTATGCCAAATCAGGAAGATCCTGTGTTGGAACATACTTTGAACTTCCAGCTTCATCCTCCTCATCAAATTGTGTTTCAAACTGCTCATCTTGATCCAAGTCCTTTGAATCAGTTATTTCCTCTCCAGGTTGCTCATCATACTCATTACCAGACATATCATTCTGGTCTTCTCCTCCCAGGTCAGCATCAGAATCCACAATCATGTGATTTTCATCTTCATACTGCTGTGTTGGAACATGCACATCACTGTCCTCCTCATCACTATCTGACAAATCGATTATCACAGGCTTCCTTAGTTCTTCCATACTTTTAGCAGCATTTGAATCATAGAAGCCGACCTGTAATCTGTCTCCATACCTCACAACTTCCCTTCTAGCAGATTCTTCCTCATTAATCTCTCTTAAACCTACATAGCTTGGGCAAGGGATACGACAATATACATTGAACTTATCCTTTTCCCTGTACTCAGCATATTTTCCCATCAGAAATTGCACATCCCAATTCTCAATCCTCCTTATATCACCTATATTACCTATCACAAGCTCCTTGACCTGAACAGTCAGGTATTCACCCTCTATGCTTTTGATTTTTGTTAAATCTACAGCTACTCTGTTTGCCTCTAGCCATTCGAAAATTTCATCTACGCTCTTAAATTCCATGCCCATCAGTTTCAAAAGGGAAGGGTCAAGGCCAGTTACCTTACCATATCGGCCCTTCATCTTGGCACTAGTGAGTTTTTCTTGTTCATCGTGTCCAATACTAGAGCCACCAATCTCTTTACCTCCATTGGATTCCTATTCCTCTACACCAAGCTCTTCATTTTGACCAAGATTTCCTTCAGGAAATCTTGAAGACCCAACACTCTGGCATTTGAAGACCTAGCACTCTGTTAATTTTGGCAGCAGATAAGTCAATTATCTTTCCCCTCACATAAACCCTTCCATACCAAGGGGAATCAGCTTCCAGATTTCCAACCATGAGGTTAGAGTAGACCTCAATCACAACCTGCCTATTATACTGCAATTGAACCGTAGCTGCTTTTGTCATTCCGACTACCTCCTAAAATTCTGAGAACCCACTTTCCATGTATGCTACTAAGTCCATTCGTCTCTCAGGGATGAATTTTCTTTCAGAAAAGACTTCTCCCATTTCTTCTCCTTTCGAATCAAAATAAGAAAATGAAAAGGCTTCACTTACATAGAGGGGAGGGAGTATTTTCTTCTTCATGCATTCCTGCCTCTTCTTGCTCCTTTTTGCTTGTGAAGATACCTTGGCATCAGAAGCCTTCCTCTTGCCTTTTGCTGTCTAGAAATATTCATCGAGAACTTCATCATTTGAGTATGCCAAATCAGGAAGATCCTGTGTTGGAACATACTTTGAACTTCCAGTTTCATCCTCCTCATCAAATTGTGTTTCAAACTGCTCATCTTGATCCAAGTCCTTTGAATCAGTTATTTCCTCTCCAGGTTGCTCATCATACTCATTACCAGACATATCATTCTGGTCTTCTCCTCCTAGGTCAGCATCAGAATCTACATCCATATGATTTTCATCTTCATACTGCTGTGTTGGAACATGCACAGCACTGTCCTCCTCATCACTATCTGACAGTTCGATTATCACATGCTTCCTTAGTTCTTCCATCATTTTAGCAGCATTTGAATCATAGAAGCCAACCTGCAATCTGTCTCCATACCTCACAACTTCCCTTCCAGCAGATTCTTCCTCATTAATCTCTCTTAAACCTACATAGCTTGGGCAAGGGATAAGACAACATACATTGAACTTATCCTTTTCTCTATACTCGACATAGTTTCCCATCAGAAATTGCACATCCCAATTCTCATTTCTCCTTATATCACCTATATTACCCGCCACAAGCTCCCTGACTAGAACAGCCAGGTATTCACCCTCCATGCTTTAGATTTTTGTTAAATCTACAGCTACTCTGTTTGCCTCTAGCCATTCAAAAATTTCATCTACGCTCTTAAATTCCATGGCCATCAGTTTTAAAGGAGAAGGGTCAGGGCCAGTTAACTTTCCATATCGGCCCTTCCTCTTGGCACTGGTGAGTTTTTCTTGTTCATCGCATCCAATACTAGAGCCACCAGTCTCTTTACCTCAATTGGATTCCTCTTCCTCTACACCAAGCTCTTCATCTTGACCAAGATTTCCTTTAGGAAGTGCTTCAGCCCCAACTTGATCCGATTTTTCTCCTCATTGATCTTGATTTTCTTCCAGTAGCGATTTGGCCCCAGTTTGGTCTACACATCGTTCATTCCCTTCGACCAATACTGACTCCAAATTTACTGAACAGTGTTCCTCCTCCATAACTTCTAAGGGTAGAGACGATCCTGGAAGTTCGAGTTCTTGTGTGGGAATAGTAGGGCTGGAGGCCATTTTTGTTTTTCGACAGGGGTTCGGAGAGTAGTGAGTTTGAAGATGATTTCCATGATGAATTCGAGAGGAATTCAAAAACAACCGAAAGAGAAAATATAGAATGATTTTGGACAACATAGAAACCCAAACCAACTCTTTAACTTACCTCCTCTTTTCCCGCGAAACTCCTTTTTTAATTTCCAAGGCTTATATGATTACCCTTTTTCACTTGTCAACTTGAGATATCACATGAAAAATAACATCCAACATACCATACAATCCATATTCTATTTTTGTACATATTTCTTCTTTCTATTTTTTTTCTTTTTCGATTTCCTAAACAAAACAAAATATTTACAATAAAATTTAGGTAAGAGTTACCTCAAATTTGACAAACACCTAAGTGTTGTCGAAGGCTTTCAAAGATGGTTGAGTCCAATGGCTTTGTAAAGATATTAGCGAATTGCTCGTGTGTTGGAACATAGACTACCTCCACTTCCTTCCTTTCCACCAGATCTCTAATAAAGTGATGCCTTATATCAAAATGTTTGGTTCTCGAGTGCTGGACTGGATTTTTAGAGATATCAATTGCACTGGCGTTGTCACATAAAATCTTGAAGGGACCTTGACAAATTCCATAGTCTCTCAAGATTTGTTTCATCCATAACAATTGTGCACAACAACTCCCTGCTGCAAGATACTCAGCTTCTGCAGTAGACAGGGAGATTGAATTCTATTTCTTACTATACCACAACACTAAGTTCGTACCAATAAAGAAACATCCACCAGTGGTACTTTTTCGATCATCAGCATTACCAGCCCAATCAGAATCACTGCTCCCAATCAATTCAGAATCTTGACTTTTATAATACCAGACACCATAATCAGAAGTCCCACTTACATATCAAATAACTCGTTTAACTGCAGTGAGATAAGACTCCTTTGGATTAGCCTGAAATCTTGCACAAATCCCATCACTGAAACATATATATGGTCTACTAGCTGTTAAATACAGTAAACTTCCAATCATGCCTCTGTATAATTTCTGATCGGTTGCAACTCCTTTCTCATCCTTTACAAGTTTGTCAGAGACACCCACTTGAGTTTGAACAGCTCGAGCACTGCTTAGACCGAATCTCTTTACTAGATTTAGGGCATACTTACTCTGATTGATGAACAGACCATTCCTTTCTTGCTTGACTTGCGATCCCAGAAAGTATGTGAGTTCTCCAACCATGCTCATCTCAAATTCAGATTGCATAATGGTGACGAAATCATGTACCATAGAGGATGAAGTGGAGCCAAATACAATAACATCAACATAAATTTGAGAAATTAGTAACGTTGAAGCCTTTTCTAGCACAAATAAAGTGCGATCTACTCCCCCTCGACTATTACCTTTCTTCAGAAGAAAGTTAGTAAGCCATTCATACCATGCTCTGGGTGCTTGCTTTAGACCGTATAGAGCATTCTTGAGACGATACACATGATGTGGATAATGAGGATCCTCAAATCCTTTAGGTTGTTCAACATAGACCTATTCATTCACCACTCCATTTAGAAACGCACTTTCGACATCCATTTGATATAACATAAAGTTAATAAAATAGGCAATAGTGAGTAAAATTTGAATTGATTCTAACTTGGCAACTGGTACGAATGTCTCATCAAAGTCGACTCCTTCCACTTGTGTATATCGTTGAGCTACTAGTCTGGCTTTATTTCGAGTGACCTGCCCATCATCATCAGACTTATTCTTGAAAATCGACTTCGTTCAAATGACATTAATGCCTTTGGGGCAAGGGGTAAGATACCAGACATCGTTTCGTGCAAATTGGCTTAGTTCTTCTTGCATAGCAGCAATCCAGTATTAATCCAACAAGGCTTCTTTGTAGTTCTTCGGTTCAATGTGAGAAACAAAGCAATGCAGTCCAGCTAGCCTTTGATAATCCATTCGAGGAACCGATCGAGTACTTCTCATGGTAGATTCAGGTTGATCCTGTGTTGGAACATGGGGTTCTGTAGCGGGGGACAATGTTCCAACATGATCAATTTCGGTAGATTGAACACTACTCTATTCAGTTGTTCCAACACATTGACGAGGTTCAGTTTCAACTGGTGGATCTGCCGTGTCAGGTTGACGCGGCTGTGTTGAGACATGAGTATTGTTGGGTTCTTCTTCTACAATATCTGGCTATCGTTCCTCCGCTGAATCATCCACAATAACATTTATGGATTCCATGAGAGTGTTGGTTTGGTGATTAAAAACTCTACGGGCACGGCTATTGATAGAATACCCGAGAAAAATTCCTGTATCACTCCGATTGTCGAATTTTCCCAGCTGCTCTCTATCTCTGAGAATGTAGCACTTGCTTCCAAACACATGAAAATATGAGACATTTGGTTTCTTGCCCTTCCAAATCTCGTAGGATGTTTAACTGGTGAATGGTCGCAGATACACTCGATTAATTGTATAACAAGCTGTATTAATTGCTTCTGCCCACCATTTCTTGTGAATTTCTTTATCAGCTTACATAACACGAGCCATCTCCTGCAGGGTTCTGTTCTTTCGTTCTACAATGTCATTCTGCTGAAGGGCGATGGGTGCCGAAAATTCATGTTGGATTCCAAGCTCGTCACAAAAATCACTGAATTGTGAATTCTCAAACTCTCTACCATGATCACTTCGAATTCGAACTATTTTCCCAACTGGACTTCCTTTTTCTATTTGTAACTTCAAAACCAGACTTCTAAATACTTCCAATGTATCAGCTTTATCTTTCAGAAAAGCTACCCCGTAAATCTGGAGAAATCATCAACACATACAAATATAAATTTCTTTCCACCTATACTTGGCGTATTGACAGGACCCATCAAATCCATATGCAACAATTCCATATTTCTAGAGGTGATTATATACTGAACAGAAGAGTGGAGAGATCGAATTTGTTTACCTTGTTGACATGGTCCACACACAATTCCATCCTTGCTAGTTAAGGTAGGCATCTCTCGTACAGCTTTGACATTGCGATTTTCACCAATGTTTTATAATTGATGTGACCGAGCTTCCTGTGCCACAGAACTCCTTCATCTTGCTTTGAAATCATGCATCGTACTTATTGTTCCAATAGATAGCAATTATATGATGATCTTATGCTTGAAAGAACCTTGTTTTCTCCGTGTTTCACTACACATTTGTCCTTATGAAATTCCACTATCATATTGTCATCACACAAATGACTTATGCTTAATAAGTTTGCCTTCAGATCTTCAATACACGGTACACTAGCGAACATTGGAAAACCTTCAATTCTCAATTTGCCTTTGCAATCACTCTACTCTTCTTTCCATCACCGAAAGTCACATATCCACCATCGTATGGAGTGATATTCATGAGATATTCTGGAGTACCAGTCATGTGGCGAGAACAACCACTATCAAAATACCACGAATCTCTGGAATAAGCTATCAGAGAAGTGTGTGCCACCAGACATGTGCTAGATCGTTTGACAACCAATACTTTTCTGATTGATTTTATTTTCTGGACCTTGCCTATGTTGGAACATGCTAGAAGTTGTCGTCCTGACATTTGGTCTGTGATCAATTTTTTGCATTGTTTCTCGGAATGTCCTTGAAATGTACAGTAGCTACAGATGAGCGGTTTTCTTTGATAAGTCATGCCAAACTTCCATTTCACTTCTCGGATCTTAGTCTTGAGGGTTACTGAATTCTCGTGTGCTTCAGTCTTGTGTGTGTTGTCATACCCAATACCGTGTCGATCACCAATGTCTAGAATATCGTCAAGCTATGCCTTTCTAGTATTTAACTTAGAAATTGTTGCTTCAGACGTCTATGCTCTCTTGACTACTACTATCAGTTTCCCATTCTATTCTTCATTCATCTTTTCAAGTTCTATAACTTTCAATCGCAATTCTCTTTCAATTTCGAGCAACTTATTTTTTTCTTCGTTCAGCTCTTTGTTTGTGTCAGCTACTTGAACCCACATGTTATACATTATTTCATAGGCCCTGTAGATTTCTTCATCACTTACAGAAAGATCATCGTCTTCATTGTTGTGCGCTTCATATAGATGTATGTTGGAACATACAGCTTTGACTTTGTTAAGTGTGTTGGAACATCCATCCCCCGATGTGTCGTGAATTTTTTCTCCGAATGCCACATAGTTGCCGGTAAGTTCCTCTTGGTCCTTCTCATCTTCTTCATCTTCACTCCATGAGGTGGCATATGATTTTCCCTGTTTCTTCCAGGTGTTAGCACATTCAGCCTGAATATGACCATATCCTTCACATTCTTTGCATTGAATTCTTCCAGCCTATTTTGGTTCACTATTTTGATTTTTGAAGAACTGCTGATTTCATTGCTCAAACCTCATTCCACGAATGTTTCCAGAGTCTTGTGGTCTTGGTCTTTTCCACCAAGCCTTTCCTGAGATTTCCTGTTAACTACTTTCTTCAACATTCTTGAGAAGTTCTTCGTGATAAGTGCAAGTTTTTCGAACTCATCATCATTGTCAGACTCGTGATTTTCTTTCGATGCAGATGTTTTGAATGCCAACTCCTTAGGACTTCTCTTTGAAGCATGTTGAAAAGTCATCTCATATGTCTACAACGATCCCATTAGTTTATCTAGTCTCATTGTTACTACGTCTCTTGCTTCTTCTATTGCCGCAACCTTCATTGCAAATCTCTTAGGCAGTGATCTCAAGGTTCTTTTTACCAACTTCGTTTCTTTGTAAACCTTTCCAAGTTGATATGCCATGTTAGAGATGTCCCTGAGTTTCCCGTTGAATATGGCAATAGTGTCATCCTCCTCCATCTTGAGTTCCTCGAACTTTGTACCTAACATCTGAAGTTTGAACTAATAAACTCTACTCGTTCCCTCATGAACTATTTGCAGGGTATCCCATGCTTTCTTGGCTTGGTGGCATGTAGAGATAAGTTTGAACTGGTTTTCATCAACCGCAGTAAAGATTGCATTCAGTGCCTTTGAATTCACTAGAGATGCTTTGAGATCATCATGTGTCCAACTAGCTTTATCTTTGAGTTTCTGCTCCCTTTGACTTGACTCTCCTTCTATCGACTCAACATCTTTAGCAGGATGATTCCACACATTGTCAATATAAAACCATGCAAGTTTATCCAGCGAGTTGATGAAGACTCTCATACGTGCCTTCCAATAGATGTAGTTGTTGTTTTCTAGCAGAGGCGGCTGAGACACTGAAGCTCCTTCTTTAGTCGTCATGGTAAAACCAGATCACACTTTCCTTGACACAACCAAAGGAATAATAAGTGACCAAGCTCTGATACCAATTAAAGTTTTGGTTTTACCGATTTTTATAATCCTAGTTAATATGTTCTAACATGACCTATTGAACCAAGTGCGTAATAATTAAAAGCGTAAATGACACACGACTTGGTTACACAGTTCGGTGAAAATCACCTACATCTACGGGGCCTGGCCCAGTTCAGAATGAATTCGCTAATTAGAAAGATACAGTACAATATTACAAAATACTTATCTTTACTAACTATAACGTGTGAATTTTGCAAGCTCCCCTTGCTACCGATCTGCCTTGATCAAACTTCCTCTGACCTCGAAACTCGCCGACGCTGGATCTCCTCCTCCCGAGGAATTAAGGTATATGATTCCGAACTTTGTGCAGCAGGTTAGGTATGTTGGAACATAGGAATAGGGCTCTTAGCAATTCTCAAAATTCTCAAAAATCTGTATGCAGCTTTTTGCTCTATTGAATCCGTGTAGAACACAGCCGTGTTTGTCCCCATTTATATCCATGAACAGATCGGAATACTCCTTGGTTATTCTACAATATTCCTATTCCAAATCTACTTCTTGAAATATATCAAAATCCCATAAATAAAGGGATTTTCCTTATCACCACATATCCCATATATTCGACAATCCCATCTCCATATATGTAGGGATTTTCCATAAATCAACTATACTTCATACGCCTGATATATAACAGAATATAAAGATTTCCATAATTCACAAATACCATAATATTCTGTCTTCTTTTTTCAATACAAATCCTTGGCATAAACATGCTCCTTTCAAGTGTTCCAACATGGAAGGTTTTTTCGTGTCCAAATATGTTCACAAAAACTGTCAATTAAATATTCAACGCAAATCTCTAACTTTACAATAACCACTTTTAATTGATTGGTTCTAAAGGCGGTTTTTTTTAATAGATATGTGATGTATTATTTGGCTCCCCATGCCAATAGGAAGATGAAAAAAGAAAAAAAATACAATTGGTCCAAACCTAACATAAGATAACTAGTAGGGAACTATGGTTCCCTTCAAAAGAAGCAAAGATATATTGCGACTAGATTACAGATATATCTTATGTGTTTAAAATATCCCTCCTTGTGTTTCCACTCTAAACGAACCTTCACTCCCCTGTGTCAATTCGTAGGTGGCCAGACAAGGAAGAATTAAGGATAAACGATTTAGCCTTCAAAAGGAAAAAAAAGCAGAATAGGGTGCATGAGAAAGGGAGGACAAGAGATCCTTCGTTGAAGGATTTGTTTCCTTTCAAACGCAAGCTTGCTCGATCTGAATCTCTAGCTTTGTTCTTAGTTGAAGTAACAGATAGGTAAGACTTCCATTAACTGCTACAGCTATGACCTTGAGGCTTGTTTGAATCTCTGATGTGACTTCAGTGAGCATGGCATCAGGAAATTCAATATTCCGCAAAGCAAAACAGAAGCTTAGCAGTACCAGATTCCTCTGAAATGAATAGAGAAAAGGCAGCATAGCAAGACATTCACAGCTCTAGAGCACAACACTCGGATACAATTAATCATTGCAAAACACATGGGTTCAGCAGTACAACATGCAACAAAAAAGTGAAACTAACACACTGAAGTTTCTTCTTTTGTCAACCTTAAAAAATTGAAACGGATAATGATTAAGGAGGATGGAAGTCATGGTATCTGATGGAGGGCATGCCTATTTGATCTAAGTGGATTAGGCCTTTTAATTTTATGTTAAAATTAAGGAAGTGAATAAAGCCAGACGTTCGAGGATCCATTTGTTGTCCAAATTTTCTAAAGGCGGTTATGCCTAGGTGTTTTTGTTTGTCCAAAGTTCCAAAATTGGAATGATAGGTCCCACGGTAGTTCTAGAATTGGAAGACTAGGTTAAACCATCAATGAAGGAATGAATGAAGTTCCTCTTGCGGAACTTCTTCTGGTTATAGTTCCAAACTCGGAACAGTGTCCTAACTTAAGGTTGAATGACTACATTAGTCCCGAGCTCGGAACTAATGGGTTTGGTCAGCTTTTAGCTGATTTTTGAACAGGTATATTATTTGGGAAAACTAAAGAATTGGAAACCTACCACAAATTGGAGCTTGATGATGAACTGATTGGGGAATGTATGTGTGACATTCATTAGATCATTACATGTATTAATTATAATGATAAAACAGTGTAGAATTTATGGGTTAGGGTTTATGTGGTATTTAGGGTAATGTGGTATATGAAAAGAGAAGGTTTATGATGGTTTTGTGTTCATTATGTGAATTCCTCTAATTTATGACATTTACATGTAAGGTGTTTACAATGGATCTTATTGACCTCATTGGTAACAATTGTAGGAATTCGCCCTATAACATTCCTTTAATTGAATATATTATTGTCTTTGCATTTAACATGCATCGAAGAATGATGCGGTGCGTTCATGATGCCAGTAACGACCCAACCCAAAATTGCAGGGGATATTTATTACAATGATAAACTCTTAACAATTATTCTTGCCTACATCGGAAGCGGAAACATTTAAACGATAAATGCTAATTGTATAAACCAAAAACGTGTCTTGAAATAAAAAAAATGAAACTAAGGGTGTAGGTCAGCGGTCGTCCTCCACTCGTTATTATTCATGCTCGTACCTTACCTAGCGCTTTAGCATAAATATTTTTTTAAAAAAGTGGGGGTGAGCTTTCGCCCGTGAGGGTTCCAATTTCGTAACCATTTTTCGTGATACTATTAGGATGCTATGCACGCATGCAGGTTAAGAAAATAAGTTTATCAATTTGAAATAGTAAGTGGGAAAGCATGCCATGCATAATCATTCACAAGTAATATCACATACAAATCATTTCTCAAGAAACAATATCAGGAAGTATATCACTTAGAACTATAGTAACATCACATAAAAAAGGATACATATCCGGTGAGAGGTTATCGGGGCATTGTACTCATGGTCTTAGAATGGGATCCCATATAATCACTCCATCCACTGCCGGACACTGCAGTGGCTATCAGGCCAACATGATACGACTATTAGGCCAACATGAAATGGCTATCAGTCCAACACGATACGACTATCAGGCCAACACGAAATGGCTATCAGGCCAACACGAATGGCTATCAAGCCAACACGAATTATCTCGAGATAAATGAGAATTCCTACAAAATCCTAGCCAAGCGATCAGCCTGTGTGTCAACTTCTCAAGGTTTTGGTTATCTAGTAGGGTTTGGGATCCCAGGGTAAGCAGTACAAACAGTACATTAATACAGTCAAGCTATGGGCAATAAAGTACACATATAGTTATCAGATAAACAGTAAAGAGCAAATCAGGCTATGGGCAATAAGGTACACCCATAGTTAACAAGTACACAATCAATATCAAGATATGCATATGCAATGTGGAAAACTGGCTCCGGTAACTTTATTTAAAATAACACGATTCGAATAATTAGATCAATGGATTTTAAAATTTTTGGTTATGAAACGATAGGAATAAACATTTAAGATGAATGTGAAATAGACTTGTTTCCAAAATATTTTCTTGAAAAGGTTTTGATTCTAGAACGGTTTTGATAATTCTTTAAAAGATATAAACCCTCACCTTTCTTGCAATTAAGGACTATGATTCTCGGTGAATTCTGCATATGTGATACATCACAAACTAATTAAAATCTATTTCAAATTCTACATAATGCAAGGAAACCGTAAAACCGATCTCAAATTGAAGGATTCACTGCTGACTAGTACTCACGAAAACACTCATAATTCATCACATATTATTCCAAAAATTATAAAACCTAAACCCTTAAGAACAGAACTCAATTAGCATTCAGTGGACAGTTCACGCATTGAATTCCAAACTCAATAGACCCTCAAACAATTCAGTTTAACACAGAATGGAACCAGAAAGATTACTGATGACTAGTACTCACAAACACTATCATATTTAATCACAATTTATTTAGATAATTATGAAATTAAACCCTTAGGAAAAGTAATCAATTAGCTTTCAATATAAAGTTCACACATCTAAATCAATACACTATTTATCCTCTAACAGTTCACTTTATTACACACTGGAATCAAACTGATTACTGGTTGACCTCTCCATACTAAATTAACCATAACTTCTTACTCAGACTATCTTAAAAATCCAAATAATATATCATTAGAAACTATATTTCAATACCTTTCTTACGGTATATCATACACATATTTTAAATATCTAATTCCCGGTAAAATACATAATACAAAGTGACTGCATAACATATCACGTACTGCAATTCGGACATATTAGTGGTTAACCAGTAAGTACTAAGTTGGCCATAACGTTCTACTCAGATATTATAAGAATTCAAATCATATATCATTAGAAACTAGATTTCAATATATTTCATTCGGTATATCATATATAAATTTTATATACTTGTTTCGCGTTAAAATCCCTAATATAAAGTGACTGCAGAATTAATCACGTACTACAATAGGACAGATTACTCGTTAACCACTCAGTACAAAATTGACCATAACATTCTACTCGAATATCATAAAAATACAAATAATATATCATTAAAAACTAGATTTTAATATCTTTTATTCGGTATGTCACACATAAATTTTAGATTCCTATTACCCATTAAAATCTCTAATACAACATGGCTGCCGAACTAAATCCGAACTAAAAAAATCTATACTCTTGCACTCACATCACTCATAATTTCGATATTTGCACCATACATGAATATAGCCCAAAGTATGTGCTTATATGTGGTGTACTATTCTTGCAATTCTAATAATCAAGAGCAATCACAATAATATCATGAACACAAAATTAGGATGAACTGTAGAATCTAACAAAACAATTAAATCAAACCATGCTCCAACAATTTATCCCCAAGCTATAGAAACTACTCCATAGATATGGAATTCAAATAAAGATTTGAATTCCACATCCTAGGATCAACGTAAAAGAAAGAAAAGAAAAGGAGATAGTTTTTCTCTCTATAAAGTTGCTCTCTTACAAAAAATAAACCAACCTTTAATCTAGAAAACAAAAGAATAGAAAAAGAGAAGGAAGAGAAGAAGAACTCTATAGAGAGAGAGCTCTCCTATTCCTTCTATCTAAACGAGAGAGAGAATGCAATCTACATAATGATTACTTAGAGTTTACTAGAAGAGTAAGACTCCTATATATAGTAGTAGAATATTGGGCCTAAAAATATGACCAAAATAGGCCAAAATTAGGTTAAATCCCTAGTCACCCTTTTCCTCTTGCGGCTGAATCTTTCTCGAATAAACTGCTCTAATTCGCGAACCTTCTGGAGCTGAGATATAGTGTGTTGGATAGAGTTCCAAAAGATGAAGATTTTGATATATAGTAGAGGATAATGGATGAAAACTGAGAGAGTTATGACCAAAATATTGAGAAGACGCCGCCTGGTACCGACCATGAGATTCGGCACGGGCCGTGAACAGTAGGCGTAGACCGTGAATAGTAGGCGCAGACCGTGAACATTAGGTGCGGACCATGAACAGTTGGTGCGGACCATGAATAGTTGGTGCAGATCGTGAATAGTAGGTACGAGCCATGAGCAGTAGGCACGAGCCATGAACACTAGGCACAAACCACTAGATCTGACGCGGCCTGTTTCGGCCGCAGTCCGCTTCATTTGGCGCAACCCATCGTTTGGAATGACGTTTGCTCAGAACTTTAGCATGGCCAATCGAGTTTGGTGCGGATCGTGCCATGCCCTTGTGCTGATCTTTTAGGTGTGGAAGGACTCCTTTGGCATAGGCCATTGGTGCCATCCATGAATGGCCTGAGCCGACCCATTTGCACCTTGGCCGGCTGAAGTTCTTTCCTTCGCTACAGATGAACTGTTGGTCCGATTTGAGAGTTATAGTAGTCAATTTTATAGTGCTGGAGATAACGGATCCAATGAATTAAATCTTGAACTCTAGTTCTTCTCAAATAGTTCTCTGACTTTAGCGCAATGCATCGGACCATGATTTACCATTTTGAACTCCAATGCAATGTATCTTTGGCTTCACCGTTCTACTACCACAATTTGATGTTCGTGGCCTTCATCTTCTACCATTCTAGAAGTGAATGAACTTTGATTTCTTCTAGCATTTTTGCAAACGGCCTTTAATATCTTCTAGCACCCTTACAATCAGCCTTGACAAAGAATGTAACCAAAATGTACCCAGGAGCAACCCACTAAAGATGATCGAATGGAAGATATAAGAGCTCATGGATACAAGATGTCCATTTGTACTATTTAAGTCTACAAAAATGTGGGATTTAGACAAGAAAACCAAATATGGTTGTCTAAACCCCCTGTCACGTAAACTCAACTAAAACTAGCAATCAACCAAATAAAACTAGCTAAAGCCTATGCCAAACAAAATAGGTAACGCAAGCATAATGAAGCAGATAAGCTGAGTAAGGTCAACTATAAAATATATATTCTGCACCTAACTCACTACTATGCTACTAATAAGGTAGTTAGTGGTAAGCCCTAGATATGTAAACAGAGATGCTAGGGCCTAAAAGTGAATCACACTTAACCACGTCTGGGTTGTCAATCCGTATGTGTTACTGAGAATAGATAGTATGGTAGACAAGATGGGAGGGGTTTGGTTTTTCAATTATCAACTACAAACATGAAAATAAAAAGCACATAGACTATATTTGCTAGACACTTTGGGAATGTTTGTGTAACGTGGTTGATTTAATTTTTCGATCCATGATTCATTCACATGCATGGTTTAGACAACCTAATCTAGTGCTCATAACACGTGGTGTGGTCGATGGTCAGCACTTCCTCATACCTATCTCATCGGGTGCTCTTGCAATCTTCCATCATAACTACCTCCGTAATTTGGAGATGACAATAAGGTTCGACCATTGTTGTAGGTCTGTTTCTCCCCCATACGATTTTGTTCTAGGCACTCCACCACAGATGCTCTACTCCTTAAGCCTATTAACGAGGCAAAGGAAAGTATACACCTTATCTATGACACTAGGACCTCTTACAACCCTAACTTGCTACTTTGTACTATATCTACCAGTAACCCTTTGGACAAATCTTAATAGTCAGCTAAGAATGGTGTGCTGGCAATGTAGCAGTAAAACTTAGAAAAGACCTACATGCACACACCCACATGGACCCAGACCCTGCAACCCATATCACATTCGAGTTTTCTCTTCCTTGGGGGATATCAATATTTACACCAAAAAGAATATAGACTAGAGTTTGTGCTAATGGACTGTACTATTCATGCAGTTTTAACAGTCAAGAACAAGCCATACTAATATCACAAGCACAAAATTATGATAAACTAATAATATTACAAAAGCATAAATCAACACATGAATACAATTATCCCCAATCTATGGAAACTAATACCATTACATGGAATTTAAATATATATTTGAATTCCACGTCATAGGATCAAATAAAAATATAAAGGAAAGAAAGAATGAAGAGAGAATGTTTCTCTCTCTAGGATGCTCTCCAAATGACAAGACTAAGACTAACACTAAAAGATTATGAAAACTATGAAACCCTAGTAGACTTAGCCTCTATATATAATAGTAGGGGTTTGGACCTAAAAATAGGCCCAAAATAGCCAAAAAATGTGTAAAACCCTAGTTTAGCCACCACCAGTGCGGACCGCCACTGAGGGCGCGGACCGCCACTGATGGCGTGGTCCGTGCCGTTCATAAGGCTCGTACCTACACGGGGTGCCATATCTACCACATGTATCTTCGTTTCCTTAGCATGGGCTGTGGTGTCCTCTACGGGTCATGTCAAGCACGGTCTGTGGTGTCTAGCATGACCCATCATCAGGATAGTCATTTTTGTACTATTGATCCGTGGACCGTGTCGTTTGGCGTGGGCCATCATCAAAATCCTTGTTTTGCTTAGTTTTGGTGTGGGACTCTCAATTCTTTACATCTCCCCGGGCTGGTCTTGACATTTTGCACTTAAAATGGCATGGGCCGTAAAATGGGACAGTTCGTTCCCATACTTAGCCATTTTTTAATGAAAATTGGCACAGTGCTCGTTGAGATTGGCGCAGTCCGCACCAGGCCTTGGCACAACATGTGCCAAAGACCCTTGGTATGGGCCACGTCTTCTGGCGTAAGCCATTGGTGCCTTACTTGGTTCCACCCATAAGCTGTCTGGACTGACCCATTTGTGCTTTGACTGACTAAACTTCTATCCTTCGTTACGGAAGAACCGTTATCCTTTTTGAGAGTTCTTATAGTGTATTTTATGGTTCTCAAGGATAGATATCCAATGGAACCGACATTGAAGGATGATTCTTGTTGGATTATTCTGAGATATTGGCGCAACTCTTGGACCACGATTCTCTGTTTCTTTCTTGGCCGTTTTGAACTTTAGTGTGGCCTATCTTTGCCTCCATCCTTCTACTACCACGATTTAATGTCCGTGGCCTTTATCTACTACAGTTCTAATGTGAATGGCCTTTGACCTATTCTACCATCCTTGCGACTAACGTTCAATATCATGTAGCGTCCATTCGAATGGCCTTCACATAGAATGTAACAAAAAGTACCCACCAGCGACCTGTTAAGGATGATCACAAAGGAAAATCTAGGTGCCGGTGGTTACAAGTTGTCATTTAGTACCAATTAAGTCTACAAAACACTGGATTTAGACAAGTAAACCAAACATGGCTATACCCTATGTCACGTAAACTCAACTAATACTAGCAATCCAAAATTTAAAATGAACCAACTATTATGCCAAATGAAATAGTTAACGCACACATAATTAAGTGGGAGGTCGTCGCCGTACCTCTCAAAGTTAATACTTTTAAGCCCTAAATGATTCCTATCTACAATTAAGTAGATAATGGCAAGTTGAGGTCATCCACGAGAAGAGGGATCTTTTTAAGTGTTTTAAGCATATATAGGAGAAAACATACTAAGCACATACATACATAGATACATATAAAAACATGTAAAAAAGGGGGGGTTTTGGTTGGTTTGATCCTAAGTTAACAAATTAAAGTACAACAACTAGCAAAGCAATAGAACGGTGCTAATCATGCAATACAACTAAAGGTAAGATGAAAATAACAATTTACGGAACCTTGGGTGCAATTGACTTCCACTTCCAAACCTCGTATCCATCATTGAACATGCAACTTATTTACTACTTTAACTACTTGTTGTGAAGGCTAAACTTCTATCCTTCTTAGATAGTAGTTTGCAAGAGTGAATTCGACATCTCTTGTCAAACCTCACCAATGACTCTCGTAGTCGAAACATGACTCAAGGTATCCCATTGATGGCATTTAGCATGAAGAATCAACAAGCTCGGTAACACTTATAAACACTACACCGCGTCTAAGCATTTAACCGATTTATGCATTTACACAAGATTGGTCAAGAACGATCGACATTCATAGACTTCTCTCATTTTCTACAAACGACAAACATGACAAAGAGTTCAACATTATCATATCCACCTAGCAATCATTAATCCATCAACACAATAAAAAGCTCTAAATCATACTCATACATTCCTAACAAGAAAAGGGGGGAAATCAACCCACTTCCCCCAAACCCTAGCAAGCAATTCATACAAGTATTTCATATACTCAAGCTTTCAACAACATTAATGATATCAACAAACACATTCAATGCTCCATAAATGCACAATAGTAAGAGCAATAAATAATCTACAAATTGTTCTTAAGACATGGTTTTGGAAGCCTTAGTCAATTGCTCCCAAGAGATAGATTAGCTATAAGAGTTCATGCTAATCAATGCTAAAAAACTAATCATAAAAACAAGAGAATTCAAAGATGAAAAATGGAAGAAAAAGGGCTTCAAACAGTACAGAAATCGCAGCTAGAAGAAAGTATGAATGAGAGGAAAGAGAATGGTATTTATAGTACAGAGAAGATAAGGTGAAATTCTGGCCACCCGTTGGTCGCGACTCGCGATGGCTCGTCGCAACTCGCGACGGTCATCGCGACGAGGCCATCGCGACTTGCGACGGGTGCCAAAATTCTATATTGTGTCTTTTTCTTCTGCTTGTGGCATGCAGTCATCTTCATAGTCATCCCTCTCAATCTCCAAGTCTTCAACGGCTCCAAAAATGGTCTTCAATGTCCTTCGGTCTTCATGTCTTCGAAGAGAGTCTTCAAAATTCTTCGAACGTGTAGTCTTCAATGGCTTCCAGTCTTCATTGCCTCCGTGTTCTTCCCTTGTCACACAAAATCCACTTAGAAGAGGTAAAAGAGAATAAAGTTGCTCTTACCCCTCCTAAGAGAATTTCAAGGTAAAACACAAGATCTCGATAATAAAAGAGCACAAAAGTGACCCTAAATAGTACTAAATTATGCATATAAAATGGACACATCATTAAGCACATCAAGCCTCCCCACACTTGAACCTTACTCGCCCTCGAGTAAGAAAAGATCCAAGCATATGAAGGAAATGATGTATCCACATCCTAACTACTAATCCCCCAAATCAATACCTCACAAAACTCTCAATATTACACATCCCAATGTTAAAGTCAAATGAGAAGTTTCTCACAACCCCTATTCCTAAATCTACCCAAACCATATCATCCCATCAATTCATTGATTTCCCTAAGACATCTCCAAATCCTGAATCAATAATCCCAAATCCAATGAAAAAAGATGAAGCCAAAAGTGTATATAAGGTTCAAAACACATGTTCCACTTTACATCAATATATCAACCTAAAAATGAAGCATCTTAATGATCAAGAATTTCATAACTCACTCTGTCTTTTCCCGCTAAATTTCTCATTCCCAAAAGGTTCTCAAGATGTGAAGCTACCCGATCCATCCGTGTGGTCACCGCATGCTTATGACTCCATCACCGGCAAATGAGTAAACACTTAATGTTTTTTTTTTCAATTTCTCTCGCTTTCTCTCATTTTGCCTAGGAGCCCTTTCGGGTTTTCATCCTAGCCACACATCATGTTTCTTTGGCTCACATCTCACCTTTTTCTGCACATTTAGCCTCTCATTTTTGCCTAGGCCGCCCTTTTGGGTTTTTGACCTATCCGGGCCCCCAATGTTGTCTAAGTTGCCCTCTTGAGTTTTCAACTTAGCGGGATTTCTCTTTTTTTTTCTTTTTAATTTTTTTTCCAATTATTTTTCACTTGTCTCCAATCCAAAAAGTAGCAAATTTCTTTCCCAATGTGAAGATTAAGAAAAGTATCAAAACCAACATTATCCAAGTACGTCAAAAGCAAAACATCCCAAAACAAAAGGGAGAAAATATCCAAAATAAAACAAAAGAGTTAGTGCAAAAGTGTCTCCAACCTTAATCACTTAACAATAGTAGATACCCCTCCCTATACTTAGAACACTACATTGCCCTCAATGTAGACTAGGGAAAAACCATACAAAGTGAAGTATGGAAAGGGGAAAAGTGTGATGCTCACTCAATCAATGTTGTGATGAGGACGGGCCACCGCCGGAGTAGCGCTGCTGATACTGTGCTAGCCACTTCGTGCTCCTCTACCTCCGTGCCCTCCGCCTCTCTGCTCTCGGATCGGGCCTTGATGCACCACCCGACTAGGACTGCAACTCATGGATGCGAGCTGACAGGTGGTCAATCTCCTCATCCATATCTATTATAGCCTGGGAGACAAACACGTTGTGCTCCAAAATCATGCTGTCCTGGCGGTGGAAACCATCGTGCATGGTCTACATCACCCGCTCATAGAAATCTGGCGGAGGCTGGGAGTAGTGAGGTGTAGCATCATCCTCTTGCATAGGATCCGTCTGTGGTAGAGGCTATGGAGAGTAGTACTGCTGCTGCTACTGCTCCGAGGAATGTAGGGTGCTATTGTCACACTGGAGAGGGGCTAGCCCGAGGTCGCGGAGCTCATACTGGAACTCAGCTGTACATGAGGAGTTTGGGGAGATCACCAAATCTCCCAGCGGTGTGTCGAACTCCAGCTTCATCTTGCTCTGCTGAGGAAGTTCCACGAATGTGACCTTCCTCACACCGTATAACCAATGGAAGAGCCCAGTGGTCCGGGTGACACTGAGCATCTCAAATTGAACAAGCCGCTCAACGGTGATCAGATAAGACGTCTGCCTCCCCAAACGTGGAAAGTTGGCCGGAGGGACTAATCCCAAATACTCTGCTAGAAGGCCTATCATCCCCCCGACTATGATCTTCCCCTTGGCCTTTCCTGCCACTTCTACAATCCTCTTCATCCATAACTCTGCCCACAACCCATATCCTGGCCCCTCGCTCGTCAAGTTCCATAGGAAGTGAATGTCATTGTCTGGCACATTCGTCGGCTCCACAGAGCAAAAGACTGTGCCAGCCAAGAGTCGGTGCACATAGCGGAGTGCAGGGTGAATGATGGCACTACTCTTGTCATGGGAGTTCTTCGGACTCATATTTCTGACATTCTAGAACTGCATGCCATTCTCAATTGACCACTCTTGAGCCTGTGGGTCTAGTCTGTTCCGTATCTCGGAGGTGTCAAAACAAAAGGCCTCCTCAACCTGTGAGACAGTCAGTTGCCAAGATAGGTCATCTAGGTGAAAGGCAATGTACCTCTCACAGGGTTGATCACCCCTCATGATGCTCATACTGACTGTGGACAAGAACTCCAACGTGTACCTCTGGTAAGAGGGAGCGCTCTTGCTCATAAATCTCTCCATTCCCCCTTTGGCGAGGAGGCATCTGACAGGCTGCGCGAGGCCAAGGACATCCAATGTAGGCACATTAACAAAACTTGTCTCTTTAAGTAGGCCCTTCTCTAGGGCCTCCCATCTCTCCGCATAAGACCCGGTGATCCGGGTCAAGCCCATGTACCTATCCGGAGGGGAAGGTATAGGTCCCGATTCCGGAGCCGGTGACGGAGGTGGAGGTGGAGCGGCAGTGTGCTCGTCTTGTGGGGGAGCCCTAGATCTCTTCTTGGGGGTCATGTCTATCAATCATAGCAAACAGGTCAAACGCAAAGAAATATATGTATATGCAATATGGCAAATCTATAACCAATCTTAAACTAGTTCATCATCACAGGCTGGATCAAAATCAACTCAACTAGTTTAAGTTCTAATTGCAATTGCATATACAATCTACATTATGTCCAACAAGCCCATACCATCAAATCCATGAAGTTCTCACATAGTCTAAATCAATATGCTATATTTCAAAATCACAGTTATGCTCAACTAATTTAGCCATCATTAGTACAGTGACAATGTCAACCTCTACATTCCATGGCCAAACTACTCTAAACAAAATAGCATTCTAAAGCACACTAACACTTTATCCCAATAACACTTTATCCCAATAACAACTATGTTTACTCAAGGGATAACATGCTTTAAATACAGTATAAGTCACCATCTACTCTCCAGCCAAAACAACACGAATGCACACATTCCAAAACCAAGCAGGCATAATACAGTCAAAACCGCACTAAGAAAATATACAGTACAAACTGCAATTACAAAATATACACACAATCCTTATCAAATAAAACTGCAAGCACAACATATTCACCACAATCAAACAAGATCAATGATTTAAATTCCAAACACCATAACACACAATCTACACAATATCCAATAAGTAGAATATACATTTGTAATCACAATTAGGGCCCAATAGAGTGAAGAAGTGTACCAATAATATGCTTAGGAAGAAGAAAAATGGGAGCCCACGATCAATTCGAGTTTGAATTGCCTAAAGCTTCAAAACCCCCAAAATCTAGTGTTTGGGTTCTTCACAATGGTGATGGTGATTTGAGGTGTGGAGAGTGTGGAGGCTTGATAAGTGATGGAGGCGTGGCGGCGGTGAGCCAGTGTGGGTGGAGGGGGATGGAAGATGGACGGGTGGATTGGAAGAGGAAAAGCGAATGGTAGAAGGATTTGGGAAAAGAAACTGCTACAATCCGATTTTTAAATCTGTTTTGCTCGACCGCCACGACTCGCGATAGAGCATTGTGAGGTCATCGCGACTCGTGACGTGTCCATCGCGACTCACGATGGAGCATCGTGAGGTCATCGCGACTCATGACGTGTCCATCGCGACTTGCGATGAAGCGTCACGAGGTCATCGCGACTCACGGAAAGTGGGATCCGTCGCGATGTGGCCGTCGTGGCCGTCGCGACTCACAACGAGGCATCGCGATGTCATCGCGACTCGCGAAAAGTTGGATCCGAAGGTTAATTTTTACCCAAATGTTTCTGAGCTCATCGCGACTCGCGGAAAGTTGCATCCGATGGTCCAGTTTTTGACACAAAGTTTCTGAGCCCATCGCGACTTGCGACGGTTTGGTCGTGACTCGCGACGGGCCACAAACCTGGCACTTAGCCTACTTCTTTCTCTTGTCCAAGTCCTTCCTTCTCGAATCCAAGTATTTCCCCTTCCAAAATCCAATGCCTTGGCTTCAAAATTGCTACAAAATTATGGAGAAAACAACCCGTGAAAAGCATAAAGCAAAAGAACGAAGCTTAACGATAAAAGCTCAAAACTAAACAACATCAACAGAAAGTCACGAATGACAATCTGGATGATCAAAACCAAGTTTATTTAACATCGTCAGCATGACTCACTCCCCTTCTTGGAGCTTACTCACAAACTATATCGAGGAGATCAACGTCTTCTCCTTTTTCCAGTACAAAAGTCTCGTGGTAAGGTTTCAAACGTTGTCCATTAACCTTGAAGGTATTGGACTTAGCTCGATCTAGAATCTCCACCGCACCATGCGGGAATACCATAACCACCTCAAAAGGTCCGATCCATCGGGACCTTAACTTACCTGGGAATAGGCGGAGGCGAGATTGAAATAGGAGGACCTTTTGACCAACGTCAAAATCCTTCCTGATGATCATCTTGTCGTGCCACACCTTTGTCTTCTCTTTGTAGATCTCGGCGTTCTCATAGGACTCCCTCCGGATCTTATCCAGTTCATCCAATTGTAACTTCCTATGCAAGCCGGCTTCATCTACATCAAGATTAAACTCTTTGACCGCCCAGTAAGCCTTGTGCTGAATTTCCATCGGTAGATGACAGGGCTTACCAAACACTAACCGGTATGGGGACATACCGATTGTTGTCTTATAAGCCTTCCTATATGCCCACAGGGCATCATTCAACCGAGAACTCCAATCCTTCCAATTAGGGTTAACCATTTTTTGATGGATGGACTTGATTTCCCGATTGGAAACCTCGGCTTGCCCGTTGGTTTGTAGGTGATAGGTAGTGGATGTCTTGTGAGTGACGCCATACTTCTTCAAGAGTGCCGCTATGGTCCGATTGCAAAAATGGGTGCCACATCACTAATCAAGGCTCGGGGTGCCCCAAACCTAGAAAAGATGTTTTCTTTCAACAATTCTGCAACCACTTTAGAATCGCCAGTCCTAGTGGGTTTTGCTTCAACCCACTTCGGCACATAATCAACAACAAGAAGAATGTACGTAAAGCCATAAGAACTAGGGAATGGCCCCATAAAGTCAATACCCCAAACATCAAAGATTTCACAATACAAAATAGGCCTTTGGGGCATTTCATTTCTAGTGGAGATATCTCCTACTCTCTGGCATTCATCACAAGATTTGCAAAAGGTGTATGCATGCTTATTCAACGTAGGCCAATAAAACCCACTCTTTAAAACTTTCCTAGCGGTTCTCTTTGCTCCAAAATGACTGCCACATGCATGAGAATGATAAAATTCAAGAATTGAGTGTACTTAACTATCAGGGATACATCTCCTAACTACTTGATCTGCACAATGTCTCCACAAAAAGGGATCATCCCACACATAATACTTAGCATCACTCTTTAGTTTATCCTTTTGGGCCTTAGAAAAATGAGGAGGGAATTTACCAGCAACAAGAAAATTTACAATGTCAGCATACCACGGTTGGAGATCCCTAATGGTGAACAATTCTTCATCAGGGAATTCCTCCCGTAGTTGCTCCTTCACTGCGGGACTTACCTCATTATCTTCGCATGGAGTCAACCGGCTCAAATGATCGGCCACAAGGTTTTCCGCACCCTTCTTATCTCGCACCTCCAACTCAAATTCGCTCAAGAGCAGGATCCACTTAATCAATCTTGGCTTGGCCTCTTTCTTCATCATTAAATGATGAAGCGCTGCATGGTCAGTGTACACAATAACCTTTGTACCAAGCAAGTAAGATCATAATTTTTGTAAAGAGAATACCACTGTTAGCAACTCCTTTTCAGTGGTGGAGTAGTTCCTTTAGGCTTCATTTAGGGACATGGATGCATAGTAGATGGCGTGAGGCGCTCTCCCCACCCTTTGACAAAGAACAGCTTCAATGGCGTAGTCACTCGCATCACACATTATTTCAAAAGGCAACGACCAATCCGGGGGTTGTATGATAGGGGCTGAGACTAACCTTCCCTTCAATGTATCGAAGGCCCCTTTACACCTCTCATCCATCACAAATTCTACCTCCTTTTGCAACAATTTGTATAGAGGAGATGCTATCTTTGAGAAGTCCTTGATGAACCGACGATAGAATCCTGTGTGGCCAAGAAAAGAACGCACTTCGCGCACATTAGTAGGATAAGGCAAAGTTTGAATCGTGTCTATCTTTGCCTTGTTAACCTTAATACCCTTAGAGGAGACAACATGGCCTAAGACAATAATCTCTCTACCATAAGGTGACATTTCTCTGAATTTAGCACCAGAATAGTTTCAATGCAACATTTAAGAACTTGCGCTAAATTTGCTAAACAATTGTCAAAGGAATTACCATGAATGGTGAAATCATCCATAAACACCTCGACAAAATTTTCAACAAATTCTGAGAAAATGCTTACCATACACCTTTGGAAAGTTGCGGGGGCGTTACATAACCCGAAAGGCATGCGTCGGTAAGCAAACGTACCAAAGGGGCACGTGAATGTGGTCTTCTCTTGGTCTTCCGGGGCGGTATCCACTTGAAAATACCCCGAGTAACCATCCAAAAAGCAATAGAACGGGTGGCTTGCTGACCTCTCAAGCATTTGATCAATGAATGGCAATGGGAAGTGATCCTTCCGGGTTTCCGCATTCAATCTCCGGTAGTCAATGTAAACTCACCATTTCACCCTTGTCATTTTTTACTACCTTCATCCCACTCTTCTTGGGTACCACCTGAGTTGGGCTCACCCATTTGCTATCCGAGATTGGATATATCATGCCCGTTTAAAGCAACTTGAGGATTTCCGCCTTCACCATATCCATCATAGGCAGGTTCAAACGGTGTTGGGGTTGTCGGACGGGTCTCGCATATTCTTCCAACAAGATTCTGTGCATACAAGTGGATGGACTTATGCCTTTGATGTCGGCAATAGTCCATCCAATTGCTTCCCTGTTCTCCCGCTACACCACCATCAACTTTTGTTCTTGCTCCTTGGTGAGCTTGCTCGAAATGATAACCGGAAGCGTCTCCCCCTCCCTAAGAAATGCATACTTGAGGTCATTTGGCAAAGGTTTAAGGACAAGCACCAGGGCTTTCACAAGTGAGGGGAGGAATTCCGGTTCCTCAGGTTCCTCTAAGAGTAGAGGAGGAGGTTTTGAGACACTCGGTCTCATTTCTTCAAGCAGGTTCAAATCATCAAAGCTTTCCTTCAAGTTAGTGCTTATAGAGTATACATTGTGGGCATCATTAACATCACATTGCAAAGCAACTAACAAAGAATCTTCACCACTTAGTTCAGAAACATCTTGCACAACTTCTTCAACAACATCTAGGGCATGGCAAGCATGTTCTTCACTAGGATACTTCATAGAGTCATTTATGTTAAACTCTACTTTTATTCCATCAAACTCCATGGTGAGGGTACCCTTATGTACAACAATCATTGTCCTAGATGTTTTCAAAAATGACCTCTCCAACAAAATCGGGGCGACATGTTTATCATGCTCCATGTCAAGGACATAAAAATCCACGGGGAAAACTAAGGAATCCACCTTAACCAACACATCCTCGACAATACCCTTAGGGTATACACTAGAACGATCGGCCAATTGGCTTACCACCCCAATTTTGTGCAATGTACCCAAGTTGAGATTTTCATACAAAGAGTAAGGAATCACATTTATGGATGCACCTAAATTAAGCATATATTTTTCATAATGTGCATTTCCTATTATGCACGGGATCATGAACTTGCCAGGATCACTACATTTAAGAGGTAGCTCTTTTTAACACAAGGCGGAAACATGCTCACTTTTTCCATTTTTCAACTTATTCTTGGCCCTTTGTTTTCTATTCACAACACACAATTCCTTAAGAAATTTAGCATATCTAGGAATTTGTTCAATGGCAGTCAAGAGTGGAATGTTTACCTCACATTTACGAAAGACTTCGTAGATGTCCTTGTTGTCCTCCTTCCTCTTTTTGTCTTTCAAGGCTTCCGGAAATAGGGGTTCCGGCACATATGGAGGGATCTCCACCATCTTTTCTCTTTTGTGTGGAGGAGATGAGGGTTTCAGGATGGAGGTTAACTTTGGTCTCGGTGGCAATGTCTCCAACTCGATTTCTTCTTCCTTGCCCTTGTTGGCTAACTCTTTGGTATTCTTCTCATGAGCTTCTTCCTTCTCAACTTCTTTTTCAAACACCTCAATCCCCTTGGGCTCCTCTTCAACAACTTCATAATCCGGTGCAGTACCGACCTCTCTACCACTTCTCAAAGCGATAGCACTTGCATTTTGCCTAGGCTTGATTTCCGGTTGGGAGGGTAGTTTACCCTTTTCCCGAACTTCCATCTGGTTCACCATTTGGGCTATTTAGCTCACTTGGGTTTCCAAGTTCTTGATACTTGCTTTGGCCTCTTCTTGGAATTTTTTGCTCTTTTCTGCACTCATGCCCAACCGGTGAATGGATTATAACACCTCATCCTTGGATAGCCCCGAGCCCTCCCCTTTGTCTTGGGGTTTGTCTTGGAGCCTTTGGAATTATTGTTGAGGTGACCTATATTGTTTTTAAGGGGACCGGTATGGTTGAGAGTTTTAGCTTCCTTAAGGGTTCCCATACCGGAGGTTCGGGTTATCACGATTCCCCGAATTGTATGACCAGTTTTGGTACCCTTAATAGTAGCCTTGGTAACCTTGGTAGCCTTGACCACCTTGATACCCTTGGTTTCCTTGGTATCCTTGATTCCCGTGATACCCAATGGCACTCACCTCTTCAACGTAGTCCTCTTGCAAAGTGGGGCAAGTGTCCGTGGGGTGCGCCATGTAGCAAATTTCACATGATTTAACATGTGGCGCATTTCCCCCGGTCTTTGTCATCAAAGTTTTCACCATGGATATGAGGGCCGAGACTTGATCCTCTAGCTTCCCACTCTTGGAAAAATCACCCGTGGGCATCAGGTTTCTCCTTCTCAAATTGGCCCTTGAGCTAAAGTTTTAGGATTCTTCCGCTAGCTCCTCGTACAATTGCATGGTCTCGGCGGATGTTTTGTTCCCAAGGGTGCCACCAGAAGAACTTCTAACCAACCTTTGGTCCTCATCAACAAGGCCATTATAGAAGTAATACACCAAATCTCCCTCCGAATAACCATGGTAGGGGTAACTTGCAAGGAGCTTCTTCAACCTCTCCCAATAGTCAAAGAGAGACTCTTCATGCCACTGAAGAATGTTGCTTATGTCCTTCTTCAAGGCGGCGGACCTCGAGGATGGGAAGTAATTGGCTAGAAACTTTGTTTTCATATCGAACAACCTCTTGATGCTCTTGGGCGGTAGGTGGTGGAGCCAATATCTTGCACCATCCCTCAGTGTGAAAGGGAATGCCTTCAATTTATAAAAATCTTCATCCACTCCATGGGGGACCGTGCCACCACACAAGAAGTGAAACTCGGTGAGGTGCTTGTTAGCATTCTCCCCTAGCCTACCAAGGAAGACGGGTAGCATGTTGATGAACCTGGTCTTTAGCTCAAAATGGCCATTTGGTCTAACCACGGGGTACTTGATACACATCGGTTGTTGATCGAGGGTTGGGAGCCATGATGTCTCTCAACAAGGGTTGCCCCAAGGGGATCTCTCGTTGGGGGAAAGGAGGATGTCGATGTTCCCCTCTCGGATGCTCATTTTTGTGCTCGATTTGATGTTCCATTGATGAAGATGTATCTGCAAAATGGTCACTAGGAGGGGTGTTATTCACAATTTCCAAAGAAAGCCTCCTAGCCCGTCTCAAATTCAACTCCAACTCAGGGTCGTAGTGTAAGGGTTCTTGTGAAGAGGATCACGTGCGAACCATACACCAAGAACTCGAACAATACATCTCCAAGCCAAGCGAAAATGGCAAATCAAATAAGAAATCAAAATGAAACCAAACTAACAAATATTTACAAATAGCACATAATCACACATAATATGCCTAAACACTTAAAAATAAATGCCTCTTCCCCGGCAGCGGCGCTAAAATTTGGGAGGTCGTCGCCGTACCTCTCAAAGTTAATACTTTTAAGCCCTAAATGCTTCCTATCTACAATTAAGTAGATAACGGTAAGTCGGGGTCGTCCACGAGAAGGGGGATCTTTTTAAGTGTTTTAAGCATACATAGGAGAAAACATACTAAGCACATACATACATAGATACATATAAAAGTATGTAAACAAGGGGGGGTTTTGGTTGGTTTGATCCTAAGTTAACAAATTAAAGTACAAAAACTAGCAAAGCAATAGAACGATGCTAATCATGCAATACAACTAAAGGTAAGATGAAGATAACAATTTACGGAACCTTGGGTGCAATTGACTTCCACTTCCAAACCTCTTATTCATCATTGAAAATGCAACTTATTTCCTACTTTCACTACTTGTTGTGAAGGCTAAACTTCTATCCTTCTTAGATAGTAGTTTGCAAGAGTGAATTCGACATCTCTTGTCAAAGCATTTAACAAGCTCGGCAACACTTATAAACACTACACCGCGTCTAAGCATTTAACCGATTTATGAATTTACACAAGATTGGTCAAGAACGATCGACATTCATAGACTTCTCTTGTTTGCTACAAACGACAAACATGACAAAGAGTTCAACATTATCATATCCACCTAGCAATCATCAATCCATCAACACAATCAAAAGCTCTAAATCATACTCATACATTCCTAACAAGAAAAGGGGGAAATCAACCCACTTCCCCCAAACCCTAGCAAGCAATTCATACAATTATTTCATATACTCAAACTTTCAACAACATTAATGATGTCAACAAACACATTCAATGCTCCATAAATGCATAATAGTAAGAGCAATAAATAAGTTGCAAATTGTTCTTAAGACATGGGTTTGGAAGCCTTAGTCAATTGCTCCCAAGAGATAGATTAGCTACAAGAGTTCATGCTAATCAATGCTAAACAACTAATCATAAAAACAAGAGAATTCAAGGATGAAAAATGGAAGAAAAAGGGTTTCAAACAGTACTGAAATCGCAGCTGGAAGAAAGTATGAATGAGAGGAAAGAGAATGATATTTATAGTACAGAGAAGATAAGGTAAAATTCTGGCCACCTGTCGATCGCTTGTCGCAACTCGCGACGGCTTGTCGCGACTCGCGACAGCTTGTCACGACTCGCGACGGGTGCTAGAATTTTGTATTGTGTCTTTTTCTTCTTCTTGTGGCATGCAGTCATCTTCATAGTCATCCCTCTCAATCTCCAAGTCTTCAACGGCTTCAAAAATGGTCTTCAATGGCCTCCGGTCTTCATGTCTTCGAAGCGAGTCTTCAAAAGTCTTCGAACGTGTAGTCTTCAATGGCCTCCAGTCTTCATTGCCTCCGTGTTCTTCCCTTGTCACACAAAATCCACTTAGAAGAGGTAAAAGAGCATAAAGTTGCTCTTACCCTTCCTAAGAGAATTTCAAGGTAAAACACAAGCTCTCGATAATAAAAGAGCACAAACGTGACCCTAAATAGTACTAAATTATGCATATAAAATGGACACATCATTAAGCACATCGACCTCCCACACTTAACCCTTTACTCTTTCTCGAGTAAATAAAGATATGAAAATGACTAAGCGAAATGTAGCTTGTTGGCATAAGTAAACCGAGGCATCCAATTTATTCCTAAATTACCCCTTTTCCACCAAAACATCAAGAATCTCAAAAATCTCGCACTCCCTGAAAAATCTAAGTAATCTAACCGCCCAAAGTAAAATGTGGAAAAAGGTAAGCAAAGAAGATAAGTGTCAAGCTAGCTTACTTTTCCCAAAAGCAACCAAAGAGTCATCTCCTAAAACAATCCACCAAGGAAATCCAAGAGTCCTCAACTTGGTTGTAATATTGGGATAACTCTGGATTCTCGACCAAGTTACAACCAAGGATGCAAATGTATCGTCAACCTAGTTTTTTGTTATCTCTCAATCTCTCTCATTTTTCCTAGGAGCCCTTTCGGGTTTTCATCCTAGCTTTAACACACAAAGGGTACTCATATTCTCACATTTTTGTACACGGCCTCTTATTTTTTTCCTAGGCTCGTAAGCCTAGCCATGTCTATCCTCTCACTTTTACCTAGGTATTTCGACCCATTTGGGCTTTTCCCAATATGCCTAAGTTGCCCTTTCGGGTTTTCAACTTAGTCGGGTTTTGATTTTTTTCATTTTTTAAATTTTCAATTGTGTAGCACAAAATTTCCCCGAAGTGGACTTCATACTACAATAGATAAGATAAAAAAAATTACACCACCAATGATCTAAAACAACCAACCTAATGCAAACTAGGAACCCTACCTAGTATGTCATACCACCAAGTAGACATCCAAAAACATCCTACAACAATTAAAAAACCAAAGTCACCAAAGAAACAAGAAAAAATAAAAAGAAAAACATCAATATGCACCGGGGAATCCCAAGAATGAAAACTCCCTAAGTGCTCATTATTCCCTCACCCAAACTTAACCTATGCACTTTCCCCAATGCAACAAAAACCATGTAAAAACATAAGTGAGGTTAGGAAAGATAGTGACACTCACTCTTGCAGCCCCGAAAGGCCTTACTCCTTGTGCCTCATGTTGTGATTTTTAATAGGAATCTCCATGAATCTATGCTAATGGATGTGTTGAAACCCTTTATCCAAAAATATGAAACCCAAGCGTAATTCCATTCCAAACAAAATCCCGAGACTTAAACTCAGATTTACATGACCAATAAGAGTTTCCCCTCAAAAGTCCACATCATAAACAAGAACATGCAAAATCTACTAATCATTACTCATAATTATGAAATCAAAGCAAAAACAAACACCGTATATTTATTGTTTTCCTCACAACATATTTTCATTAAATCAAGTTATCATAATTTTTGTTCACTAAGGAGGGGATCACCCTCCTCGTTCACTCCTAAAGTTCCCCACTCAAAGTAAGGTTTCAATATTTTCCCATTTACCACCAACGTTGTGCCATCTTTTTCATTCTTAACCTCTATTGCTCCATGATCATATACCTTCACACCTCATACGGCCCTTCCCACATTAATCTCAATTTGCCAGGAAAGAGACGTAGCCTAGATTGGTAAACAAGAACTCTTTGTCCCACAAAGAAGTTCTTATTTACTATAATCTCATCATATAGATCAAAGCGGTATCATAGGATTTGCGCCTAATTTCTTCAAGTTCTAGCAATTACAACTTCCTATGCTTCCTAGCTTCACCCAAGTCCAAGTTAAGGTGTTTAACGGCCTAATGTGTCTTGAATTCAAGTGCAACCGGGAGGTGGCATATTTTTCCAAAAAGGATCCGGAAGGGTGACATGCTAATTTGAGTCTTATATGGGGTGCAGTAGGCCCAGAGAAAATCATCTAACCGAGAAATCCAATACTTACTAGAGGTATTCAGTGTCTTTTCAAGGATGGCTTTAATTTCTTGGTTGGATATCTCCGATTGGCCATTGGTTCGTGGGCGGTAAGAAGTGGAAGTCCTATGGGTTACTCTATATTTTTTTAAGCAATGTTCCCACAACTTGTTGCAAAATTGGGTTCCTCTATCACTGACTAGGGTTTTGGGTACACAACAACGTGAGAAAATGTTAGACTTGAGAAACCTCACCACTGTTGCCGAGTCATTTTTCTTTGTGTCATGGCTTCTCCACTTGAACATATAGTCCACTAGCACTAGGATGTAGTGATTCCCATTGGAGTTTGGAATCCATACCCCACATATCAAAAATCTCAACTGACATTGAAAATGATTGGGGCATCTCATTTTTGGATGAGACATTCCCTATCCTTTGGCACTGGTCACATGATGACACTAATTTATTTGCATCTAATAAGATATTGGCCCAGTAAAGACTAGAATCTGCGACCTTCCTTGCAGACCTATTGTACCCAAAGTGTCCCCTGACTTGGGAGGAATGACACAACTTAAAGCCACAATCTACCTCATCATAGGGGATGCATATTCTAATTTCCTGATCAGAACAGTGCTTCCACAGGTAGGGATCATCCCAAACATTGTCTTTCACCTCATTCACCAATCGATCCTTTCTCAATTTGCCAAAAGATGGGGGAAACTCTCCAGTGGTAAGGTAATTCACTATATTAGCATACCAAGGTTGGCTAGTTGTTACTCTGAACAATTGTTCATTGGAACACTATTACCGAATAGGTTCTAACTTTACCTTTTCATTGGCTAGTTCTGGGCTCTCGAGGGTTGGTAATCTACTCAGGTGATCTTCCACTACGTTTTCAGTTTTCTTATCTTTTACCACAAGGTCAAAGTTGCTTAAAATAGGTATCCACCTAATCAGTCTAGGTTTAATTTCTTTCTTTGTCATTAAATGATGAAGTTCTGCATGGTCTGTGTATACTATAATCTTGGTTCCTAAGAGGTATTGAAGAAAATTTTCTAGGGAAAAAACAATGGCAAGTAACTCTTTCTCTATGGTGGAGTAGTTGTGTTGAGCATCGTTAAGAATTACAAATGCATAATATATAACGTGTGGCACTCTACCTATCTGCTGGCTGAAAATAGCTCCTATAGCATGATTACTTGTTTCACACATGATCTCGAAGGGGAGAGACCAGACTGGAGGTTGGATTATTGGGGCGATCACTAGCATGTTCTTCAAAGTGTCAAAAGCCTTTCCGCACTCTTCATCAACATTAAATTTGACATTTTTTTGTTGTAGTTTGCACAAAGGTGAGGAAATTTTAGAGAAATCCTTAATGAAACGACGGTAAAACTGGAATGAACTAAGAATGACCTAACATCCTTGACATTTGTGAGGTAAAGTAGGGATTTGATTGTATCCACTTTAGCCTTATCGACTTCTAACCCTTGAGATAACACAACATGTCCTAGCACTATACCCTTTTCCACCATGAAATGGCATTTCTCTCATAATTTAGCACAAGGTTTGTGTCCATATAATGCTCTAGCACCCATGCCAAATGATGTAGGCATGAATCGAAGGAATCCTCATTGATGGTGAAATCATAAATGAAGACCTCGATAAATTTCACAATAAATTCTAAGAATACGCTAACCATACACCTCTAAAAAGTACCCGAGGCATTGTAGAGACCAAAAGGCATATGTGTATTAGCAAAGGTACCCAAAGGGCAAGTTAAAGTAGTATTCTCTTTGTCCTCTAGATCGATGGCTATTTGGAAGTATCCTGAATAGCCATCGAGGAAACAATTATAGGCATGGATGGCCACCCTTTGAATCATTTGGTTAATGAAGGGTAAGGGAAAATGGTCCTTACGAGTCACCACGTTTAAGCGGCAGTAATCAATACACACCCGCCACCTGTTTTGAATACGAGTGGGTACTAAGTCCCCATCCTTGTTCTTCACTACTGTGATCCCACTTTTCTTTGGCACCACTTGGGTGGGACTCACCCAAGTACTATCAAAGGTATGATATATTACCCATCCTTTAGTAGCTTAAGGAATTCACCTTCCACTACTTCCATCATAGGCGGGTTTAGTCGCCTTTAAGGCTGGCGCACAGGTCTTGCACCCTCCTCTAAAAATATATGGTGCATGAAAGTTTAAGGGCTTATACCTTTAATGTCATATAAACTCAACCTTATTTCTTCCTTTAATTTCTTTATGATCTTGATCAACCTAACCTTTTGGTCACTAGACAATTTATTAGAGATAATCACAGGTATTGTTTCACCTTCACCTAAGAGAGCATACTTCAAGTGTTTGGGTAAAGGCTTGCATTCAACTATAGGTGGTTCCTCTATTAAAGGTATGCTCTCAGGTAAAAATAGTTCCTCTAGGTTCTTGGGTAAGGTCTCCACACAATTCTCACCTTGAGGATCAATCTCCTCCACACTCCCCACTAGGTTAGCTTGTAGAGAATTAAAACATATATCATGCAAAGAATCATTCTCTAAGGATAACCCTTTGTTCAAATGAAACATATATTGCATAATATTGACATACATATCAACCAAAGGTGGTGGTAATTCACAGTTTGATCAAATGAATTATGCTCAAATTCATGCTCTTGATCATCTATTTTCTTCAATAGTTCTTTGCACTCATGCATAAAGTCAGTGGCATAAAAAAATATAGGGCTAACCTCATTATCATTGCAAATTTCAATTGGCTCCCTTTTCCTCAAAGCATCCAAGTATGATGGTTATTGGGCCTCATCATCCATAAGCTTAGGTCTTCCTATCACTTGATTAACCTTGATGATCAGCTCGTTCACCTTCTTGCCTACAGTTTAAATATTGTGAGAGATTTGAGCCCCACAATTCTGAATGTAAGTTGATACTTGGTTTTGAAGATTTTCTCTAGTCCTTGAAAGACTAATTAGATCTCCAAGTATCTCCTCACATGTGGACTATGGGGTTGAGATCAAATCCGGTAAGAAATGGTGCGCACACCATTCTCGCTCCCGTCGATCTCGCTGAAATGCAAGTTCCATTTCCCTCCTATAATCGTTCAACCACGAGCAACACTCTGTAGGGTGACCAAAATGACAAACCCTACAGAGTTTCATTAGTTGAGTGGTATTTCCTAACATCATTAGGGTTCAACATAACAAACTACCAAATAAACAAAGAAGAACGAAAGTGATACTATTGACTCAACTAATGCGTTATGGTAATTGACAATTACATTGATTAGCATCCCTAACAACAGGGCCAAAATTGGTCCGGCTAATTAACCTAAGCAAAGGCTAACTAAGGTCAAAGATAAAATTTATATTCTGTACCCAACTCACTACTATGCTACCAATAGGTTAGTTAGCGGTAAGCCCTAGTTATGCCCACAAATAAGTTAGTTGTTGTAAGACTATTTCTCCCCCATACGATTATGCCTCGGGCACTCCACCATGACTTCTCTACTCCCTAAACCTATGAATGAGGAAAAGGGAAGTATGCACCTTATCTATGACACTAGGACCTCTTACAACCCTAGCTTACTACTTTGTGCTATCTCTACACGTAACCCTTTGGAAAACTCTTAATAGTCAGCTAAGACTGGTGTTCTGGCAATGTAACAGTAAAACTCGGAAAAGACCTAAGTGCACACACCTGCGTAGACCCATACCCTATTACTCATATCATATCTGAGGTTTCTCTTTCCTGGAGGGTATCAATATTTGCACTAACATGAATATAAAATAGAGTGTGTGCTAATGGAGTGTACTATTTAAGCAATTGTAACATTCAAGAACAAGCCATAATAATATCACAAGCACAATAATCAGAATGAACTAAGAATCTCACAAAAGCATAAATCAACACATGAATACAATTATCCCCAAACTATGGAAACTACTCCCAATACATGGAATTCTAATATATATTTAAATTCCACATCATAGGATCAAACAAAAATAAAAAGGAAAGAATGAAAGAAGTGGAAATGTTTCTCAGTCTAGGATGCTCTCTAAATTACAAAACTAAGACTAAAAGAGTATGGAACCCTAGTGGACTAAGACTCTATATATAGTTGTAGGAGATTGGGCCTAAAAATAGGCCCAAAATAGGCTAAAAATGTGTAAAACCCTAGTTTAGTTGCCACTGGTGCAGACCGCCGCGTATGGCGTGGTTTGCGCCGGTTATAAGGCTCGTGACAATGCTGGGCACTACATATCACACGGGAAGCGTCATCTCTTTTGCGCAGGCTGTGGCATCCTATGGGGCTTTTGTCAGGTACAGTCCATGGCGTCTAACATGTCCCGTTATCAGGATAGTCATTTTACACTTTTGATTAGTGAGTCGTGTCGTTTAGCGCAGACTATCATCAAAATCATCATTTTGCTCAATTTTTTGGCGTGGGACACTTAATTCTTCCCATTCAACTTTCTTGTCTTAATATTTTGCACTTGAAACCGTGTGAGCCATAAAAAATGGGACGGTCCTCGCCCATACTTAGCCATTTTTAAAGTAAAATGAGCACTTAGGCAAGGGGCCCATTGAGATTGGTGCGGTCCATTCTAGGCCTTGGTACGGCTTGTGCCAGAGACCCTTAACATGGGCTGCATCGTCGAGCACGGGCTATTGGTGCTTAGCTTAGTTCTACCCATGAGCGGTCCACCCCGATCCATTTGTGCTTCGACCGGCTGAAATTCTTTCCTTCTCTACGGATGAACCGTTAGTCCATTTTCAGAGTTCTTGTAATTAATTTTATGGTTATCAGGGAGAAATCCAATGGAACAAACTTTGAAGGCCGATTCTTCTCTGATCATTCCTAGAAGTTGGCGCAACTCTCAGACCACGATTCTCCGGTTTCTTCCTTAGCCATTTTGAACTTCAATGTCACCTTTCTTTGGCTCAATCCTTCCTTTACCACGATTTGATGTCCATGGCCTTCATCTACTACCATCTTAATATGAATGTCCTTCGACCTCTTCTACCATCCTTGCGAACGGCCTTCACATAGAATGTAACAAAACGTACCCATGTGCGACCTACTAAGGATGATCACAAAGAAAGATCTAGGTGCTTGTGGATACAAGATGTCCATGAGTACCAATTAAATCTAAAAAATAGGATATTTAGATGATAAAACCAAACATGGCCATCTAAACCCCTTGTCATGTAAACTCAACTAATACTAGCAATCCAACATATAAAACAAACCAATTATTACGCCGGACGCAATAGTTAATGCACATATAGTGAAGCACATCATAAATGATGATGATTGTTACCCCCTCCCCTCCCCTCCCCCACTTGTTATTCAATGTCTCAGTTAGAGAAGAAAGCATACTGTGAGACCCTAAGTAGTGTTAGAGTTCTTAGTGCTTATTTGTCCAACATTAGTTTTGGTGTTTTTCTGAATGAGTTGAGGTTGGTCGGTGTGACATCCCATGATTTACACAACCTGATGCAAAAATTGAATGCCATTTCCATAAGGTCATCACTGCCACCCCATGTAAGATTGTGCATTAAGAAGCTTTGTTTGTTCTTTAAGAGTATTTGTTCTAAAAGCATTAGTGTTTCCAAACATGATCGTATGGAAGCGGTGATTGTGGAAGTTGTGTGCCGTATAGATATATATTTTCAACCATAATTCTTTGACATAATGGTCCATTTGATTGTTCATTTGGTAAGGGTGATTAAGCTTGTGGCCTATATTCCTGACATTGATATACCCGTTTGAGCGGTATATAAAATTTTAAATATTTTGTGAAGAACATGTATAGGTCGATAAAAAATATTGTGCAATGTTATGTGGTGGAGGAGATAATTGAGATTTTTACTAATTAGTTGAAGGAGGTTGATTCCGTGGGTGTTCTGAGATCTAGACATGAGGGAAGGCAAAAGGACTAAAGGGTAAGACATGGTAAGTTATTGAACCCGATTGCAGAAGATTTAAATGTTGCGCATCTTTATGTTCTTTAGAACCACGAGCATGTGTCCCCTACAATGATATCCATATGTATGAAATAAGAATAATGAGTTTAACATTAAACAAAGCACAAGTCCTACGATGTCACACTTCCACATTTCCTAATTGACTATGATCTCACTTAGAGTTCTGGTCTCATCTTAATATAGTTAAGTGGTTATCTCACAGATCTTGGTTTCTTATGGGGGTATGACATCAATGGTTTTACTTTCTCCCCTAAATCGGTGGATGATAAGGGCGTGTCGTAGAATAGTGTTGTTACCCCTGTCTCAGAGGCATTACATGTTAGAGGTGGGCATGATAGCAATCCTATGTAAGCCAATTTTGAGATTTTAGTTCCAAAATTGAAACTATTGAAAGGTGGTTCCTCCACCTCATTCAAAGGCGGAAAATGACCTCCTTTGATGACACCATTTTAAAGGCGGTTCCTCGAACATCCTGATCAATGATGATCAAAGTCACTATCGGAGAAGTAACCTACAAAGTGACTTCTCTGGTCAGATATAGCATCCTTTAATAGGCCAATGTCCACTGGTGTGCTTATCCTTGTCTTTATGTCGCTTGTCTTATTTTAAGGTTATTTTCTTGTTACAAGAGTATATTTTCTTCAGCTACTGAGATTGAATCTCGTTTTGGAGTTCCTACTCTTCAAGACTATTTGGGAGAAATGTGTAATGCTCGCTCTATGATGTCCCAAACTATATATATAATGTTTAAACCACTTCCTATATGCCTACCGTTTCTAGTTCAGTTACCTCTAGAATTGAGTTCAACTCTCTCAGGGAATCTGCTAATGCTCAACCTAGGATGGGCCATTATTTCCCTTGTTGGAGTGAAAACTTTGTTACAACCATTCGTTATATCCTGGATGAGCTTCTCGAACTATCTATGCTTATTAAAATTGTATACCTTGTACCTCATAGGGAGAGATAGATATGGTGTGTAGGAAGATCCCTAGGAGATGTGTGAACTCAATTTTTTGAACTAGCATCTTTGAGGGACAAGAGAATAGATGCCTATAAGGCTTGTATTTCTAAGTTGGAGGTTGATTATCACGAAAGTAAGGATGCTTATTATCTCTAGCAGAATGAGTTGCAAATATTGTTTCATCAAGAACAAGAATGGAGGAGGATTATTTCATCTATCATGGATGCGTTGCAGCATAAAATTACGATTCTAGACAAGACTTTGGCTCATGTTGACAAAGTTTATTAGAAACTCGACACTGTCAAGGGTGAATTGTCATCTACTAAGGCTTTGGTAGCAGAGTGGAATTCTTAATATAATGCACACTGGCTCTAAGTTTAAGCCAGGATGAATTAAACAAGCAACTAAATAAGGAAAACCAAAGCTTAGTGGTGGTGAATTGGGAAATAGGTTGAGGCATTGATTCTTGTCAACCATCCTCAGCAAAGAATGCTCGTAAGATACTTGCTAGGGTCTCTAAATCTAATGTGATTCCATCTTATCTAAACATTAAGGAAGATGTAAGTAATTACATAAGAGACTTGAAGAAGAAAATGATGCTTTATGGCGAAGTGTGTCTCAATACCAAAAGACAATAGATTTCATGAGTGCTTAATTGACTGAGATGAGTATGGTCCAATTGAAGATGTGAGGTACTATCAACAGTGGTTGGGAAGGTTGCATTGATTGAATCAACAAGAAAATCCTTCTTACTGATATATGGATTATTTTCTTGGGAAATATGAAGATTCGAAGAAAACAAACGATATATGTAGTGGTAAGAAAAATGTACCTAAGAGGATTTGCTTCACTATTGTATAATATATATTTCTTTTGTGTGACTTGATGTATTTTCTTGTCAATTTGGATGGTTATCATGTACAAGTAAATCTTCCTTGTTGATGTTGGTGGTTATACTGCACAAGTATATCATAAGGGGTTAGACCCATATTTTTTGAGAAACTCCACGAGATTTTCCTACTTAAGTCGGGAGGTGGGGCTGTGCCCACATTTTTGAGAAGTTGTAGGTGACTTTATTGCTTAATTCATGGGTAGGGATGTGCCCATATCTTGCGAAGCCACATGTGATTTTCATGCTTAAGTCGCGGGTGGGTTGTGCCCTTATTCTTTCTTAAGTTGAGGGGTGAGGATATACCTGTATTTTGCTAAGCCACAAGTAGTTTTGCTGCTTAAGTTGCGAGGTAGGGCAATGCCCTTATTTTCCGAAGTCGTATTTGATTTTCCTACTTAATTTGCTGGGTGAGGTTGTGCCTGTATTCTACAAATCCGCATGTGATATTCTTGACTAAGTCACGGGGTGGGGCGATGCCCATTTTTTATAAAGGTTTGGGTTGTTTTCATTCTTAAGTCGTGAAGTGGTCATGTACACAATGTCTTTAGCCTTTTTTGCTACTCTTGGGTCAACAATGATATTAAGACCTCTTTACAAATGTCCTTTTAGGAACCCTAGATATACACGTGGTATGTTCTAAGTTTGGTTACATGCCACACATTAGAGATAGGTGAATCATTCATCCGAGCAAGAGAGTAACTGTTAGAATTGTATGGTGATGTGACTCGGTGCGCTCCCTCCCATGCCGGGTAGAGCTTACCCACCTTTTCAGCCAAGTTAGCTTCATTTTTTACCCTTAGGACTAGTTCTCCCACTTAAAAGGTTGTTTCTCATACCGTACAATGGTATGAATTTGCAATTTGCTGCTTATACGTAGCCTCTCTGATGCTTGCAATTCAGCAGTGTTCCTCAATTGTGTCAAAGTTTGCCCTCATATCATCCTGATTTTCTAATTCACTATATCACATTGCTCTGGAATTGGGGATACCTGCTTCTTCCAGTCTGACTACTTCATAGCTATAAGTCAAACTATAGGGCATCTCTAATGTAGGTGCCCTCGATGCTGTCTCATTTACCCATAACAACGTTTGTAATTCCTCTACCTTTCCTGTTTTCTTTCCTTCCAAGAGTTTTTAGATTCCTTGGGAAGTTGTCCAGTTTGTAACTTTAACTTTTTTTAGATTGAGGGTGTACGACAGAGGTGAACTTCTTGGTTATGCTAAAATCATTTCCCCATTTGTTTAATTCTCCACTTGCAAACTAGTTCCACTGTACGAGACCGTTGTCTTAGGCATGCCAAAGTTACATACCATGTCTTTCAAGATAATTGAGATATTTGTTTTGGTTGTTATCCTATTGAGCGCTTTTTCTTCCACCCACTTAGTGAATTAGTCTATAACAACTATGAGGAACTTTGTGCAGCCCAATCCTAGTGGGAATATTCCCACATCCCATTTGTCGAATGGTCAATCATTTTATACCCATGTCATCTTAGATTGTGGTTTTCGTTGAACTGTAACATTTTTCTGAGAGTTGTTGTAGATTGTGCAATTGTGCTGAAAGTTGGAGTAGTCTGGATGACGACCATATAGTAGAGAATATGGTGAGGCATTACGAAGAACAGGGGTGGGAAACCTGTTGATGGTGTAGGTAGCCGTGGAAAAGGTAACATCCCAGTGCGGGATTGGCAAGCCATAGGAGAAAAGCATAGATAATCCCATCTCTGCAATATGGCCATGTTTACGTTCCGATCTACCATTCTGCTCGGTGTGGATGGACAAGAAATCTGATGAAAGATCCCTTTATTTGAGAAATAGGATTATAGGCATGCATTTGTGAATTCTGTACCAACGTCACTTTGAAACACCTTGATTGAACAAGAAAATTGGTTTTCAACCAAGTTCTGAAACTGTAAGAATGCCTCCGAGAAATCCAATTTCGTGCCAATGGATAATACCAGGTAAATCACGAGAAATCATCAACAAAAATGGCATAATTAGAGAATCCACTATCAGATAAAACTGGAGCAGGGCCCCACAAGTCACAGTGTACTAAATTGAGGATAGCCTGTGCTCGTCTAGGATTGTCCACCAAAGAAAGCCTTTTTTCTTTGCCATTTCACAAGGTGAACAATTTACGGGTTTAGGCGGTAAAGAAACCACATCAACAAGGTTCAGTTTATTTAACAAAGAAATAATTGAAATGGAAGTATGCCCTTGTCTAGCATGCAAAACATCAAAAGAAACTCTATGTTTATTAGTTTTAAAATGAGCAACAAAAACAACACCACTCTTCTCAAGCACATAAAGGCCACGATCACAGCGACCTTGGCCCACGACATCCTTTGTGGATCGATTTTGAATCACAAACAAATCCTCATTAAAAGAAATCATAGTATTCATATCCTTTGTCAATTTACTAATGGAAAGCAGATTTTCATAATATCAGGGATCACCAACACATCAGATAAAGACATATCACTAGAAAACCAATGATGTCCAATATGAGAAATAGGAATAGAACGACCATTAGCAATAGTGACAGAACGGTTACAAGAATAAGGGACAACACTGTCCTTGCCAGAGGAAGTGGAAGCCATATGATTCGTTGCTCTAGAATCTAAATACCAGTCGGAGGCTGAATCGTCAAGGGAGACATATGACTAGAAAGCCTTAGCAAGATGAGCGGACTCAGAGTGATGAGCTGCTGACGAGAGTCTAGAACAATGCGGAGCCGTGTGACCAAAATTGAGGCAGATTTGGCACTTCAGATTCCAGCGTTTCCTCCAACCAGAACCAGCAGCACCTGAGAAACGAACTGACCAGCCGGAAGTGGCGCAACGGCTACGCGTAGTGGCCGATGCGCCCAAGGGCTTCACGTGCCAGCGAGTAGAAGGCCTGATTGCAAGAAACAGCTGCGGAGGAGACGGAAAAGGCTACTAGAACTGAGTCTGAACTTGATTTGTGCCGAGGGAGTTCTGTTTGAAAATCTCATAGCTACAGGGCTCGTGCGACCACGTCGGTGTATGTTGGCAGTGGCGATTGAGCCAACTGAACGCTGGTGAATTCAGTGAACCCGGTGTCAAGACCTCATAGAAATAACATAACTCGATCTCCAAGCGAAATCGGAGCATCCATGGCAGCGAGTCCGTCAATAATGGCCTTGAAGCGGCGGTGGAAATCCATCACCGACGAGGAGAAATGCCAGATTGTATGGAGTTCATCCCTGAGTTGTAACTCACGAGAAGCAGAGACATTTTCAAAAGCTGCTGCTAAGGAGTCACACATCTCCTTCACTGAGCTGCAACTGATCGTTTCCAGCATAGCCTTCTCGGTGAGTGACGAATGAAACAGCTCCTGTAACCTTTTGTCTTGTGCTACGTAAGAATTGAACACGACCTGGGATTTTGCGACGTCTTCATTGGGGGTCGGAGAAGAGGAACCAGCCAAGGATACACCTCTAACTTAGATAATGGGCTTTGGATTGGAGACATCAAGAAAGCCAAAGAGACCCTTTGATTTGATGAGCACTTGAAATTGTGACTTCCACATCATGTAGTTGCCGGAATTTAGTTTAATTGGCAACAAATGAATGAGGGTAGAGTATCTTAATGGGTTGTCGGCCATTGAAGCTACGGAAGGTTCAAGATTTTTTTTAAATGGTGGAAGAGCAGAACGAAGCAAAAAAATCGTTACCTGTCTGATACCATGAAAGTGTGTAATTCACCATGTTTGGTGTGTATATCATAGATGAATAAATAGAGTACATGGAGCTAAGTACATCGAACCTAGACTGTTCTATATATGTACAGTATCAATCCTAATTAAACCAAATCAATCAGGATATTCTATCATCTACTCTAACATAGATGTTATGCTACGTGTTGGGATCAATTCAACCAAGGCATATTTTTCATTTTGAATTGAATTAAATCCCAAAGATACTAATTGTTGAGTGCATCGTTCTGTGTTTTCTGAGCAAGGTATATGCGTGATTTTGAAGTATTCAAACATGCAGATGAGCTGTTTTGTTCTGATTAAACACTTGATAAACTACCTTTCCCTGCCTATATAATCACCGAGCACAAATTTGACGATGATCTTTGAATCACTATGTAGGTGGATGCAATGTATGGCCATTCTTAAGACTTAGTCGAGTCCACCAATAAGTGTTTCATACTCAACTTCATTATTTGTTAATGAAAACTGAAATTAGAGTATGTATTTATGTTCGTCTCCTTCTTGGCTAATTAGTAGGAGCTTTGCTCCAAACCCTTCCTTAGGTGATGCTCTATCTACGAACAATGTCTAAGCACACTGAGTTACTTTCTCTTTTCCTTTCTGACTGATTGACTTGTTTTTTCTCCTAACTTGATCTGTATCTTATTTTCCATATATGAAAATAAATTTTTGGGGGCTTGTACCTTTATTGACATCCTTGGATTGAATATAATTTGGGCTTCCCTAGCTCGATGGCCCATTTTGTCAAGTGACCTGATGCTTCTGTCTTTTGGATAATCTGTTTGATTTGTTGGTACGTGTAGACCACAATCTTATGAGCCTAGAAGTAAGGCCGAACTCTTATGATGGAGTGGACTAGCACGGGGATGAGTTTTTCCATGGAAGGGAAATTATTCTCTGCTCCTTGGAGACTTCTGCTGGCATAGTATACCAGTATTTGTAGACCAGGGTCCTTTCTTAACAAGATAGAGCTCATAACATGCATTGAAACTGCTAAGTATAAGTACATAGTTTAACTTTTCCTGGGTGCTCATAGAAATTATATACGTTGTAATTCGTCATTGAGATTATTGTAAGATTTTTAGCATTCTTCCATCAAGGTGAACCTGGATGCTTTCCTCAAAACATCAAAAAGTGGCATGTGCTTCTCTGCTACTTTGGAGATGAAGAGACCGAGTGCTGCTATGGATCTTGTAAGTATTTGAATTTCTTTGATTCTCCGAGGGGGTGGTGGCAGGTAGATTGCTTGTATTTTCTTTGGATTACCTTCAATACCAGTTAAGGAGACTTGAAACCTCGAGAACTTCCTTGCTCTTAAGCCTATGGTACATTTTTTGGGGTTAAGTTTCATCCCAATAGCTTGTAGTGTCAACAATGTTTCCTCCAAATCCTTCGTGAATTCCTGAATGGTTTTGCTTTTGATGACCATATCGTCCACATAGATTTCTATGCTGTATTCAAATTGGTACGAGCATGCCTTATCGACTTTTTGCTAATAAGTGGCTCCTGCATTTTTTTTATCAAAGGGCATTTTGTCTTAACATAAAGCTCTGCAACTAGTGATGAAGCATGTCTTTTCGACATATTCTAGATTCATTCTAAGTTGGTGGTATCCTTTGTATGCATCAAGGAAGGTCAGGATTTCATTCCTCGAGATATATTCAACCAATTGGTTTATCTTGGGAGGAGGGTAGTAATCTTTCGAACAATATTTGTTGAGATAAGTATAATGAATACACATCTGACATCAATCATCGATCTTTCTCACCATAACATGGTTAGCTATTCATGTAGGATATACTCATTCTCTTAGTATTCCTTCTTGTACCAAGAAGGATAACTCAGTTTCTATAGCCCTTTGTCAGTCATGCACAAAGATTCTCTATTTCTATCTGACAGGTTTAACTGTCAGATCGATGTTCAGGCGGTGTGTAGCAAATGGGTGGAAACATCTAATTTCTTGTATGGACCAAGTGAACAAATAGTTTTTATTTTTAACAGTCATATTACCCTTGATGTGATAGCACTAATGCAGGACATGGGTAATTGCATCGGTAATTTAGGGCAATAACACCAGTATTTTGACCCCCAAAATATTGGTGTGTATGTATAGGGGTGTAAAAATTTCATATATTTGCACCTGTAAAATGAATCGGTGTAGAACATTATTTGCACCGGCATCTTAGGCCGGTGTATAAATTTTAGGATCATAATATATCTGCACCAGTATTATTTGGAACACCGATGTAGACATTTTGCACCGGTATTTAAACTATGAACCAGTGTAAAACTCTGATTTGTATACCGGTATTAAATATAACACCAGTCTTTCTTTTGTAGTTAGAATATAGTTTTTTCTTGCACCGGTAATTTGTTTACACCCGGTATTACTATACTTTATGCATTGGTATTATTTAAATAATTAAAAATAAATAATTTAAAATGTGAAATTATTTTACACCAGTACATGCATTTTATACTGGTGTATTATTTATATAATTTTTACAATGCCTAATTTGTTTTTCAATGGTCCCTCCCGGATCATTTCCGGGGCAACAACAGCCTGAGATACTTGTGAACTATCATAAATTGGAAACTTTTGAATAGGTAAGAAATTTGAAACATTCTATTACAAATATATCGCTCGCAAAACACGCGAACATTATTCTAACTATGAAATAGAAGAAATATTTTAAGCATGGAATGAAACAAAGTAAAAAAAATCACACAAGTTTAGTATAAGCAAACACCCTTAATAGAATTCTAATATCATCAGCCATTCAAAATAAACCATCAACCTATTATGTCATTCTTATTATCCAGAAGTTGCAACGTAGTGTTCGCCTGCTACTGGTAGTCTCCGAGCCAAGCCCCACACCATCGCTCTACTACACCTTGAATTTCTACACATGGTACTGCCCTTTGCCCTCCGGGAAAATATGTCAATTTCAAATTTACACTGTTAGTCAATAATGTTGTGTTTACAAGAGATTAATAATAACAAATTTTGAGATGCAAGGTTTACCTCCAAGATATTGTTTGTCTCTGGGTGATTAACAAATTCTTCCATGAAGAGCATGATGGAGTATCTGCATTTCCACGAACCATTTTGGGTTTGGTACTACACCGGAACGGTAAATGTAATTACAAACCCTAAACAAATAATTTGAGGGATGAAATGACAGAATGACTTACCATGATGTTGTTGATTTTCCAAGTGTAGTTGGGTTCTGGCTTCGTCTTTCTCTTCTCCCTTTGGTATGCGCAACCAAGCTTGTCAAGAAAGTAAATTAAAATGGTTACTTCTTCCCGTATATTAGCAAACTAGGAATTTTGATTTGATTGATTGAAATACCTAGAAATGACCCTGAATTCGACCAAGTTTGTTGGTTTGATACCCCCTGACAATTTTTCAAGAGTGAAAACCTCCTCCTTTTGGGGACGGATAATAATGAGGTACCAATGATCACTGTCGAAAAATTATGTTAACAAATTAATGAAACGAAAGTGGTTTGAAATATGAATGTAATTATCAAGAAGAAATACTTACATTCTTATGAAGGGTACGATGTAGAACTCAGCATCTGTTGCTTTATTGTTTCCCAAATTTGTTTGAAATAGAAGTTGACCTCCTGCTCGAAGTTGTTCAAGTTGCCATAGTTGAATGGGTAGAATTGGACGCAGACTGAATTAGTTTCCCATATTTTCTCCCACAGGTGCCTGTAATGTTAATCATACATGAGAATGAATTCTTAATAATTCAAAAAACATTAAGGCTGTAAATTTTGAAACTCACCACATCCATACATCGACCTACGCATTATCGATCCAGGTCATCGAACGCATATTCCCCAGTTTCTTCTCGAACTTGACCGGAACTTCTATTCCAACACCGTGGGTATAATGGCATATGAATGTCGATGGTCGAAACACTGGGAAGAACATGCAGTCATTATTCTTCATCATTTCCGGGATAGCAAAATTTTCTTCCTTTATGAATTGCCCCATGATCGGCCTATCTATCAGGTATCATTTACTGACAACCTGGGAACATGAAATGATATGAAATGATCATTTGAGCATGTAGTATTGAACTATCATCGCTAAAGAATAATAATGGTACTCATTTTAGTACATTACCTATTTTGGCAGCCTATTTAATCTTGGTCTTGTAGATGGCCAAAAATTAGCCGTCGACTGAGATTTTTACTCGCCAGTATCCTGTTACAAGGATTAATGAATACAGATACGCAAAATTAATTTGAGGAACTGAAAAATAATGTGTTTCAAGAATGTACCTCATCGTCGCTGGTAAGAATCATAACCTCCTTGCCATCGTCGTTGTATCACCTCCACCATTGACATCATCGATGTCACTTAGTTGCTCACTTACCTTGCCTATTAAGGACACTGGCCAATCCACGATGCTATTGAGCGCCTCTCAAACATTATCGAAGTGGTGATCCACCGAGGGCAACCCCGCCCTAAGACGGAGGACTGGCTCGCATACACTCACACAAGAAACACTTCTTTGTTGGGCATCCCATTGATGAGATACCTGTCACAGCCCATTGGTGACCATTTTCTACTTCCCAAAAATTTCTTTAATGCAAAGAGTCACATGTTCTCATCCTGTTCATATAATATTTAAGTGAATAAATAAAATGGTTATGGAGATATTTCTTATGTGTAAATCAATGTATAGGACATGCATAGATTATTGAAGGTGTACCTCTTTATCTCCATCTCCGTCGTTGGGCTCTTCACCGGACATTGTAGTAGCTGCAGCAATGTCATCCATCATCTTCTCTATAAACTTCTTGGGATTGAGGCCTAGAGGAATCTGATCAACGCTTGCAGATGCTAAGCCCTTTACCAATTTCTCCAAGTATGATACCACGGATTTCACAACCGGTTAATCATTAGATGGTCTCCTCTAGGCCGTCTCTTTGGCTGAGGAACTGCTACCGTACTTGCTGCGGGAAAGATAAGGAACAACCACCATTGTGGGTAGACCTATCTGAGTTCTCCTATACCTTCCAGGGTGATCCTTCTTCTATGTCACTTTTATGAGCATGTCTTCACCCGGTTGCAGTTCCAATGCTCATTTTCCCTTAAGTTCGTTCAATTGTAACTTAGAATCACATAGGAATGAAATTATTTATATGAATAATGTGAAATACACTTAAAAATTAATTTAAATGGTTAATTTTGGTGTAACTTACAACGTTAGGTGCGATCTTCTCAACCTCTTTCGATGTATATAACCATTTCTTATCTTTGTTTCCCTAAACAAGAGATCTGTCTGGTGTGAGATCCTTTTGACTGAGTTTTACACAATCACCTAGTCAGTGAATCCTTCGGCGGTGAACCACATTCTCTCCTTCTCCTTCAGCTCCTTAATCAATTTGTCCCATATATCAAATACTTCTTCTGCCCATGTGGTGCTTGTAATCCCTGCCCTTGTTGCGTTCAACATTTGTCACAATGAGCCTTTGTTATTGCTATAAATTAAAATTTAGTTGAATAGAATTTGTGGGAAACATAGCTCTTAACATGTATTAATTTTTCCATCTTACTTGAAAATCTGGATGCCGGTGCCTCTTTTCAAACAAGTGTCATTCGTCTTCATTCATCCGCTTGTACTTATCCCATGCTGGTATTCCTATTTTATTGATACCTTTGTCCACGTTGTGAATAAACCTTTTTTCCATCTTTGTCTTCCAATTCCTATGTTGGTTTTTTGCCCTCTCTGTAACCTCTTTCTTCAGTATTTCTAGTTGCTTGTCTGTCACAGGTGTTTTGATTGTGATGCTCTCCTGGAACGAATCATATGAAAAGGCATGTCATTAATCACGTCTTCACTAAGACTTTACCATGAATAAAATGTTTAAATTACAATTGTCGAGAGTCTTACCAGAACATCCTTACATGCCTCTTCCATAACATCTTTAGGGACATTGCTCCAGTGTTTGCATGCGCCAAATCTGATGTGGCATTTGAAAGTATAATTCCCATAAGCGTGCCACGCTGACCAATTCTTAATGCATACCGCTTGATTCCCACAGAACTCAAACGCAACAGGAGTTGGAGGGTTATGCTTTACCAATATCACAGACGTGCTAGTTCCTTGCCTCCTAAAATAACAGTTTACCTCAAACTTGTCCCATCCTTCTCCATTTTTCCCTCCAGCTTTTGTCAAGTTGTCGTCCGCTTCATTAGTAATTGTCCTTCCTTTGATGGTGCTCTTTCCCTTTCCCTTGTGAATTGGTGTTTTGGCAAATTGTTTACCGGTGTCCACTCCTTCAACATCCCCTACAGTAACATCACCATGTTCCTCGGTTTCTTCCTTCTCTTCACTAGTCAGGTCTTTTGTTTGTGTTGCATCATCCTCAAATTTTATGTTCAACGGGATCCTTTTTGGCGGTGGTTCTTGGTTCACCACATCAACCTCCTCATCGACCACATATTTCACCTCCTCCTCCTCCTTCGTAACTGGTCGCTTCCTCTTCGTGTTGAATTTCACTTTCTTTGGTGGCATCTACAACAATATAATTAATAATTCTCAATCTGTAACGGTACATACAATAATGGTACTTAAAGATCAACATTGATAGAATGTGGTATAGAACTTGATCAACAAGTCCATAAAACTTTTGAGCAAAACATGGCATAGAAATTGAACAATTCATACATGAAACTACATTATGTAAGGCATAAAAGTTAATATAACATGGCATAGAACTTGAATAATGAAGGCATGGAATTTGATATAGAGTGAAATGGAACCTTACAAAAGTTGATAAAATACCATACCAATGTTTTTGGATTCATAAAATAGGCATACAACCGAGCAATTATCACTCCCCCCTAACGTGACTATCAACATTATCACCAACCAAAAAACTATAGTACTACATCACCCATCCAAAAAAATGCAAAATATTTACTCCCCACAATTGTATAAACATACCATTCAATTTACCCTTTAATCTTTTTGTCAATTTACACGGTTTTGTTCATAGAGGCAATTGATCGAACATGTATTTTGTGTGAGGGATGGAATGGTTTTTCAAAGAGAAATTGATATAGTAACCCATGGTAACATAAACCCCAACGATTACCTTCACCAATGGAGCATTTTTATTGCTACTCCCTTTTGTCGAACTCGTCAAGAACGGAATGGGATGATGAACTCGCCAAGTACTTTCTTCTCTCGCCAAGTTCCTCTCTCATTTTTGTTGCTTCTCTAGTGTTGCTCCTCTTGTGTTGCTCCACACTTTATAGGGATACAATGGTTGATAAGGAGTTACAATGGTTGATGAAGAGTTGTGGTGGTTCAATTAAGTGTGGATTGAATGGTTGGAGTGGTGATGGCGGTTTCGAAAGAGAATTTGAAGGTGTTTGATGAGAATATGAGGAGTTATGGGAGTTATGGCCATTTGAAGCGGTTTTGGATTCATATGAAACGTTTTTTACACCGATAATATGTACAGTACCGGTGTGAAATTAGTGAAAATGGGTACAAAGTTTGGCTAACTGTTCAGCACCGGTATGTATACCGGTGTAGAAAAGAAAAGAAAAAGCAGCTGCGTGCAGCTGCTTTAAATGAATTTTTTATTGACCTGAAAGGAAAACATGAAAATTTAGGCTAACTCTTGTACACCGGTAACAAGTACCGATGTATAAAATACACATACCAGTGTAATACTTCACAAAGAGCGGCTGCTTTAAATCTTTTTCTGGAAAAAAATGTTCAACCTGAGAGGAACTTCTGAACTTTTACACTAACTGTTCAGCACTGGAATATGTACCGGTGCAAATTCAGAAATTACCGATGTAAAATGTTTTGCGCCTTATAAAAAATAAAAGAAATTGAAAATTTTGAAATGCTCGCCAGAAAATTGAACACATACACTGGTCCTTGTTCAATATTACCAGTGTAAAAAAATTGGTATTTATTTATATTCCCACTTTTTGCATTTACCTCCCATGCATTTTTCAAACAACCCCAATTAATCAAATAGATGTTTAATTATAGTGAATAGACATTGTACTAGTTGTTTCATGCATAAATCGACCACACATGGGCCCCGTACGTTGACGTTTCTAAGCATTGTTTAATTTCATAAAATTTGCATATTGACCCCAAACAATTTGTTCCACCCCTTGAAGCTCATTTCCACTGGCCCAAATGGAATCTTAGGATGCTCAGAATGAATAAGCAACGTTTCTGTAACTCAACGGCACCGAGGAACCCACAAAATTGATTGTATGCATTTATTCCAATTAGGTCCCCCAAATTATGACATACGATTACGACGTGTTAGGAAAATACATAAATTACTAAATATAATATTCTGAGCTTAAATCATAATTGTAACATATTTTTTCCTGGTGGTGATTCGTCATGAAGCGCTAGTAGGTGTTGTAGAGTAAACGGCAAGGGTTTACTTCAATGTTTCTATGTGTCATCCGAACATCTTCGAAACTAAATACGGACTCCGGACTCATTCGTTTCCCCGCATGTTTTACTTGGAAATACAAAAGGGTTGTTTTGTGAACCATCTGGTTAAATTAGATTGCAATTTTGATTTACATGTAAACCTTTTACCTTTTGCAATTTAGTCCCTCCAAGAATCTTGGAAGGGCGGGAATATAAAATTGGCTCCACATATATGCAATTCAATACACAACGATTGTGTTAATGTATTTTTAGACCCTACTGGTGGATGGAAGGCCCTGTAAGAGCAACAGTATATGTTTCCAAAATTATAAATTTGCCCACAAATTTACTTGGGGAACCTCCATAGCTCCCAATGCTACAATTTTTTTAATTCGAACCATTCTTGGAATATAATGCTCCAAATTCGGCGGTCCTGAAGTAACCACTTAGGCCAACTACGTTCGGCCAATCTTTTTTGTCTTCATGAGTGTATTTGTCTGACAGAAGTTCAATAAATGTGGTGTACAAATATTTTATTTGATTCATCATCGTGCATGTTTGTCAGAAGTAAAAACATCAAACTATCTAAGTGCAACACAATCAAAATTGAGTACGGTAATCTACTATTCCTAACTGCTACTACCAGTTTTCTACGAATAATAATGAGAAAATAGTTTTACCCCGTCAACTGGTCATGTTGTATCACCATCACGGGTACTTGTTCCAACGTCCATCTCCTCGACATTGCCTTCGCAGAAGGTTGGGAAATTTCCAACTTCTTTCATAGCATTAGGAAATTGATATGTTATAACCTTAGCCATATGTTTGTGCCATGATCTTTGATATTTGGATTCTTCAAGTATGTTTGCTAAACCGACCTCAAATGCAGCAACTCTAGATTTAATAGTAGTGGTAGACGTGTCAGATGTCTATCTATAGAAAGAGTCCACGCAAATCTTACCCATTGGTTAACCATAAATGTCATGTGCACAAGCACTAACTCCCGCTCTTGAACAAAGCGCAAAGATGATACTGCAATAGGCATAAGATCCCATTTGATCCCATTCCCTTTGCAGCAAAGGGAAAATTCGACGACCAACATTCCATCAAAGCTCCTTCTTTATTGCATACAAGAAGGTGAGGTGAAGTTTGCGGAAATCTGTGTTCACAGTTACTGGATGGATTCTAGACACCATGAAGTGGTACCACCCATTCATTTTTGGAGTTAGAGTTTTCTTAGGTATTTTGCTCCAACCTAGTTTGACCAACTCATCTATGTCCGTACCTACCCTAGTTACTGTCCCAACGATCTCATTCTCAATTGGTTATTGAAGAATATAGCCATCATAGCCTAGAAAATGGAGTGCGAGAAACTCATCCTCATCGTTTAGAACATTGTGCAACCCAAACAAGCCATTGATAGATTCTATTGTGACAGGGACCATTTTACCTCTACAATACACATGATTTTAGCTTGGCCCACACTTCAAGTTTGCATAGAACTCATTTACAATGATCAGGTTGAATGGTTGTAGTGTCTTGCAAAATTTTTCCCACCCAAGCTTCAGGATAGTTTGTTCGAATGAGGGAAATGCTTCAATTCCTCCATGAGATGACGGCGTTCTTTGTAAGATTCATGGACCAACCTAGCCTTCTTGTAGATGAAGGTACCATCCGGGTAAGTGTGCGGTGATACTTTCGGCAATGATGGGGACGTTGAATGGTTTATCCTTTTCGAATCGGATTTGGGAGGCATTTCCTAAAAAACACATTGAAGCATTTCATCAAACACCCTACATGCAAGTCAAGTTATTCATGATGTCACATTCTCAATGATTCTATTTCATATGCAATTTATAATTAATCATACCATAGAGGCATTGAAGTGGTTCACCTGATTATATGCCAACCTACATAGGATTTAAACAAAGATAGGTAGTGATAGAGATGGTATTAAGTGAGAGATATAAATTTTGTACTGTGAAAATGGGGTGCTGAGAGGGTTTAAATAATGGAACATTTTTTATACACCGGTATTCTACAAATACCGGTATAAAGGCTGCTTTAAATTAAAAAATTCTATCTAATCCGACCTGAGTGTAAATGTTTTTAAAATTTCAAAGTACCCAGCACCGGTAAAATTACCGGTGCAAATTTTTTAAGAAAACAGTTGTGCTAGGCTGCTTTAAAAGCAAACAAATTAACATTATCAGACCTGAGAGAAAAATAATTCTAAGTACTGTGCACCAGTAGGAGTACCAGTGCGTAAGTACAAAACAGAGTACCTCTCCTATTTTTCTACATCGCTAATTTCATCTTTTCTAATGTAAACAACCAGCACGTAGTAGAAACTTTAATTAAAATTAAAACACATTTTGACCGATTTAATTCATAAACACTTCATTGAAATCACGGATCATACCAACCAATTCTTAAAAGAGTGACATTTAAATACATTACAAGCTAAATCGCTTAATGATCATACGATTTTTCTCAAAACATGGTCACAAAAACAATGGCCAGGAACAACCAATTTATCGCTTTCGCTTCAAGACATTGTCCCGACCTACTACTTCACCTCTCTCATCAATCGACAGCCCATCACCATGAGAATGCCTTCTGACACCAGGTCCCCCAACATCTTCCAAACCTAGAAATACTGATGGAAACTCAGCACTATAAGTTATGACGGGCTGATCAATCTCCTCATCAAAGTAAATATTCTTTCCATGAAACACCACATGATACTTCTCATTCGAAGGGTCCTTGATATTAAAAACCCATCGTGTCTGGGTAGCTAAGATGAACTTGTCATCTTTATATCCTATACGATTCAAGTCGACCAACGCGAACCCCAAGGGCTTCTCAACAACAACATCAGAACCATGTTCCACCCAATGATCCTTGAAGACCACCACCATGAAATCTACATAATCTAACTCCCAAATTTTCTCTATTTCCCTATAGAAAGGCATCAAAGAAACAATCAGATGTTTATCTCTCTTGCTTGCATGCGACATGGATTCAGATTCAATATATACACCACTATTTTGAGTGGTGCTCTTCCCGCCCTTCGCCAATGTTGAGAAACTAAAGCCATTAAATTCATAACCAAGGTATCATTTAACGGTGCAGTTCAACTTCCTTGCAAACGCCTGTAGGTTACTGGGCATCCCTTTGACATTACAACGATTGTAAAACTAGTTAACAAAACTTAAAGAATGCTCGACCTGAATTTTATTCGGGGGGCAGTCTGGATGAATCTCTTCTAATAGGGAAACATGCTCTTTCACATATGTTACAGTCTTGCTACCATTACATAATAGATACAGGTGAATAGTCATCAAATCAGTGTGATAGGGTGTATGAAGCTTACCCTTGGAACATTGAATCCCATTTCGCCTTCCGCAGTGGGGTCCCAACTGGCTCTTCTTCTAACTAAGTCTGTTGTACAATACTCGATGATCTCCTCAATGACGTACCTTTGAACAATGGAGGTATCGTGCTGACTACGATTATGAACATAACCCTTGAAAATAGCCACGTGACGCTCAAAGGGGTACATTCAATGCATTCCAACAGGCCCGCACATACGTGTCTCCCTACCAAGTGTACCACTAAGTGCACCATGATGTCAAAAAATGACATGGGAAAATATTTCTCCAAATGGCATAGAACAAAAACAGCCTCCGATCCAGTCCGCCCATTCCTCAACTGATGGTAATCTTTCGCATTCTCAAAAATTGGGCAAGCCTTGTGACCCTTGACCACATACCCAGAAAGGTTACCATATACCGGGAAATCATTTATGGTACAAAAAAGCATCGCCCTCAATGTAAACTTTTCACCAATACACCAACAACATTAAGGCGTATTCCAACCAAAGAACCTTCAAATCTTCTATCAAAGGGGCAAGATAAGTGTCTATGTCATTTCCAGGTTTTTCACGCCTGAAATCATAATGGGCATCAACATATATTTTCTTTATGCACAAGTATGGGGGAAGATTATAAATGGCAAGCATAACCGGCCACGAACTATGTTTCGAGGAAATGTTCCCAAATGGGATCATACCATCAGTACACAAAGAAAATCTCAAATTCCTATGTTCGGATGCAAAGTGTGGATACATCCTGTCAAATTTCTTCCACTAGTCTGCGTCAGCCGGGTGTCGAATAATATCATCATCTTTATGACTTCCCCTATCAATGCACTATGTCAAGTTCTTTGTATCCTTTTCATTCTTAAACTATCTTCTCAGCCTCGGAATAATGGGAAGATACCACATACATTTGGCGGGCATCCGCCTCCTTACCGGCACAACATGCTCTCCACTAACATCCACATTTCTGTTCTTTTTATAACGTGACACATTACATACTGGACAAACAATCTTACCCTTAAGGTCATCCCTATATAGGACACAATTGTTCGGACAAGCATGTATCTTTTCATACTCCAATCCTATCGGACACAAAATTTTCTTAGCTTCATAAAGGTTATCAGGAACCCTGTTACCGGGTTGAAGCTTTTCATTCGAAAACTTAAGCAATTTATTCATGCTAGTATCACTCCATAACCCTACACCTTTCAAATTAAACAACTTCATCAAACACAACATGACCGTGTCTTTCTTCTGGAAACCGGGATACAATGGTGTATTCTTCTCACCAAGGAAGTTAGCCAAAACCTCGTGCCTCCCTCTAAACTCATTCACAACCTCCCCACACTAGTCATCCAACATAGAATCCCCAAAACACTCCACCTCACTACTAACTCTCACTTTCGGTGGTGATTTTTTCCCATGAAAGGTCCACACAACATAATCTTTCGCAAACCCCCGACTATACAAATGGAGTTTCAAGATGTCTTTCTTATCAGCACTAATTCAATTTCCACAATCATGACAAGGACATAATATTTGCTTCTCTCAACTAAAATCACGTTCCAAGTACTCATCCACGAATATAATATATTCATCGCTCACCCTACTAACGTTTGCATACACATGCTTACGCCTCTCGATAATGCGATACAAATCTACATATCAATAAATGTCCAAAAATCAAACTTCAACATATTTAATACAATAGAATTTTTCATGATGACTTCCTAAGCATGCAATATCATAAATGCACAATATACACCAATATTCCACATTACAATTACAACATTGTTAACATGTCAAACACTATAGGAATCAAAAGCCATAGCCTTATAACTACAACCTTGAGAACTAATCACAAACTAATATCTACAATTCTACCTCAATCACCACCAAATGATCAAACGCAAAATGTAAATATGTCTACTAACCAAAACCATACATGAAATCCATAAATGTAATTAAAAAAAAGGTACCTTGAAGGGTCTTCATTGTGGATAATTCAATACCTTCATCAACCACAAAACACCATTAATGAACCTCTTCTTCCAAAAATCTCATTTTTAACCCGCTAAAAAAGGGGGTAGATGAAAATTTAATGCAATTTTCTACACCGGTATTTAGACTTCACCGGTGCATTTGTAGCCTTTTAAACAGGTAAAATCAGTTACCAGAGTAGATATTTAGCCAAAACCCCCATATTTTTCTTGTCATGCACTTGTACGATCACAGTGCCAAAGTGGATACTAATAGTTTTGGCGCAAAATTTCTACAATAAGAATTTTTTTTTTGCAGCGTGTTTAATTCTTACACCGATTCTAATACTAACCGGTGTACAAATGAAGATTTTTCCCACATTTTTAAATTCCTGCACCTGTAATGAGAAATTACCTGTTTCATAAGTTGTCCTCTTTGTGCCAAATTAATAAAAAAGGGAAATAAGTACATGTCAATAATCCTGCACCGGTTCACATGTTAGCAATTGCACCAGTACACATACCTATTTGGATAATACCGATGAAAAATATTTGACGTTGGTAGACCAGTAGAACCAACACCGGTGCCAAAATTGGTGAACTGTACACCGCTTGATAGGATACCGGTGCGTATGTACTTATTTGCACCGGTACTGATGTTAACATGATAAATACTGGTGCAATTGGTTGCATACGCACCAGTATACCTGTACTAATGAATTTATACCGGTGGGTATGTACCTGTTTTCCAGTAGTGTAGGTTCTGATACCTTTTGAGCTATTTTGACTTCCTTGGCTCTGTCAAAATCATCGATTTGGACTGCAATTGTATCTTCTCTTAGTTCCATCCTTTTGACATGGTCTATTGCATGTTCCCCCTTACTTATGGAGTAAACTATAGGTTGTGTCTCACTTCAGGTGGTGGATTTTATGGCTATGACCATGCATTTCCTCGCTGTCTTCTAATCTCCTCATATTGTTGCTAGTTCTGCTGGAGTTGGGAATTTCATGACGAGGTGGTAAGGTTACCAAATGGCTCGGATTGCATTCATCCACAGTCTTCCTTTGATTGTATTAAAGGGGCTTGCTGTGATTTACACCACGAAGTCACATAGGACTGTACACTTCTTGTCATCTTGTCCCTTTAAGGATGTTGGCCTCCTAGATCTTCTCTTTTAAGTCCCAGTTTGTTGAAAAAGTCTACGAACAATATTTTCATAGCACGTCTCTTGTCAATGAAGACTTGACGTATGCAACAAGAAACTGAACCTATTAATTCACCCTTTTGAATTCATTTTTTTTGCTTAGGTCAAATGACTGAGGTAAAATGTTATTTTACCTTGGTTTTATTCAAAAAAATAATATTATTTACCTCGGTTCAAATAACTGAGGTAAACAATAGGTTTCTTTTACTGCGGTTCTAGGATAACTCGGGTAAATATTATTTAAAATCAAATTAAAAGGTATTGCCCATGTAGGTGCAATCTCGGAAATATAGGTACGACCTCGCAATAATAGTCAATGATGAGAAGATCGACTTTGCAGCAGTAATCGATTTGGCTGAAATTCTCTCGACGTTAGAGGGCAAGGTCGCATTTTCCACAATGCGAAGTCGCAATACCCGTCGGTCCCAACCCATGCTTAACTCATTCACATAAATTAATTCATGCGATGTTGCATGGTAGTTTGTGACATTTTGGTAAACTCAAAATCATGAAGTGGGAATGAAGTGCGATGTCGCACTTCTCTATCAGACCTAATAAATAAACGATGGTTAACAAATACATCCTGAACATGGAATGTACCATCTAAAGGTCCCATTCCAAGTTCACAATAGCCATTCTTAAATTTCATCAAGTTACATTGGTATGACTAAAACTAGGCACGTATATGCAAAACACATAATGCTACGTTCCATATAACATCCCATCAAATTAAAATTTAAACAAAAGACATAGAATCCTAATAAAATCCAAAAAAAATTCTTTATCTTATACGAAAAACTAAAATATGATCCATGGAAATTATTGGGGTGGTGACTCAGATGGGATAACATTTTTTGCCGACAAACTACTTCCATCATCTTGAGAATTAGCTTCCTACTCTTCGATGGAAGACTCAGTATCGTGGGTGCTAAACCCTCCTTTATCATCTATGGTTTCTAGCCCATCCTCATCATCCCCAGGCCCCTCATCCCCCAAGTGCATTGATCACACCAACCCTCAAGAACTTTAGCCTTGCCAATTCTTCCATAAGCTTACGCATATTGTGTTCTATGCACTGCGCCAGGGCCTTGGTCTCGGCCACGTTCTTTAGAAGGATGCCCCAGGCTCTTTGTGTAAGTCCTGTGAGATGAAAAATAAGTTAAATTAAATTTAAAATATTAATTAATAATAACTTGGAATAACCATAAAATTTAAAAACATTAATACCCAATAGCGAGGCAGAAATAATGGTGGGGGAAGCATCCATAGCAGTGGAAACCAATGGAGTCACCCCGGGCCAGGTTGCTGGAGTCACATCCATATTCCCCTTGGGGACATTGAGATCAATCCACACCCCTTCCTCCCAAACCCAATGCTTATGCCCGAAGTAGTTTGCATTGTAGCACTTAGGCTGGATCTTTGCTTTTGATTTGATGAGAACCTTCTTCTTCTCCAAAATGTCAGTGATGAATTTGTCGTAGTGGAGTATCCAGCTCTTTGTGGCAAGGGCCACTTAGTGCATCTTCTAGATAATGTTGTACCCAAGGTCGACTATCTTCTTCTCCGCAAGATGGTAGTACACTACGGTTCCCTTGATTGTGCACTCCGTAGGATGTCCAGCCGAGATCAGTACTTGTACAATTATATCGAACATCATTCTCTCCTAAAGGTCGAGAACACCAAGCTTGATCTGACTCGCTTGGAAGAGCCAACTCCCAACTTCAATTTTGAATTACTTCTTCACCATTCAGTTAAGGTTAAGCACCCCGGATAGATCATTCTCGTCGACTCATGAAGGAAAACTATCCCTGATGTTATTCATTATGTGTGCATTAAGCGTTTCATTTAGCGTAATAATTGGCTTGATTTATATGTTGGATTGCTAGTATTAGTTGAGTTTATGTGACAAGGGGTTTAGACGGCCATGTTTGGTTTTCTTGTCTAAATCCATCATTTCGTAAGTTTATAGGTACTAATGGATAACTTGTGTCCACAGGCACCTAGATCTTCCTTTGTGATCATCTTTAGTAGGTCGCTCGTAGATACTTTTTGTTACATTCTATGTGAAGGCCATTAGCAAGGACGGTAGAAGATAATGAAGGTCGTTCGTAAGGATGGTAGAAGAGGTCGAGCGTCATTAACATTAGAATGGTATTAGATGAAAGCCACGGACATCAAATTGTGGTAGTAGAATTAGAGTAAATGATAGGCAGCATTGGAGTTCAAAATGGCCTAGGAATAAATGGAGAATGGTGGTTCGAGAGTTGTGCCACATTATGGGAAAATCAAAGAAGAATCAACCTTCAAAGTGGGTTCCATTGGTTTTTTCTTCAGGAGAACCATAAAATCTACTACAAAAACTCTTAAAACAAACTAACAGTTCATTAGTAGCAAAGGAAAGAAGTTCAGCCGGCTAAAGCACCAATTAGTCGGCGTGGATCGCTCACGGGTGGCACCAAGTGAGGAACCAACGGCTCACGGTAGATGACCTGGCCCATGTCAAGGGTGTTTGACATGAGTCGTGTAAAGGCCCGACATGGAATGCGCCAATCTCGATGGGTTGCTTGCTCAAGTGCCAGTTTTCACTTAAAAACATCTAAGTATGAGCGCAACCATCAGGTTTTAAACAACCCACGCGGTTTCAAGTGGAAAATGTCAAAACTAGCCAGTGGGATGTGAAGAATTGAGTGGCCCACGCTAAAATACTGAGCAAAATGAGGTTCTGATGATTGCCCACGCCAAACAACACGGCATGTGGATCTGAAGTTCAAAAACCACCATCCTAATGAAGGGTCGGACCAGATGCCATGGATCGCGCCAGACACAACCCGCTGAACTGCCTCCACTCAGGGTCGTTAATTGTAGCAAATTAACCTGAGAAAAGGCAACCAAGGTGGAAGGTTCAAATTTAATATTTATATTCTGCACCCAAAACTCACTACGACCCTACCTAAAGGGTAGTTAGTGGTAAACCCTGGGTATATCCTGAGAGATGCTAGAGCCTAAGAATAAATTAAAACATAACCTCGTACGGGCGTCAATCCGTAAAAGTGATAGGAATAGTTAGTAAAGCAAACAAATAAGTGGGGTTGGTTTTTCAATAAACAACTACGAGACATAAAAGAAAAGAACATATAATCTATAAAGCTAAACACTTAGGGAGTCATTGTCCAACATTGTTAATTTAATGTTTCAATCATCGATTCATTAACATAGAGATTTAGACAAACCTAATAGAGTGTCCACAACACGTGGTGTGGCCGATGGTATACAATTCCCCATTCCTGTCACGTCAGGTGCGCTCTCAACCCTCCATCAACATTGCCATCGTAATTAGTGGAGTACAAAAAGGTCTAACCATTATTGTAGATCTGTTTCTCCCCCGTGCGATTACGTCCCGGGCATTCCATCATAAATGCTCTACTTCCCAATCTCCGACCAAGGGGTCGTTGGCACCTTATCTATGACACTACCCTAGCTTACTACTTTTTACTATCTCTACCCGTAAACTCTCAAACTACTTTATGTAATAAGCTAAGAAAGGTTTGTTGGCAAATAATTCAGAGTATGACTCGGTCACCCATCCACACACCCACACACCCCCGTACCCCATTACCCATTCGAACATCCAGGTTTCTCTTTCCAAGGGGGCATTGATATTTGCACCAACATGAATATAGACTAAAGTGTGTGCTTATATGGAGTGTACTATTCATGCAATTCAAACATTCAAGACACAAGTCACAATAATTCAAGAACACAAAATTAGGATGAACTAGTGAATCTTACAAAACATTAATAAACATGTGCATACAATTATCCACAGGCTATGGAAACTACTCCATAGATATGGAATTCAAATATAGGTTTGAATTCCACATCCTAGGATTAAAACAAAAATAAGAGGAAATAAAAGAATAAGAGATATTTTTTCTCTCTCTGGAGTTGCTCTCCTACTACTAGATGAACTAAAAAGGAATCTAACCTTTACTTACAACTAAAAATAAATCCATGGAAAATATTAGGTTAGATTCCATGTGATGTGCTCATTTCATATGGTTATTTTAGGACTTTTAGGATTCACTTTTGTACACTTTTGTGCTCTAGATGTGGCATTTTTCCTTGAAATTCTCTAAGGAGAGTTAAAAGCGACTTTTACACTTTTATTACTTTTCTAGAGGATTTTGTGTGACAAGGAAATTTGTTTGAAGACTTTGAAGTTCAGCTTTGAAGATTTAAAGATTTGAAGACTTGCATTTGAGCTTTTTAAGAATTAAAGATAAGTGAAGTGAAGAGGAGAGGTTGAAACTAAAAGAAGAAAGAAATCAAGATGCTGAAACTTGGCTCAGTCGTGACTCGCAAAAGATTGGTCGTGAGTCACAACAGATGTGTGGCCATAACTCTTTCTTACTTTTTATACTATAAATAGTCACCTTATCCTTTCTCTCTCTTCCTCTCTTCTTCTTCCTGCGATTCTCTGCGTTTCAAAACCCTAGTTTTTATTCTTTCTTTTCTTAGTTTTTGTAGGATGAATCATGCATTTTCATTGTCTAGTTTAATTTGTACTTGGGAGAAATTGATTGAAGCCTTCATATATATGTAGTATGAACCTCTATTTCACTCTTTCTTGAAGCATTTGTTATTTACCATTCATGTGTTTTAATGTGATGTTTTACTTCATTTATGCTATGCGTTGTTTGAGTATATGAAGTGTTTGTATGATTTATTGTTAGGGTGTTAGGAAAGTGGCCAATTTCTTATCTCTTTAACAAGAAAATCCAAGAACATGGATTTAGAACTTCTTGTGCATAATGTGTTGTGATTCTTGATAGATAAATATGTTAATGTTGATTGTTCTCATGTTTATCCTATCAATGCAGTGCAAGGTTGAATCTTGAATGTGGTTTGTTCTAGGTTTAGCCTAATGAATGCTATGTTTGGTTAAATGACTATGTCTTTAGTAGAAGACTTGTTGTTATCAAATCTATGGTTCTTTGTGCTTATTGTCATTGATGAAATACCTTTATGGTAGTTGAACACCCAGAGTGATTGTCAATGAGGTTTGCAAAATATTGTTATTTGTGTTTGCTAATTACTATTGAGAAGAAACAAATGTTGAACTTCGAATAGGAAGTGATAGCATTCCCCATAGGTAACAATGTGATAGAATGAGTGAATGATTTAATGATCTACATTAGGTTTGGAAGTGTATATCAATTCCCTCCAAGGCTTTGTCTTTTGTAGTTTTTACCCCTTTTCTTAGTTTTTGCACGATTAGCATAGTTACTTGACTTTTCTAGTTAGCTTGTCTTTTAATTTCATAACTTAGGACCAAAACTAACCACCCCTCCTTCACATGCTTTTATATTTAATATATGTATATGCCTTGTATGTTGACGACCCCGACTTGCTATTATCTACTTAATTATAGATAGGAAGTATTAAGGCTTATAAATTTAACTTTGAGAGGTACGATAATAACCTCCCACCATGGATCTAAGAAAATAAGATGAAGAAACAAGAAAAAGAGATAGAAAGAGAAGAAGTACTAAGGAGAGGGAGACAACTCTCCCCTTCCTTATATCTAAACTAGAGAGGGAGAGAGAGAAAATCTACATTATGCCAAATTAGATTTAATAGATGACTAAAGACTCTTATATATAATAGTAGGGAATTGAGCCTAAAGATAAGCCCAAAATAGGCCAACATTAGGTCAAAACACTAGTCACCTTTCCCTCTTGCGCATGAATCTTTCTCAACTAAACTGCTCAAATCTGTGACCTTTCTGGAGCTGAAATTTAATGGGTTAAATAGAGCTTGGAAAGATGAAGATTTTGATATATGGTAGATGGAAATCGTATGAAAATTGAGATAGTTATTGCCAAAATAGTGAGAAACCCTAAGTTAGTTGTAGCCTGGCGCGCGAGGGCGCGCCACAGATGGCACGGTCCGTGCCATGTAGTTGGTCCTTGCGGGTCGCTTAATCTGGTGCAGGATTTATTGTGTTATCTAATGCGATACACTGCGTCTGGTGCTGGCCACTGCTTTGTGCCGGTGCAGGCCACCAGATCTGGCGCGGTTCGCATCGACTAATTTAACGTGGGCCCTAGCCTTTGGCATGGGCTGTCGTATAGAAGCCTCAGTTTTGAACTCCTCATTAGCTGGATGTGGCCCTTGGTGTGGACCATTGTGTGGAAGCTTTCTTTGCTTAGTAAAATCAGCATGGGCAGTTTGATTCTCCACACCCCGGCGGTTAGTCTCAACATTTTGCACTTGGAATGGCGTGGGCCATTGTAAATGGGATGGTACCCACCCATTCATAGCCGATTTTGAGTGAAGATTGAAACATGCATGGGGCCCATGACATTTTGTGTGGTCCGCGCCATTTCCTCGTGATGAATCATTTAGGCACAGGCCAACTCTTATGGTCCGAGCCGTTGGTGCAACCCATGAGCGGTCTGTACTGAACCGTTGCACGATGCTAGGCTGAACTTCTTTCCTTCGCTCTGGGTGAACCATTATTTCGATTTGAGTGTTTTAGTAGTCGATTTTATAGTGCTCAAGAATACAAATCCAATGGAATCAGCTTTGAAGGCTAATTCTTCTCAAACCATTCTCAGAATTTGGCGCAACTCATTGGACCATGATTCACCATTTCTTCGTTGGCCACTTTGAACTCCGTCGCTACCTATCTTTGGCTCCAGTCTCCTTCTACCATGCTTTCATGTTTGTAGCCTTCCTCTACTACCATTCTAGAGGTGAATGGCCTTCTATCTCTTTTACCGGCCTTGCGAATGACCTTTAATAGAATGTAACCAAAAGTACCTGATGTGTCCATTTTATGTCCATAATTTAGTACTATTTTGGGTCACTTTTGTGCTCTTTTATTATCAAGAGCTTTTGTTTTACCTTGAAATTCTCTTAGGAGGGGTAAGAGCAACTTTAAAATCTTTTACCTCTTCTAAGTGGATTTTGCGTGACAAGGGAAGAATACGGAGGCATGAAGACCGAAGGCTATTAAAGATCACATTTTCGAAGACTTTTGAAGACTTTCTTCAAAGACATGAAGACCGGAGGCCATTGAAGACCATTTTTGGAGATATGTAAGACTTGAAAAATGAGAGGAATTGCAATGAAGATAAATGTGTACCACAAGAAGAATAAAAGAAAACATGACAAAATTCTGGCACCCGTCACGAGTCACGATGGCCTCGCCGCGAGACCGTTGTGAGTCGCGACAAGACCGTCACAAGTTACGATGAGCCCGTTGCAAGTCGCTACCAATGGGTGGCCAGAATTTCACCTTATCCTTTTTGTACTATAAATAGCACTCTCTTTCCTCTCATTCACATCTTCTTCATCTGCATTTTTGCTACTGTTTAGAACCCTATTTTCTACCATTTTCATCTTTGAATTCTCTTGTTTCATGTTTAGTTGTTTAGCATTAATTAGTATGAATTCTTGTAGCTAAATCTAGTTCTTGGGAACAATTGACTAAGGCTTCCAAGCCCATATCTTAAGAACAATTTGTAGCCTATTTAATACTCTTACTATTATGCATTTATGGAGCATTGAATGTGTTTTTTAATATCATCAATGTTATTAAAAGCTTGAGTATATGAAGTACTTGTGTGATATTCTTGTTAGGGTTTGAGGAAATACGCTGATTTCCCCTTTTCTTGATAGGAATCCAAGAGTATGATTTAGACCTTTTGATTGTGTTGATGGATTGATAATTGCTAGATGAATATGATAATGTTGAACTCTTTGTTATGGTTGTTGCTTCTATCAAATGAGAGAAGTCTGTGAATGTTGTGTAAATGCATGAATTGGTTAAATGCTTAGACACAGTATAGTGTTTATAAGTGTTTCTGAGCTTGTTGATTCTTCATATTAAGTCCCATCAATGGGATAATTTTAGTTGTGTTTCAACTACAAGAGTCATTGGTGAGGTTTGACAAGAGATGTCCAATTCACTCTTGCAAACTACTATCTAAGAAGGATAGAAGTTTAGTCTTCACAACAAGTAGTGAAAGTAGTAAATAGGTTGCATGTTCAATGATGGATAAGAGGTTTGGAAGTGGAAGTCAATTGTGCCCAAGGTTCCATTAATTGTTGTTTTCATCTTATCTTTAGGTGTATTGCATGATTAGCATAGTTCTCTTGCTTTTCTAGTTGTTGTATTTTAATTTGATAACTTAGGATCAAACCAACCAAAAAAATCCCTTGTTTATATGCTTTTATATATCTATGTATGTATATGCCTAGTATGTTTTCTCCTATATATGTTTAAACACTTGAAAAGATCCCTCTTCTCGTGGACGGCCCCGACTTTCCATTATCTACTGAATTGTAGATAGGAAGCATTAGAGCTTAAAAGTATTAACTTTGAGAGGTACGGCGATGACCTCCCAAATTTTGGCGCCACTACCGAGGAAGAGGCATTTATTTTCAAGTGTTTGGGCATATTATGTGTGATTATATGCTATTTGTAAATATTTGTTAGTTTCCTTCTATTTTGATTTCTTAGTTGATTTTCCATTTTCACTTGGCTTGGAGATGTATTGTTAGAGTTCTTGGTGTGTGGTTCAGACGCGATCCTCTTCACAAAAACCCCTACACTACGACCCCGAGTTAGAGTTGAATTCGAGATGGGCTAGGAGGCTTTCTTTGGAAAGTGTGACTAACACCCCTCCTAGTGACCATTTTGTGGATACATCTTCCTCTGTGGAACATTCACTTAAGCACGAAGATGAGCATCCGGGAGGAAGACCTCATCTTCCTCCTCTCCAGGGGCAAGCTCCTCCTCTCCACCAAAGAGAGATTCCTTTGAGCAAGCTTTGTTAAGAGACATCATGGCCCCCAACCTTGATCAACAACCGATATACATCGAGTATCCCGTGGTTGGACCGGACAGGCACTTTGAGCTAAAGACTGGGTTCATCAACATGCTACCCATCTTCCCTGGTAGGCAATGGGAGAATGCTAACAAACACCTCACCTAGTTTCAATTCATGTGTGGTGGTACGGTCCCCCATAGAGTGGATGAAGATTTCTATAAGTTGAAGGCATTCCCATTCACACTTAGAGATGGTGCAAGAGATTGGCTCCACTACCTACCGCCAAAGAGCATTAAGAGTTGGCTTGATATGAAAACGAAGTTTCTAGCCAAATAATTTCCAGCCTCTAGATCTGTCGCCTTAAAGAAGGACATAAGCAACATCCTCCAATGGCATGAAGAATCTCTCTTCGACTATTGGGAGAGGTTCAAGAAGCTTTTTGCTGGTTTCCCTTTTCACTCTTATTCAGAGGGGGATTTGGTTTATTACTTCTACAATGGCCTTCTTGATGAAGACCAAAGGTTGGTAAGAAATTCTTGTGGTGGAACCCTTGGAAACAAAACATCCCCTGAAGCTATGCAATTGTATGAAGAACTAGTGGAAGAATCAAGAAACTTTAGCTCAAGGGCCGATTTGAGAAGGAGAAATCCAATGCCTGCAAGTAATTCTTCAAATAGTGGAAAGCTCGAGGATCAAGTCTTGGCCCTTGCATCTATGGTCAAATATTTGATGACGAAGCTCGAGAATGTGCTACACATGAAATCATGAGAAATTTGTTACTTGGCGCATCCTACAGACACTTGCCCCACTTTGCAAGAAGATTATGTTGAAGAGGTAAGTGCCATAGGCTATCAAGGCAATAAAGGCTACCAAGGAAACCAAGGATATCAAGGTGGGAAAGGCTACCACGGTCACCAAGGCTACCAAGGTTATCAAGGGTACCAAAATCGGCTGTACAATTTGGGAAATCATGATATCCCGAACCTCTGGTATGGAAACCCTTAAGGAAGACAAAACCCTCAACCATTAAACCTCCTCAAAAAAAATGTAGACCACCTCAACAATAATTTCAAAGGCTCTAAGACAAACCCGAGACCAAGGGGAGAGCTCGGGGCTAACAAAGGATGAGGTGATGCAAGCCATTCACTGGTTTGGCATGTGCGCGGAAAAAAGTGAGAAATTCCAAGATGAAGCCAAGGCGAGTGTCAAGAACTTGGAAACTCAAGTGAGCCAAATAGCTTAAGTGGTGAATCGGATGGAGGCCCGGGAAAAGGGTAAGCTACCCTCCCAATCGGAGATCAACCCTCAACAAAATGCAAGTGCTATCGCTTTGAGAAGTGCTAGAGAGGTTAGCACTTCACCAGATAATGAAATTTTTGAAAAGAAGCCTAAAAGGATTGAGGTGTTTGAAAAAGGAGTTGAGAAGGAAGAAGCCCATGAGAAGAAGGCCGAAGAGTTAGCCAAAAAGAACAAGGAAGAAGAAAGCAAGGTGGAGATATTGGTGCCAAGACCGAAGTCAACCTCCATTCTGGAACCTTCATCTCCCCCCTCAAAAAAGATAAAAGATGGTGGAGATCCCTCTATATGTGCTGGAACCTCCATTTTAGGAAGCCTTGAAAGACAAAAGGAGGAAGGAGAACAACAAGGACATCTACGAAGTCTTTCTTAGATGTGAGGTAAACATCCCACTCTTGAATGCCATTGAAAAAATTCCTAGATATGCTAAACTTCTCAAGGAATTATGTGTTGTGAATAGAAAACAAAGGGTAAAAAACTAGTTGAAAAATGGAAAAAGTGAGCATGTTTCCGCCTTGTGTCAAAAAGAGCCACCCCTTAAATGTTGCGATCCCTGCATATTCACAATCCCGTGCATGATAGAAAATACACATTTTGAAAAGGCTATGATTGATTTAGGTGAATCAATAAATGTGATTCCTTACTATTTATATGAAAACCTCAACTTGGGTACATTGCACAAAACTGGGGTGGTAATCCAATTGGCCGATTGTTTTAGTGCATACCCTAAAGGTATTGTCGGGGACGTGTTGGTTAAGGTGGATTCCTTAGTTTTCCCCACGGATTTTTATGTCCTTGACATGAAGCATGATAAACATTCCGCCCTGATTTTGTTGGGAAGGCCATTTTTGAAAACCTTTAGGACAGTGATTGATGTGCTTAAAGGTACCCTCACCATGGAATCTGATGGAATAAAAGTAGAGTTTAACATAAATGACTCTATGAAGTATCCTAGTGAAGAACATGCTTGCCACGCCTTAGATGTTGTTGAAGAAGTTGTGTAAGATGTTTTTGAAATAAGTGGTGATGATTCTTTGTTAGTTACTTTGCAATGTGATAGTAATAATGCCCACAATGTATACTCTCTGAGCACTAAGTTGAAGGAAATCTTTGAGGATTTAAACCTTCTTGAAGAAATGAAACCAAGTCTCTCAAAATCTCCTCCTCTACTCTTAGAGGAGCCTGAGGAACCGGAATTCCTCTCGTCACTTGTGAAAGCACCGGTGATTGAACTTAAACCCTTGCCAACTGACCTCAAGTACACTTTTCTTGGGGAAGGGGAGACACTTCCGGTTATCATTTCAAGCATGCTCACTAAAGAGCAAGAAGAAAAGTTGATGGTGATGTTACGGGAAAATAAGGAAGCAATTGGATGGACTATTGCCGACATCAAAGGCATAAGTCTATCCACTTGTATGCATAGAATCTTCTTGGAAGAAGAGGCGAGACCTGTCCTGAAATTCCAATGCCGTTTAAACCCACCTATGATGGATGTGGTGAAGGTGGAAATCCTCAAGTTACTCCAAGTGGGCATGATCTATCCATTCTCAGATAACAAGTGGGTAAGTCCAACTCAAGTGGTACCTAAGAAGAGTGGGGTGATAGTGGTAAAAAATACGAAGGGTGAAATGGTGCCCACCCAAGTTCAAAATGGGTAGCGCGTTTGCATTGACTATCGGAGGCTAAACACGGAAACCTAGAAGGATCAATTCTTGTTGCCATTCATTGGTTAAATGCTTGAGAGGTTAAAAAGCCACCCCTTCTATTGCTTTTTGGATGGGTACTTGGGGTACTTTCTAGTGGCTATCACCTCGGAAGACCAAGAAAATACCACCTTCACATGCCCCTTTGGTACGTTTGCTTACCGGCGTTTGCCTTTCGGTTTATGTAACGCCCCTGCAACTTTCCAAAGGTGTATGTTAAGCATTTTATCAGAATTTTTTGAAAGTTTTTTCGAGGTGTTCATGGACGATTTCACTATTCATGGTAATTCTTTTGATAATTGTTTAGCAAATTTGGCACAAGTTCTTAAACATTGTATTCATACTAATCTTGTGTTAAATTCTAAGAAGTGTCATTTTATGGTAGAGCAAGGCATTGCCTTAGGCCATGTTGTCTTCTCTAAGGGTATTGAGGTTGACAAGGCAAAGATAGATACAATTCAAACTTTGCCTTATCCTACTAATGTGTGCAAAGTGGGCTATTTTCTTCGCCATGCAGGATACTATCGCTGGTTCATCAAGGACTTCTTGAAGATGACATATCCTTTATGCAAGTTGTTACAAAAAGAGATGGAACTTGTGATGGAAGAGGGTTGTAAAGGGGTCTTCGATACATTGAAAGAAAGGTTAGTTTTGGCCCATATTATACAACCCCCGGATTGGTCGTTGTCTTTTGAGATTATGTACGATGATAGTGATTACGCCATTGGAGCGGTGCTTGGTCAAAGGGTGGGGAGAGCACCTCACGCCATCTACTACGTATCCATGTCTCTAAATGAATCCCAAAGAAACTATTCCACCACTGAAAAGGAGTTGCTAGCAGTGGTATTTTCTTTGGAAAAATTTTGATCTTACTTGCTTGGTACCAAAGTTCTTGTGTACACTGACCATGCAGTGCTTCGTCATTTAATGACGAAGAAAGAGGCCAAGCCAAGATTGATTAGGTGGATCCTAATTTTGAGCGAATTTGAGTTGGAGGCGTGAGACAAGAAGGGCACGGAAGACCTTGTGGCCGATCATTTGAGCCGGTTGACTCCATGCAAAGACATTAAGGTAAACCCCGTAGTGAAGGAGCAACTATAGGAAGAATTCCCTAACGAGCAATTGACCATTAGGGATCTCCAACCGTTGTATGCTGACATTGTAAATTTTCTTGTCACCGTTAAATTCTCTCCTCATTTTTCTAAGGCCCAAAAGGATAAATTAAAGAGTGGTGCTAAGTCTTATGTGTGGGATGATCCCTTTTTGTGGAGACATTGTGCGGATTAAGTTGTTAGGAGATGCATCCCTGATAATGAAGTACACTCAATTCTTGAATTTTAACATTCTCATGCATGTGGCGGTCATTTTGGAGCAAAGAGAACCGCTAGGAAAGTTTTAGAAAGTGAGTTTTATTGGCCTACATTGAATAAGCATGCAAACACCTTTTGCAAATCTTTTGATGAATGCCAGAGAGTAGGAAATATCTCCACTAGGAATGAAATGCCCCAAAGGCCTATTTTGTATTGTAAAATAATTAATGTTTAGGGTATTGACTTTATGGAACCTTTCCCTAGTTCTTATGGCTTTACATATATTCTTCTTTCTGTTGATTATGTGTTAAAGTGGGTTGAATCAAAACCCACTAGGACTGATGATTCTAAAGTGGTTGGAGAATTCCTGAAAGATAACATCTTTTCTAGGTTTGGGGTACCCCGAGCCTTGATTAGTGACCGTGGCACCCATTTTTGCAATTGGACCATAGCGGCACTCTTGAAGAAGTATGGCATCACTCACAAGACATCTACTGCCTATCACCTGCAAACCAATGGGCAAGCCGAAGTTTCCAATTGGGAAATAAAGTCCATCCTTCAAATGGTTAACCCTAACCGAAAGGATTGGAGTTCTCGGTTGAATGATGCCTTGTGGGCGTATAGGACGGCTTACTAGACACCAATTGGTATGTGACCATACCGGTTAGTGTTTGGTAAGCCCTGCCATGTACCTATGGAAATTCAACATAAGGATTACTAGGCGGTCAAAGAATTCAATCTTGATATAGATGAAGCCGGCTTGCATAGGAAGTTACAATTGGATGATCTGGATAAGATCCAGAGGGAGTCTTACGAGAATGCCAAAATCTATAAAGAGAAGACAAAGGTGTGGCACGATAAGATAATCATTAGGAAGGATTTTGACGTTGGTAAAAAGGTCCTCCTATTCTAATCTCGCCTTCGCCTATTCCTAGATAAGTTGAGGTCCCGATGGATCAGTCCTTTTGAGGTGGTTAAGGTATTCCCGCATGGCGCGGTGGAGATTCTAGATCGAGCTAAGTCAAATACACTCAAGGTTAATGGACAATGTTCGAAACCTTACCACAAGAATTTTATGCAGAAAAAACGAGAGGGCGTTGATCTCCTCGATCCGGTTTATGAGCAAAACCTAAGAAAAGGGAGTAAGTTGTCCCGATGACATTAAATAAACTTCATTTTGATCATCTAGATTGTCATTCGTGACTTTCCGTTGATGTTGTTTGGTTTTGGATTTTGTCATTAAGTTTTATTATTTTTTTAATTAAACCATCCGAGGATGGGGGGAATATGTATTAGGCTCCCCTAACCTAAAGAAGTGGTAATTAGGCCTGAAGATTCATATATGATTACAAAAGTTCATCCATTTGATGGTCCAAGAGCTGAAAAAAGCTCCTGAAGCAATAGAGCACTTGCTTCCAAAAGAGGATGGAAACCGAATAAGTGCCTGAACTAAGCTAATAGTCATCAGAGATCGAAGAAAGGGTACTTTCTTTATATACCATGTCGCTGTTTTCCATGAACAGGTCAGAAAATTGAAAAATTGAAACCCCTGTATGTCAGTGGAAAGCCAGCCGAAATGAATATAGAAAAAAAGTCCCATAAAACAGCGAAGAACAATTAGAGTAGTTATGTGGAGAACCGATCAACATAGGTAACGTGCGAGAAAGCAGTAGGTCAAAATTATAGGCTTGAATAAAGTCGCTTGTTGGTCAGTGATAGGAGAGTGGTATCCGAGTCCAAGAAATGATCCACAGGCCATCCAGAAGCTTGCGTAACCAACCTGATGCAAATCAGAGAAGAGCAAAGTAGTTTCCATTCTAGAATATTGAATGCAGATTGATAAAATTAGGATGTATCTCATTGGAAAGTTCTCAGAATCAGGAACCTATTCTAATAATAGGTAGACCAAGTCTATCAAGAGATAAAATTTCTCTGAGAACAGGTGGAGCAGTCAGTATATCTATATGTCCTTGGAGATTATTTTCTAGTCATTAAGTTTTATTGTTTTGCTCCATGCTTTTCACGGGTTGTTTTTCCATGATTTTGTAGCAATTTTAAAGCCAAGGCATTGGACTTTTGAAGGGAGAAATTCTTGGAGTCAAGAAGGAAAGACTTGGACAAGAGAAGGAATCCAAACAATTTTCTAAGTACCAGGTTAGAAATGGTCGTGAGTTGCTATGGCCTTGTGAGGGCCTCGTTGTGAGTTGCTAGGGCCTCATCGTGAGTTGCGATGGCCTTGAGGCAAGTCGTGATGGCTTCTCGAAGGCCTCATCGTGAGTCGTGACCAAATTAGGGATTTTGGCTAAAAATGGAGGTCTCGACCTCCACTTTTCGTGAGTTGCGAGGGCCTCATCGCGAGTCGCAAGGGAGTAGTCGCGAGTTGCGATGTACTCAAAAATATTGTGTTAAAATGGAGGTCTCGTCCTCCACTTTTCGTGAGTCATGATAGCCTCACGAGGGCCTAGTCGTGAGTCATGATGGAGTGATTGTGAGTCGCAATGTAATCAGAAATATTGTGTTAAAAGTCAGCTCCCGGCCTCCACTTTTTGCGAGTCGTGATAGCCTCACAAGGGCCTCGTTGTGAGCCCTCGAGACATCATCCCCTCGAGACCAGTCAAACCCATAATCCCATCAGGCCTTCGAGACATCATCCCCTAGAGACCTCGAGGTAGTAAGCCCTTTACTCAGAACCTGAAAGTCCATCATCCTCTCAAGGCCAGTTCTCGAGACCAACCCCTGAGACTCATCCCCTTTAGACCTCGAGGCAGTAAGCCCTTGGCTCAAGCCGAACATGAAAGTCCATCATCCTCTCGTGGCCAGTTCTCAAGACCACTCCTCGAGACATCATCCCCTCGAGACCTCGAGGCTGTAAGCCCTCGACTCGAGCCGAGCCATAAAGTCCATCACCCTCTCGAGACCAGTCCTCAAGACAGCACCCCCTCGAGACCTCGAGGCTGTAAACCCTAGACTCGATCGAGTCGAGCCATAAAGTTCATCATCCCTTGAGACGTCACCCTCGCGAGACCATTCCTTGAGACCATGGGTCCTTGAGGCCACAAGCCCTAGACTCAAGTTGCGACCCAAAAGTTGAACTTCTTAAGACCTTAAAGCCTCGAGCCTAGCATCTCGAGACCTTCAAGCCGTGAGCCCTCAAGGTGTCATCTTTCATCCTCGAGCCTAGCCTCTCGAGACCTTAAAGCCATAAGCCCTCGAGATGTCATCTTTAATCCTCAAGCCTAGCTTCTTGAGACCTCAAAGCCACGAGCCCTCGAGGTATCATCTTTCATCCTCAAGCCTAGCCTCTCAAGACCTCGAAACCGTGAGCCCTCGAGGTGTCATCTTTCATCCTCGAGCCTAGCAAGACCCAACATCCCTCGAGATAAAATCTTTCATCCTCGAGCCTAGCCAGGGCCAAACCCCTTGAGACCACCCGTCGCGAGTCGCAACGAACACGTCGCGAGTCGCAACGAACACGTCGCGAGTCACGACAGTTGTACAGGTCCGCTTTAAATAATGGGCAAAACCCTTTTTTCCACAAACACATCCACAATTCGCCATTGTTTTTCATCTTCTCCCACTGCTCTTCGTCTGCTCTTCACCTTCCTCGGCCTCTCCTCCACCAAACCACCGTCGCCACTGCTAACAGCCATAACTCCATACGCCAATCCTTTTTTCCCAGTCTCCACCCATAAATCGCCATAAACTCTTTGAAGAACACAGACCCTAGAATTTTGGGGTTTTGTGTCTTTGGGAAATTCGATTTTGAATTGCTTGTGGGCTTCCTCCTTTCTTCTTCCTAAGCATCTAAGTGGTACATTTCTTCACTTCATTGAGCTTCAATTGTGATTATGAATTTATACTCTATTTATTGGATATTGTGTAGATTTTGTGTGACGCCATAGGAAATTGAATTGTTGGATCTTGGTTGATTTTTGGGAATATATTGTGCTTGCAATTTAATTTGATGGGTATTGTGTGCATATTCTGTGGTTGCGGTGTGGATTGTATTGTGCTTGTTTGATTTTGGATTGTGTGCATTTGTTTTGCTTTGGCTGAGAATAGATTTTGACTTATGCTAGATATGAGGCATGTTTGCCCTTGATTAAACATAGTTGTTATTTGGATAAAATGTTATTGTGTTTTCCAATGTTATTTTGCTTAGGGTAGTTTAGCCATGGGACGTGGATGTTGACATTGTGAATGTACTAATGGTAGCTAAACTAGTTAAGCACAACTGTGAATTTGAAATATAGCATATTGATTTCAACTATGTGAGAACTTCATGGATTTGAGAATATGGGCTTGTTGGACATAATATGGATTGTATATGCAATTGTGATTAGGACTTGAACTAGTTGACTTGATTTTGATTTGGCTTGTGATGATAAACTAGTTTAAGGTTGAGTATGAATTTGCAATATTGTGTATACACATATTCCTGTGTGTTTAACTTGTTTGCTATGGTTGTTAGATATGGCCCCCACGAAGAGATCTAGGGCTCCCCCACGAGGTGGGCGCACCGCCGCTCCACCGGCTCCAGAATCGAGCCCTGTACCTCCCCCTCCGGATAGGTACATGGGTTTGACACAGATCACCAGGTCCTATGCGGAAAGGTGGGAGGCTCTGGAGAGGTATCAACTCAAGGAGACACACTTTGTAGACATGCCCATATTAGATGCTCTTGGGATCACTCAGCCCATCAGATGCCTCCTCGCCAAAGGAGGAATGGAAGGCTTCATGAGTAGGAGCACGCCCTCCTATCAGAGGTACACGCTGGAGTTCTTGTCCACGGTCCGTATAAGCAGCATGAGAGGTGATCCACCATACGAGAGGTACATTGATTTTTCACTTAGATGATATATCTAGGCAAATAACCATCTTACAGATTGATGAGGCCTTTGCATTTGACACTGCGGGGATACGAGCCAAGCTGGACTCAAAGGCCCAAGAGCGATCGATTGAGGATGACATGCACTTTTGGAAAGTCATAACATGAGGCCGAAGAAATCCCATGATAAGAGTAGCACCATTATCCACCCTGCACTCTGTTATGTGCACCGGTTGTTGGCTGGCACAGTATTTTGCTCCGCAGAGTCGACGAATGTGCCAGACAGTGACATTCACTTTCTATGGCACTTAACGAATGAGTGGCTAGGATACGGGCTGTGGGAAAAGTTGTGGATGAAGAGAATCGTGGAGGTGGCAGGAAAACCCAAGGGAAAGATTATGGTCGGAGGCATGATAGGCCTTTTAGCAGAGTACTTGGGATTGGTTCCTCCGGCTGATTTTCTGCTCTTAGGGTGGTGCACTTCCTATCTTATCACTGCTGAGAGGTTAGTTAGATTTGAGATTCTCAGTGCAACTCGGACCATGTGGCTATTCCATTGGTTGTATAGTGTGAGGAAGGTCACATTCATGGCACTTCCTCAGCCCAACAAGACGAAGCTAGAATTTGACACACCTCTAAGAGACTTGGCAATTTCGCCTGACTCCTTATGTAGAGATGATTTCCAGCGTGAGCTCCGCAACCTTGGCCATGCTCCTGTCCAGCGTGATGATAGCAGTCTACCTCCCTCTAAGCGACAGCAGAAGCAGCACTCCACGCAGCCTCCACAAAAGTCAGAGACGATGCAGGTGGACAATGTGCCACCTAACTATTCCCAGCCTCCACTGGACTTTTACAAGCGAATGATGCAAACTATGTAGGATGGATTCCGCTGCCATGACAACATGATATTGGAGTATAATGTATTTGTGTCCCAGACCTTGATCGACATGGATGAGGAGATTGACCACCTGTTAGCTCGCATCCATGAGATGCAGTCCCAGGCAGAAAGTGTCTCAGGCCCTAATCTAGGAGTAGAGAGGTGGAGAGCTAGGAAGCAGAGGAGCACGGAGTGGCTGGCACAGTATCAGCAGTGCTATTTTGGTGGTGACCCTTCTTCATCACAACAGTGATTTTGTGAGCACCATATCTTCACCCTTTCCATGCTTTGCTTTGTATGTTTTTTCCCTATTGTCTACATTGAGGGCAATGTAGTGTTCCAAGTATGGGGAGGGGTATTTACTTTGAGGTGATTAGGATTGAAGACACATTTGGAGATACTTTTGCATAACTCTTTTGTTTTGTTTTGGATATTTTCTCCCTTTTGTTTTGGAATGTTTTTCTTTTTATATACTTGGATAATGTTTGCTTTGATACTTTTCTTAGCCTTAACATTTGGAAAGAACTTTGCTACTTTTTGGATTATAGACACGTGAAAAATGCTGCAAAATTTGGAATATATATATATATAATTAAAATAAATAAATAAAAAGAATCCCGCTAAGTTGAAAACCCGAGAGGGCAACTTAGGAAACATTGGGGGCCCGGATAGGTCAAAAATCCAAAAGGGCGACCTAGGCAAAAATGAGAGGATAAATTTGCGGAAAAGGTGAGATGTGAGCCAAAGAAACATGATGTGTAGCTAGGATGAAAACACGAAAGGGCTCCTAGGAAAAATGAGAGATAATGAGAGAAATTGAAAAATGAGAGAAAACGAGAGAAATTGAAAAATGTTATCTGTTCACTCATTTGCTGCCGTTGGAGTCATAAGGTTGAGATGACCATACAGATGGATCGGGTAGCTTGACATCTTAAGGACCTTTTGGGAGTGGAAAATTTAGCATGAGAAGACGAAGTAAGTTATGAAATTCTTGATCATTAATATGCTTCGTTTTTAGGTTGATATATTGATATAAAGTGGAGCATGTGTTTTAAACCTTATACACGTCTTTAGCTTCACCTTGTATCATTGGATTTGGGATTATCAATTCGAGATTTGGAGATGTTTTAGGGATATCAATGAGTTGATGGGTTGATATGGTTTGGGTAGATATAGGAATAGGGGCTGTGGGAAACTTCTCATTTGACCTTAACATTGGGATGTGTGATATTCAAAGTTTTGTGAGGTATTAATTTGGGGGAATAGTAGTTAGGATGTGGATACGTCATTTCCTTCGTATGCTTGGATCTTTTATTACTTGAGGACGAGTAAGGTTTAAGTGTGGCAAGGTTCAATATGTCCATTTTATGTGCATAATTTAGTACTATTTTGGGTCACTTTTGTGCTCTTTTACTATCAAGAACTTTTGTTTTACCTTGAAATTCTCTTAGGAGGGGGTAAGAGCAACTTTACACTCTTTTACCTCTTCTAAGTGGATTTTGCATGAAAAGGGAAAACACAGAGGCATGAAGACCGGAGTCCATTAAAGATCACATTTTCAAAGACTTTTGAAGACTTGCTTCAAAGACATGAAAACCATAGGCCATTGAAGAAAATTTTTGGAGAAATTTAAGACATGAAAAATGAGAGGAATTGCTATGAAGATGAATGTGTACCACAAGAAGAAGAAAAGAAAACAGGACAAAATTCGGGCACCCATCGCGAGTCGCGATGGCCTCATTGCAAGACCGTCGCGAGTCGCGACCAACTGGTGGCCAGAATTTTACCTCATCCTTTTTGTACTATAAATAGCTCTCTATTTCCTCTCATTCACATCTTTTTCATTTGCATTTTTGGTACTGTTTAGAACCTTATTTTCTACCATTTTCATCTTTGAATTCTCTTTTTTTAGGTTTAGTTGTTTAGCATCAATTAGTATGAACTCTTGTAGCTAAATCTAGTTTTTGGGAGCAATTGACTAAGGCTTCCAAGCCCATGCCTTAAGAACAATTTGTAGCCTGTTTAATACTCTTACTATTATGCATTTATGGAGCATTGAATGTCTTTGTTAATATCATCAATTTTATTGAAAGCTTAAGAATATGAAGTACTTGTATGATATGATTGTTAGGGTTTGGGGAAATGGGTTGATTTCCCCTTTTCGTAATAGAAATCCAAGAGTATGATTTTGAGCTTTTGATTGTGTTGATGGATTGATAATTCTTAGATGAATATGATAATGTTGAACTCTTTGTTATGTTTGTGTCTTGTAGGAAATTAGAGAAATCTATGAATGTCGATCGTTCTTGACTAATCTTGTGTAAATGCATGAAATGGTTAAATGCTTACATGGTGTAGTGTTTATAAGTGTTTTCGAGCTTGTTGATTCTTCATACTAAATGCCATCAATGGGATACTTTTAGTCGTGTTTGGACTATGGGAGTCATTGGTGAGGTTTGACAAGAGATGTCGAATTCACTCTTGCAAACTACTATCTAAGAAGGATAGAAGTTTAGTCTACACAACAAGTAGTAAATTGGTTTCATGTTCAATGATGGATAAGAGGTTTGGAAGTGGAAGTAAATTGCGCCCAAGGTTCCGTTAATTGTTGTTTTCATTTTATCTTTAGTTGTATTGCATGATTAGCAATGTTCTCTTGCTTTGCTAGTTGTTATATTTCAATTTGATAACTTAGGATCAAACCAACCAAAAAACCCCCTTTGTTGACATGCTTATATATATATATATATATCTAGGTATGTATATGGCTAGTATGTTTTCTCCTATATATGTTAAAACACTTGAAAAGATCCCTCTTCTCGTGGACGACCTCTACTTGCCATTATCTACTTAATTGTAGATAGGAAGCATTAGGGCTTAAAAGTATTAACTTTTAGAGGTATGACGACAACCTCCCAGTACCCACGGGAGACCTACTAAAGATGATCACAAGGAAGATCTAGGAACCCGTGGATACAAAATGTCTATTAGTATAATTAAGTCTACAAAATGCAGGATTTAGAGAATAAAACCAAACATGGCCGTCCAAACCCCTTGTCATGTAAACTCAACTAATACGAGCAATCCACCCAATAAAACAAGCTAATAACTATGTTGAATGAAATGGTTAACGCACGCAAAATGAAACACATCAGACCCCCTCCCCCCTCCCACACACTTAACCCTTTACTCTCCTCGAGTAAATAAGGACAAGAAAATAATTAAGTGAAATGTAGCATGTAAGCACAAGTTAACTGAGGCATCCAACTTATTCCTAGATTACCCTATTTTCCATAAAAGAGTAAGAATCTCACAACTCTCACACTCAATGAAGAACATAAGCAATCTAACCACCCCAAAGTAAAATGTGTAAAAAGGTAAGCAAAGAAGATAAGTATGAAGCTAGCCTATGTTTCCCAAAAGGATCCCAAAAGCAATCAAAGAGTCGTCTCCCAAAAAGACAATCCACCATGGAAATCCAAGAGTTGTCGACATGGTTGTGACATAGGGATAACTTGTGATTCTCAACCTAGTTACAACCAAGGAGGCAAATGTATCATCAACCTAGTTTTGTTTCCTCTCAATTTCTCTCATTTTTCCTACGAGCCCTTTCGAGTTTTCATCCTAGCTTTAACACACAAAGGGTACTCACTTCTCACCTTTTTCCACACGGCCTCTCATTTTTGCCTAGGCTCGTAAGCCTAGCTAGGCCTAGCCTCTCACTTTTACCTAGGTATTTTGACCTATCCAAGCTTTTCCCAATGTTGCCCAATTTTCCCTTTTCGGTTTTCAACGTGTCCAGGTTTTTTTTCATTTTTTTCAAAATGCTCTTAGAAGAGCTATTACCTATATAGAAACAACTAAAAATTTTAAGTGCTATCTAATCCCCTCTCCTACACTCAAAGCTTGCATTGTCCTCAATGCATATACAATATCAAAGAACATATATCAAGGGAAAGAAATAGGAAAACACTTATAATGAAAAAGAACACTAAACTCTACCCTTAATGGCACAGTTATAAAATGTAGAGAACTTATGTATCCATTTTATGTGCATAATTTAGTACTTTTTGGGATCACTTTTGTGCTCTTTTGTTATCAAGATCTTGTGTTTTACCTTGAAATTCTCTTAGGAGTGGTAAGAGAGACTTTTGCTCAGGCTCTAAACACAAAACAATCACCGCTCCTATCATCACTCCCTGATACTCCAAACTTACACCCCATTATGGAATTCAAGGGCAAAGTAGCTTACATCCTCCCCCCAGGAGAAGGCGAACTGCTAGCCTCGCACTACCAGAATGCCCTCGTCGGAAAGTTCATCCGAGGGAAACCCCATATGGATGCTCTTCAACAGGCTTTCAAATCAATAGGTTTTAAATCGAAATTTAAATTAGGTTCAATTGATTACCGACATGTGCTTATTCGATTTCAGGAAAAAGAAGACAATCAAAGATGTTGGATGAAAGGTCAATGGATGATACAAGGGTTCACCATGAAGGTCCAGAAGTGGACTCGGGATTTTTCACCGACAGTGGAATCCTCCATAGTACCGGTTTGGGTAACATTTCATAAATTGCCAATACTTTTTTACAACAACTCTGCAATTAAGGGTATAAGTAGCCAGATAGGTAGATTCCTTAAGATGGATGCTGCTACCATAGCCTTAACTAGACCTTCAGCTATCAAAGTTTGTGTTGAAATTGATCTTTTATCACAGCTCCCGAGTACTATTGTGGTAGGAATTGGTAATAAGGTGGCTGAATACCCTATAGAATATGAAGATTTTCTATCATATTGCTCACACTGCAAAATAATAGGCCACAGAAATAAAAGGTGTAACTTTCTACATCCTGAATTGAGAAAAAAGACTGAAAAAAAAAACTGAGGGTACTGAACAAAAGGACATAAAAGGCTTAAAACCCTCCCCTCTCCCAAAAGAAGTAATCATTCTGGAGGGTTCCTCAAAATTAACTGTTTCACAAAAAGAGAAGGATGTCCAAGCCCAAAAAATAATTTCAGGAACTCAACATGAAAGTAACATCAATTTCTTCAAGGTTAGCCATAAGAAAAGAACTACTCCATTTTATTCCCTTGATGATATTTCTAAGCCTATAACCACATCTTTTTGGAGAAAAAAGAATCAACCAACAGATCTTATTCCTATCCAGGAAAATGCTTCAGAAATTAACACAGTAAAAATTTCTAATGCTTTCCAATCCCTAGAGGATTTAAAGGATGATCAGGATGGGGAGATAGTAGAGATATTCCATGAATCCGTGGAATCACAGGAAGTCCCTGTTATTCTAAATTCTGATGAAAAGTCTAACACAATAACTGTTCCTATTTATGATATTGAGCAAGCACAAACAGGTTCTATAGAGGATAACACCACCTCAGGGATTAGCATACAGGGTCTGATTCCAGCACACCCTGATCAGAGCACAATGGAAGAGGAGCAGACAAAGGTAGGTTCTTCTGATCAGAAGTCTAATCTAAGGAATACTGAAAACAGTAATGGAAAATCAGGTGATAAAGGTAAAAACTCTGCTAAGACTGGTAGAAACCTAAGATCCTCACAAAAATCCACCCCAAAGGTTTTTAAATGATAAAACACACCATAATAGGGAATATACTTGTCTGGAATGTGAGGGTAATTGGAACATCTATGGATAGACTAAAGGCTCTAAAATTCAAGCACAAGATAGATATATTGTGCATAATAGAACCCTGGCAGGATAATCATAAATTAGCAGTATTAAAACATGAACTAGGATTTCAAAATGCTTATCCTGCTCAATATGCTAAAATTTGGATTTTATGGAATCCAGCTTTCAGCATTACAACCTTAAGTGAGTCAGATCAATTTGTGCAAGTTAATATAACAGACTCTGCTTCCTCTTTAAGCTGGAATTGTTTTTTCACATATGCTAGTGTACATAGACAAATAAGGGAGTCTTTATGGAATGATTTAAAGGTATCTTTGAATCATCTTTCCATATATATAGGGGATTTTAACACAGTTGCATCTGTATCTGAATATAAAGGAAGGAAGTCAACTCCTACAAAAAGCATGAAGTAGTTTAATGAATTTATGAACACTATGGACTTGCATGATATCCCTACCGTAGGTAACTCCTACACTTGGAGCAATAATAGATATAAGGATAAATGTAAGGACTTAATGTTTCAAAGGCTAGATAGGGGAGTTGCCACTTTAGATTGGTTTGACCTATTTCCTAATAGTTCAATTCATGTTTTAAATAGGATGACCTCAGACCATGCCCCTCTATTTTTATCTGTGTAAACATCTGAAGAACAAGCCCCTAGACCATTTAGATACCAAGATATGTGGTCAAATAGACAGGAATTTCTAGACCTAGTAGTTTCTAACTGGGAATTAGCTACTCCTTTCAGTGGGATGTATAGGTTAGTTGCTAAACTTAAGAGGCTAAAGATGGAAATCAAACAATGGAGCAGAATACATTTTGGCAATGTGGATCAGAATCTGTCACAACATGAGAACATAGTTAATGACTTGGAAATTTCATTCCACCAAACTCAAGATGAATTAATCCTAGCAGAGCTAAATAAATCCAAACAATTGCTGATGAGAGCTCAAAAAGAAAAAAAATATCTACCTAAAGCAAAAGGCTAGGCTTAACTGGTTACAACATGGTGATGCTAATACGAGCTACTTTCATCATTCAATTAAGGAGAGGAGAACAAAATCAAGAATCAGTAAAATCAGGGATGAAAAAGGTAATTGGATTTCAGAACCATCCCAGATTAAAGAGGAAGCAGTGAGATTTTACAGAGAATTATTTAATAAAGAAGAACCTCAAAAAATGGGAACTTATATACAACACTTCCTCACTGAAATCCCTAAAGTAATAACGGATCAGGAAAACCATTTTCTTTTGTCTCCATTTCAAATTCAGGAGCTTAAATTTACAGTGTTCGACCTAAATAAATCTAGCTCCCCGGGTCCTGATGGATATTCTGGTGCTTTTTACACCACTTTCTGGGAGACTGTCAAGAAGGATCTCCTGGATACTGCTAATGAGTTCCAAAGAAGTGGTAATATTCCTAAGGCTATATCTAGCACTTGGCTAACTTTAATCCCCAAGAGATCGATTCCTATCACCTTCTCGGATTTTAGGCCCATAAGTCTATCAAACTTTGTGAATAAAGTCTTCTCCAAGATGATAATGGAAAGGATAAAACCTCTAATGGCTCAACTAATATCCCCTGAACAAAGTGCATTCATAAAAGGGAGGGATATATCTGATAACATAATAATGATGCTAGAAATGACCAGAATCCTATCTAGGAAATCTAAAGGTTCAAATCTTATAGTTAAATTAGACATGCAGAAGGCTTTTGATAGGGTTTCTTGGTCTTTTCTTAATTCAATCCTCCTTAAATTTGGATTTCATGGTACATTTGTGCATCGCATCATGAAAAATACAGCTGCAGCTCATTTCTCAGTTTTAATTAATGGAACTGCATCAGGTTTTTTTGCATCGAATAGAGGCATTAAACAGGGTGATCCTCTTTCACCTTTTCTGTACAATATTCTATCTGAGGCTTTCTCCCGAGGTTTGAAAAAATTGTTTACAATAGGATATTTGCAGTATTTCAGTTTGCCTAGGCACTGTCCTCAGATTACTCATCTTATGTATGCGGACGATACAGCTGTCTTCCTTAATGGTAATCAGAAAAACTTGAAAAGATTTAAAAGGTTTCTGAAAGCATATGAGCAAACATCGGGCCAAAAAGTTAATTTTTCAAAATCCAATTTCTTTGTTGCTCCTAATACCACTGTGGAAAGAGTACAAACACTGAACAGGAGTTTAGGAATGGTTAGAGGCACATTCCCTTTCCAGTATCTAGGGCTCCCCATCTTTCCAGGAAGGAATACACAGGTACATTACTACCCTCTTTTGGAAAGAATGGAAAAAACCATTAACAACTGGAAGAATAGGTGGTTGAGCACTGCAGGTAAAATCATCCTAATTAATCACTGCTTTCTCTCTATCCCCACACATTTGTTTGTTGTTTTAAATCCTCCAAAGGTAGTATTAAGGAAAATGGAAAAACTGGCTTCAGGCTTATTTTGAGGAAGTAATGATAACACAGAAACCAAGAAAAAATGGAGATCCTGGACTAGAATGAGTCTTCCAGTTCAGGAGAATGGTATAGGTTTTAGAGACCTTCAAGCAATAGTGGATGCTTTTTCTTGTAAACTTTGGTGGAAGTTGCAAATAAATAATACTCATTGGTCACATCATTTGTGGTCACTCCCTGATTCATATAAAAAATCTCATACTTGGAACAGAATTTGCAAGGTTACTGAAAAAGCTAACAGTCTTGCTAGAGTTATTTATGGAATAGGAGAGTGCTCTTTCTGGAATGCTAACTGGACAGGTGAGGGTGCCTTGTTCTATGAATGGCCCCCAGAGATGGAAATCCCTTTTCCTGATATCTCTCTCAGCTCCTTCATTTTGAACAAAGACTCCTATCTTCCTATCATGGAGCCGCACCTGGCTACCAACATAATTTCACTATTGCAGGATGCCAAAATCAGTAACTCACATGCAGGTAGGCTAATCTGGACTGCTTCTGTGGACGGTAATTTCTCTATTAGCTCAGCATATAGGATTTTCAGATAGAAAGGAACAACAATAAGACATCTACATAAGGTATGGGCATCATTCATTCCCTCAAAAATGTCTGTTCTACTTTGGAGAGCTCTTAATGGTATTTTTCCTTTTGATAACATATTGTGTAAGCTTGGATTCTCCTTAGCTTCTAAGTGTCCCCTGTGTATGAACCACTCTGATTCACTGGAACATTTTTTTAATTCCCGTCCCTCTGCAATTGCAATCTGGACTAGAGTGAACAATCTTTTGCATCTTCAACAGCCAGTGTTAGGGAGTTTTAAGAATAGAGTATAATTCTACCTCTCCATAAGAGAAGACTCTAAGCTCTTGTCTAACTTGTTTACAGCAGCCATAATAGTCACAACATGGTCCCTCTAGATACACAGAAATAAAATCCTTTTTGACAATCAATCTTTCTCAGTTGATGCATGCTTTCAGAATGTCAAAGAACTGATTTACCTAATATTCACTGCTAATCCACAAAAAGGCAACATAGAAAAGCACAAGGACTTAATTCAAGCTGGAATCATACCAAAAATTCTACAAAAAAATAAAAAAGTTTTATCAGCTGTAAGGTGGGAAAAACCAAAATCTGGTTTCAAATTAAACACAGATGCAACATGGAAAACTGGAGGAGAGTCTTTAATTGCAGTAATAGTGAGGGACTGGAGGGGAGAGGTGATCAAGTTGAGAGTTCATAATTTTCAATCTGACTCCCCATTACATGCTGAATTATTTGGTATTCACACTGCTTACCAATTATGCTCAGAACTTGATCTTTATTCTTGTATTATTGAGTCAGACTGTTTATCAGCTGTTAAAGGAATACAAGATCTAATGGGCTGCCCATGGAGAGTTTTCTCTATATGTAGTACTTTGAACATAAGGAATAATGGGATTTCAATCCAACATATACCAAGGGAAGCCAACACAGCTGCAGATTTCTTGGCTAAATATGCAAAGGAAAAGGTTTTAACTGGAGATTTAAGCATATGAAATGTTCCAATTTTTTTAGAGGTCTATTACTACTAGATAAAAGAGGTCTACATGGAGTCCGAATTGGTACCTCCCAGGGAAACACTTAGAGTCTATATTTTCTTCTCTTTGACTATGTAAGTAACAGATGCTCCTTTTAGTTTTTACTCTTCTTCTCGAATGGAAACTGCTCTCCTTTCTTGTCTTAAATTGCAAGTCAGAAGGCACTGGGATCCACACCTACAGCATAGTAGGACAGGACTTCTTGATGTGCAGCTGAGGATTTCTTTACCAATGCTGCAATAGAGGCCTTTACTTGAAGCAAAGGATTGAGCTGAGGCTCTTCTTTTGGACTAAACACAGGGATTGCAATGTTTACACAAGGACTGATCACGAGTTTTGAGCAGAGCTGCTACTTGGATAAATACCCCACATAGGACACAATCTATCATCTTGGTGGGTACATCGTTGACAAATAGGAGTCTCGTCTACACATTTCTTCGTCCTGTTCGCGATGTTCCAACTAGATGGTTGGTTTTAGCTAGGCCCTTTTAGCTATAAGCCGTGGTTATTGACTGCAATGGTGGGAATACCGCTTTTGGAAGCAAGTTTTTAGCTTCAAGAGCTTTACTTAGCTCTGGGATCATCTACATGATGACCTTTTTTGTAAACTGTGATGTATTCAGACAGTTAGCGCCTATTTTGGCTCATTCTATTGGTTTGGGGAGCCAAATATATACCCCCCATCTCAGGATGGTTTTAAATTTTTTTAAAAAAAGTGGATTTTGCATGACTAAGGAAGAACACAGAAACTTGAAGACCGGAGGCCGTTGAAGATCATCTTATAGAGACTTGAAGACCGGACGCCGCTGAAGATCACCTTTTGAAGACTTTAAAGACTTGCTTCAAATATTTGAAGACTTGAAGACCAGAGGCCGTTAAAGATCATCCTTTGAAGACTTTGAAGATTTGCTTAAAAGATTTTAAGACTTGAAGAATGAGAGGGATTATGGTGAAGAAGAGTATTTGCTTCAAGAAGAAGAAAGGAAGATATGATTATGTTCTAGCACCCGTTGCAAGTCGTGACGCACGGGTGGCATGAACACAACCTTATCATTTTTGTACTATAAATAACATTCTCTTTCCTCTCTTTCATAACTCTTCTTCCACCCAAATGTGGTACTATTCTAACCCTAGTTTTCCACCATTTTCATCTTTGATTTCTCTTATTTTATGTTTGGTTTGTAAGCATTAATTAGTATGAACTCAAGTAGCTAAATCTAGTTTTTGGTAGCAATTGACCAATACTTCCAAGCCCATGTCTTAAGAACAAATTGTAGCCTATTTAATACTCTTACTATTTTTCATTTATGGAGCATTGAATATGTTTGTTAATTTCATTAATGTTCTTGAAAGCTGGAGTATATAAAGTAATTGTATGATATACTTATTGGGGTAGAGGAACTTCCTAGCTCCGCGCATTGACCTTAGTAAGTGCCCCTGAAATGGGTTGATTTCCCCTTCTCTTGATAGAAATTCAAAGATCATGATTTAGAGCTTCACAATGATGTTGATGTGTTGATAATTTCTAGATGAATGTGACGATGTTGAACTCTTTGTCATGTTTGTTGTAGGTAGCAAATGAGATAAGTCTATGAATGTTGATCGTTCTTGATCGATCTTGTGTAAATGCATGAATTGGTTAAATTCTTAGACACGGTGTAGTGTTTATAAGTGTTTCCAAGCTTGTTGATTCTTTGTGCTCAATGCCATCAATGGGATACTTTTAGTCATGTTTCGACTAAGGGAGTTATTGGTGAGGTTTGCAAGAGATGCCGAATTCACTCTTGAAAAATACTATCTAAGAAGGATAGAAATTTAGTCTTCAGAACAAGTAGTGAAAGTAGTAAATAGGTTACATTTTCAATGATGGATAAGAGGCTTGGAATTGGAAGTCATTTGCGCCTAAGATTCTGTTAATTGTTGGTTTAATCACCTTTTAGTTGGTGTTGCATGCTTTTCATATTTAACTTGCTTGATTAGTTAACTTGTTTTTCAATTCATAATTTAGGTCAAAAACCAACCAAACTCCCCCCCATTTACATGCTTATATATATGCTTATATCTAGTATGTTTTCTCCAATATATGTTTAAAAAATTAGAAATATCCCTCTTCTCGTGGATGACCTCGACTTGCGATTATCTACTTAATTGTAGATAGGATTCATTAGGGCTTAAAAATATAACTTTGAGAGGTACGGCAATGACCTCCCAAATTTTGGTGCCGATGTCGGGGTAGAGACATTTATTTTAAGTGTTTAGCCATATTATGTGTGATTATGTGCTAGTTGGAAATATTTTGTTTGTTTGATTTTGTTTTGATTTCTTAGTTGACTTGCCATTTTTTCTTCGCTTGGAGACGTATTGTTTGAGTTCTTGGTGTATGGTTCCTACACTACGACCCCGAGTTGAATTTGAGATGGGCTAGGAGGCTTTCTTTGGAAAGTGTGAATAACACCCCTCCTAGTGACCATTTTGTGGATACTTTTACTTCCATGGAGCATCAATAGGATCATGGAGATGAGCATCTGGGAGGAGGGGCTCAACATCCTCCTGTACAAGGAAGAGCACCTCCTCTCAAGGAAGGGAGATTCCATTGGGGCAAGCCTTGTTGAGGGACATTACGGCCCCCAACCTTGATCAACAACCGATGTGCATTGATTATCCTTTGGTTGGACTGAATGGGCACTTTGAGCTTAGGACCGGGTTTATAAACATGCTACCTATCTTCCTTGGTAGGCAAGGGGAGACTACCAACAAGCATCTCACCGAGCTCCACTTTTTGTGTGGAGGTACGGTCCCCCATGGAGTAGATGAATACTTTTACAAGTTAAAGGCATTCCCATTCACATTGAGGGATGGTGTAAGAGATTGGCTCAACTACCTACCACCCAAGAGCATCAAAAGTTTGCTTGACATGAAGATAAAATTTCTAGCCAAGTACTCCCCGGCCTCGAAGTCCGCCACTTTGAAGAATGACATAAGCAACATCCTCCAATGGTACGAAGAATCTCTCTTCAACTATTGGGAGAGGTTCAAGAAGCTTCTTGTGAGTTTTCCATACCACGGCTATTCAGAGGGAGATTTGGTCTACTATTTCTACAATGGTCTTCTTAATGAGGACCAAAGATTGGTGATGAGTTCTTGTGGTTGTACCCTTGGGAACAAGACTTTATCGGAGGCTATGCAATTATACGAGAAGTTAGCGGAGGAGTCAAGGAACCTTAGCTCGAGGGACAATTTGAGAAGGATAAATCCAATGCCCACAAGTGACCCTTCCAATAGTGGAAATCTTGAGAGCCAAGTCTCAGCCCTTACGTCTATGGTGAAATCCTTGATGACCAAGCTTGAAAATGTGCCACATGTTAAATCGTGTGAAATTTGTTACTCGGCGCATCCTACAGATGGTTGCCTTACTTTGCAAGATGATTATGTTGAGGAGGTGAGTGCCATGGGGCATTAAGGTGGGTAAGGCTACCAAGGCAACCAAAACTACCAAGGCTACCAAGGTGTACAAGGATATCAAAGAAATCAAGGTTACCAAGGTGGCCAGGGCTACCAAAACTGTCCTTACAATGCGGGAAATCTTCAGTATGGAAACCCTCAAGGTGGCCAAAATGGCCAACAATATTGGCCACCTTAATAACAATTCCAAGAGCTTCAAGACAAGCCCTGGGACCAAGGGGAGAGCTGGGGTTTGACAAAATATGAGGTGATACAAGTCATTCACCAGTTGAGCATGTGCACGGAGAAAGGCAAAAAATTCCAAGATGAAGCCAATGCGAGCATCAAGAACTTGGAAACTCAAGTGAGCCAAATAGCTCAAGTGGTGAATCAGATGGAGGCCCGAGAAAAGGGAAAACTTCAATTTCAATCGGAGATCAACCCTCGACAAAATGTGAGTGCAATCTCATTGAGAAGTGGAAGGGAAGTAAAGGAGCCCCAAGCAAGGGTTGTTGTTGAGTGAATTGTTGAAAAAGAAGAAGACCGTGAAAAGAAGGCCAAGGAGTTGGACAAAAAGAGCAAAGAAGAAGAATTCGAGGTGGAGACATTTTTGCCAAGAACGGGATCAAATCCCAAAACCTCTTCCCTACCACACAACAAGTCAAGAGGGGTAGAGATCTCTATCTATGCACCACCATTTCCAGAGGCATTAAAGGATATGAGGACCAAGGAGGATACCAAGGACATCTACGAAGTCTTTCGTAGATGCGAGGTAATATTCCACTCTTAAATTCTCTAAATCAAGTTACTAGGTATGCTAAATTTCTTAAGGAATTGTGTACCATCAATAGGAAACAAAAAAATTGAAAAGTAAGAAAAAAAGTGTGAAGAGTGAATATGTCTCCATCGTGTTTGATGATGAAAGGCCCCCTAAATGTGATGATCCGGGAATGTTTACAATCCTTTGTGAGATAGGAGGCAAATGTGTTAACAAGGCCATGTTGGACTTAGGTGCTTTAATCAATGTGATCCCATATTCCTTGTATTAATGTCTAAATCTAGGAACTTTGCATAAAATAGGGGTTGTTATCCAACTAGCCAATCACTCTAGCACATACCCGAAAGGTATTGTGAAGGATTTGTTGGTGAAAATGGATTCTTTGACATTCCTCGCGGACTTTTTATGTTCTTGAAATGGAAGGTGAAAATAGTGCTAAACCTATTCTTTTAGGAAGGCCATTTCTAAAGAAATCAAGGACCATAATTGACGTGCATAAAAGAACATTGACCATGGAATTTAATGGCCGGAAGGTAGAATTTGGCACTAATCATTCTATTGATCATCCTAGCAGATACCATTCTTGCCAAGCTATTCATGTTATTGATGATAAAGAGCAAGATGTAGTTGAGCCCAAAGCTTGTACTTCCTTAAATGTTGACATAGGTGATGTTTTGATTGATGCTTTGATTTCAAATGTTGTTAGTACTAACTTGAAGGAAACAAACAATGGCGAATACACTCGTGGGAAAGCAACATCCAACATTTTTCGTGTGTCCATGGGTAAGTCAGTAAGGGTGGTTTTCCCTCCTTCTCTTGATAAAAGTTCAGTGGAAGAGTACAAACCACCACCGAAAGCTCTTAAATGTTCATCCCTTGGAGAAAGAAAGAAACCCCCGAATGCTCACGTGCTTGAGATTACCATGGAACAAAAGGTGAGTTGTTGGAAATGTTGAGGGAACATGAAGAAACCCCAAGCTATTTGAAGAAGGTTTTGTTGGGGGATGTTTAGAATCCCCAATTGTTTTGAACCGGATCGGGAAGAGGGACCCAATCATCTCGGTTCGTTGTATGAGTAAGCTCCAAGAAAGGGGAGTGAGTCATGCCGACGACATTAAATATACTTTGTTGTGATCATCTGGATCGTCATTCGTGACTTCATTTGATGTTGTTTGGTTTTGGGTTTTTGTCATTAGTTTCATTGTTTTTCTTTATGCTTTTCACGGTTTATTTTTCCATGATTTTGTAGCAATTTGAACCCAAGACATTGGATGGATGAAGGGAGAAATACTTGGAGTCAAGAAGGAAAAGCTTGGGAAAGTGATGAGATTGAAGAAATTTTTCTAAGTAGCAGGTAGACTGCCCATTGTGGGTTGCGACCACCTCATCGTGAGTTGTGATGGGATCAAAAACTTTTGTCTAGATTGTATCCCACAGGCTCCACATTTTGCAAGCCGCAATGCCTACATTATGATAGACCATCACGAGTTGTGACAGTTTGTTCGTGATCACGACCAAATCAGAAAATATTTGCTAAAAAAATGAACTCCTAGGTCCACTTTTCATGACTCAAGATAGACCCATCATGAGTTGCAGTGGAATAGTTTTGAGTCGCGATGCAAGCTTTGACTGGATGTGCCTTTTAACCTACTCGTTGCAAGTTACGATGTGCCTTTTGACTCGCGATGGTCATGTCGGAGGAGATGGTCATGTCGCGAGTCAAAAGGCATATCCAGTAAAAAGCGGGCAGAACCCTTTTAAAGCCTCATTTCCACCTTCTTTCCTTCATCTCCTCCGCAGCTCCACTGAATTTCCACCACCCTCTGGCCACATCTCACCGACGCTCCACCACCCTAAACCCTACACCACTCCCCAAGCCATCATACCTAATCTCTGCCCACAAATTTGCCCAAGCTATAGATGAAGAGGGTCATAGAGGTGGCTGGGAAGCTAAAGGGGAAGATTATAGTTGAGGCATGATCGGCCTCTTAGAGAAGTACCTTGGATTGGTCCCATAGGCTGATTTTCAGCGGTTGGGGAGGCACACTTCCTACCTCATCACTGCAGAGAGGTTGGTAAGATTTGAGATGCTTGGCACCACGTGGACCATGGGGGTGTTTCATTGGTTATATGGCGCCAGGAATGTCACCTTCATGGCACTTCCTCAGCTCAACAAGAGGAAGTTAGAGTTTGATACACCCTTGGCGGACTTGGCAATTCCACCTGACTTCTTGCGTAGAGAGGAATTTTAGCGCGAGCTCAATGACCTTGGTCTAGCCCCTGTTCAATGCAATGATAGTAGCTTGCCTTTCACTGAGCAATAACAGCACACTCTCCACAGCCTCCACCAGAGACGGAGCCTATGCAGGAGGATTATATGCCACCTCACTACTCCCAGCCTTTGCATGATTTCTAACCGCTTATGATATGGAATATGCATAATGGATTCTGCCACCAGGACGGCAAGATATTAGAGCACAATGTTTTTGTCTCCGAGAGCCTGATCGACATGGATGAGGAGATTGGCTATCTATCAGTTCACATCCATTAGATGCAATCTGAATCAGGTGGTGTCTCAGGCCCTGATCCTGAAGCAGAGAGGCGTAGAGCTAGGAGACAAAGGAACACAGATTGGATGGCTCATTATCAGCAGCTTTATTTTAGTGGTGACCCTTCTTACTCATAGCAGTGATTGTGAGCATTATATTCTTACCCTTTCCATACTTATCTTTGTACAAGTTTTCCCTATGTTGTCTACATTTAGGGCAATGTAGCATTTTAATTGTGAGAGGGGTATTTACTGATTTCACTGCCTGGTTTGGAGATGTTTTCTTTTCTAGACTCGCTACTTTTGGGATATTTCTTTTGCTTTGTTTTGGATATTTTTTCTTTTGTTTTGGGAATGCTTTCCTTTTGATGTACTTTGCAACTTTTTGATTGGAAAAATTGAATAATTGAAAAATTTTGAAAAAAAAGCAAATTAGTAGAAAATGAAAAAGAAAAAAAGAAAAAACGAATCCCACTAAGTTGAAAACTCGAGAGGGCATCTTAGGCAACATTGGGGGCCCTGATAGATCAAAAACCCAAAAGTGTGACCTAGATAAAAATGAGAGGCTAAATGAACAGAAAACATTGAGATGTGAGCCGAAGAAACATAATGTGTGGCTAGGATGAAAACCAAAAAGGTCTCCTATGCAAAATGAGCGAAAGAGAGAGAAAAATGTTATGTGTTCACTCATTTTCTGGCATTAGAGTCACAAGGTTGTGGTAGCCATATGGATGGATCAGGTAGCTTGACATCTTGAGACCTCTTGGGATTGGGAAATTTTGTGGGTAAAATGAAGTAAGTTATGAAACTCTTGACTTTTGATAAACTTCATTTTTAGGATGATATATTGGTATAAAGTAGAGTGTGTGTTAGAACTTTATGCATGCTTTTAGCTTCACCTTGTACCATTGGATTTGATATTGTCAATTCGAGATTTGGAGATGTATTAGAGATATCAATGAATTGATAGGTTGATATGGTTTGGGTAGACTTAGGAATAGGGGTTGTGGGAAACTTTTCATTTGATCTTAACATTGGGATGTGTGATATTGAGAGTTTTGTGAGGTATTAACTTGGGGGAATAGTAGTTAGGATGTGGATACGTCAATTCCTTCGTGTGCTTGGATATTTTCTTACTCGAGGGCGAGTAAGGTTTAAGTGGAGGGAGGTTTGATGTGTCCATTTTATTTGCATAATTTAGTACTTTTTGGGATCAATTTTGTGCTAGTTAGGATGTGGATACGTCAATTCCTTCGTGTGCTTGGATATTTTCTTACTCGAGGGCGAGTAAGGTTTAAGTGGAGGGAGGTTTGATGTGTCCATTTTATTTGCATAATTTAGTACTTTTTGGGATCAATTTTGTGCTCTTTTGTTATCAAGAGCTTGTGTTTTACTTTGAAATTCTGTTAGGCTTGCAAAGGAAGAATAAGGAGACTTGAAGAACGGAGTCCGTTGAAGATAACCTTATGGAAGACTTGAGGAATAAGTGGAATTATGGTGAAGAATAGTGCTTTCTTAAGGAAGAAGAAAAGAAGACATGATTCTATTCGGGCACCCGTTGCGAGTCGCGATGAACTAGTGGCCAGAACATAACCTTATCCTTTTTGTACTATAAATAGCATTCTCTTTCCTCTCTTTCATACCTATTCTTCCACCTGAATTTGGTTCTATTCTAACCCTAGTTTTCCACCATTTTCATCTTTGATTTCTCTTGTTTTATGTTTTTTTTGTTAGCATTAATAGTTTGAACTCTAGTAGCTAAATCTAGTTCTAGGGAGCAATTGACCAAGGCTTCCAAGCCCATGTCTTGAGAACAATTTTTTGCCTACTTAGTAATCTTACTATTTTGCATTTATGGAGCATTAAATGTGTTTATTAATGCCATTAATGTTCTTGAAAGCTTAAGTACATGAGGTACTTTTATGATATGCTTGTTAGGGTTTGGGGAAATGGGTTGATTTGCCCTTTTCTTGATAGGAAATCCAAGAGTACGATTTAGAGCTTCACAATGATGTTTATGTGTTGATAATTTCTAGATGAATGTGATGATGTTGAACTCGTTGTCATGTTTGTTATAGGTAGCAAATGAGATAAGTCTATGAATGTCGATCGTTCTTGACCAATCTTGTGTAAATGCATGAATTGGAAAAATGCTTAGACACAGTGTAGTGTTTATAAGTGTTGCCAAGCTTGTTTATTCTTCGTGATTAATGCCATCAATGGGATACTTTTAGTCGTATTCCGACTAAGGGAGTCATTGGTGAGGTTTGATAAGAGTTGTTGAATTCACTCTTGCAAACTACTATCTAAGAAGGATATACGTTTAGTCTTCACAACAAGTAGTCAAAGTAGTAACTAGGTTACATGTTCAATGATGGATAAGAGGCTTGGAAGTGGAATTCAATTGCGCACAAGGTTCCGTTAATTGTTGGTTTACTCACCTTTTAGTTGGTGTTGCATGCTTTTCATATTTAACTTGCTTGATTAGTTAACTTGTTTTTCAATTCATAATTTAGGACCAAAACCAACCCAACTCCCCCCCACCATTTACATGATGTTATATATATATATATATATATATGTGTGTGTGTGTGTGTGTGTGCTTATATCTAGTATGTTTTCTCCTATATATGTTTAAACACTTGGAAAGATCCTCTTCTCGTGGACGACCCAGACTTTCCATTATCTACTTCATTGTAGATAGGAAGCATTAGGTCTTAAAAATATAACTTTGAGAGGTATGGTGATGACCTCCCAAGAACAAACTACCATCACCCCAATATGCTACCCTAACCTCTAATCAACAAAATTCAATCTAACCACTATCATGCATTAAAAATTGAATGAGGAATTGAATCACAGTGGAGACTTACCTCTTAGGTCTCGATGTGTGTGTTTCAAGGGTTTTGAGGGTAGGTGGATTTGGGTCATACTTTGGTGGTGGTAGGGAAGAAATAGTGATTGGGGTTTAGGAAATTATGAGATCTTCATGGGTTGTGCATGTCTAAACGCCTCATGAATTTGGTGTTTGGTTCTCCTCTGTGTCCTCTATTTTGAGCATCACAAACCATGTACGTCTACATGGTCCATGAGTTAGACTCCCCATTTTCTCACCTTCCTCCAAGAGCCATATACTTCCTACAAAACAAACATGCACACCAAGCAAAATAGTGTCCCAAAAAAAAGGCTACAAATGGTAAAACACACCAAAAATGCCAAAATAATATAACATTTTGAAGCTTGGGTTGCCTCTCGAGAAGCTCCGTATATTTAAGGTCATCGGCACGACCCTAATGTTATCCATATGGTGTGGGTTTGTACCCCATCACCCTAGACAACCAAAATGAAGAGGTGGGGGTAAGAATCTTCCAAGAGGAAGATATAGTGGAGAAGGAGTCAACCTTAGAGGGAATAGGTGGTTTGGAAGCTTAACATATTCAATTGGATTTCCTATGGTTTCCTCTAAGGTTTCCAAAAATGTGGGAGTTGATTCTATAGGTGGAGGTAGGGGTGAAAAGAGGTAATATGGGAAATCAAGTATAATCACCCCTTCCTCAACTTCTTCACTCTTAACCAACCATTCCTCATCTCATTTAGATTCATCTACGAAAATTTCACATTCAACTAGGGATGATTCATTTTTAGAATATTGGGTTTCTAGTTGGCTCACCCTTTTCATCAAATTAAGCACTTCCCCTTCAACATTCTCAGTGCTTGAGAATAGTTGAGTTCCCAAATCGCTAATCTCACTTAGCACTAGTGATTGGAGTAAATCACTACTCTTGGTCACATTAGCTATAACTTTCAAAATTTTCTATATAATCTGATAAGGGAACCAATCCTAGGGATTGGTTTTGGGGAATTGGGTAAGTTGGAGAATTCCAACTATCCAACCCAAAGTGTTGGTTTCCCAATGCATCTTCATACAACGAATTTGAGTTACCACTAAACCTCAAATTTGAAGATTCGTGGTTTGGTAACAATCTCGATCCCATCTACCTTGGGAACCAACAACTCCTACCTCTCTCTCATATTTGATCATAAAAAAGCAAGACTCTGTAGGGTGGTCGCAATGACATATCCTACAAAATCTCACTCATTGAACCTTTCTTCTCCATAGGTCACTCAACCTTGGGCAACACTCTGTAGGATGATCATAACGACACACCCTACAAAGTGTCATTTGTTGTGTACTTTCCCACATTTTTTTCTTTTCAATTAAACACGAAAAGGAAAACACAAAACTTGGAATCATAGTGCAAGGGTTCTCATTTTGCATCAAGGACTTAAGCAATACCTACTGTGGAAAACAACTAACAAAAGAACAATACTAGCTACTAGGCTAACACGTTATTCTAATTGACACTTAAGCTTAATAGCATCCCCAACAGCGGTGCCAAAATTTGACACGCCTCCACTCAGGGTCATTAATTGTAGCAAATTAACCCAATCAGAGACGACCAATGTCAAAGGGATTCAAATTTAATATTTATATTCTACACCCAAATCTAACTGATGTGCTACCTAAAGGGTAGTTAGTGGTAAGCCATGGGTATGTCCTCAGAGATGATAGGGCCTAAGAATAAATTGTAACATAGTCTCATAAGGATCGTCGATCCGTACGAATGATAGGAATATTTAGTACAAAAAACAAGGGGGGTTGGTTTTTCAATTAACAACTAAGAGACATAAAATAAAACAACAATTAATCTATAAAGAAAAACACTTAGGGGGTCATTACACAACATGGTTAATTTAATGTTTCGGTCCTTGATTCATGCACATAGAGATTTAGACAAACCTAATAGAGTGTTCACAACACGTGGTGTGGCCGGTGGTATGCACTTCCCCATACCTGTCACGTTGGGTGCGCTCGCAACCCTCCATCGACACCGCCATCGTAACTAGTGGAGTTCAAAAAGGTCTGACCATTGTTGTAGATCTATTTCTCCCCTGTGTAATTACATCTCAGGCATTCCACCACAAATTCTCTACTTCCCAATTGCCTATGGATTTGGCCAAGGGGTCGTTGGCACTTTATCTATGACACTAGGGCCTCTTACAACCCTAGCTTGCTACTTTTTACTATCTCTACCCATAACCTCTTAAACTAATTTATGTAATCATCTAAGACTGGTGCATCGGCAAATAATTCAGAGTATGACTCGGTTTCCCGTGCACACACCCACCAACCCCGTACCTCATTACTTATTCAAACATCCAGGTTTCTCTTCCCAAAGGGGCATCAATATTTTCACCAACATGAATATAGACTAAAATGTGTGCTTATATGGAGTGTACTATTCCTGCACTTCAAACATTCAAGACACAAGTCACAATAATATCAGGAACACAAAATTAGGATGAACTAGTGAATCTCACAAAATATTAATAATCCACATGCAAACAATTATCCCCAGGCTATGGAAACTACTCCATAGATATAGAATTCAAATATAGATTTGAATTCCACATCCTAGGATTAAAACAAAAAATAAAAGGAAAGAAAAGAATAAGAGAGAGTTTTTCTCTCTCTGGAGTTTCTCTCCTACTACTAGTTGAACTAAAAATGAATCTAACCTTTACTTACTCCTAAAAATATAGATCCATGTAAAATATTAGGTTAGGTGCCATGGATCTAAGAAAATAAGATCAAGAAATAAGAAAAAGAGAAGAAGTACTCTAGAGAGGAAGAGAACTCTCCTCTTTCTTCTGTCTAAAATAGAGAGAGAGAGAGAGAGAGAGAAAATGTAAATTATGCTTACTTAGGTTTAATAGAATACTAAAGGATCCTATAAATAGTATGAGGGGATTGGGCCTAAATATAGGCCCAAAATAGGCTAACATTAGCTCAATACTCTAGTCACCTTTCCCTCTTGCGGCTGAATCATTTTTGACTAAACTGCGTATGAATTATATGAATTTTCTTAAGCTAAGATTTATATGATTGGATAGAGTTTGGAAAGATGAAAATTTTGATATATTTTAGAGGGAAATCGTATGAAAATTGAGAGAGTTATGGCCAAAATAGTGAGAAACCCTAAGTCAGCCACCGCCTGAGGTGAACTGCCACGGATGGCGCGGTCCATACCATGTACTTGGTCCTTGCTGGCCGTTGGATTTGGCGTAGGCCGTGTTGTGTCATTTTGCGCGGGACACTGTGTCTGGCAGAGGCCACTGCTTCATGCTGGTGCGGGCCACTGGATCTGGTGTGGTCCACGTCAACTCCTTTGGCTCGAGCCATCGTCTAGAAACTTCGGCTTGAACTTTTGATCTTTAGGACCTAGCCCTTGGCACGGAAATCATCTAGATGCTTACTTTGTTCAGTATATTGGCATTGGCCATTTGATTCTCCACACCCCACTGGGTGGTCTCAACATTTTTCACTTGGAACGGTGCGGGTTGTCAAAAATGGGACGGTATGCGCTATACTTAGCCAATTTTGAGTGAAGATTGAAACATGTGCATGCAGCCCATGGCGTTTTGTGTGATATGTGCCACTGCCTCATGATGAATCATTTTGACGCGGTCAAACTCTTCTGGCGCGGGTCGTTTGTGCAACCCCTGAGCCGTCCGCACTGACTCATGGTACCATGGTCGGCTGAACTTCTTTCCTTTGCTAAGGGTGAACCGTTATTCTGATATTAGATTTTTAGTAGTCAATTTTATAGTTATTGAGAAGAAGAATCCAATGAATAAGTATTGAAGGCTAATTCTTCTTGGATCGTTCTCACAGTTTGGCGCACCTCATTGGACCATGATTCACCATTTCTTTGTTGACCGTTTTGAACTTTATTGTTGCCTATCTTTGTCTCAAATCTCCTTCTACCATGCCTTGTTGTTTGTGGCCTTCATCTACTACCAGTCTAGAGGTGAATGGCTTTCGATCTCTTCAACCTTCCTTGCAAATGGCCTTCAATAGAATTTAACCAAAAAGTACCCATGGGTGACCAACTAAAGATGATCACAAGAAAGATCTAGGAGTCTGTCGATACAAAATATCCATTAGTACTAATTAAGTATAAACAATGCGGGATTTAGACAAGAAAACCAAACATGACCATCTAAACCCCTTGTCACGTAAACTCAACTATTACTAGCAATCCACCACATGAAACAAGCTAATAACTATGTATAATGCAACGATTAACGCCTGCAAAATGAAGCACATCACCCGGATAGGATGGCATGACCTAGGCCAAGGAGATGATGCAATCTGTGCCAGCTCGGATCATACTGGCCATGCCAGATCTAGGGCCCTGCACCAGCACGAGCTTAGGAGGCAACCCGGACCGCGCAATCTGCGATGTTCTACGCCAGTGACAGCTGAACTAGGGTTTGACACTTTTTTGTATTATTTGGGACCTAGTTTTAGGCTCAATCTCCTATTACTATAAATATAGCCTTAGTCTACTAGGGTTTAGGAGTTGGTTCATTTTTGGTTAGTTCATTTGTAATTGGGAGAGCATCCTTGTGAGAGAAACATTCTCTCTTCTTTATTTCTTTCTTTTTTATTTTACTTTGATTCTATGATGTGGAATTCAAAATCTATATTTGAATTCCATGTCTAGGGAGTAATTTCCATAGCTTGGGGATAATTGTATTCATGTGTTGATTTTTGCTTTTGTGAGATTCTTAGTTCATCCTAATTATTGTGCTTGTGATATTATTGTGACTTGTTCTTGAATGTTATAATTGCATCAGTAGTACACTCCATTAGGACACACTCTAGTCTATATTCATGTTGGTGCAAATATTGATACCGCCTAGGGAAGAGAACCTCGGATGTGTTATGCGTACCAAGGTCCGGGTCCATGTGGGTGTGTGCACATAGGTCTTTTCGGAGTACATTGCCAGCACACCAGTCTTAGATGACTATTTAAAGTAGTCCAAATGGTTATGGGTAGAGTAGAAAAAAGTTGCAAGCTAGGGTTGTAAGAGGTCCCAGTGTCATAGATAAGGTGCCTACCTCCCTTTGCCTTGTTTATAGGCCTAGGGAGTAGAGAATCAGTGGTGGAGTGCCCGGGACGTAATCTTATGGGGGAGAAATAGACCTACAACAACAACCAGACCTTTTTGTATTCCTCTAATTATGGAGGAGGCGTTGATGGAAGATTACAAATGCACCCGACATGAAAGGTATGGGATAGTGCTGACCATCGACCACACCACGTGTTATGAGCACTAGATTAGGTTGTCAAAATCTCACATGTGAATGAATTGAGAATGGAAGCATTAAATCAACCATGTTACACAAGCATTACCCAAGTGTCTAGCTAATATAGTTTACGTGCTTTTTACTTTTCATGTTTGTAGTTGATAATTGAATAAAACCAGACCCCCCATGTTTACAATACTACCTATTCTTAGCAACACATATGGATTAACAACCCGGATGTGGTTGTGTTTAATTGAATGTTTGGCCCTAACATTTCGGTGGATATACCTAAGGCTTACCACTAACTACCATATCGGTAGCATAGTAGTGAATTGGGTGAAAACTATAAATTTAAATCTGAACCCCTAAACCTCGGTACCTTTGCTCGGGTTAATTAGGTATAATTAACAACCCCGAGTAGAGGCGGGTCAGTCCCGATAGTAGACTATAGAGTTTTAACCTCCGGCTGATCCTCTCCACTGATTGTGCACCCAATCACCTGATTGATAAACTCTATCGTCATCTCCACATTTTTCCTGTTCACTCTTGTCTTGTGGATGGTCTTCGATTCCTTAGTGATATTTTTGTAGTACTCATTGACATCTGTATCATATGTCGGTTAATCCAAGCATATCAAACCCTCCATCTAGACGGTTTAAGGGGTTTGAGAACAATATCAAGGTGGAATCGCTCCCCATCTCGGGCATCATAACCCTGACCTCTTTCATCCTTCGGCCCCAGATCCTTTCAAAATGCTTCTCTGCCTCCTCTTTGATGAAGCGTATTTTGTCCCATGTGGGAGATGGAGGAGTGGCCGTTGTCTTTTCCTTATTGGTTCGCGATGGACCTGATCTCGTGGTGTCTTCCCTTTTCCTCCCAGTTGTCTACTTCATTTGAGCTATCCGAGAAACACGGGAACGTATAATAGTGAGTGCAACAGTCAAGAACCTAATGATGTGAATGTGTTTGGGCCAACTTTGCATTCATGTCGCTGACACTTTGGCTACAACAATGTGATCTATGCAAAATCGTATATATATATATATATATATATATATGTGTGTGTGTATGTGTGTGTGTGTGTGTGTGTTTGAATGTGTGATGTTGCACGGCTAATCGACGATGCCAAAACAGTGTGCAACTGGAACACGAATCTTCCTAAAACATCTATAATGTCAACTAGCATCAATATCAAAAAGTAAATAGCTAACCTGCCATGATTGTAAAACTAAGCAATTGGCAACGAAAGAAGCATATCGAACCCAAAAAAACAACATCAAATTAATCAAAAAATTCTTACCTTAGTGTTTCACGCTTTTCCCTTTTGAAGAAATCCACTAATGTACTAGGTCCAAACCATTTGAATGTGAGTTTTGGGGCCATAGTGATATGAGACCAAGGTTTTGCGTTGAGATTTGAATGTTTTCATACCATTTTTTTCATGTGGTAGGTTTGGGGCCACATCATTGGTTGGGAATGCGAAGGGGAAAGGTGGTCGGCTATTTATATACTCGCAGTGAAATGCTATTGTTTAATCATAGGTTCGGTGTCGTAGGCTATATCGCAAAGAAAATAAAACACATAAAATATAGTGTGACGTCGTTGTTTGTAGCTTTTGGGCCTCAAATGTGATTGGGCCCAAACATTATAAATTTGGGCCTTGACCAGAGGTAATCGAATCAACGTGAGTTGAAGTCTCGAAACAAATTGACCAATCCGATAGGAGACTGACGCATTCCCAACATTGCTTTTAATAAACACTAGGCCGTATTAGAGCAATGGCCCAAACCAAAAATATCTACAGGTCTAGTCAGTGGTGAACTAAAACCACAAATGCTTGATGTCGCATCCATGTCGTCGTCGCCGAATAATAACCACTAATACAGCAATGTCGCCAAAATGGATTATGGGACAATTAGCCCAAAATTATAAAATCTAGGCCCAAACGATTCAATTAGCAAATCAATTATTCACAGACACAAATTATTCACAGATAGTACATTGTGAAACTTTGGAAATTACACTACGGCCCAAACTTCCTTGCATGTCACTAGGCTTATAAGACCTGCACCAAATTATAACAATAAATGTTTCATAAGGAAATTATGTGTACTGTCTTACAAGGATGCAAACCTAGGTAATCGTCCAGTTTCTTTTGTATTCCATTAATACCCTTGCGATAAGGATCATGGGAACGATAATTTCCTGCACATAGAATCACATGAAATTTCATATTATAGGTTTTTATGATATATAAAAGTAACAAAATTCCGTCCATCAAATTTTGGAAAGTGCCAATACGTGGTCTAGAGTAAATTGTTGTTGATTACTTAAAAGTATACGAGGGTCAACCGTAAGAACTTTTGGGAGTCTACGTGGAATAAGAATAGTTTCTTTAATACCCTCGGTTATTATAAGTTTGACTAATGCTAACAAAGCTTCTTTTCAGGATGATCAGAATCAAGTTTGGGAAATCCATTTCTCTTTTTAATTTTTGCACTAAGGCCCCTCTAAGAAAGTTGGAGTTTTTGAAATGCAAAATTGGAGATACCCTTATATAATTCAAATTGAAACTACCACAATGTTCCAATTTGGCCATGAACGCATCAATGGAATAGGCACAAATTATTCACGGACAGTACAAGATGAAACTTTAGGGAAATTACAATATGGCCCAAACTTCCTTGCATGATCAATATGCTTAAGAGACATGCAATTGAACATAACAACAAATGTTTCATATGAAAATTATTCGTACTTTCTTACAGGGATGCAAACTTGGGTAATCATCCATTTTTATAGTATTCCATTAATACACTTACGATAAGCATTATGGGAACAATAATATCTGCCACATTAAATCACATGAAATTTCATATTCTAGGTTTTTTTATAAAACATAAAAGTAATAAAATTATGTCCATCAAATTATAGAAAGCGCCAGTACGCATTCTAAATTAAATTGTAGATGATTACGTAAAAGTATATAAGTATCAGTCGTAAGAACTTATGGAAGTCTATGTGGAATAAGACCAGTTATGTAAATAAATTTTGTATGTGCTTATAACTTTACCACCCCTTTTCCGAAATAGAGACCAAACGAAGGGGCCACTTAACCATTATTCCCATGGCCTCGTCCACTGTTGTTGCCTCGGCCATAGGGATTGGAAGAACTATACCACCAACAAGGCTCTTAGTGACATTGATAAGCACGTTCTCCCTTGTAGCCGACTTATGATGATGCAATCTTATGGATGTGTATACTTTACCTTCCAACACAACATGATTCTCACCATCAACACGTTCGGAAAGAAGAATGCACAAGGAATTATCCTTCACAGAAAGAACTGCTAATTTAAAACAAAGTCTAAAATAATTTGATTATGAAAAGTGTAATATATTTACTTATACCTCCTTGTTCCGTTGGGTTTCCTCTACTAACTTCCTTCTTAGTCGGTCAAATGCAAGAGGTGTTGTTGAAGCCGGAGAAGGTGGTACAGACCTACTATCACACTCCAGGTGTTCATGTGTTGCGGTTGTCAGAGAAGAAGTGCGAGGGGTAGTTGAGGTTGTTGGTTTAGAACTTGCAATGATTTTCTCCAATTCAAGTTGTGTTTTCCTCCCATTCGATTCTTTCAAGGCATAAGCCACTAGTTGGAATAATGTGGATTTCAAACGATTAATCTCTTTCTTGACTACTTGATGCATTATCAATATTCGGTGGTCGAGGTTTAACAAATATGTCCCTATGTGTAGCGAGTGTGCCGACACCTCAGACCATGCCTGAAATAATATGTCCCTATGTCAAGGGCCTTCCACAGCTTTTCCTTTTAAGCAGCATCAACCCGAGGCCATAACTTGTACAATAAAATGTCAACCTTTGTCCTAGCTATCAATCCTAGGTAACTAGACCACCAATTTCTATGCCCACCTATCGCATTTTTTATGTGGTCAAATTTCATTAGACATTTCATACCTTTGTCCACCATATCTATTAAATTCTTATAAATAGCCCTACCCCGACCTTGCTTACATTTTTTCGATACATTTATATCTCCCTCCTTCAGGCCATTTCCTCTTATCGTAGATTAACATTCCATTACCTAAAAAGAAAGGTAATAAATCACACAATACTATGTCATCCACAACACTAACTTAATTATGCACACAAAATAATGCTTGGAAGATGCTGATAATCCAGGATTTTGGCACAACAACACTATATCAACCGTCAAGTGACACACTATATACATCTTCGTTGAAGATGATCTTCATATGAAGAAAAAAAAAGAAAGGTTTTTAGTATTTCATGTCATTTCTATATCAAATGACCACCATTTGAAAAATTCAACAAGTTCTACACATAATACACATTCAAAAATGTAATATTTAAAGTAACCACACACAACCCTTCATGTATTGGCCATATAACAAAATAAATGATAAGTAAGACACAAAACAACAATAGACCCTCATTCAATATTCAATGTCAAGGAATGTAAAATCGACAATATGATTATGTATGTGTGGTGTGAAAGATGGAACATCACAACAATTTTTATTCATAGAATCCCCAACTTTGGTGACCTCTTCATTTTCCCTTTGTTTCTCCATTAAGCATCTATGTGGAAAATGGATGTGATTCCTTTTTGTGCTTGATAGCGTGGAGGAGAAAGGAATGAGGATGATAGAATTTAGGTATTAGAGGATGGAGGACGCCTTTTGACAATAAATGTTGTTTCAAAGATTTTGGGCCTTTTTTTGGCTAAGTATGGTGCACACTTGTATTCTCCCGCTAGTCATGGGACATGTCTTAATCGTTATTTTAGGTCTTCACGTGGGTCAAAATCAGCTCGATAGGTATATTTCATATGAATGTACGATGTCACAATATGTTTGGTTGGGTCTCATGTCATACAACGTTCGAGCGACGTCGCTGACACTACCGCAGAGACCCCCCTCTAGCACCATTTTTTTAGCACCGATTTTGAAAACTGGTGACAAAAATGTAATAGCACTAGTGTTTTTAATTTTAACACCTATTTTTAAAATCGGTGCTAATTTAACACCGGATTTTAAAACCGGCGTTAATTTAACACCGGTTTTAAAATCAGTGTTAATTTAACACCGATTTTTAAAAAACTGGTGTAAAATTTTTAATTTTGAAACCGCTATTTAAAAAACCGGTGTTAAATTTTAAAATAGCATTGGTTTTGGAAAAAATAGCACCAATTTTTAAAAACTGATGCTAAAAGTTTTAAAAATTCTATCTTCCCGCCAAAAAATCACAAAACATTTTAAAATAGAACTAGCACCAATTTTTTAAACCCGGTCCTAAAAACATTAAAAATTCTATCTTCCCACCAGAAAAATTGGCAAGAATTTTAAAATAACACCGGTTTTGGAAAAAAAACAGAACCAATTTTTAAAAATCGGTGCTAAAAATGTTAAAAATTCAATTTTCCCGCCAAAGAAATTGCCAAAAATTTTTTAAATTAAATCTTCCAGCCAAAATTTTCAAAATATTCGTCGAAAGAATATTTCATAGGCTGCGAATTTAAAAACAATTCGTCAAAATTTTCAAATAATGTTGCCAGAAATTTCATAGGCTGCGAGCAGATTCGCGCAGCCACTCTTAAGTTATTTTTTTAACTTTTAGAATCGTTTGCTGGGAGGTCATCGTCGTATCTCTCAAAGTTAAAATTTATTTGCCCTAATGCTTCCTATCTACAATTAAGTAGATAATGGCAAGTCGGGGTCATCCACGAGAAGAGAGATCTTTCCAAGTCTTTAAACATATAAAGGAGAAAACATACTAGATATAAGCATATATAGATATCTATAAAATAATGTAAATGGGGGGGGGGGAGTTTGGTTGGTTTTGGTCCTAAGTTATGAAATTAAAGACAAGTTAACTAGTCAAGCAAGTTAAATATGCAAAACATGCAACAACAACTAATAGGTGATTAAACCAACAATTAACGGAACCTTGGGCGCAATTGACTTCCACTTCCAACCCTCTTATCCAACATTGAACATGCAACCTATTTACTACTTTCATTACTTGTGAAGACTAAACTTCTATCCTTCTTAGATAGTAGTTTGCAAGAGTGAACTCGACAACCCTTGTCAAACCTCACCAATGACTCCCTTAGTCTAAACATGACTAAAATTATCCCATTGATGGCATTGAGCACGAAGAATCAACAAGTTTGGAAACACTTATAAGCACTACACTGTGTCTAAGCATTTAACCAGTTCATGCATTTACACAAGATTAGTCAAGAACGATCAACATTCATAGACTTCTCTCATTTGCAACAAGCAAAAAATATGACAAAGAGTTCAACATTATCCTATTCATCTAGCAATTATTAATTCATCAACACAATCAAAAGCTCTAAATCATACTCTTGGATTCCTATCAAGAAAAGGGGAAATCAATTCATTTCCCCAAACCCTAACAGGCATATCACACTAGTACTTGATATACTCAATCTTTCAAGAACATTAATGACATTAACAAACTCATTCAATGCTCCAAAAATGTATAATATGAAGAGTATCAAATAGGCTACAAATTGTTCTTAAGACATGGGCATGGAAGCCTTGGTCAATTGCTCCCAAGAACTAGATTAGCTAATACAAATCATACTAACCTTCATAGATGAATTCATACACAAACAAAGAGGAAGGCGATGAAAGAAAATGGAGAACTAGGGTTCCTTGAGGAGGAAATTCGGCCAAGAGGATGAGGATATAAAGTGGGTGGACAAAAATTCCTTTTATAGTACAAGAGGGAGGAAAAGAAAAGAAAGAAGAAAAAGTGTAGCAGGCTTCCGCCCGGGTGGAAATGGGCTCGCCCAGGCGGGAAGGGCCTCGCCCGGGCAGGAATGGCCATTTTCACCCCTGTATCTCCTTGCCTTCAAATCCTCGATTCTTTTTGTCTTCAATCTTCAAAGCTAGTCTTCAATTCTTCAAAGTCTTCAAAAGGTAATCTTCAATGGTCTTTGGTCTTCAAGCCTCGATGTTCTTCCTTTGTCACACAAAATCAACTTAGAAAAAGGTAAAAGAGCGCAAAGTCGCTCTTACCTCTCCTAAGATAATTTAAGGTAAAACACAAGCTCTTGATAACAAAAGAGCACAAAAGTGATCCCAAAAAGTACTAAAATATGCCCATAAAATGGATACATCATTCACTTCTTTTGTTGACTTTAACTAATAACTAAGTTAAGTTAAATTAATCAACGATCAACCTTTATTGACCTAATATATATATATAAATAAAAATAAAATTTTTTTACATTAACTAATTAACGTTCAACCCTTAATTGATTTAGTATATGTAAATACAACTTTACATAGTCAACGATTAATCCTTATTTGACTTTCAATATATAAACACTAATAACTAAGTTGACTTTAACTAATAAACGTTCAACCCTTACTTTACTTTCTATATATTAACACTAATAACTAGGTTGACTTTGACTAATCAATGGTCGAACTTTACTTAACTTTCAATATATAAACACTAATAACTAGGCAGACTTTGACTAATCAACGGTAAAACTATACTTGGCTTTCAATATATAAACACTAATAACTAAGTTGACTTTAACTAATAAACGTTCAACCCTTACTTTACTTTCTATATATGAACACTAATAACTAGGTTGACTTTGACTAATCAATGGTCAAACTTTACTTGACTTTCAATTAAACACTAATAACTATGATGACTTTAGCTAATTAACAGTTAAATTGTACTTAACTTTTTATATGTAAACACTATTGATTAAGCTGAATTTAACTAAATACCGGTCAAACTTTACTCGACTTTCAATACATAAACACTAATAACTAGGTTGACTTCGACTAATCAACGATCAACCCTTACTTGACTTTCTATATATAAATACTAGTGACTAAGTTGACTTTAACTAATCAATGGTCAAATTTTACTTGACTCTCTCTATATAGAAACACTAGTGGCTAAGCTGACTTTAACTAATCAATGGTCAAACTTTACTCGACTTTCAATATATAAACACTAATAACTAGGTTGACTTTGTCTAATCGACGGTCAAAATTTACTTGACATTCAATATATAAACACTAACAACTAAGTTGAATTTAACTAATCAACGATCAAACTTTACTTGACTTTCTATATGTAAACACTATTAACTAAGTTAACTTTAACTAATCAACGGTCAAACTTAACTTAACTTTCTATATATAAACACTAGTGACTAAGTTGACTTTAACTAATCAACGACCAAACTTTACTTGACTTTTAATATATAAACTTTAATAATTAGGTTGACTTTGACTAATCAATGGTCAAACCTTACCTGACTTTCAATATATAAACACTAATAACTAAGTTAACTTTAATTAATCAATGACAAAACCTTACTCGACTTTCAATACATAAACACTAATAACTAGGTTGACTTTGACTAATCAACAGTCAAACCTTACTTGACTTTCTATATATAAATACTAGTAACTAAGTTGACTTTAACTAGTCAAAGGCCAAACTTTGCTTGACTCTCTCTTTATAGATACACTAGTGGCTAAAAGACTCTCTCTGGGCGATTTCTGGGCGAAAAAGGTGTAACCTTCTCCCACGATCTATGGGAGCATTTTCATTTGATCATTCAGTAAATATAGGCATGTAACTAGATTATCCAGATTCTCTATAGGATTCTGATCATAATCATCTCTAGGTTGGGGTTTTTCGATGTTTTCCGCCGGCACTGCGAGGGTTTCTAAAAATGATAATTCAGAAAGCCCGGACTCGTAGATTCAAAGCCAGCCAACAGGTTCTACTGAGTCACTTTGGTTTTGAATTTAGTTCCAAGTACATATCGTGTGAAACATTCGATTCCTGAAGCTTTTTCTCTGTACTATCTAAGAGTCTCTGTGTCCGCTTGCCCTATTTTGTGTTGTTTGACTTCGGTAAAGTTCTGCTGCTCTTATTATTATCCGGTTTCATAGTGGTTTTGTACACTCTGTGCTATGCCTATTTGTGTCTCTGTTTGTGTATCTGTTTGAGTACTACTTGGATTGTGTACTATTTTCATCTGCACATATACTTGTCCCCTATTGCTGGGATAGGTATTAGGACTTTCTATATTATCTTTTCGGAGTAGATTATTGTGTGGGAGATAAGTTAGTCTCTTTTGTGCATCCGATACGTTAGTCAGATTGTTTGCCTAACCCCCTCTTGTCTTCTCTTACTGTCACTGAGACTGGGAAAGTATGGACCAAATTCTTCCATCACCCCCTGCCACCAAATCTGTAAACCATCCGGGCCTGGCTGAACAGGCTGACATGACTTGTAAGTCCAGAGAATGGCATGATCCGCTATTAAAGAGAAAAAGGGCTTGGGACGATGCTGAAATCACCTTGGACAAAGTAGACATTATTGCAGACCAGGATGTGGATTTTGTCCTCTCAGAGGAAGAAGTTATCAAGGAGCAAGTCCGGGTGTTCTACGGTTTTATAGGCGTCTTCCCAAGTTCCTTCCTAGGTACACATGCTGTCCGGAAACTGCTCATGGAAAAGTGGGATGTCCAGTGCTGGGTTCAGACAATGACAAATGGGTATCTAAAATTCGGATTCAAAACAGCAGAGGACAGGGACAAAGTGCTACAGGGTCCAGATCATTTCCTCCACGGTAAAAAGTTATTCATTATTCCTCTACCTGAGTCTGGGAAGTACGATATGCGCATCATGGCCAAGAAACCGATCTGGATTTGCATGAACCACCTACCCAAGTCTTGTTGGCACAAAAAGCCCTCGAGAAGATAGCTTCCACTTTAGGAGATCCAATTCTCATGGACAATGGAACTCGAGACCTCGTGGGCTACTACGCCAGGGTTCTGGTCCTCATCGACACCTCTAAACAGCTCAAAGAAATAGTCAAATTCTGCATGCCTGATGGAGCTACCCACTCGCAACGAATACTTTACGACTACTGCAAACCGTGGTGCCCTGACTGCAGAGAAAATACACATCTCTTTGAAGTTTGCGATGAATTCTTTCAGACCAAGGACATGGTTTTTCTGGAGCGCATGGCTAAAAGAAATTGACATGAAAACTTCGACAAAGGTGTTCAGCCCACACGAGTAAATGAAGAAAAAAACCCAAATGGGGTCCTCTCCGTACCCATGGAGACACAGTTTCGGGTTCAAAATCAGAAAATTCAGGATCGAGCACCACGGGTCAAGAACTAAACTCGAAAAAGGAGAAGTGTGACGACACAGAGGTGGTCATGGAGATGGCCCGGGACAGGGTAACAGGGGATCCTACACTACAAGGCTCTCAGGTCCATACCAAGAGTATTCTCAGTGGGGATACTGGCTCGGTTGGACCACCGACTTTCGGTGATGCAGACAGACCGATGAATGGTGCAGGAAATATACCGGACAGTATGCATAATCCGGAGGTGAGATGGAGCAATCCCCCTCGGGCAGGAAGACCTCCTGCACCAAAAGGAAAAACCATGGTTGAGAAACAGTTGTTTAAGAGCAGCGGCAGAACCATATCTTCTTCCATGCTGCTCAACCCATTGAAGAAGACTTACCAAAGAGTGGCTGAAGCAGCAAAGAGCTCCTCTTCAACTGATAGCAGTAAAGGCAGCGGTCCGAGGCCTAAAGGGACCTTCGGTCCCCAATGAATGTGGCCTGCCTCAATATACGGGGCCTTGGCGCCCCAGAAAAAAGGAGATGGGCGAAGAACATCATCTCTGAAAACAATGTCGGTCTGTTAGGTATTCTGGAAACAAAGGCAAGTGAACGAACACTGAACAACTTCATGAGGAGTCTCAAAGGATGGAGATACACCTACAATTTTGAATTGGCACCCAACTCCAGAATTCTTATTGTTTGGGACCCCAAAAAGTTTTTTTTTGAGATAACGGGCAAAATGGCGCAGCTGATCCACCTTAGAGTATGAAACCTATCATTGAATGTGCAATTTCTTTGCACTTATACGTATGGAAATAGTGAGGGAAGATTACACAGACTGCCCCTTTGGGCAGAGTTGAAGCGATATGGTGCAAACCTTGACTCACCATGAATGGTTCTTGGCGATTTCAACTCCATTCTCAGTGTCAATGATCATATAGGTAGCACATCCCCCGGGGTCTACAAAATGAGAGAATTTCAAGAAGCTTGTACTGCCTATGGTCTGAGGGACGCTCCAGCAATCGGGGATCACTTAACATGGCACAAGGCAGATTTCACAATTATGAAAACTGGACCGCATCCTCCTGAATCACAAATGGGACGAAGACTCCTATCGTACCACCTTTCTTCCTGGATCCACCTTCTCGGATCACCTACCTTTTGTAATAGCTTTAGCGCAAGATATAGAGCAGCTAAACAGACCCTTCAGGTATCAAAATATGTGGAACGTGCATCCGAGGTGCAAACAGGTAGTGCATGATCACTGGTCACCAGCGATACAAGGGGTCAGACAGTATGTTTTATACCGCAAGCTACAAAGATTGAAGAAACCCCTTAAGGATCTGGGGAAAATTGACTTCCACCACATTTCCAAAAAGGCGAAAAGAGCAGATATGGAGTACGTGAACGCTTTGAAAAGTTTAACGCTGGAGAATACATCACATGAACTGGTACACCAACTGACTGTTCTCAAGCAAACTGCTTTGCTCTTCTACACGGCGGAGTCAAAATTCCTATCCCAAAAGGGAAGAATAAACTTTGTCACTTTGGCAGATAAGGGCACAAGTTTTTTCCACAGCTTGGTGGCCAACAGGAAAGGGGGTAGAGTCCCGGCAATCCTGGATGCTGATGAAAGGATAGTCACATCCAGCGAGAAAAAAAAGGTATTACTTGCAGAATTTTACAAGGGCTTATTCGGTACAGATGTTCCACGTACACCAATCGACCTAGATATAATCCGTTCAGGCCCCTTACTTACCAATATAGAGAGAGGAAAACTGAGCCAAGATATCGAAAGACATGAAATAAAGTCTGTCCTCTTCTCCATGTCCGATGACAAAGCACCGGGCCCTGATGGCTTCACTGCAGCTTTTTTCAAGAGTCAATGGGAGATTGTAGGCCAGGATGTCACAGAATCGGTCTTGGAATTCTTCCGCACCAGTGAACTGCTGAAAAGGCTAAATTATACCGCTGTTGCACTTATACCCAAGAAAGAAGACAACCTAAGGATGGCTAACTTTAGACCCATCTTCTGCTGCAATATCACCAAAGTCATCGCCAACAGAATCGATCCTCTCCTCCCCGGCCTCATTGACCCTTGCCAAGCAGCGTTTATAAAGGGATGGAAACTTTCTGATAATGTTATGATGGCCCAAGAGCTGGTGCGGGGCTATGGACTCTCACGATCCTCTACCCGCTGTATGATTATGGTAGACCTTGCAAAGGCATTTGACACGGTTTCCTAGGATTTCATACAGGAGGTACTAAATGGCCTAGGCTTCTGGCAAGCATGGGTTGATAGAATTATGGAATGCGTAACAACATCGACTTTCTCCATTTCGATAAATGGTAAATTATGTGACTTCTTCAAAGCCAAAAGGGGACTTCGACAAGGTGACCCCCTATCTCCCCTACCATTTGTCATTTGTATGGAATACCTTTCCAGGCTACTGAAAAACAGGGCAGAAACCACTCTGTTCTCCTATCACCCAAGATGTGAACACCTAAAAATCACCCATCTGGCTTTTACGGATAACTTGATGCTTTTTTTGAAGGCAAGCCAGAATTCTATTCATACCATCATGTCTGTTCTAAATGATTTCCAACAGACCTCATGCCTAGCCATCAACGCCGCAAAGTCACAATTCTTCGGAGTGGGTATAAAGGTGGACTTAAGCTTCACAGGTATCCTGTGGGCTACCTTTTCGGTCAGGTACTTGGGCATCCCGTTGGATTCCAGTAATCTGAAGGTCTCTCAGTTTTATACGCTTCTCGACAGCGTCGACAAGGAAATCGCAGGATTCAAAGGTCATACATTATCTTATGCGGGGAAACTGGAACTCATAAAATCCGTGGTCCAGGGAATTGTTGGATTCTGGATATAGCACTTCATCATCCAGGGTAATGTCATGGATTCAATAGAACAAAAATGCAAACATTTCCTATGGGGAGACAAGAAACAGAAAAAGGTTTCCTGGAAAAGGCTTTGTACTCCGACGAGTAGTGGGGGTCTGGGAATTCGTGACTTCAAGATATGGAATATGGCCGTCCTCGCACAGCAGCTATGGGATATACACTCACAAAAGGAATCACTCTGGATCAAATGGGTCCATTCACAGTTCCTGAGCACGAGCAATATATTGAGTGTACACCCAAGGGCTCCCTGTGGCAGAATCTCGAAGAAGTTTTCACTCTACTTCACGAATCTGTGTGAACTCTGGGACAACCTAGTAATCATGTGTGGTGGCTCAAGTGAAACACTCATCGACTTGTTGGCGGTTTGATCAGGATCTGGTAAATTCACGGCGATGGCTTATGATCATTTCCACAGGTTTACTTACCCTCACTTGTATGATATACCTACCCTCCCAAGGCCAAGATTCTTCAAATCAATTTGGCATGGATCGATACCCTCCCGGTTCTCCTTCATTACATGGCTTGCCTCGCTTGGTCGTCTTCAAACCAAGGATAGGTACCACGGAGGAGATGACGAACCCACAGACCACATCTGCTGCCTATGTCACTCCAATCTAGAGATACACGATCACTTGTTCTTCCAATGTGATTTAGTCAAACCGGTATGGGATAGAGTGCGAAATGGGATTGGATTGAGACGAGCCACTACTTCCATTGCAGCCTCAGAAAAATGGATCAGAAGACAGGTAAGAGGATCAAAATTGAAAAGAAAGATGGGTCTACTGGCGCTGACAACCACAGTATACTACATATGGAGTGAAAGGAATAGATTTCTCAAAAGAGGACTTCGCTCGGATTCGGCTAGGGCTTTCAAGCTTATCCAAAAGGACTGCTACCTCATCCCCAACAAATTATTCCCACATGAATTGCTGTTCTACACAGGGATCCTTCCCTAAAAATTGGCACAACATCTACATGGAGGGCATCGGAACCACACCCGGGAGGTAAATATTTCTTTGCAGGTAGGAACAGATGCAGACATCTACATGGTGGGGTCGAGGGTCATGCATTTAAAGGCCACAACACCATATTAAATATGGGTGTATATATGGTAGAACAGGCCTTTACAACTTCATTTGGAATGCCAGACCAATCTCAAAAAAAAGTTGCTCGGGGGTGGGTGGTTCGAGGGTTAGTATTGTTCTAGGGGTAGGATGGTTTGAGGGTTGAAGGATGCTTCGAGGGTCGAAGGATACTTTGAGGGTTCGGGGTTCGAGGATAGAAGGAATGAGGTATTCGAGTGTTGAAGGCTTCCGAGTGCTGAACGCATTCGAGTGCTCGATGGGGGTATTCAAGAGTTGGAAGTGTTCGAGTGCTCCAAGGGGGCATTCGAGTGTTGGAGTGTTCATGTGCTGGCGCCATTCGAGGGGTGGTATGTTTGACCTCGAGGGACAGTTCGAGGAATTTGCTTCATTTGTCCTCGAGTTTGTCCTTGAGCACTGAAAGGGGCATTCAAGGGAAGTGGGAGTTCGAGTGATCGAAAGGGCATTCTAGTGCTGAAGGATGGTTCGAGGATAGATGGACAGGGGCATTCGAGAGCTGGAAGTGTTCGAGTGCTCGAGACTCTGGTGACTCAACGACGCTGAAAATATGCAGTTTGGCAAGTCAGCTAACAGCTGGCAGTCTCGAGGGTTGAAGGGTAGTTGGGGAGGGGTAGGTGGTTCGAGAGTTGAGAATTGGTTTGAGGGCTGAGGGAAGGTTCGAGGGATGAAGGATGGTTCGAGAGTCAAAGGGTGGTTGGAGAGGCAGGTAGTTCGAGGGCTGAGGGATTGGTTCGAGGGCTGAGGGATGGTTCGAGGGCTAAGGGATGGTTCGAGGGCTGAAGGATGGTTCGAGAGTCAAAGGGTGGTTGGAGAGGCAGGTGGTTCGAGGGTTGACGGGTTGTTTGAGGGTTGAGGGATGGTCAACGGCTAAAGGATGGTTCGAGGGTTCAGGGATGGTTAGAGGAAGACCATAATGACTCTCGAACAGTATTTTGAGGGCCTCAAGAGTAGGTGGTCAGAATGGTGGTTCGATGGGGCATTCGAGTGTCCAAGGTATTCGAGTACTCGAGGGAGGCATTCGAGTGATGAAGGTGTTTGAGTGCTCGAGGAAGGCTTTCGAGTGCTGGAGGTGTTCGAGTGCTCGAGGAAGGCTTTTGAGTGCTGGAGGTGTTCAAGTGCTCCAGGGGGGCATTCGAAGGGGCTATACCCTCGAAGGGGCTATACCCTCGAAGGGGAGGTATCGAAGGGGCTATACCCTCGAAGGGGCACTGCCCTCGAAGGTGTAATACCCTCTAAGGGGCTCTACACTCAAAGGGGTCGTACCCTCGAAGGGGCTCTGCCCTCAAAGGGGCTCTGCTCTCAAAAGGGTCATACCCTCGAAGAGGTATTACCCTTAAAGGGGTCATACCCTCGAAGGGGTCATACCCTCGAAGGGGCTCTGCACTCGAAGGGGTATTACCCTCGAAGGGGTCCGCAATAATAAAAAAATATCGCAGCAGTTTTTCTCCATATGGCTGAAAGGATTTCCCATGGTAGTAGCATGGCCATGTAGGTCGGGTAGGGGGTAAATTAATTCTGTGTACGCAAATTAATTAACCCCTTGCTAGGTATCACTTGGAATTAACGGTTGCGCTATTTGCCTGCGCTGTACTGAAAAGTGTAAAATGGCATCAGGCTGTCCATTTGCCTAAAATGGAAAGAATGGTTACAAAACCATTACGCGGGGCATGCGCGGTAGAATTCATGTCCGGTCTCTTAAGCCTAGGAGGTCTATCCGCGGGGAACACTTGGGAGCACAATGGACTAAGGTCAAACTGCCCCCAAACCCAAAGATAAAGCCTCGGCTTTCATCCAGAGACCGTTATCAAAGGCCAATAACACCTCTTTATCTTCATATTAGAGGTGTACATGGTAGAAGCGGTGTGAAAGCCCTTTTAGGAGGACAGGTCATACTACTTCATTCATTGGAAGACCAAGACCACTTGGAGTTGAAGACACCCGTGGGGAGCAAACCACGGCACAAGAGCCGGTTCACACCATCGGTAGCATGGATGTAACATGGAGTGAGGAGGCTAGTGAGTTTGTTCTCCTGCCCCTCTATTTTTCAGGGATGGCTTATACAGGCCCCGGTCACCACGACGGGTTGTAATATTTTTCCATGGATGGTTTCCACAGGCCCCGGTCATCACGACGGGACTAGCTTCTTTTGGTCACCTAGTTGTAACATTTAGATCAAGGGTAGTATTTTAGGTAACATGTATAAAGGGAGTGGACTAATGTCCCCACTCCCGTACATTCCCACGGCATTTTTTTGGGCCACCGGATTGTACCATCTAGATCAGGGGTAGTTTAGTAGGTTTCATTGTATCACGGGAGTGGGACAATGTTCCCACTCCCGTAGACTCTCACGGTTTCTTTTTATTTACCATTACCTTCGACTAGTGGCTAAATAGGGAGGAGCTAAAAGGAGCTGAAAGAGGCAAAAATAGGGCGCAGGCCTGCTATCGTTCACCGTAGTCAAATTTTTTCCAGTTTCTCTCCCGGAGCTCTTCCTCTCCAGTGAGGGACCCAACATTAATGTTGGGTTCCTCGCCAGGAATCTTTTCATGTATGGCGCACCCCTGTTCTTGAAGGATTGAAACCTGAATCTGGGTTTCTCGTGAATTTTCTCCATTCAAAAATTTGCTAGGATTTTGGAAGTAGATCGGCCTTCCGATCTTGGATTTCGAAAGCCCATAGCTTCTTTATGGGTTCTCTGGGAAGAAGACTTGCCTTTCGGTCTTCAAGTTTGGAGATTTGGGGTTCTTCAAGTTCAAATATCTAATTTTTGGAACTCGGATTTGAAGACCCACAGCTTCACGATGGGTTCTCTAGGAAGAAGACCTACCCATCGGTCTTGAAGAGTGGAGATTTCTAGCTGGAGATGAAGACGAACTCCAGATATGTTTTCGGATGAACACCCACACACCCAACGGTGGACGGCGACCATAGTAAACACCCTACCATTAACCCAAGTAAGCTTTCACCCCTCGTTGGTAATGTTACTGTGGTCTATGGTATTTGTTTTCTTTTTGAAAAAATATGTGCTATGATGGGGCGGAATTGTGTACTATGTGGGATTATTGTCCAAGTCTGTGAAGAGCGGAATCGTGCGAACTAGGCGGATTGATGTTGTAGTGGGATATGCTTTCTGATTTTGTGAGGATTGATGTTGAACTGGGCGGATTCTGCCAAAATTACTTGTATTTTGCTGGTGGTCAATTTTTGCAGATTCCGGTCAGGTGAGGATGTGTAACACCACTCTGTATTCTTACTGTATGGGAATTGCTAAGCTGTGGGGCTTGTTATTGTATAGCATTTAGTGTACAAGTACTGAGGGCAGAGTTGTGCATTGTAGAATTCTGTTTTTCTGTAGTAATCTGATTTCAAAATTCTCGCAAATGGCGACATTTGTGGAAATTCTGAATTAAACTCTTTTTGGAAATTCAAGGCTGGTTTGAAGAGGATAGATGATGAGGCTTATTGGTAGATATTTTTGAGAATCGGTGCAGCTCAAAAAGCTACATTCAGGGGATTGTGGATAGATAATATGAGGTTCATAAGATAGTGGAATTAATGTTGAGTTCCAGTCATAGAGTCCTTAGCTGATGCAAGTGAAATTTATGCTCAAATCTTGGACACCTAGCCGGCCTAGCTTGTGTACAAATCCCAGACTAGTCATCCGGCCTTGCTAGTGCTAAGAACCCGGTCCTCTTCCAGCCCTGCGTGTGTCCAAAACCTGGGAAAATTCTGGCCTGCAAGTGTTCAAACCCCGGTCTTCCACTCCGGCCTTGCCAGTGTATAGATCCCAGTAAATTCCCAGTCGTACTTGTGATCAGATCCCGGACATTACCCGGCTGTGCTAGTCCTGGTCTAGTTGCCATTTAGACTAACAAGCTATGCTCTATGTCAAGAACACAGATTGATTCTTCTTCACTCATGAACATTCATAAGGAGTTCTTCATTCTCGGCATTGGAATGTGATTGTTAGATAAGGCACATACCTTGGGGTACTCTGATTCAAGATGGATGTAAAGAGAAGTTCCACTGTGCATTGGTTGGATCTCGCCGTTTGTTCTCGGCAGCCGGCTATGGTGGTTTGTTTTTCATTGGAATCATTAAAGAAAGTATACTTAGTACGTCACCTTGTTCTTCAATTGTATAAAAATCCCGAGAAGAAGACGAGTAGAAGATCAGATTCTCGAAAATGGTAGATTTTCTCAATCTTCCCCAGATTCCGGCGAGTCATCGCCACCGGAAATACGTGCTCCGGAAAATCATCTAGTTGCTAGCAATCTCAAACAGTATTTTGAGCAAAAAAAGGACAAAGTTTGGTTGGAGGGGTAGATGGTTCGAGGGTTGAGGGATGGTTCGAGAATGGAAGGTTGGTTCGAGTGCTGAAAGAGAGTTCGAGGGGTAGGAACGAGAAATAGCTGGAATGAGGTATTTGAGTGGTGGAAGCATTCGACTGGTCAAGAGGGACATTCAAGTATAGGACGTTCTCGAATGCTCGAGGGGGCATTCAATGTAGTAGGCTTTCGAGTGCTCGAGGGGACATTCGAGGATTGAAGATGCCCGAGTGATGGTGGATCGAGAACTAAAGGGTGTTTCGAGGATAAATGAATTGAGGTATTCGAGTGCTGAAGGCATTCGAGTGATCGATAGGGGCATTCGAGTGTTCGAGAGGGGCATTCGAGAGCTGGAAGTGTTTGAGTGCTCGAGGGGGGCATCGGAGTGTTGGAGAAGTTTGAGTGCTCGAGGGGGCCATTTGAGTTTTGAAGCTATTTGAGTGATGATTGTCCTCAAGGGGGGATTCGTGGAGTACCCTCGAGAGATGGCTTCTTTGCCCTCTAGGGGCGGTTCGGTTGCCCTCGAGAGATGGTTCGAGGGATTTGCTTCATTTGTCCTTGAGGAGTGCCTCAAGAGATGGATTGTTTGCCCTGGAAGGGAGATTTTGTAGAAAGGCTCTCGAGGGGTGGCTACTGCTCGGTTGGAAAAACAACCCCTCTCCATCTGGCAGCAAGGATTTCCTATTGTAGTTGCATGGCCATGCAGGTTAGGTAGGGGGTTAATTAATTTTGTGTACGCAAATTAATTAGCCCCTTGCTAGGTTTCACTCGGATTTAATGGTTGCGCCATTTGCCTGCGCTGCACTCTATAGTGTAAAAAGGCATCAGGCTGTCCATTTGCCTAAAATGGAAAGGACGGTTACAAAATCGTTACACGGGGCGTGCACGGTTGAAGTCATGCCTGGTCTCTTACCAGTAGGAGGTCTATCTACGGGGAACACATGGGAGCACAGTAGACTACGATCAATCTGCTCTCAACCCCAAATATAAAACCTCGGCTTGCATCCAGAAGCCATTATTGAAGGCCAATAACACCTCTTTACCTTCATCTTTGAGGTGTACATGGTAGAAGCGGTGTGCCTGCTCTTCCCGGAAGAGAGGACATACTACTTCATTTGAAGGCCGAGATCACTCTCGGATTGGAAGACACCTGTGAGGAGCAAACCACAGCGCAAGAGCCGGTTCACACTACCGGTTCCATGGATGTTGTACGGAGCGAAGGGGCTAGTGAGTTTGTTCTCATGACCCTCTGATTTTAGGGATTGAGGGAGCTACTGATTTTATTCTCATGCTCCTCTGTTTTCAGGGATGATTATCACATGCCTCGGTCACTATGACGGGGTCAGCATCTTTTGGCCACCTGGTTGTAACATCTAGATCAGGGGTAGTCTTATTAGGTTTCATGTATTAAGGAAGGGAGTGGGACAATGTTCCCACTCCCGTAGACTCTCACGGTTTCTTTTTATTTACTATTACCTTCTACTAGTGGCTAAACATACTTTAACTAATCAATGGTCAAACTTTACTCGACTGTCAATATATAAACACTAATAACTAGGTTGACTTTGTCTAATCAACGGTCAAAATTTACTTGACATTCAATATATAAACACTAACAACTAAGTTGAATTTAACTAATCAACGATATAACTTTACTTGACTTTCTATATGTAAACACTGGTAACTAAGTTGAGTTTAACTAATCAACGGTCAAACTTAACTTAACTTTCTATATATAAACACTAGTGACTAAGTTGACTTTAACTAATCAACGACCAAACATTACTCGACTTTTAATATATAAAATTTTATAATTGGGTTGACTTTGACTAATCAATGGTTAAACCTTACTTGACTTTCAATATATAAACAGTAATTACTAGGTTGACTTTGACTAATCAACGGCCGACCCTTACTTGACTTTCTATATGAAAACACTAATAACTAGGTTGACTTTGACTAGCCAACGGTCAAAGCTTACTTGACTTTTAATATATAAACACTACTAATCAACCTTCAAACCTTACTTGACTTTCAATATATAAACACTAATAACTAAGTTAACTTTAACTAATTAACGGTTAAACTTCATTTAAATTAGTATATATAAATATGAATAAAAATGTTTGACTTTAACTAATAAATGGTCAACCCTTAGTTGACTTTCTATATACAAACACTAATAATATATTTGACTTTAAATAATCCATGGTCATTCCTTACTTGGCTTCTTCATAAAAATACTAATAACAAAGCTGATTTTAACTAATCGGCGGCCAACCCTTACTTTGCTTTCTATATACAAACACTAATAACTTAGTTGACTTTAACTAATCCACTGTCAACCCTTAATTGACTTTCTATATACAATAACTTATAAATAAGATGAATTTAACTAATCAATAGCAACCTCTACTTGACTTTCTACATACAAATACTAATAACAAAGTTGACCTTAACTAATCCATGGTCAACCCTTACTTGGTTTTCTACATACAAAAACTAATAAAAAAGTTGACTTTAACTAATCGACGGTCAACCATTACTTTGCTTTCTATATACAAACATTAATAATTAAGTTTACTTTGACTAATCCATGGTCAACCCTTACTTGACTTTCAATATATAAATACTAATAACTAAGTTGACTTTGACTAAAAAATGGTCAAACCTTACTTGACTTTATATATATGAATGAAAATATTTGGCTTTTAAAATATTTATTTATCATATTTTAAAAAGAAATTGACATTAAAATAAGAGTCTGTCTCTTAAAAGACGGTCTTTCCATAAAGTTTTAATATTGCAATTAAAACCTTGAGTAAAGTGCAATTTTAATCCTACGTTTTATGAGAAAGTGTAGGATTGACATGTCAAATCAGAAAGTGCAAACTTAACCTTGTAAATCGATGAGCAAAACGTCAACTCTAAAAATGGCTGGAAATAAGTGAAATAACTATTATACCCCTGAGTTTAAAAAAATAAAAAAAGGACACCCTCACCCTCATTTCTTTATTTTCTTTCTTCCCGGATTTCTTTCTCATTTTCCTCGCCGTCTATCTTCCCCCATCACCACCACTCACGGCGAGAGACACTGTGACAGAGCGACGCTGCTCCCACCTGGTCGCAGAGGAGGATGTTAGGCAGAGGCAAGGAGTCACAGAGCTAGTTTTAGGCAATGATGATTCTTGGGTTCAAGTGGAACTGGTGGGCGGAGGCAGATGACATCTGGGTATCGATTGGTTTGGGCAACGGTGATTCCACTCACCGATGGTGCGGAGATGAGTGAGCAGGGGTGGTGGGGTGCACTGGTCGAATGATGGTGGAATGATGGCGGAATGGAGCAATTGTGGAGCAATGGCGGTGAAGGGGCAGTCGATGAGTGGTTGTAGAATGGCATTGTATTCAATATTAATCTTCTCGGCGCTCATTGGATTCTCATTTTTGCTCCTTATCCTGCTCACCATGGGGCTAGTGAAACTATTCTGTTTTGAATAGATGTGCAAATTATTATGCTTTTGGCTGTGTTGGATATAGATCTTTCTGTATCTATTTTTTAGTTTCATTACTTGTGAATTGAATCTAATTGGAGCTTCTTCTTTGTTGTTTATGCATGTAGTATAATGAATAATGTGAGTACTTGATCGAGCTTACGAAGCCTAAAATGGTGATGTCGACTGTGGTTGATAGTGATACTAGTAAAACTATAGATAGAGCCTTTTAGTCATTTTACATGTAGAGTCTTTTTGTGTTTTTGTCATGTATGTAGAGTCTTAATCGATAACTGTTGGTTTGCTGTTGTGTCGTGGTGAGGGTGCCATGTCGGTGGCAGTGAGATCGATTCCTCTCCAAGGTCTCCGCTACAATGGAAGTTGCAAGCTACAAGGAAATGGTATGTGAGTTTAGTTCTTGCAACATGTGGCAGCATTGTGAGTTTAGTTCTGTGATTGTGAATTAATATTTAACTAATATTTACAAGAGCAGCTCACTTACTTTCTGTGCGTGAGGTTATACGTTACACAAAAAAATGGATTTGTATATGCTACTCAATCTTATATCTCCATTCAAGTGTTAACTTGTGTTTTTTACTCAGGTTTCTGATTTCTTTACCAAGTTAATGCAAAGGGTCTCCAAAGAGTTATCAACAAGCTTTTGGTGCGGTTTATGTCACGAAAACGTTTCTGGAGAATTTATGTAGTGATTAGGTACTGGTACCACTGAAACTTTTGGTCTACTTTTGCCTGATAGAGACTCTAATCGGCTTTCGCTTCTTTAATTTAGTACTTTAGGTTTATAAAACTAAATGTTGTTTCCGATTAGGCCATAATTGAGTAAATTTGTGATGTCATACAATTTCTTGGTCTTTAGGCAAGTGTGTATATGTATGTGCTTGCATTACTCTTTATCTATCCATGGGATCAGTGAAGTGAAGACTATATTTTTAGTTTCTCAGGTTTGTACTTGAGCCGGATGTCCATAAGGTTGTTAATTCTTTTAGTTTCATATAATAGTAGTTCCATTGGAATGGTTATGTTTGAAGTATGTGCTTAGCATTCGTTACACTCTTGCAGATTGATTATGTCTCTTGGATTTGCGTTCAAGATGCTTATGCATGCAGCGGTAAAAAATGCTCTGCTCAATCAATGTTATTTATTCATGAGGTTTACATTGATTTAGTTGTTTGTAATGTAGAGATACTGATATTTACCTAGCTCTAGTTAGAATCATTATGCTTTTTTAGGGGGGGGTTCCTGTGAAAGTGTTTTATGACATCTTCTTATGATAAAAATTAAAATTAAACTTGAATGGTTATGTGTTGGAGGATGATTGAGTATCAAAGTGTTTGTATTTGATAGATGAATTGTTGTTAGAGCTCATAGTTTAGGTGTTATGTTGACTCGCCTCTCTATTTATACAGAGAAAACATAAAACTCACGAGGTTTCCTTTCCTCTGAAAGTGGCTACGCACAGCTGCTCACAGAGGAAGGGGATTATTGTTAATCCCTTTAAATGTTTTAGCACCAGTTTTTTATGCGTCGCACAATTAGCAACGGTTTTTTAAAACCGGTGCCAAAAGAACCGGTGCTAATGGGGTACATATTAGCACCAGTTTTTTAAACTGGTGCTAAAACTAGTTTATTAGCACTGGTTTTTAACGAAAAAACTGGTGCTGGAACAAGAAAAAACTAGTGCTAGAGGGGGGTTCCTATGATAGTGTGACTACATGGGTTGGAATTTATATATTGGGCCTATTTATGGACCAAATGGCCCATTTCACGATCATGTATGACATCACTGTGTCTTCGTGTCTTCCTCGGTACATGCGAGGTTACGAGCAATGTCGACTAATAGAGTATGTGTAGGATTTCCATAATCACTTATATTATAGAAATTAAATGTCTTTCATCGTTACTCATAGCCAATGTTATTAGAGGAGTATAGATATATGTTTCACGAATCAAAGTGATTTTTTTAAAAAATTAGTCCACAAGTAAAGCCAACCCTTTCATAGGCGTTATCATGTACATGTTGATGGTTAATTGCAGTCGACCGTCAGTTAAAATTTTAATTCAATTATGCCTATATTTGGATGAACCTTGATTTTTCAATATTATTTGATGTGTTTAGAGCTTGTTGCGGTTATTCAAGACTATAATGTCAGTTATACCTATTGAACGGGGTATTTTCGTAAAGCCTAAGAACACTCAATCCTCTTATCAAGATTTTATAAGGACTGGCATAGCCAAAGTTATAATAAACTACTTGATGTTAGTTAAAGTAATTACAAAGGGTTCTCCTATGATGCTCAAGAACAGTCAATATTGTTGGACAATAATGTTTTTCCTAGGTGTAAATCAAATGATTAATATTGTTAAAAATCCTTGTGCAACCGATGTTGTTCGAAGAGGTAGATATCAGTTGTAACAATTATAAAGGTTAATCCCGTTATGCATGGAGAAATGACCTAAAGTATTACTAAATAAATTGTACGAACAAGTAATATTACTCATTCGATGGTTAAGATTGTTGTGGGCCAGAGAAACCCAATCACATTCAAAGGAAAGGTATACAAGTACAACGTATCACATTTGGTTATCATGTTCATTGAACCATGTTAGGCGAGTAACAGTTTGAGAAAGAAGTGTTAGTTGTAATACTTCGAGACTATAATGGACCATATTCTTCAATACTTTGAGAAACAAATGTTATAGTATATATTTCAAGACTATAAAGTAATTTGTCATACTACATCCATAGTGTTTTTGCTATGAGTTTCGATCACGGACCCTAACAACAAGAGTTCAAGGTTAATGAACAACCGTTCGAGATTAAATTGATGATACCATTTATTTTATCATTTAATATTGTTATTAACAATATTACAAAATGTATTACTCTAGGCCAGGCATTTGGGCCTGTGTGTTAATGAATTTGGGCTAAAACCTTTATTCGGCCCATGGTATTATGCGACGTCGCTCCCTTGTCATCATAAGGTTGATCTGGATGAAATTGAATGTAAACCCATGTGATGTTTATTTAACCCACAATTGACTAAGCCCAAATTGTATTGAAAATTTGATTGGCTGTATTATTTGGCCCAGTATCCTGTTAGTGCGACCTTGGGAATTAATCGGTTAACGTATGATATTATCAAGCATAAATGAAACGTTGCATACTTAGGTTAAATGACACCATCTTGGTCTTAGTACTTAAAGGGTCAAATCTCTATCCAATCGCATTCCCAAACTCGACGTCGCACATTCATACCTCCCCATTTCCCAAAATCCACCACAAAACTGCCCAATCCAACTACTTAACCGCCTCATTATCAAAAACCCAAGCTCTCCATCTTTCTTTGTTTATCAGTATCTATTAACACCGAACGATACATCCACATTTTTTCCAAAGAGGTCAGATTTTTTATTCGTTCTATTGTTTTACTTGTTTAGGATTATTGTTAGAGTTTATTGCTTGTTGTAATATGTAGATTTATTCCAATTTGCAAGTTTTTTTGAGATCTATGTGATTGATTTTGTTTTTGGGCTATTTTATTAGTGTTTGATAGTGTTTCATAGTGTTCTTCAATGCTTCGATGAACTGGGGTAGGTGTGATGGGGTAAAATTCAAGTTGCTGTATACATGCATCGTATTGAGGGAGTTATGGGCATGTATGATAGGATTTATGAATTTTTTTGACCATTCGGCTGAATGTCGCAAACAATTTGGCCAAGTTGGCCTACTTTGAAAAGTTGCACATTCATACCGTGATGAATGCCCGACCTCGCAATAGTTAATCGGGTCAGTCGAAATGTTAACAGCATGCCAGCTAGATCGATTATGCCATCAAATTCATCTAATTAGTTGATCACATTACTGATCAATGTGTAAAATCTTTTCTTGCATATGGAAGTCAAGAGTATAGCCAAAAGGCCAATGGCCAAGCACAGGAAGGCCAGCACCTCTTGGGCAAAGAGGGTGAAGGACACCCCTCTACAACCAACTTTTGATGACAAACAGTTTTTTGAGGAGGAAAACACAAAACGTTACAATGTGATCAGCAAGAGGTGGCTAAATGAGGTGAGGTGCACGAAGCCCGAGGATGTGCAGCGACTCCACCTTTATGTATTTCTCAAGGCTTTCAAATCATCACGGATGAGGGTCTGATTTGCTTTGACAATCCCACGTATGAAAACAAGATCAAACAGTTCTACTCAAATTTCACTTATATCAGTACCAGGAAGTAAAAACTCCTAGTTAATGGCAAAAATATGGTATTGACAATTGAGTTGGTCAATGAGGCAATTGGGCACACAATTGGTAAAGATGAGGAAAACCTGGTTGAAAGACTCCAAGTCTATTGCTGTGACAATTGGCCTAATAGGGTAGATGAAGATGACGAGTTAGGGGCCCCGATCCCAATCACGTGGTGGAAAAATACTTCAAGATCAAAGTGGGCAATAACACTTTCAAGCCAAGGGCCATCAAGATTGATGTTCTCGAGCTCAAGGAGAGAATGAAGTACTACATCATCTGCCACTTCCTCATCCTAGATAGCCATCCTTCCAAGCCCACAATCAACGACATTGTCCTCTACTGGCTCATATGTGAGAATAAGATTGTTGACCCCAGTTACACCATCCAGGAGATGCACACTACGGCTATGGCCTGGAAGAGAATGACCCTTCCATATGAGAAATATAATGTTCCCATCCGATCTACGCAGAAGATCTCCCCAAAGTACTATGATGTAAACAACTTTGTCCAAAAGCATTGGCACTAAGAGGCGAGGCATGGGTTGATCGTAATATCTCCAAGGGTGATCTGATCTAACAGCTACCCCCAGGCATTTATAAGATGTCAAATACATATAAGTTTCAAAATCATTAAACATCTCTTTTGTAGGTTTTTGTTAGAAGATTGATAGATTTAGATATGTTTACATAATAAGAGATTTAGACATTCATTTTTGGTTTTCTTATCTAAATCCTTCATTTTGTAACCTATTTTTAGTCTAATGGATTTTTTGTCACGACCATTTAGATTCCTTTCAGCTTAATTTGTAAATTGCTCATGAGCACTTTAGAGAGGTTTAGTGAAGGCCACAAACTAAAACGTGGTAGAAGATAGAAGGGTCGAAGAAGGAGGACAAAGAAGTGGATGAATTGTGACCCAGAAGTTTTGACCAAGTTCTGAAAATGATCCAAGAATAATCTGACTACAAGGATGTCATCATTGGACTCCCCTTATTAAGCACTATAAAATCTACAACAAGAACTCCAAAATTGGAGTAACGGTTCACTCATAACGACGCGAAGACTGACCGGCCAGTGAAGAAGACCAGGCGAGCGGATTACACCCTTAACTGCGCGCCCAGGCGCTGGAAAATAGCCATGGCACATGTCCTTGGTCCAGAAATGCACACCTAGAGCCTGATCCCATGCGCCCGAGTGAAAAGCACCCTGGCCCGAGCGGGCAACAACCCTCATCCCAGAAGCCCAGCACCCTCGTGTGCCCAGCGTGCCTGCTGCACTCTTTTTTACTTTTCTTTTGACCTTGAGCTATAAACAGCCCCTCTTCTTCCACATTTCATTGGAGTCCGACTTGGGGGCCTCCAAACCCTAGTTTTCTTCTTCTTGTCTTAGTTTTTGCATCTTTTCCATGGATTCTTGTAGATTTGTTATCGGTTTTCATTATCCAAGCTACATTTCACCTTGGGAGCAATTGGTAAGCATTTCTAATATGAATTTGTGAGATTTGGTTTATCCTATTTTATTTTTTTATTATCATGTATGTTTGGTGCTTTTTTGTGTGATTAATGCATGATTTATTCTAGGGTGATAAACTAGTTGATGATCATGGGTTGATTCTTTGCTAGGTTTTTGGTCAAACCCAGAAGACTTTGGCTTTTTTTCAATGTGATTGTTGTTGCTCAATTATAGGTTATAACTAGGAGTGACAACTAATTATCATTGTTGATTGATGAAATTTCTTAAACTTAGGATGAATTTGAATGGGTTCGACTAATTATAAATGTAGCCCACTAAAAACGATTAGCATAAAGGCTGATCCTCATAGTTGTTATTAGTAAATATACTTGTGCTATCTATGTGTTTCTCGCACGACGATAGCCTTCCAGGCATGAGGGAACTCAATCAACCGCAACAGCTGGGCATCCTATCCATCCACTGTTAGTATGAAAATGCTGAGGGCCCTTCTTAGCGGTGGAACTGCTGCACAGGGGCCAGTGGAAAACGAAGATCATGAAGTGAAGGCCGGCCATGCAGATGATGACGCACTGGCTACTAATGATTGAGAAGTTTGGTTCTAGTGACAAGTCAGGGTGTTGCTAGGATGGGGAGGAGGGCGACTCTCAGGGTAATTCGATGAAGGATGATCATGTACCCAAGATGCCCCAAAACCATCTTTGATCAGTTTAATGTTTTCGTGGATGATTTAATGAATATTATAGATGCTGTGTAATATTTTGAACAAATATTGTGGTTGCAATCGAATGCTAGAATTTGATTATGTTATCCTTTTTCTTATGGTACAATACAATGTTTCATGTACGGTGTTTTTAAAATATTTTATTGGTTGTTGTGAACACGGAATGTTTTGCTTGTATGTTTTATATTCTGAGTTCTAGTTTGAATTTTGTAGCTATCAACTGAACCTCAGTTTGTAGCGTGCAACGTCTTACATTTTTCTTAAAAAACTACTCGGTTAGAACGACGGCTTACAGACATACGTGCGAGCTCACAAGAATTAATTAATTTTTGTAGATTTAGGCATTGTCTTCAACCGACTACCTTACCGATATTTTATGCAACGTTGCCAACTCTGCCTTTCATGAGCGTGAGGCTCATGTGCGATGTCGTAAACTGGTGTTTGTTCTTACCGTTATGTATAATGACAAGTTGTGCGATGTAGGCTAATACATCTCCAAAACCATTACTTATATGCTTCGATTAAAAATTGGAATGCCAAATGGTTACCAATTACATAAGAACAAAAGGCAAGAAAAATACATTATACAAGGTTATTAAAAAGGATTTTTAAATCTAGTTTATGTCTTCTTTTTCTTCTTCTTCAATTTGAGATGTCATTTAATCTACACGCCTTCCTTGTGGTCTCTCCTCAACGCTAGCTCCACCCCAATTATTTCTTCTTGGGCGACACCAGTGGAGTTGGTAGTGTATGTGGAATAATATCATACAATGAAGATGGACTAACCTACGCCACAAGTTACCTTTATCTTTAATAACCACTGATTTACTAGAATTGCAAGGATCATCAACATAAAAAAATTGTAATTGTGTTATGTGAAAGTGTGATTGTGATTGTGTGATTGTGTTATGCGAGTACTTACTTCTCCAACGAACCGGGGTGCCTCTCTTTGATAGAGACCATGTGCATATCCACGTAGGGGTGAACCACATCTGAATTGCGCAAGACATATAAGTGTGCTTTCATCAACTCGTCATGGGTTAGTACCCGAGTTGTTCCATTTCGCAAACCTTTTCCTCCCACCCTATCTTCATTGTGCAATTTTGGTACACCAACCGACTCTTCATTCTTCAAGAACTCCATGCAGTATTCTACAACCTCCTTGGTCACATACCTCTGGATAATACTGGCATCCGGGTGAAACTAATTTTTCAAATAACCATTGAATATCTTCATATACCTCTCGAAGGGATACATCCATCGAAGATAAACAGGACCACAAATCAATACTTCTTGTAAAACGTGAACCAACAAGTGCACCATAATGTTAAAGAATGAAGGAGGGAATACATCTCCAACTCGCACAACACGATAACTATTTTCGCTTGCAGTTTCTCCAATTTTCGACATCTAATCTCTTTACAACAAATTTCCTTGAAGAAGCGACACAACCGGGTAATGCACTTCCTGACGTGAGTTGGAAAGATGGATCTAATTGCAACCGTGAGAAATTCTTGAATCAAACAAAGTGAATCATGAGATTTCATATTCCCTAACCTCAATCTCTCATCGGACACTTGATTTCTTACCTGGGATAAGTAGCTCATCGGAACATCCATTCCTTTAAGACCAAAACATATCAACTCTTTCTCTGCTTTCTAAAGTGTGAACCAAGCTGCTGGCATCCCCCGCACACGTGGGGCCAACTCAGGTCTACTTCCCATTTCTACCATATATTTCCTTGACTTCACACCATCCTTTGTCTTACTCGGGATATTCATCAAAGTACCAACCAAACTGTCACATACATTATTTTCAATATGCATCACGTCCAAACAGTGTCGGTTATCAAGTATCTCCTAATAGGGTTGTTTGAAAAGTATGGAATGCTTCCTCCAACTACCGGCAACCTTAGGTTTCCTCTCCTCTTCCCAAAGTCATTACGCAAATATTGTTACATGTACAAGATTGATGCACCTATTAATATGAGAGGAGGGAGAAAAAACTCTACCTTTCCATTGAATTCATCAAGTCAATTCCTCCACCGATGAGCTGTTGGAAGCCATCTCCGGTGCCCAAGATACATAGTCTTATTTCCATGCCTCAAATGACAATAATCGGTTCTATCTAAACAAATGGGGCATGCATTGTGAGCTTTCACGGAATAGTCAGACAAGTTTCCATGCGTGGGAAAGTCATAAAATGCAAAACAACATCACTCTAAAATCAAACTCCTTCCTCTAAAACCCATCATACATCATCATTCCTAGATGGCACAACTTTTTCATGTCATTCACCAAGGGGGCTAGGTACACATCAATATCATTTCCCAGTTGTTTCAAACCGGAGATCATTAGAGATAACAGTATGTACTTCCTTCTCATGCACAACCAATGGGACAAGTTGAAATCATTACCATCAACCGTTGCAAACTATAACTGCTGTTCATATTACTAAATAGGTTTATTCCATCGGTACACAAACCAAGCCTCAAGTTACGTGGCTCATTCCCAAAGACTGGAAGGGTTGCACCTATTGTCTTCCACTGATCACCATCAGCCGGATGACTTATCACTTCAGGATCAACCACTGTCTGATCTGCATGCCAACTCAAATTCTTTGCATCCTTGGGATTGTCAAAAATCTTCTCAAGCGAGGAATAATAGGTAGATACCAAACAACCTCGACAGGTTCCTTCTTCGTCCGCTGATTTCCAAATTCTCCATCAACATCAACCACTTTCAATTTAAACCTTGGACCATTGCCTTTAGGGTAATCCTCCGCATTCACATGATCTTCCCTATACAAGATACAATTATTTTGACAAGCATGTATCTTTTCATAATCTATACACATCGGACATTGTACCTTATTTCACTCATATATTGTTTCAGGCAGTCTATTGCATACCGGAAGCATATCTTTCAACACTTTCAACAAACCATCGTATAAAAGTGTCTCATTATGTCTGTGGAGGTCTAAAAGTCATTTAGGATTTCTACTGCAATTCTTGACAATCTCCTCAACAAACTCATCCATCCTGTCATCCTTCTCGGCCCCTTATTAATTCTAGTATACTCATCCACATTTTCCCCATGCCAAAACCAAATTTTGTATGTTGGATCCAAACCGTATATAAATAAGTCTTCCTTCAAAGAAATTGATTATTCATGAATAGCGATGTTCCAACACTTCTTACAAGGACAATATACATAAGACAAATTCCCCTTTGCGGTATTCATAAATGCATATTTAATGAAGTTGGCTACAAAAGATCGATACCCCTCGCTTGTTCGATCTTCATTAAAACAATTGGTTTTATCCATAAACGTTCCTAACATACAATAATAAGTACACACTCTTTATAGACCTATCTTAGAAACAAATACATCAAATTCATTAAAATTATGTCATGCATACACAAATCATATATATAAATGTCAACGAAAACATTCATTATATTATCATACACACACACACACACATATATATATACAACATCAACTATATACAATGAAAAAATACCCAATTTCAATCAACCCATACTTAAATATGCATTTGTAACAAGCTACAACAAGTAAGAAGTGTAGAACAATTAGTTCATAAGGACCGCCGTTGTATAACCATTCATCAACAGATGCTGCTTCCCATATTGGGTAAAAGTGCAAACCGATAGCTGCAGAAGTCGGAACAATCGCACCTGAAATAATATTGTTTCCGTAAAGTAAAGAACTAACCTGGAACCTAATTTGAAGATGAAACTACAAATTTTTGGTATTGGAAAACTTACTTGGTAATAGATCACAATCAACAACCTTATTTCCCGCCTCTAAGAATGTGGATTTGGATTTTGAAGAGGCAACTCGGAATGGGAGGAAACTTTTTGGGCATCATGATTGAATTTGGTTAATGGAGCCAAACTTACTAACTAAATCCCGGTGTATGCAACGTTGTTGTTAGCTGTCGACTAAAAATTGGTCGTAAGGATGTAGAGAGCAAGGTCGGTCTTGTCACGATTAAGTATTATTGCATGATCTGACCAACACAACCGATGTCGCACATACGTCGGTCATTTTATTTACTTTGATTTTGAAAATTATTTACCTCAGTTTCTATAGAACCAAGGTAAAAAACCAATTATTTACCTCAATTGTTTTATAACTGAGGTAAAAAATACGTTATACTTCGAAAAAAACAACCGAAGTACAATACAAGAAACAAGACCTGTTACTTTGCCCATTTTTCCTCTATTTTTTTGTTAACACCAAATAACCGAGGCAAAAAGTTCTTTTGCCTCTATATTTTTGGAAGTAAAAGATATTATTTACCTCGATAATAAAAAAATGAAGTAAATAATTGATTGTATACATCGGTGATGAAAAAGGTTGGAAAACAAAGTAAATAATGTTATTGAATAGTGTGCGATGTTGTATTTTTCGAAATGAAAAGGTTGTCCAACTTTGCCAGATATATTGTAAATGCTGATAGGTATTACAAACGATTAGCAAAGCCGCATATATGTAACAGACAAGTTAAAGTAAAGAATTTGACATTGACAGAAGAATATAAAATACAATAACATGGAGGTCGTGCACTTTTCCCCAGTGTCTTTGGCATCTCTCTCCTCTTAATATCCTGTCATCACAATTAATTTTTGGGAACGGAAAATTAAGTTTAGTTAAGCACAATAGTTGCTAGTAGTTATTGTGCTACAAACACCTTACAAATACTGCCCTAATTTAAACACAACCAGTACTCCATTTGTTCAATGTTTAAATAATTAAGATAGAAAAATAATTAGAAAATAGTAGTCATTAAAATATCCTTACAATTATATAGTACATAATATAATTCGAATAAGAACTTTCTTAGTTCCAACATAATAGAAATTACAATACACTCAATCAACTCGGACAATGATGACCTTGAAGATGATTGGTCCCCTAGCTTGTATCACCTCGAAGAACAAGGTTTCCCCGATGCGTAGGTTGTTTCCTCTAAGGAACTCGCCAAAACCCTTTGGGCACTCCCACGCCCCGAGTAGTTCATATGCCGCTCTATCCCATAGCACCTTAGCACTATGGGTGTCTTCTTAGTTGGGCAGGACCGGTACAATTTCCTATGGGATGTACTAAGTCGTCGTAACAAACATTGATTAGAAATATATATATATATATATACATATATATGTGTGTGTGTGTGTGTGTGTTTGTATATACACAATAGTGGTGAGCCTTTAATTAAAGGTGGATTTCAAAGGGGGTTCCTTGGAAATATCCAGGAACCACCTTCGTTCAAAGCATCCCAACTCGGAAGCCAGTTGATTCGGCTCCCCCCCAGATTAAAGGTGGTTAAATGGATTTTGAAGGAGGTTCTCTTAAAACTGCCTTTGATCCAATAAAATCAAAGGCGGTTCATATTATAATCATCTTTGAATGGTCTAAATTAAAGGCAGTTATGCCAAACCGCCTGTAATTAAAGGTAGTTATGAACTTGTAACATCCACAGGAAGTACTTCCAATCGAGGAAGTTTTAGTTTATCTCAATAAGGAAGAGAAAAAAATTCTTACGAATTCATAACTTTATTCGTGTGTTAGTTCCAATTTTATAACTTAGTCAGACGTTTATGCAGGGTTTTGGGTGACAGCTTCCGAACTCGTAACCAGTGAAACTGGTTAAAAAACACGTTTTTGGGTCAACATGGATAGAACCTTCATGGTTGTGTTAACAAATGGGGTTTCGAGATGAAGAACAACTAAGTTATCTGCTCTAGTGCATTTGATTAGGTATGTAATTAGACTCGGGAAGGCCTAATATAATTTCCCCCATCCCAGGATGGATTTTATTAAAAAAAAATTAGGTATTTAATTGTGTACAAATCAATGAGATTTTGTTTAGATTTAGTTTTTGTTCATTTTAATAATTGTTTTCCTTTTGTGCCATTCATGAATGTTTTTTGAAAGCTTATGTGTTGAGTGGATGTTAATTGGATTTTATTATAGGTGATTGACTATGGATAGAATTGAATTGATTGGTAGAAATTTGAGAAAATCACCCGCTTACATCCCTTCGGTAGAATCCTTTATTGTTGATGCCTTTGAACATTCTTCGAAGAATGGTGTTGTCCGGGCACTTTGCCCATGTAATGATTGTAAGAATGATGTATATTTGTGAAGGAAGAAGATACATGAACATCTCATCATCCGAGGGTTTCAAACTAGTTACACGTCTTGGGTGTGGCACAGTGAGGTTATTAAGTCTAGTATTGAAGATATAATCGGTAATGAGGTTTACAATTTAGATGTAACTGATGGATTTAAGGAGATGGTGGAGGATGTGGCTAGAGAATTCCACGGTAAACCCAAAGTTCTTGAAGCTTTACAAAATGACAAGAAGACGTCATTATACACTGTTCTAACCATTCGATGTTGAGTGCCAATTTGCAAAAGATGAATTTGAAAGACAAATTTGGGTGGACTAATAAAGGTACAACAAAAACGCTTGAAGTAGTTAGGGAATTGGTTCTTGAAGGCAATTTGTTGCATGATAGATCGTATGTCGCGAAAAGGGTTCTTTGTCCTATGGGATTGGGATTGAAAAAAATGCATGCTTGCCCGAGTGATTTCATTTTGTACAGAGGTCGAGAAGATGAGGACCACGATAAATGTTGGGTCTGTGGTGAGTTGCATTACAAGTTAAAGCGAGGAGGCATTGGGGTTGGGGCGGATGCTAATTTGGTTTCGAAGAAAAAAACACGGTCTAAAGTCTTATGGTATCTCCCTATCATTCCCCGGCTTAATAAGTTGTTTCTTTGTAAAGAAGATGCAAAGTTTTTGCGTTGGCATTCTGAGAGAGATCCGTCTTGTGGATGGCATGATCAGACATAGGTCTGACGCTGATCAGTGGAATAAATTGATGTTATTTACCCCGAATTCGGTGATGAGTCTTGAAATTTGAGACTTGGGCTATCAACAGATAGTATGAACCCATTAGGTAATATGAGCAGCACGTACAACACATGGCCTATTATGTTAGTTATATACAATCTCCCCTCGTGATTGAAAATGAAACCAAAGTATGTGTTGTTATCAATGATGATATTGGGTCCTACGCAACCTGGTAATGATATAGACGTGTACCTTGCTCCATTGGTGGATGATTTTTTGAGATTCTTCGACAAAGGGATCAGTACTTTTGATTGTTTGGTAGGAGAAGATTTTACATTGAAGGCATTATTGTTTTGTACGATAAACGACTTTCCCGCCTATGAAAATTTGTCTGGGTACTCAGTCAAAAGCCACTAAGCTTGTCCAGTGTGTGAGAATTAAACCTCATTCTGTCAACTAAAGCATGGTTGTAAAACCATATATCAAGGTCATAGGAGATTCCTTTCGGATGGTCACCCATGGAGATCAGCGAATAAATGGTTCAACGGAGAAGTAGAGGAGAGAGTGGCACCGGTACAACTTACAGGCATTGAGGTTTATTAGAGAGTTAAGGAATTGCCTAATGACTTGGGGAAGAAGAAGTGTAAAGTTAAAAGTGAAGGTAGTTGAAAGGAATGCTCCATTTCTTTTAAAATTCCTTATTGGAAGATTTTGGATGTATAACATTGTCTTGATGTAATGCATATTGAGAAGAATGTGTGTGATTCATTGATTGGAACACTGTTGAACTCCCTTGGTAAAATAAAGGATGGTTTGAAATCCCGGTTTGACTTGGTTGAAATGGGAATTAAGAGTGGTTTGGGGCCGGTGATGAGTGGTGATGATTTTCATCTTCCACCTGCATGTTATTCTATGTCTCAATCAGAGAAGAAATCCTACTGTGAGAAGTTGAGAAAATTGAAGGTGACTAGTGCTTACTCGTCTAATATAAGTTCATGCATGTATTTGGTAGAGTGTAAGTTGCTTGGATTGAATTCACACGATTTCCACGGGTTGATGCAGGAATTGAATAGTTATGCCATCAGGGCGACTTTTCCTCCTCACGTTCGATTGTGCATTATAAGACTTTGTTTGTTCTTCAAGTCTATGTGTTCGAAAAACTTTAGTCACCGAAGGCTTGACCGTTTGCAATCAATGATAGTTGAAGTCTTGTGTCGCATTGAGTTGTACTTTTCCCCGTCATTCTTTGACATAATGGTCCATTTGATTGTGCATTTGGTCTGTGAGATCAAGTTGTATGGCCCTGTGTTCTTGAGGTGGATGTATCCTTTCGAGAGAGATATGAAAATCTTCAAACATTTTGTGAAGAACCGATACAAACCTGCGAGTAATGATTATCATTACGTGGTGGAGGAGGTGATCGAATTTTTTACATATTATTTGAAGGAAGTCGATTCTGTTGGACTCCCGAAGTCTAGACATGAAGGGAGAATAGAGTGACAAGGTGTAAGGTAGGGTAATCTTATGAGCCCTAGTGCAGAAGATTTACGTTCAGCCCACCTCTATATTCTTTGCAATTACGAAGATGTTGTCCCCTATGAAGAGATTCACATGGATGAGATAAGATTCAAACATCCCACGTATAATGAAAAAAATGTTCTTAAACAACACAATATGGACTTTCCTTCATGGCTAAGAGCTCACATCTCGATTGGTGATCATCCACGTTCGGTGACATGGTTGGCCCGGAGACCCTTGGGTACAGTTACCTCATATGGTGCATACGACATTAATGGCTTCTTCTTTGCACCAAATCAGCTGATGATAAAGGTGTATCACAGAATAGTGGTGTGACACTTGTGTAAGAGGCTTTACACGTTCGGAGTGCAAGTGACTCAAATCCAATGTATGCCCAAACTTGTTACTTTGGTAAAATAATCGACATATAGGATCTTGATTATGTGACGTTTAAAGTTCCTCTATTTAAATGCCAATGGGTATATGTCAACACTGGCCACAAAATTGATGATATGGGTTTCACCCTGGTTGATTGTAGTCGAGTGGGTTGAAGAGCTGATCCATTTATTTGGCATCACAAGTTCATCAGGTCTTCTATATCAAGGATCTTATAGAACCTAGGTGGGAGGTCATTGTTGAAGGCAAAATATTTTTTAGCGATCAAAATGAGACTGAAGATTTGATTGGCTCTGGTAGAAATTCCCTTTCTGATCCATTTTTAAAGACACTAAGCTTGCAAAGGATAATATAAGTATCTAGGGATTCCTAGGACAAATAGACCATGAAGAGGGAATCTGGGTCGACGGGAGTGGAAACGTTTAAAAAAGGCGCCGCAAATTGAAGAAGAAGAAGCAAAGGTAGTGATCCATTTATCTTGTATTTCAAATTGGTTTTCACTCTATGCAGCATATCAATTGAATAACTTCCGGTTTTGGAAGCTATTCGGATGATATGGTAAAAAACCACTTTACTGGTTAAGCATTCTTATACGTGTAGCCATTGCAGGCTGAGCCTGTAACTGTACTAACCTTCATTTGTTTAAATAACTTAATCCATCACATCAGTCAAAATAATTTAACCAAATGAATTTAGAAACATTGTACATCAGAATCAGTCATAATATTCCATTGGTCAAACATAGTAATCCCTAATGCAAAACAATCCATTGTTAAAATACAACCATAAATCCAAAGTACATAACAACTAAAACATAAGGAATCCCTAATCAAACTAAATTCATTCTCCTAAGTCTTGATACTGGTGGCATTTCCAGGTGACGCTTGTAAGTGCAATGACTACATTCCAACTTCCAAATGTGCTCCCTCAATTGAGATATTTCACCAAGTACCCATTTGTAGAATGCCTTGAACCCTTACATGAAATAAGTACATGTATCATATAAATGTGTAAACATATTGAAATTAGCCAATCGGGTAAATGACATAAAGAAAGATAGTAGGTTTTTAAAACAAATTGTGGTTTTTACCTTCTTCACGCCTCGGTCTTTTGTTCGGCTCCACAGTATCTTCTGGCTTGTAAGCCCAATTGTAGTCATCCAATATCCACTTCTTCTTTTTGTGATGTTTTTTGTACCACTTGCGTGCCTTCTCCTCATCGTGTAATGCCATGCCTGGAATTAAGAATCGTTGTGATAAGGTTACCATATGGTAGGCTCCTGATATTTCTCTTCGACATTGCAACCCAAAACATGTGATTGAATATCGCCGAACCAAGATTTATTTTCCTACCCTCAATGATGTAATAGAACAACATTAGGGTCATTGTACTAGGCTCAGTGAGGTGGCCGGTAATAGGAACAATAATTCTAGCTATCATTTCCTCCACAATTCGTTGATCAATGGTAAGACGATTCAAGCTAAATATCTCAGGCTTCCCTAAATTGTTTGGGTTACCATTAAAGTACCTATGGCTACACAGGATTGGGTCAACATATGGATAGTCCGATTGGAGTGGCCAAGCATCCCTATGTCACATCATCAGGAAACACTCGCCAGGGGGCTTTGTATGGAAAGTCTATAAATCCATTAATTATCCAAGGACTAAGGTCAATAATGAACCCATTAACCTTCGTTGTGTATTCACTCCACTCTTTTTGATGAAAATTAGAATAGAACTAACAAACGTCATCAAAGTGTGATGGTTCATTTAGAGTGAACAATTTTAGAACATGTTGATCCTCAAAAACTAGAAGCGGATCCACTATGCATATGCTATGATACACATTGTTGTCAAGGACATAACAATTTAACAATCTACCATGTGAGCGCAAATCATTGTACCTCGTTTGAGCTTCGGGAGACACAAACCTAGCCCTTTCACTTGACTTTCCAAGAATTCTTCTTAGCGGTCCTTTTCATACGCACATTCCCAACATCTCCACCTTGTTGTGAAGAACACATTATTTGGAGCTACCCGCGCTTTCAAAGTGTTTGAATTTGGGGGTTTTGGACCGTTTCTAGTGCCGGAACGTTTGTCTCACCACAAGAAACAACACCATTTACTTTGCCCCTTTTACCTCAGTTTTTTTCTTAACCCCGAAAAACTGAAGTAAGAAGTTCTTACCTCGGTTATTTTTTTCGAAGTAAAAAATATGTTTTACCTCGGTTTGTAAAAAACCAAGGTAAAAAGTCTGATATGACCGACGTTGCAAGCATGTCTGGCTTACTGACATCTATTGTTGTTGTGACCGAGATCGCACGTAGCTATCCTAGACACAAATGACCGACGTCGCACGCATGTCTGGCTTAACGACGTCTATTGTTTTTGGGACCGAGATCGCACATACCTATCCCAGACACAAATGACCTACATCGATTGCATGTTCGGCTTACCTACTTTGGTTTTTTTGTGACTGACGTCGCACACATGTCTAGCTTACCTACATCAGTTGTTTTTGTGACCGAAGGTGACGTGGGTACCTAACATCATATGGGCACTTAACTCTTTATATAATTATGAATAAGTGGTATATACAATTTTAATTGGTAAAAAAAGAGTTTATTTATTAATATTCGACTTCGATCACATATGACTCGAACACTAAATTTTAATTATTTCATTTTACATGTGGCTAATTCCAAGGGTGACATGCGTCATATGTGATGTGGCTAAGAGTTGCTAGGGAAGTATATTCTATTTGACACGTGGCTAATCCCTTTCTTAGTTATATGTAACCAACTCTAAGTTACTCTATAGCATGTACTAGCGCTTTCTAACATTTCATCAAAACATTCATTAATTTAATATTTCTATATTTATGCAAGAATAACAAAAATTATATATTTTGGAGTAATGGATTATAGGGTAGCTTAATTTTGGGCCATAGTGTAATTTTTCAAGATTGTGTTGAAATAATCAATGTTGACTTTCGAGTCCCTGCCATTCACCCATACATGCCCAAATTGCAAAATTGCAACTGTATTGCCAATTTCGTGATTTGTCAATTCCAACTTTCTTGGAAGGACCTAAGTGCAAAAAGTAAAAAACTTTACTCGTAGCTCTAAATTGAACTCCGCTCGAACGTGATGCTACCCTATACACCTCAATTGTATTTTTCAAGTCCGTAGCATAGTATTTATCAATAAAAATGCACAAGAATATTTTTGTAATCTTTTCCGATTTCCATTTCTTTCTTATATGTAACCAAATCTAAGTTATTCAACAACATCTACTAGCATTTTCTAACATTTCATCATAAAAATTTATTTATTCAATATTTCTATGTTTATGAAAGAATAACAAAATTCATATATTTTGGAGCAATGGATTATAGGGTAACACAATTTTGGGACAAGTGTAATTTTTCAAGATTGTGTAGAGGTAATCAATGTTGACTTTCAAGGCCCTTCCATTCACCCATACATGCCCAAATTGAAATTTTGCAAATGTATATTATTGAATTGAATTTTGTTGTTGCCAATTTCATGATTTGGGAATTCCAGCTTTTTTGGAGGGACCTAAATGCAAAAGGTAAAAACTTTACTCGTGGCTCCAAATTGAAATCTACTCGAACGTGATGCTACCCTATACATCCCAATTGTATTTTCCAAGTCCGTAACATAGTATTTATCAATAAACATGCACAAGAATATTTTTTAAATCTTTTCCCATTTCCTTTTCTTACTTCTATGTAACCAAACTCTAAGTTACTCTACAACATAATTCCAACATTTCACCAAAAGCTTTATCTATTTAATATTTCTATATTTATCCAAGAATAACAAAAAATCATTAATTTTCGGAGCAATGGATTATAGAGTAACACAATTTTGGGCCACATTGTAATGTTTCAATAAATGATCAACCCTAATTTGACTTTTTATACATAAACACTAATGAAATGTTTGACTTAACTAATCAATGGTCAAACCTTATATAATTTTCTATACATAAACACTAATTAAAAGATTTGACCTTAACAAATGAATGGTCACCCATTAACATTTAACCAAATTATATTGGGAAAATGGTTTTAACAACTTTGTTTGATAAAAATATTTGGTTCAATTTAAAAAATAACCTAGGATGATTACATGTGCCAAACACGTAACAATATCGTAAATACTTTGTTTCATAGATATTTTTTTATTCTATAAAAACTAAACCTTTATTTAACATGAATATTTGACTTAGTAAAACATGATAAATTTTGAATGTATAGTTTAAATTTATTGATTAAATAAAAATTCATTGATTAAATAATTATTTAAGTGTAGAATAACTTCAATGATTAAATAAATGGCCTAGTTTTTGAAAATAAAATTTAAATTCAAAATTTAATATTCAAAAATTTGTAAATACAAATTTATTAGGCCATTATAAATTTAAGAATTTGGTCAGCCCAATACAAAAAGCCGAATGACCCAACCCCACCCCCACCCCCTCCATGCCCCCCATGAAAAGCCAAACCCTAATTAGTGTATTACCCACTACCCCTTATTCTTCTCAGAAAAAATGGCTCCATTTTCTCACCTTCTCAAACCCCCTGTCGTTGGACGCCTAAGCTCGAGGCCACCAATTGACTTCACCAGTCGATGTCGCTGCAGTTTAGGCCATTGATTGACACCACTGTTTGGCACCTCTGTTCAATGTCGCCGTTAGATGCCTAAGCTCGAAGCAATCGGGCGTCCGTAGCTACCACCGATCAGAGCCACCACCGGGCGTTCTTCGACACCACCAGGCACCCATCGCCACCAACGAGCATGCCTCATCACCACCAAGCAGTGCCTCACCACCACCGAGCAGTGCCTCGAATACTCAGATCCGTTGCGCCATTTGTCGGGCTACTCAGCCGTGCCACCAGACTCGCCATCATCCCATTGAACATGTTCTAGGATCGGTGTATTTAGGTGTGTTTTGTATAATGGATTAGCTATATATTGTAAACTTATTGGGGGTATCACTTGATGTAAATTGGATTACTTGTATTTTATAATCGATTAGGTTTATCATTTGGTGTATTTTATATATTTGATTAGCTCAATGAACAGGTGCCGGATCTGGGTATTCTTGCAGGAAAAACTCCTTATTTTGAACCACCGAAAGTAGAATCGACATGGATTATGCTTTCGGTGATTTTTTTTATTTCTGGAAAAAGGACATGCGATGTTGCACAAGGTTTGTTTATTTTTTTTACTGCGGTCTTACAATTTGCGACCTCACTATACCTTTGATCCATCACACTTTTTACCTGGGTTATTTTTCAAATAAAGGAGGTAAAAAATATTCTTTTTACTACGGCCACATTTACCTTGGTTTTTTTGGGCCAAAAAAATCAGGTAAAAAGCTCTCTAGAACCGAGGTAAAAAGTGTTGTTTCTTTAGTGCCTCTACTTGGGATTAGGGTTTCTGATTGTCTAGTCTGGGATTTTTTCCCATTTTTTTATACCGTCGACTAACTTCCGATTGAGTTAGTGTGTCACGCCCTTTTTACAAAGAGCTGAAGTTTATCTTCCGAGTGAGGAAGTAGAAATGAATTTAATAATAATTGTGTGGCATTGAGCAGGTTGATTCCCGAAACAGAAGTTGAACTCGGAACCTAGCTTCCAAGTGAGTAAGAGGATTCGGCTCTATTTTTTGAAGAGATGACCACCACTTCCAAGTGAGGAAGCATTGAAAATTTTTTGGGCAAAAAATAACTGATTTAAAAAAAACACTCAATTTTTTACTAGGTTTGGATAGGAATTGGAACCTGATCTCGAAACATTGGCTTCTGAGTGAGGAAGCTTCTCGGCTGCTTGGTTACATAGACAACTAATAAATATCCATATCAAACGATCTGGTTCCGAGTTCAGATTACATTCGGGCCTATTTTTTTCAAAGCCACGAATCACTTCCAGACTTTGAATTTACTCATGTCTAGTGGTAAATTGAACTACAGAACTTACCTTCAACACACATTCTAAATAAAAAAAATTTGAATATAAGATTCTTCATAACGACGTTGTAGCATAAATTCAAAGTACATTCGAGCTTAACAATTCGTTTGATCAAATCCCAAGTAGAATTCCCCTTAAAAATAAATATGTAAGTGTTCAATTGTCTTCATTTGCTTCAATTTCTTCATCCTCTTTTTCATTGGCGCCATCTCCATCAGCGGCATTAGAGTCACTCTCAGAAAATTCAGGGGCAAAGTTCGGCATGGTGTCATCTTCATGTAACTGCAAATGCACCCCATCGGCTTCTATGATCTTGGCATGACGGGCTTTGACACGACCCAATTACTCGTTTGCCTTAGTAATGTCACCATGGATGCACGCTAAGTATCTTGAGACTTGACTCTTCCAGTCATGTTGGCCACCTTTCATAAAAAAGATATACAATTGAAGAAATCAACATTTATTTTTCTATAAATTATAGTAAATGACAATTTATATTTAGGAAATTCAAAAAAAAATCACTCTCCCCTAGCCAAAGTTGCATCCCTAACTCTCATTGCAACTTTTGCAGTTGCACCGGGGCCCAATATCACCTTGTGACGACATTTTCCATCCTCCCCCATTTCTAACTTCTTGTGTACAAACCAACTCTCATCGTAGAATTCTATTTTCAATGGCCTATCAACAGGTACAACCCCAAATTGTTTGAGCAATGCACTGATTAATCCTCAGTAGGGGAGATCTTTCTTTTTAGACGTCAGTGCTTTCAACATGTAGTTAAGTATAGCATTTCCTGGATTTATTGGAATGTCCTCCATCACGTAATAGAGCAGCATGAGGTTACCTATTGAAGGCTCACAAGCGTAGACCCCTGACGGTAAAACATTCATACAAATCCATTCATAAACAAGCCTTTATTTGACAGTTAGTTTACCCACATTGTAACGGTCAGCCCTTCCCGGGGTATCCTCTACCCTTTTAAAGTACTTCTTACCCGTTGCAATCGGGGACAAGGGTGTAGATTCACTAACACCCAGCCACTGTTGTTGATGTTAGATTTTGAAAGGACCATCGGGATTACCGAGCCTAAGTTTGCTTTGGGTGGTATATTGATTTCCTAACATAACATTGATTGTGTACTTCGTGACAGTGACATTAGTTTTTTTAACATGGACGAATCACCATTCCCAAATTTCTATCCTACATTAGCATAAAACTGGACAACCTCATTAGTATGAACCCCTTCCTCTAATGTTATTAGTTTATCCATTCCATGATTTTTGAAATGCCGAAGTATATAACCTAGTGATAAATTCTCCATTTCCAAACTATGGATAACCTTAGGATTAGTACATTTTCTTATGCGAAGAAAATCAACATACCTCTGTTCCGCCGCCTGGTTAAAAAATTTAGAACTCTGCCTTATACTTGTGTACGGCTCGTGGCTCCAGGTCGAACCATTTCTATGTCCTCTCTTACTTCCGGTGCCCCTCATCCTCGACATTGTGATTGGATTGTGTGGATGGTTTTTTTCAATTTCGGAATGCTGGAGATAAGGGTTTGAGTTTGAATGTGTTAAGAGATTGTTATGGTCGATTTGGGGGTTTTTTTTATACCAGCAATGAGTTCCGAGTGTGGAAGATTATTGGATGCGAGTTTTTGAAAGAAAGAAACACTTTCGAATGTGTAAGTATGTCTGGTATATAAATATGAAGAGGTGACAGGCTTCCTCAATCATAAGTTATCTGAAAGGAAAACCCTAAAAGGCAATAAAGCCAATTCAAAGGGGGTAATTAATTTATTACACAAGGCGGGAACTTTCCACCTTTTTTCTTCCCATACCCGCCCAAATGATTAAACCCACCATTCTCCATCAAATCTTTCCCTTCTTTTGTGTTTTCATTTCAAAAACTTCCTATCACTAAAATAGAGCTTGACTATGCAAACATTTGGGGCAATTTGAAGCTAATGACAAATGTACAAAGGTTTTGATGGTTGTTCAATGAAGGAATTTAGATTTTCATCATCTTCTACTTAAATTCTAGGTATGTTTCATTCTCAATACTTAATATTGTGTGGCAAAACTCGTACTTAAGATTCTAGGGTTCGAATGTGTGTTCGTGTTATTTTTAGTAATATTGTGTAGCAATACTTGTGTTATTGGTGGAAATATTTTATGTAAATAGTGTGCATAAAAGAAAGCATTGGTAAATGGGTATAGTTTTGGTTGAAATGTTGCATAGATTCAATCGTATAATGATTGTGTTCGAAAACTATATTTTTTATATTGTGTCAAACAATGTCTAAAAAAAGTAGTTGTGTGGATTATTTAAGATCTAGAGAAGGGAACACCAATACAATGGTCGATGAGGATGAGGATGACAAAAAGGAGGATATGGTGGTCATAGGTATAGTGAAAACACATTGTATAATGCTTGAGCGGGGGACTGCAAGAAAAGAATTGAACCCTTTGGTTTTCAATGCAAATGGCTTGTGCTTGTTAGAAGAACGTGCTAAATGGTCAAGTTGGGTTGGGAAGGTTGATCGGACATGGGTTGACATCAAATACAATAGTTGGCACCATGCGCCTCCAGATTACAAAGCCACCCTATGGATGGAATACAAGGTACTATTGTGTACTTAATTGCATCTCCTTTGTAACCCCATTTTTTGTCTCTTAACCATAGTCTCAATATGAACTTGGCCACTTCTTCCATAATACAGGCTATTTGAAATTAAGGTGCCGAACATGGATGACTTAAGAAAGAGAATGATGAACATTCTTTCAAAAAGTTGGAGAGAACACAAGTACACATTGTCAAGAGGTTATATCTTCTCAACAATAAAAATGGATTGTCCATGGTTATTTTATGCTCATATTCAGCAAAAGAGTTGAGAGATCCACAAGAGAAGAGCTTTAGAGAGTGACAAAAATGTTAGTACGCTACAAACCAACACTTTTTCTTGATTGTGCAGTGTTCTTGTTACATAGATTCCGATGTTTCTCATAGGGTACGAGAGATGGAAAAAAAGTAAATGCAAAGTTGAACATAACTTCGCACCGTAATAGACACAGAGGTTATGGGTTGGCAGCACTGGAGATTCTGAAGGAAAATTTTGAACAAACTATCTTATTGGCAATAGAGGGGGGATGAACAAGGAAGAGGCTAAAAAATCGATGATTCCATTGGAATTCGATCAAATTGACCATTGTGATCTATTCCTAAGAGCCCAACGAGACAAGGATGGTCAATATGTTAAGGATGAGGCAAGCGAACTCGCTGAAAAAGTGGTACGAACTATTGACTTGTTTTATATCAACTGTCATAAGTTAGGATGTCCGTATACATTGATGTATCAGTTACTCCTCAGTCTTTGTCATTGAAATTGTGTAGGCTAAGTTGAAAGTATATGAACTTGAAGTTCGATTCATTCCAATGGGAAACCACGACATTTTGTGCGAGGCCACAGGAAAATCTGACCATGCAGGCTGCGCAAGAAGGGATCGTGCGTTCTTGTTACAAAGGGAGGATTTTGACATTGTACGTTCAATACACAAGGCTAAGCCATCGAGACTATACACCTTGCAAAAAGTAGGGGATTTTAAGGGACAAGCGTTTGGAACTACAAGACATGTTAATTCACAAGTTAGTTAAACACAGCGGACTTCAATTTCCTGATGATCCTAATGATCTAACTAGCGATTGGTAGCAACCGTTGACAGGATCCCACCACTCTGCGAGTGAGATAGAGGTGAACAATAAGAGAGTGCAACCCACGCCAAGGATATAGGATTCTCCCAAACATGACATCCTCTCACCTCCAAAAACGTTGAGATCGATTATTTATTCCTATCGCTACAATTTTGAACAAAGAATAACATTTAGTATATGTGTTTCATGTAAATTTCTCAACTATGTGAGCTTTTCATAGAGGTTGGTGAAAGTGGAAAACCGCTCCATGTTGTGATCAGTGTTTTCTACGAATTGATGTGACAACATCATTCAATTCCAATCCCAGATGGAACCACAAGGTTAACAGTGGAGAAAGCCTTGGTGCAAAATGCAAGCTTACCAATGCCAGAAGGACATCATAAGAAGGTTGGAACCGCTCAAGGGATTTTCCTTCTTTGGACGACTAGTATACATCAATCCCAAGAAAAATGATCATTTAAAGGTTACCAGGCCACAAACAAAGAAAACAATTCTGAACGTAAGTGATAAAAAGAAAACCTTTGTAACTAAGCCAGAAGTCCAAAAGGGTTCTCCGCATTTCATCCATGTTTTTTGCAATTGGATCAAACCACATAATCGTAACCCACATACACATTTTAGGGAAATGAATGTGTATTTGGAAGAAAATGAGACATAATTGCATTGAGGAGTGATCTTTAGGAATTATGCAACTGTGACCAAGTCAACCAAACAATCATGTCCTTGTTTCTACTGTAAGTGTGTTTTTAAAGAATTACATTGATTCATGTTATGTTTTACTTAGTTCTCATGTGAGTTCCTGTCTAATATTTCAAATACTATGTCTAAGGTACATGTATTACTTTGCTAGTTAAAGGGAGAAAAGTTGGATAGGGTATTTGTGTCCATTGATGAACCAAGGGATTAGGTGTTCAAGGGAATAACGGATTGATTACATCCAAAAATGCATAGGCCGCAATGATAAGAAATTATTCGTTTCACCTTACATTGAGAGGTGATGTTTTAAATTTCATTATGTTCTACATGTCGTTCGATGTTAGTGCTTGTGTAAATATTTAATTAAATTACATGTTCGTATGTAGTGATCATTGGAGACTAATTTTGATTGTTCCGGAAAAGAAGATTGTGTACTGGATGGATCTGTTGCACTATCAACCTTCACAAGCTTTTGTAGATATCAGGGGGAGTGCATTTGATGGGTTGAATGTCACAAACCCCTTACGTGTAGTACAAATCAAGGTATGAGTTTCGATAAACATTTACAATTTACTTTAAAGTTGTTATTTAGTATTTACTCATAATATTCTCTACATATCAGTACAAGAAACAAGCACAAGCGTGGGAGTGTGGGTACTATGTAATGTTATATGCAGTGGAGTGTGTGAAACATATATCATTTGATTTCCTTGAAATGGATAAGGTCATAATTTCTTCAATATTGATGCCAACGTTTGTTGATCTATGAACTAGCACATAACAACTAATATGGTGTAACTCGTGCACAGATTTTTCCTAAGGATTCTAAGCCGTATTGTCAAGATGACATCAACAATGCTCAAAATTTTTTGGCAAGACATTTAGTTCATGTATGATCCCTTACTCTCGAAGCTCCAAATGTAATACCTTAGGAAATTATTGTACGCTCAAGACATGCATTTGTGAGGAATAGGATTAGCATGTTTTCTATTCCTATCTATAGATATTTTCTTGAGTAGCTTGATTCATAGATTTTTGTTGAAACTACGATCATGTAATTGAGTGTGAAGTAGTATTAGGAATTTACAGGTTTATTGTTGAATAGAGTCGTTGTTGAATCTATTCCTATGTATGGATAATTGCTTGTTTAGAAACCTGGCAGACATAACACTTCTAGACAATAGTGCTCATGTCCCTCTTCAAATGCGACCAATAATATCTCTCCTTCAAACTAGTAATGGTTTTATCTCTCCCCAAATGACCACTAAGACCACCGATATGTAAATCCCAAATCGGTTTCTCCCTCAACAAAGAGTTAGGGATGCACAATTGATCTCATTTGAACATATAACCATCACGAACATAAAAATATGCCCCATTAAGATTACCCCCGTTGCACTTCACCCAAATCTCCTTAAATTCAGCATCTTATTCGTACAGCTCCTTCACACTTTCAAACCAAACTATCTCCTGTGCCAAAGTAATCAACAAAGAAGCCCTTCTACTCAAAGCATCTGCCACCTTATTCGAATTTCTTGACTTATGATGAATAATAAAAGGAAACCTTTGCAAAAAATTGACCTATCGAGCATGCATCTTATTAATCATATTTTGGCTATGGAGAAATTTCAAAGCCTGGTGATCAGTATGAACTCCCTCTGAATCAGGTAATGCTCCCACGGTCTTAGAGCTCTAAAAACAACATAGAACTTCTGATTATAAGTACTCCACTTCTCTGAAACCCCTGTCAATCTCTCACTGAAAAATGACACTGGCCTCTTCTCCTAGGATAATACAGCCATTAACATCACATTCCACTTCAAAAACCTTGTCAAAATCAAGCAAAGCTAGTACGGTCGCAGTACATAGCTTTTGTTTGATATAGGAAAAACTATGTTCCTGCTCGGGACCCCAATGGAATTTTCCTTTCTTCAAGCACTCAGTTATGGGAGCAGTCACATCACTAAAATTCCAGACGAAACGTCTATAAAATGTAGCCAGGCCATGGAAACTACATACCTCCATCACTGACTTTGGTGCTAGCCACTCGCGGATAGCACACACCTTCTCCTCGTCAACCTATATCCCATCTTCACTAAGAACAAAACCCAGAAAACGTAACTTGTTGGTGTTGAACGTACAATTTTTTAGATTAAAGTACAACTGATTTTCGAGCAAAACCTACAACACCTACCTCTAAATGCTCCTCTTTTATCTTACCATAAATCAGGAAGTCATCAAACTTGACCACCACAAAAGAACCAATGAAAAGGCAAATTTATCGACCTCATAAGGGTTCTAGGGGCATTGGAAAACCCGAAAGGTATCACCAACCACTCGTACAGTCCATCCTTGCTCTTCCAAGCCGTCTTCCACTCATCTCCAAGCCTTTAACAAATCTGATGATATCCACTCCGAAGATCAATTTTTCAAAACACCTTTGAACGCGCCAACTCATCCAGCATGCCCTCCAATCGCAGAATCAGAATTCGATCTTCTTTATCGCCATACTATCAACACCCATTCACCACTGATTTCCTTTCTTAGGAACAAGAATAACAGGAACAGTATAAGGACTCATACTCTCACGAATGAACCCTTTCTTCAACAAGTCTTCATTCTATTCCCTCATAATCTCATTCTCCTTCGGACTCATACGATAGTGCAGGAGGTTTGGAAAACTAGAGCCGGGAACCAAATGAATAGATGTTGAATATCCCACATAGGCGGTAACTCACTTGGAAGCTCGTCACCAGTCAACTGCTCAAAATCCTCCAAAATTGCCTGCACTTCCACTAGAATCAGTGCCTCCTCTTTCTCAGCACTCAGCAACCCATTCATCACCACGGGATAAAAATAGTCAGCTTCAGCAATAAGCTCATGAAGTTCCTCTTCACCTCATGTCATAACTAGAAAATTTGACTGCTTACTTCTGGTGACTGTTAAAATACAGAACAATAACCATAAATCCTATGCTCGCCCCATGCATATAAAATGATATTATCATGCCCCTTGTATGTAAAATAATTATCAAGCTACCAAGGCCACCTTAACAACACATGGCCCACATCCATATCCAGTACATCACATATCACGTTCTCCCTTAAATGCTTCCCAATTGAAATAGGAAAACTACAAGTTATCGTCACCCTAACCTAATTACCTTTACTAACCCAACCTAAGGTATAAGGTTTTTCATGAAGCTCAGTGGGTAAGTTCAGATATTCAACAAAATTTACAAACAATAGATTTTTAGAACTACCATTATCCATAATTAAATTGCACAACTTGTTATAAATCGAACAGTGGGTGCTAAAAAGATTCTTATGTTGCCCTTTATCCTTGGATGACAAAAGAATTTGCTGCAACACAATGCTAACCTTCTCAGTTGCCTCCTCTTGAGCGAACTCAACTCCTTCATACTCATCATCTACATTGTCCTCGCCATCCTCTTCAAGAAAAGCCACAGTCTTTGATGGGCAAACATTAGACATCACTACTGGAAAACAGGTACATACGCATCGGTATAAATTCATGAGTACAGGTATACTGGTGCATATGTAACCAATTGCACCGGTAATTATCATGTTACTATCAGTACCGGTGCACATAAGTACATACGCACTGACGTTGCCCCGAAAATGATCCGGAATCAGAAAACAAATTAGGCATTGCAAATTTTAGCCACATAATACGCCGGTATAAATAAATTTCACAGGTACCGGTGTAAACAAATACCACATTTTAAATAATTTATTTTTAGTTATTTCAATAATACCGGTGCATAGTGTATAGAAATACCGGTGTAAAAAAATACGGTTGCAACATACTGGTGTAAAAAGCTATATTTCGACCGCAAAACAAAAATTGGTGTCGAATTTAATACCGGTGTACAAATCATTGGTTTACACCGATTCTTGGGTTAAATACCGGTGCAACATATGGATGCAAACTATATTCCGGTATTACACCAGTTTCCCAAATAATAACGGTGCACACATTTTGGGATCCTGCTATTTTGCACCGGCATAAGATACCGGTGCAAATGCTGCTCTACATCGGTCCATTTTATCGGTGCAAATTTGTTGCGTTTCTACATCACTATACATACGCACCGGTATTTTTAGGGGTAAAAATACCGGTGCTATTGCCCTAAATTACCAGTGCAAATACCCCTATCCTGCAGTAGTACATGTGCCCTACACCACCACAATGAAAACACTTACGTAGCTTAGTGTACATTTCATTGTTACCCTAGCTGGGAACACCCTCTTATCATGCACACCACCTGAACCACCAGCACCAAGGTTGGAGTCCTTGGTTACCACGATCTTCTCCTTGCTTCCAGACGACTCGAAACTGCTTTGAGGCTGAACTTTTTCGAAAGCCTGAAAAACCACCACCTCCGCCACAAGGGGAATTCTCCGTCATCTCAGCTTTCATGGCCAAAGTTTGAGCCTCGGTCAGAGTCCACAAGGTCCGTAACCCTATCTTCTCCTAAATTGAAGGTTTAGGCCACTAATATACCTAGCCACCCTCTGATTCTCAGATTCGCCGAGTTTACTGCATTCACAATAATGCATGAATTCAGTCGTGTATTCCTGAACTGATCTCCTTCCCCGGGAGCACTAAATGTACAGTTTGTACAAAATATACTCGTAATCAGCCTGCAAAAAATCGATCCACCATCATCTACTTCCTAGCTTGGGAGAGCAGTTTATTCTTCCAGTTGGCTAGTCTGGAATTTATCTTTTCCATTATGTGGTTGAAATGACTATTTTTCTTCCTTCCTCTGAAAAGGCTAACCCTTAAGTATTTCATCTTAGGCTCTCCTTTGGTCGTTCCTATAAAATCTCTTATTCTATTAATGTTGGCATTACTTGTTTTTCTTCCTGTAATGAAGGATGACTTTCTGAAATTTATCTTTTGTCCAGTTGCTTGTTGAAGGAGAACCAAACATAATGAAATGAGTGCTCAATGGCATGCAATGTACTAATAACGGCCTCTGTAAAGCTTTCCATTTGTTCCATGTGGGAGAGGACGTATGATGCGGGTTGTGCGTCGTGGAACAGCCATCTCAGTAGAAACATGTACGTCTTCATGCAGAGCTCCCGCCGTAAAATCATCCTCCATATCATCTCATGCGTCCTCATTCGAATCATACTGGACAAGTGGAACACTACTTGTATCTAACAGAGCAGTAGGCGACATGTATGCATAACTAGTAGTGGGAGTAACATATGTAATGAAATCAACTGTAGTGTCATACTGTGAGGGTCCACCATGTGATGGTCCGACATGACTAGCAGTGGGAGTATGATATGCGGTGAAATCAGCTGTAGTAGTGTCATACTGTGAGGGTTCACCATGTGATGGTCCGGGGTTTGTTGGACTCGCATATGAGGATCCAGCTTGTGCTAAACCAATGTGGGCTGTATGGCCCCGAGCATGCGGTCACCGAAAGCCTTGTTGACTAGGTGGAGCTGGACGGTGGCTTCTAATGTCATTATATCTCACACCAGGGAGAGTTTTCTCACAGTGTACATAGGGCCGATAAAACTGCAGTCTGGAGGGCTCATGCGCATATTATAGAGTACGTGTGGCAACACCATGCATTCCCCTGATAACGTCTGCGAAATGGGGGGGACATTCATCCAAATTAACATCTGACATGATGCGCAACTCGGTAATTGTCTGCAACTACATAAATGAGGTAAATACGTAAGATATTTAATATTGAGGAAATCTAAAGTATTATTTGTTAACACTATTAGAAATTTAGGAAATACAATATACTCCATAGTAGCCCCGTCTCCATGAAAACTCTCTGTAATTGTTTAGGGCCATCCTGGCTGATCAATTAGGGTCACTGTCCTGCAAAAATACCACTCCATGTATTCTCGACTGGGTGTGTACGGATCCACTGACCCAAGCACATTAATTTTTTGTTCTGCTTGATGCTCCTAAGAATCAAGATCTCTTCTCAATTCAACACATCAATCCACGTCTGACCTCCCTCAACAGTCTCTAGTATGAAGCAATTTAAGTTCATCCCTAGTGACCAACTGGGTGGGTATTGGCTGGATAAGGCCAAACTACCTGAGAACACAATGAACATGATAATACTCCACGACATGCCAGCAAATGAGGTCAACACACAATAGCTAGTTGTTGCTAGCGGTTGTACAGTACTGTTGGAGCTGTTGCACGACATCATCGGTGTATGGCGGCCAAATAAACTGACATAACAGGTAGGTGTTGCAGTTAGGAGAGAAAAACTTTTTTTTACCATTAGTTCAATGAAAGGAAATCCAAATTGATATATACCTGACTGTTATGGAGAGATGTCAACTGATTGCGGTACTCTTTCAATATATGCATGAGTGATTGTGATAAATCGCACCGGGCTCTCGACCTGTGAGGAACAAAATGAATAATATTAGTCAATCCTAGTAATTGTTTAGGGTTTAAAAATTGTCTCATGACTAATTCTATACGTACCTGGACCCAAGAGCACTCATCGTGACAGTCATTCGTAGTCGTCCAGCCGGACGGGTGGATGGTATTCGCTCCCATACCCACAGCTGACAATAAATAAAATAAAATTTAATATAATATAAGAGGTCATTATGGACAGTATGTACAACAGACAAGAGTAACCAACAATGTTACCAGTAGTTAGACAAGTGGCCCGGATAGCGTCACATAAGCACCTGTACAAGTGTGCCAAAATGGCACTCCCCCAACTGTACTCATGTGTTGCATCTAGGTTCATCGGTACCGACAAATAGAGCAAAGTGATAAGGTGTCCGGATGTGTCTGACATGAGCATTCCACCGACCAGCAGTAGAATGAAAACCCTAGCCCACAGTTGACAATCTACCTCAGTAGCATCAAGAGGCAATAGACTGTGCAACAAGTTTCCCAACCAGCTGGCCTTTATGTGGCCCCCTCTAATAGCACTCTTGTTAGGTGTAGCCCCTAGGTAGTCTGTGCATAATCTCTTCTAGTCCTCTGTGTGTCTGCTAGTGTCCACACTAGTGATTGACATGCTATCGATCGGTAGACCCCATAGCATGCCCACATCCTGCAAAGTAACAGTAGTCTTCCCTATTGGCAGGTGAAATGTGTGTATCTCTAGTATCCAACGCTCTACTAAGGCTGTGACGAGGGAATGATCGATGTGGATTGGTGGGAATCCAACACTCCTTGGAATCAAGCTTCATGCACATAACGCATCCCTCGATCAGGGATCCGACCAATCCAGCAAGCCCCATTGCACTGCCTCATTTGCAATGCCTCATCCTCTAAATGGCAGTTGTACAGAGCACGTGCACGATGCTCCGGGTGAAGGTACAGAAAATCCTCATCAATGGGTCCTGGATGATACGTAGTGTATCCCTACTGACAAACAGAATCACATGGCAAAATGAATCAATCCAAATTTCCACAAAAAAAAACTATAAGATGTGATAAATATTCAAAACAAATTGTACATTAGCTTCAATTTTAAAAAAACAATACACATAATACAAGTCCACACAATCCATTGCACTAAAAAAAACAAAATAATTTATTATAGCAAGCTTACTGGTTACATAAAATAATGTTATACATATTGGTCCAAATATAGAAAATTCATATTACAAACACAACCCTAACCACACCCTCGCCTACGGACACCTCGGCAATCACCCGACACCCTCTCATTTATTTGATTCCTTATCCTTCTCTCTGCAAACTGCCCACACCTCCTATTGCGAAACTTTTCAATATCGGGAATCAACCTCCAACTAGCACATTGTCGTAGTGATGGATCTCGTACATGCATAAAACCCTGACTATATTGTTACACATAGGTGGTCGTGTGATAAACTCTGTCCACATAGAGTAGATGGGTTGTCACGCCTATACCTACAGACGGCCAATGCATCGGAACAAGGAAAACAAAAAATTTGTCATTCACGACAAGTACACTCCTTTATCCGGTATTTGACTGTGTACTGGCTCTCATCAATGTTTCCATCAATGGTCCTTGTCCCAACCCTATAAGTTTACGACGCATGACCAAACACGGTGACAATATGTCCTCGTGCCCAAGTGTCTTACTTCTGAAATTTTTTCCAAATCCTACTAGGGAACTGAGACCTACACAATTCAACATCAATTTTGAATACATAAACTAGTCCATGAACACATAAAGAACTATAATGAATCATGAAAGTGCCTCCAATTTGTGGCGTCCTTACCCTTCGTGTAAACATTTCAACTGTTCGTTCAAAAGTGGCTTTGACACACGCAGTTACAGGAGATGTCGTACACACCTTAAACATTTTTTGTAACTCTCAGAAAAATTGGTTGTAAGAATTCCCCAGCAACGATCACCCTCATCAAAAGCAAGCCACCACTTACTGTTGTCATGTTGTCTCAACCAATCTCAAGCAGATGGTTCGATACTCTCCAACTCCTCCTTGTACTCCCTCCACCTGCTCTCTCGTTTGACACTACCAAGATGTCAAACCAGAGTCTTCAAATGCACATTCTTGAACTTCCTACCTTCAGCACTAAGGAAGTTGGACTGAAAATGATGCAAGCAAAACCTGTGGTATCCTGCTAACTCCATCCATTCCTCCATAAGTCTCATTGCATTCAAAATTCCATCTTGGCGATCTGATATCATACAGATTGGCATACTATCACCACCTACCACGTGGAGTTGCAGTCTTTGCATGAACCATTTCTAACTCTCTTTAGTCTCAGCGTTAACTATTGCATAAGCAATTGGGAGTATGTAGTCGTTCGCATCGTGCGTCACAACAACTAGCATTGTGGCCTTGTATGCACCTCTCAAATGAGTCTCATCCACACTAATCACCGGCCTGCAGTGGCAAAATGCATCGATAGCCTGACCAAATGCTCAGAACATAAACTTCAATTTCCTACACCCATGACCGTGTAATCTATCAGGTACGTCTGCCCAATCAACAACGGTGCTTGGATTGGCCCTGATTAGCTCATCCATATATGTTGGCAACTGTTCAAAGGATTCTTCCAAGTCCCGAATGCCAAGTCAATAGGCCTTCTTGTACGAAAGGGTCACATTTAACTCTGTCTTCACATGCGCTTGGACATCTTTCACCGTGCAAGAAGGGTTCGCATCAATCTGGTGGCAAATAGAATGGGCGATCATCAAAGATATCAGGTTTTTGTTACCACTCGATCGACTTTGTGTATGCGACATGCTCTCCACGATCCCGTGTTCCCTTTTCATCATGAAAATCCACCTAGAAATAGCTTTTACTAATTCTGGCTTAATCAGAATTGCATACCCAATGCCATTTCACCAATCGCTTGAACATAACTAGGAAGTCCTTCACCACAATTAGTTGGGTAATAGCCATACTCATCAGGGCCCCCATAATCCTTAAAGTATGCCTCTGTAGCAGGATTCGCCAAAAGATGGAATGGCGTGGCTACATTGTTCGTGTACGCCACTTGTTCATCATCATCCCCTAGATTCGAATCAGTTGATAAGGAACAATCATCTTCACTTTCTTCATCAAGTTCCCTTTCCTCACCTTTATCATCACTACCAATATGTTCACCATGATCAATAACACGCTCGCCAATTTCACCCACATAATCATCATCGAACACATTCAGCTCCTCATGATACACACCATATATACCATCTCTTGTGGACGGCTGAGCACAATCAACGTGAACATACGCACTGGGTTGACTGGACTCCCCAATGACAAAAGCTTGGCAATGAACAAGGGGTGGTAAGGGTGTCAAAGGTGTATAGTTCTGAATATTGCTCAACAACGACATGAACGTGTCCAAACTAACATCACCCGCATGGTCAATGGTGCTAGAGATCTTCTCGATAGTAATGTACAAATTAGCCGAGGACAAGAACATTCGATCAACAATGCTGAAGAAGGTTGCGGTTGACTAAACATTTTCCATATTATAACACTGATAGTATACAGACGAACCAATCAGCTCATGACAACGATAATATATTTTCAACAGAAACACATCGCTTGCAATGCCAAGAAATCTGAAAATTCTATCAACTACCTCAAAGTGGCTTAACCTCCATTCGAGAGTCACATTTTTCTCAGGTAGAGGATGATCATAATACACACCCACAGACAAATCAAACTTAATCTGACCACCTTTGTACAAGTACATCATCCAAAACATTGTACAACTGCATTTCACAAATATAGAGGATATAATTCGATATTCAAAAGACGACATTACTCAGCAACTCATATTCAACTACTCAAACCCTAAACCATACACTTTCCATTATCATCGCAAAACCAAACCATACACTATTATCGATTTTCTAAGTAATTGACAAACAACACTTCAACAAACCACACAAAACCAATCCAATCACACATAATTATTCAGCACATTCATATGTCCAAGAATTTTTTAGGTACCTCTTGCAAATACAGTGGAGCTTGCAACAGAGCTTTTTCGGGAGATAGTGGAGGCGCGTGAATCCGACTCTCTGGCACGGTGGCGGCACGTGAGCCCACACGCTGAACTGATGGCGGCGCGTGCGTCGCACCATGGACTTCGGTAGCGGCAAATCTTCCGTGCAAGATCGGAAGATGTCTTCAGCTGCAAGGGAAGCAACAATTTCAACAAAAAAACCAAGGAACAACCGGATAAACGAAAGAACAAAAAAATTTACCAACCAAAATTCGGAAGAAGTCCGGCGACGAGAATGACGGAAGCGCAGAGCTGGGAGGTGCTCGAGGATTTTGGCAGCGGCGATGTGGGAGGAATCCGGCGGAGTCAACTCTGAAGTCCACGGCAGCGGCGGAGAAACGGAGTATGTCCAAATCTGGGATTATGGGTCTTTAAAGGAAGAATCGGAGGACGCATTCATTGAATGCGTCCTGATTGACGTGGCAATTAAATAAAAAATGGAATTGGAGGACGCATTTGGGGAATGCGTCCTCATCAACTTCAGCGCAGTAAAGAAATTCAAAAATCAAATGCATCATCTTCAGTCCAACAATAAATAAAAAAAGGTAAATTAAAGAGGACGCATTTGCGAAATGCGTCCTCATATTTTCGGTAAAAAAAAAATCAAAATCTGGGAGAACCAAATGCGTTCTCCACACTTGCATCTACTATGCGCTACTGTAGTCACGGTTCCAAAATTTTCTCTATAGTATTCTAGTAAATTCTCATATTCAATAGGGTACCAATCACTAACCTGGATGGTGCCAAGCCTGATCGTCATTTTCTTTCCTGTGTGAGATCCAGTTGAACACAAAATCTGATTAAAGATGGACGGGATAGAGCTTTTATTGCTGCATCTTCTTTCAGAGGGGTTCCTTTTGAAGAGCTAATTGCGTGGATAGGTTCCTTTGGGTAATAATACACCGGAGCTCCTATGATGTTAACCCAGACTAGTGTCATTGGGGCTTCCTCCTCCGGTACTAAATCCGGTGTCCACTTTAATATTCTCATCTCCCCTATTTGGCAAACGGTTTTGAGCCAGCAATCCTGGTAATTGTCTTCCAGCTCAAACCTTAATAAGACATGTCTATTGTCAATTAAACCGGACTTGACGTCTCCTCTGAAACCCAAGGTTTGGGATTATCTGGAGAATTTTCTGATCAGAGCTTTGCGTGGTGGGATTGATAAGGTTTCCACCTCTTCTAGTGTGTAGAGGCAGACTATCTCTCCTCTGTAATTAGTGTGGGGATTGAGAGTTAGGGATTGAGCTTCGGGGATCCATTTTCTGGTGACCATGGCCGCATAGGAGAGCGGCGGGCTACCTCCAGTGGGAGGAGCCGCCATTGAGGAAGAAAGGTGAGGTGAAGGCTTGGGTCACGGTGGAATAGTGCTGGAGATGCGGTGGAAATTTGGTGAAATGATTGTTTTCTTTTGTAGGCGCTGTTACTGTGGAATTCCAGGAGTCGCCTATAAAACTGCTTTTAACATTGTCCAATACTGAAGGTAGTAGTCGAGAGTTATATTTTTTATCACACGTGAGCCATGACTTATATCACATTGCACGATCCAAACTTAATATGAAAGCTACTTTAAGTAATAATCAAACTCATGATTAATTAATAGTCACGAATCATGCACGGAAAATCCTTGAAGTTGTGCTTGATATAAGTCATTACAATTTGGAACAGAAAAATGCGTAAACTCATGATTATTTAAGAGTGGTTACGAATTTTCCAAGACAAATGTCCAACCACATGCTTAATGGCAGAACTAAAGGTGGGCGAGGGGTGCTGGCGACCACCCTAAGATTCGATGGTGCAAAAATTTGCCATAGGGGACCGTCGAAATATCTACTTCTTCCCTCCCTTAGAAGAGCTGCTCCGCCCCTGATACGACCACACTTAACCCAAAACTCGATTTTGACCCGAGAAATATTGACATGTATCCGAACCCAACACGAGCGAATTCAACCCAAAAACCCGAATATGACCCGATAATTTGGGCCTGAACCCGACCTGAATAGGAACCTGAGATCAACCCGAACCCGATTTAACATGAACCTAATTCAACCCGATAAATCAACTATATAACTCTACATGTAATCAACCCAAAACTGATGTAGTTATAAAAAATCAATTAACAATTAATATGGAACCAATTCAATTTGGTTATGCATCAAACTAATAACAAATGGGGGTTTTAGACATATGATTACTAGTACGTAAAGTCAACTCATAACACATGTGAATACACAAGGTTAAGTCAAAAATGCGCACGACTAAGTTTATAAATCTAATGAATAATAGTCAAATAAAGAGAGATGTCTCATTAAAATTATGATTTTGAATTAGTAATTATAGAGAGTCGACTAAATATTAATTTCAAAAATCAGTTTGAAAAGTATTGTAAAAATAATATTAAACAAATTATCACGAAATCTTTTTATAGACCGAGTCACTGTTCGATGAGGGTATTTCATAATTAGTGGGACTAATAAGAATAGGCAAAGTCTTGGGAAAGAAGGTCTTTCCATAAGCTTATGGGAAAGACGGGGTTTATTTAGAATAATAAAAGATAAAATATCTTAGTTGCAATATTAAAAATTTATTGTACAACATGTAGTAGTTATAAAGTTTATAACCCAATCATGCAACCCGAAATTTTATCTTCATTTCTTCTAATTTGCACTTTAAGCCTTGGTCTTTCCATGGATTATGGTAAGACCGTCTTTCAAAAGACGGACTCATAAGAATATTTGATATTTAATTTTTTTTCAGTGAGATATATATAATTATGATAACATTTAAAATGAGCTCAACATATAAATACTTATTTTTTAATTGATTTGAATGAAATATTATAAAAATAATCATTTTATTGTATTTAATATGTAACGATGTCTAACTAAACTAGTTATTTCACTTCATTACTCATATATTTTTCCTTATATAACTAAACTTCAGAATTGTAAATAAAATTCTTTATTTTCAATTTAAATGTAAGACACAAAAATACTTAAAAGTATTCCTAATTGTTTAATTAGTAATGTCGCACAATGGGCGATGGGACTTCACTAATTTTTTATTTTAAAAAAATTAGAATCAAAGTATTTATTACAACACAAAATTGCACTAAAGTATTTTAAAAAGTTAATTGAATTCAATGAATACTCAACAATGCTATTCAACTATGATAGTTGACACAAAAGCATCTCTAACATATTTATGGAAAATTACTTTATAGTCAAAAAAAATATTACGACATTATCCTTCTCTCCAAATTACACAATTTTTGTTATTCTTGGATAAATATAGAAATAGAAAACAAATATTTTTTTTGGTAAAATATTGAAAAGTGCTAGTACATGTTCTAGGGTAACTTAAAGTTGATTACTTAAAAGTAAGAAAGAGAAATTAAAAAGGATTACGGATATGTTCTTGTGCCCAATTGTTGATAAATATTCCATTACAGACTTGAAAAATACAATGGGGTGTATAGGGTATCATCACGTTTGAGCGGATTTCAATTTGAAGTTACAAGTAAAGTTTTTGTTTTTTGCACTTAGGTCCCTTCAAGAGAGTTGGAATTGTCGAATCACGAAATTGGCGACACTAAAAAGCAATTCAATAATGTACTATTGCGACTTTGCGATTTGGGCTTGTATGGATGAACATAAGGGCCTTGAAAATCAACATTGAATACTTTTACACAGTCTTGAAAAATTACATTGTGGCCCAAAATTGTGTTACCCCATAATTCGTTGCTCCAAAATGCATTACTTTTGTTATTCTTGCCTAAATATAGAAATATTAAATTGATTAATTTTTTTGTGAAATATTGGAGAGCGCTAATACGTGCTCTAGTGTAATTTAAAGTTGATTACTTAGAAGTAAGAAAGGGAAATTTAAAATGATTATGGATATATTTTTATGCTCGATTGTTGATAAATATTTTGTTACATACATGGAAAATACAATGAGGGTGTATAGGGTAGCATCACTTTCGAGCGGATTTTAATTTAGAGTTACGAGTCAAGTTTTTACATTTTGCAAGTTACAAGTTACAACGAAATAATACATGATAATAGTGCAGTTGTAACAATAATATTATTGAAATATAACTTAAATCAACCCAAATTTAATCAGGTGACATAATAACCCGATCTAAAATGAACCAACCCAAAATATATCTGAATTCAATATAAAACACTATAAAAAATAACTGACATGATCAGACCCGAACAAAACTTCAGTACAAAAACTGACACGACAATAACCCGATCCAATCCAACTCGACAATATTCTGACCCAACCCAACCTAATCCGAGTATAAAAATTACACGACAGTAACCCGACCCGATATTAACTCGACCCAACACGACACAATCCGAGGAAAAAAACTGACAAGTTTTCAACCCGGCACGATAGGTTCCCAAACCCAATCCGACCCGACAAATGAAATCAACACGTTTTCAACCCGACCTGTTTCAACACGACACGTTTCCAATCTGATATGAATGTGACACAATAACCCAAATTGACACCTCTATAAAATACTGATATGACTTTATGTTTTGGTCATATGTGCCAATATGACCTCGTGAAGTTAGAAAGTGCTATTATAACCCCTTTTTGTATCAAAAGTGCCGATATAACCTTTTGCCACTATTCTGGCATTGACTTGGCATATTTTCCAACATTGACCATAACTAAAAAGGCTAAAATAACCCTAGTATTAAAACAAAAAATGTAAAGACAAAATTACCCATTGTTCTTCTTCTTCTCCATAACAAAACCACTGCTGCTCCGCCACCTTAGCCACCACCTCCGCCGCCGCTCCGCCACCTCCGTCACCACCTCTCCTCCAAGATGCCACCACCGGGACACCAAAATCTGGAGTTCCACTCCATCACCGCCGGAATCTGGTGTTTGGCACCAAAATCTGGTTGGTGCCGCCGACTGATCAATCTGTTAACACCTCACCTACCTCCCCTCATCACCACCTCTCGAAACCCTACCTTACCTCCTCATCGCCACCACCTAGAAACTAATCACCCCACCAACCCGTCACCACCAATTGAAACCCTACCTCACCTCCCCCTCGGCACCACCCAATTTTTGACGAACCGAACGTGAATGAAAACGATGCCTGATTCTCACAGCCAATAGATAACCCTAGCTCCACAACCTTATTCTCACCGCCACCATTTTTCGGTGCCGCTCAGCCAAGCGCCGGAAAGTGAAGAATCAAGAGAAGAAGAAGGAATCGGAGTTTACAATTACTTGGCCTCCACAAAAAGAGCTTTCACTTAACCCAAACAATTAAGGAATCCAAGCTTCCACTTACTTGGCCTCCACAAAAAGAGCAACCCAAACAATTAAGAATCGAAGCTTCCACTTACTTGCTCCGGAAGTGGAGAATCGAGAGAAGAAGAATAAGGAAAAGAAAAACAGAATCCAGAGAAGAAGAAGGAATCATAATCGAGAAGAAGAATAAGAATGGAAACTGAACCAATTTTCTTCACCAATGAACCAAGGCAGAAAGAATGAGGAATAAAGGAAAACAAATGAATGGGGGAATAATTGTCCGTTCACTTGTTCTAAATTTTTATTTTTTTAAAAAATAGGGGTATAATAGTCATTTCATGTATTTTCGGTCAAATTCAGGCCTCCAGGGTTATATTAGCACATTCAAGCCAAACACATGGTTACAATAGCACTTTCCAACTTCACAGGATCATATTAGCACAAACCACCAAAACATAGGGTTATATAATCCCTTAACTGTAATATTTATTATGAAGTCCGCTCGATAAATGCTCAAACTTATGATTAATTAATAGTGATTAAATTTTTGCACAAAAATTAATTGAACTCTTGCATGAGGGAGAGAGTGAGAGAGTAAATATTCCCTTGAAATACACGTACACACATTGCATATAGTTAGGTGAGGAATGCAATCTGAATTTTTCTTCAACATGCTCCAGTTTTAAATTTTTTTCCTTTTCAAAATTATGCAATCAAATGTGCTGGGAAACACACCCAAGATTACAATAAGTGGAATTGACATCCAACTCAATTACCCTTTAGAAATAATTAATTTATTTAAATTACATGTCAAACAGGCTGATCAACTGTACTAATAAAGATTAGAGATCCAATAAAATTGTAATATCTCCCTCGAGGATATTAACTTACCAAAAAACCATGACCACTTGAGAGAGAGGAATGCATCATACATCAATATCACTCCGTCAAATAGGAATATTCAACTGTAACACCACTTGATCCAAAGCACGATCTATGTTGGCCAAACTGTAAAAAGCTTGAAAAAACCAGATTGATCCATCCAAATCAATGGAACTCCTAATGAGAAAAACACAAAAGAAACACGAACACACAATTTTTACAACAAGATTGAGAGAATTACATTGACGTGAACAAGTAAATTGAGTGATAATCATGAACACAATAATCTAATCTGTTAGGTCGAAGAACAATACTGATGTATGGAGATAGATTCACACTTATTCCAATGCATAAACAACATCAATTTAAAAAATGAATGTTTCCCCATATCTACATGATGGAAATATGGGGAAAAGAAGATTGGAGAAAAAAGTAGGTTTTTTTTGAAGAGGCTGTAGAGTAGCGGAAGAGAGGTTCAGGAAAGGGTTTGGCCTGTTATAAAATCTATAATTTAGAAAAGCATTGAGATTTTATTCCTATAATTTACCTATTGTTTCTCCGCTTCCCTTAGCTCAAAGGTATGTACCACGAAAAATATAATAATTTTATATTTAGATGCAACCAATTTTGGAAGGAATTTATCAATTTCCGACGAGGTTTCAAGATTTTTAGAATCTTAAGGTTAGCTCAATTTGAGGTTGTTATGGGTTTTCACATTGATGTTAAGAAGAAATTGATGTGTGAATTTCTAGAATTACCTCCATTTTAATACATTTGTGTTGTATATGCATGATGCATTTTGGTTGACTGAATTACATTAACTTCCAATTGTGCGTCAAGATTTACTAAATTATATGTCATCATAATTCGTAGTTGATATGATTTTATTAAAAAAACCACAAGAGTCATCACATATAGGGCACGTAAAGTGCCCAAACTCATGACTAAAACTTAGTGGTCACCATGAATTGATCAAAACAAATGGTCAAGCTCTTCATTAAGAATCAACACGGATTTGGCACGAAACCTGTTCAAACTTGTCATTAAGTGTCATTACAAATTTTACACTCATCATTGTCTGCTACATCTTTTCCATCTTCTAATGTGCCAATTGTTAGCTCCACAATACTCTTAGCATCAGAATTCTGCTTATGACTATTAGGTCCACTACCTTTTACAACCTTTTACAACAAAATCGTCTTCTACCAAGCCATTTTCCAGTTAGATCATTTATTAACCTTTGAGCCTCGTGGTGGTTCTGGATCGATACAAATTTCATCCCATTTAACAACTAGTCATTTGATCCCACATAACCCTCGCATCAGAGCAACTAAAGTACACTAGAAAACAGGCAAAAAGAATTGCATTAGTAACCTCAAGATTGAATATGGTCACCAACATTAGATTGAACAGGCAAAAAGATTGAATATCTCTACTCTCTAAAGTACTAGGGGTGATTTTCACATAGTATGGGTGTTCTTCCCTTTTTCTTATTTCAGATCTGGTAATTCTCTTTTGAATTTGCCATCCTCACACCATGAGGAGATCTAACACTAAGAATAAAGGGAAAACACAACAATCAAAGGAGAGGAAAACGTTTTTGAAGGAGGAGGTGATCAGCTTGGCTTTTTTGAAGGATAAGGGCAAGGGAAAAAACAAAATAGGGCTGAAGAGTGTTCTTGACAAGTCACTTTCAGGCCCTAAAGAAGCTAAAATCCAAGGAGTGGAAGAAAAAGAAGTTTTTGAAAAAGAAAAAAATGAGTGTTCAATTTCTAATTTCAGCAGCTCTAAAGAAGGGAGAAAATTTGTTTGGAGTGAAGAAGTGGAGGAGGAGAGCAAGAAGGAGGTCAAATCTTGGAGTTCTATACTCAAATCCAGCTCGACGGAGATCCAATATTACCAACCCGTGGAGATAGATGGGCTGTTTATGGGTGAAATCACCATGGAGGAGGTGGAAGAAAGCTCAAAGCAATGGGAGACTACTATTATGTGCAAGGTTTTGGGCAGCAACCCACCATTCAAAGTCATGGAGGGGTTCTTTTTCGGATTTGGGGAAGAAGAATCAACAAGGTATGGCTTCTAAATTCAAGAGTTTTTATGGTTAAATTTCAACTTAAGGAGCATAAAGGGGTTGTTTTGGAGATAGGAGTGGTGTTCTTTGATGGGAAACCCATTTTTATTGAAAGATTGGAATGAAGAAGGTGTGATTGAAGAACCTAATGTTGTCCCGGTTTGTATTCAGCTCCCCAGATTGCCATTGAAGTATTGACAACCAAAACTCATAATTAAGATAGTAAGTCCACTTGGGAAGCCTTTGAATCTTGATAGAGTAACACAAGAGAAGGAGAGGCTGGATTTTGCAAGGGTGCAAGTTGAGGTGATGATAAGTGATACCCTTCTGGACAAGTTGATTTACCTTAATGAAAACAAGGTGATTGTTAGCCAACAAATCTGTTTTGAATGGAAGCCAACTAAATGTGGAAAATGTGGGATGATTGGGCATAATGAGGAGGTGTGTAGGAAGAAAAATGGAGTTGAAAAAAGTCAAACAAATAGGAAGATTTATGTGCCAATTGGGAGGATTGTGAAAGAAGATGAGAAGCAAGATGGAGTGAAAGATGTTAAGGGGCAGCAAAGGGATGCTAAATAGCAGCAATGGGAAGTTAAAGGGCTGCTAGGAGAGGAGATTGAGTTCAAAATAGTAGAGAAAGGAATAAGGACAGCAAGGAAGAAAGAAGAAAATCCGAGGAGTTCAAGGAGTGAAGGTAATGGGTATACTCTCTTATCCGACCCTCTTTATGAATAGTAGATTTGCTTGTTGGAATGTAAGGGGTCTGAATAAATGTGATAAGCATTGGAGGGTGAAAAACTTTTGTATGCTTAATCATATAGGTTGTTTGGGGCTGTTGGAAACTAAAGTAAAAGAAGAAAACCAAAAAAAAGTGTGGGGGAAAATAGGGCTTGGTTGGGAGTTGATAACAAATGGGAATGTTGTAGGGGGGAGAATTTGGCTAGGTTGGAGGGCTGATTTTTATGATATGAAGGTGTTTATTGTTGGGGATCAATGGATGGATTTTGATGGGTTGACTAGGAGCAATAACTTGAAATTCTTCTTGACGGTGGTGTATGGCCATAACACCATTGAAAAGAGAAAACCAATGTGGGAATTCCTAAAGGGGCAAGGGAGTAGAGATGATAAACCATGGCTGATCATAGGAGAGTTTAACTCTCCCTTGGATTTTGGGGATAGAGAAGGTGGAAACGATGTTGATGAAAAGGAAGTCTTGGATTTCCAAGACGTGATGGAGGCTAGTTTGTTGGTTGAAATTAAAACTATTGGCCAAATGTTTACTTGGAGCAATAGAAGGGAAGTGGGGGAGTTGATACAAAGCAAAATTGATAGGGGTATTGTAAACCAAGAGTGGGTAAGGCGGCTTGGCCAAGCCTTTTGTGAGGTAAAACTGGACACGCTCCCGGACCACCATCCCATCGTTTTGAGTTGGCATAAGGAAGACAAGAAGAAGAAGAGGAGCTTCAAATATTTCAATATGTGGGAGGCCTCACCACATTTCAAGGGGACAATCCAAGCGGTTTGGAGGAAGGTGAGCACAATGAAGGATTTTGGAAAGCTTCTTGAAGATATGGAAAAGCCTTTGAATAGTCTTAATAGAAGGGAGTTCTCTAAGATTGGAGAAAGGGCGGAGAAGGCTAAGAAGGAATGGCTTTTTGCACAAGAGAGGTTGAATGAAGAACCAAGGGATGAAAGGAGGCAAAGGGTGTAATTTGATGCAAGGAAAGTGCTTGAAGAATTGGAGGAGGCTGAATACAAGTTCTTGCAACAAAGAGCTAAAGTGCAATGGCTTCATGAGGGGAATAGGCCTACAAAGTTGTTTTATGCTTCTATGAGAACAAGGCAATACAAGAACCAAATTTTGAACATAAAGGAGGGGAATGGATTACTATCCAATGTAGACAAGATTGAAGAACATTTGAAGAGACACTATGAAAGCCATTTGGGAGTCTATTGGGAAACTAAAGACTTAGAGGAAAACTTGGCTATTTTTGGTGGAGTTCTAAGCATACAACAACACGCATCCTTAATCCAACCAATTGGTGAAAAGGAGGTGAAGAAAGCACTTTGGGGGATTCATCCTAACAAAAGCCCGGGGGGAGATGGTTATACAAGCCAATTTTTTAGGAGAAATTAGGAGATAATTGGAGGAAGTATGGTGGAGGCCGTACAAAGTTTTTTCAAGGGGGAAGAAATTCCAAACTCTTTGAATCAAGCTGTGATATCCTTGATCCCAAAGGTGAGTCAACCTCAATTTGCATGTGATTGTAGGCCTATTGCTTGTTGCTCCGTACTTTATAAAGTGATAACCAAAGTAATTTGTGCAAGACTTTGTGAGGTGCTGCCTTGTTTGATTAGAGAGAATCAAAGTGCTTTTGTGAAAGGTAGGCACATATCACACAACATTCTTTTAACACAAGAATTGTTGCATAAGTTCAATGTTGATGGCATAAAGAGAAGTTGTGTTGTTAAAGTGGATATTAGCAAAGCCTTTGATTGTATAAGCTGGAAATTTCTTGTTAAATGGCTTGAGGTTTTAAAGTTCCCCGGGTTGATGATAGATTGGATCAAGAGAAGTACAATGAAGTCATCATTTTCCTTGGTTTTGAATGGGAGGTATTCTGAAGGATTCATGGGTAGAAGAGGAGTTAAACAAGGGGATCCTCTATGCCCCTTGTTTTTTGTTTTGAGCATAGAGTACCTTACAAGAATGATGGCAAAGGAGTACAAGGAGCAACACATAGAATTCCACCAAAGATGCAAAAAGGTTGGTGTGCATACTTTGTTGTTTGCTGATGATTTGCTTATCTTTTGTGGAGCAAACCAAAAATCCATGGAGGGTGTAAAAGGTTGCTTGAAAAGGTTTATGGAGGTCTCGGGTCTTACAATAAGTGAGCAAAAATCTAGAATTTATTTTTCTAGAATGGATGAAGAGGAGAAAGACTTGTTGGCTGGAGTGTTAAATGTAACAAGAGGGGATTCTCCTATGCAATATTTGGGGATGCCTTTGTCTAATGTGAAGTGGAGGAAGAAAGATTGTGAGCAATTGGTGGATAAAATTAGAAGAAAATTGCATAGTTGGAATTCAAGTGTTCTTTCTTATGCAGGGAAGGTGCAATTGATCAATTCGGTTTTACTAAGTATAGCTAGATTTTGGGCTAGTATACTAAGTATACCTGAGGGTGTTCATGAGGAGATTGTGAAAATTTGTAGATGTTTTTTGTGGGGAAGAGAAGAAGGGAAAAGGGGTTATATTCCTATCTCTTGGGACACAATTTGTAGAAGCAAAAATTTTGGAGGATTGGGGATTAGAGATCCTTCCATTTGGAACAAGGCAGCACTATGTAAGCAATTGTGGGATTTAAACTCAAAGAAAGATATTCTTTGGGTAAGGTGGATTCAAGCATATTACATAAAGGGTGGATGTCTACAAGAAAGCAAAGGAGGGGTAAGTTCTTTTTTTTTTAATTTAAACCATCCGAGGATGGGGGGAATATATTAGGCTCCCCAAACCAAATTGAAATAAGCCGAAAGGTGCCACATGTGGGAGTCTATTACAAAAGATCATCCACTTGATGATCCAAAGAGCCAAAATAAACCCTTGAAGCAAAAACAGCACTTGCTTTCAAAAGCAGTGTTTCTACCTATTCTAAGCTAAGAGACTAAAGAGATATGGTGTGCTAGCAGAGGTCTAACTTATTATTCCGTTAGACTGCAGTACCACGAACAGGTCAGGGAGTCGGAAAAAATGAAACCCCTGTTTGTCAATGATATGCAGCCGAATAGAAAAAAAAATAGACCTCCTGAGTAGCCAAAGATTGTTACAATCAGCGGAGAAGAAAAACAAAGGCAGTGTTGTGACTCCTATACATTCCCCTGTCGATCATCGTCTCGGAATGTTGCATACAATGAGCATCAGCTGAGGAGAGAAATCATTGGCAAACAGGAAAGAAGAGAGATTCATCTCGGCATCGGACCTGCAAAGAAGAGAAGAAAGGACAGCAGTTTCCATTCTAACCAAGAAGGGGAAATTGTAGACCTATAACTAGGAGAAACATAGAAATAAATCTTGTTACAGCCCTAAGGAGATCCAATTCGAACACCAGGAAAACCATTTTTGTCAAGTAGCAGAAGACCCCTAAGGAATAGTGGAACATTATCAATATGTAAAACTCCCTGTAAATTATTTTCCATGGTAAATTTTGCCAAGAAATCAGCAGCCGTGTTAGCTTCCCTGGGAGTGTGTTGTATTGGGTTCAGTAAATGTTTTAAATTTAGACTGCTGCATATAGAGAAAACTCTCCACGGGCAGCACATTGGATTCTGAATTCCTTTAACAGCCAGTAGACAATCAGACTCAAACACACAATAGTGAAGGAGGGGTAAGTTCTAGTTGGCATTGGAAGATGTTGTGCAAATTGAAAGATAAACACTTCCAAACCCCTGGGAGTTGTTTGGACAAGGAAGGCAAGTTGAAGACAAGGATGGTGTATGATGAAATGAAGGGAGGAAGCAAAAGGGACTTTTATGCAAAGGTAATTTGGGACAAAAACATTTTACCTAAGCATAGAATTTTCCTATGGATCCTATTGAAGGGAGGGATGCCCACGGTTAATAGATTGCAAAAATTTGGGATTTTGAAGACACAACAAAGTTGTAGTTTATGTGATGAGGTGGATGAGACAACAACCCATTTGTTTTCGGGTTGTACATACACTAGGGGGTTGATGAAAATTTTGAAGTTGAGGGATATGAGCAACATGCGGCAAGTAGATGTTTGTTGATGATGGTAAGAAGAAGACAAGACTTGATGTTGATGAAGATTACTAGTGCCTTGTATAGAATATGGAATGAAAGGAACAAGAGGATCTTTTGCCAAGAAGATTTGAAGATGGAGGCCTTGGCTGCCCAAGTTGAAGCTGAATGCAAATGGAGGAGCAACAAGAGATGGAAAGAAAAATTTTAATATAAGCCTAGATAGAATATAGAGCTAGTTGTTTGTTTGATTTTAAATAGCAAGTTTTGATAGGGGTTTTTGCTTGTAAAAGGCTAGGAGTGATAGCCTAAAAAATCTTTTGGTTTGATTTGATCTATATACAAAACTTTCATAAAAAAAAGAAGAAGTACGTAGTTAAAAAATCGTGCGATAAAAGTACGAAAATCACAAAAAATAGGTGCTATAATAGCCGTGATTTTGGATAAAAACCACTATTCATTAAGAATTAAATTGATATTATAGTTTTAGGAATAGCGATATTAATGTAATAGTTGCAGGAATAGAGAATTTAATAAATACTAATGATACTCCACGAATATTCTCCCTTTCTTCTGCCCATTTGCAACATCTCCATAATAGGCCAAAATTCATACACACACATTTAATCTATCAATATCAAGATTTGTTTTATATATGTAGGGTCTTCAAGAAATAAAAATAACAATTTAGATTATGTAAAGTGAATGATTCATTAAACACGTAGCAACATGTACGATTTTCCCAACACCTACACATACAGCCTCTCTACACTCATAAAATTTCGGGATGAATAAGTTACAAAATGCATGTTTCTAGAATGGAATCCAGCATTTGTTTTGGAAGATTGGAGTTGTACTTGTCCTCCCATTGCTGTTTTGGATCACGTTTCTGACATTGGATCCGATGAAAGTAAAATTCATTTCTCTCTCTCCCTTGTACACCAATAATACAACTATACACCAAATGTTTCCAATGCAAACAAGATGATACAATTATTTCTTTGAGGGACGATTCTCATATTTAACCCCACATATCTCACAATTTACAAGACTCGCACAACCCTCAAACTCAAGATTATTTAAGAGCGATTAGGAATTTGCATAGAAAATGTTTGAACTCATGTTGAAGGTTATTAATGTATTTGCACGGAACAATATTAATGCTAAAACTCATGATTAAGATAAAGCGGGCATTGTGAATAGTTCATGGAAAAATGTTTAAACTCCACATGTAAGAGTCAACACAATGTTAGCACAGCACATGCACAAACTTGTCATTAAGAGTGTTAAGATTCTTGGTTTCGTAAAGGCATATATCATGGATAAAAAATTGAACAATCTTTGTAAATCTGCAATCGAATTTAGAGAATCTTAGATTAAGAATAACTTCATCCCACGAATAACCACTTTTCTTCTAAGCTTCCTCACAAACTCTTTTTGGCATCGAAACGTCCAAGAGAAATTAACTATATATCAACGTGAAGAATACAGAAGAGAGAGAAGTGTTGGGATATGAATAAGTTGAAGAAAGGACAAACATTGTGGATAGATGACATTTATCGTAAACAAGATGATACAACTTTTTTTATGAACAATTTGATTATATTGATGAACACATGATACTACTGCAGAGAATGCGCAAAGGCCCTGGAATTCCTAGGGTTGAGAGATGGACAGCGCCAAAACAAGAATGTGTCAAAAGTGAACATGATACAACTATTTCATTTAAGGGGATCCAAAGTTTTCAACTGAACTTTCCTTAGGCTTTCAAGAGACAAGTTGTTGAAAATCACAAATGGATAACATTTGCAATGTGCAATGAAATATTCACTTCGCTACTTTAAAGATTGACACTTACCAATTTATCAGGAGTGAACTTCAGAAGTTACCTATAGGGGAGTTGCGTGAATTGATAAAGGTTGTAGTCGAGCGTATTTTATCAGATAAATTATGAGTTATAAAAAATCCTATATTGCCCGATCTAGATTTTATATGAAATATACATTCACTATTAATAAGACTCATGATTAAAAGTCACAAATTGGGCATGGGTATTCCTTGACCCAATTTTTAGAGTCATCTCAATTTTGGCACACGAAATGCACGATTGTGTGACTAATTAAAAGTGATTACAAATTTTGCACAAAATATGCTCAAGCACATGCTTAAGTGTCATTACAATAATGGCACGGAAATGCTTGAACTCGGGATTAAGATTTTTCAGTTGTCCTACACGATAAAGGTTAAATTTTGTCTTAATCAACACGAATTCTGCAAGACACATGCTCAAACTCGTCATTGAAACTCATTACAAATATAACTTGTCAAATGCTCTAATATTGGATTAAGATCCAAATTAAGAATCTAGTAATTAAATGCTTGAATATGGAAAATCATGTATGTCTTTTTCTCTCTCTTATTAATAGACTTTATAAGCTATTAGTGCAATTGTTTTATGTTTTCTCTAGCTTATTATAACATTGAAAGATTTCAGGTTGGTGTAAGAAAAAGAAAGAATAGGGTTTGAGAGCTTTTGAACTTAGTAATATATCTATTAAAATTTTAAAATGGCAGACTGTTTATTAAATATTACCATTTCCAAACAAAAGAATGTGAAATTTTTGCATTTTAAAGTTATTTATATTTTTCAATATACGCTATGTATATTGTAACTATAAAGGAGTTAAAATACTAAGCTCAATCATTTGTAATACTTGTGTAGAGGCCTGTGGAATTTCTAATTTTTTGTTTTATTATGCATGCTTACTTATTTTATATTGATGTCCATAGCGGAAGTGTTCAATATGGTTTGAGCATAAGGACCTTTGACCCCATTTATACATGAAATTTCAGAGCCCTCAGAGGTATGTTTTGTCCGATGGGGACTCTTATTTTTATAATATGTTTGTTAAGGTTTTAAGTTATTTTTGTTTACTTGGAAATGTGTTTTTCCATTGGTCAGTTAATAGTTATTGAAGGACAGAAGAAGAAAAAAGGTAGTGAATTGTAAACATTATGGTATTAATGCTTAGGTGATGGTTCAACTGCCGTTGTCTACTTTAGCGCACTCCAAATACGTATGTTCCGACTTTGGAAGTGAATAAAAGTAAACAATGGAGCCTTAGTATGCCACTTTCAAGGAAATTCAAGCCCATATGTTGTTGATTCATACTACGCTAGGCGGGGGTTATTCACTAACCGCCATCTAATGAATTTTCAGAGCCGTCCATTGTCAACCCAACTACCAAAACGCATGTTTCGATTTGGAAACATAGGATAGACGTCGGTTCATAAGAAAAATTCCTTAACTGTCGTGTAGGAGAGCCGCTAATGACGATTTCTACGCTAGTGAAGAAAGCACATCTCCCGGAGGTATGTTTTGTCCCTTGAAGAAACTTTTTGTTTTAATTTTTTTTGGTTTAGCTATCAAAGTTTTTTTTATATGGAAGATTTGTTTTTTGTCCTTGGGTTAATTAATACTTATTCAAGGAGATAACAAACTAGGACACAAGCGACATTTCACTATTTTTCGTAAAGATCGGTGCATTAAAATTACAAATTTATTCCAATAACAAAGATTCGTTACTCTCTTTCAATAAAATATGGCCGAAGATCCTTCCTTTGCTTTGATACCATTTTTTTTTGCAAATATCTTCATGTTCAGAATTATTTGAAGCACCCTTTGATTCATAGATCAAAATAACCTTCTTTCTTGAATAAGATACACTTCAAAATTTATGTTTAAAAGTCACAACTTGAACTTCAATAACACAATCATATTCCATGAGTCAAGCATTAGTTGCAAGAATGCTGAGAAGTAGCAGCAACCAGGGTAGATATTAGAAGAAACCATAATAGTTACAGAGTTATAATCCAAGGAATAAACTGTAAGATGAATCATAACTTTATATAATAAAATCGGCCAGATCCCAGGATTTACCTCATAACCTGATCCAAATCTATTTGTGATAGCTATGAATAGCTAAAACCTTTTTTCTTTAAACTCCAATCAGAATTCTACGTATACATACCATATTGATAGGCTATGAATCTTATAGCATAACTAGCGATTATTATTATACTTTAGAGAGTATATATGCACACAGTATGACGTAGTTCTGTAATACAAAGATTCTACGAAGATTTGGATATTTTGAATATTTTACAAGAATTATGAGCTTTTGAAGAATTGAAAACCAACCGTTGGACCCGTAATGAAGAATTAAAGATTATTTATGGGAAATTGAGGGAAAATATCAAGACCGCACTATGTGTGGCGACAAATTGGCAGCATGCAGTGGCGCACTGGGAATAAGAGGACACGTATGGCCAATAATCCATGGTGTGTGCGGACACGTGTTGAAGGCCTAGGCCAAGCGGCCTGGGTAGAAGCAGGTCCCAAGTTTTCCTAATCTCACTTGGATTAAACTCATTGACTTTTTAGGGGCTGAGTTATGTTATTTGGTAATTTGTGAGTCTAATTGGGATTAACTGAGTTAGGTTACAATTCTATTATCTGTAGAAGAATATTTAATTTCGTTTTGTAGTTAGAATCTTATTCCTGATATTCCATTTGGAATATAATTAGTTATATATTCTTATTAGAAGAATATTATTATTTTTATTTATGGAGAAATTTTATTAGAAGGTATCTCTATTTCCTTTTCTAAATAAAGGTAGAATTGTTTTTCTTGGAAAGAATATGTTATATTTGCTATTATTAAAATTATATTAGAAGAATAATTTTCTTCATTCTTTAGTTATATTTCTTGTAGTATAAATATTCAATGGATTTTCAAGATAAAGGAGGAGTCCATACGAGGCGTAGATAGATATTCTCAGTGAATCGCTATATCACGCCCTATATTTTAATTGATTACACCCTATATTTATACAATTTAGTATATAGTATGTATTTTTAATTTAATTTAATTAATTAAAATATGTTTAATTTAATATTAAATTATATTTATTATTTACCACCACTTCGCCGCCGTTCGCCACCCCCGCCACTGCCGCTACCAGGCACCACCTCTGCTGTCGTTGTCCTCTGCCGCCGCCGCCGTCCGCTGCCGCCGCCCGCCGCCGCCGGTCTTCTTCTCCTCTTCTTCTCCGGCCAGATCTTCTTCTCCGGTCTTCTTCTCCAGCCTTCTTCTCCTCTTCTTCTTCTCTTCTTCTTCTTCTCTTTTTCTCCGACCTTCTTCTCCTCTTCTTCTCCGGCCTTCTTCTTCTTCTCCGGTGGCCCCCGCTCTTCTCTCCTTCTCCGGCTCTGGCTCGCCTCTTCTTCTCTCGGCCGTGTTCTCTTCTCCCCGTTCTCCTCTCCTTCTCCCGGCCCCGTTCTCCTCTTCTTCTCCTGGCCCTCCTCTTCTTCTTCTGGCTCTCCTCTTCTTCTCCCATTCTCTTCTCCCGTTCTCTTCTCCCGTTCTCTTCTCCCGTTCTCTTCTCCCGTTCTCTTCTTCTTTCCTATTCTCTTCTTCTCCCATTCACTTCTACCGTTCTCTTCTTCTCCCGTTCTCTTATCCCTCTTTGGCTTTCCTCTTCTTTTCCCGGTTCGCCAGCTTTGGCTCTGGTGGTGGTGGCAATGGTGGCAGTGGTCCGGTGGTGGTGGTGGTCCGGTGAAAGCGGTGGCGGTGGCGGTGGAGGTGGATGTGGTCCGGCGGTGGAGGTGGTCCGGCGATGGTGGTGGTCCGTAGGGAATATCAATTTTATTTTTATTTTTTATTTTTGTTTTATTTTGAAAAATTAAATTTAGTATTATACATATATGTATGTATTAGGGCGTAAACTAGTAAAATACATGGCGTGATATAGCAACACCCTATTCTCACATGAAAATCTCATTTTTGTACAATGTAGTTTTTTAAAAAATTATCATTCATTGGAGAGCTAATTTTTTAGTTGCATCCGATGATTCAAGCCATCATTAAATATAATGTGAGGTTCAAGGAGACGTAATTAGCTACTATTCATTCCTACTTATATTATTGTACTAAACTTTCTTGTAGTTGAATTTGATTGAATTAGGTGTTTTGTTTAAATTAATCGGCTAGATCTATTGCATACTTCATACTGCTAGTGAGTAAGTAAGTCATGAAGTCTAGAGAAGATTGACGACCTTTTAGCTGATAATGATTGGTAATTTAGATTGCACATTCACTAAAAATCGGTTCACTGTATCATGTATCTCATTGTTCCTGGATACTTAATGTTATCACTAGTGACAATCGTGAAAGGATTTTCATGATCTAATTAATAATAAGTGTATTATCAGACGATGATACTGTAATGGGTTTTATGGATTATGACCTCCGCGCCAAGTACAGGGCACGAGAACAATATTAAGCATTAAATGAATATGGAATCTGTGATCATTGTATGATCCTGATATGTGAAAATTGTTGGATGAACTGTTTTTATTCTCAATTTCTAAATCCGCTATTTATTTTCTTGTTTTAAGTCTATTTAAATAAACATAATTTCCAAAGACGTGTGGTGATTCCAGAATGATACAAATTTGTATCCCCTTGAATGACCATTTATTTGATCCCATATAACTACTGCATCAGAGCAACTAAAGTATAGTGAGAAGCAGGCAAAAAGAATTTCATTAGTAACCTCAAGAAACCGACAAAATATTTGAAGTGCCCTGTTGTATCGTCCAGTTAATTTTTATTCATTGTCCAAACAGGTGCCTCCCATTAAGAGACAATATAGCAAGTGCATCAAATCTACGACTATGATATTCATATGAAAACTTTTCTTTCCTGATTAGCTTGTTGCATGTTTCAACAGGACCAGTAATTGCAAGCTCTTCTTGAATTGGCGGTTTAGTTACCTAGTTAACGATATTCCCAACATACACGCTACGACATGTACTTGGATCAAAACCAGAAGGCAAATTTCGATCATGATGAATCGGTCATGAATTGGTCTTGGCAAATGTTTAAATTCTACAATAGCATTGAACACATATTTGGCACGATGCATGCTCGAAATTATCATGACGAGTTATAACATATTTACCTTGGAAAATGCTCAAATCTTGGATTATGCCAATATCATATAATTGCAGATTTTGAGGAGCCATACTCAAGAATCATTACCATTTTTGCACAAAAAAAACCAAATTGTGATTCTATAATAAAATAATGTAGTTAAAAAATCGTACGATAAAAGTACAAAAATTGGACCAAACAGATGCTATAATAGCAGATTTTGGACCACCACTATTCATTAAGAATTAAATTGATATTATAGTTTTAGGAATAGCAATATTAATGTAATAGTTGTAGTATTAGAGAATTCAATAAATATTCATGACACCCCACGAATATTCTCATTTGAAACATTTACACAATTGCCCTAAATTCATATACATATATTTAATCCATCAATATCGAGAATTTTTTATATATAGGGTCTTAAACAAATAAAAAACAATTCAGATTACGAAAAGTGAATGCTTAATTAAACATGTAGCAACATGTTCGATTTTCTCAACACCTCACATACAACCTCTCTACACACATAAAATTTTGTGATGAATAAACTACCAAATGCATGTTGCTTGAATGGATGGCAACAATTTTTTTGGAAGTTTGGAGTTGTAATCATCATCCCATTGTTGTTTTGGATCACGTTTCCAACGTTGGATCTGATGAAAGTATAATTCATCCCCCCCTTACCAATAATACAATTATACCCCAAATGTTGCCAACTCAAACAAGATGATACAATTATTTCTTTGAGGGACAATTTTCATATTTAACCCCACGTATCTCAAAATTTACAAGACTCACACAACCCTCCAACTCATGATGATTTAAGAGCGACTAGGAATTTGCTCAAAAAATGTATGAACTCATGTTGAAGGTCATTACAGTTTTTGCATGGAACATTAATGCTGAAACTTGTGATTAAGATAAAGTGGGCATCGTGAATAGGTCATGGAAAAATGTTTAAACTCTTCATGTAAGAGTCAGCACAATGTTAGCACATTACATGCACATACTTGTCACTAAGACTGTTAAGATTTTGGGTTAGTAAAGGCTTAAATATTTTATTAAAAAATGAACAATCTTAGTATATCAGCGATATATGGAGCATCTTAGTTTATGAAAAATTATTCGGCAGAGAATCCACAACTTCGTCCCAAGAAGAACATCTTTTCTTCTGAGCTTCCTCACAAACCTTTTTTGGTATCAAAATGGAAAATTCAAACTAACTAAACAGAAAGTTGAAGAAAGCCTAAGAGAGAGAAGTGTTGGGATAAGAAGAAGTAGAAGAAAGGACAATAATTGTGGATAGATTACTTCTATCGCAAACAAGATGATACAACTATTTCATTTAAAGGGATCCAAAGTTTTCAAGTAAACTTTCCCTAGGCTTTCAAGAGAAAAGTGGTTGAAATTACATATGGATAAAATTTGCAATTTGCAAAGAAATATTCGCTTCGCTACTTTAAAAATTAAAACTTACTATAATATCTGCAGTGAACTTCGAAAGTTACCTATAGGGGAGTTGCCTGTATTATTGAACGTTGTAGTCGAAAGTATCTTATCTGATTAAATGTAAGTCATAAAAAAATCCTGTGTTGCACAATCCAAATTTTATATGAAATATGGAGGGACTATTAATAAGAGTCGCGATTAATAGTCATGAATTGGGCACCTATATTCCTTGTCCCAGGTTTTATATTCATCCCAATTTCGGAACACAAAATGCACAATTGCGGGACTAATTAAGAGTGATTACAAATTTATCAGTAAAAATGTTCAAACACATTTTTAAGTGTCATTACAATAATGACACGGAAATTCCTAACTCGGGATTAAAAATTTTCAGTTATCCCGAACTAGTCACAGCTAAGGTTTAAAGAATGCATGAACTAAGGGGAAGCCTAAGCCTATAAAAAAGGTGGGAAAATTGAAAATAAGGGGAATTGCCACATTAGCTCATAAAAGTCTTCCTAAGAAATGTGATGATCCCGACATGTTTTCATCCCCATCTATTTTGTTGTAAGCTAATTATGGATGTTGTGATTGATCTTGGATCCTTTATTAATGTTATCCCCTATATATTGATGAAACTCTTTATTTGGGAGATCTTAGGGAGACTAGGGTGATTGTCCTATTAGCCGATAATTCCCAAGCTAGTACTAGGGGGGTAGTTAGGGATGTTATGGTTAGGGTTGGGAATCTTTTTTTTCCCGGAGGATTTTTACTTCCTCGATATGTTGCACAATGGAGGTGCACCCCCAATGTTATTGGGGAGACCTTTTTTGAAAACATCGAGGACTAAAATATATGTCCACCTTGGAACCTTGATCCAAGAGGATGACATGGATAAGGTCGGTTTTGAAATTTATAAATCTAATCATGCACCTAATTCTTCTATTGCATGCAATGGTATAAGTATCTATGATGAATTTGATCAATGTGATAAATCTTGCATGAGTAGTGATTGTGATGAGCTACTACTTAACATTGAGAGCTTACATGTTTTTACCCATTGAATGATAATGTTAATGATGTTATTTTTGATATGCATGATGTTAGTGTTCCTTGTGCTATTAAGGACTCTTGTTTTCCAAATGTAAGCACTAACACGTAGCGGGAAGGAAGCGAGCTAAGGAGATTAAGCATCCAAAACATATTCCTATGCCTGAAGTCAACAAGAAAGTGTTGACAATTATGAGGGATGAGCTTGTATGGTATGTGGCTCCAAAGGCAAGAGGTAGGCCTCATGTTATATGGAGACCCGTCCACAGGGACGTGATCGTGGGTGGAGTCATGGATGGTGATTCTGGAGACCCATCGGTGAGTTTGTCTTAGTCTTTGAAAATGCATGAAAAATATTTTGTAAGGACGAAAATAAAGAAACAGTGTTTTTATGACTTTTAGTAGATTTTTTATTATTGTGATTATTGGGGATGTTTTTTTGTTAAATTGGTGGTGTTTTAGGGAATCATAGTCATCAAATTTTGAGTTGGAATAGTATTATGATTGGTTTTGTGTTTCTGGTTGTAGGATAAGTTTGCGACAAAAATGGAGGAAGGAGCCTAGGGCACGGGCCATGCCATGGCTCGTGTCGTGTGTTGGGCATGAAGCATTCAAATGGCATGGCCCGTGCCATATGAATGCCTCCTTTGCAACCAAGAACGACCCAATTAGCAAGCACGAGGCTTCTATTTAAGCCTCGTTATTCTTCAGCAGAACCATACCCCTCAGTCAGGACTTTGATAAAGAAAAAAGGTGAGGGTGAGCTTTGGTAAAGAAAAAATGGGAGTAGCTAGGATGAGAACCCCAAAAGGGCTCCTTGGAAAAATGAAAGAAAATGAGAGAAATTGAGCTTATTCTATGCTTCTCTTGGCTTTTCTTTTAGTAGCTTCTTTGGTAGAATAAACTAGCTTTTACACATTCACATGATTGAACCTTGCCTTTGAATGGAATGTTGGTTGTTTATATTACTTTACTTTTCTTTGGGATATGAGAATGTGAGAGATTTTTTTGTCTTGGGGGCTAGGGTAGTCTAGGAATAAAATATTGGGTGTTTTGGGGAAAATCTTTTCATGCTATTGTATGCTTAGATCTTTTCTTGTTCTTGTTTACTTGAGGACGAGTAAAGGTAAAAGTGTGGGGGATTCGATGAGACGTCAAATGCATGTATTTTTTAAGGCATTTATCATCTCTTTTGTTGGCTTTTGTGTGGTAGATTACTACATTTATGTGAGTTTGTATCACAAGGGGTTTGGATGACCATTTGTGGTTTTCATATCTAAATCTCTCATTTGGATGCTTACTTTAGATCGAATGAATTCTATGTCCCTATGAGCGTTTAGATCTTTTTTGTTAGCCTTTATTTGTAGAATACTCGTAGGCACTTCAGACTATTAAGAAGGCCATTCAAAAGAATGGTTGCAGATAGTAGAAGTTCCTTCGCAAGAATGGTAGTAGACTAAAGGCCACAAGTCAAACACGTGGTAGTAGATAGATATGTTGAAGAAAAGGAGTCAAGTCCAAAAATTATGAAGACCGGCATGACCTATGTACATTTGCATGGCCTGTGCCAAACCAAATGCTGAGAAGACTAAGTCCTAGCATGGGCCGCGTGCTTTTGCATGGCCTACGCGTTCAGAGGTTGAAGATCCAGGACTCCAATCTGCGGCTCGTGAGCTTTTGCTTGGCCACATGCTCAGAAGACAAAGATGAAGACTCCAGTTCACAGCCCGCACGCTTTTGCATAAGCCGCACGATCAGACTGCTCAGGGATGATTGCTAATCCGTGGGCCAGTCGCTTTTACGCGTGCCACGCACTAAGTTAGCTCACGGAGGACCTCAGTCTGCGGTCTACGTGCTTTTGCATGGACCGCGTGGTTGTTACTATGTAAGGAGCCATTATTCTGCTAGGGTTTTAAGTTTATCATTAATTATAGATCTGAGAGTAGGTAGGAAGAAGGAGACTATCTCTTCTCTTCATTTATTGTCCTAGTTTTGCCTATAGCTTTGAATCCAATGATTTCTTTGGATTCAATGTCTGTAGAGTAGTTTATTTTCTTGGGAAAATATTTGTGTTTATGACTTGATGTTAACTTTGTGAGATTCTTATATTTCCCCTATCTTTATATCCTATGAATATTTGCTCTTGATTTATGCTTTACGTTCTTGTCAGATTGGTGTCATTCATGTTTTATAATGCATCCATCGAACCTTTGTGTGGCAGACATTGGGAATTTCTAGGTATCTCTACACTATGTGACATAGGCATGAGATAGGTTTATATGTCTTACATGTGATAGAATCAAGGATCAAAGTCTTCAATCGGCCATGTTACGCAAATAACCCCAAGTCTAGTTTATTATAGTTAATTCTCTATGTTTGTCTGCTCATTAGTTGTTATACAATCCCCCCTGATCATATGTTTAAAGCCCTAGCTATTCCCAACACATAGTCAGAGTGACACCCAATTGTGGGTGTAAAGTCTAGATTTATCTAGTTGGCAATTTATGGAAATTATGCAAATATGGTATTATTGAGTTGCAACATCAAAGAAGGAATTTTGGTGAAATAAGGAAATGTTGAAGACTGAATCCGAAAAGGATACATCTAGTCCAAGTTGTATTTGAGTTGGAGAATATATCAGTTCTTATATATGTGGGATTTGATTAATTTTGTGGAATTGGAGATGGAATAAACTTCATGTGAATATACGGATGAGTGTATTTACGCCAAGGATGATTTACAGAAAAATAAGACAGAATATTATGGTATTTGTGATTTATGGAAATCTGAATATTCTGCAATATATTAGGCGTATGGAAGCATAGTTGATTTATGGAAAATCTCTATAAATATGGAGTTGTTATTATCGAATATATGGAGATATTGAGATAAGGAAAATCCCTTTATTTATGGGATTTGGATATGCTTCAAGAAGCAGATTTGGAATAGGAATATTATGGAGATAATCATGGAGAATTCAGATCTGCTCATCGACTATATATAGAGAACAAACACGGCTGCATTATTTACGAACTTAATAGACAAAATCTCCACAACCAATTTTTTATCTTTCGAGAATTGCAAAGAGCTAGAATTCTATGTTCCAACATACGAACCTGCTGCACAAAGTTCAGAATCATATGCCTTAATTCCTCGGGAGGAGGAGATCCAGCGTCGACGAGTTTCGAGGTCAGAGGGAGTCTGATCAAGGTGGATCGGTAGCAAGGGGAGCTTGCAGGATTCACGTTATAGTTAGATAAGATAAGTATAATTGTATGGTGTACTTTGTACTGTATCTTTCTGATTAGTGAATTCATTCTGAACTCGGCCAGGCCCCGCAGATGTAGGTGGATTTCACCGAACTGCGTAATCAAGTCTTGTGTCTTTTATGCTTTACTTTATTGCATACTTGGTTAGATAGGCTATGTTGGAACACAGTAGTGATAATTGAATTAATTAGGTAAAACTAAATTTCAATTGGTATCAGAGCTAAGTCACTTGTTTTACCTTGGTTTTGACAAGGAAAGTGTGATCCGGTTTTACCAATGGCGACCAGCGAAGGAGGTTATGTGTCTCGGCCACCACTTTTGGAAAGAATAAATTACAACTACTGGAAGGCTCGCATGCGGGTGTTCATAAATTCACTGGATGAATTGGCTTGGTACTATGTTGAAACAAAATGGAAAGCCCCTGTTGTTGGAAATTCTGAAGGAGGAGAATCTAAGCCTAAAGAGTCGTGGACACCAGGTGAAAGAATGGGAAGCTTGGCGAATTCCAGAGCATTAAATGCCATATTTACTGTAGTAGATGAAGATCAGTTCAAACTCATCTCTACATGCCAACAAGCAAAGAAAGCATGGGATATCCTACAAACTGTACACGAGGGGACAAGTCGTGTACGTGAATCCAAACTGCAGATGTTGGCTACAAAGTTTGATGAACTGAAGATGGAGGAGGATGATACTATTTCTATATTCAATGGGAAACTCAGAGACATCTCCAATATGGCGTATCAACTTGGGAAAGTTTACAAGGAAACAAAATTGGTGAAAAAGGCCTTGAGATCTCTTCCTAAAAGGTTTGCTATGAAAGTTGCAGCAATAGAAGAAGCAAGAGATGCAGCTACCATTACCTTGGATGAACTAATGTGATCACTACATACCTATGAGATGACAATGCAACAACCTGCAAAGAAAGTCCAGAAGGAGTTGCCCTTCAAATCCTCTTCATCAAGGGTCATCCATGAATCTGATAGTGATGATAGAATTGAAGAACTTGCTCCTATCACTAAGAGTTTATCAAGAATGCTGAAGAAGGTGGTAAACATGAATTCACAAGAAAGATCTAGAGGGAATAAAACTCGTCATCGTGGAACTCGGATGGAACAAGGAAGTCAGCAATTCTCTAGAAACCAAAGTGGTGAAGGAAAGCAGTCTGAAAGAATTCAATGTCGAGAATGTGGAGGATACGGCCACATCCAGGCTGAATGTGCTAATACCCTAAAAAACAGGGAAAATCATACATCACCTCTTGGAGTGAAGATGATGAAGAAGACGAAGGGGAACTTACAAGCAATTATATGGCATTTGGAACAAAATTTCACGGTGGATCAGATGAGGTACGTTCCAACATGTCAGAGAAAAATGAAGCTGTATGTTCCAACATAGGTTCTGATGACACGTCCAGTGATGATGGCGGACTAGTTGTGAGTGATGAAGATATCTACAGTACATATGAGCAGATGTATGCCATGTGGCTTCAAGTTGTTGATACAAATAGAGTGTTGAAGGAAGAGAAAAAACATCAGGGCGAGAAGGAGAAGGAGTTGCAAGTTTTAGTTGATGAACTCAGAAAAGAGATTGAAGAGTTAAATTTGAATCTAAGCTTAACAACTAAGAGAGCTGAGATGGCCGAAGTAGCTATTACCAAGTTAAACACTGGAAAGGTGAAACTTGATGACATTCTGATCATGGGAAAAAACTTTGGAGATCGACATGGAATTGGGTTTGACAATTCATCAGATAGCAAGGTCAGTCTCAAGTCGAAGATTCAAGATGTAAATAGGAAGTTTATAAAGACCCATCAAAGGAAACCTCTCATCTGTAGCTACTGCATGTATCAAGGTCATACAGAGGAACAATGCCGAAAACTGCTTAGAGATATCATGATAGGGCGACAAATCTCAGTATGTTCCAACATAGACGATGTCAAGCGATCAAAAATGGTCAGAAAGGTATGGGTTGTTAAACACACGAGTACTTGCCTTGTTGCTCATACGTCTCCTCTTGCACATTCTCGAGACTCGTGGTACTTTAATAGTGGTTGCTCTTGCCACATGACTGGAACTCAGGAATTACTGACAAACATCCAGCCATATGATGGTGGTTTTGTTACGTTTGGAGATGGAAAGATGAGTCGAGTGGATGGAAAAGGTGAACTGCATATTGAAGGATTCCCCATATTCACTGGTGTTTTATTGGTGGAAGACCTAAAGTCTAATCTCCTAAGTATCAGCCAGCTATGTGATGATAATATGACCGTGGAATTCCATAAGGAGAAGTGCATAGTGAAACATGGCAACACCAAAGTGCTTATTGGTATTCGGTCATCAGACAAATGTTACTTATTGGAACAAGAAGTGAACTGCTACAGTGTCAAATGTGATGAAGTAGATCGTACGGCTGACCATGTTCCAACATCGGTTGATTTCTCAGATCAGGGACGTAATGATGTTGGAACATCAGATGTGATGGATCTTAAAGATGAAGCTGGTGACGCTTATATCTTCAACAATGATGGAACATCATCCTCTCCAGAACTCTCCCATGTTCCAACATCAGTTGCCAGGTTAGAATTTATTCGCATTCTTCTTGTTATGGTGTGCACTATGAATTTTATGATGTACCAAAAAGTTGTCAAGAGTGCTCCCCTACATGGTGTGGTTAATGTGGAAGTATATCATCGACTCAAGAAGGTTTTGTATGGATCAAAACAAGCACCACGAGTGTGGTGTAAGCGACTCACAACATTTCCTATCTAGAAAGGTTCTCGTCGAGGGGGAGAAGATCGCACCTTGCTTGTTTTTCTTCAACAAGATTTTGTGACTTTGATGCAAGCTAAATTGAAGATGAGTATGGTGGGAGTATTTGTAAGAATTTGGGATGATCTTAAGGAATCTCACTTGAATGAAGTCAAAAGGATAATTTGGGTTGAGCGAAAAGTTGTGGTAGCCTATGTTCCAACATCGAAACCATTTGCGGATATTTTCACAAAGCCGTTGGACACTGCTATGGTTGAGCTCCTCAGACAACACTTAGGTGTTTGTCAGATTTGAGGCATTTCTTTAAAGCTTTTATTAGCTGTAGGTTTTTATTTTTTTTTTCCAGAAAATTCAAAAAAATAAAAAAAATTGAAAAGGAGAAAAACAATGGAGGTGTAGTTGGGCATGTTAGAAGTTGGTGTTGAAGATATTATGGTGATTGATGAGATGCATAGATCGGAGAGATGGCTCTTCCCGGTATTCTGGTTTAGGATGATGAGAAGTTTGGAAGGCAGTGGTGTTGGTCATATTTCAACACAGAGTATGGAGACAGGTTGAGAAGATGTGGAAATGGATTAGAGATTCAGATGTTCAAACATCAGTAACTGTGGCTGGAGAAGATTATGATCTGGATGGTGAACAAGTCTATGTTCCAACACCAGATAGGGGGAGAAAGTACTGATGAAGTGAAGGAAGCTGAGTAGGTGATGTGTTGATTCTGAAGCAATGAAAGGATCTTATGTTCCAATATAGAGAAAGCAGGTGAAGATGAGAGTTGTTATGTTCCAACATCGGTGACTGATGTTCCAACACAAGGTGAGCAGATTATTGAAGGCACTTCTGATCAAACTGCCATGAAAGATTTTAGAAGAATTCTATGGGAGGCAACATTGATCCAGATTTTGAGTGGTACAATGGTGTGAAGTTGAGTGCTCAATCCATTTAGATGGTAGATTTGGAGGTAGAAAATTCCAGATTAGATGAGGCACAGATAGCTACTCCTGAAGAGGTTTAAAGGTTCTGCTATGGCTATGTTCCAACATAGGTCAGATATTTGCTTCAGGGGGAGCTGCATTTAATGGAGATTTTGGTTTTATGTGTCTATTGTGTTTGGCATGTTTATGGTCCCAAGGGGGAGATGTTTTGGATTTCTTGGATGACTTTATTGGCCCCATTGGGTTGATGTTCCAACATGATCATTATTCCTGGTTATTGAGGGAATATGGAATTTAGGGGGAGATGCTATGTTTCTATGTTCCAACATCCAGAGTGGTTCTCAAGATTGATGTCTTTATTTGCATAAGCTCTTGTGATGAAATTCCGAAAGGTGATTGGTTCACAAAATGCCAAAGGTGGAGATTGTAAAGTCTAGATTTATCTAGTTGGAAATTTGTGGAAATTATGCAAATATGGTATTATTGAGTTGCAACATCAAAGAAGGAATTTTGGTGAAATAAGGAAAGGTTGAAGACTGAATCCGAGAAGGATACATCTAGTCCAAGTTATATTTGAGTTGGAGAATATATCAGTTCCTATATATGTGGGATTTGATTAATATTATGGAATTGGAGATGGAATAAAATTCATGTGAATATACGGATGATTGTATTTACGCCAAGGATGATTTACAGAAAAAAGAAGACAGAATATTATGGTATTTGTGATTTATGGAAATCTGAATATTCTGCTATATATTAGGCGTATGGAAGCATAGTTGATTTATGGAAAATATCTATAAATATGGAGTTGTTATTATCAAATATATGGAGATATTGAGATAAGGAAAATCCCTATATTTATGGGATTTGGATATGCTTCAAGAAGCAGATTTGGAATAGGAATATTATGGAGATAATCATGGAGAATTCAGATCTGCTCATCGACTATATATAGAGAACAAACACGGCTGCATTATTTACGAACTTAATAGACAAAATCTCCACAACCAATTTTTTATCTTTCGAGAATTGCAAAGAGCTAGAATTCTATGTTCCAACATACGAACCTGCTGCACAAAGTTCAGAATCATATGCCTTAATTCCTCGGGAGGAGGAGATCCAGCGTCGACGAGTTTCGAGGTCAGAGGGAGTCTGATCAAGGTGGATCGGTAGCAAGGGGAGCTTGCAGGATTCACGTTATAGTTAGATAAGATAAGTATAATTGTATGGTGTACTTTGTACTGTATCTTTCTGATTAGTGGATTCATTCTGAACTCGGCCAGGCCCCGCAGATGTAGGTGGATTTCACCGAACTGCGTAACCAAGTCTTGTGTCTTTTATGCTTTACTTTATTGCATACTTGGTTAGATAGGCTATGTTGGAACACAGTAGTGATAATTGAATTAATTAGGTAAAACCAAATTTCAGTGGGTTATATGTAGTGAAATTTTGAATTCTAGTATCTCTGCTAATGACCCCGGACTTGCAACTAGCTACTCTATAGTAGTTAGTAGTGAGCATGGGAGCAACTTTTAAATGTCTATCTTTGTAAAGCTCATGCGGGTTGAACAATCCTGCAAGGTTATGAACGACTACGTGGGCGCAGATCAATCTTTAAAGCCAAGCCTTATTGTTTTTCTTGTATTTCAAGGACCTGGTCGGGAGGGAGGTGATAGTGCAGCTGAAAAATGATTTAGCTATTCAAAGAAACGTACATTTTGTGGATCAGTACCTTAATACGAAGCTCGAAAACACTAGGGTTGTTGATCAATACTATTGTCCCCATATGCTTTTGGTGAGGAACTACTTCATTAGAGGATCAGTTTCCACCAAAGGGAGTCGATGTCGATTAGTTTCACAATGTCACAAGCAGAGAAACCTAAAACGACAAATCCTTAATCTCAAGGTCAAGCCTTTAATTTTGGTCCTTAAATGTGAAATTCGGGACTTCTCATTTCATTTTAGACTATTCTTAAATTTTTTAAAAATGTTAACCAACTGGAGGGTTATCAATGTTCCTTGCAATTAATATATAGCAGTTATGATAAATTAATCATAACAAATGTTTAAATTGTTCATTAATAGTTAGCACAATTTTTGCACGGCACATGCTTAAATTCATCATTAAGTGTCATCACTTATTTGGTGTGCAAATGTTCAAATCCTTGATTAAGAACCAAAGTATAATCGTAGTAAATACTTAAATGAGGAGAATCATTGATTTTGATCTTTTAAGAAAAAGATTATGTAACCTACTAATACAAACTTTAATATTTGGCCTTATTCAGAGATAAACCCTGATTATGACTCGAACAATATATGCACATTGTTAAAATCTGGAAATAATTAGTATGATCCCTGAAAGTGATAATCTATGAAAACAAATTTTGAGATTATGCTGATGGTGGTCACGTAAAAGCCACAGGTGATGGTCGCTAAAATTTTATTGTCAGTCAGCGGTGGTGCTGGTGCTAGTGATGAAGACTAGGTAAAGTTTGAAAAGACTAGAGTAGAAAATAGAAACAGTTAAATAAAAATACATGACTTTAGTAAGTAAACTACATGGCGATGAATTGTTTTTTATTCTCTGAATTTTTATCCATGAAATTATTATTTTTTGTTTTAAGTAGTTTTAAATTAAAAAAATGCAAATCCTCCTAACCCTAGTATTGAGTTGGCTGAAATATGTATTAAATAAGGAATAGGATCATCTTTTCGGTTTTACCTTTACTTTACTAGCTATGTTACCATAATATTGTAGGTGTTTAAGGTTTATACATTTTATATTGATATCGGTACTCAGTTTAATGATCTAGGTTTTCCACTCTGTCACATATACACAGATATAGCCAAAATTCCCTTGCCTATCTACCGAGAAATTACCTTAATCTAGCTAGAACTTCTATGAGAAAGGTAATTAAATTACCTTACTTTAGTGAAAGATTTATAAATAAGGTAATTTAAAATCTATGGTTCTCTCTTGACTTTGGAGCACGACCAACCTTACCATTGTGATAAATTAAAATAATAATAAACCTCCTAAACATTAAGACGTCTCACCATAAATTTTCTTGATGAGAGAAATAAAAGCATCAGAATGATGATTCTTTGTTGACCTTATCATGGAACTTAAAATATAAGAATATTCCTTGGGCATTCTTATGAGAAAATGCGGGTGATTAATAAAGTAAAAAGGTGAGAATGGATATTTGAAGGCATGAAAAAAATATTTAATAAAAAAATATGCTAACTAAGTAAAAGATAAAGAAAATATAATTTTAATAGGATAAAAAACACTGCATTGTGCATCGAGGATACATGTAAGTATGGTATCCCAAGAGTCACATTTAAGTAAAACACATCACTAAAACAACTTTAAAAAATAACTCCCTAAATAGTAGATAATATACTACTGGAAAACATGTTCATAGGCATTTGTAAAAAACCATGAGGAAGCCATGCCGTTGTAAGTAACATCATATGCACCAGCATTAACAGTAGATTGAAACAATACTGGTGCCCTTGTTTACTAGAGCATCGATAAGTTTTATACTGGTGCCCTTGGTAATTAATTCTCAAGAAGCACTAGCACCTAAGATACCAGTGTATATAATTGGTTCGAATGTATTAAAATGACGCCAAAGTAAATTTCCCACACCAGTTTTTAATCGTACAGGTGCCTATGTTATTATAAAAGCGGGAATGAACAATTTTACGAGCACTGGTACTATGTTTAGGACAAGGTACCAGTGTTAGATCTAGTTTATATTAATGAGAAAAATCAATAGCACCGGTATTTTGGTTAATATACCAGTGTAAGTTGTGCATTTAATGCTCACCTACCAAATTTTTTTCCAGGTAAAAAGTAGTGTTTTGGGTTTGATGAGTTCCTTAATGGCTTTTTTTGGTGGATTAAAACATTGAATGCTCTACAACGAAGACCCAAAAACGTACCATTTTTTATATGTTTATTGCTATTAAAGATGTATAGTGTTGATTTTGGCTTGTAGAAATATATATATATTGTGTGTTTGATCATGATAAGGTCATTGTGGTATAATTTTTTATATTAATTTGTTGTGTGTATTCAAGATTGAGGTAGCTAATTGATTCACACTCCTACTAATAACAAACAAATCCTTTTCACATGAGAGAAGTCATTAACCCGCAGAACGCTTGGAGACCAAAGATATAATTTATAATGTTGCTCCCGTACTTACTACCAACTACCAAAGAGTAGCTAGTGGCAAGTCCGGGGCTGTCCATAGAGATGCTAGGATTCGAAAGCTAACTACAAAAGACTCACAATCGAGCATCACTCTGAATGTGTGTCGGGAATAGCTAGTGTCACAAACATAGTTTGGGGGGGTTTTATCGAACAAACTACTAAGCATGCAAATCATGAGAACAAACTATATTAAACTAAGCCTTGGGGATATTTGTGTAACATGACCGGCAGATAACTATGATCCTAGATTCTATCAAATACAAGTATAAACCTATCCCGATGTTTATGTCACATAGAGTGGTTGATAGTTAACACATCTCAATGCCTATCACACAAAGGTGCTCATGTCTATTCTATCAACAACGCGTCCATAATAAGGGAAAGTGCATTGCACGATTCAATCGAGCTGCACTTCTCTTTACCAAAAAGAAATACATCCCGGGCACTCCACTATGAATGCTTCTCCCTATGCCTATAGATGAAAAAAATTGGTATCTCACGATGACTGTAGGGTTGAAACGACAATTTTCGCTACCCTACAACCCTAGTTGCTACAAGCTATCATGCCTTGTCTATCGAGGTAAAATCTTCAAGTCGAAATTAGGCATACACTCGTGTGGATTTGGTGCTCACAACCTCTGTACATACACTCACATAGTCGAGGATTCATGATCCTGCATATCCTACTCGGACAATCCCAAGGGGCAACAAGCCTATCACCACACATGAAACATATAACTATTGTGTATCATAGGAAATAAACATGCATTTCACAAGAACATAAAGATTATATCAAATATGACATTCAAAAAGATAAAAAGATAGGGAGACCTAGAATCTCACAAAATCTCTACCAAGTCATGAATACAAATCAAATCCCCAAGTAAATTAACTACTCCCTAAGCATTGAACCAAATCTAATCATTGGATTAATGCCCTTGGGCACAACTAGGAAATACTAAATAAAAAGAGAAGGGTTATTCCCTTTCTCTCTCTACTTGCTCTTAGAAACTATGAGAATAGAATTAAAACTAATGAACAACTTGTAAACCCCTGTAGACTAGTGCTCCTTAAATAATAGGTGAAAAATGGGCCTTAAATATGCCCAAAACATGGGAAACCCTAGGATGCTGCGTCGGTATGGGCCGTGCAATTGCTCATACCTCGTGCGGCATGACCCGTGCAAAAGCACATGAGCCACCGACTAGGAAAGGTTCCTTGGCCAACTGAGCGTGCGGCTTGTGCAATTCCTTGCAAGCCATTGACTAGAGAGATTGCTTTGGCTATCTGAGTAGCGCAGCTTGTGCAAATCCTTGTGGGCCGCAGACTAGAGTTGAGTTTTTCGGCTTTTGATGGCATGGTCGTGCATATTGTTGTGGGGCATGGACTGGGTCTTTGAGTCTTGAATTTCAAGGCACATGGGCCATGCAAAAGGACACGGCTTGAGCCAGTACTTAGCCACATAGTCTTCATGGTTGACACGGGTCATGCAAAGTGGAATGACCCACGCCATTACTTAACCGCAGTTCCATCTTGATTGGCACTGGTCGTGGAAAGGGGCATGGCCGTGCTAGTGTTCTAAGTCTTTCAGGCTTCAACTCCTTATCTTCGGTATATCCCATTGACTACCATGATTAAGTCTTCAGTCTACTACCATCCTTGCAAATGACCTTCATGAATCTACTCCAAAGTGCTTATGAACAATCTACAATGTAGCTCAAGAATAGGATGTAGATGCTCGTTAGGACATAGCATCCATTACAACTTAATAATCTACTAAATGAGGGTTTTAGACAAGAAAACCAAAAAAGGCTATCCAAACTCCTTGTGATGTAAATTCAACTAAACCTACTTATCAACCATGCAAAAGCTACTAAAAAAAGGTGTTAAATGCAATAGGAAACACATGCTTCTAGGTGAAGATCAATTCCTCCATGCTTAAAACTTTACTCATCCTCAAATAAATAAGAACGAACAAAGATCCAAGCAGAACATAGCATGCAAAGAGTTACCCAAGACATTCAAAATGTATTCATAGACTGCACTAGTTCCCCGAAAGATGTAAGAATCACACAACTCACTCCCCAAAAGAAACTAAGATAACCTATCCAACCAACCTACGAAATCAAAGGTGAAGTTCACAAAAATGAGGGTGTGAAGCTAAGTTACTCTACCAAAAGAACAACCAAAAGACAATCAAAGAGAACCATATGATTTGTTTAATTTCTTTCATTTTTCCTAGGAGCCCTTCCGGGTTTTCATCCTAGAATCCGACAATTTTTTTTCTTTTCAATCTCACTTCTCACATTTTTCCACACCATGGCTTATCACTTTTGCAAAGGTTTTTCAACCTATTCGTACCTTTCCCATTGTTTCTTAAGTCACTCTTTCGCGTTTTCGACTTTGCTGGGTATATTTTTTTTCATTTTTTGTGTGGTACAAAAATGCCCCAAAGGTGGGCTACATACTACAATGAGAATGAAGAAAAACCACTAACAACACCAAAGTGTTCCATCATCCCAAACTACTACAAAAGGTGCCCCCACACCTATAAAATAAAGTTTTCAAAAAAGAAACTAAAAAAAATGTTTTTAAAACAATGAGGGAAAAGAAATAGGGAAAATAGTCATCATCCAAATCAACCAAAATAAGCATAAAAATATAGACGCAAAAGAGATACCACCCATAATGAAGGTGTTCGAACTCCCTTCCCTACACTCAGTTCATGCATTGTCCCCAATGCATGTGACCAAAGTAGGAAAAAGGTTAGACACACCCAAACTCCTCAATGCCGTCCACCACGCCTGGCTCCACGCCCCTGATCGTGTGGCTCCCTATCAGGGTGCTTATCTCTAATACCTATTGACCTTATCCTACCAGTGATCTCCGACATGCGATATCCATCCTCATATACTGTAGCTACCAATCCACCCTGTCAAAACTGTAAGCCATCTCATCTCGATGATAATCTAGCTAGGCACCAAGGCGGCTCACATCTTGTTAGACCTCGAAGATTGAATCTCCCTAAGACTGCATTAAATCTAACTCATGTTGTGGTGGTTGGCCCCACGGATCATAAGATGAAGTGAACTATCTGAACCCCGGTGAACCGTGCTCCCGGAGTAGGATGTACTACAGCTGCCAAGGTTGATACTTAGGCTAGGACAGGATCAAGATGTTGTGTTTTGGTGGCTTAAAATCAGGAGGTCCCATGGCTGCTCTGTCTGTTCGACTCCCCAAACAAGTCAGAGAGGTGGGATATATTGTGCATGTATAGATGTGGATCCCGAGAATTTTACCCCGTTGGATAGTAAGGCTTCTCCTGAATATAAATCGGCCCTATGAAAGGTGGTGGTACGAATGACTGCTCAACTAGGGGAGGTGGTATAAATGAAGAGTCTATAAGGGGTGGCTACATGAGATGATGGTCAATGGGGGTTGCTATGCTAGCTGGGGATGGAACTAATGCTCGTCCATTAGAACTCTATTGTCCTTCTCTACGTGATCCTCATCCTGCTTAACATGGGGGCCTCCCACAACTACCTCTACACCCAAATTCAGGAGTATAATAAGATCCTAAAGTGTGACTGATGGTCTGAGTCTGTTCCTCAAAACTCATGGGAGTCTCATGAAGTGGGCGCCTCTGTAGTGCTAGTAGATCTACCTAGCCCCCAACTGAATCATCGTCACCTCCACTAACGCACCAATGGTGAGGGTGTACGTGGTATTTGGGTTCTCCCACATACCCTTCTCCCTAGAGAGGCTAAAATGAGCAGCCAGGAGTGATATAATACCCTCAAAGGCTATCTTGCCTCCCTCCCTCATGGATATCTGGCACCACTGAGAGATGAAGTACTCCAAGACATCAGGGAAAGCTTGCTTTGTGAAAATTGACCACAAAATCCTGCAGTCCCATTTGGTCAAAGTGGTGGCCTGTCCATGGCACATCAACACTATAGTCAACAGCCTCGCCATATACCTCAGTGCCGGATGCACTATATCGTTGTTCTTTCTCGCATTCCTCCATGTCCATTGAGTGATGGTGGGCCAAAATGTTCCAACATCGAAACCTGACCAACCCTAGGCGTGGCCATACACCTGAGTCACGTACTTCCACCCGAAGCACGTGGTAATCTCTTGATAGGTCGTGGAACGGGTCTTGTTGGTAAAATTTCACTATCATGTTCAGTGATTGTTGCCTAATGCTTTATTCATTATGAGAATGTTGTCCACTATGTCTCTATTAGCAAGGAAGGCATATTGTTCCGGGGATATTATGGTGGCCATGAATGTCTCCATACTCTCATTTAAGATCTTAGTTATGATCTTATTTATAAAGTTTGAGAGACTAATTGGTCTAAAGTTCTCTAATGAAGAAGGAGAATCATTTTTTGGGATTAGGGCTATGAAAGTACTTTTAATTGCTCATGGATATTCACCTCGCATTGGAATTCCTAAACACCCTTCACCAAATTCTCTTTGATTAGCTTCCAAAAGTGTCTATAAAAGGAGCCCAGAAATCTATCCGGTCCCGGTGCACTGTGTCGGCCTAATTCTCATATCGATGCCTTAATTTCCTTTACTGTTACTAATTTGAGAAGTTCCATGTTGTTCTGGTCGGAAAATACACTACTTATGTGGGGGATAAATAATTTTAAAGCATGATCAGATTTATCGCTATTTTTATCAGTAAGCAAGGCCTTGAAGTAAGATTCCGCCTCTCTATCTATGTCACTTGCATCGGAAATCCAAATGTTTTGTGTATTTTTTAATTTTTGAGATTCTCAACCTCGAGTGGGTTTCTTTTACACATTTACAAAAATATGTCGTATTTGAATGCCGTCTTTTAACCGTTGGGTTTCTATTTTTTGTTTCCAGTAGTGAAAATTTGGTTTTACCAATTTTTTCTAATCCTTATTAGTATGTTCCAACATGACCTATCTAACCAAGTATGAAATAAATTAAAGCATTAACGACACAAGACTTGGTTACGTAGTTCGGTGAAATCCACCTACATCTGCGGGGTTTGGCCCAGTTCAGAATGAATCTAATTAGAAAGATACAGTACAAAGTACATCATACAAAATACTTATCGTTACTAACTATGTGTGAATTCTGCAAGCTCCCCTTGCTACCGATTCGCCTTGATCAGACTCCCTCTGACCTCGAAACTCGTCGATGCTGGATCTCCTCCTCCCGAGGAATTAAGGCATACAATTCTGAACTTTGAACAGCAGGTCAAGTATGTTGGAACATAGAAACCTGGCTCTTTGCAATTCTCTCGAAATATTGAAAATCTGTGTGCAGATTTTTCTCTGTAAAATCCGTGAACAATGCAGCCGTGGTTGTCCCCTTTTATATCCATGAGCATATCAGAATACTCCATGATTATCTCCACAATATTCCTATTCCAAATCTTGTTCTTGAAGCATATCCAAATCCCAAAATTAAAAGGATTTCCCTTATCACAATATTTTTCATATATTCGATAATATCACTCCATATATGTAGGGATTTTTTCATAAATCAACTATGCTTCTATACGCCTAATATATAGCAGAATATTCAGATTTCCATAACTCACAAATACCATAATATTCTGTCTTCTTTTTCCGTAAACATCCTTGGCATAAATAAGTTGTTTTTGTAGTTCCAACATGGAAAGTTTTTCGTTTCCAAATATGTTCACAAAATATGGCAATTAAATATCCAATGCATATCTCTTGACTTTACAAGTAGGTTTCATGCTAGGGTAATCTCTTTAACAATTTAGCCCTAGCTCTATTAAGCTCTAATCTGTCTTGGCTATTGTTTAAGATATAAAATTTAATCTCCAAAAACATTTTCATTCCATTCAACTATTGCTCGCTTATGCCTAATGAGTTTCATGCTAAAGCCCAACATTCGTTGCTCATTAAATTCTTGATTCCAATTCTTCGTAACTAATATAGTAAAGCTCTTTCTAGACATCCACATTGTTTGGAACCTGGATGGTTTTGGGAATGTTCTTTCACCATTGGAAAGGTTTATGAGCATTGGGTTATGGCCAGATGTTATTCTACTTAAAATCTGGACTGGTGTTATTAAAAGCCTCAATCAGTTTGTGGTTTCCTAATACCCTGTCCACAGGGGCGGAGCCAGAAAATTTTTGTGGCGGGGGCTAGTTAGGAAATTTTTAACAAAAAAAATACAATAATACTTAAGTCTTGAAATTAATGTGATGAACAGTGAAATTCTTAACATACATATAAAATATTATTTGAACAGTAACAACCTAACTTCTAGGAGGAAGCGAAGACAACTGCATTCTTCGAGATTTCATGTTTTGAAAGCGTCGCAGAATGGATTCATTGTTGATTATTTCAAAAATCCTCTTCTCAATGTACACAACAAGGCTATCATTCATCAATTCATCTCCCATGCGATTACACAAATCAGTCTTCACAATTTTCGTCGCAGAAAACACCCCCTCCATAGTAGCAGTTGCAACCGGTAAAACCAATGTCAACTCAATCAACCGATATACCAATGGAAATATTCTATGAAAATCAGTTTCAACTAACCTCAGAGCAAGAATACCCAAGTTTTCAATGCTTGAAAAGCGAGGGTCAGATTGCATAACATGGATATAGTTTCTCAACTGAGATTCAAGATACATGTGATCGGTATGAGAGAAGTCTTCCGGATACATAGTTACAAGATGAATCAATTCTGGAATACTGAACTGGGAGAAAGAATTTCTTGGATCAAGACAGGCAATGCAACCAAGCAATCTTGTGCTAACTTCTGAAAAACGATTGTTCATCTCTTGTATGATCAAATCAACAACCTGAAATTTTAAAATTAATGTTCAATAACACAAAGAAATATCTCTTTCTTAACAAAATATGATGAACAAGCATACCTGAAGAAACAAATCTACGTGATAATGATGATAATTGATTATGACTTGCCCCATTCGTCTTCCATAGCCATGACTAGTCATATTGTCATTCATATCAAGTAGTGGGATCATATGCAACCCACAAAAATTGTTAACTTCTTACAAACTAATATGCCATCCATCTTCCCTAAAGGCTTGTAATTGTTGTTTCACACAAGCAATCAAATTCATGGCATTGACAATATTTTGATCCTTTTGTTGTAAGGCAATTGACAGCTCATTCATGATTGAAAACAAGTATTTCATCAAATGCACCACAAACACAAACTGATAAGTATCCATTTTATCAATCAAACTTCTCGTAGTACCTCTATTCTCTGAACTGCTTCCATGGTCATGAATATGACCCAACACTTGTATCACTGAATGCCACATCGTATGTAAACGAAGCAATGTCAAATAATGTGATCCCCAATGAGTATCTCCGGGTCTTGCTAAACCAGTTTCTTGGTTCAACCCTTGACCACTAGTAATTTGTCCTTCTTCTAAAGCAACAACAATTCTAGCACGTTCATACTCCCTAACTTTATCCATTCGTTTGCAAGATGCCCCAGCCAAAGTCACAATCATAGTGACATAAGAAAAAAAATCAGCCACTGTAGAAATTTCTTTAGCAACTGATACCAGAACTAATTGGAGTTGATGACAGAAACAATGAATGTACATAGTCTGTGGATTTTCCTCTCGTTTCAAGGCTTGTAAACCGTGAAATTCACCTCTCATATTCGAAGCTCCATCATATCCTTGTCCTCTCAATTTGTCTAAGGACAACCCATGTTTCACAAACAAAGCCACAATAGAATCTCTCAATGAAATAGATGCAGTGTCTGGCACATGTATAATAACAATAAATCGCTCAATAAGTTATCCCTTTTCATTCACATATCGAAAAACAACTCCCATTTGCTCTTTTGTAGAAACATCTTGAGACTCATCAACCATCAAAGAAAAAACTCTATCACCAAGATCAGTAATAATAGAATGTGTTACCTCTTCAGCACAAGCCCGAGCTAGATCTCTCTGAATTGGAGGGGAAGTCATTTGATTGCTACCCGGAGCATTTTGCTTAAGAACTTTGGCAACATCTTCATTGTTTGTACAATACCATTCAACCAATTCAAGAAAATTACCTCTGTTCACCGAACTAGAAGACTCATCATGTCCACGAAAAGATAGCCCTTGTCTCAAAAGAAATCGTGTCACATCCAACATAGCAGTTATACGAGTGCAATAAGAAACCTCAGAGGTAGAATCAAGTACTTGAAACACATTTATCAAATTATGTCTTTGATCTTTAAAAGATTCAACACTCATCCTTGTATCACTATGACAACTATTCACATCCCCAACATGAAGAGAAAATCTTTCTTTTTCCTTTTTCCAATTAGTAAATCCGTCTACTAAGAAAGACTTTTGAGCAACTTCACCTTCCTTATTATGTGATGGTGGAAAAAGATAACACCAAAAACAAAATGCCGCATCATTGGACACACTATATTCTAGCCATGGAAAGTCTCTATACCAACTAGCTTGAAAACTCCTTTCTTGATTGCCAACTTTCTTTTTTGGGTAGTTGTGACAAATTGGTTGATAAGGCCCCTTAACAATATACTCTCTTCAAATTTGATCTTGAATAGCATTATCAAACTCCTCGATTGGCTTCTTTAAACCCGGATCATAAACAATATCATCCACATTAAATTTTGCACTTGACCGATTTTCCAAGATTTCATCATTAGGTTTACTAGAAGATTCGCCACTATGATTTCTTTTAGTAGGTTGAAAAAATCTCTTCATATCCTACATACATAAACAAAGTAATTTTATAGTTTGTATTGATAAGAACTAATTTATGTACAATTGAATTTATGTGATTAAGAAGTAATTTTTGTATAGTTCAACTTTTAACTTTCTAATTAATTTTTCTTCTTCAACATTTAAATCATAAGAACTAATATATGGTTAACACAACATCATGTATAATAAATGTATAATAAAAACAATAATTATATATTCATATTATGTAGTCAAATAAATAAATAAATAATGCATATTTTAAATAAATAAAAATGAAACTAACCTTTGATTTGCTTCCAATGATTGAATTTATCCTCCCAAATTGAGCATATGTGTGAATGTAGAGTAGAAATTGGAGATTATTGAGCTTGGAAATTTAAAATTCAAGGCTTCTCTTTCCATACAAATAGGAAGAAAATGAAAGGATTAAATTTTGAATTTTTGGAAGGGAGAACTTTTTTTGAAAAAATTTGGAAGAGAGGTTCGGTTGTGTGTGTGTAAATGTGATTGTGAGGAGAGAAAATGGGTAAGTTGGGATAGGAGAGGATAGAAAATATAGGTAACCAATAAACTTATGACATGTGGCATGATTATCCACTTGAATTTTAATTTTTTTTAAATTCTTGAGGGGGTTGAAGTGTAATAAATTTATTTGGAGGGGGCTGAACTATAATTTTCAAAAAAAATTCCTATCTGTTGGAAATTGCTTGGCGGGGGCTGGAGCCCCCTCCAGCCCCCTTGTACCTCCGCCTCTGCCTCTGCCTGTCCAGTTTTTTGGTTGTAGGTTTGCTAATTCTGCCATTTGTCTATGTATATGAATTTCCTATAGTATTCAGTTCAGTTAACCTAACTGAGTTGACAAAATTATCAAAATCCATAATACTATTAACCTCTGGAGTACTCGAGCCTATGTATTCATCTGGGGTTCTAATCACGTTAAAATCCCCTCCTATCAAGGTTAGAGTATCTTCCTGAATCTGTGAGGTTAGCTCCTAGTAGAGTTGAAGTATTTTAGTCCTAAAAATGCTTAGCATAGTCTAAGAGAATGTGTAAAGACCGTTGTAAAGATTTTACTGCAACTTTTCAGATCTACAAATTGTTTAAAATCAGTAAAACTATCATTTTCGTCATTATGGAAAATCCAGATTTTCCCATGTGAGGACAACACAGTATTTTTAAGTTTAATTTATGCATATAACCTGACCTCACGTTAAACTTCAGCTTAGGTTCTATAACAGTCAACAACTCAATTTTGTGGATTAAAACAAAATTCTTGAGTGCTAGTAAAGAAGTAGAGATTCCCTTGTGTTCTAGATTATAAAATTAAGTAACATTAAGACATTTAATAGCTAACCTGGTCATGACCTGGTTAGGACCAGAAAAGGAATCTCTCGATTGAGATATGTCTTCTTCCTGGTTGGTGTTACTTGTTTTTTCTTGGTCTTGCTGTGGATTTGATTTTTTGTTTTCCTCAGCGTCTTTATCCAGTAACATATTCTTCTTGTTCTTTTGCAGGTATTCTTCGTCTCCTTAGAGCAGATTATTCTCATTTTGCTTATGTATTTGATGCCACAACTCTTCAATGTTCTCCCTTGGGCTGTGAGCTACAATATGAAAATCTCTCCATCTCTTGGTCTTCAAGTAAGCCACGGTTGGGTATCTGCTGAGACAAAGTATTAGCATTATTGTTGAGGGAATAATTGTTTCAAAAAGGTATGAATTTCATGTTTTGCGAGTCTCTCTGTAGGCCTTTAACCACAACTTTTTCCTTGGCAGGAGAGGAGGGTGCAGTTTTAAAGCATCGTGTTTGTGGTAGTGTGTTTGGCTCCAGAGTCGTGTTCTCTTCATCTTCTTCTTGGCTAGGATCTAGATACTGCTGGATTCCTGCAATTTAATCAATTCTAACTCAAGATTTTATACTCTCTCGAGAGAGAGGTTAGAATCTCGAAACTTGTTTGGCCTCATACTAATTAGGATCTCTGTCTCTGAGAGGATATCATCCTGATGAAAATGATACTGATTGTGTTATACATTGGGGTGGCGGTCGACTATATGGGATTGTTGATTACACTCAATTTTTTTCCTGTGGCTCTTAGAATTGTACATGCTGCACATTATTGTTCCTGTGTTGATTTTTCTCGGTTTGTACAGTGTGATTGGCTACGTCTACTATCTTTTGGGGAACAGTTAAACCAGAGATGCATTTTGTTCCTAATTTGTTCCAATACTTGGTTATTGAGCATTCCTATTAGTCTTTTCCTTGTGGGTTGGCTGTGTGACATCATCACATCAGACTTTGTGACATCAGGCTTAGTTGTTGGATTAGGACCCTTTTGTTTGAATTGAGACTTGCAATTTCCAGAATTATGTCCCATAGTTTTACATGAAGTACAATATTCTGGTAAATTCTCATATTCAATAAGGTACGAATCACTAACCTGGATGGTGCCAAGCCTGATTAGTCGTTTTCTTTCATGAGTGAAAAAAAAGAAGAAGTGATAAGTGACCGTACATATCTAATCATGAGCTCGTAAAGTAATCTGTTGATCACCAGTGGTAGAAGGTTGGGCTTGAAAACTCAGAGAGGTGAAGTCACATTTCGTGAACAGATAATAGCGAAGAGCATTTTGGATGACGAAGAGTGGGTGAAGCTTATCATCAAATATGGAAAGAAGATGAAGCCCATGTTCATTCCAAGAAATGAGATAAATAACATCAAGGCACCTGCCGTGTCCACGTAAAGACATCTCTCAGTTCCCTGAATCACTCTCTAAGGTACTTTCCAATGCCGAGGGGAAGGCTGACTCAAAGTTGATAACGAGTGACATTACCTCTGTTCTTCAGAAGGTCTTCGATATATGCCCAGAAGAGTTGCCTCCAATGCGGTTTCTGGATTTGGGGTTATTTTACAAGGGTACCTTTGAATGGGAGTTATCCGAATTGTTCAATGCACGATCAAGTCAATTTTTAGTCACACCAGGACAAGTGGAGGTGACTATCAAAGCGTCAATAAATTCCCTCTCAACACCATGGTCATCTGTGTTGGAAAATGATTGTAAAATAAGTTGAATTTCGTCAACTTTTGGGCTTAGTTTTGAGTTGGGCTCGAACTGAATTAGAGTCAGTGGATGTCGTTTTTGGATTCTCCTCTGCGAGTACTATAAAACTGTTTAAACTCTCAAAACGGATAAAGGGTGAATGAGATATGGATGCTCAAAGAGTCACTCTGAGAATGGAAACTTAGGCGGAAATTCATTCGCACGTACTAAGTGTTTTGTAACTTTTTGACTGTCTAAAATGCGTTTGGATCGTGTGGAAGTCTCCAGAAAGCCCAAACCGCGTAACAAATATTCTAAGAATCACGTATGGAATATCTGAGATTTGATACGCGGTTAATCATGATAAGGAATATGATATTCTTATCTTTCCAGAATCGGTTGGTTAGAGAATATTTTCTCTGATTACGGGAATCAGATCTTTCACGTATCTTCCCATAGGGTTTCTTAGACATCTATAAATAGAGCCTTTATGTCAGACAGAAAACTCGCACCATTCTCAAGTTCCTCCCTACTTCTAAACTTGAGTCTTATCTTCTTTCTCTGTCTTTGTCGGTGATAGTCCTTCGGGCTTTGTGTGACTCCGAGGTAAGGGAACGATGTCCACGACGGGACTCATTCATTTCAAGGGCAGCGATTGTTACTCGTGACTCCATCACTTTGTGATTACTTGAAACATGTTTATGCTTTGATTATTTGTAATTTAAGCTTTTCGATTGTATGCTTGAATAATTAATAAAAGTTTATTATTCCTGCATATGTTAATTACTCATTCAATTTTTGTTATTTAATTTTCGCATGATATAATCAATATATGTCCAACAATCTGTTGTGCTAGAAGCAGATCCCATACCTTCAGGGACGCTATTGCAAACAGTGCCATTACACACACTGTACTCATGTATAAATGAGAGGTTATCCGAGGAGTATGTGGGCTCTGATATATCTGCCGCTATAAACAGAGTATACATAACATCCCTCTCTCCTGATCTCATGGGTATCAAGTGAACTCACAGGTCACCAGATAACCCATCCTGCTTTGTGTAAGCTGTGCTCATTGTATCTCCGATAATCAAGTCAGTAGACTAAAGATGGACGGGATAGAGCTTAAAAAAAAACCAAGATGGACGGGATCCAATTACGTAAGACATCTGTGTCACTTTAAAAAAAATAAAAAATTCATGTGTGAGATCCAATTGAACACAAAATCTGATTAAAGATGGATGGGATAGAGCTTTTATTGCTGCATCTTTTCTTTCATAGGGGTGCCTAGCTAATTGTGTGCATACATTAAAAGAAAAATGACCTATTACTTCGTTCCTTTTACCTCGATTTTTTTATTAACCCTAAAAAATTTAGGTAAAAAGTTATTTTACCTCGGTTGTCCTTTTGTTCGAAGTAAAAAATATTTTTTAGCACGGTTAAAAAACCAAGGTAAAAAGTCTGACATGACCGACGTCTCACGCATGTCTTGCGAGGTCGCACCTACCTATCCCAGACACGAATGACTGACATCACATGCATGTCTGGCTTACTTACATCAGTTGTTTTTGTGACTGACGTTGCACGTATCTATCCCACACACGAATGACCGTCGTCCCATATCACTCTCGAATGACCAATGTCGCACACTTGTCTGGCTTACTGTCAATTATTTTTACCGACCCCGCATGTAGATCTCGCAGACATGATTGACTGAGTCGCATGCATTTCTTGTTTATTGACGTGGCTTGTTTTTGTTACCGATATCACACATTACTCTCGCAGACATGGTACTTATAACTATATGATTAACAGACTTGCGATGCACGATTTAAAATAATTGAATATATATATATATATTAAAAATGCAATTTACTTTTTAACAAAATTAAAACTTAATTTTTTAATTATTTTTAAACAACTCTATTTCTTTTGAATTTTAAAAGATTTAATAACTATGCTTTTAACTATGATTTTATATTTATATTTTCAAATGAAATAAATTAAACGTAAAGTTCGAGTAATACATGATCGAAGTCGGATATAAATAAATAAACTTGTTTTCTCAACGAATAAAATTTTATGTACTACTTATTCATAATTATATAAAATAAGTAGCATATAAAATTTTATATACTACTTATTTTAAATAATTATGAATAAGTGGTATATACAACTTTATTTGATAAAAATAGAGTTTGTTTATTAAAATTTGACTTCGATCACATGTGACTCAAACACTACGTTTAATTTATTTTATTTGACACATGGATAATTCCAAGGGTGATATGTGTCAAAGGTGACGTGGCTAAGAGTTGCTCTCTCTTTTTTATTTTAATTAAAACTTACCAAAGGTGAGGGGGAAAGTTATTTGGCTCCCCAAATCATAAAAAGATGAAAACGGATGACCACCATGTCTAATAAGACTGTACATCGTGGGAAAACGTGGTAATCTATTTGATTATAGAGTCATAATGCTAAGTTCTATTCTTTTTACTTTCACAACCCATGTGTTAGTAAAAAGAATGGACAGTCCATCTAGTCAAGGTGTAGAATGGCCTACCACTTTTTTGCCTCCACCCCAAGTGTTAGTAAAAAGAGGTGGCCTCCCGTCCTATCCCCTTGCACCTTACTTCCCCAAAAATAAGGTACTCCTCCTTCAGTATGGATATGACCAATGGTCTGCCTCTAGTCTTTGCTTGTCACAGCCTTCACACAGCCTTCAAGTGTTAAGTTCAACTCCAGTCTTTGCTTGTCACAACCTTCAAAACCTTCAAGTGTTAAGTTTAGCTTCTTCCATGGGATGGCTTTGAACCTCATATCTTGCAATCCAAGTGAGTGCTTGAGCCTGCTTCTTCAGATCTGCTCCTATCTCCAACTCCAACAGCTATAGTTGAAAATAAACAATGGAAAAAGTAGCACCCAAAGTCCAACTACGGATGCCTAATATAAGGTAATGAAGAAGCATTTAGCTTTATGGGTCCCTGAACATGTTTTGGCAAAGTGTTAAGTTCAAATGTTGTGGTTACCTGATCAGTACTGGCCATTTTGGAAAGATCATCAGCCACGCTATTTGCCTCTTTGAAGACATGAGATACTGAACATTGAACCTACTGCATCAGTGCCTATATATCTATGATTTCCAGAGCTAATTTTCAAGGAATTTTATATTCCTTTATTATCATTTTCACTAGAATGAGGGAGCCACATACCACCTGTATATTAGTATAGTCATGTTGCAAGGCTAGCTATAAGTCAAATTGCAGTGCCTTGATCTTGACCATAAGGCTTTTGCCTTGGTCAAGATGCTTAGCAGCTACTAACTTTAAAGAATCCCGTGCATCCCTGATAATTATGCCACCATATGTTTCACCATTTCTTAGAGCAGAACCATCTGAATATAGTTTCAGATAGGTAAGAAGTTTCCATGCCACAACATCTTTATTTCTTTTTTTCTTAGCAGTTGTAGGATGAAAAAAGAGAAATATATTCCCAGCATTAGTGGAAAAATTAAAGTTCAAAGAGTGAACTTTGAAGATATTCTAAAACTGATTGATCACTTTGTGAATAATCAACTCTGTGTTTGGCTTGATTGAATCATATAGAAACTTGTTCCTTGAACACTAAACAAAACAGACAACAATACATGGAAGAATTCTAGTCAATTTTAGTTGTTTGCCATTAGGATCCTTAAAGTTCCAGTAAAAGAAGAACCTGTCCAATAGTGTATTAAAACTCAGCTTTTGCAGGTTAAAGAAACTGTGAATGATATGCCATAATGATTCAATTTTTAAACAGTCATTAAAAGTATGATGGATTGTCTTAGAATCATTATGATAGAATGTGCATTTTGATGGTAAATGAAAAAGAAAAGTCCTCAAGCACATCAGGCTTAACCAGCAACCTGTTCAACAATTTCTAGTTAAATACACTAATTTTCCTTAGCAACAGTGTTGACCCCAAATATTTGAAAGATGGAATCACAATTCTTTTTTCTCTGATCAGTTCATATGCAGACCTGATAGAGAATATTCCATGTTCTGCTGGCTTCCAGATAAGAGTATCAGGGTAATGGTTTAGGTTACTGGTTTGTAGTTTAGATAAAATTGAGGAAGGTAACCCATGTTGAATATTGTTCATGAAGCTGGCATGATCAGAGAAAAAAAATCTATAATGGATGCTTCTTCATGAGGGAGAGATTCAGGGGTTTTCCATAGAGAGGCCAAAGTACCCAGATTGGTCCAATTGGTGAACCAGAATGAAACATCTCTTGAACCAACTTGGAGATAAGAATTAGTCATAGCCAGTTCAGAAATGTGTATGATTTTTTTCCAAGTTTTTTATGTTCTCTGGTTTTCAGGGGAGGACCACATCACTTTTGACTGCAGTAATTTTCCAAGTTGTATTTTCCACCACAACTCACAAGAGAAACTTGTAAACATTGTATGTATGTTTTTAAAGTTGAGCCCATTCTCAGATTTGGGGTAACACATGTTTACCTATGATTTCCATATCTTCTTTCTTACCTGATCAGTGGTTGAAATTCTCCGGAAAACTTTTGCAAATAGGACATTGAGTGTGTCCATTGTGCTCTTAGCGGATTTAAGAATAGTGATTAGATACATAGGCATAACTGACAAAACATGTTTAATCAGAATTATCCTTCTTGCTTGGTTTAGGGATTTATTTTTCCATGAGTTCAGTTTTGTAGAAACTGAATCTAGGAGACTTTGGAAATATATATATTTATTCCTTCCTAGATAAATAGGGCACCCTAAATATTTAAAAGGAAAAGATCCCTCTGTCATGCCAGTCTCAGCTTGGATAATTCTTTTAACCCTATGAGTAGCATGTTTAGACAGGATGAAGGAGGATTTTTCAAAGTTGACCTTCTGTCTAATAGCATTTTCATGTGTTCTTAAAAAATCCAATCAAAGTTTTTACGACACTTTTTGAGTATATCGGGAAAATTGCAGTATTATCTGCAAATGACAGATGTGTAACTTTAAGCATTGATTGAGGCAGTTTATAATATTCCATATTTTAATATTGGAATAAGAAGTTAGGGTTCCTTGTTAAGGCCTCTACCATAAATATAAAAATATAGGGATAAACGGGGTCTCCTTGTTTGAGCCCCCTTGTAGGTTGGAATAAACCTTTAGGACTGTTGTTAATCAGTATAGAGAAGAAAGCATATTTGAGGTTTCCCATTATAATATTAACCAACTTTTCAGTGAACCCCATTGTTAAGAGAATTTTAGATAGAAACAGCCAAGACACTCTTTAAAAAGCTTTCATCATATCAAGCTTGAATATGATATTAGGTCCCCTTGTTTTTTAATTTAGAAAGTTAGTGAATTCTTGCATGAGCAATACATTGTCAGCTAACTCTCTACCCTGAATAAAAGCTGATTGTTAAGGGGAAATGAGAGTTGGCATTAAGGGTTTAAGTCTTTGAGCAATCAGTTTTGGAAAAAATTAAATTATGAAGTTACACAAATTGATTGGTCTAAAGTTTTTGAAAGATGAAGTGACTTATTTTTTAGGAATCAGGACCATAAGAGTAGAAGAGATAGCTTTTGGGATTTTGTTACCATCCAGGAAGTCTTGAACTGCTTGCGAAAGGTCATTATTAATTATGTTCCAGCATGTTTTGTAAAATTTTCCATTAAAGCCATCAGTGCCTGGAGCTGAATCACTTTCCATGGATGAGACTATGTTAAAGAGCTCCTACATGGTTACTGGTTGGGTTAAGTTAAGATTCATATCTTTAATGACCAGCTTTAGAACATTTTCCAGCAGAAATGCTGTGTTAACACCAAAAGGATCAGGATTATCATCTGTAAGCAGGTTAGAGAAGAAGACAGCAGCATTACTGATATCTTCTTGTTCTTTTAACCAGTTTCCCTTTTGAGTCTCTGATTAAGGCAATTTGTTACCTATGATGCTTGGCTTTTACTGTGTTATGGAAAAATTTTGTGTTGGCATCACTTTCCTTTAGCCATTTTAATCTTGATTTTTGCCTCCAGTAGCTATCTTGTAGAGCTAAAGCTAGGGTTAACTCTGCTTTAGCTCTATTATGTGCAATTAATTTTTCATCATTTTCCAGGTTTTGGAAGTCCAATTCAGTCTTAGAAATTATCTTCACATCTTTTAACCTTGTCAAAGATGTTCCCAAAAGTGTTTCTCTTCCAGAGTTTAAGTGCCAACTTAAGGTTTTTAAGTTTAATTAAAAAAATTTCCATTCCTTTAAGATATGTTCTGATTCCTCATGCTTGATTGACAATGTCCATGAAGGTTGGATGTTTGATATAGCAATTTAAAATTTTAAAAGCCTTAGGGCTTGTAAACCTGTTAGCAGGTTTAATATTAAGGATCAGAGGTGAGTGGTCTGAATGTGTTCTAGCTAATACATGTTTGTGAGATGATGGATAATCATTCAGCCAATTGGAATTAGCAATTCCCCTGTCCAATCTTTTCCACACTCTACCTTTAGGCCTCATCTAGTCCAGGTAAACAAGTTACTTAAAGTATGAAGCACTGTGAAGTCTCCAGAGTGTAAGACTGAATTAAAATAAAAAATTACATTGGGGTTAGGGATGGATTGACCAATGTATTCATTCTGATTTTCTAATACATTAAAATCTCCTATCAGTAGAATAGGCGGATTTTTTAAATGTAACAGCTTGTCACACAATTTTTGTTTTGCCTTTTATGAATGTTTTTCATAAAAAAAAGGAAATATGACAAGATTTATTAAGGAAGCTATGAGTACGCCTTACTAGGATGAACTGTTGTGAGTATGAAGGATATCTAAGTGTACACTTTCATTCCAGAAGATCCATATTTTACAGCCTTTAGTAGCAAAGTGATTTCTGATATTAAGATCAAAGGTTGTTTTACCAATGTGTGTATTATCCAGAATGGGTTCATTTAGGGCTAGCAGAGATGTTTTATGTTTATGCCTTATATCCTTAACTCTGATCTATGAGGCTATATTTCAAATTCCCCTGACATTCCAACAACATAGGTTTAGATCTATAAAAATTATTGTTTGGAAGAAAAATTGGAACGAGGTATAAATGTTTTAGGGGTAGATAAGTAATACTTTTTAGTGTATTTTTTGGTCTTGACAGTGGATGCTTCATCTGTGCTGTTAGAGTCTTTTATCAGTGCAGTAAAATGGTTTTGAGAGATTATCATCTCAGAGATAAAATTATCACAAGATAACTAAGGATGAATGCTCATGTGTTTAGGTTCTGAGTTATAACCTGAGTTGATGGATTCCACACTTAGATTTAATTCATCATCAAAAAAAACTTTCTTTATGTGTTTTTTATCTGAGGAGAGGAGTGGAGAAAAACCAGCATTAATTTCATTAAAGTTCTCCTGTTGGTTATCCGTAACAACTATAATATCATAAATGTGAGTTGCATCACTATTTCCTATAGTTGTTAAGGTAGAGTCTTGATTAGAAAAAAAATCAGATTAGGGAGTTCAGAGATTTAGATGGCCTTATTTCTGATTTCATGGTTGTCCAAAGGCTTAGATAATTATTTTTCATTCCAGATTTCACTTTCATTAGGGGCTTCCAATCTTGGAATAGGTTCTGAGTTGCGTGGGGATACATTTATAGTGGTGTTTGGATTGATAGATTCTAGTAAATGAGAATCAGGACTAGGAGAGTTAGTAAGGCAGTGAGAATGAGTTTGGGCATCTTCATAAGGATTATTATTACTGTCATAGTTGTTAAGTGTTGGGGTATATAAGTCATGTAAATTGGCAGAGTTATTATTTGACAAAGAATTCTCAGCATTATGGTTGGGGCTTTCAAATACCGGAACCTCTGTAAGAAAGGCTGCCCCTTGAGAACTTGACTTCTTAGGCCTCCAAACTTCCTACACTACAGTGTTAGTTGCATTTTTATAGATGGGAATCACCATATTCTCTTTATTAGGAACCCCTGATAAGGAAGGGGTTTCCTGCCTACCTTGCTTTTTACCGTGTCCTTCATTCTCCTTTGGTCTCCAAGGGGTAAAGTTATGCTGGATCTGCTCATACTTACAAACAGAAAAATTGTGACCATACTTTAAGCATTTAGAACAACATTCAGGAATGTTTTCATATTCCACAGCTTGCCAGAAATCCATTCCATGAAAACTAAGCCAAATTCTATGTAATCTAGGTTTAGTTATATCAAGTTCAATAGATATTTTAGCCACATGAGGTCTGGTTCTATTGAGAGTGGCTTTATCTATTTTCACAGGTTGTCCAATAATACTACATATTTCTATCATCACTTGAGTATCAAAGAATTGAATAGGTAAACCATAAATACCAACCCAGATAGACACAATAGGGAAATCCATATTAGGGTTATAAGTTGGTTCCCATTTTGTGATTCTGATTGAATAAGAGCCAAAGTTCCATATTTTATAGATCCGACATCTATAATAGTCATCAGCTATTGAGAAGTTTATCAATACCTGATGATTGTCCAGTAGATAGATGTTGGTGTGTCCCTGAAAGACAAGCATTTGGAAATCACGCTGGAGTTTAGCCGGTTCCGGTCTGCTCGTGAGAATTTCCCGATTAGCATTAGCCTCAATGGTGCTTCAAGGGCATCACAACCTACATTGGTAAATTGGAGTTCTGGTTCTCCTAAATGATCTATTCTACGATTTGGATAGAGGGGGAGCTCTGGTGTTCTCTAAGTGAGCTAGGGTTAGCGATTGGGGGAGATTCAAGGTTTCAGTTTGAGGGTTGATATGGTTAGAAAGTAGAGTGGGAGATGCGGTGTGGGTAGTAACTATGGTAGCATAAGAATAAATAGGAGCTCACATGGCTCCGCCATGGTGGCGGCGCCGATCGAGAAGCTGAGATGAAGATCGAACAGTGGTTTCCCTGAAATTGCGCAGTGATGAGCCCCCATATTGCTGTAATTTGAATAACACAACCAAGTCAAACTCTTTACCACTGTAACTGATAAAGAAACTCACATTAGTTCTATGTACGAGTTGCCCCCATATTGGCTATGAGTTGCTCTTTTAGTATTTTCCATTTGACACATGGTTAATCCCTTTCTTAGTTCTATGTAACCAACTCTAAATTACTCTGAAACATATACTATCGCTATCAAACATTTCACCAAAAAAATTTATTTATTTAATATTTCTATATTTATGGAAGACAAAAATCATGTATTTTAGAGCAATGGATTATAGGGTAACAAAATTTTTGGCCATAGTGTAATTTTTCTAGATTGTTTATAGGTAATCAATATTGACTTTTGAGACCCTTTCATTCACCCATACACACTACCACAGAAACCCCCCCTCTAGCACGGGTTTTTTAGCACAAGTTTTGAAAACCGGTGCCAAAAATGTAATAGCACCGGTTTTTTTTAATTTTAAAACCGGTTTTTAAAACCTGTGTTAATTTAACACCAGATTTTAAATTTTAACACAGATTTTTAAAAAACTGGTGTTAAATTTTAAAATAGCACTAGTTTTGGAAAAAAATAGCACTGATTTTTAAAAATCGGTGCTAAAAATTTTAAAAATTCTACCTTCCCACCAAAAAATTGACAAAAATTTTAAAATAGCACCGGTTTTGGAAAAAATAGCACCGGTTAAAACCTAGTGCTAAAAAGTTTAAAAATTCATTTTTCCCGCCAAATAAATCACCAAAAATTTTAAAAATTCAATCTTGCCACCAAATATTTCAAAATATTCGTCGTAATTTTTTAAAGTTCAATCTTCCTGCCCGAGGATTCAAAAAATTTGCCAAAAATTTCAAATAATGTTGCTAGAAATTTCATGGGCTGGGAGCAGCTGCGCAGCCACTCTAAGCTAATTTTTTTAAAAAAAACTTTCTAAATCGTTCACTTCTTTTGTTGACTTTAACTAATAACTAAGTTAAGTTAAATTAATCAACAATCAACTTTTAGTGACCTAATATATAAAAATAAGAATAAAATGTGTTTACATTAACTAATTAACGTTCAACCCTTAATTAATTTAATATATATAAATACAACTTTAACTAGTCAACGGTTAATCCTTATTTGACTTTCAATATATAAAACTAATAACTAGGCTGACTTTCACTAATCAACAATCAAACTGTGCTTGACTTTCAATATATAGACACTAATAACTAAGTTGACTTTAACTAATAAACGTTCAACCCTTACTTTCCTTTCTATATATGAACACTAAAACTAGGTTGACTTTGACTAATTAACGGTCGAACTTTACTTGACTTTCAATTAAACACTAATAACTAAAATTACTTTAGCTAATTAACGGTCAAATTGTACTTTACTTTCTACATGTAAACACTAGTGACTAAGCTGGCTTTAACTAATCAACGGTCAAACTTTACTCGACTTTAAATATATATACACTAATAACTAGGTTGACTTTGACTAATCAACAGCCAAACCTTACTTGACTTTCTATATATGTACTAGTGACTAAGTTGATTTTAACTAATTAACGGTTAAACTTTACTTAACTCTCTATATAGAAACACTAGTGGCTAAGCTGACTTTAACTAATCAAAGGTCAAACTTTACTGGACTTTTAATATATAAACACTAATAACTAGGTTGACTTTGTCTAATTAATGGCCAAACTTTACTTGACTTTCAATATATAAACACTAATAACTGAGTTGACTTTAACTAATCAACAATCAAACTTTACTTGACTTTCTATATGTAAACACTAGTAACTGAGTTGACTTTAACTAATCAACGGTCAAACTTTACTTGACTTTCTATATATAAACACTAGTGACTAAGTTGACTTTAACTAATCAACGACCAAACTTTACTCGACTTTAATATATAAACATTAATAACTAGGTTGACTTTGACTAATCAATAGTCAAACTTTACTTGACTTTCAATACATAAACACTTATAACTAAGTTGACTTTAACTAATCAATGACCAAACTTTACTCAACTTTCAATATATGAACATTAATCACTAGGTTGACTTCGACTAATCAGCGGTCAAACCTTACTTGACTTTCCATATATAAATAATAACGAAAATGTTTGACTTAAACTAATGAATGGTCAACTGTTGCTTGACTTTCCATATATGAACACTAATGAAATGGTTTGACCTTAACTAATTAATGGTCAACCCTTACTTGACTATCTATATATACAGACTTATAAAATGGTTTAACCTTAATTATAAATGGTCAACGCTTACTTGACTTTCGATATATGAACACTCATAAAAATTTTGACCTTAACTAATAAACAGTCAACCATCACATTACTTTCCATATGTGCTCACTTAAAAAATGGTTTGACCTTAACTTATAAATGGTTAACTCTTACTTGACTTTCTATATATGAATGCTGATAAAAATGTTTCCCTTACTTGACTTTCTGTACAAAAACACTATAAAAATAGTCAATCCTTACTTGACTTTTCATACATAAACACTAATAAAATAATTTAACTTTAAGTAATCAATGATCAATTCTTAGTTGACTTTCCGTATATAAGCACTAATAAAATGGTTTGACTTTAATTTATCAATGGTCAACCCTTACTTGAATTTTCGTATATAAACACTAAGAAATGGAACGTTATGATTTTAACTAATAAATGATCAACTTTTACTTGATTTATCAAATTTATTTACTAATTTTTTAATCGTCACACATCTATAAAAATATACCCAACAATGTCAAATTTGTTTTTAATTCATAATATAAATATTATAATTTAATTTTAAATTTTAATATTAACATTTTATACTACAAATTTTGAATTTATAAAACCAATTTTTTAAAAAAACAAAAGTTCATACATAAAATTTTTAAATATTACTTGTCACTCAACTTTGATTTCAGCCCAAACACATATTCAAAAGCCCAAAATATAATACTCAAACCCTAATCCAAACCCCTATTATATATTTATAACACCCAAACCCTAGAAGCATTCCTTCTACTTTTTCATTTTCGCACAACCACTGCGCCACCGTATTTTCTATCATCCCTTGCCATCCTCTGCTGACCTACTTTGTTCTTTGCCCTCCGACACTGTCTCCACTTTGTGCTTTGTTGCCCTCCGTTCATGCTGCGTCGTGCTCTATTTGTGCCCTATCGTGCTCCAGCCAAACTCTGTCATCATCTGTCGTGCTTCACTGTCCTCTATTTGAGTTCGTCCAGCTTCGCCTGTGCCAACAGCTTTGGCAGTGCCATCTCCTTTGCCAGAAGACTTGCCGGAGCCACTATGTCGCTCACAACAAGATTTGTAAAATGTTCCAGAATTCAGATTTTTAGATTTCAGATTTGTAAAACATTAAATATAATTATTTTATATATAAATTTGATTTGGAAATTGTTTATATGAATCTTGTTTAATCTCATTTTTTATTTTGGTTGCTGGAAAATTTTTATATGAATCTTGTTTAATCTCATTTTGTATTTTGGTTGTGTGTTCGTAGGTGCATAGTGTTAGCTTTGATTGAAGCTGAATGCTATAACAAACATGATCATGCCTTTTCCTCGAGGAGTACTCTTTTCATATTTATAACGTATTGAATAATTTGAAGATGAATCTGAACTGCATATACGCTTTGCAAGACATTTTTAATGCTCAACTCCCTGGCTGGTTCTGTCATAGTAAAGAATTAAACATAGGAAATGGTTTCAGCATGATTCTCCCATGGATGACTTTAAATGTGACCTTCTATTTGTAGATGTATGTATTAAGATAGTGTTTTCTGTATATAACATGAATGGAATTAGGTGGTGTCAAGAGTGAATGTTATATATGTGTTGTTGCTAAGTGAGTGATCATGTGGCACAGTGATAGTTCTTTTGGCTGTTATAACGTGTTTGTTGTTTCTTGAATATGATTGAATTGGCAATGAAAATGTTGTAATAGCATGAGAAATGGAGTTTTTCTTTAGGTGCCAAGGTTCAACTTCTATTCATCATTTCTCTAGAACCATGAATTTGCAATTGCAGTTTGTGGCTTCCATGAAGCAAGAGTGATATGGTTGAGATGCATACTCACAAAATCATACCTGAATATGAACTCATTGTAAAATAATACTTTTTTTATTGTATAGTGTTTTTGCACACGTGGGTTATCTGAAAAATTCATGTAGTTTAATTTAACTGATGATTCCTTTTCCATACTTGCCAGTTGTGACTTCTTCATGGCAAGTCTAAGTGCCATAGCACCCGAGGCATATACAAAGTACAATCTTGTCTCCCTGATTCACTCTGGACAGGTCTTGCTCAGCATTGTAGGTCTTATTTTTTACCTATAAAATGTTTTACTCTATTTTGTGAGCTTTATGTTGTGAAATCAGATCAGTATTTTGCTATGCCCTACTTATGTCCTGAGATTTTGTATTTCTCATCAACTTCGTTACATTGTGTGAATGGGCATACATATTTTTATAGTACTTGTTGCTTCTTAGTAGTGGAAAGGTTACCAGATGAGCAATGTTGATTGGATGATTGTTGCAAGTGTGAAATGAAAAGCAATGGATGAGATGCTGGTTTGTTTCTCTTGTAAGATTAGATTTTCTTTGCTATTCTACTAATGTTAGAAATGTACTGCAAGTACGGCAGTGCCTAGAACTTTATTGCTGCTACAAATTACCATAGTTGGAATACTCAGTTTGGTTGATTCTAATAGACTACAAATACTTGGGATCAATTATAGATTTTATTGGGGTGGTTGTGTTGTATTTTTTGGCTTTAGGTCTTGTTTACTCTAGGACATATAGATAAGGACATGTTTGTGAAATTGCAGACCTTTCTTGTGTACATATAGCTTATGAGAATGGGACGTGTTTTTGTAGTTGACTTAGGTTTTTGCTCCCAATTTATTAATATTTGCAAAAACTTTAATTTACATGGAATCTGCTAGTTGGTTCTTTTAGCGATTATGATGTACACTACTTATGGTGTTCTATTTTCTATGTATTTATCTTTTTGGTTTGCTACAAAAATTCTATTTTTAAAGATAGTGGTAAGCCTTATGTAACTGGAATTAATTACTTTCTCAGGCAGAGGAGAGGTGGCTACATGCTCTATTGAACATAATTTTGACCTCTTCAATGGTGATCTTGACGGATTAGGACAATTCGGTATGGTCACTTGAGCTAGTTGTGTGGCTTAGGTTAGCATTTATATGGACCATAGATTCAAGATTAGTTGTGTGGTTTAACCTTGTGATTTGATGTGCATATACCATTCAAGATAAAGTTATGTTTAGTCTCGTAGATAGTTATATTTTGGATAGTTATGTTTAGTCTCATAGATTATTAATTTTGTATCATACATTTTTTTTGTTTTATTTCTATATTATCCATTATATGAAATTAGATTATTAAATTAATGGCCTACTAAATTATTGACTTTGGGTCTTTTTTCCTTCCTCTGGAAGCGGCTGCGCAAAAAATCATCATTTTAACTTCTCATTTTTTTGTTGAAATCTTATGGAAAGAAGGTTCTAATCTCGATTATGCTTTGGGTAATTTTTTTAAATTCCAGAAATATCATTGTGTGACATTGCTCTCGCATCATTCATTTTCTTTGACTGTGGTTTGAAAAGAAAAATTACCTGCGATGTTGCACAATGCTCGTTGATATTTTTATTGCAGTTTTTGTTTGGTACAATGTCACACCTGTATCGATTAACAATATTTACCTCGGTTGTTAACCGTAGTAAAAAGTATACGTTTTTACTCTATCTACATTTACCTCAATTTTTTCAGGTCATAAAAATTGAGGTAAAAACCCTGTAGAATGGGAGGTAAAAGGTGTCGTTTCTTATAGTGATAGGTTCCTTTCGATAATAATATGTCGGAGCTCCTCTGATGTTAACCCAGATTGGTGCCATTGGGGCTTACTCCTCCAGTACTAAATTCGGTGTCCACTTTAATATTCTCATCTAGAAAGCCCCTATTTGCCAAACAGTTTTAAGCCAGCAATCCTGGTAATTGTCTTACAGCTCAAACTTTAATAAGACATGTCTATTGTCCATTAAACCAGACTTGACATCTCCACAGAAACCCAAGGTTTGGATTATCTTGCGAAGAGCTTCCATCGGTGGTCGACCTCTGGATTGATAAGGTTTCTACCTCTTCTGGTGTGTAGAAATGGAGTACGACCATACATTTATTTAATCAGTTTCATTCGTTATCTCACCATGGGTCAGGTCAGTCTACTTTACCCTTGATTCTTGATTTGGGAGCCTCATATCACATGACTGGTGATAAGGGTTCTCTTACTGATATTACTTCTGCTACCAAATCTGTGAATGTTATACTTTCTGATTGATCTGTGTCATCTGCTACACAATATGATTCTATTTATTTTGGTGATGTCACCCTTACTTATGTACACTACATACCTACTTTACGATGCAATTTATTATCATGCTCTAAATTGTTATCTATCTTAAAATGTCTAGCAATGTTTACTGAAAATTATTGCATTTTACAGAAAATCAGTGTGAGAACTATGATTGGCGTGGGTGAACAGCTGGGGGGAGGGCGTCTGTTGGATACTCGCGTTCGTCCTCATATCATGCAGTCTATTCCAACAGTTGCTTCAGTTTCTTCATATGATTTATGGCTTCAACATTTTGGTCATCCATCATCTATGGTGTTGTCTTCTGTTCCTACTCTTGATTATAGCACAAATAATACTACTATACCTTGCTCTGTATGTTATAGAGAAAAACATACTAGACATAGTTTTCCATTGAGTTCAACAAATGCTACTGCATTATTTGAATTAGTACATTGTGATGTTTGGGGTCCTTGTAGAACACCATCTTCTAGTGGTGCATTTTGTTTTTTTACAATAGTTGATGATTATTCCCGAGCTGTTTGGGTTTATTTATTAGTGGATAAGTTAAAATAGCTTCTAGATCATTGGAATTTTGTGCTCTGGTCAAGAATTAATGGGGCTGAACTATACTGCGTGTCCGGGCTGACAACGGGACTGAACTTTTGCCTTTGAGATCTCATTTTGCTGCATCGGGGATTATTTTTGAGATATTTATGGTTGATACACCACAGCAGAATGGTCAAGTTGAATGAAAGCATCACCGTTAACTTAACGTGGCACGTACCTTACGGTTTTAAGCCAGTCTTCTAATTGAGTTTTGAGGAGAATGTGTTCTTACTGCTGCTTATCTGATTAACCGGACACTGATGAAACATCTCAATGGTCTCACTCCCTTTGAGATGATATATGGACAAGCTCCAAATTACTCATCTTTAAAGGTATTTGGATGCTTGTGTTTTGTTACTCATGTTCCTAGATACCGCGACAAGTTTGCACAAAGAAGTTGGCGATGTTTGTTTCTTGGTTATCCTGCAGGAAAGAGAGGCTATCGCCTTTTTAACATGGGATCCCACATCATCTTTAATAGTCGGGATGGCAATTTGTTTGAAGACCGTTCCCGTATGCAGCAACTTTGACATCGACCTCTACCGTAGATCCAGGCGATGCAACCACCTCACCGCCGACATCACTTCCACCACCGACGGAGTCACATGCCCAAATTGCGACACCACTGACCCTATGCCGTCGCTCGCATCATCTCATCTCCCACCGGCCATGTCGTACCCTTACCGTCGGATGCCGCTGCGCCTATACTGCCGGCCGCTTCTCTGATTCTGGCGACCGACCCAGATCACCGGTAACCCTTGACGGTCTGGCCTGACAATGCACCGCCCAAAACACCATTGGCAAACAACGATCACACGTCTCACACGCCGCCAACTCCGGTGACTCCTTCTGCTATGTCGCCCAATGAAATGTCTTCGGCCTCGACTCATTCTACTTGCCATTTGCTTCTGTCAGCTCCGCCACCTATTTCTCTGGTTGTTCTGACATCTCCTCCCGCCGCTGAGTTACATCCTATCAGACAGAGTGTTTGCGTTCGCCGACCTCCTCCTTATTTGGAAGATTACAACTGTGATGATTACGCATGTGCTCTTACTATTGAAGACCCCCTACTGCTGTGTTCACTTATGCGCCATGACTATCCTCAGGTGTTCTCTATCCTCTTACTGATTATGTAAATTGTGATTAATTTTCTAGTATGCATTCTAGATCTTTGGGTGCAGTAACGTCCAGTGCATATCCCACCACTTATTCTGAGGCATCATAGCATGCTCATTGGCGAGATTCTATGACTGAATAGCTTACTGCGCTTGAGCGCAATCAGACTTGAACTTTGGCCCCTGTGCCTCTGGATAAGAAAGCGATTGGTTGCAAATGAGTTTACCGGATGACTTTCATGTCAGATGGTACTATTGAACGTCATAAGGCATGCCTAGTGGTTCTCGAGAATCGCCAGGTTAAAGGGATTGATTATACTAAAACATGTGCTCCGGTTGCGAAGATGAGTTCTGTTCGCCTATTCTTATATGTTGCGGTCATTCGTGGTTGGGAACTGCATCAGATGGATGTTTATAATGCTTTCTTGCATGGTGATTTGCACGAAGAGGTTTTTATGCGACCCCTACCAGACTATGCCACGCCCCATGGTCTGGTATGTCGCCTTCAGAAATCTCTTTATGGTCTTCGCCAGACTCCTAGAAATTGGTTTACCAAATTGGCTCTAGCTTTACGAGCGTTTGGTTTTCTTCAGAGTAAGGCAGATTACTCTTTGTTTGTCTTTTCCCGTGAATCGGTTTCTTTGTTTGTTCTGGCTTATGTGGATAATTTGGTCATTGCTGGTAGCTCTTCTGCGCTCATCGCTGAGTTCAAGAAATACTTGAGTTTTTGTTTCCATATGAAAGATCTTGGTTTACTTAAGTATACTTGGGCATAGAGATTGCTAGAAGGCCGGAAGGGTTGTTTCTTTCGCAAAGGAAATACGACTTGGACATTTTATCTGATATAGGTTTGTCCGCCTCTAAACTGACTGACTTTTCGATGAAGCAGCACACGATCTGGTGCGTGTTGATAGCCCGTTTTACTATGATTTAGAGCAGTACATGTGACTGGTTGGGCGCCTGATATACCTTACCATCACACGTTCTGAGCTAAGTTATTTTGTTCACACACTTGCTCAATTCATGAAGTCCCCTTGTGTTCCTCGCTGGCAAGCTGCAATTCGTGTGTTGCAGTACTTGAAGAGTCATCCTGGTCAAGGTTTATTTTTCTCTTCCCGTAGTGCGTTACAGTTGACTGGTTACTGTGATTCGGATTGTGCTGCTTGCCCTATTACCCCGACGTTCTCTTTCCGGTTACTTTGTGATGGTTGGTGATTCTCCAGTTTCTTGGAAAACCAAGAAGCAACCCACAGTTTCTCGGTCTTCTGCTGAATTGGAGTATCGTGCTATGATTGTTACATGTTGTGAGTTGTCATGACTTAGGTCTTTACTAAAAGACTAGGGGTTGTGCATACTGCTCCTATGCATTTTTTTGTGACAGACAATCTGCTTTTCATATTGCAGCAAATCTAGTGTTCCATGAACATACGAAGCATATTGAAGTTGATTGTCATTTTGTCCGGGATCTTGTGCAGTCTGGTACTATAGTTACTCATCATATCCGCACTACAGATCAACCTGCGGACTTGTTTAACAAAGTTATCGGATGTAACTAGTTTCATTCATTACTTGAAAAGTTGGGCATTTCTGATCCCCATACTCCAACTTGAGGGAGGATGTTAAGGAATATAAATATTACTTATAATTTTAATTAGTTTCTATTTCCATATCAGGCAGGCTAGGGATTGAGAGTTAGGGATTCAGCCGATGGGGATTGAGCTTCGGGGATCGATTTTCTGGTGATCATGGCTGCATAGGAGAGCGGCAGGCTACCTCCAGTGGCTGGAGCCGCCAATGACTGAGGAAGAAAGGTGAGGTGAAGGCTTGGGTCACGGCGGAATAGTGGTGGAGACACGGTGGAAATTTGGTGAAATGATTGTTTTCTTATCGTTGCAGGCGGTGTTACTGTAGAGAGCAGAGAGCATAAGTTGGTAGAGAGAGAAGCTCGTGGTCTTAATCCTGGTGAACACTTCGGAATATAAATATAAATATCTATATGTGTGTGTGTGAGGCATTTATATAAATTTTCCCTTTAATGAAAGTCTTTCTTATATATCCCCCCTCTAGTTCCCCCCTCTAGTTGTGCAGAGGAATCTTCACTTCACTACTTTGAACAATGAAAATTACCATAATGTCGGTTGTGAATTCCAGGAGTTGCCAATAAAATAGCTTTTAACATTGTCCAGTAGTCGAGAATTATTTATTATCAGAAGTGAGCCATGAAATATCTTACATTGCACGATCCAAATTTAATATGATAGCTACTTTAAGTAATAATCAAACTTATGATTACGTAATAGTCACGAATCATGCACGGAAAATCCTTGAAGTTGTGCTTGATATAAGTCATTCCAAATTTAATATGATAGCTACTTTAAGTAATAATCAAACTTATGATTACGTAATAGTCACAAATCATGCACGGAAAATCCTTGAAGTTGTGCTTGATATAAGTCATTACAATTTTGAACAGAAAAATGCGTAAACTAAAGATTATTTAAGAGTGATTACGAATTTTCCAAGACAAATGTCCAACCTCATGCTTAAGGGTCATTAGAATTTTGGCACGGTAAATGGCCAAAGTTGAGCTACCGATTTAGCGGTTATCGTGAATTGGTCATGGAAAATGCTTAAAGTTTCACTTAAGAGTCAATCTTGAAAGTGTGCAATTCACCATATTTGGTGTTTCTATCATAGATGAATAAATAGAGTACATGGAGCTAAGTACATCGAACCTATACTGTTATATATATATATACAGTATCAATCCTAATTAGTCCAAATCAATCACGATATTCTATCATCTACTCTATCACCCCCCTCAAGCGAAGCGTAGGACTACAGGATACGAAAAGCTTGGAACGAAACAAATCAAAAAGATTACGCGACAGACCCTTAGTGAAAATATCAGCAACCTGCAGAGAGGATGGAACATGACTAACACGAAGCCTACCAAAGGCAACAAGCTCACGGACGAAGTGGTAGTCGATGTCTATGTGCAACCAGATTTTTAGCAAGAAAAATAGCACTGCTATTGTTGCAAAGTATGAGAGGCAACGATGAAAGGGAAACCCGAAGGTCCTTAAGCAAATTACACACCCAGGTAAGTTTAGCAGCAGAGTTCGCCATAGCGCGATACTCGGACTCACAACTGGATCGAGATGCAGTCGGTTGCTTCTTAGCACTCCAAGAGACAAGAATGCCCCCAAGAAAAATGGCATAGCAATAAGTGGAATGCCGAGTCTCGAGACAACGGGCCTAGTCAGCATCGGAGTAGCCCAGAAGGGAAAGACCACTATGGGATGATCGAAATGACAGACCATGATGAGGCGTGACACAGACATACCGAAGGATGCGAGTGACAACCTGATAGTGATCCTCTCGAGGCAACTGGAGAAACTGGCTAACAGAGTTGACCGCATAAGAGAGATCAGGGCGAGTGATGGTCAAGTACTGCAAGGCACCGATTAGTGAGCTATAAATCTTAGGGTTTGATAACTCAAACCCTGAGGTGCTGTGAAGCTGAGAGCCAGGAACAAAAGGAGTGGAAACAGGAACATCTTTCATACCCGCGCGCTGAAGTATCTCCATCGTATATTTAGCATGCCCAAAAAAAGTCCAGATGAAGATCGAGAGACCTCTAATCCCAAAAAATAGTGAAGTGCACCAAGATCCTTAATGGCGAACTCACAATCAGTGCAGGAGATGAACCAACGAATGAGAATAGGATCATTGTCCGCAAGAATAATGTCGTCCACATATACTAGCAGGTATATAATATTTGATCCCCAGGAGAACACAAACAGGGAAGTGTCGGCAGAACTGCACCGGAATCCAAGATGATATAAGTAGGAGCTGAATTGCTGAAACCAAGCCTGATGAACTTGTTTAAGACCATATATAGCATTGCGAAGACAACATACATAATCAGGATGAATGGGATCAGTGTAACCGGCTGATTGCTCCATGTAAACTGGTGCATCAAGAAGACCGTTAAGAAATGCATTCTTGACATCGAACTGATGAAGGGGCCAAGAGAAAGTAGTGTCCAAGGATAAGATAATTTTTACTGTGGATGCCTTGATGACCGGACTAAAAGTGTGGGTGAAGTCAAAGCCTGGTAACTGAGAATATCCCAACGCAACAAGACGAGCCTTGTACCGATGAATGGTACCATCCTGGCGATGCTTCAGATGATAAACCCATTTGGAGCCAACGATGTTGACATCAGTAGGGCGTGGAACAAAATCCCAGGTGTGTTGCTGACGAAGAGCACTCATTTCTTCATCCATAGCGGCCACGCAGTGGGGATCCTTAAGAGCAGATCGATACCCTCGAGATTCAATCTGTGTGAGTAATGCCACAAGAAACCCTCTCATCACATATTTTGGGTGCTTCTTTACTGTGTGACTACCTGTCTGAGAGCTAGTGGTCACACGATAACTCACAATCGATAGAGAAAGCAGTGAAGCATCAGCCGGAGATGACCGCAATAGAGGCACGGGTGTCGGAGAATTAGGAGATAGGGTTGTCGACCCAGAAAAGTTCTGAGTAGGTGATAGAGGGGTAGTAGGGGATCCAGACAACTTATCCAAGTTAAAATCTATAAACGTTGAGACATCCAGAGATTTTGGGGCAGTGCGAGCAGTATAATTCGCGAATGGGAAAGAAGACTCATCAAAATGGGCTTACCGAGTGAGATGGACCTTCTTAGAAATAGGATCCAGACAGTGAAAACCCTTATGGTGAGCACTATAGCCCACGAATATGCATGGACTGCTACAAGGGGCCAGTTTGTGAGGAGTAAATGGCCGAATGAAGGGATACACCCGACATCCGAACGGGTGAAAGTTGGAGTAGTCTGGATGATACCCATATAGTAGAGAACATGGTGAGGCATTACGAAGAACACGGGTGGGAAACCCATTGATGGTTAGCCGTGGCAACAGCAACATCCCAGTACGGGATCGGCAAGCCAGAGGAGAAAAGCATTGGTAATCCTATCTCTGTAACATAGCGGTGTTTATGTTCCGCTTTATCATTCTGCTCCGGTGTATATGGACAAGAAATTTGTTGTAGGATTCCTTTATTTGAAAAATAGGATCGTAGGCGTGCATTTGTGAATTATGTACCACAGTCACTCTGAAACACCTTGATTGAACAAGAAAATTGGTTTTCAACCAAGTTCTGAAACTACAAGAATGTCTGAAAAAAAATATAATTTTTATGCCAATGGATAATACCAGGTAAATCGCGAGAAATCATCAACGAAAATAGCATAATAAGAGAATCCACTATCAGATAAAACTGGAGCTGGGCCCCACAAGTCACAGTGTACTAAACTAAGGACAGCCTGTGCCCATCTAGGATTGTCCACAAAAGAAAGTCTTTTTCCTTTTGCCATTTCACAAGGCGAACAAAGTATGGGTTTAGGCGGTAAAGAAACCACATCAACAAGGTTCAGTTTATTTAACAAAGAAATAACTGAAATGGAAGTATGCCCTAGTCTAGCATGCCAAACATTAAAAGAAGCTCAATGTTTATTAGTTTTAACATGAGCAACAAAAGCAGCACCACTCTTCTCAATCACATAAAGGCCATGACCACATCGACCTTGGCCTACGACCTCCTTTATGGACCGGTTTTGAATCACAAACGAATCCTCATTAATGGAAATCACAACATTCATATCCTTTGTTAATTTTCTAATGGAAAGCAGATTTTTTGTAATATCAGAGACCACCAACACATCAGATAAAGAAAAATCACGAGAAAACCAATAATGTCCAATATGAGAAATTGAAATAGAATGACCATTAGCAACAGTGACAGAACGATTACCAGTATAGGGGAGAACGTTGTCCATGCCAGAGGACGTGGAAGCCATATGATTCGTTGCTCTAGAATCCAAATACTAGTAGGAGGCTGAATCGTCAAAGGAGACAAAGGACTGGAAATCCTCAGCAAGATGAGCCGACTCAGAGTGACGAGCTACCGACGAGAGTCTGCTGCACTGCGAAGTTGTGACCAAAATTGTTGCACTTTGGGTTCCAGCGTTTCCTGCGACCAGAACCAGCAGCACCTGAGGAACAAACTGGCCGGCCTGAAGTGGCGCCACGTCCACGCATGGTGGTCGACGCACCTGAGGGTAGCACGCAGGCTTCACGTGTCGGTGAGTAGAAGGCCTGATTGCCGGAAGAAGCTACAGAGGAGACGACAAAGGCTACTAGAACTTAGTCTGAACCTGAATTTGCACCGAGGGAGTTTTGGTTGAAGATCTCATGGCTGCGGGCTCGTGTGACCACATCGGAGTATGTCGGCAGTGGCAATTGAGCCAACTGAATGCTGGTGAATTCAGCAAACCCAATGATGAGACCTCGCAGAAATAGCATAACTCGATCTCTAGGGGAGACCATGGCAGCAAGTTCGTCGATAACGGCCTTGAAGCGGTGGTGGAAATCTATCACCAACGAGGAGCCATGCTGGATTGTATGGAGTTTGTCCCTGAGTTGTAACTCACGAGAAACAGAGGCATTTTCAAAAGCTTCTACGAGGGAGTCCCACATCTCCTTCACTGAGCTGCAACCGATTGTCTCCAGCATAGCCTCTTCGGTGAACGACGAACGAAGTAGCGCCTGTAACCTTTTGTCTTATGTCACCCAGGAATTGAACATGGCCTGGGATTTTACAACGTTGTCGTTTGTGGTCGGAGAAGAGGAACCAGCCGCAGATGCACCTCTGACTAAGACAACAGGCTTTGGATTGGAGCGATCCAGAAAGCCAAAGAAACCCTCTGATTCGAGGAGCACTTGAACTTGCGACTTCCACATAATGTAGTTGCTGGAATTTAGTTTAATTGGCATCATATGAAAGAGGGTAGAGTAGCTTAATGGGTTGTCGGCCATTGAAGCTTTGGAAGGTTCAAAATTTTTTGAAATGGTGGAAGAGCAGGATGAAGGAAAAAATTGTAACCTGTCTGATACCATGAAAGTGTGTATTCACCATATTTAGTGTGTATCATAGATGAATAAATAGAGTAAATGGAGCTAAGTACATCGAACCTAGACTGTTCTATATATGTACTGTATCAATCCTAATAAATCCAAATCAATCAAGATATTCTATCTTCTACTCTATCAAATACGAATTTTCCATGATGCATTCTTAAACTCCTCATTAAGAGTCATTACAAAATTGTCACTTTAGACTTCGGCACAAAAATATTCTGAAATTCATTCCTGAGTCATTGCAATTTTGGCTCGTACAATGCTCGAACTTATGATTCATTAAGAGTGATTATGAATTTACATGGAAAATTCTTGAGTTCATGATTAATTAATATTTACTATGAAGTCCACACGATAAATGCTCAAACTAATGATTAATTAATAGTGATTAATGTTTTTCACGGAAATTGATTGAACCCTTGCATAAGAGAGAGCGAGAGAGTAAATATTCCCCTAAAATACACGTACGTACACACTCGCACATAGTTAAGTGAGGAATGCAATGTCAATTTTTCTTCAACATGCTCCAGTTTTAATTTTTTTTCCTTTTGAAAATTATGCAATCAGAGGTGCTAGGAAACACGTCCAACAACGATTACAATAAGTGAAATTGACATCCAACTCAACTAGCCTCTAGAAATAACTAATTTATTTCAATGATATATTTAAATTACATGTCAACCAGACTGATCAACTGTACTAATAAAGATGAGAGATCCAATACAATTGTAATATCTCCATCGGGGATATTAACTTGCTTACTGCAAAAATAATGACCACATGGGCAAGAGGAATGCATCACACGTCAATATCATTGCGCTATATGGGAATATTCAACTGTAACACCCCTTGATCTAAATCACGATCTATGTTGTCCAAACTGTAAAGACCTTGAAAAACACTGATCGACCCATCCAAATAAATTGAACTCCTAATGAGAAAAACACAAAAGAAACGTGAACACACAATTTGTACAACAAGATCGAGAACATTACATCGACATGAACAAGTAAATCGAGTGATAATTATGAACACCACAATCTAATCGATTAGGTCGAAGAACAATACTGATGTTTGGAGATAGATCCACACTCATTCCAATACATAAACAATATCAATTGAAAAAAATTAATGCTTTCCCATATCTACATGATGGGAATGTGGGCAAAAGAAGATTGAAGGAAAAAAATGGGTTTTTTGAAGAGGCAGTAGAGCTGCTGAAGAGAGGTTCGGAAAAGGGTTTGGCATGTTATAAAATCTATAGTTTAGAAAGGATTGAGATTTTATTCCTATAATTTACCTATTGTTTCTCCGCTCCCCTTAGCTCAAAGGCATGTACCACAAAAACATTAATAATTTTATATTTAGATGCAACCAATTTTGGAAGGAATTTATCAATTTCCGATGAGGTTTCATGATTTTCTTAATCTTGAGGTTATCTTAATTTGAGGTTGATATGGGTTTTCACATTGAGCGTAAGAAGAAATTGATGTGTGGATTTATAGAATTACCTCCATTTTAATACAGTTGTGATGTATATGCATGATGTATTTTGGGTGACCGAATTACATTAACTTCCGATTGTGCGTCAAGATTTACTAAATTATATGTCATTATAATTCGTAGTTGATATGATTTTATTAAAAAAAACACAAGAGTCATCACATAGAAGGCACGTAAAATTCCCAAACTCGTGACTAAATTTAATGGTCACCATGAATTGATCAAAACAAATGATCAAGCTCTTCATTAAGAATCAACACGGATTTGGCACAACACATGTTCAAACTAGTCATTAAGTGTCATTACAAATTTTACACTTACCATTGTGTGATACATCTTTTCCATCTTCTAATGTGCTAATTTTTAGCTTCACATTACTCTTAGCATCAGAACTCTGCTTATGACCATTAGGTCCAACACCTTTTGCAGCCTTTTTACAACGAAATCGTTTTCTGCCAAGCCATTTTCCATTTAGGTCATTTATTATCCTTTGAGCCTTATGGTAGTTCCGGATTGATACAAATATTTATCCCTTTGAATAGCCACCCATTTGATCCCACTTAACCCTTGCATCAGAGCAACTAAAGTACACTGAGAAGCAGGCAAAATGAATTGCATTACTACCTCAAGAATGTGGTCACCAACAAAAATGTTGAAGTGCATTGTTGTGTCCTCCCAACTAACTTTTGTTGGTTGTCTAAACAGGTGCCTCCTATTAAAAGACAACATAGCACGCACAAAAAATCTACGACCATGATAGTCATATGACGAATTTTCTTTCCTGATTACCTTGCATGCTTCAATAGGACCAGTACTAGTTGCAAACACTTCTTGAACTAGCGGTTTTGTTACCTGGCCATGGATATTCCCAACATTCACCGTACGGCATGTACTTGGATAAAAACTAGAAGGAAAATTTTGATCATCATGAATTGGTCGTGGCAATTGTTCAATTTTTATAATTGCAGTCAACACATATTTGGCTCGATGCATGCTAGAAATCATCATGAAGAGTTATAACACATTTACCTTGGCAAATTCTCAAATCTTGGATTATGCCAATATCATATAATTGTAGATTTGGGGGAGCCATGCTCAAGAATATTTACCATTTTTGCACAAAAAATGACCTAATTTTGATTCTATTATAAAATAAAGTTCGTAGTTAAAAAATCGTGCGATAAAAGTATGAAAATCACACAAAACAAGTGCCATAATAGCATTGATTTTTTATAACCACAATTCATTTTAAGAATTAAATTAATATTATTGTTTTAGGAATAGAGATATTAATGTAATAGTTGTAGGAATAGATAATTTAATAAATATTAATGATGCTTCACGAATATTCTCCCTTTCTTCTGCCCATTTGCAAAATCTACACGAAATGCCTAAATTCATATACATATATTTATTCTATCAATATCAAGATTTCTTTTTATATATAGGGTCTTCGAGAAATTAAAAAAACAATTTGGATTACAAAAAGTGAATGATTAATTAAACATGTAGCAACGTGTATGATTTTCTCAAAACCTACACATACAACCTCTCCGCACACATAAAATTTTGTGATGAATAAGTTACTAAATGCATGTTTCTACAATGGAAGCCAACATTTGTTTTGGAATATTGGAGTTTTATTCATCCTCCCATCGCTGTTTTGGATCACGTTTCCAACGTTGGATCCGATGAAAGTAAAATTCATTTCTCTCCCTCCCTTGAACACCAATAATACAATTATACACCAAATGTTTTCAACGCAAACAATATGATACAATTATTTCTTTGAGGGAAAATTCTCACATTTAACCCCACATATATCACAATTTACAAGGCTCTTACAACACTCAAACTCATGATTATTTAAGAGCGATTAGGAATTTGCACAAAACATGTGTGAACTCATGTTGAAGGTCATTATAGTTTTTGTATGGAACAATATTAATCCCGAAACTCGTGATTAAGATAAAGTGGGCATTGTGAATAGGTCATGGAAAAATGTTTAAACTCTTCATGTAAGAGTTAGCACAATGTTAACACATCACATGCACATACTTCTCATTGAGAGTGTTAAGATTCTAGGTTTTGTAAAGGCTTATATCATGGATAAAAAAAATGAACAATCTTAGATTAAGAAAAATCATTCGAAGGAGAATCCAAAACTTCATCCCAAGAGTACCACTTTTTTTAAGCTTCCTCAGAAACCTTTGTTGGTGTCAAAACGTCCAAGAGAAACTAACTAAACAGCAACGTGAAGAGAATCGAAGAGAGAGAAGTGTTAGGATATGAATAAGTAGAAGAAAGGACAAACATTGTGGATAGATGACATTTATCGCAAACAAGATGATACAATTTTTTTTATGAACGATTTGAATATATTGATGAACACATGATGCTACTGCAGAGAATGCGCAAAGGGACCTGAAATTCCAAGGGTTGGGAGATGGACAGCGACAAAACAACAATGTGTCAAAAGTGAACATGATACAACTATTTCATTTAAAGGTATCCAAAATTTTCAACTAAACTTTCTCTAGGCTTTCAAGAGAGAAGTTGTTGAAAACTACACATGGATAACATTTGCAATGTGCAAAGAAATATTCACTTTGCTACTTTAAAGATTGACACTTACCAATATATCAGCAGTGAACTCCAGAAGCTACCTACAGGGGAGTTTCCTGTAGTATTGAAGGTTGTAGTCGAGAGTATTTTATCTGATTAAATATGAGTCATGACAAATTCTATATTGGCCGATCCAGATTTTATATGAAATATACATTGACTATTAATAAGACTCGTGATTGAAAGTCACGAATTGGGCACGGGTATTCCTTGACCCATGTTTTAGAGTCATCCCAATTTTGACACACAAAATGCACGATTGCGTGACTAATCAAGAGTGATTACGAATTTCGCACAAAAAATGCTCAAACACATGCTTAAGTGTCATTACAATAATGGCACGAAAATGCCTGAACTCGGGATTAAGATTTTCAGTTGTCCTGAATTGGTCACGACAAAGGTTAAATTTTGTCTTTAAGAATAAACACGAATTCTGCAAAACACGTGCTCAAACTTGTCATTAAAACTCATTACAAATATGTCTTGTCAAATGCTCTAATATTGGAATAGGATCCAAATTAAGAATCTAGTAATTAAATGCTTGAATAGGGAGAATCCTGTATGTCTTTTTCTCTCTCTCTTTTATGTTTTCCCTAGCTTGTTATAACACAGAAAGATTTAAGGTTGCTGTAAGAAAAGAAAGGATAGGGTTTGAGAGCTTTTGAACATAGTAATATATCTATTAAAATTTTAAAATGGCAGGCTGATTTAATAAATATTCCCTTGCCCAAACAAAAGAATGTGAATTTTTTTACATTTTAAAGTTATTTATAATTTTCAATATACGCTATGTATATTTTAACTATAATGGAGTTAAAATACTAAGCTAAATCATTTTTAATACTTGTGTAGAGGCCTGTGGAATTTCTAATTTTTTGTTTCATTATGCATGCTTACTTATTTATAGTGTTGTCGATGACGGAAGTGTTCAATATGGTTTGAGCATAAGGACTTTTCACCCCCATTTATACATGAAATTTTAAAACCCTCAGAGGTATGTTTTGTCCGATGGGGACTCTTATTTTTGTAACAAGTTATTTTTGTTTACTTGGAAATGTGTTTTTCCATTGGTCAATTAATAGTTATTGAAGGACAGAAGAAGAAAAAAAAATGCAGTCAGCTGTAAACATTATGATATTAATGCTTAGACGGTGGTTCAACCGCCGTTGTCTACCTTATGGTACTCCACACACATATGTTCTGATTTTGGAAGTGAACAAAAGTAAACAATGAAGCCTTTGTATGACACTTTCAAAGGAAATTCAAGCTCATCTGTTGATGATTCATACTACCCTAGACGGGGGTTATTCAGTTACCTCCATGTAATGGATTTCAGAGCCTTCCATTGTATAGGATAGAATAGGCGTCAGTTCATAAAGAAAACACATATTTCGATTTGGGGGCATAGGATAGACGTCAGTTCATAAAGAAAACACATATTTCGATTTGGGAGCATAGGATAGACATCAGTTCATAAAGAAAAATCCCTAACTGGCGTGTAGGAGAGCCATTAATGACGATTTCTACACTAGTGAATAAAGCACATCTCCTTGAGGTGTTTTTTGTCCCTTGAAAGAACTTTTTATTTTTAAAGTTGTTTGGTTTTGCTATCAAAGTTTTTTTACATGGAAGATATTTTTTTTCCTTGGGTTAATTAATACTTATTCAAGGAGAGAACAAACTTGGATAAAAGCGACATATCAAAATTCTTCATAAAGATCAGTGCATTAAAGTTACAAATTTATTCCAATAACAAAGATTCGTTACTCTCTTTCAATAAAATATGGCCGAAGATCCCTCCATTGCTTTGATACCAATTTTTTCTTGCAAATATCTTGATTTTCAGAATATTTGAAGCACCCTTTGATTCATAGATCAAAATAACCTTCTTTCTTGAATAAGATACACTTCAAAGTTCAAATTTAAAAGACACAACTTGAACTTCAATAACACAATCATATTCCATGAGTCAAACACTAGTTGCAAGAAAGATGAGAAGTAGAAGCAACCAGCTAAACTACTTTGAGCATTTTACAAGAATTACAAGCTAATCGAAGACCCACCATTGGACCCATGCATAATGAAGAATTAAAGATTAGTTATGTGAAATCGAGGAAAAAATATCAAGACTGCACTACGTGTGGCGATAAATTGGCTGCACACAGTGATGCATTAGGAAGAACAGGACACGTGTGGCCGATAATCCCATCAGTACAGAAAGCAAGGCATAAATTTCTAGCTTCTGAACCAAATGTAGGATATCGCTTGTCAAAAGGTTTCCATTGTTCAACGTCTGCAGGATGTCTTATCTTGTCATCACTTGGTCTTTCCCGCTCTTCATGCCATTGCAAGTTCTTTGCATCCTTTGAATTAAAAAATAACCTCTTCAACCTTGGAATTAAAGGACGATACCACATAAACTTCAACGGGACCTTCTTCTTCTTCTTAGCCAAACACCCATCAACATCATTCCCTACACCCATATATCTTGAATGTTTAAACACAGGACATTCAACCGCGTCTTTAAATTCACCTTCATACAACACACAATCATTAGGACATGCGTGCATTTTCTTGTATTCCAAACCAAGTGGGCACAATTATTTCTTAGCCTCGTAAAAGTTTTTCGGTATTCCATTCCCTTCTGGAAACTTATACTTTAGAAGCTTTAGGAGTGAATTCACACTTGTATCACTCCAAGAACTTGTAGCTTTCAAATTGAAAACCTCCATCAAAAAGGAGATTATGGCATCCTTACGTTTACATCCCAGATACAATGGCTTCTTTTTTTGGTCTAGCAAAGCACTCAAAATTTAGGGCTTCCCCTGAAAATCTCTTACAATTTCATCAAACATAGCATCAATGGTACAATTGTTTCCATCTATCTTATCAAACCCACCACCCTTATGTTGATGCTCTACCTCTCCATGAAATGTCCAAACAATGTAACCTCTGTCAAATTCGTACCTAATCAAGTGAAATCTAACAAGTCCACGTTCATCAAACCATTCACGACACAAGCATCTTTTGCATGGACAAAGTATCCTCTCCTCCCGACAATAGGCATAATCAAGAGACAAAGCTATAAATGCACTATATTCACCACTCCCTCAAGTTGCATTTGGATAACTAACTATATTTGTTCTCCATGCAAGAATCGATTCTCGGTCCATTGTATCTAAACATAATAACACAAACAAACAAATATGCATTATTCAAACATAATAAAAATAAACACAATCAATTTGCTACACAATACTAAAAAAGTTATGTGTATGTGTATATGTATATGTATGCTCTTGGGAGATATGTATATGTACCATCTACGAAAATAAACACAACCATGTTTACATTCACTATCATTTGCACTCACACAACATGATAATAAACCATCTTAAAGCATAGAAACCATTAATAAATACAATTAAACTATCTCCATTCATTCATTGATGGTTATTATCACTACTAGTTAAATGAAATTCACAAAAGAAAAGGAAAACTTACATTCATGGGTCTTCATGGCTTTGGGTTGATGCTCACCTTCCAAAAAAATCCCCCCTCAATGAAGAGAGAAAGGGATTAAAAGTTGAGATCTAATTTCCAAGTGGTAGTTAGGAGTATTTAATACAAAATTTAGCATCGGTTTTTGTGAATAGTGACTAAAATCCGGTGCCAACTTCTCAATAGCATCAGTTTTAAACCGGTGCTAAATAAACCGATGCCATTTTTTCCACTTTTTTAAGGTTTTTATTTTAACACTGTTTTTGTTATTTTTTAGCACCAGTTTTTAAAACCGGTGCCAAAATTGTAATAACATCAGTTTTTGTTATTTTTAGCACCGGTTTTTAAACCCGTGTTAATTTAACACCGGTTTATTTAAAATTTTTAACACTGGTTTAAAAACCGGTGTTAAATTTTTTTAAAATGAAGGTGTTAAAAATAATAAAAATTGATGCTATAATTTTTGCACCGGTTTTAAAAACTGGTGCTAAAAAACCCAAGTTAGAGGGGGGTCTCTGTGGTAGTGTAAAAATAAAAAACAGGTAAACTAATTAAACTAAGTACTTGGGGAGTCACTACGCAAAATGATTAATCTAACATTTTGATCCTCGATTCATTCACATGTAAGATTTACTAGACAACTTAATATAGTGTTAATAACACGTGGTGTGGCTGATGACATACACTTCCATGTAACTATTACGTTGGGTGCGCTAGCAACCCTCCAACGACACCGCCATCGTACTTAGGAGAGTACAACAAGGTCTAACTATTGTTGCTGGTTTGTTTCTCCCATGTGTGACTATGTCCCGGGCTTCTACCATGAATGCACTACTTCCCCTTGTTCCTATCAATTAGGCCAAGGGGTCGTTGGCACCTTATCTATGATACTAGAGCTTCTTAGAATTTTAGCTGGCTACTTTACATTATCTCTACCCGTAACATCTCGGACTACTTTACGCAATCAGCTAAGACTGGTGCGATGACAAACAAGTCAGAGTAATACTTGGATCTCCCGTGCACACACCCACGCAGATGCAACGTACTCCCTTACCCATTCTAACATCCAGGTTTCTCTTCCCAATGGGGCATCAATATTTGCACCATACATGAATATAGCCCAAAGTGTGTGCTAATGTGGTGTACTATTAATCCAATTCAAACATTCAAGACCAATCACTATAATATCATGAACACAAAATTAGGATGAACTAGAGAATCTCACAAGACAGAGATTAAATTATGCGCTACAATTTGTCCCCAAGCTATGGAAACTACTCCATAGATATGGAATTCAAATATGGATTTGAATTCCACATCTAGGATGAAAATGAAAATTAAAGGAAAGAAAAACAGGAGAGAGTGTTTCTCTCTCTAAAGTTGCTCTCCTAATAGCCTAAGAATGAAATAAAACTATCTACTCTACTTTTTACATGTTTAACCTAGTAGACTAAGGCTATATTTCAAGGAGAAGGGGATTGGGCCTAAAAATAAGCCAAAAGGGACTAAACCTTAGTTCATCAGCCACCGCCTAGTGCGCATCGTCGCGGATGGTGCGGTCTGCGCCATGTAACTTTCACGGGTTCCCGGATCTGGCATGAGTCATGCTTTTTCATCCAGCGTGGGGCGCTGGATTTGGCAAGGGCCGTGTTGATACATCTAGCTTAGACCGTGGCCATTGATGCGGGTCAACATCTATAGGCTGGATTTTGGAACTTCTGAATTGCAGGGCACGACTCTTGGCACGGGCCGTCATCTGGAGCATCAGTCTGCTTAGGAATTTAAGCGCGGGGTGCGGGGTGCAGGGTGCGTCCTTTGGCACGGGCCATTATCTGGAGCATTGGTGTGCTCATAAAATTGATTCGGGATGTAGCATTTTGCATGAGTCATTAGCTGGTCTTGGCTTGTTGGACTTGGAATGGCGCAGGCCGTTGTGAATGGGACAATCCGTGCCCATGTTTGGTTGAATTTGAATGAAGTCTTAAACTAGTGCACGCTGGCCGTGAGATATGGTGCGGGTGCCATTGCCTCGTGCTGGACACTGTTTTTACGGGATGACTCCTTTGGCCCGGGCCGGTGGTGCCAAACTATGAAAGGCCTGCGCCGACCCGTGGTACCTTGGCCGGCTGAACTTGTTTCCTTTGCTACGGGTGAACTATTAGTCCGATTTTAGAGTTCTAGTAGTTGATTTTATAGTGCTCGAGAAGAAAAATCCAATGGAATCACCTTTGAAGGCTAATTCTTCTCGGATCATTTTCAGAATTAGGCACAACTCATTGGACCACGATTCCCCATTTCTTCATTGGCTGCTTTGATCTCCGTTGCCGCCTACCTTTGACTCCAAACTCCTTCTACCACACATTGATGTTCGTGGTCTTTGTCTACAACCATTATAGAGGTGAATGGACTTCGATCTCTTCTATCGTTCTTACGAATGGCCTTCAATATCTTCTACTGCCCTTACGAACGGCCTTCACATAGAATGTAACCAGAACGTACCCATGGGTGACCTACTAAATATTATAAAATGGATGATCTAGGAGCTCCTAGATACAAGATGTCCATTTGTACTAATTAAGTCTACAAAATGTGGGATTTAGACAAGAAAACCAAACATGTCCATCTAAACCCCTTGTAATGGAAACTCAACTAATACTAGCAGTCTGCCAAACAAAATAATCTATAAACTATGTCGAATGCAAGGGTTAATGCACGCAAAATGAAGCACATCAATCCCCCACCCCCCCCCCCCCCCCCCCCCCCCCCCCCAAATTCCTCAATATGAAATTTCCCAAAAGTTCAAAAGTAAAAAAATTCCAAGTCTACCAAAGGAGAGTTTGGCCGAGTACCTAGATGAAAATTGAAGTCGGATTTTCGATAAAATAAGGAACACGAAGTGTACGGGACTCCTCCTAAGGCAAATTCCGGTGATCTCCAACACCCGGAAAGAAAAAAATCGTTGAGTTCTTGGGAGAAAGAACTTAAAGTGACCGAATTGCTATCTCTTCAAATCAGGGCATATTTTTGTTGTTTCCGGAGGCAATTTGTAGTGGGTTTTGTGAGGATTTGAAAGGGTTTGTTTTGGGAAAAGTTTTGCAGAATTTAGTTGAAGAATGAGGGAGTTATCAGTACAAGAAAATGAACCTATTACGTCACCCTTTTCACCTCATTTTTTTTCAAAGTAAAAGCTATTAATTACCTCGGTTATAAAAACATCGAGGTAAAAAATTGGGTTTTTACCTTGGTCATTATTTTAACTAAAGTAAAAGGTTTAAAAACGAGGTAATTAATCTTACCAATGTTTGTGTGACATTCATGTAATAAAATTATCGCTGATATTGCATGTTCTGCCAATGTCACCGACAACACGTGAGATGGGTGACGAATGTCGCATAAAATTAAATATAGAACATTTAGAAGTTATAGTTGAGAAGGAATAAAGGGGAGTTTTGTTATTCAAAAATTTAATAAGGTCTGTTTTGTTACGTTATAATTGAAAATGGTTGTACAATTAATGGGGAAAACCACAATCACCATGAAAATATTTTGAATGGTAGGGTTGGAAATTTTTTTCAAAATCACGCACAGACAATAAAATATTTTTCAAAAAAAGTACTAAAATTATTAGAAAAACCTTATTCACGAAAACCTCCTTACAAATCAATTAGTAAAAAATAATTTGATTATTAATAATACATGTCTGAGTACTATTATTAGAATACAGATTAAAAGAAAATCAAGCCTCTCTAATTATGGTAACCTTGAAGACAATCAGCCACCTCGCTTCTATGATCTCGAAGAACAGGCTGTCCATAATGTGCAGGTTGTTGCCGGAAAGGAACTCGAAAAAACCCTTCGGGGAAAGGGTCTTGATCTTCCCTTGGCCCGAGTAGGTCATGCACTACTCTTTCCCATAGCACCTTATCACAACGAGGGTCTTTGCCTTCGGCAGAAGTTGTAAAATTTTAATCGGGATGTACTAATCAGAAGAAAAAAAATTCATTACGAATAGATATATGCAATTATAAACAAACAGTATTAACTAAAAATAAAATAATTTAACAATTTTAATTATTTGCAAGTTTTAGTCCTTACCAAAGTTGGGTATTTTCCAAAGTCTTGCTGCTTCAAGGTGCAGTGGAAACATGGGTTTTCCTGAGCCATTGTATGGTCTTCAATGTTGAAGACAACTGGTTCAGGGTTTCTCCTTTGTGCAGAGAACTGTATAATTAATAGAAATTAAAATTAATTTAGATACAGTATTTTGCATATGTATTAGTAAATATATTATGTAAAATGGTAAAATACCTTGAAAAATGGACACCTGGAGGATCCTTCACCAGCCATTAGTTATATATATGAAGTGAACAATATGTTTACGTTCCTCATAAAAAACATGCGAAGTCGGTACTATGTCATAGGAACATATCATTTTAAACCAGTGGTAGCGTCGACATGTTATAGTGGGGTCACCATTTACTCGGAAAGACCAATATGAAGACCGACCATAAACTGAGGTTGCAAAAATAAACATTAAGTTATGTAAATGCCTACATGTGAAGTCGCTAAGACATCGGTAATATCGATGTATAAATACGTACAACTGTGACAGCTAATGCAACAAGTTGAGATAAGAATGTGTGATGTTGCAATCATAAATCGGATAATGTGCGACTGGAGACCGAGTTTGCATTCGTCGAAAATAACAATGGGAAAAAGACAAAAACCCAACAACAAAACATGCATTATGGAGACAATATTACACAAAAACGTCCTAACACAAACAAGAACAACGTAACCTAGGTTCACATGTACAAAAACTTCTCAGTCTAACAAAGCTGAGTAATAAATAGATAACCAAAAATACAACTCATACAAACAGCATAGATTAATTAAACAAGGTCAGGTAACAACAAAAAAAACTTAAGCTCTACATGAGTAGAAATTCATACCTTTGTCAAAGGAAAAGAGGAAAGGGGTGGAGAGACTCTTGGTATTTGCAGGAAACCTGGAAATGAGGAGCTTAAGCTCATTTTGGGGGACCATTTATTTATAGCCATTTTGAAACGATGTCATTTTGGGACCTTGTGTTGTCCGCCGTGGTAAGTACGAATTCATACCGTTATCGTTAAAGTCGATAGACCACCGACATCTTCAAGACATCGCAGTATTATAGATGGGCTCCATGGATGAGCTCTATATATTATAGATAGGCTGCATAAATAATGTATAAATTGGCCATTGCGTATTCACTGAATAGTCGCCATATCCGACATTGTTACCGAGATGTGATCGACATTGGCAAATGCAACTACGACCCTCACCATTTTAGTCCACTAGAATTTTAGATGAGCCCGCATTTCACCTAAAAAATATATAATTGACCTTAACAAACACTCTATAGTATATTAGAAATACTAATTTAATTTTATAATTGTCCTTGAACTTGATTTATGTCCGTTTTGATCGTAAATGATTTACCTCCTCGTACGGGTCAAGTTTTAAAATTTTGCACTTAGGTCCCTCCACGAATGTGGGAGAAGTGGAAATAAAAATTTGGGGATACCCAAATCTAATTCACAATGTCATGACCAATATGTTCCAATTTAGGCCTGCCCGGATAAGTGGAATGGGGTATTCATCTGTCATTTGTATTAGTATTTTCATTTTTACCCTTAGGATAAGCATTATCAGAATGATGATTTCAACCACATCAAATCAAATGAAATTCCCGATTCTTGGGTTTTTATGAAAATAAAATACAATAAAATTAGGTCCCTCAAATTTTAGAAAGTGATTGTACGTGGTCTAGAGTAAATTATAGATGGTTACTTATAATTAGACAAAGGTTATTTGAGAGATTTTGACTAGTAGAAGTCTCCATGAGATCATGCTTGTTATATAATCATTCTCGATGGTTATAAGTTTGACTGAGGATGGAAAATTAGGTCTCTTCCGGGATGGTTACAATCAATTTCACCTACACAGTTAATGATTTTATCTACACGGTTCACAATTTTACTTCCAAGGGTTAAGTTTTTAATTTTTGAACTTATGCCCTCCACGGATGTGGGAGATGTGGAAATGCAAATTCAGAGATACCCTAATCTAATTCACAATGTCATGACCAAGATGTTCCGATTTAGGCATGACCGGATGAGTGGAACGGGGTATTCGTCTGTCATTTGTATTAGTATTTCCATTTATACCCTTAGGGTAAGCATTATTGGAACGAGAATTTCCACCACATAGAATCAAATGAAATTCCTTATTCGTGGGATTTTATAAAAATAAAATATAATAAAATCGCGTCCATCAAATTTTAGGAAGCGCTTGTATGTGGTCTAGAGTAAATTATAAATGGTTATTTATATTTACATCGGTGAACTTTTAAATATTTCCACTGTACGCACCTCCAAGAAAAGGGTAGCAGTCCAAATACAAATTTGTAGATAACATTTTTGTATTCATATTTTCATTGAAGAAGCCCCTTTCTTAACACAGAGTATTTTACGACACTTTTCAAAAAATACCAATTTTCCCCCATTTTTGAAGTCGTGGGTATGTCGTCAAATACGGATCCACGATCGAACAGCTACTGACGTCAGTCACAGTGAAATTTCCAGCGGTAAACGAAATTTTCAGGGAAAAATTTAAAGCAAAATCCCCCCCCCCCACCAAATTTCAAGACATTAAAACCAGCACCATTACCCATTTTTCATCTATAACACACTTTCTCCAAACCCTATCTACAACACACCATCTTCTCCATCCACAACTTTAATATAACAATTCAAGAGCTCAATCAAATTGTTTTTCCCACATATGAACAAATGGCCGATGATGGAGCACTTCTGGGTTCAAATTAGTTGAGGTAGTTTTACATACATTTAATGTTATTACCATACCTTCTACGTGTTATTTTTCTCATAGATAAAAGCTTGTATATTTTCATAATGTATGATGATTGTGTTACATGTTATATAGTGTATATTGTTTTTGTTTCCACCGATGATGTCATGTTTGTAGGGAATGACAAAAATTGCTCAGATTAGGGGTGATTGTGTACAATAATTACTTATTCGTATGAACAAGATATGAATGTGCGATGTCGGTATCAGTCTGTTAGCCTCGGCGATGTAAATCTGAATATAGACCGACGTCACACATTGCAATGAAAACCATAAAATTTACTGAATGTGTGACTTCACACTTAGGTTGGCCTTAACGATATCAATTAATGTAATATGCGACGTTGCTTCTACCCATATCCGTTCTTTTCCAAGTTGACATTCACATCGTCTAATTCTGACTATATTATGTGTATTTTAATATAGTACCTGCCCAATTCTAACTTAAATTTTGTTTGTTGTGTATTCTGCGTAACATGATAACGAGAGTTATGGATGGACTATAGATTGATGACTTGTCATTTCACTAGTCGGCCTTATGCCGTTTATGCCTTATAACATAGTCAATTTGGAGGTTAAATACATTTAATGTTTATGATCAACCTTATGTATTATTATATATTGTAACATGTATTTGTGATATATGTTATAGCTAGGGTTTAGGGTATTTAACATGTCATTGTTAATTTTCCCATATATTTTTAATGACAGTTGATTGCTGTATGATGTTTAACCATTAATACGGTAATCCAATACCATATAACATGTAGTTATTATTGACTAAAACAGTTTTTTCAACAAATATTATATTATCTTATCTAAACATCCTCTCCACGACTGATCCGCGACGTCGCACATACTGGTACACATGCAACACAAATGTGACTTTGCATATAGAACATGTGTGTTTTTTTTGCGACATTGCCAATGCAAAACGACGTCGTAATGTTCACTGTTCCATGTCAGGATGGACACGTCATCGTTCCCTCCCAGTTTGCGATGTTGCAGTTTTTTAGAACAATGTCCAATGGAACAACATCGCATACATTCCTCTCCGATCGCGTGCGTTGTTGGTATGACCAACATTGATCATCTCACATCTCTACTTTGATCTGACCGATATTGAAAATAATGTATCCTGTCAACGGTCTTAATATTAAAACTGACAATGAACATCCAATCTGCCGGCGTCGGTTCAAAACTGAGGTAAAAAAGTACCCTTTTACCTTGATTTTGAACCGAGGTAAATGGTAACCTTTTTACTTCACCCTTATTTACTTTGGCTTTTTAGGGGAAAATGAGGTAAATAGGCTTGAAAACAGAGGTAATAGGTGTTGTCTGTAGTAGTGTATGGAGATTTAGGGTAGAAGAAAGGGTTGTGTTCACGACTAGACACTTTCCAAAAATCACACAAACAAATTTTCATAACCTACTAAAACATACTAAAACACCGTTTCTTTATTGTCGTCCTCACTACTTGTTGTTCATGCATTTCAAAAGCTAAGAAGAAGTAATAGGTGGGTCTCTAGAATCACCATCCGTGACTCCCCTACAACCACATCCCTATGGGCGGGTCTCCACATCACTTTAGGCTTACCTCTTACCTTAGGTGATACATACCAAACACATTCATCCTTCACGATGGTACACACATTTTTGTTAATTTTGGGACTAGGGAGGGGTTTAGGAGGTTTAAATTCCTTGACCCGCTTCTTTCTCTGCTGCATGTTAGTGTTTGCACTCGAAAGAAAAACATTATTAGTCACACAAGGAACATTAACATCGTGCGTATCAAAATTTGTATCATCAAAGTTATCATTCAAAGAAAGAAGAACGTGTAGGATTTAAATAATGGGCAGCATATCAACAAAATCGAAATCACTAACCTTAGCTAATGTTGATCCCTTAGCTATTTCCTCAGGTTTAGGAGGTGGCTGAGGAGGTTTTAATTCATCGCCGCTCCCCACCAACCGCTGCATGTTAGTGACCATAGAATCCATAATAGAAAAATGGTCACTAAACTCACGCATGACATAGGTGTCATCAACATCAATTTAAAAATCAAATCTCAAAGCACTCTTTCCCACATCACTCTCATCAAGGCACTTATGATCAACAATCATGCAAGAATCATCACATTCAACAAATTCATCACACAAGGTTGTGTCATTGCATGGAAGAGAAGAAGTATATAGTTCATGCTTAGACTTGTAAATTTCAAAACTGACCTTGTCAACCTCATCTTCTAGGGTTAGTGTTCCCAAATGGACATCTATTTTTGTCCTTGATGATTTAAGAATGGTATCCCCAATAAAATTAGGGGTGCACCCCCATCATGCACTACATAAAAGACATAGAAACCCTCCGGGAACACTAGATTACCCACCATAACCATAACATCCCAAACTATACCCCAAGGGCTAGCTTAGGAATGGTCGGCTAATTGGACAATAACCCCAGTGTCCCTAAGTTCACCTATGTAAAGATTCTCATATAGGCTAAATGGGATAAAATTGATAGAGCCAGCTAAGTCAATCATAGTATTTTTTATCAACATTCCATCTAGAGAAATAGGGATTGAAAACATTCAGGGGTAATCACCCTTCTTAGGAAGGTTCTTTTGAGCTAAAGTGGCTACTCCCTGTATTTTCAATTAACCATTTTTCTAATTGGCTTATTCCTTGTTTTAGTGCAAGCATTATTTTTAGAAATTTAGCATACGAGTTTTTCAATTACATCAAGAATTGTAATTCAAACCTCAACCTTTTCAAAGACTTGACAAATTTGAGCTTCGTTGGATGCCCCTTTGGCCTTTCCCATAGAGCACTAGGGTTGACCCTTTCCTCGGTGGTGGGGGTGCTCCTTTGAAGGCTCCACCTCAACTACCATCTCCTTCTTTGAAATTGGCTTTGTTGCTTTCCACAAATTTTTCATCCCCTTGTACAACCTCCTTCTCAGCTTCACGTACCTCATTCATGCTTCTCATTTTCAATGAATTCACATTGCATGAATTCACCTTGATTTGGGATGGTAGCTTTACGGAGTCTTTAGCCTTAAACTGGCTCACCGAAGTGGCAAGTTAACCAACTTGCACTTCAAGGTTTTTGATACTTGAAAAGGCTCTTTTGCCTAGTTCCTCAATCTCCCTTCTTATTCGCTCCACAAACACATCACTCTTCTTTGCCAATTATGCGACTGCCTCAAGAATTTCCTCCCAAGAAGATTAATACAATGGAGAATTTATGTTGGAAGGCCCTTCTCCTCTCGGGTATAGTTGAGGCGGTCATCTCGATTGTACCCTTGGTTTTCATCATGCCACCGAAAGTTTGAGTGGTAACAGTATCGGAGATTGTATGAATTTGCATAGTGATCTTGTCGATCTCCACCTTGGTTCCCTCAGAACCCTTGTTACTGCCCTCTCAAAAACTACATGTTCCCATCATTGAAATCTAAGACCTTAACCTCCTCAAAGTCATCCACCACTTGTGAACGTGTGTCAATTTGGTGATCTAAACTGCAAATTCCGCACACCTTTACTCATTGCATCCTCCCTTTTCATGAACTTTTTCATCATGGAAGCAAGCACATGGAATTATTCCTCGAGTTTGGGAGAATGAGCGGGCTCCTCTAAAACCGTCATCCTTGACCAGGTACGGAACCGCCTTGTGCCATTATCCATATCCTTGAAAAGTGTCATCACATCTTTGGGGCTTTTATTAGTTATAGAACCATTAACATGCTGGATTCACCATATGCATGTATTCATCACATAAACCTTCAAAGAAGTAATAGGGACAACTAGCCAATAGATGGTTGAACCTCTCCTAGTACTCATACAAAGACACGTTTGGAAGTTGGGAAATATTGGAGAGTTGCTTTTTCAGACCCATAGACTTTGAAGCTGGGAAGTATTTCTCAAGAAATCTCCGCTTCATGTTCATTTGGGAAGTGATGTAGACCAGAGGGAAGTAAAAAAGCCAATCCTTAGCCGCGTCTCGCGGAAAAAAAAAGAAATGACCTCAGATTGTAGTCCTCCTCTGACACCCCCAGTGGTTTAATATTGGTGCAAACCAAATAAAATCTGAGAGGTATTTGTTGGGGTCCTCTCCAGCCATCCAATGAACTGTGGGAAAGTATTGGATCATACCGCTCTTCAGCTCACAAGTGACATTAGGTGGCAAAGGCCAAAAGACTATGCAAAGGGGTTGACTCTCCAGATTTAGAGCCATTAACTCCCTAAGCATTTGATTGTCTTTCACCATCTTAACTCTTTCTCCTTCAACAAACACAGTTGGATCTTCTGAAGCCTCTCCTCTAGTTTCCCTCCTTCCTCTTCGTCTCCTACCTTTTTTTTCCAGTAAGTATTATAAGATTATGTGGTTTGTGGCACAGGTATGTACCATAAACTAGGAACATTACACTACTCGTTCACAAAGAACACTAGCACCACAAGTTGGGAGAAAACAAGGAAAGCTATAAAAGATCTCTACATAACATTCAACAAAAGCAACAAAATAAAAACAACACTAACTACTCTACAAACTAGTAATGCAAGTTAACAATCAAATCTATAAACTAGCATCCCTGGAAATGGCTCAAAAATTAGATCCACACTCTGCGAGGTCGCTAATATCAAAACCACTTCTTTTCATAGGAGAGCAATCACTAACCAGTGGGGCACTGGGAGATCAAAGATAGAATTTATAATGTTGCTCTCGTACTTACTACCAACTACCAAAGAGTTGCTAGTGGCAAGTTTGGAGTTGTCTAAAAAGATGCAAGGATTCAAAAGTTAACTACGCAAGAATCACAATCGAGCGTCACTCTGAATGTGTGTCAGGAATACCTAGTGTCACAAACATAGTTTTGGGGGGGGGGGGTTATACAACAAACTACTAAGCATGCAAATCAGGAGAACAAAATATATTAAACTAAGCCTTGGGAATATTTACGTAACAGGATCGGCAGATAACTTTGATCCTAGATTCAATCAAATACAAGAAATATAAACCTATCACAATGTTTATGTCACATAGTGTGGTTGATATTCAACACCTCCCAATGTCTGTCACACAAAGGTACCTACATCTATTCTATCAACATGGCCTTCGTAATAAGGGAAAGTGCGTTATGCAGTCTAACCGAGTTGCACTTCTCTTTCTGCATAAAGAAATAAATTATACGCACTCCACTATTAATGCCTCTACCTAGTTCTATAGAGGCAAGGGCATCGGCATCTCATGATTACTCTTATGTTGAAAAGACATTAGTCGGTACCCTACAACCCGAGTTGCTACAAACTACCATGCTGTGTCTATCAGAGTAAAATATTCCATTTGAAATTAGGAATACACTCGTGTGAATTGGGTGCTCACAACCTATGTGCATACACTCACATATCCAGGGACACACGATCCCACATATCTTTACTAGACTCACCCAAGGGGCAACAAGCCTAGCACCACACATGAAACATATAACTATTATGTAATATAGGATATATAACATGCATTTCACAATAATATAAGGATTAAATCAAACATGATTTTCATAAACATTAAAAGGTAGAGAGGCCTAGAATCTCACAAAATCTTTACCAAGTCCTTAAAATAAGTTTAATCCCCAAGTAAATTAACTACTCCCTAAGCATTGAACCCAATCTACTCATTGGATTCAATGCCCATGGGCACAACTAGGAAATACTAAATGAAGAGAAAAGGGTTATTCCATTTCTCTCTCTACCTACTCTTAGAAACTAGGAGAATAGAATTACAACTATTGAACAACTCGTAAACCCTAGTAGAATATCGCTCCTTAAATAGAAGGTGGAAAATGGGCCTTAAAGAGGCTCAAAACAAGGGAAACCCTAGGCAGCTGCATCTGCACGGGACATGCAATAGTACACGAGCTGCTGTCTAGGCAAGGTTCCTCAGCCAAATGAGTGTACAGCCCATGAAATTTCTCGTGAGTCGTCGGCTTGAGGGGTCATGTCTGAGCAGTACGACCCGTGTAAATCCTTTCAAGTCGGGGATCAGAGTTGAGTTCTTCAAATTTTGATGGCATGACCGTGCATATTGTTTTGGGGCTCAGACTGGTTCATCAAGTCTTGGCCTTCAAGGCACACGGGTCGTGCAAAAGGACATGACCTGTGGTAGTACTTAACCGTACGGTCTTCTTGGTTGGTATAGGTCGTGCAAAGGGGCACGACCCACACTATTACTTAGCCACAAAATCTTCTTGGTTGGCATGAGCTGTGCAAAGGGGCACGACACGCGTCATCACTTTGCCAAAGTACCATCTTGGTTGGCACGGGCCATGCAAAGGGGCACGGACGTGCCAGTCTTCCATGTCTTCCAGGCTTCAAGTCCTTCTCTTCGGTGCATTCCATCTACTACCACGATTAATCGTGTGGCCTTCAATTTACTACCAAACTTGAGAATAGCCTTCATTAATCTACTCCAAAGTGCTTACGAGAAAACTACAATGAAGCTCACAAAATGTGATCTAGATGCTAGTAAGGACATAGCATCCATTAGGTCTAAGTTATCTATAAAACATGGGATGTGGACAAAAAATTCAACAAAGTCTATCTAAATCCCTTGTGATGTAAACTTCACTAAAACTGGAAATCAACCATGGAAAAGCTACGAACAAATGAGTTAAAGGCATTAGGTAACATATATTTCTAGGAGTAGGTGATTAATGTCATGGTTATATTGTCATATTGTAGGACATTTTTTGAATGTGCTAATTGTAATGTTGAATCGTATATATGGTGAATTTGTTTTTCTACTCCTTCACGTATGATCTTAAATTGAGTTGAACTTTTATTGTTGCACATTTATTCATGTGTAGAGTTGTATCGTGCCATCGAGAGGGGTAAGCATGTGTATGCCAATGTTATTTGGGTGAGCAAAGAATATGTTGGTTTTGTGGATGAGTTTTTGGAGCATGCTTTTACTCGTGGGAAGTGAATATTATATCCTTGTGATTGTAGAAATCAAAATCATACTGACAATTAGGACATGCTGAAGCTTCATTTGTGCAGCAGAGGGTTTGCAAAAGATTATGTGGTGTGGACATTTCATGGGGAAAAATACCCCCGGAGGTGGTAGTTAGTAGTGAAGGAGAGTGTTTTGGAGATGTAAAATTGAATGACATGTTTGAGGAGGTGGTTGATGAATTTAGAGTGAGGCCCGAGGTTTTGGCTAACTTCTTAGGCGAGATGGATAGGCCATTGTATCTCGATTACAAGAAGAAAGACACAGTCATGTGATGTTTGATGGAGTTTTTTAATTTCAAAGTTGGTGGTGTGGAGCGATACTAATGTGAATAAATTGCTTAAGTTTTTGATTGAGAAGCTTGCGACTAGTAATGGTTTACCGGTCAATATTTAAAAGGCAAAGAGAATTTTGTGTCTACCGCGAATGGAGTACGGAAAAATACATGTGTAAGATAATAACACATGTGTCTTGTATAGGGGTGACTTAAATGATAATATTTCTTTCCCCGTATGTTATCTGTCCCGTTATAAGAAAAGGAAAAATGTGGTTGTGAAAGGAGAGCATGTTGTGTTGGTAAGGAAGTGGGTGTCTGACAAATGTATGTGGTACCTTCCTATTATTACGAGGCTGAAAAGGTTGTTTAAGAATGCTAAGGATCACTACAAGAAACAACACCTATTACTTTGGCCTTTTTACCTCGGTTTTTTGCCTTAGCCCAAAAAATGAGGTAAAAATTCTTTTACCTTAGTTATTTTTTTCCGAAGTAAAAGATTTTATTTACCTTGGTTATAAAAAAACCGAAGTAAGTAATTGGTTTTTTACATCGATTATTATTTGAATTGAAGTAAAAGGTTAAAAAATGAAGTAAATAATGTTATCAAATAACGTGCAACGTCGCACATGTTCTTTTAAAAGGTTGCCCAAATTTGCTAGATACGTCGCTGATGCCAAGAGGTATTGCGAACGATTAACGAAGTTGAATATATGTAACAGACATGTTAATCTAAAGAATTTGACATTGACAAAATAAAATAAAATATAATCAAATAGAGTTCGTGCACTTTTCCCCCATTGTCTTTGGCGTCTCTCTCCTCCTAATATCTCATTACAATTAAGGTTATGAGTTAGGCACAACAGTTTCCAGCAATCATTGTGCTACAAGCACCCTACAAATACTGCCCTAATTTAAACACAATTAGTACTCCATTTGTTCAATGTTCAAAAAAATAGTCAAATAATTAGAACAACAGTTGTTATGAAAATATCCTTACAATTATATAGTACATAATTTAATTCGAATAAGAATTGTCTTCATTCCAACATAACAGAAATTAGCATACACTCAATCAGCTCGGACAATGATGACCTTGAAGATGATTGGCCCACTACCTTGTATCAATTCGGAAAACAAGGTGTCCCCAATGCGTAGGTTGTTACCCCTAAGGAACTCGCTATAGCCCTTTGGGGATAGAGCCTTGACCATCCCACCCCCCGAGTAGTTCATATGTCACTCTGTCCCATATCACCTCAGAACTACTGGGGTCTTCTCACTCGGTAGGACTGGTACAATCTCCCATGGGATGTACTAAGTCCCCATAACAAATATTGATTTGAAATATATATAATAATAATATATGTACTTATGTATATATATATATGTATAAATGTATATACATATGCAAATGTCAACAAATAAAATTTATTTAAAAAGCTTTACCAAAGTAGGTATTTTCCCAAAGTTCAGTTGCTTCAAAGTGCAGTCGAAAAGTGGGCAATCAATAGCCATCGAATGATGTTCAATGTCGAAGAAAAAAGGCTCAGGGTGCCTTCGTTATGCGGTGAACTGCATGAAAACCAGAATGTATTAGTTGTTACAAATTAAAGTGTGTCGTTCAGTTTTGATATATATACATATACATATATATATATATGTGTGTGTGTGTGTGTGTGTATGTATATGTAAAGAGGTGAAATAATACTAAAAAAAAGTGGATTAAACGATTCTTCACCATCCATTAGTCCTGCATCAGAAGTGAAAATATGATGTGATGAACCACACTATGGAATGCCATCTGCGACTTCGCAGCCAGTATCGCAAGTGCATCTAGGTATGAATCATTGACTTGGTTAACCTTTCAATACAATGTCGCTTGTGTGTTGGATAAACCGAATAGTATACCAATACAATATCGATGTCTTCTGGGGAAATCCAATGTAAACTTAAAGGCTATAATGCAAAGTCGGTAACATTTTGGGCAAAAAAAACATTATACCAAGATACATATGATGAAATAAATGAAAAATTATCAACTTTAAATAATAATTAAGCGAGGTCACAAATATGTCGGACGAACCGAACTAAATCAAATAGGCAACCAACTTCGCTGATATAACAAGTTGCTATGGGAAGAAACATATCAAACTGGAAAAAATGAAGCTTCTTCTACATGAAATAAAACAAAAAACCCTTGGGAGACATATAAAAACATAGTACCAACCCTCAAATTCAAGGAAAGTTCACAATCTCACAAATTTGAAACAAATTCTAGAAAGCAGGGTAAACAAAACAAATTCACAGACCAAATATCTGACATTGTGAAGTAAGAATTACAAAAATGATGTGTTAGGAGATTAGAAAAGCCATACCTTTTTCCAATACACAAGAGAAGGGTGAAAGGAGGAGACCGTTGAAATTGGCGGGACATTTTTGGAGAAAAGCTTGAACTATCTGTTAGGGTTACCATATTTATAACGTGTTTTAGGAACGACGTCAATTTAACTAGGTTTCGAAGTCTGCTTGTTAAGTATAATGCCGCAGGTATATCGGTTGATGCGAAAACATACCGACCTGAGACCAACATCTCATCTATATGGGCCTAGCACCCAGAATACAACAATTCCAATTTATAAATACAATTCTAAATAACATTGATTAACATGTTATGTTAAATATTAAACATTGAATAAAATTAAAAAAAAAAGAAATTTGAAGATATCTGATACAAAATACATCCCAATTCAAATTCAAAAAAATACAAGAAAATATGCTTTCACATAATTGTCATATAAAGTCTTAGAAAGCCCTCTAATGTTCACATGGAAGAATGACAACAAAGAAAACTCTGGGCACAGCACCATTTGTGAGCTCAAAGTATAGAGTATCCCCAATCTCAAGTTCCTCTTCGTAAAGGAACTGGCCAAACCCCTTTGGGGTCAGGGCCTTGAGCATCATGTTCCCCAAGTAGTTCATTTTGTACTCCCTTCCTTTGCACCTAATCACAACATCCAACTTGTACGGCTGTATGTACTCAGTAATTTTGTCTGGGGTGTACTGAATCACATACCAAAAACATTAGTTAATTAGTACTTATGAAAGTAATCTATAGAAAAAGTTAAATAGAAAATTCATTTTGTTTGAAACAGGGAGAAATTACCATAATTGGAATTGACCAGAAGTTTATCTGGATCAGAGTATGTACGAAGTGGGGATATCTATCTGAGAATATGTGATGCCGACTGTCATCACCCGAATTCCTCACCTCAATTAGTTGACCGCTTGAACCAACATTGTTAGCCATAATTGTTGTAATTCATAATTTCATGAAGGTGAAATGTTATGATAGTCAGACAATTGGAAATGAAGACATGAAATATGTTTTTTGACCTATTCAAAGCGACGTCGCAAAAGCATCGGTATAACCGATTGGTTGACCAATGAATGTGCGAGTTTGCATTGATCAGACCATCTAAAAAAGGCATGATTGCAGCGTCGCATACGAATCAATATAACAAAAGCAAGACCTATTTGTCAGCGATGTCGCATTACAGTAGATAACGACAACAATAGATAATGACAGCACCCTTACAGCATATTCTACCATCCAAATCCATATTCCAGAATCCTAAAACCATATTCTAACACTCTAATACCATATTTTAGCACACCAAACCATAGAAACCTCGAAAATGAAAACAATTATCACATTCACTCCCTAATAGAAACAACAATTTCAAGGATAAATACAAAAACAAAAGCAAACACATGTGGAAACCATACCTTTTAGAAGATTGGCATGTGAGGAAGGTTGAAATTTGAGGGAATACTGAAAGTTTGAAAGGTTGAATGAGAGGTGGGCTCCATTTATACACTCATTATGAAGCATTGTAACTTCCGCCTAGGGCAAGCCAACTTTGCATGTCTGTCACAGAGAACAAACTCTTACCGACTCTTTGGTGACATCGGCTATTCCGAATGTGGGCCTAACCATAACAGCCTACTCGCATAGAAATAGGCATGTGTTTGACCAATCTTTGTTTAAGGTCACACTTGTTTTTTGGTTTAGCGACATGAACCCTACATATGATCAGCATCAACGCCTATGAAATTGAGCCTCATCATTTCAGCCCACTAAGATGGAAACTGGGCCCACGTTTGACCTAGACGAACACAATTGACCTTCAAATCGGGTAATTGTACTTTAGATCATTTAAATTTAAATTTCTAATTTTCCATAACCTATAATAAGGTCGGGTTTGATTGGAATCAATCTTCACATAGCCAGTGAACTATTTAGGAGTGTTCCATTAGTACCCTTACTGAAAGCGTTAAGAGAGAAAGATCACTTCCACCGCGTAAAATCAGTAGAAATTTAATATTCTAGGTTTTTTATGAAATTAAAAGCTAATAAAATTCATTCCGTCAAAATTTTAAAAGCACTAGTACATCGTGTTGAGTAAATTGTAGATGATTACTTATAAGCATACAGGATTCATTCCGGATGAAACTGTTGAATTATTTGTTGGATCATGCCAGTTTCTTTGTCATGAATAACGGTGAACATGATTTTTACTGGGGGAGGATCCCGTCCCCGAATAGGGGTAATCGTGCGTCATTTTTGGAGTATTCCATTCGTACCTTCACTGTAAGTGTTAGGATAGAAAGATCACTTCCACCACGTAGAATTAGATGAAATATAATATTCTAGGTTTTTTCTAAAATTTAAAACTAAACAAATTCCGTCCATCAAATTTCAAAAAGCGCTAGTATATCGTGTAGAGTAAAATGTAGATGATTACTTATATGTATATAGGGTTCATTAAAGATTAACCTGTGGAATTATTTGTGGGATCATGCCAGTTTCTTTATCATGAATAACAATGAACATGATTTTGTCTAGGGGATGGTCCTATCCCGGATCAGGGGTAATCGTGCATCATTTTGGAGTATTCCATTGGTACCCTTACTGTAAGTGTTAAGAGAGAAAGATCACTTCCACCACGTAGAATCATATGAAATTTATTATTTTAGATTTATTATGAAATTAAAAACTAATAAAATTCCATCTGTCAAATTTCAAAAAGAACTCGTACATCGTGTAGAGTAAATTGTTGATTATTTATAAGTATAAGGGGTTCATTCAAGATGAATATGTGGAATTCTTTGTGGGATCATGCCAGTTTCTCTGTCATGAATAACAGAACATGAGTTTGACTGGGGGATGGTCCCATCCCCGAAGAGGGGTAATTGTGCATCATTTTTGGAGTATTCCATTAGTACCCTTACCGTAAGTGTTTAGAGGGAAAGATCACTTCCACCACGTAGAATCAGATGAAATTTAGTATTTTATGTTTTTTTAATTAAAAGCTAATATAATTCCCCCCGTCAAATTTTAAAAAGCGCTGATACATCGTGTATAATAAATTTTAGATGATTACTTATAAGTATAAAGGGTTCATTCAAGATGAACCAGTGGAATTCTTTGTGGGATCATGCCAGTTTCTTTGTCATGAATAACGATGAACATGAGTTTTCCTTGGGGATGGTCTCATCCCCGAACAGGGGTAATCGTGCATCATTTTTGGAGTATTCCACCTCTATTGTAAGCGTTAGGAGAGATAGATAACTTCAACCACGTAGAATCAGATGAAATTTAATATTCTAGTTTTTTTTTATAAAACTAAAGGCTAATAAAATTCCCTCCTTCAAATTTTAAAATGTGTTATTACATCATATAGAGTAAATTGTAGATGATTACTCTGATGACAATTACAAAAATTTACAATTTGGCCCCGCTCGTCCAATTTCACAAATTCTATTCGCATTAAACAAATCTGGGACCGACATCAATGCAATTTTTCTACGAATGAAAATTTCCCGTGGAAACTGAAATTTTGAGCCAAAATTTTGAACCACATTTTCCCCATTACAATAATATCCAGCACCAACACAATCATTTCCCATCTCCAACACATTTTCTCTTAACACAACTTCACACCATCCTTTCAATTAACACCATTTCAAACACTAAAGAGTCCAAACTAATTTCTTCTATCGAATATCAACAATTATTCTAGGATGGAGCATCTTCGGGTTCAAATAAATTAAGGTAATTCATTTTTGCATCTCCAAAACTGTTCATTTTGGCATCTCCTAAATTAAGGTAGTTCATTTTGGCATCTCCTTAACTGGCATTATCCAGAACGGTCATCCTCATCTTGAATGTCCAACTTTGCACGTTCATCAGTTTAATCGACATTTCACTATCAACCAAGTGTAATCGCGGGAGAATAGTAAATGTACTTTACCCATGTTTAGATTATCGCCACCTACACTTGACAATATTATGTGTACATCATTCTGGGACTACCGAATTCTGACATAAATTTTGTTCCATGTGTATTTGTTTGAAAAGGACAAAGGTAGTTACAATGGACTCTTAGCTTTGATGTCGTACGGCATAGGAAATGGAAGTTAAATACAATATAATCATTCATTTCTTCATCAACCATATGTATTTGCATATATTCTGTCATTTATTGGTAATTTATGTTCAATGGTTTTTTGTTTCATCAGAAAGTAAATACTATATTATTTTACGATTCTCCACGGCTCATACCGCAACATCGTACAAACTAGCCACGTTTCACACCTATGCAATGTCGCATATCACAAAACATATCGACACCAAACCGATGTCGCATAAGATGGCTGAATTTTTTGTGTGAGGTTGCATATCCAAAATGATGTTGTATTGGTTAGCCACCCCACATCAGTATACAATCTGGCATACAATCATGAGCGACGTCACTATCAGTGTCATCGATCTCATCAATGTCACAATTGTTCCAGTGGCATCGTTGGTATTAATTTGATGTCGACTTCACTTTTTAAGGATACCGACATCAATTTGAATGATGTCGCATCTATGTACTACAACTGTTGGCCTTCGTAGTTGGTTCGATGTTGGTCTAAGAGCATGCTGACCTCGGTCCAAAACCGAGGTGAAAGTTATATTTTTTTACTACACCCACATTTACTTCGGCTTTCTGGGGGCAAAAAACCAAGGTAAAATGGCCTAAAAAACCAAAAAAGGGGCTATTTACTGAAGTGGATGCAAAGAACATGACATGGTACATGGATAGAGGGTCTTCTAATGATGATGATATGATTCGACATCCATCGGATGGGGATCATTGGAAGAATTTTGACAAGATGTATTTGAAGTTTTCTTCCGAACCTAGAAACTTAATAATGGCTTTGTGTACTAATGGCATGAAATACAGTTCATGGCCAGTTATGCTTGCCATTTACAATCTCCTCCCGTACTTGTGCATGAAGAGTAATATAGGTTAATGCCACTGATGATTTCTAGGCCCAAACAGCCTGGAAATGACGTTGATAATTATCTTTCCCCTTTGATAGAAGATTTCAAAGTGTTGTGGTCCATGAGAGCTGTGGTGTTAGATGGTTTTCCTAGAAAGGAGTTTAATTTTAAGGCCATGGTTTTTGTACCATAAATGATTTTCCGACATATGGTAACCTTTTTGGTTATGTAGTGAAGGGCCACAAGGATTTTCCCATTTGTGAGGATGTGATAGATTTCCATCAGTGAAAAATGTCTAAAAACTGTGTATTGGGAGGTTACCAAAAAATTCCTTCCATTGAAACACAAGTTGTGAGAAAACACAGTGCAATTTGTTGGTAGGTTGGAGAGGAGAAAGGTACCTCAACCATCAATTGGTGTTTTCATTCACAAGAAGGTGAAGAAATTGAATATTTTACTTGGTAAGAAGTTATCTAAGGTTGGTGGGGGTAGATGGACCGTTGAAGAGAAGGTAAATTTTCTTTATTTTGCTTACTGGGAGAATTTGGAGGTTCGAAAATGTTTGGATGTCATGCATATTGAAAAGAACATTTTTGAGATTATAATTAGCACGCTACTTTACATTCCCAGGAAGATGAAGGATAGCTTAAATGTGAGGAAGGATTTAGTGGAGCTTGGTATTCAATTAGATCTAGCACTGGAGGTTAGAGGGAAGCGTACGTACCTGCCTCCTGCTCCTAACAACTTGTCAGCTGCTGAAAGGAGATCGTATGTGTAAGTATTCAAAGCATAAAGGTACCATCCGTCTACTCTTCTAGTGCTAGTCTTTTGGTGAATGATGAATTGCATCTAAATTCTTTGAAATTGCACGCTTGTTATGTCATTATGCAACAACTGTTGCGATCCAAGGTGTTTTGGATGAGGAAGTTAGATTTTCAATTATCTGCATGTGTTTCTTCTTCAACTCGATTTGAAAGATGAATATAGGACATCCTTGAACGCCGAGTTGTTAAAAGTTCACCTATATGTTTTACTTAGTAGTAGCAAGACTGCAATTTACGTCCAAGAGCATGTTGATGTTAGAAGAGATTCATCCCGTCTGGCCATCGAATAAAATACAAGTGGTGCATTCTTCAAAGTTTTTTGATTGGTTTTAGAAGCATTACAATGTGGAAAACATGCCCAAAAAACTACCTATGTTTGCAAAGACACCGAACTGCAGCATTAGATAATACCAAGGCTATAACATCAATGGCTTTAGTTTCTCAATATTGGATAAGGATGACAAGATCACGATGCAAAATTGTGGTGTTTATATTGAATCTGATTCCATGTTGCCGGCTAGCAAGAGAGACAAACATCTTGTTGTTGTGATGCCATTTTATGGGGTAATGGAGGAAAATTGGGAGTTGGATTACGTAGAGATCAAAGTTGTTTTGTTCAAATTCCACTGGGTGGAACATGGTTTTGACGTGGTGCTAGAAAAGCTAATGAGTTTTACCTTGGTGGACTTGAATTTAGTGGGATACGAAGATGACACACATCTTAATAGCCCAGGCACGATAGGTTTTTATGTTATAGAAGCTTGCAATGAGAAGTTCCGTGTGGTACATCATGGGAAGAAGTTTTACTTTGAAGTAATTGATCAACCAATCAAAATTGAAAGTCTAGAATTTTCATCACTCTTTCCTAGTTTTGAGGATGTCGAGAGAGCTGTAGTAGGACGACGTTCTCATGGAAATGGTTTGTAGGTCGACGAGAGTGGTAAAATCATGGGTGGCGACAATGTCTTGAAAAGGAAAAGATAGCTAATTATTTCTTAGTGAATAATATTTCTTTCCAATGTTTTGTATATTACCCAACGATGTATGTTGCGTACTCTTGTATAATACCCAACGATGTATGTTGCGTACTCTTGTATAATACCCAACGATGAATGTTGCATAATACTTTTGTTCAATCAAAATGTGAATATGATTCAAACATTTTTTGGACCGTTAATCATAAGTGAAAGGAATACGAAATAACATGAAAGCAGAAAATTAATTCTATTTTATACATAGGCACCGGTATTTAAGTGTAATTATCGGTGCTGAAAAGTGGAGGATGTGCTCTGTTTTATACATAGGCACCGGTATTTTTTGAATGCACCGGTAAAAAGTGTATCAGTGCTAGGTATTTAGCAATAAAAATATAGTTTTTCTCTCATATCCATGAATTACATTAAATGGGGAATTGAAGCAACCACAAGCATCTGCTTACTTTTTTTATTTACACCAATTTGGCATCAAAGGCACCGGTATTCCTACTGGTGCTAGTTACTAAGCAAAACAATTTAAGTTCTGCTCTCGAGTCACTGAATTACATTTAATGGGAAATTAAAGCAGCCGAAAACACCTGGTTACTTTGAAATCTACACCAGTTTGGAACACAAAAGCATCGATACCAGTACCAGTGCTAGTTACATTTAAAATAAATTTGGGTTTTCCTCTCAGGTCCAATAATTTAATTAACTTGGGAATTAAAGTAGCCCAAGCAGCTGCTTATTATCATATTTACACCGGTGTAGTCTACAAAGGCACCGGCATTTATATCGGCACTAGTTACTTAGCTAAATAATTTATGTTTTTCAATCTAGTAAATGAATTAAGCAGAGGATGTGCTTTGTTTTATACTTAGCCACACATCTGCCTAAATGTATCATAGGCACCAGTATCTCGTTCAAAATACTGGTGTAATAGGGTATTCAGCTTATTTATAACCCATTTAAAGGATACAACAAAACATAGTTTCCCTCTAAAGAGAGCACATATCCCCCTCTGTCAAAATTTACCCACAAAGAACCAATAAAAAAAATGTAAGTCACCTGTCCACTCTTAAATCTATTTGCATGATGATTGATATATATTATTTTATAACCATATATGTCAGCTATGGTAAGATGTTTGATAAAATGCTTGAATGAGTTTTTTAGGAGATGGAACCAAAACCCATATTGAAAAGATCACGAAATGAAATATCTTCATCACTGCTAATTGGATCGATGAGCAAGTACCTGGATGGTACTTTTGTGTACAAGGAGACAAGGGTCGTAGAAAAAACATACATAGCACACCTTCATCACCCAGAGAGAGTAATAGAGGGAGCTCCTCCGTTCGAAGAAACTATCTGCATCCTTAGGTGGGACAAACTATGCAAGACTATGCTTACATTCAACCTTAGTATCGTAATTGAGTTCTATACGAACTTGAGGTGCAAGACGAGGTGGGATGAGGTGTACTGTAGGGGAAAATTTTTTCCACTTACATCAGAAGCTATAAATGATTTGTTCGGGTTGCCCAATGTTCCCAACAATGAGGATGAATTCATCGCAATCCATACCATAGATGGGGTAGCTACTACGTGGAAGATCCAATTGGAAAAGAGATCGTCAAGACATTAACTAGGGATGGTACCGACGTAGATGTGTTGGTTAAACCTGGGTGGAGAAAATTCTTGATATGAATGGGTGGTATCACTTTGTTGCATCTAGAATAGATCCAGTAATAGTGAACATGGAAGTTCACAAAAATAGGCTCACCCACTTGTACATAATAACAAAAGAACTTTGATGGAATATTGGTCGGCAAATTGTGAACAGTTTGAGACATGAATCGAATAAGTAAGGGTGTTATGGTTTCAACAACATTATCTCGTCCCTGTGTTTGAGAGTGGGTGTCAGTCACCATCCCCACAACATATATGGGCAACCAATGGGTAAGATATGTGTGGATTCTTTCCACAAAAAAGGTTGTGAAATAGTAGTCCCTTCCCTTTAATCAAGAGTTGGTTCGTTGGAGGTCGGTGTACAAAACAAGCTTTAAAAATTTAAGTATCAAATATCATGGTGCGATCACATGGCTAAGGTTTTTAGCTACCAATTTCCTGATGCAGTGAAAGCCATTGGATATTTCCCACCGTACCGCAATTATAATGTAAATGACATGGATGTTGGTACCAGTACACGAGGCACGGATGATACATCATAAATATGGGAGGTGGAACAATTTTCACGTTACTATTTCTGAAATTGATGTATTATTTGGTGAACCTTTACAAATTTGTAAGAATGTATTGTATTATTACGTTAGGTTGTCTTTAACTGCCTTCCTAATATAAAATGAACTATTCCAGATAAATTTTTATGTTGTTAGATGCTAAGGAATATTGGTATAGAAAAATACCTAGTGTTTTAGGGAGGGGAGGGGGGTTATTATTTAATCACAAAACATTTGGCATGTTGGGTAATTTCTCATAAAGAATTACACTACAAATATACCAATTAATTCTAGAACGTATAGTAGCGCTTCTATATATGTCATCACCGTAAATGAAACATTCATTATATGACACATTTGGTTAAAATAACAAAAAAATGTACAATTCAAAGCTTTGTATGGCGCCTTATTAAATTTTGGGGGCATATTGTGATTCTTCGGAATCTAATACAACCAATCAATGTTGACTTTTGAGGTTATTCCATACAACTGCTCACGGTGGAAATGCATGGTCATGATCGTCTTGAATTGAATTTCATTTTAGTGTTACTAATTTTATATTGACGCTTCCAAGATTCTTGGAGAGACTAAAGTGAAAAAAGGAAAAAGTTTACCCGTATCTCAAAATGGAAATCTGCTTGGACTGGTTGGTACTCCAAATATCTCCAATGTAATTCCAAATTACACGAGTGAGGAAATGGTCGGGTTTGAAAACTAAAGTAATGTTGTAAGATATTCGGATTACACATTGTTACTTCAAAGAAAAACATTACAAGTTACTTTAGAACATGTTCTACCGCTTTGTATTTTTAACAACCGGAATACAAATATTTTCCAATTTGAATATAAGGCTAGAATATTGAAATTTGTATTTTTTAGAGTTATGGAAACTACCATAATCACATCGCACATTTTGAGGACCTAACTACAACAAACAAAGACCGACAACTTCTAGAATTATATTAAACCTCCAGGTTCGACTGTGTGACTTATATAGTATGGTGTATTATAATGTCCCACTCAGGTGTGTGGGATTAGGGGTTAATGGTGCATTCTAGAATCTTCCACAAATCTTAACTTCCATAACTCCTTAAAAACCTCCTCATAACTCCCCATAACTCCCCATAACTTCTCAAAACTCCATCAACACTCTCACATCCTTGTAACAATTGGCATATTACAATTTTTTAAAATGGCTAAATCTGTTTACTTTAAAGGGTCGTGTGAGTGTACTTGTAATGGCAAAGTTTTTTTTGTTCGAATGGTGAATGTTTGTGTTTTACCAATGGAGTAGTTTTTTTTGTATGTATGGATAAACTCCTCTTATTGAAACAAAGGCCGAGTTTATCGTACTTAAAATGGTCTATTTTTGGTTGTTTAAATGGCCATAGCGTCGTGATGTATTGATGTGCCCATTTTATTTGGTTATTTTAGAACTTTTTGGGTTTTCTTTTGTACACTTTTTTGCTCTATATTTTTCATTTTGCCTTGAAATTCTCTAAGGAGAGTTAAGAGCGACTTTTACGCTTTTAATACTTTTCTAGTGGATTTTGTGTGACGAGGCCATTTGTACGAAGACTTTGAAGATTACCTTTGAAGATTTGAAGACTTTCATTTGATATTTTGAAGACATGAAGGATTGAAGAAAATTATTTGAGACAAAAAGAAGGAAGAAATCAAAGTGTTGGATTATCTATCCATCACACGGTGCGATGGAACCATCGTACGGTTTGACGAACGGGTGGCCAGACTCCTTTCTTTCCATTTTGTACTATAAATACTCACCTTATCTTCTCTCTTATCCCCCTTCTCCTACAATTTTCTGGGTTTCAAACCCTAGTTTTTTTCTTTCTTTCCTTAGTTTTTGTAGGATTACTCATATCTTTTCATTATCTACCTTAGTTTTTGTAGGATTACTCATGTCTTTTCATTATCTAGCTTAGTTTTGTACTTGTGAGCAATTGATTGAGACTTCCTTGTTAATGTCTTAAGAATCATTTCTTTCTATCTATTGATTTATCTATTGTGCATTTATTGATCTTTTAGTGTGGATTGTTAATGGCATTAATGTTTTTGGAAGTTTGAGTAAATGAATTGCTTGTTAGGGTTGGGAGAAAGTAGCTAGTTTTCCCCTCTTTTAATGTGGAATCCAAGAGCATGAGTTAGAGCTTCTAAATGATGTTGATGTGTTAATAATTGCTAGATAAATATGATGTTGTTGAACTCATTGTCATGTTTGTTTTAGGTACCTGGCAAATGACATAAGTCTATAAATGTCGATCGTTCTTGATTAATCTTGTGTAAATGCATTATTCAGTTAAATGCTTAGACACAGTGTAGTGTTTATAATTGTTTCCAAGCTTGTTGCTTCTTCGTGCTCAATTCCATCAATAGGATACTTTAAGTCGTGTTTTGACTAAGGGAGTCATTGGTGGGGTTTGACAAGAGATGTCGACTTCACTCTTGCAAACTACTATCTAAGAAGGATAGAAGATTTATCTTCACAACAAGTAGTTAAAGTAATGAATATATTGTTTCACTCATTCTTGAATATTTTGTTATTTAGCATTCATGTGTTCTTAATGCTATGTTTACTTCATTTATGCCATGGGGTGTTTGAGAATAGGAAGTGTTTGTATGATTGAAGTGTTAAGGTGTTAGGAAAGTGACAAATTCCTTAGCTCTTTGCCATGAAAATCCAAGAACATTGACATAGAAATTCTCATGCATAATGTGTTTTGATTCTTGATAGATAAGTATGTTGATGTGGATTGTTCCCATATTTATCCTATAGATGCAATGAAAGGTTGAATCTTGAATGTTGTTTGTTCTAGGTTTACCCTAATGAATGCTATGTTTGGTTAAATGGCCATGTCTTTGGTAGAAGGATGGTTGTTATCAAATCAATGGTCCTTCGTGTTAAATGCCATTGATGAAATACCTCTACGGTGTGATTTGCTTAGAGTGATTGTCAACGAGGTTTGCAAATTGTCGTTGTTTGTCTTTGCAAATTACTATTAATAAGGAATGAATCTTGATCTTCGAATGGAAAAGTGATAACATTCCCCATAGGTAACAAATGTGATAGAATTAGTGAATGGTTCAATGATCTACATGAGGTTTGGAAGTGGATATCAATTGCCCCCAAGGCTTTATCTTTTGTAGTTTTTACCCCCTTTTCTTAGTTGTTGTGCATGATTAGCAATGTTCTCTTTCTTTTCTAGTTGTTGTCTTTTAAATACATAACTTAGGAAAAAAACACACCAGCCCCCCCTCCCCCCCACCATTTACTTGCTTATATATATACACATATCTACTTCTATCCTAAAATCAACCTCATATGTTTAAACCCTTAGAAAGATCCCTCTTCTTCATGGACGGCCCCAACATGCCATTATCTACTTAATTGTGGATAGGAATCATTTAGGTCTTATAAATTTAAATTTGAGAGGTATGGCGACGACCTCCCAAATTTGGGTGCCACTGCCGGGGTAGAGGCATTTATTTTTTAGTGTTTGGGCATATTTGGTTGCATATTAGCTAGTTATTTTTATTTCCACTTCTTGGTGGTTGTTTTTGTTTGGAGTAGGTATTGCTTAAGTTCTTGGTGAATTTTTACCGAGGATCCTTGCAATATGATTCTGGACATTTGAATTTCTTTTTGAAATGGAACTTCTCTCCTTGAGGGAACTCATGATGTGAAGAGAGGCTCAACAAGCAAGGTTTTGTAGGATATACCATTCCGACCATCATACCGAGTCTTGCTATTTATTGAGAGAGGAGCACTATGAGGGGGAAAGCACCCTTGGTTTCCAAAGCCAAGGGTATTATGAAGAGTGCTACCAAGAGGTAGGAGATGTTGGTTTTCAAGGGCATGGAGGCCAAGAATGGTATCCATACCACAATTCTTGCAGTTTGGAATAGAGTGGTAATCCAGATTGGTGGCATGAGAATGAGCTGGAAAACCAACAGTACGAGCAAAATAGTTGGCCATCACCACCTTATACCATACCCCAAAACCAAGCTCAACAAGGAAGTTGTTGTTTTACATGAGGAAGTCATGAATGAAATAGCAAACTTGAACAACTTGACTAGTAAGAAACCGGACACTTGACTCTTCTCTAGTGTTGAGGCTATTGAGAGGTATGCAAGGAGTATATTAGAAGCGTTGGGCCGAATGGAAGCTCGTGATTTAAAAAATACACCATCCCAAGTCGAACCCGAGGATTTGATGAGTGAGGTCACCATGGGAAATGAGTTTGAGTTTGAAGGGGATGAGAAGTTGGTTGTTGATGATGAAAAAATGGAGGAAGAGGTGATTATGCTACATTCATTAGCATTGTCACCTCTTCCCCCACCTAGTGAACCAACTCTACCATTTTCGGAAGTTTTGAGAGAGATAGGAGAGGAGCCAAAAGATAATCCCAAGCTACCTAACCACCTAACTCCCTCTAAACCATCTCCACCACTACAAAACTTTCCTCTTGAAATTTTTGTACCCCCACCTCTCTATTTTTGCATACCCATGGTGAAGGGGTTCAAGCCTTCACCATATGGATAACATTAGGTTCATGCTGACGACCTTAATTATATGGAACTATGTCGTGCCAACAACATAAATAAATTTAGTTTTATTTTAATTTTTGTTATTTTGTTTTGTTCTTTTTACAGTGTGTTTTTCTGTGATCTTGTAGCCATTCAAAGAACATGGAGATGGATTTGTGAATAAAAAAAAGGCATGGAGAAAGAAGGAAAAGCTTGGACATGTGGTAAAGTTTTAGTTTTTCTAAGTACTGGGCAGGGTCATCCGTCGCACGGTGCGATGGTGTCCATCGCACGGTGCGACCAAATCAGAAAAAACTTTGGACAATTTGAGCTTTCATGTGAAACTTTGTGCAACGTACGAAGGTCCATCACACGGTGTAATGGTTTCGTCGCACGGTGCAACAAAGTCAGATTTTTTATTTATTTGTTGGGCTTACAGATAGAACTTTTTGCGACATGCAATGAAAATTGTCGCACATCGCGAAAATCCATCGCACGGTATGATGGTTTTTTCACACAATGCGACAAAATCAGAAAGTTTTTTATTTACTAAGCTTAAACACTGTACAATCCTTCCTTCTTCTCCACCAAATACTCCCAAGAACCACCACCTTACATATATGGACATATGAATACTCTTGCATCTTTATAGTACCTTTGTTAATTGTAGCATGCCGACTACATCACTGTGGCTATGATTGCTACATTCTATAATGCTGCTTGGATATGTGTCGATGTATGTTAGATATTTTTTTTGGATAATTTCATAGTGGTGATTGCATGGACATTGGTTGTTCTTTGAAAATACTATGGTTATTAACTCTTGATGCTAAACCTGGTATTACAAATCCCTATGTACTTGTGAGTTTGATGTTTTTCTTTGTGATGTTAGTCTTGATCAATGGTGCCAAAGAGATGACGTGTTGCTCGAGGGGTGATTTCTTCTACGGCACCTTTGCTTCCCCCTCCGGCTCCAAAACCAATTTTAGAACCAATTCTATACAAATACATAGGATTGTGCCCACCGTCGACTATGCGGAGAAATGGGAGTCACTTTACCTCTTACCTTGAGTTTTGTTGTTCTTGCCTTACATGTTTACATTGAGGGAAATGTAATGTTTTAAGTGCGGGGAGGGGCTAGAGGACTCACATGAATGTAAGCTTGATTTGTAATGCTTTTTGCTACTTTTGATTAGAAAAATATGAGAAAAAGGAAGAAAAATATAAAAATTTTGAAAAAAAATAGAAAATTAAAAATTTTTAAAAAAGAATATATAAAAAGAATACCCGCTAAGTTGAAAACCCGAGAGGGCAACTTAGGCAACTTTGGGGGCCCGGATAGGTCGAAAACCCAAAAGGGCAGCCTAGGTAAAAATGAGAGGCTAAATGTAGGCGACATGTGAGCCAAAAGAAACATGATGTGTGGCTAGCATGAAAACCCGAAGGGGCTTCTAGACAAAAAAGAGAAATAGAGAAAATAAAAGAAAAGAAAATTTTGTTACTATTCTACTCATTTGTCGGTGTTGGAGTCATAAGGTTGCAGTTGACATATGGATGGATTGAGTAGCCTAACATCATAAGACTCCTTGGGATTGGGTAACTTAGCGGGTTGAAAAATGAAGTATGGTTATGAAATTCTTGATTCTATCATACTTCGTTCTGGTTGATATATTGGCATTGGGTGAAGTATGTGTTTGAACCTCCTATATGGTTTTGACTTCATTTTGTGTCATTTGATTTTGGTTCATATATTGGTGTGAAGTGAAAGATGTGCTTGAACCTCTCATATGGTTTTAACTTTATTTTGTGTCACTCGACCTTGGGATTATATATTCGGGACTTGGATATGTTTCTATGGGTAGTAGTGAATTGTTAAGTGGTAGGTTTGGTTATATTTAGGAATTGGGGTTGTGTGTGAAAAATTCTCACGTGAGCTTTGATTTTAGGATTTATGAAATTGAGAGTTTATGTGAGGTTTTAATTTGGGGGAATATTAGTTTAGGATATAGACATATGAATTCCTTTGTGTGCTTGGATCTTTTCTTACTCGAGGGAGAGTAAGGTGTAAGTGCAGGGAGGTTTAATGTGCCTATTTTATATGGTTATTTTAGAACTTTTCGGGTTTACTTTTGTACACTTTGTGCTCTACATGTTGCATTTTTCCTTGAAATTATCTAAGGAGAGTTAAGAGCGACTTTTACCCTTTTATTACATTTCTAGTCGATTTTGTGTGAAGAGCCAATTTGTCCGAACACTTTAAAGATTACCTTTGAAGATTTGAAGACTTGAATTTGAGATTTTGAAGACTTGAAGGGTTGAAGAAAAGTAGCATGAAGCGGAGGACTTGAGACAAAAAGAAGGAAGAAATCAAAGTGCTGGATTATGCATCTGTCACACAGTGCGATGGAACCATCGCACAGTGCAATGGGTGGCCAAACTTCTTTCTTGTATTGTTATACTATATATATTCACCTTATCCTTTCTTTCTTATCCCTTTCTTCTCATGCTATTTTCTGGGTTTCAAACCCCAGTTTTCTTTTTTCTTTCCTTAGTTTTTATAGGATTAATCATGTATTTTCATTATCTAGCTTAGTTTTGTGCTTGGGAGCAATTGATTGAGACTTCATTGCTAATGTCTTGAGAATCATTTCTATCTATCTATCTTTTGTTTTCTCTATTGTGCATTTATTGAGCTTTGAATAAATGCACAATCTTTCTTTATTGTGCATTAATTGAGCTTTGATAGTCTATCTATCTATGTCTTCTTAATGTTGTTAGAAGTTTGACTATATGAATTGCTTGTATGATTTCTTGTTAGGGTTGGGAGAAAGTAGATAACTTCCCCCTTTTTTAATGTGGAATCCAAGAGCATGAGTTAGTGCTTCTAAATGATGTTGATGTGTTGATAATTTCTAGATAAATGTGATGATGTTGAACTTGTTGTCATGTTTGTTTTAGGTAGAAAATGAGAGAAGTCTATGAATGTCGATCATTCTTGACTAATCTTGTGTAAATGCATGAATTGGTTAAATGCTTTGACATTGTGTAGTGTTTATAAGTGTTTCCAAGCTTATTGATTCATTGTACTCAATGCCATCAATGGGATACTTTTAGTCGTGTTTCGACTAAGGGAGTCATTAGTGAGGTTTGACAAGATGTCGAATTCACTCTTGTAAAATACTATCTAATAAGGATAGAAGATTTATGTTCACAACAAGTAGTTAAACTAATCAATAGATTGATTCACTCGTTCTTGAAGCTTTTGTTACTTAGCATTCATATGTTCTTAAAGCTATGTTTACTTTATTTATTCCACGAGGTGTTTGAGAATAGGAAGTGTTTGTATGATTAAAGTGTTAGGTGTTAGGAAGGAGGCAAATTCCTTAGCTCTTTGGCATGAAAATCCAAGAACATTAACTTAGAACTTCTTGTGCATAATGTGTTGTGATTCTTGCTAGATAAGTATGTTAATGTGGATTGTTCTCATATTTATCCTATAGATGCAATGAAAGGTTGAATCTTGAATGCGGTTTGTTCTAGGTTTACCCTAATGAATGCTATGTTTGGTTAAATGGCTATGTCTTTGGTGGAAGGCTTGTTGTTATTAAATCTATGGTCCTTCATGTGAAATGCTGTTGATGAAATACCTCTATGTTGTGGTTTGCTTGGAGTTATTGTCAACGAGGTTTGCAAACGGTCGTAGTTTGTCTTTGCAAATTACTATTAATAAGGAATGAATGTTTACCTCAAAAAGAGGAATGGATGTTGATCTTCGAATGGAAAGTGATAACATTCCCCATAGGTAACAAATGCAATAGAATAAGTGAATGGTTCAATGATCTACATGAGGTTTGGAAGTGGATATCAATTGCCTCCAAGACTTTATCTTTTGTAGTTTACCCCTTTTTTGTTAGTTGTTGTGCATGATTAGCATTTTCTCTTGCTTTGCTAGTTGTGTCTTTTAAATTCATAACTTAGGACAAAAATAAACCAAGCCCCCCTCCCCCACCATTTACATGCTTATATATATATATCTACTTCTAGCCTAATATCAACCTTATATGTTTAAACCCTTTGAAAGATCCCCTTTCTTCGTGGACGACCCCGACTTTCCATGATCTACTTAGTTGTAGATGTGAAGCATTTAGGGCTTATAAATTTAACTATAAGAGGTACGCCAATGGCCTCCCATGTATAAATTGGTGAGTTTTTGATGTAATATGGATTGTTCTTTGATTAACTGGCTTTCATTACTCTATTCTTATAGATACCACCTAAACGAGGGAAGTTAACCACCAAGAGAAAGCATGCAAGGCCTCCAAAAAAGGTTGATGTTGTCGCTGATGATGTAGATGTTCCTGAACTAGAACCATCGCTGAAAAAGATTCCTTGAAAATAGAGTTAGAGGAAAATGGACTGCCCAAAGATCAATTAGGTAGCACACCTAAGGAAGAAATGCCAAAGAAGAACCTGAGAATGAGGAGGATGTGGAGCCCGGTGATACGACCTTGCAACTAAAGGAGAGGCGAAGAACACCCGCAAGGGGAGGAAATTCAGTTAATTAAAAAAATGACTTTTCCAAGGCTGGGGGCCAATTAGCTGAAGCATTCAACAAGTTCAAGATCAATACTTGATGCAGGCAGCGTGGAACGACTACGTGTCAGTCTGTTATGCTAGCTAAGGAGAGAAAATATGTCCCCTGTGGCATTTTTCTTTCACAATAATGATGTGGTTTGCACAAAGAACATGACTTCATGGGTTCCATGTTGCATTTTTGCATTTTGGTGCCTCATCGAATTTGGATCCAGGTATCACTAGTGAAATGTTCCAGCCAACGTGAGGGTAGAAGCGTGGAAGGATATATTGGTGAGCTCTTCGCAAGTTTTTGTACTAGTAATATTAAGTGATTCAATAATCAACACGCATTTAATGTCTTTCTATCTAAATGTTTCATTTCAGGCAAGCTTTACAATTGAAAAGAATTTGACCGGGGGTCAAACTAAGAATTTGAAAAGAAGGACATTTTCAAAAAGGCAAGAGACGGCCATCAAAATTGGAAGACAAAGGTGGAAAACAATTATATAATGATGTGGATAGTGGAGAGAATAAATTAAATGTTAAACCATGGAAGTAGTATAATTGGATGAATGAGGAAGAGTGGCACTTGTTCCAGCGTAGGCGTCAAATGCCCTATTTCATGGTATGATTGACTATAATTAACATTCGGAAACTTTCTTACTCATCACTTGTATTATTATCATTCTTTCATGGTCTTATGAATACTCAGTTCCTCTCCTTAGGCGATACGAGAAACTGCAATAACTCAATCGACCACAAAGGATTACACCCACCACACTAGATGAAGAGGGAAATGATCAATCAAGTTGAATTTTATTGAGAAACTAAAGGAAAAGAAGAGGAAGAAGTTGTTCAATTAGGGCTTCAATGAAGAGAAGATCAAGCAATAACTCAATTAGATCCATTTTTTTCTAAGAGTCGAACAAGGGGAAGGGAGGGGAAAACACATCAAAAGAGGTTCGAGCAATTGCTAAGGACATCGTAAGTGTACTATATTGCTTGCACATAAATTCATTTGGTTACGAATGTTTTTGCATTTTTGCTGAGGATGAACGAGGAAAAGGAACAAAGCACCTTGATATTACTGTCGGGTGAGGACATTCTGATCAAGGCTACAAACAAGAAGGATCACCCTGATAGGTACAAAGGAACTCAAACTGGGCTACCCGCTTCTGTGGCCATTTTCCATCTAACCCGAAGCAAGTGTGGAAGCAGTTCCATGACCAAGAAAAACATGTGGAAGAAAGCATCTACCGATCAACCAGTCATCAAGGCCATGGTGGTGTACCTTGATCAGATAGTCAAGGGTATTGCAGTTGCAGGCATTGTTAATATCCAAATCGGACATAACAATCCAAATAAGTTCATCGAGAAGGACATAGTTGACATAGCTTCCGGTGCTTCAATGTTGGGTGGAGAGCCTAACGATGGAGAAGATGATGAAGAGGTATGGCTACATAAATATATTGACTTTCTTAAACACATATTTCAATTCTTATAATCTTGAATATAGAAATTAACTATTTCCTCAACTGTCAAACTTATGGAATGGTGACCATGTTACATTGTTCATTAAAAACATTGATGGTGAAAGGGTCATGGTCGCACATGGGCTGCAACAAATCTCACGTCGTCTGCAAAGTCCTCAAGGTGGTGTGGCTCACGCAAGAGTTTACGAGCCAATCAAGCATGCTAGGGCGGGATTGCCCTCAACCAACCACCAGTTCAATAACGTTGGAGAGGCCTTTGATAGCATGGTCGATTGGTCGGTCTCTTTGATAGGCCAGGGAGATCAATACCCAAGTAACAACGATAAAGAAAAGGCCAATATGGAAATACACGACGACGAGGCCAACCTTATGATTCTCACCGATGATGAGGTTTATTCTCATTACACCTTTAGTAAATTTTCACAAATAATACAATTACAAATATTCCATTTGACAAATCAAATTAATTAAGTTTGTAACAGGGAAAAGATGGTACATCTTCGGGAATTCCATCTCAGTCATGCAGCAATTACCAGCCTTCAGAGAGAGTAAAAATCGTCCTAAAGCCACCCAAACAGGTACTTTTTAGTACCACAACCATAATGCTTACTTAGATATTACCAAAATTCAAAGTTATATTTAATGCCATTTGTATAACTTTGCCCCACAGATTCGTGACAGGAAAAAATTGACAGACTACCCGATGATTGAGAGGTACATCGTGGATTACAATGCGGTTTGTGCTGGAGATGATAAAGAATAATGACTGTATGTTCTTCCCAGTTTTCCGACCATCGACCTCTGCAGTAAAGCATACCTGTCGTGTGGGCATAGACCAACTGGTCGAGTTCGATAACAAGCTTGGAAACTTCCACTCGATTACATGGATCGATAATACACAAATAGATGTTTGGATGGGGTGAGTTTCAAACCTGACATGCTTAAATTTTTTTCCGTTTAAGATTAAATTATTTATATGTCCTTACTGCAATATGCACCTCTAGGAGAAAGTGTACAAAACTGACGCGGGGCGCATCTAATTCCTTCCTTCAAACATGGGAAGCTTGACAAATATAAAAATGAGTCCTTGATGGTCGAACCTTCCGCTATCGTTCTATCTATTGAAGTCGAGCAGCGGGTGACCTATGATGAATATAGGTCAAACCTAAAATTTGGCCTATTTATGTTGAGCGGTGGAAACCTTGTGACATCGCAAGGCCTATCGGTTAAACCAACACCACGACCAAAGTGTTATTGACTTCAAATTAATGAACTTATTGAGCCATATGAAGTTGATGAACCATCATGAACCACATCAAAACTCGCTTGGATCATCGACAATGCGATCAACGTTGGTAATATATCGATCATGCCAAACATTTTAGCAGGAAACAAAATTTTACGTGCCCACATTTTTCCATTAGTGAGAAAACAAAATTTTGAGTGCAAAATTTTCCCCAAAATGCCCACAAACCCTATCTCAACTTATTTCTTATCAAAAAAGGCATGTACTCCCATCTCCTCAAACTTTCTCACCAAAACACATTCCCCCAAATTCCCATTCACGCGATATCAAACAATCAAGTTTAGAATCAAATAGCTGCTTTCAAACTACAACATGTACTAGAGGGAGAAGCATTTCCGGATGCAAGTTTAGGTTGTTTTCATCCATTACATGTTAAAATTTCATTTCTTTTGGTGAAATTCTTTTTTTTCTGAAGGAAACGTTTGAATCTTTTCATGAATTGTGATGATCATGTTAGATGTTATATAGTGTATAGTGTTTGTGTTGTGAAAATAATGTCATGTGTAACTAATGAGAAGTAATGGGCATAGATTAAGGTTGATTCTAGAAAAGAATTTTTATTTCTGCCAGAACATAATATGAATATCTGACGTTAGTTATCTGCTTTTGGTCTATTCGATAGGCTGAAAAATCATAATTGACTCCGCACGTATGCAGAGGAATTTACGTTTTTCTGCTTTACAGAGCCAATTCAAGCTATGTCTAACATTAGTGGACATTTTTATGTCATCGATGAAAGGATGCAACGTAATTGAGTTTTCTTAAACTTGACATCTTAAAGGAGGACATCAATGGTAACTTTTACGTTCACAACATATTAGTCTTGTATTAGTACTATTGTTGTATATTTCATTTGTGGACTGACTATTTCTAACATAAACTATGGTTTGTATGAAACTGTAGTAACTGGATGGAAAGAATTATTAATGTACTTTCAAAGTTAGAAGAATTGAAGTTGATCATCATTTGACTATCAATGGACTCTAATAGAATGATTTCCAGAAATTATTTGTTAGTGAGAGAGAGAATAAATAGACAAGATTATAGAGATAGAATTGTAGTCCAAGAATAACTCTATTCTAGTCATCATTCCTATCCTAATCTAGTCATCATTCCTATCATAATCTAGTCATCAATCTGACTTATCCTAACACCCCCCTGAAACGAAGCGTTGGACGCTCAGAGATGCAAAGCTTGGATATGAAGAACTCAAATAAGAGACAACAAAGACCCCTGTTGAAGATGGCCGCAATCTAAAGCTAGGTAGGAACTTGAGCAACACGCAGCTTGCCAGATGCAATTAGCTCCCAAACAAAATGATAGTCGATGTCGATGTGCTTCACCAGCTTGTGAGCAACTATATTCTGAGTCAAGAAGATGGCACTAGTGTTATCGCATAATAGCAGTGGAGAACCAGAGAGCGGAACCCAAAGATCATGAAGGAAATAAGTCAACCAAAAAACCTCTGAAGCGGTGTTGGCGAGGCACTACAAGAAACATCACCGTTTACCTCGGTTCTACGGGACTTTTTGCCTCGGTTTTTAGTCTACAAAAAACCAAAGTAGATACAGTCGGAGTAAAAAGTACATTTTTACCTCGATTGGAAACCGAGGTAAAAAAATATCTTTTAGCTTGGGTTTCAACCGACATCGGTAGGAGTTATCAATGACGTCGGTTATAGAAAGAAGGCAAAGATTGCAGAACATATAAGCGACCTTATTTTAATCAACATTGACACCCACTTGTATGCGATGTCGTTCAATGTAAGAAGGCCATCAATGGGGAATGAAATGTTGCGAAGTCGTTCAAACACGACGACAGTCCACACAACGTGCAATTTTGCACGATGTGGGTCACCCACGTCGTGTGCTTGCTGACGTGGAACGCTTACAAAAATGACATCATTTTGATGTGCCAACATCGTTAAAAAAAATGCCGATAACTGCGACGTCGGTCACGTGTCGTCTGGGCACTATTCTGCATGACGTCGTCGACCCAATTGGCCAGACTTCGTTTATCGTACAATATTATAATATTTAATATTTAATATTTGATGGTTAAATGATTAAACAGCCTACCACATTCAATTTTTTTTCCAATTAATTTGGGTAAGAATGACATGTTCAAACCGATCAAACTTTATCGCAATATATGTCATCACATATTGAAATACATAAGGTTAATTGAAATTGACAAATTATCTGTATTGAAACACCATTTTCTACGTTCCACGCCATTAAAACTGTCAGGACGACTAGTGAAATGACAAGTCATTCCATCTACATGCTGAAGGTCCATCGCTGACTCTTATCGGGCCTATTAATATCATTACATACGAAACAAAATTTATGTTAGAATTGGGCAGTCCTCAAATGAAATACACATAATGTAGTAAAACATGGACGACATTAAATTCAAGATGGTAAAAGTAACAGAACTGGTTACATGCGACATCGTAGATATGAATTTAAGATGTTGCAAAGATCGAATAAGCGATGTAGGACATTCATTTACATGACAACAATATGAAATACTATGCAAAGTCGGCATTGGTTTCGTAAAATTTTGCATGTGTCGATGACATGTGACCGAGGTTGCACATTCAAACTATGTTCATAGAAATCTTAGCATATTTGTTCATAATCAAAACAAACATGGCACTATCTTGGAAACAATAACAACAAAAAATATATATCATGTAACTCAAGCATCATACCTCATGAAATGTAAGAATCTTTGATCAATTAATGATTAAAAAAACATATCGTAGGATCATCACATAATTGGTAATTGAACATGGAATAGATGAAAAAACTACCTCAATTAATTAGGAATTAGAGATGCTCCATCCTTGGACATTTTTTGATGTTTAAGATAAGAAATTTAATTAGATATTTAAATGTTGTAAGGTTGTGAATAAAATGGATGGTGGGAGTTTGGGTTGTAAGATTGGTGTTGGAAATGGGAAATGGTGTTAGTGATGATATTTATTGGATTGAAATAGGGTGAGGGGAATTTTTGGGTGAAAGTTTGAGTTCCCATTTGAAATTTCAGAGTGAGCGACGTCGGTTTATCTTCGTTTCAGTGTCGTGTCAATCGACACAACTGCAACCTTGCAGATAATTTAAATTCCAGGGTAATATACACCATTTCAAGATTGCAGCTCGTCCACTAACCCGTTCATGCCAAAAGCTGAACTTTATTGTTATCAAAAATTTAAATAAAAAAATGTTATCCCCAAGTTTCCATTTCTAAAAGGAAATAATGAATACTAACACAAATGATAGAAAGTTAAAATTTGATAGGCGTACTTTTATTAGCTTTTAATTTTATAAAAAAAACCTAGAATATATAATTTCATTCGATTCTATGTGGTAGAAATTATCGTGCTCATAACTCTTATAGTAAGGGTAATAATGGAATACTAACACAAATAATAGACGGTAATCCCGGATCGCAGATGGGACACTTGCAATCCAATTCAAACTCTTTATCATCACAACTGATAAAGAAACTCACATAATCTCGCATAAACTCGCATAAACTCGCATATACTTATAAGCAATCATCTACAATTTACTCAAGACAATGTACTTGTGTTTTTAAAAAATTGATGGACGGATTTTTATTATCTTTTAAATTCATAAAAACCCTAGAATATATAATTTTATGTGATTCTATGTGGTGGAAGTTATCGTGCTCTTAACGGTTATTGTAAGGTTAATAATGGAATAATAACACAAATGATAGACGGTTACCCAGGATCGCAGTCGAGACACTTGCAATCCCAAGTCAAACTCTTTATCACCATAACTGATAAAGAAACTTGCATAATCCCAAAGAGAGTTCCACAAGTTCTTTACGAATGACCCTTGTATGCTTTATAAGTAATCATCTATAATTTAGCCTAAACAATATACTTTCGCTTTTTAAAATTTGAAGGACATACCATTATTAGCTTTAACTTCATAAAAAACCTAGAATATATAATTTCATGCAATTCTATGCTGTGGATGTTATCGTTCTCATAACGCTTATTGTAAGGGTGATAATGGAACATTAACATAAATAACAGACGCTTACCTTGGATCGCGGATGAGACACTTGCAATCCCAAGTCAAACTCTTTATCACCATAACTGATAAAGAAACTTCCATAATCCCACAGAGAGTTCCACAGGTTCTTTACGAATGACCCTTGTATACTTAAAAGTAATCATCTACAATTTACTTTAGGCAATGTACTTTCATTTTTGAAAATTTGAAGGATGGACCTTTAATAGCTTTTAATTTCATAAAAAACCTAGAAATTATATAATTTCATGCGATTTATGTGGTGGAAATTATTGTCCTCGGGGACCATCTTTCAAGGACCTAAGTGTAAAAATAGAAAAGTTCATCAGCTATGTTTAAATTGATTCCGGTCATACTAGACACTAATAAAGTCTGGTAACAGTTATAAGTTTGAACTAGCAGTGTCTAATATACAATTACCTGTTATTAAGGTCAATTGTTTCCTTCTTGATGAAATACAGAACTAGTTGATATGCTATTGGGCTGAAATGTTGAGGCCCAAATCTAGATAAGCTGACGTTGGTCTACTGTCGGTTAGATTTCATTGGACCAGAACTAGTATGCGACATCGCACAAACATAGGTACAATGTAGGCCCTTCCCATGCTAGTGGGCTGAAACGGTGAGGCTCACACTCCTATTACCCAACGTCACTTTCCTATCGATGCAACAATCGTTATAGATGACTATAATGCAACGTCGCACATACCCTAGGTGGAAGCATAACAAATATATAAATGGAGCCAACCTCTCATACATCACTTCAAAGTTTCACATTTCCCTCGAATTTTAATAGTGCCCCTGCCAATCTTGTCAAAGGTATGGTTTCCACATGTGGTTACATTACTTTTGTTACTATATTTATCCCAGAAATTGTTATCAATATGGATTAGGATTTGAATGTGTTAATCGTTTAAAGTTTTAAGGTTTTCATGAATTGGGGTGGTAAGATATGGGTTTAGGGTGTTAGTAATTGGTTTCTAAGTCTTTCAGCTATGGAGTGGTTCAATTGTTTGGTTTAGAACCAAGAATTGGTCCTAGTATTATGCTTTTTTCCATAATCCATCTGTTATAGTGCAACGTTAGTTGATAGTCGATTACCTCTCTATTTTATCGATACAAGTGCGACATCACGAATATTATTTTCGTCATGAAATTGGCTAGTGTGACTTCGCGAGCATGTCGGTTGACCATTCGGTTATACCGAAGGTTAAGCAACTTTGCGTTGATTTCGTCAACTTACCAAATAATTTGTGATCATTATCCAATTTTGTTCTACTACAACATTTAACACCCGTGACAATATGAAGTACATCAATCATGTATAACAATGTTGGTTCCAGCCGTCCCCGATTGAGGTAACCGATTTTGGGTTATTTTCTAAAATATTCCTTCTATGATATTAATATTAATATAATTGAATTGTTAATAATTTCTTTGACCAATATAGATCCGTAGTGATTCGGATGTTGGCAGTCTGCGATGCATACTCTCAAGCAGATGTCCGCATTTCACTAGTAGAAACCAGGCCTATTAAAGGCGGTTTTATTGGACTAGAGAAGACACTTTCCTAGTGCCTTCTTTGGTCATGCCTCTGATCATTTCGATCAAAGGAGGTTCCAAGAACCGCCTTCTATTGGGTAAAAAATGAGTTCCAAACTCGAAACCTAATTCTGGAGCCCATAAAAATACCGCAAAAGATCTAGGATTCCGGAAACAAAAGAAATTAGATATGATGCCTAAAACAGGAACAAACATATCATATTTGTAGGCAAATCAGAGACAATAGACAATAGACAATAGAAGAAAAAACTAATCAGTTTTGAAGGAGGTGACAGGGCTGAGCGGAAAATCTGACAGGTGGGCGGGGTTCTATCGTCAGGCGGAGGTGATGCGTCTACCAGTGAATGAAGATGACGAGGCTGAGCGGTAGGTAGAGGCGACGATGATGAGTGGCAGGCAGAGGTGACAAGGCTGAGCGGCATATCTGACGTGACCCTGTAGAGGAAGAGAGAATGGCCGACAGAGAGAGGAGAGGATGCCCGGCGGAAAGAGGAGAGGAAGACCGGTAGAGGGAGGAAAGGACGCACAAAAGAGAGAGGAGAGGATGCCTGGTGGAGGGAGGAGAGGAGAACGGTGATGGGCGGAGGGACGGCGGTAGTGGGCGGAGGGAGAGTTGTGGTGGTGGGCAGAGGGAGAGTGGTGGTGGGTGGAATAAGAGTGGCGGACAGTGGAAGAGTTAAAATTTGAGGGAGAAATAAAATATGAGGGAGAAGAAAGAGCAAGTAGAAGGCAGCTCATACCATAGAAAAAAAATGAAGGGAACAAGATAACCCTGGCTATGGCTTTTTATACTCTGGTCCAAAAGTTCAATAAAGGCACCCCATTAAAGGCGGTTCTACAATAGAACCGCCTTTAATTAATGAAATTACAGGCGATTCCTCAAGAACTGCCTTTAATCAGCTTGAACCGCCTTTAATGAGATATGAAATGATTTTCAAGTTCGGAACCTCATTTGGATCTCAATCAAAGGCAGTTCTTTGGAAAATCCTCGGAACCGCCTTTGAACTCCACCTTTAATAGGCTATTCTCCACTAGTGTTTTTTTCCATATTCTAACCCAGACAAACTTTGGGTCAATTTTAATTATGGTAAGTCATCCCTGTTTTAAACAAAATGATTTTCCAATTAACTTTTTCTATAGATTACTTCATAGGTACTAACAAAGGTTTTTCTTTTACAATTTAGTATATCCCTGACAATATTGTGGACCTCCTACCGCCATACAAGTTGGATGTCGTGATCAGGTGCAAAGTGAGGGAGTATCACATGCAGTACTCAGAGAGCACGGTGCTTAAGACCCTTACCCCAAAGGGGTTTGACCTGTTTCTTTCCGCAAAGTAACTCGTGGTTAGGGACACCCTCTACTTCGAGCTCCTAAATGGTGATGGACCAGTAGTTTTCCATGTTGTCATTCTTCCCTGCGAACATGAGATGCTTAGCTTAGTCTTTGGATGACCATGTAGTTTAAACAAATTGATTCGTATTTGGAAGAATATTAATATTGACGTATTTTCTACATGAAAATTTTATTTTTAATTTAATGTTATTGAATGTTTAGTATTCAACATGACGTAAATCACTAGTGGGCTGAAATTCTTAAGCCCATGTACACTTATGATGTTTCTGACTATTTCGGCATAGTTTTGGATTTACCGATGTACGTGCAAGGTTGCACTCTACCGGGCGGACAACACAACGTGGTCAAAAAATGTCATTTCAGAATGGTTATATATGTGAGAACCCTACCTGTAAGTTCAAGTTTCTCTTCACAAATTTCCCACGAATTCCAACGGTCTCTCACCTCTGTTCACTTCTCCATTGGAAGAAAGGTAGGGTTTTTCTAACCTTCTAACATGAAATGTTAGTAATTCCTACTTTGAATTGTCCGGTCTGTGGTTTGTCAATATATTGTGTTTTCTTTGTGTTCTAGTTTTTACTCACATTTTTATCATGGTGAACTTTCGTTAGGTGTAGACTTGGGCACTATGTTTTGTTATGTCTCCATAGTGTTTTTGTATAATTTTATGTTCTTAAATCTTAGTTTTTTTGGGGGTTATGTGCTTTTACCCGTAGCTTCCTATGATATATGTGACCTTGGTAAGACGTCTGTTACAATTTGGTTACTATGGTGATTAAGCGATGTCACATCTTGTTGTTTTTTGTAGCATATTATTTAGTATAAGATGCAGCATGTATGTCCGTCTTCCCTTTGGTGTACCTGATGGGTTCTCAACATATAGTGACTTTGCTAGTATATGTCATCCATGCCATTGTTTTGGACTGACACATACGTGAGACGCTTAGCCAACGTCGCATGTAGCAATTCATGGGTTGCTTCCCTGTTCACATTTTCATTTCTTATTCAGGACTAATGGCTGGCAAAGGATCTTCAAGTCGTCCATTTTTCCAGGTCTTCAAACATTTCATAGCACATAATTAGTAAAACACACCTTCACACTTTAATACAATGTTTGGTTTTCATGCAGTTCTCCGAACAAGGGAGTGAGCCTATTGTGTTTGACATTAAGGATCATACAATGGCTCCCAAAAGCCCACACTTCCACTGTACTCTAAAGCAGCAGAACTATGGGAAGAACCCAACTTTGGTAAGGAATTTAACATTAATATGCAATTTCAAATATTTCCACATATGTATATATATATTTCTAATCAATATATTATTTTCTGATTTAGTACATCTCGTGGGAAATTGTACCACTACTGCCGAGTGTAAAAACCCTCGTAGTGATGCGGTGCTATAGGACAGAGTACCATATGAACTACTCTGAGGGTGGGAAGATCAAGACCCTTCCCCCCAAAGGTTTTTGGCGAGTTCCTTAAGGGAAACAACCTACGCATTGGGGACACCTTGTTCTTCGAGGTGATCGAAGCTGGGGGGCCTATCGTCTTCAAGGTCATCATCATTAGAGTTGCTTGAGTTTATTGTAATCTCTATTATGTTTGAATTAAGACAAATATTATTTGAATTTATGTACTAATTGTGAGAATTTTTTCATGACTACTGTTTTTCCAGTTATTTAACTATGTAATCATAAGATTCACTGTACGTGTTCATATGTGTGTCTTCATATGATTTGAACATCATATGATTGACATCCATTTCCTATTTTTATTCTTTTCTATCACCTTCAAATTCTTTACTGTAACTTATCTTTGCAAATATGTGCGACGTCGCTAAGTCATTTGCTAAATGTATAAGTAGAACAGACGTTAATGGAAAATCGATCAAGCATCCAACACAATATATGCGACGTTGCATACTACTCGGTAACATTATTTACTTCATTTTTCAATCTTTACTTCGGTTATTTTATCAACCAAGGTAAAAAATCAATTATTTACCTCAGTTTTTTATAATCGAGGTAAAAATACCTTTTACTTTTAAAAAAAACCCAAGGTAAAAGAAATTTTTACCTCAGTTTTTTTGGCTTAAGAAAAAAACTGAGGTAAAAGAGGCAAAGTACAAGATCATTTTTATTGTGGCAAGGGCCTGATACTCAGACTCTGTGCTGGAACAAGAGATAATGGGTTGTTTCTTCGCACTCCAGGAAACAAGGTTTCCACCAATAAAAATAGCATAGCCATACGTTGATCGGTGAGTCTCAAGAAAACAGGCCCAATCAGCATCAGAATAACCCAACACCTCGGGAGAACTGGCATACCAAAAGGCAAGACCAAAGTGTAGGGTACCTTGAACATATCAAAAAGAATCTAAGTTACCGGGGCAAAATGATCGTCACGGGGGTCCTGAAGATATTAACTGATCATGTTGACTACAAAACCAAATCAGGACAAGTAATCGTCAAGTACTGAAGAGCCTCGATCAGAGAGCAACAAAGCATCAGATTCCAAAACTGAGGACTATTAGTTTTAAAGTTGCAAGCCTGGCACAAATGGAGTAGAAACTTGAGAAGCATCAGACATCCCGGCACGGGTGAGAATATCCCTGCCATACTTTGCTTGGCTGAGAAGTAAACCCGATGAAGTGGGTGTAACTTCTAAACCATGAAACTAGTGAAGAGTGCTCAAATCCTTAATCGAAAAACTCCTGATGCGTCTTATGAATGAGCTGCCAAAGAATATTCGATTCTTTACCTGTAAGAATGATGTCATTAACATAAACTAGCAGATATAGCAACGATGAGCCCCGGGACAGAACAAAAAGGAAAATGCCAGCTGAACTTCATAGAAACCCAAGCTGAATCAAATAAGTGTTGAATCGCTGAAACAAAGCCTGTGGAGCTTGCTTAAGACCATAGATAGCCTTAACCAAGAAAAATACATAATCGAGATGAAGGGGTCCTTGTCACCAACGGGATGTACCATATAGACTAGAGTATCAAGGACATCGTTGAGGAAGGCATTCTTGGCAGCCAGCTGATGAAGAGGCCATGCGGGCATCGTAGCAATAACCAAAATAGTACGAACCATGAAGGCTTTGAGCACCGGACTAAAAGTGTTATCAAAGTCAAATCCTGGAATCTGCAATAGTGTCATCTAGACAATACTTCAGTCGATAAACTTATTTGGAGCCAACAATGTTGACATTCGATTGGCATGGCACCAAATCCCAGGTGCACGGTCCATGAAGAGCTGCTATCTCATCATCATTAGCAGAAAACCAAGATAGATCCTGAAGAGTTGTACGATAATCAATAGGCTCAGACTGAGCAACTAAGGCAGCAATAAGACCATGAGAACCATTATCAGAATATTCTCTGCGCTGGTCGATGGCGAGATGGACGGACCGAGATACATTGGAATGGCCACTGGAGGGTCAAAATTGGTAAATCAGAAAGAACATCGTGCCATAGACGGTGAGAACAATAGCATAAACGAGCCATGAGGGTTAGCAACCAAAGTGACAAGCTGACCAAGAGGAGATTCCAACGTGGAAGAAGTAAGAATATCCGTTGATGCATTAGCAGGATCCAAAAAAGTAGAGACATCCAGAAAGAATGGAGATTCTGAAGTAGAACCATTGGCATAAGGGAAGGAAGTGTCATCAAACCGAGCATGTCTAGGGATATATATCATTCCAGACTTAGGATCCAAACAATGATATCCCTTGTACTGGGAGTTGTACCTAAGAAAGACACAGGGAAAACGGCGAGGAGCGAGTTTTGTGAGCTGCATATGGACAAAGATAAGGATACACACGATAACCAAAAAATGGAAGTTCTTGTATATGGGAACCCATCAATTAATAACTTCATATGGTGATTGTCCTCCAAGAACATGAGTGGGCAGCCGATTTATGGTATAAGCAGCTGTAGCAAAGGTGTGAGGCCAGTGAGAGAGATGCACATAAGAGTGGTATAACATAGATAGGTCCATCTCAACAATGTGTCGGTGCTTGCACTCAGCCCAACCGTTCTACTCAGGAGTATACGAGTGAGAAATCTAATGGTGAATGCCCTTTGTTTGAAAGTGAGGACATAAACGACCATTTATGAACTCAGTCTCCCTTATCACTTTGAAACAACTTAATTGTGAAAGAGAAATATTCTCCACAAAAGCCTCAAACTGGCGATAAGCATCCCAAAAATTAGATTTACGGTGCAGTAGGTAAAACCACGAGAGTCGGGAATGATCATTGAGGAAAATATCATAGTGGGAGAAACCATCATTAGATAAAATAGGAGAGGGCCCCCATGAGTCAAATTGATCTAGATCACATACCCTAGCATTACGTTTATCATTTGTATATAAAAATAAATGCTTCCCTTTAGTCTTTTCACACGAATCACAAAGGGTGGGTTTCAGCAAAACTTATGAGACATATAAAGATCCAGAAGCTCACAAACCAGAAATAACCGAATGCGGAACATGACCAAGTCTAGCATGCTGGATTACAAAAGATGCACGCGACTTATTTGATTCCACAATAGACAACAAAGCAGATGCACCATAGTCTAAAATATAAAATCCCATTTTCACTATGATCGTGACCCAAAGTTCAGTAGTGATTTTATGCCAAATAATAAATGAGCGATCCAACATTAAAATCCTGACTTAATTAGCTAATCAAAAAAACTTAGTGATATCAGGCATAATAAGAAAATCATAAAGAGACATAGATTTAAAAATCAGAGAATCATCAACATGAGTAATAAGAAGTTGAGAACCATTACCAACATAGACGCTAGTAAAACAATCATAAGGTGTCATAGATCAACACCAGTGAGGGACAATGCCAAGTGTTTTGTGGCACCAGAATCTAAAATTCATTTGGAGCCATGGTGCTTAAACTTGGAGATACCATGAAGATGTGCCATATGTAGGTGAGAAGAGTTGCGCATAAGGATATGACAAATTTTTCACGGTAAGCGCAACAAATGGTGCGTTTGTGATCACACATGAGAGGAAAGGCATGTGCGAGTGGGTGAAATGCATTGGCTTGTGCGCGTGGATTCACACGCCTCTAGCAGGGAGTCTTCTGCAGATCGTGAATGGTGGCTGGGCAGATAACTCCTGAGCAAATTGACTGTCATAAAACACTTGCACGGGAGAAGAATTGGCAACACCTAAGTCCTTAAACAAAGACTTAAGCCACAACAACTCACAAAAAGTAACAACCATAGTATGATACTCCGCTTCAATAAAAGATTGAGACTCGTAGGTTTTTTCTTAGTCTTCCATGAAATTGAAGAATCATCAATCATCAAAAAGTATTCGGAAAGAGAGTGTCTGGTGAAAGGGCATGCATCACAATCAGAATCACAGTAAGCAGTCAACTATAACACATTACGTGAAGAGAGAAATAAACCTTGACCAGGATGACTCTTCAAGTAGTGAAGAACTTGAATTGCAGCTTTCCAGTGAGCAACTCAATGAGAATTCATAAAGTGTGCAAGTGTATAAACCAAATAGCTAAGCTCAGGAGGTGTAATAGTGAGGTAGCAGGCGACCAACCATATGTTGGTACTGCTCAGGATCATCGTGTTGTTGCTCTATCGAAAAATCTATCGGTTTAGAAGCTGATAAACTTGTGTCAGAGATAAGCGAACAAGATCTTTCATATGAAAATATGAGCTCAATTATTTCTTGAATTTAGAGATAAGCAAGGAAGAAATACCAACAATAACCAAATCATCCACATAAACAAGCACATGCAAAGAAATTGAGCCATGAGTGAGCATAAAGAGAGAATAATCTGGTTTACTCTGAACAAATCAAAATGCACGTAAATCCTAAGCCAATTTTGCAAACTAATTGCGAGGGGCTTTCCATAGACCATAAAGAGATTTCTGAAGGTGTCATACCTGTCTAGGTGGTGTAGGATAGCCAGGGGGAGGACGCATAAACACATCTTCATGCATATTACCGTGTATAAAATAATTATGCATATAAATTTGATAAAATTTCCCATCCACTAATGACTGCAACGGATAAAAATAGGCAAACCAAACTTATCTTTGCAGCTGGAGAAAATGTCTCAGTATAGTCAATCCCTTCAATTCGATGATTCCCAAGAACCACCACGTGAGCTTTGTGACATTCAATGGTACCATTAGACTTGAACTTGGTACGATAAAACCATTTTCATCCAATTGCAGTCTATCTAAAGGTAGAGAAGTCATCGTCCACGTCTTATTTCGCTCAAGAGCATTAATGTCATCAGCCATAGCATCACTCTAATGAGCATGCTTCGATACCTCATCATAAGTGGTCGGATCTGCACTAGAAGTTACTACACCCAAAAATTAAGAATGCGTACTAGAAAATTTATCACAATTTACAAAATCATTAAGGGGATAGAGAACACCTGAGGATAATTATGGCACATGAGTGATCATAGCACTAGGGGGGTTTCAATATCAGTAACACAACAAACATAATCTTCCAAGTATGCAGGAGGTCGATAATCGTGAACACTCTATTGAGGAGTCAGCTCGGCAGCATTAGGCGGCACCAGGACAATCAGTGAGCCAAGTGGCAGAGCGGGCATCGTCCGGAGTAGGTCGGCTGAGTCTGGAGTAGGAGAGATCGAGTCTGGTGGTGGATCTATTGGGGACAAGATGTCAACTGGCGGCTAGTAAGGCGTGTGGCTATCTGTAACTGGAGGTATATGAGGCACATGCGGCAGGTCTGACAACAACTTGGGATATGCATCGGAGGTCTGATTGCCGGCTAGCACTGGAAGTTCTTGTGACTTGATGATCAATTACTCCTTTATGTGAGCTTAATCCTTAGATGGAGGCAATTGTGCTGTCTTCTAAATCTCTGATGGAGGTTGTGGTATTTACATTTATTTGGAAATTATTCTAATTGTAGGCTGGGAGAGATCTCCAGTTTTGGTAGGATAGGAGAGGTCTCCAGTCTTGGTTGTTCAAAGATCAGGATTGACAAGAGGTTCCTGAGCATCAAATTATTTTTGTTTCTCTTCTATGGTCCTGTCAGACCCTTGACCATTTCTATAAATAGGCTTCAGTTTTCCCAGGTTCTTAGTTTGGATTCTACGGTCAGAAACATGTTTAGTGGCCAACTCTGGATGTTTAGTTCTACATTTCTCAATAGAATGGCCTATCTTCTTACAGTGCGGGCAATATGAGGGAAGATTTTCATACTCTATATATGTATTTTTCACTATCCACATTTGAGCCTAACCTTATGTTGTTGAGGAGTTGGGTTTACATGTCAACCTCAACGCAGATTTTCAGAGTTGATAGCCTTGTAAGATTGTCTGTTGCCAGATCCATCTTGATGTATTTTTCAATTTCATTCCCAATTGCTTCAATTGATGGCACATTGTAATAGTAAAATGGAATGTTTCTGATTGTTAGCCAAGATGGGACATTGGATGATTTGTTGTTTGGATTAAAATCTGGTGTCTAACGTAAAACTCTCATCGATATTCTGTTGAAAGCCCAGACACCCTTAATTCAACATCTTTGGAAATCGTCTTTGTTTTGAAAACGTATTAAGATGTTCTTGAAATTAACTGCTCCTAACTGGTAGCGCCTAGGGAAACCCAGTGTTTTAAAGTTAGCCTCAACTCTATCCATGGCGGGTCTTCCTGTAAGAAAGTTTTCGATAAGGGCATTTCAATAGTGGCTTGAGAGCTGTTAGATTTCATCCGGTGAGAAGAGCACTGATAATTCCCCCTTAAATTGCAGAGTTGGGTTGAGGTTAGGTGTTACATGGAGGGATGTAGTGATTAGAGGAATTTTTCATTGCAATGCATGAGCGAAGCTCCGGTTATCCACCATAGCGGCTGGGTTTGTGGATCTAGATCAGATTATTAGGAATGTCTATTTTGGTGAACAGAGGTTTTAGCAATATGGACGTTACAGTGGATATACAGTGGAGTATGGTGGCATTCGAAAGAATGAGAAGAGAGAATAGGAGGATGAGAGAGAAAACCTTTGAATGAGCTGATGAAAATGCCCGACAGTTCATATATCAAATCTATACTCAAAGGTATGCTCAAAGGCATCAAGATTTTTCAAATACAAAAGAATGCAAAACTTTTCTACCCACGAAGTCATTTCAAACTTTTCATACATTACACTGCCTTACCTTACTGGTCCGATGAATATTTCCTCCTACGACTCCATCCCTTCAAACATCACATCGTACACATCAGACAACTAGCCTTTCTATGTTTCAATTCAATAATTTTGTGGTTGGGGGGCTTATGATACATATATGACATGTTTATTCTAACTTAGCTAAAACTAAGCATGCGTAGTGACCACTTCGCTAAACTTAGGCAGATCGTCCAGTCCACGAAGACCTAAAAACAACATTGCAACTAGCTAGAAAATGGAAAAAATGGTAGAACACTCACCATGATGCCACATAACTAGACCATGATTCAAAGATGGGAGGGTGATAATAGAACCATGATCACACCATTTGAGATTTTTAAATAAATGAAGGAAACACTAGAAAAGGGTAAATGAAAAATATTTCAGAATTACAGTCATGACTTGGCCATACTAGCTTAAGAGTTAGAGCTTCCTCCCCGAGAATCACTAGGGGACATTTGTAGGTACTCAAAGAGGCAAGGGCTTTTCTTTATTTGATTCTAAAAACTACCATCATTCATGAGGAATTCTCGGATTATATACATATGATATTTTTAATATTAGTATATTAATATTGCGGAAAAGAATTAAAAAAGAAATTAAGTGATTTGAAAAAGGAAAAAAAATAAAGAAACATTCAAAAGGGGGAAATACATCCATAATAGCAAAGTGAAAAGAATAAGCATAAAGCATGATCCACATGGAAAGTTGGAAACGTGTGTGGAAGAAACTACAGGAAGCACGCGCATGCAGAAGGCTTCTTGTGGGCGGTGTCAATTTATTTAAATTACATAACTTGATGATCGGTTTTTTTTAATTCTTATGATTAAGGTTAAGATGGCAACTGATAGAGATTATGCCATGATTTAGTGCTAGGTTTAAGAATAAACCCAGAAAGACTTCGTCTTTTTGTCGATTTGGTCATTTGTCACTGTTAAGATTATGTTTAGGCGAGGAAGCTAAACATGATAGATGATTTGTGGTGTGGATTAGGCTTAATTATGTAGTTGAACAAGTTAATGATTTTCGGTGTGACTTGTGGACGATTGAGGATGCAATTATCTTGTAACTAAATTTCATCGAGGTGATATGTTAATTCTAAATGTTATATCTTGGATGTGTACCCACTAAGGTGCCCTCGAGATAATTGTTAGATACTAATGTTCTAGAAGGTTGGGATTTTATAGAATGGATGTTCATGTTGGGTCCCTAAACGTAATGATATTTCCATAGTTAGTCATCCTATTGAGTTTCCGGGTTTACTAACTCCGGGGGCAAGGGCTAGTACTGAGTATTCGGCATTCTCTAGCTAAAAAAGAAGGGAGTAAGATATGATTTAGAGTTGAAACTTTGGACATGAGAGTTCGATGGTATGCACAATGATTCAAACTCTCCACAACATGTGATCAAGGGAAGATGACAGGACATACTTTTAGGATTTGAACATAAATCGAGTATTAACAAATAACTAAACATGTTAAGCAAATAACCCCAAGAATCCTTAATATTATATTTACCTAGCTAAATTAAATGCTAGTTGGTAGTTTATTACATCCAAACAATTCCCCTCATTTTCAGCACACACTTGGTGATGCTTTCATATGTACTAGCGGTCTCAACTGTTTGTTTATGATTTCCATAGTCACGGATCCATTTGGATCCTGCTTTTGGTAGTCGAGAGGGGCTACGTCCCCGTCTCGCACATTGTACTGTCAGACATGTCTTCTTCTTATCTTACTTACCATTACCGTAAAAAAAAAAACACACTTGGTGACGCTTATGTGTGTCTCATACTACACAAGCTTTAATAAAGACTCCTTTTTCTTTGTGGACATCCCCAAATAACCACTATCTACTTTTTAGTAGCTAGTAGCAATTGGACAACTTATAAATTGTTATATTTTATTGGCGCTCTAGTTTAAGGACACTATTATGTTTATCACTTGGCTTATAAAGCCTATTATAATGTGCCCATTTTGTGGTAATGGTTGTTCTATAAACCTCTTAAAGTTTCACAAGGGGCCCTAAACAACAACATTCATTCAAACTAAATCCTTCCTAATGTAATAAATATCGGGAAGTCTCAGAAAAGTTGGCCCATATATAATCTTATGGAGATGCCACTTACTTTTTAAATTAAAAATTACATTTTTAAAATATAAATGTTGTATTTTATAAGTTATAACATGTAATTAGGTGTGTTTGAATGTGAAAATATAATAAATATTATATAAAAATGTACAATATTTAAGATAAAAAAACACTTTAATTAAATTTTAAAATACTTTATTTAATTTCAAATTTTAGTTTTTATATGATATAGATGTAATGTATAAGTAAAAAATATACAGTGAATTATCCATAATTTAAGGACAGATCACCAATAAGAATACCTACCGATTATAAAGTATGAGAAAGTCTCAGGAAAGGCGGCTTGTCCATAAGCTTATGGACAGGCCAGGGACTGATATGGGTCATATTATAATTATTTTTAAAATAGGGTGCCTAAAAATCATCCGTGCCTAATCATCATCCGTGCCTAATCATCCGTGTAGTTTTTGGAAAGTGTAATCATTTATCACGCGTTATTCGGAGTCTCCTCATTATTCGCGCTTGTTTTGCCCTCTCTTATCCTCTCTTCATTTTTCAATTTATCTGTACTTTGATTTTTGTTTTTTCAAATTCGCTCTTCATTCTACACAAAATTTTTCCGGAATCGCGTTGCTAAAGTTTGCGCCGGAATTGCCTGGATTCGGTAAGATTGATATTCTAGGTTTTGAAATTTCGCTGCTGTTCTTTTCCATTTTTGCTTTATAGTTGTACGCGATTCTGATGTGAGGTTTTTTTGTGTATTTAACCTAGTGATGGGTAGGGCAAAGGGGAAAGTTGTTCTTCTTGAAGCTGAGAAGTTGTCTCAGCATTCTTCTTCTCCTGGTTCGTATTCTTCCTGTTTTCCGTTTTGAATATTTGGAGTTTCGCGCTTTTTTGTTCTTGTTGTGTGTGTATGTGTTTTTTCAGTCTTGTTGATTTTGACTTTTTTTTAAAAAAAAAATTCGTAAGTCAGATCTGCATATGAGTTGTTGATGTTGATTTTTTGTTAGTCAGACCTGTATGTTTTGAGTCTTTTTTATAACATGCATTTGATTGTTTAGAAGTTGCATTTGTTATTGTAAGATATGCACTAGTTAGTTGCTCTATTTTCTCCCAGCATATTATCAGTTCAGTTATAATTTGCATTTGTTTTCTTAGGAGTTGCATGTGTTAGGTTAACAGCTGTATTAGTTAGTCTTCCTATTTTTCTGATTTGTATGTCAGATCCACATGTTTTGACTCTGTTTTATGATGTGCATTTGTTTTCTTATGATTTGCATATGTTAGGCTAGCATTTGTCTAAGTTAGTTACTCTATTTTTTGAGTTACTTATTTTATTGTTGACTGATTGTTTTTCGAGTTACTTATTTTATTGTTGACTGATTGTTATATTTGAGTTTCACTGATTGTTAGTTAGTTATTGTTATTCTTTCTGATTTGCTAGTATGTATTTTGTTTCATTACAAGTTGCTTATGTTAGTTTACTACATGCATAAGTTCGTTAGAATGTGTATGTCAGATTATGTTGCTTACTGACTGTCAGACTCTGTATGCATTTGTTTCATTACAAGTTGCATATATTAGTATAGCCTATTCATTAGTTAGTTATATTGTTGTTTTCCTAGATCAGGTTTCTTATTGGCTGTCAGAGTATGCATGAACATATGTTTTTCTGAAGCTGAGAAGTTGTGTCAGCCTTCTTCTTCTGGAGTCTTATGTTTTTGGAGGTTTTTTTTTACATGTTGCATTTTATTTGTGTGATTATGTTTGTTTTTTTTTAATATGTGCTTATACATTTTTTTTGTTTTTCGTTTTTTGTGTAGTAGTTGTATTGGCACGTAGGTCTGCCAGGATTGGTGGTGGTGCTACTCCACAGATTTCAGTTCCTGTTGTTCCGAAGCCGGGAAAGAAGAAACAAATGAATGTGGTTGTTAAGCAGTTGAAATATGGTGAAGGCGTATCAGCTGCGGGTGAAGGTGGATCAAGTCAAGAATTTGATTATGACACACTGGTGAATGATGTTGTTCGAATGAGTAGAGAAGTAGTTGGTGTTGATGAAGCCATGGGTTCGAAGGATGGTTCAGCACGAATTGATGGAGTTGTTAGGTCTGCTGAGGGGAAAGAGACTGAATCTGTTAGGGAGGAAGTTGTACCTGTTGGTGAAGGTTGCTCTAAAGATGTTGAGAATAATGGTGAAGGTGGGTCCAGTGATGATGGTGACAGTATGGATAGTATGATTAAAGACTATATTAATGAAAATCAGTGGATTTTGGGTGCAGTTGCGAAGACGGAGGCGGCGCAAGTTGCTGTGGCTGCGTGTGAGAGGGAAAGTGAGGGTGGTGAAGCTGATGTGGAATTGGGTGAGAGTGTTGAAGCTCGAGCTAATGTGGTGGTCTCATTTGAAGGAGAGAAAGAGAGGTTGTCACCTCGTTTGTTGATAAAGGAGAAGGGTAAACAATGTGAGACTTCTACTGGACAGAATAAAAGGAAGGCAGAAGAACTTGCTGCAAAGTCGCCTGTTGAGAAGGCGATGAAGACAAAGACTAAAAATGTTGTTGTGAAGAAAGGTGCTGTGAAGGCGAAGAAATCTGGTGGGGTTTTGAAGGAGTCTGTTGAGAAGGTGAAGGAAGTTGTTGAAGTAGCAAAAGAAACTGGTTTGAAGGAGTCTGCTGAGAAGGTGAAGAAAGTTGTTGAAGTGGCGAAAAAAACTTGTTTGAAGAGGAAAGCGGACAGTACTGCTGGTGAAGCTTCTGGGTCAGGAAAAATGGTTGCTGGTGAAGAAGGAGTTGCGACACAACAACACAACCGTCAGAAGAAGCAGGTGGTCCAACGTACTGATGAGAAGGGTAACACGTAAGTGTATTTTAATGTGTTATAAACTGTACTTGATTCATAAGATGCTGCATTTGATAAGATTCAGTGTTTATTTGTTATTCACAGTCTCAAATAAATTTACACTCTTCATATTTTATTTTATTTTAGGTTTGCTAAGAAATTCTCAACCAGTTGTTGTCCTTCAAAGTTGGAATCGTTAATTGCCTCACTCACTCCCACCCAAAAGATTGATGTGGAAGATATAGGTTTTGGTAGACTTCTTGCGTTTGACATCTCATCCATTCCTATTGGAATTGTGCCTTGGCTAGTTGACAGGTTTGATTATGTGGGTTGATTTGATATTGTTTAATGCTGACTACAAATTGTTCTAGGCTGGCTTCTTATTTTTTGTTCTAGGTTTGATCTCGTTGGCTGTGTGCAAGAAATATCAAGCTCAAGGTACATCATTACACCTGATGATGTGTTTGATATATTCTGTATCCCTAGGATTCTAGGCTGTGCCATTGGTTTGGTTAGGAATAATGGAAGGGGTTTGTCAAGAGATGTGGACATTAGGAATAAATGGAGAGATGAGTTGGGTGCTGATAAATATGGTAATATTTCTCATGTTAATCTTTTTGAGGAGCTTGGTAGACTAAGTGATGGTGGTGAGCGCTTTAAGAGATTTTTTGTTATGTATGTCATGTGTACTTTTTTGGCGCCAACTACCAGAAACTTGGTTGATTTTAAGCTGGTTAGTGCTTTAGAAAATGTTGGGACCATCAAGAGTCTTGATTGGTGTGGCTTAGTGCTTGATTGTCTCTATGAGGGTGTTAAGAGCTTCAAATCTTATTAGGGTAAAGGAGACGTGTCTTATGTTGGCGGTTGTGTGTTTGTATTGCTGCTAGCTTATATTTATAGGTTTCCCTTTAGAGGTCAGCTTGACGCTACCAGACTTCTCTTATACATGCATTGGTCGAACAAATCTTTGCTCTACAGGGCTCATCATCTGGAAAAAATGGGTTATGATAAGGGTGTTATGGTAGTTGCTGGTTTTCCTTTGATAACGGATGGGAGGGTTAAAGATAACATAAGTAGCCAACAGTAATCTAAGGGAACTCGTAATAGCCACGGGGGGCTTCATACACTTACTGCTGCATGTGATGGTATTGCTCATGAGCCAGGATTTATTTCTTATCAAATACCTAACGGTGTGATGAGCAATGAAGACATTGACAAAGCTACCAGCAATGTAAGTAATTTTTGTCTTTTTTTTATATAGTTTGTAAAAATTAGTGCATGTTGTTTTAAAACTAATACAGATGTTTGTTAATCTAATGCAGTTTGTGGTTCATATTCCCTTTTTAGACAGATTTTGATTTTCTATTGGACTGATATTTGTTCTTCTTTGTCAGCCTCTTAATAGGGCTTGCCTCATTTTCAAAAAAGAATGGAGGTCATTACATGTGTATTGGTTTAAAACCTTGAGAGGGCAAATGCTAGCCCGTTTGTGCGACCACAACCGCAGCCTCAGCCACGATCAGAACCTCAGGAAGAAGGAACAACCACAGCCAATGAGGATGCTGTTATGTGAAGATAACACAACAAATTATAGAAGACCCAGCCACATATGAGTGGGTTGATAAGATAGTTGAAGAATACACGAGGAAAGCTCGTTCTATGATTCCTTCATTCTCCCTTGGGATTGAAGGACTTGATGATTTGTAGCTTTAGCATCTTTGAATTGTTTTTGGATGATCTATAATCAGCTTATTTTGTGACTGATTGGTTTGTTGGTGGTATGTTAAGCGCAATTGAAACGCTGTTTTAGGAGTTGTTTTTAAGGTTGAAGGTGTATTTGGATGATTTGTGACTGACTGTTTTGTGGGTGATATATTGAGCGCATTTGAGACGCTGTTTTAGGATTTGTTTGTAAGGTTGCAGGTTTAATGAAACAAGTGCTTGTTTAGTTTGAAGAAGTACTGTTTGTATGCTTTTAATTCCAAGTTGATTTTTAAATTATTTGATGGGGTTGATTGTGTTATTTTTCTGAGCTTATAGGAAAACAAATGCAATTGGTATGTTAATAAACTACATGTGTAAGCTAAGTAGTTCTACATGTATTCAGTGGTTTTCGTATCACTAAAATTATGTGAAATATAATACAAGTCCCTTTTAGGGAAACTTGTTCATGTCGAATGTTAAGAAGTAATATTTGTATGCTTATTAATACGAAGTTACATTTTAGTAATGTTATGTGGTTTATTGTGTTGGATTTCTGAGCTTATAGGAAAATAAATGCAATTCATAGGTTAATGAATTACAGTTGTAAGCTAGTAATCACATATCAGTTAGTTTGTAGTCATTGTTTCCATATCAATAACATTTTATGAAACAAAGGTTGGTACTTGGGCAAGAAAAATAAATGCAAGTTGTAATTTGATAATTTATAGCTGTAAGCTAAAAAATACAGTATGTTATTGAATGTATTAAAATATTAGGTAAATAAAAATCTGTGGCATACAGTATGATCCTGAAAAAAAAATACAATATATAGCTAAACAAATACAATATATAGCTAAACAAATACAATATATAGCTAAACAAATGCAACTTGTAACACAAAGAAAAGCTACTCTTTACAGTGTCTTCACATCTGGTGTTTTTGTGCCGAATTCAGTAGTTTTCTTCCTTGATTTTTTTCTTTTCCATGCCTGATTTTAGCCTTTTTCCTCTTCATTTTGTCTTCACTTGGGCTGGATCGAGTATCTTAGGTGCACTTGTTATGGTCGAGTTGCTTTGGCTAGTTGTGGTTGATTGTTCAATGGCATTTGTTTTTTATGCCAACAAGTCTTCTATTCTTACCGAGCAGGTGTCAAACATCTCTAGAAGAGCGCTTCTAGCTTCCTTCGCTCTTTAGAACCAGATTGTAGAATCTGCTGGACATATGGTTCCTCCATGAAAGTACACTGTTGATGCTTTCCGATTGTTGTTTTTATTGGCCAAGAATCCTATCCCAAACTTTTGTTTTGGCCTTTTTTGTCAACCTTTTGAGGATGTACTTTGCAGGTATTTCTGTGATGGAATGAAGGTGCAATATCCTGAGTATGAAAACAAAGAATACATGACACCTCGAAGGACTTGCATGTGCATTGTACTTCAACCAGCCCATCTTCATTTTTGTACTCAACTGTCTCGTATTTGGATTCATCATGTTCTAGGCTGACCTCATATTTTTTTGTCGGTGGTTCTGAGAAAAGTTCCTCGACCTTAGTTGCCATTGCCAGGGAAAATTCCTTTTTGAATCCTTTGTACAATGCAAGTGTGTAAATCTGAGCAGCATATTTTACCAAACCTGTACAAGTCCAGTAGTGGGATATAAATGCATACTGTAAGTTAACAAATTCATGTTCTAGATTAAGTAATACATATTTTCAAATGTGAACATACCTGCTTTGTTTTGATAATTTGGCTTTGCTTTTATACATGCATTTTCCTTTTCTGCTTCATCTCTCCTCCACTTTTTAATTGTTTGGTTTAAGAGCTCATACAAGTGTATCAGTGTTATTGTTTTGTTTGCATTGAAGCATAGTGTGTGGTTGGTGCTTTCACTTCGTTGTGATGATAAGATGCTTGCTGAGAAAATATCTTTGCTGAATTTCGTGCTCCATTTTTCACGGATGCTGTACAGGCGTTGAAACCAGGTGCTACTTTCCAGATTGTATGTGCTGATCATGGAGGTCCATTTTTCTTCAAATTCTGTAGGATTATGACATATTTTAATACAGTAGTCTAGATCACTTTTGAAGGATTCATCTTTCTTTAATCTCCCATAATGTTGTATTGCATTTTGTTTTATGTGCCACAGGCACAACCTGTGTTTTGTGTTTTGGAAGACCTGGAAGTTGCAACAAGAATTAGATGTTGATCAGTATACATATTGTAAGATGACACGTGCAGAAGCTAACATTTCCTACTCAGTTTCAGGTCTAAGAAATGGAATTTCTGAAGTTGCATCATTTTCAGGAAACCTGATTTGTTAATTATTTTTTAAAATTTAAAACCATCCGAGGATGGGGGAAATTTATTTGGCTCCCCAAACCGAAATGAGTAGGCCATATTAGGCGCTGAAAGTCTTGGAACATCACAATTTACAAAAAGATCATCTCATTGATGATGCAAGAGCCAAAATAAGCTCATGAGGCACAAGAACCCTTGCTTCCAAAAGCGGTGCTTCCACCTTACTAAAAGAAAACTAGGGATCATTGATTTACTGACATAGTTTAGACTAAGAAATCCATCTAGCTAATATACCGCGAACAGGTCGGAGAATCGAGAAATTCGAGACTCCTATTATAATTTATTAACTGTCGATAAAGTAAGAAAGAATTGGGGAGGTTAGGCGTACCTACTTTCTGATAACTGATAGATACGTAAGGATTAATGCATCATTGCGCCTATGATTGATGTTAACTAATGAAAGTTATTATGAGCCTATTACCTTCCTTATACGTATTTTTATAGATTTTTAAATTTTTTTAGTTTGCATTATTAGTTCATATTTAGTATTACTTTGTTTGCATTTTTAGTCATAAAAAATCTTGAGGCGTGGTTGCTACACCTTCCTCACATATATATATATATATTATAGATTTTTATATTTTTTAATTTACATTATTAGTTCATATTTAGTATTAGTTAGTGTGCATTTTTAGTCATACATAAATTCTAAGGCGTGGTGACTACAAGTATTATTTATAGTTATTGCTCGGTTCCTCATGGGATCAACTCTGTTTACTATTGTGTTGATCATATTTTTGGAGTATGCAGATTTTTTTTGATAAGTGAAATGACGTTCACAAATAATTGAATAGATTAGACATTTCATTTTGTATATTTTTCATAAAATATTTGTATACCTTCTACCATAAAAAAATCACTTTATCTTGCATAAATAAACAAAACCAACTTACAACTTCTTAACACTTACCATTTAAAGTATACCTATCAATATTTTAAAACCTAAATGCTTATATTGTAGGTCATTATTTTTAATTCAACAACAACCTTGACCTTTGTAGTTTATCGGTTGTAACATATCATGTTATTTATATGACTCTCCTATTTATGAGACTAGAAAGTAAATAATTTCTAAATAATAGATTTATAATTCAATTGATAATTTCGAATAGAAAAAGTCTCGGGAATGGCGATCTTTCCATAAACTTATGGACAGTCCCCAGTGACTTTTACATTAAATTTTGTAATTTTTTATAAAATTTAAATAATTTATTTTAAAAGTTAAAATAAGTAATAATATTTATTTGAATATGAAAATATAGAAAATATATAATATAAAAAGTATTTTCTAAATTTCTAAATTTCTAAATTTAGTATGTAATTTAACAAATGCGGTGTATAAGGTAAAAAATAAGTGGTCTATCCATAAACTTATGGACATGCCACCTGTCAAGAGACCTACTATTTCAAAAAAAAAAAAAATATATATATATATATATATATATATATGTATAAACACATATGTTTATACTCTCTCCTTTACATTTAGAGTCTATCTGAAGGATATTTGTTAAAAATAATATAAAGTCATTATTTCTATTAAATTCTCTATCCTTTTTAATATTTACATACTAAAGTTTAAAACATAAAATAATTTAATTTTAATAATGAAGGGGTGAAAAGAATATTAACTAAAATATGTTTTACAATACACCTTACTATGCATTAGAAGTACGTTCTTAAATAAAAATTGACTATATATAAAAAATTACACAGATAAAACATTTTGTACAATTACAAAAATATTAAGGGAAAGTCCCAGAAAAGACGGCCAGCCATAAACTTATACACGTGCCAGGGGCTATTTTGCAAAATGGGATTTTTTTTGTAATTAATAAAAATTTAAGATTTTTCAAACACCCCAATTGAAAGGCCTTTGTCGCAATCCAGACCTCAAGTGCTTCAAATCCAATGGCGACATTGACGATGTGTTCCTGCCTGTGACTTTCTTCGACAAATCTTTCACCCTTGAGGTCCGCCCCATGAGTACCTCCTCCATCTTCACGGAAGCAATTGAAGCCGTTCTAAATTGGATGATTTATTGATGTAATATACTTTATTGTGGTTCTTTATTGAAGAAGAGCAGGTTTTTGTCACAATGCAGAGGTGCATGTTTGTGTGTGTTTTAATTTTTTTGACATATAAGGAAAATTGTAATGTTGTTTGAATGGTTGCAGGGGGAGTGAGAATCAACCATATCTACAAGGATGATTTTTTTGAGATGACATTGAACATTGGGGATGTGTAAACCATCAAATCCGGTTCGCCTTTTCACATTGTCAGTGGAGCTCAAGGCCAGAGGCTTCAAGTCATCTGCAACATCGACACCTCTGAAAGCTATGGATGGAATGGAACAAGAAAGGCTTCCAGGTACTTTATTGGATTTCAAATTTCAGTCTTTTATCGAGCTAGAGCTCGTGAACACGATAACGAGATATGATCCGTATTTGATAATTAGTACATAATAAAAGGTTGTGTTGTATGATTTTTCAATTTCTGCCGTCTTTCTTCATTGGAGGTGAAACTAATCCTCTATCCATACTATCTGGATTTGATCTCCCTATATTGTCAACTGCCCTTAATGTAAGTGTAATTCTTGTTGATCTATGGTTTATCTGACAAGTAATATGTGAATGTCTGAGCATTGGCATTAGTAGTTTGTCTTGAACAAGTACATAACATCTGATTCCTCTATGAAGATGTAATTTGAGCATTGCAGCATTATGCTTGGTTGCGGAAGCCCTCAAATTGTGATGTTCTTTGGAAGCTTTAATGGAATGGATGCAATGTTACTGTTATGCCCGTGCATGTATTTTAACATGTAGTTTCTCCTTGTACCTCGTAGCGTTTCTTAATAGTCCACAGTGTCTATGTTAACGCCATTAGATATGCCTTTTTATTGTGCGAATTCATATCGTTTGACTTCTTTTTGAATTGGTGGTCTTTTACGCTTTATAAAATTATGAGGTGCATTAGTTTGCTTATATGTTGCAGCTATTGTTCTCTAACGTGTACCTGTTAGTTGTCTATGAATGACCTTTTTTTCTTATTTTTTTGCTAATTGTTCGTTTTGAATTCTGAGTTGCATCTGTTTACTTATATGTTGCACCTGTTAGTATTTAATGTGCACTTGTCTATTGTACTGTCTATGACCTTTTATTTTCATTTGTTGTTAGTTGTAAGTTTTGAATAATGAGTTGCATATGTTTACTTATATGTTGCATCTGTTACTATCTCATGTGTACTTGTTAGTTGTGTTCTGTATGATTTTTTTAAAAAAAATGTTGTTGGTTGTTCATTTTGAATTAGGAACTGCATTTTTTTACTTATATCCAGTATGTACTTGTAAGTTTTATTACGAGGTGCATTAGTTTTCTTATATGTTGCAGTTGTTATTATCCAACATGTACCTGTTAGTTGTACTATGAAAGACCTTTTTTTTCCTTCCTTTTTTTATCGTTCATTTTGAATTACGAGCTACATCCGTTTACTTATATGTAGTATCATTTAGTATTTAATGTGTTCTTGTTAGTTTTACTATTATGACCTTTTGTTTTCTTTTGTGGTTAGTTGTACGTTTTGAATGATGAGTTGCATTTGTTTACTTTTATGTTGCATCTATCAGTATCTCGTGTGTACTTGTTAGTTGTGTTCTGTAGGACTATTTTTAAAAAATGTTGTTGGTTGTTCATTTTGAATTAGAAACTGCATCTGTTTACTTATATATTGCATCTGTTAGAGTCCGGTATGTACTTGTTAGTTTTATTGTGTTTGACTTTTATTTTCATTGTTGGTTATTGTTCATTTTGAATTAGAAATTGTATTTGTTTGGTTATATGTTGCAAGTGTTAATATCCAGTGTGTATGATTTTTTGCATGAATTGGATCTAAACTATTTTTGGTTTTAACTTTTAAGAAATTAGACACCATTGAACGTTGGACTCCACAAGACGTTCCGGCACGAGGAAGATTCATATGAAGATGACACTGAACTTGAAGATTCAAAGATAATCCCCTTTTGAAGATTAATAATCGATTAACTGTATTAGAGATTGTTAGTTAATCTAGATAGGAATACTGTTGTAAGCTCCCTAATGGAACATTTTTGTCATGAGCACTTTATCTTCCATTTTGCTTAGATGTTGGGAGCCCCTCTCGTGTTTGAAATTGACAAAATTTGCCTCTTTTTTTTATACAAAGTATGCAATGCCTTACATGTGTTGCTTCATGCCGACACTACTTTCTGTGATCTCTCTTTGATTTAAATCAGGGAAATATGCTCGTATTTTTTAAAACAAACACATGTTTTAATGTAATCAGTATATATTGTAAGGTATTAAATGCAGTACATATGAGAATTTAAAAAAATTCAAATTTTTTGTGACCTCTGTTATGTATACTATAAGAGAATACTAGTTGTAGGCTGACATATGCATGTTTTAATAAAATAGAAACCATTCATAAGTTATTGTAGTGTAATATAAGAAATACTAGTTGTAGGTTAATATATGCATGTTTTAACAAAATAGAACTGATTCATAAAGTAACTTATGCAGTACTACCTCCTGTTGAAGTTTTGCTATTCATAAAATAAACCGTACATGTCGTAAAGTAATCAATGCACATGTGATTTTGTGGACAAAACGGACAACAAACTTTTTTCCCAGAGTAATAGCACAGCAAAAAAAAAGGATATGGTACACCAAGGACATGAACATTATTGTGCTAAAACTAGCCACTAAATTTTCAATCAGTAGCTCCAACATACAGATATTACCATCATTTTCATTCTACTGTTTGCATGAATCTCCATATTCCTAGGAAACTCGATATGCATGACCAAACAATTTCACTACTTGGCAGTTTGTTGCGTTTTGCTGCTTTATTTCCTTGGCCCTTCTTTGGGGGTCCTTTTCCACGACGTTTTAATATATCAAGCTTGTTAAGACGCTCTTGCTCCTTCTGAGCCATGAGAATAGGATCATCTTGCTTAATATCATGAGGGTACCAATGCGAAACCTTATCTCCGATGAGTTTCTTACGCAAAACCTTGTGAGCTAATCTTTAACCACTCGGGGTTAAGTATGTGAACAAATTTCCTTGCTCTTGCCCCATTCACCCCTTTCAAGGCTGCTTCAGCCAGCACATTCTTCAAGCTCCCAAAGCTCATCTCTTTCTTCTTACACTAACCAAATTCGGAGGCTGCAAATGGGCGACGGCGGTAACAGGAGGAAATGGACAACAAACTGGAATGCATAGTTGGAATGCATTCCCAAAGCTCATCCTATTACTAGATGAGGCAACAAGTTCACTCGATGAAGAATCAGAAAAGGTTGTTTAAGAAGCACTAAATCAAGTGATGCTGAACAAAACAACACTAGTTGTAACTCTAAAATTAAACACAATCAGAGCAAGTGACACTGTTGCTGTGAAGAACAGTATGATTAACAAAGTAAATTTAAAAGTCAAACACGTACATTTAGTGGACTAAAACCGTGGAGAAGATAGAGAGTAAAAGTAAAAGACAGAGAGAATTAATGGGATACAACGTAATTAGGGGTGGGAAAAAAAATCGAAAATCGAACCAAAATTCGAATTATCCGAATTCGAATAACCCAAACCGAATTTAATATACGGTTTTTGGATATCCGAATTGAATAAACCGATTTCTGAATACGGTTTTTGGTTTGGTTTTGGATATTAAAACTCAAACCGAAACCCGAACCAAATACCGAATTGTAAATAATTAAATTAATTAAATATATATAATAATAAATAAAATTTAAAAATACAAAACTAAATTTATAAGTAAATATAAGTGAGAGGACTAATCTATAAATTTAAAAATTACCCCAAACATCTTAACATGAAAATGTGAAAGGGATCAAATAGACAATAGACTGATATTCAAGTGTTTTACAATCCATATTCATTATAAAAAAGTTTAATAAATTAGTTCGTTTAAATTTCTTATAAATTTAAAAACAAGTGTGTATATATATATTCTTTAAATTCTTATTGGAATGAACGTAAACGGAAAGTATTAACTGTAATCAATAAATATCCATATCTAAACTACAGTGATCTTAGTTATCACAGTGATAAGGTGCACGGATAATTAATTCTTCAATAGTAATCTTTCACTAGACCAAAGCATTCCTCAAACAATGGACATTTTCCTCTGCTCTAAAAAAATTAACAAACTACAATGGACTCATAAGAGATTACTTGGTGAAGAGATGAAAACAGTGATTAGCCAACCGAGAAGCATAATTTTTTTAAAAAATTAAAGACCATCCGAGGATGGGGGGGTATTTATTAGGCTCCCCAGGCCAAAGTAAATGAGCCCAATAGGCGCTAAAAGTTGTGGTACGTTACAATTTACAAAAAGATCATCCCTAAGATGATCCCAGAGCTAAATAAGCTCTTGAAACAATACAGCATTTGCTTCCAAAAGCGATGGATCAACCGAGTACATGATAAGAGCGAATAGCTAAGTAAAATATAGTACAGTCTAAGTAACCATTCGGCTAGTAAACCGCGAACATGTCGGGGAATCGAAGAATCAAGAACCCTATATGTCAACGGTGTACCAGCCGAAATGAAAATTTTGTTCCTGATCGATGTATCATTCCAGAATGACTTCTTCGGATAGCAGTTGAGGATTTTGATTTCCTCTGGAGAGTTAGGTATATTGCTGTGACTTCCTCTTGGTCGGAAGAGGTGTGTCCAAAAGTAGCTCCGTACTCGCTAAGCATGCATCAGGGAGCCATATCCAGGATACCTGCGAGAAAAGAAAAGAGAACTAGCAGTATTTGAACTAAAGACAGAGAGTCAAACTGCAAAAGTAATACTGTAACAGTAAGAGATACTATGATAGCTAAAGAAAAGACCATTTCTATGTCATACGGGTATCCATCCGGGATCCTATACGAATCGCTGGATAACCAATGCAATCGAGTGATAGTAATCCCCTGAGAAAAAGGGGTATTGAACTGTAATCTAAATCACCCTGTAGGAGGTTTTCCTTAGCAAATTTTGCCAAGAAGTCAGTAGCCACATTAGCTTCTCTAGGAATATGCTGAATCGGGATTAAGCACTGTTTTGCATTAAGTTCACTGCAGATGGAGAAAACTCTCCATGGGCAGGTGCTAGGTTTCTGGATACCCCTAACAGCATTTAAGCAATCAGATTCAATCACACAGTTATCTAAAGCTAGTTCCGAACATATGGCATATCCACATTGTATCGCAAACAGTTCGGCATGTAATGAGGATGGGCTTTGGAAAGTTTTGACTCTGAATTTAACCACATATCCATTACAATCTCTCACTATTACTGCAGCAGAGGAAAGACCAGTAGAGATCCATGTTGCATCAGTATTGATTTTGTAACCATGTATTGGTTTTTTCCAATGAACCACAGTAATAACTTTTTTCTTTTTCTGTAAAATATGTGGGATAATTTTGTCCTGAATCCATTGCTTATGCCTCTCTCTATTACCTCTCAAAATATGAGCTGTGAATATTTGATAGATTGTGTCATTAATTTCATAAACACAAGCATCATGTGAGAATGGTCTATTGTCAAAAATGACTTTGTTCCTATGGGTCCAGAGGGTCCAAATTGTCACCAGTAGAGCAGCAATGATCAAGTTGGCATGAATATTAGAATCACCACTATATGATAAGTGAAATTGTACCCTACTTTTTAAATCCCTAAAGCCTTTTTGTTGTAACCGTAAAAAGGAATGCATACTCTGCCAGACAGCACAAGAAGAGGTGCAAGAATTGAAGAAGTGATCCAAATTATCTAAACTGTTCGTGCATAGAGGGCAAATCGAAGCTAAAGAAAAACCCATCCTTCTTAAGATATTATCAAAAGGAAGCAAATTGTTTAGGGCCCTCCAAAGAAGCACAGACATTTTTCTAGGTACGAAAGGGGACCAAACCTTTTTAAGATGTTGTATCTGTGGTCCTCTTTGTCTGAGAATAATATAGGCCAAGCTTACTGAGAAGTTTCCATCAATTGTGGGAGTCCAAACTAGCTTGTCTTCATGAGTGTACTCCAGCTGCACATCCTGCAAAATATGAATGATGTTGGTAGCCAGATGTGGCTCCAGATTTGGTAAGAGTGCAGTTTTGTTATTGATGAAATCCCTGAGAGAGATATCCTGAAAAGGAATATCAATATTTTCTGGCCATTTATAACAGAGAGCGCCATTTCCTGTCCAGTTTGCATTCCAAAAAGAACATTCCCCATTGCCAAAAATAACTCTGGATAAACTGTTTTCCATAGCAGTTATCCTGGTGATTCTACCCCAAATGTGTGATTTTTTGTAAGAAGAGGGTAGTGACCATAACAGAGTTGACCATTGGGTGTTGTTTGTTTGGAGCTTCCACCATAATTTACATGAGAAAGCATCTACTACTGCATTTAGGTCCCTAAAACCTATACCATTTTCTTCCACTGGATAACTCATTTTTTTCCAAGACCTCCACCTTTTCCTTTTTGAATATACAATTTGTCCCCAGAATAGGTCTGAAGCCATTTTTTCCATTCTTTTTAAAACTATCCTTGGTGGTTTTAAAACTCCAAATATATGGATTGGAATTGACAGAAAGCAGTGATTAATTAAAATAATTTTACCAGCTGAGCTCAACCATCTGTTCTTCTAATTATTTATCAACTTCTCCATTCTTTCTATTACAGGTAAATAATGAATCTTTAAATTACGACCTATGAAAATAGGAACACCAAGGTATTTAAAAGGAAAGGAACCTTTTACCATCCCCAGTAATCTCCTAGCAGACTGAATGTGTGATGTGGAGGTGTATTATGAGAGACAAAAAATTCTGATTTTGCAAAGTTTACTTTTTGACCTGAGGTTTCCTCATAAGCAATCAGAAAATATTTAAACCTCCTTAAGTTTTTGGTCTCAGAATTCAGAAAAACAGCAGTGTCATCAGCGTACATGAGATGAGTAAGGGGTGCGCAAGCTTTGGGGAAACTAAAATATCCTATGTTAAAAATTTTCTTGAGACATCTAGAAAAAGACTCTGATAGAATATTATAAAGGAAAGGGGAGAGAGGGTCACCTTGCTTGATCCCCCTAGTGGAAGAAAAAAAAACCTGATGTTACCCCATTTATTAGAACAGAGAAATTAGCTGAAGCAATGTTATGCTTAATTAGCCTGACAAATTTACCATGAAAACCGAACCGTAGGAGAATGGAGTTTAGGAATGACCAAGAAACCCTATCAAAAGCCTTTTGCATGTCAAGTTTAACAATGAGATTAGGAGTCTTAGATTTCCTAGACAATAATCTGGTCATTTCTTGCATTAGAATCACATTGTCTGAAATGTCCCTTCCTTTGATAAATGCACTTTGTTCAGGTGAAATCAGTAAATGCATTAAAGGTTTGATCCTCTCTATTAACAATTTTGAGAAAACTTTATTAACGAAGTTGGATAAACTAATTGGTCTAAAATCTGCAAATGTATTTGGGATAGCTTTTTTTGGAATTAGAGTGAGCCAAGTGCTAGAAATGGTTTTAGGGATGCATCCATTATTTAAAAAATCATTTGCAGCTTCTAAAAGATCTTTCTTAATGGTTTCCCATAATGAGGTGTAAAAATCACCTGAGAAACCATCAGAGCCTGGTGCACTTGATTTGTTAAGGTAAAAACTGCATATTTCAGTTCCTGTGAGCTAAAAGGATTAAGCAAAAGATTATTCTGTTGATCAGTCAAAACTCTAGGAATTTCTTGCAGAAAGTGTTTAAAATAAGTTCCCTTTTTTTGTGAGACATCCTCATTAAGTAATTCATCAGTTATCCAAATCCCTTTTCCATCTTTTATTTTAACTATTCTAGATCTGGCTTTCTTTTCCTTAATGGTGTGATGAAAGTATTAGTGTTTGCATCTCCCTGTTTTAACCAGTTTAGCCTAGCTTTTTGCTTCAGGAATATATTGTGTTCCTTCTGTACTTTAAGAAGCGTAGCTTTTGATTTCATGAGTTCCTTTAAAACTAATTCATCCTGAGTCTGCTGAAACAAGATTTCCAAATCATTGACTTTTGATTCAGATTGTAACAGATTATTATTTACATTGCCAAATATGTTTTTGTTCCAATCCTTAATTACAATCTTAAGTCTCTTTAGTTTGTGAACCAACTTATGCATCCCAGTTAGGGTAGATGTTAATTTCCAATTTGATTCCACTAATTCTCTAAAATCATGTCTATTTGTCCACATTTCCTGATATCTAAAAGGTCTTGGAGCCTGTTCTTCAGCAGATTGGATAGATAGTAATAGAGGGGAATGATCAGAAGTCATTCTGTTTAGAACCTGTATAGAACTGTTTGGAAAAAGATCCAACCATTCTAAATTACTCACACTCCTATCTAATCTTTGGAACTGG